>OY755043.1:14150700-15565966 GCA_963576565.1 Aspidapion aeneum
CGTATCATTGTTTCTCCAAGTTTTATTTGGACTTGCAGCCACGTTTTCACCGGAGCTATGGTCCTTTTCCCTTGCCAGGTTTGTCGTTGGGGCAACTACTTCAGGAGTGTCTCTTGTAGCTGCCGTCTTAGGTAAATGCCTAAAAAAAATTAAAATGTACAGGGTGTCCAGGCCTTCTGTGCATTTAGCTTATATGAGTTTATTATTCTGTTAATTTATCACTTGTGGAAAAAAAACTGATTTTATCATTGTCAGTTGCAACACTATTTTTCCATAATAGTTTTTTTGGCAACAGATCATTTTTGTTTGGCAACAGATCATTTTCCCCCCAAACCCTAAAAACCTGTTTATTTTCAGTTTTATTTGATTTTCTCGAAAACTAACCTCTTTTTCGAAAATTGCAAACAACAGTTTTTTGTTGAGAACAAAATTCCCTTTCCAACGATGTATTGGTCGATAAGGTTGATTAGGAAAAGAAAGTAGTAGCGTCGGTAAATTGGGATTATTTATAAAAAAACATGTTTATTATTTTTAATTAAGGACACCACTGGGGCGGTAAATATGGAATAACTTTCAGTTTGTTATACATCGTAAAAAGAAATTTTATTGTGTATAATGAAGTATAAAACACATTCTTTGATAAAGCTTATTTTTTAAGAAAATTGACTAAAACGTGTGAAAAACATGTATTTTCTAATGATTTTTTAAATCACCCCGATTTACGGACGTCACTGGGGAGTTTGTTATAAGTCAAACTTCACCAAGTGGCACATTTTTAAAACGGAAATTTCACTGTGTACAATAAGCTTAGTTTCTGAGAAAATTAGATAAACGTGTAACAAAATGGTTTATTTTCTGTTTTTTTTTAATTGATTACGGATCCCCTAAAGTTTTAATTTGAAAACTAATAAAGGAAATTTTATTGACTTTAATAAAACATAACACGTGTTTTCCTGTAGACATTAGTTTTAAAAAAAATCGAATAAATCTTGGAAAAAACATGGGTGTTTTTTCAACTTTTTTAAATTACTTCAATTGACGGACGCCGCTGGAGAGTTTGTTATCAATCTGACCTTATTGAGTTACACCTTGTTAGAAAGGTCATTCTACTGTCTACAATAAAGTATACTATACATTTTTCTCTTACAAGCTTAGGTTTTAAAAAATTTTTAAAAAAAACCTTCAACTTTCAGATTTTAGGGGTCTGGGGTCGTTTTTGCAGCCATTTAAAAGAAAACTAATATAATATTATTTTTTAGTTATATAAATATATATTAGCTCACACATATACTATACTATTGTAGTGTGAGCTATGGTGATCCTAATTTTTTCGAGAAAAAAAAAGTTGCTCCGATTTCAAATTTTTTTATATATCTTTGCTTTTCAGATGATTTTGAAACTTTTTTGACGCGCCGTCTGTCTGTCTGTCTGTCTGTCTGTATGTATGTCTGTCTGTCTGTCTGTCTGTCTGTCTGTCTGTCTGTCTGTCTGTCTGTCTGTCTGTCTGTCTGTCTGTCTGTCTGTCTGTCTGTCTGTCTGTCTGTCTGTCTGTCTGTCTGTCTGTCTGTCTGTCTGTCTGTCTGTCTGTCTGTCTGTCTGTCTGTCTGTCTGTCTGTCTGTCTGTCTGTCTGTCTGTCTGTCTGTCTGTCTGTCTGTCTGTCTGTCTGTCTGTCTGTCTGTCTGTCTGTCTGTCTGTCTGTCTGTCTGTCTGTCTGTCTGTCTGTCTGTCTGTCTGTCTGTCTGTCTGTCTGTCTGTCTGTCTGTCTGTCTGTCTGTCTGTCTGTCTGTCTGTCTGTCTGTCTGTCTGTCTGTCTGTCTGTCTGTCTGTCTGTCTGTCTGTCTGTCTGTCTGTCTGTCTGTCTGTCTGTCTGTCTGTCTGTCTGTCTGTCTGTCTGTCTGTCTGTCTGTCTGTCTGTCTGTCTGTCTGTCTGTCTGTCTGTCTGTCTGTCTGTCTGTCTGTCTGTCTGTCTGTCTGTCTGTCTGTCTGTCTGTCTGTCTGTCTGTCTGTCTGTCTGTCTGTCTGTCTGTCTGTCTGTCTGTCTGTCTGTCTGTCTGTCTGTCTGTCTGTCTGTCTGTCTGTCTGTCTGTCTGTCTGTCTGTCTGTCTGTCTGTCTGTCTGTCTGTCTGTCTGTCTGTCTGTCTGTCTGTCTGTCTGTCTGTCTGTCTGTCTGTCTGTCTGTCTGTCTGTCTGTCTGTCTGTCTGTCTGTCTGTCTGTCTGTCTGTCTGTCTGTCTGTCTGTCTGTCTGTCTGTCTGTCTGTCTGTCTGTCTGTCTGTCTGTCTGTCTGTCTGTCTGTCTGTCTGTCTGTCTGTCTGTCTGTCTGTCTGTCTGTCTGTCTGTCTGTCTGTCTGTCTGTCTGTCTGTCTGTCTGTCTGTCTGTCTGTCTGTCTGTCTGTCTGTCTGTCTGTCTGTCTGTCTATCTGTCTGTCTGTCTGTCTGTCTGTCTGTCTGTCTGTCTGTCTGTCTGTCTGTCTGTCTGTCTGTCTGTCTGTCTGTCTGTCTGTCTGTCTGTCTGTCTGTCTGTCTGTCTGTCTGTCTGTCTGTCTGTCTGTCTGTCTGTCTGTCTGTCTGTCTGTCTGTCTGTCTGTCTGTCTGTCTGTCTGTCTGTCTGTCTGTCTGTCTGTCTGTCTGTCTGTCTGTCTGTCTGTCTGTCTGTCTGTCTGTCTGTCTGTCTGTCTGTCTGTCTGTCTGTCTGTCTGTCTGTCTGTCTGTCTGTCTGTCTGTCTGTCTGTCTGTCTGTCTGTCTGTCTGTCTGTCTGTCTGTCTGTCTGTCTGTCTGTCTGTCTGTCTGTCTGTCTGTCTGTCTGTCTGTCTGTCTGTCTGTCTGTCTGTCTGTCTGTCTGTCTGTCTGTCTGTCTGTCTGTCTGTCTGTCTGTCTGTCTGTCTGTCTGTCTGTCTGTCTGTCTGTCTGTCTGTCTGTCTGTCTGTCTGTCTGTCTGTCTGTCTGTCTGTCTGTCTGTCTGTCTGTCTGTCTGTCTGTCTGTCTGTCTGTCTGTCTGTCTGTCTGTCTGTCTGTCTGTCTGTCTGTCTGTCTGTCTGTCTGTCTGTCTGTCTGTCTGTCTGTCTGTCTGTCTGTCTGTCTGTCTGTCTGTCTGTCTGTCTGTCTGTCTGTCTGTCTGTCTGTCTGTCTGTCTGTCTGTCTGTCTGTCTGTCTGTCTGTCTGTCTGTCTGTCTGTCTGTCTGTCTGTCTGTCTGTCTGTCTGTCTGTCTGTCTGTCTGTCTGTCTGTCTGTCTGTCTGTCTGTCTGTCTGTCTGTCTGTCTGTCTGTCTGTCTGTCTGTCCGTCTGTCTGTCTGTCTGTCTGTCTGTCTGTATGTCTGTATGTCTGTCTGTAACGACCAACGTGCATAACTCAAAAACCGTTTGGCCGATTTTAATGAAATTTGGTACCTAGGCTGGGTCTTGGGTCGAGATGGTCCCATTTAAAAATGAACAAAATCCGCCGAACACAAGCCAAATAAAAGTGTGGGGGAAGATTAAAAAAATTAGAGTTTATGTGAAAATATGGCGTGTGTGATATCAAACGAAAGGCAATTGAGTATGGGCTTAAACAAAATACATTTTAGTTTTTTTTTTCTTCAAAAAGGGTGGGGGTAGATTTCAAAAATTAGAGTTTACGTGAAAATATGGCGTGTATGATATCAAACGAAAGGTAATTGAGTCCGGAGTTAAACAAAATACATTTTAGTTTTTGTTTTTTTAAGGGTGGGGGTAGATTTCAAAAATTTGAACATGGCTTGTGTGGTATCAAACAAAAGGTAATTTAGTCTGGAGTTGAATAAGATATATTTCAGGTTTTAGTTTTATTATCTCGCACGTACACTATAACTATAGTACCTAGTGTGAGCTTAGGGGCCCATATATTGGCAGAGTATTTTGAATGTACACCTGTATCTGTACACCTGTATCAGTTTGGGCTTTACAGCGGCAATTTAAAATATCGCCGCTATGTTGGTCAACATTTCGAGGTGCCAACAGGGATATTCGGATTCAGCGGGGTTGAACCATTTGCCAAAAAGTAATATAAAATGCTTCTAGAAAGTGGATTTGCCGAAATCTTGCCTTAACTATAAAGAATACGAGAATTGCAATAGTGGCGTGTTTCCAAATGAATTTGCAAAGATTTGACTATCTTTACTAATTTTTGACTTACCTTTATAGGTATGGAAATGGTGGGCCCAAAAAAACGCCTTATTACTGGAACTGTGAGCCACATCTTCTTCTCAGTGGGGATCATGCTGGTGACGCCATTGGCGTACTACATTCACAACTGGAGAATGCTTCAACTCGCTGTGACTGTTCCTGGAGTGGCCTTCTTGAGTTATTGGTGGTAGGTTTCGACTCCCTATAAGAAAGATATGATAAACAAATGTTTCTTTACAACCCATGGGCCATAAGGTTGCCGGTTTAGCGAAAATATCAGTATATAAGCCGCTACTCAATTCGCGAAAGGTCAGTTCTATGTAAGTGCCTTCATTAAACGGGGTGATACACAACCAGAATAATACATTAAAATTCTGCTTGTTCCTAAAAGTAAATAATTCACTTACTTTTACAAACAAGCGGTATTTTAAAGGGGGATGGGACAATTCGCCGCGGCCAATTCGCCGCAGCCGATTAGCCGCCGGCCGATTCGCCGCGGGACAATTCGCCGCCGGCCAATTTGCCGCGGGAACAATTCTCCGCGAGATTTTTTGTTTTATGATATTACCATTGGCAATAGTTTAAACAGTTTTATTTATTTTGACTTCATATAATATATTTGTTTATTTGTTTGATCATAACTTTTTCAAACTTATGCAACTAATTATTTGGTGGTTAGGATAATACAATTCAACATTTTTTTTATTAGAAAAATAAATAAAATGGCGGATTTTCCTATTTATGAACCGATTTGCCTCAAACTTGAAACATCGCGGGGCTTAAGGTAAATCAAGTTTATAAATAAGAAAGTGCGCCATTGTGGAACCGCCATTTTGATTTCTTAAAATTAAGTTAAAAATAATAATTAGGGACCTGAAAGATCTCAAAGTTCCGAGTTTGATGCAAATCGGTTCATAAATGGGAAAATCCGCCATTTTGGATCCGCCATTTTTATTTTAAATTTAAGTTAGAAATCATAATCAGCGACCTGAAACACCCCAAAGTTCCGAGTTTGATGCATACCGGTTCATAAATGGGAAAGTCCGACATTTTGGATACGCCATTTTGTTGAATTGTATACTAACCCTAAATACCTAGTTGGAAAAGCTTCACAAAATTTATGATCAAACAAATAAACAAATATATTATATTAATTCAAGCTAAATAAAACTGTTTAAACAATTGGCAATGGTAACATCATAAAATAAAAAATCTCGCGTTGAATTGTCCCCGCGGCGAATCGACCGGCGGCGAATTGTCCCGCGGCGAATCGGCCGCGGCGAATTGTCCCCTACCCATTTTAAAGTGTTATTATGGTTATTGAGTTTCGTTCCACATTCAATTTTGTTTAAAATATAAATTACCAATCTACAGGTAAGCTACCTATTATTTAATTTTAGTTTTTCTAATACATTTTTAGTCCAACCATAAAAAAAGGTAATGGTGGACCACAGTGATTCAGGGTGGGTAGTGGACGTGGGACGGAGGGCGAGACCCTAGGGGGGTGGCAGAGCTGGTATGAAGGTTCAAAAGTAGGTCGGCAGACCTGATTGAGTACTTTTCCTAGACAAATATCTAAATTTTGAAGTTTGTATTAGAGAACTTGGCTTTACTTTTATCTCAATTCTTTTTACGGAATACCATTTTCGCGTACTTGACTGTTTTTTACATGAATTGTTTTAGTTATATTATATTATTTATTTAAGTATAATTTTTTTATCATATTTATAGGTTCATTCCTGAATCGGCACGTTGGCTGATCAGCAAACACCGAATAGCTGAAGCTAAGGAAGTAATCCACACAGCTGCCAAAGCCAATGGTGTGGAGATTCCAGACAAAACTCTGGACGACATGTTTTCTGTGTCCGAAGAAGAAGAGAACAATAAACCAAAACAAGCTACCATTATTGATGCGTTTAGGTATCCCGTTTTGAGAAAGAGGACGCTTGTGATATTTTTTAACTGGTAAGTACAAGCATTTGGGGTCTTCCCCTACTTCTTTTATTTTCCCAAGGTCTCCAGGTTACAATACACTTGTTCCATCGATCCTCTTTCTGTCAGATATCATGACCGGCAAATTTCCATTTTAATTTTGCTACTTCTCCTCTCACATCCCTTACTTTTGTTTTATTTATTATTCATTCATTCCTTCTTCTATCTGTTAGCTTTACATGTAACATTTGTCTTACCATTGATTTTTGGGCTTTTGTTACCTTATACATGTTTAATTTTGTAAGTGTCTAGGTCTGGGATCCATAGGTAATATTTTGTATTTTTTAATATGTTGCTTAATTTACCGCATGCTGCCCAGGGCAATCTTACTCGTCTCTTGGTTTTCCTTTTTTAGATTAATAATTCGTCCCAGGTATATATATTTCTCTACTTGTTCTTTTTTCATCTGTGTTTGTTATGACTTTAGCTTTAGTGCAGTTCATACTCAAGCCTATATTTTTAGCTGCTGTATCCAATTTCTCCAGCTTTTTTATCAGTTCTTCTTTCTTATCTGTTATTAAGGCAATATCATGAGCATATCTTACTTTACTTTACCTATTTCTTCCCAATCTAAGTTTTTACAAACATCTTCTAAGGCCTGGTTAAATAGCTTAGGGGATATTGTCAGGAATGCAAATAACCCCTAACTGTGCCACTGTACGAAACCATCTTGGAAAAGCGACAAACACAATTATGGTTCTGTTGAGATAAGAAAGTGGTTCCGCCTCCCTCCAAAATAGAAAACATTTGGTTGCCGCCCACTACACAGCAGATGGTTATGGCGAGAAAAACTATTGAAAAGTCTAGAGTGGGAGTCGTAATGGTTGAGCGTGGGGATACAGCAAGTAGCGAGAGGGTTTTCCCTTCAAAGTGATTGGACATGGAAATACTGTGAGATAAGAAAATGTTGTCTATAAAATGTATTTTATCTCTGTTTTTGTTTAGCTTATCTTGTTTAGCTCATTAGCTAGAATGTAAAGTAAATTTTAGGATTATCAGCAACGCCACTGACTTGGTTCCTCGAAACTCTTCAAAGAGGGGATAATGGATTATTTAGGTCCAACCTACCATTTATAAAAACCCAAACTTTGAGGAGACAAGTCGGTAGTTACATTCTAAGTTTTGTTGAACTTAACTAAAACCTCTAAAATTAATTGTCAGTAAAGAAACATAAGATTTTTATATTTAAAGAATATTTTGAAGTTTGTTATTTTGGTAAGTTAAAGTTTTATTTTAATATTTTGGGTCTTGTTTGTTTTATAGGTCATAAGAAAAGTTTTGTAACAATTTGTAAATTGCAACAGAGTTTTATTTTGTATTCATTAAAGTTTGTAACGTTTTTAAAACTGTTTCATATTTATTTTATTCACATAAGAGATCTATTACGGTACCCTCGTTCAAGGGTTCGATTTAAAATAAAATCGTACCCGACAATATTGTATTCACACCTCTTCTTATACGGATTCACTTGGTTCCCTTGTGGATTTTGATTGATATTGTTGCTTCGCTATATATATTGGCTATTAAGTCTTTGTATCTGTAATCTATTCGGCTATTAATTAAAGATGCTTTTACTGCCCCGTGTTCAATGCTATCGAAAGCTTTTTCAAAGTCTATAAACGCAATATATAGTAGAATGTTATATTCGTTGGCTCGTTCTATTAGGATTTTAATGGTTAATAGGTGGTCAACTGTACTGAAACCTTTTCTAAAGCTAGATATCCGTCAAATTTTGCAGTTAGTCTATCGGTTAATATTTTCGTGAAAAGCATATAAATTACATTGAGCAGTGTTATAGGTCGATAGCTTTTTAGGTCTGCACTATCGCCTTTCTTGTGTAGAATAATGGTTATTGATTTTTTCAGATTATTTTTTCTTTTAGTACTTTATTCAGGAGAATAGAGAGGGTACTAACTACAGCTCTACCACCGTATTTGAGCATTTTTGCCGTTACTCCTTACTTAAAGAAATATTTCTTTAAAATATATATTGGTTATGATGGTATTATTTATTGGTTTTTGCTAGAATAAAAAATATCTGTCATATCAATGAGTATATGACCCATATAGAGTGGCAACCGGCGAGCCTTGCAACATTGGAGGGTAGATGGCACTGAAATAAATTCGTCGGGTACGCAGTATTTAGAGACTACTAGTACGATTTATGCCTATCCAAATACCTTAATATGCTTTAAGGTATTTGTGCCTATCATACAAATGCCATTAGATCATAGTAGTGTCTCTGAATATTGCGTACTATAGTTGATGTTGTATATAAGTGGCACCGCGTCATAGCTATGGTAAACCAAATTTTGCGGTAAAATCTAAGTAAAGAAGCCTTAAAACATTAGTGTTTCACTTTGTACATGCAGTGTGCCGCTCGGGGTTTAATATTCGAATGATAAAACACTAAGACCTTTTAAAGGAGAGATCAAATAGGTACTTACCTGATAAATAAAGATACGAAACATAAAAGAGGATCCAAAATTATATTAAAATGTGCGCAAACATTGATTTAGTTGCAAATACGGTAATTTGTTTTGTCAAAAGCTCCGTCATAATTTGTTAAGGCTTAGCTAATCCATTCTCCCTCTTTGTTGTTTTGTATGTGAGGAACAAGGACTTAAACGTGATTAAACCCATAATCGCGCTTAAATGCTTACGGTGAATATAAAGGATAAACAGTCAAAACAACGAATAGAAAACGTCAAAGTCCGGCTAAATCAATAATATGTTCGTAACGACCAGATAAGAATATATATGATCCTTTCTAATGAAATCGTTTAGAAGAAGACATCAATAAAAAGCAAGTAAAATAGTAAGCTAATGACTAATTAGTGCAGTGCCTCATTTTGGGAATCAACATAAAAATTAAAGGAAGTGCGTGCCACTGTGTGTACCCCTCTACTCCCTTCACGCCAATCAAGGTTTTCCTTCCGCGGTGTCACTTAAATACAACATCAAGTATAGATGCATTTATTTCAGCGCCATCTGCCACTCAATGCTTCAAAGCTCGCCTGTTGCCCCTCTATATGGGTCATATAAATGGTCATATACTCATTGGTCATATACAGAGACTCTAGTTTTTGCGACAGTATGCTAGTGTTATACAGGGTAAAATTAAAGTCAATTCAATTAAATTTTTTTAGTTATAATGTATATTTTATATAGGGCTGCAAACAACCTAACCTATTACGGCCTATCCTGGAATACCAACAACTTAGCAGGCGATCCCTACCTAAACTTCCTGTTGATGGCAGCAGTGGAGATAGTAGCCGAGATTATCATACTTTTTACACTGAATAGGTGGGGAAGAAAAGCCATAATGACAGGGTGTATGATGTTGGCGGGTTGTGTGCTGTTAATGACAGTTTTAGTTCCACCAGGTAAATATCTTCCAATCTGATGATAAACTCGAAAGCATAGCGTTAAATTTACTAGAGAAAGCATTAAAGCAACCTAAGGAAGCAACCTGTACATAACCGCGTGGCCAGCGTTCTATCTAGGGGTAGAATTGCATGGGAGAACAGACCAACGTTGCCAGTTTGGCGAAAATATCATTATAATCCGCTACTTGGCTGGCGAAAGGTCAACTTTTTAGTTTTATGTAAGTGCATTCATCAAACGAGGTGATAAACAACCAGATTAATACCTTAAAATTCTGCTTGTTCCTAAATGTAAATAATTCACTTACTTTTACAAACAGAATTTTATAGCGAACCTAATTTTAATAATCTAGAATATGTATTTTTCTTTTAAAACGAACTTTATATAAGCAGACAATGGGCGTTTTCACACTAGACGATACGGCAACGACACGAATGGTTACAAAGACATGCACAAGACCCAGAATATGATGATGAGTATGAATTCGATAATGATATGCTTGATTTAGTAGAAAAACAAGCTAAGAGAAAAATGTGTGACTTCGATTTTAACGATTATGTGACTATTGATAAAGACATTGTAGCAAAAGAAACGTTGACTGATGAGCAAATTATAATCTCTCCGTAACCTCAAACATGGTTTCAAGTGATAATTATGAAGATAATAATGATCCTGTTCAAGATAATTCTGTTGAAGTCACTAAGGTTTATGTTCCAACCATTCGTGAAATGGAAAACAAAATTTCGGAAACTCGTAATTTTTTGGAATCACGCCTGTTCCTGATAAAATATGGGCATCATTTTGTAACCTTGAAAGCTATATAAACAGGGAATATTTTTCAAGTAGAAATGTACAAACAAAAATTATGGATTTTATAATAAAAAAAAGATTTAGGCTTCTTTTATATATGTATTACATACCACCATATATTATGTACATTACATATTTATATGTAGAACAATAATAATAAACGTCTTTATTCGTATGTATTGTGCCTCTTTCTAAAAATATAAAAATTTATAGTATTTTTTGTAATATTTTTAGTTTTCTTAATTTTGGATACTATTAAAAAAAAACACAAAAAATTAAACAAAATTTATTTATTACTGTTTATAACGAAGCTCGGATATAACGAACCGTATTTAGTTCATTTTTGAGGTTCATTATATCCGGACTTCACTGTAACTCACATTCAATAAAATTTTAAAAATAAAATGTACACGTTTTTACTAGTCCACTTCTTGTATGGTGACAAGTCAAGTAATAATTCTCGCCCTAGGAAAATGTTTCAGATTGTCCGCCCCTTGACGAGTGTTACTTTGACAACGCTGCAAAGCTATCTGCGGGACTCCGGCGTATCGCGGTCTCTTTTTAATAAATGCTCTATCTGTTTTTTTTACCCTCTTATAGAAATTTATACCTCTATAGGCGCTGACTCGTGACGTCACTAAAAAACTGCACCCCGACATAAATTGTAATTTTGGAACATACTCATTTGCATCTCTTTTTAAAGCACAGCAAATTCTTGAACAAAATTAGAAAAATAGGTTTTGTGACAATATTTTGTTTTAAAATGAGAAAAAAGTAATTATCAATCAAAATGCGGATCCAAAATGGCGAAGTTTCCTATTTATGTATCAATAAGTATAAAATTTAAAACTTTGGAGTGTTAATAGTCGCTAAATATTATTTTTGACTTAAATTAAAAAAAAACTCATTTACCAAGAGGTATCAAATTTAGAACTTTGGCGTGTCTAAAGTCGCTGATTATAATTATGAACTCAAACTTTAAAAAATTTACATAGCGGATCCAAAACGGCAGAGTTTTCTATTTATGAACCGATATGTATCAAAATTGGAACTTTGTAGTGTATAAAGCTGATAATTAAAATTTCTGGCCAAACCTAAAAAAAAATATCATGGCGGATCCGAAATGAAGCACGTTTACATTTATGACCCGATATATATTAAATTTGGAACTCTACGGTGTTTAACGTCGCTTATTATAATTTTTTACTCAAACAAACAAAACTAGCACGGCAGCACTATTCTATTTATAAACGGATTTGTGTCAAACTTGGTACTTGGGGTTGTTAAAGGTAAAATTGAGCTCATCGTGTAATGCGTAATAAAGCTGCATGGAAGGATGAAAAGTTTCCATAATAATAAATCTAAAAACCAAACTAAAAATTCAAAATATTAAAAACAGTTAAATAATATTATTCTAGGGCTGTATCAAAAAGAAATAAAAAGAACGTAACCCTGACTTTGTAGTGGATAAGAACCTGCAAGTTTAACGACTGCATAATTAATTAAGAATGATTTGTCTAGAAAAAATTGTTTTTAAGTCCAACAAAATAAATATTTTATATTTAAAGCGTTTACGTGTTTATATTAGTTTATTAAAAGTCAGGTTCGGTAAACTGCTGATGATTTAAAATAGAACCGTTTATCTTAAAAGATTTTTTACCTTTTTTTTTTCATAAACAATCCACCTGTTAAAGTTAACTTCATTTGTAATTTTTGGTTTTTGAGATTTTTTAGTTTGTATTTTTTATGGAGTGACCTTCTTTTTATTTGATTTTTGAACATTTTAATTTTTTTCATTTTTAACTTTTTATTTTTTGAATATTCTTTACATTGTTTGTACTTTTTATTAATATATATTTTTTTATTTTTAATTGTATAAGTTAGCCTAAAGTGTTTTAAAAATAATAAACAAGCACTTTTGTTAAGACTGTTAACTTTTTCTCGAAGAAGTCCCTTTTTAGTAAATTAAAAATATCTTTCACATGGGCACTTTGTAGCAGCAGATGTTAAAATATCATTTTTGAATGATATGTACTCTTTAAGAAAATAAAAATTTCAAGAAAACGGTTGATGACTGAAACAAAAATTTTTTCCAACATTTATAAGAAATCTATATTTTTATAGAATTTCAGAAGTCCCAAGCAAAACCCATTACCATACCTGTCTATACATCAAAATTGAAATCAAAATATACAGGGATTAAATCTACTTACCTCCCTCTACAAGATTTATTTTATGAGAATTTTCTACAACATAAAATATTATCGCAAAATGGCTTTAAATCTGGGTCAAATCGCCATGCAAACATGACACTTCTGGCCTACTGGACTATCTACTCTTGTTTAGTAAAGATGTTCAGAAGTTTCAGTATGTATTTAATTTATCCCTTTTTGATGAAAAATCAGGTCCGCGGGCCCACTGTGTGCCGATGGAAGAACGCCGATTGACATTGATTGTCAAAATGACATCTTATAAATACTTCTCTTTGCAAACTAATCCCAAGACTGTTTTAGATTGGGTGCGCTCGTCCCACTAATTTGAGTTGAACAGAGATAGTAAGTAGCTGGATAAAAATGTGTGAATTTAGTAAATAAAACGAGTACACCACTGTTTGTTTATTGATATCATGATTGTTTAAGAGTATTAGGTGCCCTTACTAACGCATTAATTTAAAAAAAGATGTCAGTCAATGACATGACTAGATTAGATGGTGGTACGCTCGATAATCCTATTTTGTGTCGGGGTGCCGTGCTACGTCACAGTCAGCGCCTTGTTCACGCGGTAAAACAATGAAGTCAAGAGTCAGAATAAAACAAAGGTTTACAAAAGAGCAATTCCACAAGAACTCACCCAGAAATTGAAAATATCGTTCCAGTGACATTTCCAAAATAAACCAAAATAAATAATTTTTTTTCAGAATTTCTCTGGCTTTCCATAACACTAACGATGATAGGCAAACTCGCCATTTCGATCAGTTACGTCACACTTTATATATTTACGGCGGAAATATTTCCAACAGTTATCAGGAATGCTGGACTGGGAGCTGCATCGACTTGCGCAAGATTGGGTTCCATTGTGGTTCCCTATGTCAACGTGTTGGTAAGTTGATTAAGCCTGAACGAAGTATAGGTTACATAAAAATGGTTCCAAAAACTAATTGCACATTTTGAATATGGACTATTTCCTGACTTCAGAACGATATTCATATAAATCCTAGCTGATCCTGACATTTTTGCCATTTTTCTAGTTAGTCTAGGCGCTGGTTCCTGTCACGTGTGACCTAATATGTGCGCTCAGTTTGACTGCGGGGCATTGTTAAGCACCCATAGGTGTATAAAAGAGTTTGGTCACGTGGTCGAACTAATGGTCGTTTGGCCGCCATCTTTGAAAATGGCCGCCAAATTGATAGATTTTTTTGTTTAAGCGGATCTCCCTACCCAGTTATCCGATTTTAATATTTTAAGGCAATACCCATGCTCATTTTCTTGTAGCTACAATATTATTGACATTTGTTTTTTTTTGTTACATAGCAGGCTTTAAACCTTTCACAGAAGAAGATATTGTCTTTATGTTTCTAAAGTTCGATGGATGGTACCCCTAAAGAAAGTTTCAGAACCACCGTGTTTAAGGCCGCAGCCAACGATAAAGACCGGTCATGGCGCGTTATAAGCAAGTCGGCGGTCACGTGATCTTAGGAGTCCCAGGATTCTTATTGTACTGCTTAATATATTATATGTTTTTACACAATTTAAATAAATTAACAAAAAATTTTTGTTCTTTTATAGGCAAAAATTATGGATAAAAGAACTGAATCTGTAAAATAAAAAATTATACAAAATTTGCACTCTAATATCTTCAGGTACATATATAAGGTACATAATATCGTTACAATCAAATCTATACAAGTCTTTCAAAATTGGACATATCAAACCTAAGCTTTTAGTTTCTTAATTTTTCTTTGAGTGTCATCATCTTTGTCTGAGTTCTTATTTAAAGATTTATTAGCAGACACTAAATCATTGTGCTTTTTAATAAAATTATTTTAAAAAACTTTACATGCCCTTAAACTAATTTTTTCAAGCTTTGACAATAGTTTTTCTCCACAAAAACACTCGCTAGAGTTATCTGAAGAAAAATTTTCAATATAAAACATTTCACAATAATTTATTCAAAAGAAACAAGCGATTTTGTGAATAAGTGAGATGGTTTTCACACTCAATGAACTGAATGAAGTGGTCGTCAATAATTTTTTGAAAAATTACCCAGCACAAAGTTTAATATATATTTCGTTAAAGTGTAAGTTAACTACCAACTCATGTTCTTTTAAAAGCTGTATCTTACTTTTTAAATATTTCACACTACCAGAGAGATTACTATCTGTTAGCAATATTTTACAAATCAGTTTTTTAATATTGCGAGGGTGCGGAAGACATATTACCTTAGAATTGTAAATTGACGTGTATGCACTGGATGACTGGATAAACAAAGATGAAGCCAACATTAAAGTTTATCCGCCATATCTTCGATTCTCAGGTTACCTTTTCAAGAGACCTAATTGTTCAATAAGAAATGACAACTGAACACATTTTTCACTCTCCCTATCGAAAATGTCACTAAGGATGTCTATTACTTGATCAATCTTATCCAAGATCTTATCTTTTACCACTTCTTTCCCGTTTGCAACATATTAGGTTTCAGTTTTATAGTTGGACCGACAAGGAACAACACTAATTACACGTTCGCGGCATTGTTTATCTTATAGGTATTTTCTTTATAATTTACTCATTAGCCATTAATTATTTTAACACAGCCCACTACAGTCTTTTTGTGGGCTGCGTTATTTTAATAACTTTGATAAAATTCACATAAAATTCGTGCCCGAATTAAAAAAAAAATCGACGTAAACAAACATACCAAAACTGAACACACACATGTTTTATAATGACAGCGGGCCGTGAGGCGTTTTTTTGTGAGCCTCCTACGGTCACGTGATATTTCCGCGCCCGGGCCGGTCTTTCTCGTGGGCTGCGGTTTAAGGCAGTCTTTAGGGGTACCATCCAACGAACTTTAAAAATATATAGTCAATATCCTCTTCTGTGAAAGGTTTAAAGCCTTCTATGTAACAAAATACTCTGCCAATATATGGGCCCCTAAGCTCACACTAGGTACTATAGTTATAGTGTACCTACGTGTGAGCTAATATAACTAAAAACTGAAATATATTTTATTCAACTCCAGAATAAATTACCTTTCGTTTAATACCACACAAGCCATGTTTTGACTTAAACTCAAATTTTTGAAATCTACCCCCACTCTTAAAAAGAAACAAAAACTAAAATGTATTTTGTTTAACTCCGGACTCAATTACCTTTCGTTTGATATCACACACGCCATATTTTCACGTAAACTCTAATTTTTGAAATCTACCCCCACCATTTAAAAAAAAACTGAAATATATTTTGTTTAACTCCAGACTCAATGGGACCATCTCGACTTAAGACCCAGTCTAGGTACCAAATTTCATTAAAATCGGCCAAGCGGTTTTTGAGTTATGCGCGTTGGTCGTTACAGACAGACATACAGGCATACAGACAGACAGACAGACAGACATACAGACAGACAGACAGACGGCGCAAAAAAAAGTTTCAAAATCATCTGAGACGCAAAGACATAAAAATTTTTGAAATCGGAGCAACTGTTTTTTTCTCAAAAAAATTAGGATCACCATAGCTCACACTACTATAGTAGAGTATATGTGTGAGCTAAAAAAACAAATGTCAATAATATTGTACCTACAATAAAATGAGCAAGGGTATTTTTTTAACTCTTTTGCGAGCGAAAATACTAATAATCTTGGTTTATCTCAAAAACTGCGTAATTTATCAAAAAATGGGTTATGACAAAAATTGTGTTGTTTGGCAACAGTGTTCACCAACAAACCAAAAGTCATCAAAGTTCTGTGAAGTGAAAAAAAAACGAAGTACACAGTATACAGACCTAATCCTAATTGTTTAAAATGCTGAACTTATTTTTAAATTCACCTGAAAATCCTAAAATTGTTTTTACGGTTAAGGTATACCCTCGACTAGGGTTACCAGACGTCCGGATTAATCCGGACATGTCCGGATTTTTACTACGTCCGGGTGGGTCCGGGCGGATTTTTCATAAACGTCCGGATTTTAAAGTAGCCGCCTTTATAAACATCAAATAATGCAAAATAAACTAGTTTCAAAAAATGTAATTAAACAATAATCGTCGATAAATTTAGCAGTGTGAATTCACCTTTAAGCGGGGTCTTCACATAACGTTTTACCTTACATCTTGCCTGTTCAGTCAAAACGCATCAAGTAAAACTTTGTGTGTAGACGGAAAAACGGACGTTTTCTTGAACTGATTTAAGACGGAAGACCGTCTAGAGAACTGACCGGATCACGCATTGTTTTCCAATAAATAAATATCGTTTTGTATCAAAAACTGATCTAAAAACGTACGTTAAAACTATCAAGTGTCTACGCTAGTCTTTCAACCGTCATACTTGACTCTTTTGACTGACAGGCAAGACGTAAGGTAAAACGTTATGTAAAGACCCCGCTTAAAGTAGAATTATTAATTTCGCCTTGTTGAAGTTTACACTTCTGCCGTGTGGTCTTAACTTTTCAATTTCATTGGGTCTTAAGCACACACAATTTTTTTGATGAAGTTTGTAATCTAAAAAAGTACATATCAGACAATTTTACTTCTGATGACCACAATCTGCCTACCCACGAAAAATGGGCAAAATATGTTAATGCAAGTATTTCTACCCAGTGGACCAAAGAAAGAAATAGGCTGCTTTTATCTTCTGTAAAAGGAATACTCATGACTTCATACAATTTAAAAAATATGAGCTGCTCAGAATTTTACGATTTTGTACTTCTGCCTAAAAATTCAACGCTGTTGAATAAAATGCAAAGCAGTGAAAAGTACCTATAAAATAGTAGGTATATTATTTTATTTATTAGTTATTGTTTCAATTAAAAAAAAATTGATTGTTTTGTGTGTGGCATCGAAAAAATTTTGACGTCCGGATTTTGTCCGGATTTTCTTGACGGCTGGTCCTGGTTAGAGACGTTTTCATCTGGTAACCCTACCCTCGACTCTATTTTATCTCGTGGGTTTCCAACATTTTTTCAGTAGTATTATTTAATTATTGAGTTTTATTTCTTACTGAATCAATTTCTTCTTAAAGATTTGAAAAAAGATTTCGTGAAACTCATGCTCTAAAAGTTTGGTGCATCGGTTATGATACATCCTATAATGCATACATAATTTTTCAGGCTCACATTTGGCAACCCCTACCTCTGTTAATATTTGGTTCAATTTCTTTAAGTGGTGGATTTTTGTCGCTTCTTTTGCCAGAGACATTAAATGTAAAGCTGCCCGAAACTATTGAGGATGGTGAGAATTTTGGAAAGTGAGCACAAATTTATATTTTTTGAAATTAATTCTACTTATATGCTTCTTAGCTTTTAACAATTTTATTGTACATGCTTAGCTTTAATAATTTTTTATTTTAGGCAAGAAAATGAAATTCAAAATGGCGGAGACACAGTTTTGAATACAGTGAAAACAACAAACAATACTGCCGGTGTATAGGTCTTTTTAAATTTTATTTTTCTCAAATAAGTATTTTTTTATTTTATTTTTTTAAATATAGATTTTTTGTGTATAAAATTACGTCTTCTTTATATAATTTTCTTCTATTTTATAACCTTATTTGGTTTAGGAAAAACTAGAGGCCCTCGATACATTTGACAAATGTTAAAACAATTGTCAAATGTATCGAGGGCCTCTAGGAAAAACTATTTTCTGTGATTGGTAATATACACGGTGGCAACATTAATGGGATTTTCCCGAGCTGACGCAAATTTTTTTTTGTCAAACCTCCGAAACATATACCACTTTTGGTAGTTTAAGTACCTCATTCAAAGCTTATAAAAAAATAGGTGTCAAACAAAATGTAAAAAAAATAATGATGGATTTATGTCCAAAAAACGAAAATAAAATTAAGAATTTTTTTTTTACATTTTAATAATCTGCCAATATATGGGCACCTAAGCTCACACTAGGTATTATAGTATAGTGTACGTGTGAGCTAATATAACTAAAAATTGAAATATATTTTATTTAACCCCAGATTCAATTACCTTTCGTTTGATACCACACAAGGCATGTTTTGACTTAAACTCTAATTTTTGACATCCACCCCCACCCTTTTTTAAAATAAACTAAAATGTATTTTGTTTCACTCCAGACTCAATTACCTTTCGTTTAATCACACACGCCATATTTTCACATAACTCTAATTTTTATATTCCACTACCCCCCCCCCTTTTATTTGCCTTGTTCGGAGGATTTTGTTTATTTTTAAATGGACCATCTCGACCC
This sequence comes from Aspidapion aeneum, assembly GCA_963576565.1. Classification (NCBI taxonomy): domain Eukaryota; kingdom Metazoa; phylum Arthropoda; class Insecta; order Coleoptera; family Brentidae; genus Aspidapion; species Aspidapion aeneum. The sequence goes on from OY755043.1 coordinate 14,169,458, forward strand.
AAGACCCAGCCTAGGTATATGGTTTTTGAGTTATGCGCGTTGGTCGTTACAGACAGACATAAAGACAGAATGGCGGAGAGACAAAAAAGTTTCAAAATCATCTGAAACGCAAAGATATATAATTTTTAGCTCACACATATACTATACTATAGTAGTGTGAGCTATGGTGATCCTAATTTTTTCGAGAAAAAAAAAGTTGCTCCGATTTCAAAAATTTTTATATATCTTTGCGTTTCAGATGATTTTGAAACTTTTTTGTTGCGCCGTCTGTCTGTCTGTCTGTATGTCTGTCTGTCTGTCTGTCTGTCTGTGTGTCTGTATGTCTGTCTGTAACGACCAACGCGCATAACTCAAAAACCGCTTGGCCGATTTTAATGAAATTTGGTACCTAGGCTGGGTCTTGGGTCGAGATGGTCCCATTTAAAAATGAACAAAATCCACCAAACACAAACCAAATAAAAGGGTGGGGGTAGATTTCAAAAATTAGAGTTTATGTGAAAATATGGCGTGTGTGATATTAAACGAAAGGTAATTGAGTCTGCAGTTAAACAAAATACATTTTAATTTATTTAAAAAAAAAGGGTGGGGGTATATTTTAAAAATTAGAGTTTAAGTGAAAATATGGCGTCTGTGATATCAAACGAAAGGTAATTGAGTCCGGACTTTAACAAAATACATTTTAGTTTTTGTTTTTTTGTAAGGGTGGGGGTAGATTTCAAAAATTTGAGTTTAAGTCAAAACATGGCTTGTGTGGTATCAAACAAAAGGTAATTTAGTCTGGAGTTGAATAAAATATATTTCAGTTTTTAATTATATTAGCTCACACGTACACTATAACTATAGTACCTAGTGTGAGCTTAGGGGCCCATATATTGGCAGAGTATTTTTGAAATCGGAGCAACTTCTTTTTTCTCGAAGAAATCACCATAGCTCACATTACTATAGTTATAGTAGTAATGTGGGCTAAAAAATACTCTAACGAATCTAAACTATCATAAACCAACCTAAACAAATGAAAGCTAAATCAAGGCCCACAAAAAAGTACTAGCCCTGGCTAACCTAAAAAACAATAAAATTCTAAAACATTTGCGTCAAAGTCAATTTTTTATTTTTATTTATTAAACTAGTACTACCATACGCCTAGTCGCCTTACAACAGGCTAGGCGTATGTTAATACTACTATGTCGGTTTAGAACGTTTTTCTACGTTGTCCGACGCCTATTCTCCACCTCCTTCGATCCTGACAGTCATCTTCCGTCAGGTTTTTTTGACTCATTGATTTTTGGATTGACTGTTGCCATTCCAGTTTAGGACGCCCTCTTTTTCTGCGCCCTATTGGTTGCCATTCTAGGACCTGCTTTGGTAATCTTTCGTCGCTCATCCGTTGTACATGGCCGTACCATATCAGATGCCTTTTAGTGATGTCATCCGTTATACTTCCCTCGATTCCCATTCTTTCTTTTATGATCTCATTTCCTATGATCTGTTCTAGATATTCTCATTGATCTTCTTATTGCATCCATTTCGACACTTTCCATTTTTGCTTTGTATTTTTCTGTTACGCGACAAGTCTCTATTCTATAAACAGCGTGCTTTTCACCATTGTTTCATATATGTTAAATTTTACATTCTTTTTTATCTCTCTGCTTCATAAAATACTGTTAAGACAACAAATAACCTTTTTTGCTTTTACTATTCTTTTTTCCAGTTCTTTACAGTCTGTTCCCGTCTTATCAAATGTGACACCCAAGTATACATACTCATTACATGGAGATATTGTTTGTCCATTTTCTAGTTCTAATTCACTTGATTCGTTTCCAATACATAAGTACTGTGTCTTGTCCACGTTCACTGTTAACCCCCACTTTTGGTATTCTTCCGTTAACTTTCTCATCATACTTGGTCGTCAGCAAACTGTAGTGTGTATATGGTTAATAGGTCGTTAAGTTGTATTCCCATACCGTGTACTTTGCGTTTCCAGTTTTTTTAGAGCTACTGCGACATATATTTTAAGAAGAGTTACCAGGAATTCTTTTGAAAGTCGATTTCCAATTTTAATTTTAGATTTTGACCCTTTGTATAGTTCTTTTATCGCTTTTAAGTATGTATTGATTGCTCTAACACTGTCCATAATTTTTCTACTGGAACGGTATCATATGCTTTTTGTAGGTCCACAAAGGTAACATGAGTCTCTATATTTCTGGCGCTCCTTTTCTCAATTACTTGTTTAAAACAAAAAACATTATCACTACAAGATCTGCCTGCACGAAACCCACTTTGCTTTTCTTCTTCTTGTTCATGAAAATCATTCTCTTTTAGATCTCTAAGAATCCTACCGTACAATCTACTTAGAGTACTGGTTACTGAAATTCCTCTGTAATTGTTGCAATCCAGCTTGTTTCCTTTTTTATGTATTGAGAATGCAATTTTCCAATCATCAGGTACTGGATATCCGTTTATGCATTGATTGATAATATATGTGAGATTTTCGAGTAGTTTCTCTGATCCATATTTGAGCATTTCAGCATATATTCTATTTTAATACGACAGATATTACTATAATAAGCCTGAAGCCTGCGACAAATACATTCTGAGTAAAAATTTGGACAATTAAAGCAGTAGATTTTTCCCTTGTTTATTTACCATGGCAACCATTCGTCCCCTAAAATAAACAAGTAGGAAATTTATTAGAGTAAAAAAAGATTGCGGAAAGTTTGTGGGTAATAACGTTAAAATATATTTTCTTAAAAATCCCCCACACATATTTGACATTTAAGTTGTAAGTTTTCCAAGACCACCCTCTTGTGATTTGAAATATTTATGTTTAAAATATACCTAACAAAAAATTGACACAGAAGTTGTCAAAATATTTAGAAAGTTTTTTATTTACAAAATAAAAACATGTCATCTGAAAACGATTTGTTTTGTCAAGAAGATGTAGATGAACTGAAGCCCAAAGCTATCATTGGATTTGATGGTAAGAAATATGTTAATATTATATTTAAAAAAAACCTTTATACATGTCAAATTGGATTTAATCGGTAACATTTAGTTAACGAGATATAAAGATATATTTCTAATCGTGTTCGCTCACTGAAATGCAGTGAGCACTGAGCAGTGGCAGTTTCTCCATAAGTGCACATGTGCACTCCCAAATTTTACTTAAAAAAATATTAAAATTTGATCATTCTTTAATTTAATTAATAATTACCCCAAACGGAACTCACTAAAGACTGGAATATTACCTACAAATTAATACCCGGTATGTATGTGTTTGTATTCGTGTTCAAATCACCTGCGGTGCATGGCGGATGCGCTATTTAGTTAGTTCGAATCTAATTATTCACTTTTATTTGCACCGTAGATGTTATGTCGCATTCTAATTACGAAATATAGAAAGAGAGGACGACATGTCCCAATAGAATTTTACAGTACATAGAATCTGAACCTTCCTTCGGCAGTGTCTTGGACAAAAACTAGCCTCGATCCGCCCGCACCCACGGTGGATAGAATAGACCGGTGTTCGGATCTTATATATATATATGTCGAATTTTCCACGTCACTGGTGGTCCAGCTGATTTTCGTAAACAAAAGTTAGATCTGATATGAACAATGGAACAACTAATATTTTTTGAATTTTTTGAAAACTAAGGCACTTTTCCTACTGTTTTCTAGTACATCTTTATAAAATGTAATTTTCTAGAAGTATTTTCGGTATTTTTTTTAGCCCGCTTTATTTTTTATTACAGAAAACTTAAACTACAAGTCAAACTGAACGTCATCGTTTAGTATCAAAGGTGATGAATAAGCAATTAATGATTTTAGATCACTTTGACGGATACAAATAAAAGAAGTAAAAATTCTTACGAGCTCTTGGGCAGTAAACAAAGATGTAGGTCAGCGGATGATTTTTGAAGCTGAAACGAACACATGATTTTATTCGAATTTTAATTGTTGTGTTAGAAATAAAGCAGGCTAAAAAAAATAACGACTGGTATGTCTTAAAAATATTATTTTATAAGAATATACTAAAAAAATAGTAGGAAAATTGCCTTAGTTTTCAAAAAATAAAAAATCATTAGTTGTTCATATCATATCTAACTTTTGTTTATAAAAATCAGCTGGACCACCAGTGACGTGAAAATTCGACATATATTTATCAGATCCGAACACCGGTCTATTCTATTCACCGTGGCCCGCACCCTCGTGACGCCTCCCGCGCCCATGGTTCGCGTTGCATGTTAGAGCAGCTCACGGGCACTTTTAATTAGTGCGCTTAGACAATTTGGCATAGTGATGTGCAACGATTACTTTTCGAAGTATTAAGTAGATACTGATACTTCCTATTCGAGTATCAGATTTTTGTATTCGGTACTAAGTAATCATTATATTATTGGTAAATCCAATAAATACTGAGATTTTCTATGTTGTCAATCGTATACGTATATGCAATAGTTCATTTAATAATTTAAGTAAATAAATATCGGTCCAAATGATTACAAGTACTCCAAACTCGTTACTCATTCGGCCGATGCCGATACAATTGATACGAAAGTAACACTTCGGCTTCGGTCCCATTCGAGATTCGAGTAACGAGTATTTGGCGTCGAAGGCTTCGATTACTTCGAATCCGCCCATGTATCAGATATTAATGTATCGAGTAGATAGTATTTGCACACCACTAATTTGGCATTATCGGTCGGGCGCTGGCTGTTTGTTTTGATTTCGATGATTTGGTATTTACGACAATGGCGGAAGTTTCTAATTCTGATAGCTTTAACGTGCAATATTTAAAGGCAATTAAATTTTCATCTTTGCCTTTAGAAAAGAAAATATGTAAACTAGGTATGATATACATTTATTATTTATTTAAAATTTCAATATTAATAGGTAGGTAACTAATATCTAACTAAATATCTAATTTTTTAATTATTTGCAAAAAAAAATTCGCCTGCGCCGCAATTTTATTTTTACTGCTGTTTAGTGAAAAATGTTTACCTAAATGGCAAAATAAATACCTATACCGGGATACTTTTTTAGGTAACACAATAAAAGGTTTTATAGTCCACCCAGACGGAAAACACGTTCTTTATCCATTGGGCAACAAAATCACAATACAAGAATGGACGTCGAAAAAGCAAAGATTTCTAGTTGGTCACACGAACAACATATCAGCAGTTGCCCTGTCCAGAACGGGAAAATACGTGGCCAGTGGCCAGATTAATCATATTGGATTCAAGGTACATATGTCTAGATTTTAAAAATTCACTTGTCAACAAATTCTTAATGTACTTTGAGAGCGATTTACTTTTAGTACTACTTATTCCAAAAACATTATTTTCTTGTAGAAAGACCCAGGGCTATCAAAATGGACGGGCCACGATCCTCCACTTTGTTGACGTCACATCCGGGGCTGATTTTTTTTTGATGGTCACGTTACGACACAGCTGATTGTCTTTAAAATATTGAAGTTAGAATGACGTTTCATGGATATTTGATTTTTTTTTTAATAAAGCCGTTTTTGAGATTGTTTTTACTTTATTCTGGTAGAACAATTTTTTTTAAATGTATAGTAAGCCCTAATTTTTCATAGCCGCTTCATTAGCTCACACAAAAATTAAGTTTAAAGCAGAAGCGAATGTGACAATCATATATGACAAAGTCAAATACATGTCAAATATAACAGTTGGCATGTGGTACATGGCGGGTAATTTGAATTCAAAATAAGGAACGCTAAATCTTGAAGATTTTAACCTTTTAATCATGTTGCTTCCTTACAAACCTTTGGTGGAATATCGGGATGGTGTCTGAGAATATTTCAGTGAAATTTTGCGGAAATCTGTAGTGCCATTTTGAAAATATCATAAAAAAACGTCTGAACTCCCATAAGACCCAATGTAAAATTCAGCCCCGGGAGAACAGCTGTTTTTTTCAGGGTCGTGGCCTCTATTTTTGTGTTGGCCTTGAAAGACCATGTGCCTAGTATATTTTTACTACCCATTCCAAAAACATTATTTTCTCGTAAAACAACACTGTACACAGATTACTATTTTGCACATTATTTGAAGTTAACTATAGTTTTCCTTTTTAGGCGAGAGTGATAATGTGGAATTTCGATGAAATGACGATTTTTAATTCATATGAGCACCACAAAGTCAGAGTTGAGTCTGTTGTGTTTTCGAAGGACGAGAAATATTTGATATCATTAGGTAAAAGATCAACTGTGATGGGCACGTAAATAATTAAAACAATAAAAAAAGTACTAAACTACACGATCGCAAGAAGAACAAACGAAGTAAACAAAGAAAGCTCCCACTGTGCTGGAGAGAGAAAAGACATAAAAGCAAGAGGACTAAACAAAAACCTCTGGATAGTTTTGACAAGATTATTAATAACAAAATCAACAAATAAACTTTATGCTTTGAGATCTGTATCAAAAATTACACTTATTCTATACCAAAGTTAGCATTCATTTAGTAGTTAATTTAAAGTTTTTTCTTAATTGATTTCGCCAATGCATTTGACCATGTTGACCACCCGATTTTAGGAGGCAGAGATTGCGGTTCCGTAGTGATTTGGGACATAGCAGCGGGCCAAGTTATATGTGGAGCTCAAGCCTCCAGAGGTGTCCAAGGCGAAGCCACTGTTCTTTTACCCATGACCAGGAGAGGGGCTTGTTTTGTAACAGCTGGAGATTTGCATTTAGCAGTAAGTACCCTCATTAATGTTAATAATATTTTCGTTTCCACATATAGCCTAACCAATTCCAAATCCTTACTTATTTGGCGGCGCCTGAATGGCATTATTTTCTTGTGGAAACAATGTTTAATCTATTCTCGGTGTACATTCAAAGTTTATTGATTTCGACAAGGCATTTGACATTAATGACCACACAAAATTAATGAAAGCAGAGATTATGCATAACGATTTAGGTTTTATTAGAGATTTTCTGTTTGATCAAAGTTAATTTTACAATTGTAGGTATGGAAGATAGACACAGCTGCCAGAAATGTGACGTCTGTAGACGTAGCAATGTCAAAACTGAAAAGAAACGTTTTATGTGTGGATGCTAACGAAAGGGATGAGGTTAGTTATCATTAACCGCAGCAGTAATTATTAAGGTCACTTAGCGTAAAGCAAGTTTTACAGGTAGCGAAGCCTGACTTTTATTTTCTATTTTTGGGTTATAATTCTTGACATGTTTTCCTCGGTTTCGCCTTGGCGGCTCATCCTTATTTTAAAAATGTGGTTTTAACACAGTCTAGATCGATTTAATAATAATAGAGTTTTAAGATGCTTTGTTGCAGCATAACTTTATTTCTAAATACATAAATTTATAAGTTTAGGTACCTTCAGACTGTGTAAAAAAACAACATCTTTAAAATAAAACCGAGTCGCCAAAAATAATAACCAAAAAATAGAAAATCAATGTCAGGCTTCGCTTCCTATAAAGTATGGTTTTTCACAGAGTTTGTAAAAGAAAAACTAAAGTAAGTTCGTGAAAATGCGTTTTATTTTATATAAACAATCGACTACAAAAATCAATAATGCTGGCTGGCTGTCAACTGTCTAAAATAAAATGTTGCCAACTTAACAAACCCAAAAGTCACTGTGCGGCTAACGAATAAAGACAGGCTGCACCAAGGCCAACACAAAAATAGAGACCACGACCCTGAAAAAATCAGCTGTTCTCCCGGGGCTGAATTTTACATTGGGTCTTATGGGAGGTCAGACGTTTTTTTATGATATTTTCAAAATTTCAGTGAAATATTCTCAGACACCGTCCCGATATTCCACCAAAGTTTTGTAAGGAATCAACATAATTAAAAGGTTAAAATTTTCGAGATTAGCATTCTTTATTTTGAATTCAAATTACCCGCCATGAACCAAATGCCAACTGTTATATTTGACATGTATTTGACTTTGTCATCTGTGATTGTCACATTCGCTTCTGCTTTAAACTTAATTTTTGTGTGAGCTAATGAAGCGGCTCTGAAAAATTAAGGATTACTATAGATTAAAATAAAATTGTTCTAAAAGAATATAGTAAAAACAATCTCAAAACCGGGTTTATTTAAAAATAAATCAAATATTCATGAACCGTCATTCCAACTTCAATATTTTAATGACAATCAGCTGTGTCGTAACGTGACCATCAAAAAAAAATCAGCCCCGGATGTGACGTCAACAAAGTGGAGGATCGTGGCCCGTCCGTTTTGATAGCCCTGGCTGCACTATAAGATTAAAATACTTGTATGGCTAGTTGCCTACCCTTCTATTCTACATAAAGCTTGCCTTTACTCAATAAATTTTACCAAAAAGAAAAAGGCATAGCGATATTATATTGACACTTCTTTGGGTAGGGACTTTGTATTACGTAACGCGCGATATGACAGTGTATGACACAATCGTTTGCATAAGAATTTTGAAGAACTTTTTTGAGAGCAGAGACTTCTGGGCAGGAAGAAAACACAAATGCGGAGCCTGCGGACTTAGCACCTAGATCCAATATACACTGGGATGGACACGAAAAGCTGATAAGTATTCTGACTCGACACAACCAGTTGGTAGAGCAGATGACACGTATAGAAGTCGAGAATGAATTATCTAACCAGCTTGTGGACTAGTCTAGTCATTATAGAATTTTAACTTGCAAAAGGTGGTGTAGTCGCGATTTTGACATGTTGTCATTGGAGTCCTAAAAATACATTTGAGTTTTCGACCTTGAGGGGGGGGCTCCCCCACAAAAAGGGTTTATTTTAAAATTACTTGGTCACTGTACGTTTTAGAAAAAAAAGTTTTAAACAAAAGTTGAAGACAATAAAATTTCCTACAAAACCGATTTTGCACTTTTTTTGTCAGACGAATTGGTTGAGTTATAACGATAAAGATTTCGTCGCCATTTTGGATTTTGACCATTTTTTTTTAGTGGCCTTTATATTCGAAACTGCTTATTTTTGAGAAAATCTTTAATAACATAAAACAAAGACCAACTAATAGCCTATAAAATGAGACATCTTTGAGTTCTCTGGGTAGTACTCTTGTTGAGATACGAACTCTGAAATGTTAGCAGTACACCCGTTTCATATGTATTTCAATTAATATGTATGTATATGCAAAATAAACCGAAATGATTCAGTGTTATGTCATTTTATCAAAAGGCAAACATTTTACAGAAAGTGTGTAATTAACTTTATAGTCGAAAATTAAATTATCTTTTAAAGGATGTATCACCTAAGTGGACATCTTAACTCATGGTGTGGTTTTTCTGCATCTCTATGGCCCCACCATACTGTAACTCGGTGCTTTTGTTGACAAACTATATAGTTTTTGAAATATGATTTTTCAAAGTTTGGCCATTTTGGGCTCATGGGATTCCCTACCCTAAAATTCGCTAAATGACGTTTTTTCGAATCCTTACTCAGGGTGTGGTTTTTTCGCATCTCTATGACCCCACCATACTGTAACTCGGTGCTTTTGTTGACAAACTATATAGTTTTTGAAATATGAATTTTCAAAGTTTGGCCATTTCGGTCTCATGGGATTCCCTACCCTAAAATTCGCTAAATGACGGTTTTTCGAATCTTAACTAAGGGTGTGGTTTTTTCGCATCTCTATGGCCCCACCATACTGTAACTCGGTGCTTTTGTTGACAAACTAAATAGTTTTTGAAATATGAATTTTCAAAGTTTGGCCATTTTGGTCTCATGGGATTCCCTACCCTAAAATTCGCTAAATGACGTTTGTTTGAATCTTAACTCAGCGTGTGTTTTTTTCACATCTCTATGGCCTCACCATACTGTAACTCGATGCTTTTGTTGACAAACTATATAGTTTTTGAAATATGAATTTTCAAAATTTGGCCATTTTGGTCTCATGGGATTCCCTACCCTAAAATTCGCTAAATGACGGTTTTTCGAATCTTAACTAAGGGTGTGGTTTTTTCGCATCTCTATGGCCCCACCATACTGTAACTCGGTGCTTTTTTTGACAAACTAAATAGTTTTTGAAATATGAATTTTCAAAGTTTGGCCATTTTGGTCTCATGGGATTCCCTACCCTAAAATTCGCTAAATGACGTTTGTTTGAATCTTAACTCAGGATGTGGTTTTTTGCATCTCTATAGCCCCACCATACTGTAACTCGGTGCTTTTGTTGACAAACTAAATAGTTTTTGAAATATGAATTTTCAAAGTTTGGCCATTTTGGTCTCATGGGATTCCCTACCCTAAAATTCGCTAAATGACGGTTTTTCGAATCATAACTAAGGGTGTGGTTTTTTCGCATCTCTATGGCCCCACCATACTGTAACTCGGTGCTTTTTTTGACAAACTAAATAGTTTTTGAAATATGAATTTTCAAAGTTTGGTCATTTTGGTCTCATGGGATTCCCTACCCTAAAATTCGCTAAATGAGGTTTGTTTGAATCTTAACTCAGGGTGTGGTTTTTTTGCATCTCTATAGCCCCACCATACTGTAACTCGGTGCTTTTGTTGACAAACTAAATAGTTTTTGAAATATGAATTTTCAAAGTTTGGCCATTTTGGTCTCATGGGATTCCCTACCCTAAAATTCGCTAAATGACGTTTTTCCGAATCTTAACTAAGGGTGTGGTTTTTTCGCATCTCTATGGCCCCACCATACTGTAACTCGGTGCTTTTGTTGACAAACTATATAGTTTTTGAAATATGAATTTTCAAAATTTGGCCATTTTGGTCTCATGGGATTTCCTACCCTAAAATTCGCTAAATGACGTTTTTTCGAATCTTAACTAAGGGTATGGTTTTTTCGAATATCTATGGCCCCACCATACTGTAACTCGGTGCTTTTGTTGACAAACTATATAGTTTTTGAAATATGAATTTTCAAAGTTTGGCCATTTTGGTATCATGGGATTCCCTACCCTAAAATTCGCTCAATGACGGTTTTTCGAATCTTAACTAAGGGTGTGGTTTTTTCGCATCTCTATGGCCCCACCATACTGTAACTCGGTGCTTTTGTTGACAAACTAAATAGTTTTTGAAATATGAATTTTCAAAGTTTGGCCATTTTGGTCTCATGGGATTACCTACCCTAAAATTCGCTAAATGACGTTTTCTTTAATCTTAACTCAGGGTGTGGTTTTTTCGCATCTCTATGGCCCCACCATACTGTAACTCGGTGTTTTTGTTGATAAACTAGGATAGTTTTTGAAATATGAAATTTTCAAAGTCCACGGTTAGCACTTAATTGGTATCCATAACGTAAGGTTATTTTTTAGGATCACGAAAAAAAATCCTATTTTTTTAGGTTTAATTATAAAAAAATTGTACAACAATATTTTTTAGAAAGCTTAGTTTTGAAGAAAATTGAATAAAAAAAATAACAAAAAATTAAAGCAAAAAAATTAACCTCAATATACTGGCGTCCCTGGAGTGTTAATTATAGCTGTAAAAGTTTGGTAGATTGTAAGGTGCTGATTCGAATGGACCAGTGACAAAGTCACAAAGATCCCAAATATAAAAAATGTCGGCGTGCAGTTGAGTCCACTCACCTGTTTTTCTCTTCAATTCTCTTTCAAGGGCCCTTGTAGGTCGTCGCTGGAACACATCAATGTCTCTAATTTAAGCCTATAACTAAATGTTCACTATTTACAGCGGTAAAATGATTTAATTAATGGTAAATTGCCGTAATGGCGCGGATTTTGCGGGTTTTAACACGGCTTCGTGCAATGGCGGATGCGAAGTTTTGCGGAGTGCTGAGTTTCGGGCAATGCGCGGCTTTTGCTACTGCGCGAATGCGTGAGCTTTCTCAACTGTTTACGCGGGATATTTAAATCCATAACGCGTTTATTTAAAGAAAAAATGTATTCAAAATAAATGAAAACTTCCTCATTTACCTTGAACGATAAAAATGCGGAAAAAGTAAACTAAAAGATAGAAAATAAGTAATTCTAAATTAACCTAAAACTAAACTAACGGTGAGCCGTTAACAATAGCTATAACACAACTTTGTAATACGCCGTTTGAAAGAACATTTTATTTTCTCTTAAAAAGATATTTAACATTTTCCCTGAAATGCTTAGTTTTTTGAAAACTGAATAAAACCTAAAAAACATAATTTTTCTAGTGATCTCAAAAATTAACTCCAATTTATGGATGCCAATTAAGTGCTAACCGAGGACTTGGCCCACTTCAATAAAACATCGTTTAAATAATTTAATTTTTATATAATAAAGTTGATTACCTTTTGAGAAAATGACCTAAAACTGAATATTTCGGTCTATTTGCATATAATATGGAAATACGTAGGAAACGGGTGTTCTGCTAACACTTCAGGGTTCGTATCTTAGTAAGGGTGCTACCCCCCAGAGAACTCATTTTTATAGGCTAATAGTTGGTATTTATTTTGTGTAAGATTGTCTCAAAAATAAGCAGTTTCGAAGTAAAGGCCACTAAATAAAAAAATTAGTCAAAATCCAAAATGTTGACGAAATGTTTAACGTCATAACTCGAAAACCATTCGTCTGACAAAAAAATCTCCAGAAGCGTTTTTGTAGGTAATTTTATTGTCTTCAACTTCTGCCTGAAACTTTTTTCTAAAATGTACAGGGACCAAGTAATTAAAAAAAAAAACCTTTTCGTGCAGACTAGATCTAAGATGGTGGGAAAAGCCGCTTCCCCCCCAAATGGACTGCTTGCCGGATCCACGGGATCCCCCTCCCTTGCACTACTAGTAGGTACAGTAAAACTGATAACATCAAACTTTTAAGAACCCATTTCGTTGCATCGATTATCGATACCTCATCGATAAGATTATGACTCTGGTGTATTTACCTTTTAGTTTCTATACTGCGGTACGACGACTGGAGACGTTCTGAAAATTCGTCTTAGTTTCCCACATGACGCTGAAATCTTGGATCCGTGAAGACTCCATGTGTTGTTGGTTGTTTTGCCCGGATTACCAAAAAGAAGCTGCGGAGAGGAAGCGTTGATTTGTATCAGCTCGGTAAGTTCAGGGTTGCTAAAAAATATTTTAAAAAATTAATCGAATTATTATTAGTAGAACAGTACAAAATTATTAACAGCAACTACTAGGTCGGTTTAAAAGGTTTTTCTACGTTGTCCGAAGCCTATATTCTTCACCTCCTTCGATCCTGACAACCATCTTCTGTCAAATTTTTTTGACTCATTGATCTTTGGATTGACTGTTGCCATTCTAGGTTAGGACGCCCTCTTTTTCTGCTCACTATGTATTGCCATTCTAGAACCTGCTTTGGTAATCTTTCATCGTTCATTTTCTTTTAGTGATGTCATCTGGTATGCTTCCCTCGATTCCTATTCTTTCATTTATGATGTCATTTCTTATGTGATCTGTTCTAGATATTCTCATTGATCTTCTTATTGCACCCATTTCGACACTTTCCATTTTGTTTTCTTTTCCATACATCAGCGTGCTTTTCATCATTGTTTCATATATGTTAAATTTTATATTCTTTTTATCTCTCTGCTCCATAAACACATCCAATAACCTTTTTTGCTTTAACTATTATTTTTTCAGGTTCTTTACAGTCTGTTCCTGTCTTATCAAATGTGACGCCCAAGTATATATATTCACTGGATTCGTTTCCAAGGGCGGATCTAGAGGTGCTTCTCGGGGGGGGCACTTTATACCTGATTCCCACCTACGACTTTCTCGTGGGTGCCCACTCACGCGTCACTTGATCTCAATATGAAATGTTACGACAGTCATGTGACGCGTACACGGGCTAGGATTGCCAAAAAAATTCTAATGCACGTTCCTGATAATAAAGCTCTATACGTATTAAACATAATATAGAAATTTACTAGGTAGGTACGTATATATATTGGTATGTATTTTTCAAAAAACTTTTATTAAATAATAGGTACATATATACGAAACATCAACACAAACACCAAACAAATTTTCTTGGTTTATTCTGTCGTTTCAAAACAGAAACGTATTGTGTGCTTGGTTTATACAGATAAAAATTAATCAGCTTAAATATCATATTATTTTTTACAATAATGGGTAAAATAACTACTTTTTAAGGCTCAAAATTAATGTTTTTGATCATGATGCCTAATTTTTTTTGCCTGCGTCGAGTACCTTTATGTCATTGTTTTGCTTCACCTTTGCAAATGACGACGAGCCGCCACTGAGACTCATTTTAAAGTAAAAATAAAAATATTTTGCTGTTGAAACAGCCCAATCAAAATTAATAGTTATTTAAAAAACAAGTTTTAAAAATGAATTTATTTATATGGGCGAGACAGTTTGGTGGGCCAAACCTTAGCGAGGTCCATAATTCGAACGAGTTGTGAAATAAAATTTTCATGCAATATACAGCGTGTGCAAAACTTTTGCACTTGCTCTGTGAAAAACGCCGTTTTCAGTGAAAAACTTCATTATCGGAGGTAGTTTTTTAATAAATTTTGAACACTGTTTATGTACCTATATAAAAGTTAAAATACCCATTTTGCTATTTAGACAGCCAAAATAAAAAACAAACATCAATATTTTTGTAAAAAAACACAATCTGTAAGTTTTTTTGAATTAAAAGATAAATGGCTTTTTAAAGTTGGATTGCTTAAAAATCTTAAAATGGTTAAAAAAAAGACTGAAAATAATCAAATTCTATACCAAAACAACAACAAAGATCATATGATGTGATGTTGCACATCTGTTTTCAGATAAAAATAAAAAAAAAGTTAAAAGTTGTCCAACTTTTTATTTTATAGAATCAGCTATTATTTTTATCTGTATGTATAGTGTATAAACTCAGCATAAAATATTGCAGCATAAGCAGAAGTGCTAGATTTCAATAATATAAAAAAAAGCAGTATATTGAGGCAATCATCTTAAGTGACTGTTTACTTACCTTACTACTATACCCCAAGAGTAAAGAGAAAAAATATTAAATACTTAGTAAAACAAACCAAAACTTGGAGGCAAACATAGGGTGCAAATTCTGCGATCTTCTATGCGTGATCGTCTGCATAGATAAAGGATTTGCGGCGCGGTTCAGTCAGTTTGATCGTCTGTGCCGGACTGACCATAGATAAAGGATTTTTGCTGCGGTTCAGTGTGTAACTCTTCTGAGGTTCAGTCAGCTTGGACTGACCACAGAACCTCAGAAGAGTGGATACACTTGACTGACCTTTGCTTTACCGCGGGAAACGTGACGAAAACTTACGAATGATGCCGCCGTTGCTTAGGGGTGTTTTTACAGACGTTCCTCAGGCTTGGTTTATTTATTTCTTAAATGTGTTATTTTATATGGATGACAGAGAAAAAAAATGGGGAACAACTATGAATTCGGGTCATTTCTCATGTCTTTTTATCACGTTATTTTTGATTTAAGCACATAATTTTGATAAAGGAGGACAAATGGCGTCATCCACAGGGTCTGTGGAGGACGGAGGACATTTTGCCTCAAAGGAGGACTGTCCTCCTGGCTGGAGGACGGTTGGCAACCCTAGCACGGGCACACACGAGAAAGTCCTAGGTGGGCACCGGGCTTTAGGTGACATTCTCTATTGGTAAAAAACGGCTACAAATTCAGGATAATTTATTAATAAAAGTGGTTGAAATTTCGATGATAATAACAATAGACACTTTCATGCGCCGCAAGCAAAAATATTGAATTTTTATTAGCAAAAACCTTACTTTTTACTCATTTTTTGTATATTGAAAAAATTCTCGGGGGGGGGGGGCAAGTGCCCCTAGTGCCCCCCCCCTGGATCCGCCACTGTTCGTTTCCAATACATAAGTACTGTGTCTTGTCCACGTTCACTGTTAATCCTCACTTTTGGTATTCTTCCGTTAAGTTTCTCATCATATACTCCATGTCTTCTTTATCATTAGTTACAATTACTTGGTCATCTGCAAACTGTAGTGTGTATATGGTAAATCGGTCGTTAACTGGTATTCCCATGCTATGCACTTTACGTTTCCAGTTTTTTAGACCTACTAAATATATATGTATATTTTAAAAAGAGTCGGAGAGATACATCATCCCTGTCTGTATTTCGATACCAGGAATTCTTTTGAAAGTCGATTTCCAATTTTCATTTTAGATTTTGACCCTTTGTATAGTCCTTTTATCGCTTTTATGTATGTATGATTGATATTAGTTTGCTCTAAGACTGTCCATAATTTGTCTACTGGAACAGTATCATATGCTTTTTGTAGGTCCACAAAGGTAATATGAGTCTCTATATTTATGGCGCTCCTTTTTTCAATTACTTGTTTAAGACAAAAAACATTATCACTACCTAAGATCTGCCTGCACGAAACCCACTTTGCTCTTTTTCTTCTTGAAAATCATTCTCTATTAGATCTCTAAAGAATCCTACGTACAATACTTAGAGTATTGGTTCCTGAAATTCCTCTGTAATTGTTGCAATCCAACTTGTTTCCTTTTTTATGTATTGAGATAAATCCAATTTTCCAATCATCAGGTACTGGATGGCCGTTTATGAGATTTCTTCTTTATTATTTCTTTTTCGATGATTACTTCCTCTCCATGTACTTCTATGTCTCTCCTCGAAAAGGCTGGCAGATATTCGGGTCTCGTTTCCTGCAGCAGTCCCTTGTAGTGTTCTTTTAAAAAACAAACCTTGAATCTCTAAATTTCTGCAGATTGTTTTAGGCCCCCATCCCCCAACTAAATTTTCTCACCCATATTAGTATCACATTTTTTTCTTGTAGGGGTTCGGACAATTCTCAGACTGTTCTCGGGCCAGCTGATCATAGGCGCCGGTGACGGAACTCTAGAGCTTGTCGAAGAGACAGAACCTAAAATCAATCCAGAAAATGATGTCAAACTGCCTTCAATACCTGCTTTAAAGATTTTAAAGTCCACTTGTGTGAATAGTACTGTGACTTCTTTACAGGTTTGTAAAACAAACAAGACGCTAGCGCTACCAAGTCCACTTCCAATCCCTGGCTTCGCATGCGTAGATCTACCAATATTATTTACCTCATGTATTAGAATCGATGTACAGGATGATTTTCACTTGAATGATTCTAACCACATGAAAATAGAAAGTTTCAAAAACCTAACCTAACGAAACCTAATCAGATCTAACGGAACCGAACCAAAGCAAACTAAACCAATATTTTTTTTCAAAAAAAAAAACTTTCCTGACTTCCTACCTGGGATGCTAGAGGATGTGAATCCGAACCGGACCGTACCGAACCGAACCTATCCAAACCTAACCCTACCCAACTAAACCTAATTAGCAGTACGTGTTGTAGTTTAGTTTGGTTAGGTTAGGCTTGGGTCAGTTTAGTTAGGTTCGGTTTGGTTCGGTTCGGATTCACATCCTCTAGGATCCGGGCAGGAAGTCAGGAAAGTTTTTTTTTGAAAAAAAATATTGGTTTAGTTTGCTTTGGTTCGGTTCGGTTACATTTAATTAGGTTTTGTTAGGTTAGGTTTTTGAAACTTTCTATTTTCATGTGGTTAGAATCATTCAAGTGAAAATCACCCTGTATGCATCTATTCTAAGACATGAGGTAAATAATATTGGTAGATCTGCGCTTGCGAGGCCAGGGATTGAAAGTGGACTTGGTAGCGCTAGCGTCTTGTGTTTGTAAACCAGTACAGTTCATATCATTATTTTTGAGACAACTTTTTACAGGGTTTTTTCGTTGGTCTATGCTATTTGTTATGGTATACAGCTGATAACTGTCAAAAAGTTATCTCAAAAATTATGATATGGAGTTTACAGGGTTTTCCAAATTCAAATGCCCCTCCCGGCCCCTCGCTGCATAAGCGCACGGTGGATAGAATAGACCGGTGTTCGGATCTTATATTATAAATATATGTCGAATTTTAACGTCATTGGAGTCACTGGTGGTCCAGCTGATTTTTAGACACAAAAGTTAGATATGATATGAACAACTAATATTTTTTGATTTTTTTGTAAACTAAGGCAATTTTCCTACCATTTTTTAGTATATTCTTATAAAATAATATTTTTCAAACATACCAGTCGTTATTTTTTTTAGCCGCTTCATTTCTTTTTACACAAAAATTAAAATTCGAAGAAAAGAATGTGTTCGTTTCAGCTTCAAAAATCATCCGCTGACCTACCTCTTTGTTTACTACCCAATAGTCCTCGGTTCACCTTTTATACGAAACGATCACATTCAGTTTGACTTGTAGTTTAAGTTTTGTGTAATAAAAAATAAAGCGGGCTAAGAAACAATACCGACAATACGTCTATAAAATTACATTTTATAAGGATGTACTAGAAGACAGTAGGAAAATGGCCTTAGTTTTCAAAAAATTCAAAAAATGTTAGTTGTTCCGTTGTTCATATCAGATCTAACTTTTGTTTACAAAAATCAGCTGGACCACCAGTGACGTGGAATATTCGACAAATATATAAAAGATCCGAACACCGGTCTATTCTATCCACCATGGCGTAAGCGTACGTCCCCCCCTCCCCCGAGTTATAGGAATTTGGCTATTATAAATAGTTATTTACCTAACTAGTGCGGAAAGTGATACTTTTAAGCACGCGACGGCAGTTGCCCGAACGACGCTTTGCGGAGTTCGGGCACGCCGTCAAGGGCGGAAAAGGCACTTTCCGCAAGAGTTAGGT
Source organism: Aspidapion aeneum (assembly GCA_963576565.1). Lineage (NCBI taxonomy): Eukaryota > Metazoa > Arthropoda > Insecta > Coleoptera > Brentidae > Aspidapion > Aspidapion aeneum. Next base: position 14,188,072 of record OY755043.1, read on the forward strand.
ACAAAATTTTTCCTAGTTGCACAAAAAGCTTGGTTTTACATTTTAATATATTTGGTATTTTTTTACATTAAAACAGCAAAAAAACAAATCCTGTTTTCATTTTTAATTTAATCGAGCTTATAAATGGGTCAATAAGTCTAATTAGGCCTAAAACTCAATTTGAAATTTAGCGTGCGTAAAAGTATTTTTCACGCACGGCGTGCGTAAAAGTAATTACTTTTACGCACGCTAATTTATATTTAAAGTTTTATATAAATTGCAGTCACTCTATATATTGCTTTTATGTCACTTGATACACTAGATGACACTGACAAGTTTATTTAATATTTACCGTCAGGCGTCAGTTCTTTAGTTTGATCAGGGCTATCAAAATGGACGGGCCACGATCCTCCACTTTGTTGACGTCACATCCGGGGCTGATTTTTTTTTTGATGGTCACGTTACGACACAGCTGATTGCCTTTAAAATATTGAAGTTGAAATGACGGTTCATGGATATTTGATTGTTTTTAAATAAAGCCGTTTTTGAGATTGTTTTTACTTTATTCTGGCAGAACAATTTTTTTTAAATGTATAGTAATCCCTAATTTTTCATAGCCGCTTCAATAGCTCACACAAAAATTAAGTTTAAAGCAAAAGCGAATGTGACAATCACATATGACAAAGTCAAATACATGTCAAATATAACAGTTGGCATGTGGTACATGGCGGGTAATTTAAATTCAAAATAAGGAATGCTAAATCTTGAAGATTTTAACCTTTTAATCATGTTGCTTCCTTACAAACCTTTGGTGGAATATCGGGATGGTGTCTGAGAATATTTCAGTGAAATTTTGCGGAAATCTGTAGTGCCATTTTGAAAATATCATAAAAAAACGTCTGACCTCCCATAAGACCCAATGTAAAATTCAGCCTCGGGAGAACAGCTGATTTTTTTCAGGGTTGTGTCCTCTATTTTTGTGTTGGCCTTGGTTTGATTTGTCTTGGCGGCGTCAATATTGATTTTGGAATTTGTGCTGAAATTGAAGATTTTGAACTGCCAACGTTAATATTTGTTATTTTTACTAAATAAAATTATAATTATATACTGTTATAAAACCAAAAAATTTGGCTCGAATTTATACCGATTATAAAAATGTAATATTTTATTGTTATTATAATTTCTATTTGGTCCAAATAATATCATTTTTTACAAAAAAACAGCGTGCGTAAAAAATATTTTCACGCACGCCAAACCAGTTTTTTACGCACGCCGTGCGTGAAAAAAATTGTTTACGCATGGCATGCGGGAAGTTGAACTTTCCACATGAAAATTGGTGCGGAAAAATGCGTTTTACGTTCGCAAGTAGGAAATAGTAGTTTACCTAACTAGTGCGGAAAGTGCCTCTTTTCCGCACGCGATTGCAGATGGCCAAACGACGCGATAGCGGAGTTTGGCCAGCAATCAAGTGCGGAAAAGACACTTTACGCACGAGTTAGGTACACTATTTTTTCTATAAGCGTGAGGAAAAAACGAAAAATTAATCAGAAAATTATTTATATTCAAAACGTTTTAATCAAATCAATTATTATTATTCACATTCTAGCGGCTTCTAGAACTGACTGGGGTAGATCTTCGTCCGAAGAATCCATTGAAAATCTGATTTTTTTGTTTGAAAAATTCAAAAGACGCTTGTATCTGCAAAATTGGCTTTGTTTTGACAGTTTGTTTGTACTTTGTTGCTATGGTGATTTAAGATGCCAAATCTAAAACCACTAGTGTTCATTGTTGTTTGACATTGACAATGACGATATTTATACCGGGGAGGTTTAAAACTTATAATTTGAACCTATTTTACTGAAAACTTTATTTTATCGAAAATATTGAAAATATAGCATAATTTTAGTCAATTTGAATATTTTTAGGATATTTCGTGTGCTAGGAAAGATACAAATGTATTTTGAACGGTCTAAATGTTATAGAACACCTCAAAATCGTAACAAATTTACTTTTCCGCACTAGTGTGGAAAAAATATTTTTCCGCACTAGTGCGGAAAAGTGGCAGTTTCCACACTAAAATGCGTGCGGAAAAGTGGACTTTTCCGCACGCTTATAGAAAAAAATCTTTACCTACTACTTTTAGTTAATGGGAGAAGATAGTCTTCTAGTGGGCACATCAGGTTCTGAGATCTACTTATTGGACTTCAAAAACTTTAATGCAGCCCTAATTGTGACCTGTCATACATCTGCCATTTATGATATTGCGTTTCCAAGGTAACAATAAACACGAAGTTTGGGGTGTTTAAAGTCATTGATTATGATTTTTCAAATAAAATTAAAAAATCAATATGAGGAATTCAAAATGACGGATTTCTCCATTTATGAACCGACATGTATTAAATGTGGAACTTTGAGATGTGAAAAGTACCTGAATTTCAATTTTGAATTAAATAAAAAAAATTGAATTGGTGGATCCAAATGAACCGATAGGTTCGTATAAGATTTTTATATTAGGGTGTCTATTATGATTTGATTGTTTAAAACAAAATGTGTTTATAAATGGAAAAGTCCGCTAATTCTACTTTTCTAAATTTTAATTTAACTTTAAGCGTCCCAAAAGTTTCAAATATAATATCTAAATATTAATTCCTAAATAAAAAGGTTTTTAGCCGTTTTGAATCCGCTATTAAAATTTTTTTAAAGTTTAAATAAAAAATCATAATCTGCAACCTTAAAAACAACAAAGTTCTTATTTTTATACATATCGGTTATTAAATGGAAAATCCCGCCATTTTGGATCCACCATTTCGGTTTTTTTGGTTAACTTAAAAATTGTTTTACGTAGCCGCCATAAACACCGTGTTGTTTGAAATTTGACAAATTGGTATCAGTATACCGAGTGAAAAGGATGCTACAAGTCGCTGAGGGATTAAAAAGAACTTTAGTCACGTGGTTTTACTAATTTATGCACTTTAAAAAAGATAAATAATTTAAAAGAACTATTTATTAATATCCTGTGAAGGATCCTATTGGGATTAAAGTTTCACTTTATTCCCCAAAACTCTTATTTAAAAAGTGCATGAATTTTTTTTAATATACTTAAAAATGGGCCGATCCCGGCGGTACTGCAATACCGGGCCAACCCGCGACGGGGGTGGAGCAAGCCCCTAATCCCCCATCAACTTCCAAAAATCAGTTTAATATACTGGTCCCGCATGCGGGACGTATCAGATATTAAGCTGATAAGAACAGATACTACACTTTGATCTTAGCTCAAAGAGCCGAGAAGCGATAACGTTAAAACTTTATTTTTAATATTTAACTAAAACTTAATGTAGCGAGAATAAAATAATGTTTCTGTCAGTGGCATCTCGTGAGTACTTTCGTAACTAGTTACGTGCAATTTGTTTCTTCACACAATTTGAAGGAAACTAAGAGCTAACCCGCTCTTCTTTGAATAATCGATTTGCACGTTCACTCACACTTTCCGTGTCGACTCGAGCGCCATCTTATATTCCTTACGATAAAACACAAAAATCGATACGTCCCAGCAGAAACGAGTATAATATCCCAGGATCGTCCCGGGTCTAGCATCAAAAAATACTCGCACACCCTAAGACGTACATTTGTAAATATTTAAATAGTAGTCTTGAAGACGTGTATAAGTTACATTATAAACCTAGGGACTAAAGTGGTACTTTTAATCCCGATGTCAAAAGTTTTTAGACAGTTATCCAGTTTTAGGGACCAAAACCACTTCTTTAATTCCTAGGGATTAACGGTTAAATTTTAATCCCTATGGATAAAAAGTAAGATTTTAATCCCTAGGGAGCGGTAAAAAAAATATTTTCACCTAAGTTCCAAATATAATAATTAAATATCAGTTCCTAAATAAAAAGATCCGCCGTTTTGGATCCGCCATTTTGATTTTGTAAAGTTTAAATCAAAAATCATAATCAGCAACCTTAAAAACAACAAAGTTCTAATTTTGATACATATCGGTTATAAAATTGAAAATCCCGCCATTTTGGATCCACTATTTTGTTATTTTAGGTTTAACTCAAAAATTGTATTACGCAGCCGGCGCCGGCGTAAACACCGTAATGTTCCAAATTTAAGACAAATCAGTATCAGTATCTTCTCTATAGGGATTAAAAGGGTCGCTTTATTCCCTATAACTCTTATATTAATATTTTCTTTAAAAATTCTCTATAGGGATTAAAAAGGTCACTTTTTCCCCATCCCATAACTCTTATAACTTATAATAGAAAATACATAATTTTTTTAATTATTTAAAAATGGGATAGGGATTAAAAAGGTCACTTTCCCCATCCCATAACTCTTATAAAAATACATAATTTTTTTAATTATTTAAAAATGGGCCGATCCCGGCGGTACTGCAATACCGAGCCAACCCGCGACGGGGGTGGAGCAAGCCCCTAATCCCCCATCAACTTCCAAAAATCAGTTTAATATACTGGTCCCGCATGCGGGACGTATCAGATATTAAGCTGATAAGAACAGATACTACACTTTGATCTTAGCTCAAAGAGCCGAGAAGCGATAACGATAAAACTTTACTTTCAGTATTTAACTAAAACTTAATGTAGCGAGAATAAAATAATGTTTCTGTCCGTGGCATCTCGTGAGTACTTTCGTAACTAGTTACGTGCAATTTGTTTCTTCACACAATTTGAAGGAAAGAGCTAACCGCTCTTCTTTGAATAATCGATTTGCACGTTCACTCACTTTCCGTGTCGACTCGTGCGCCATCTATATTCCTTACGATAAAACACAAAAATCGAGACAGGATCGTCCCGGGTCTAGCATCAAAAAATACCACGCACACCCTAAGACGTACATTTGTAAATATTTAAATAGCAGTCTTGCAGACGTGTATAATAGTACATTATAAACCTAGGGACTAAAGTGATACTTTTAATCCCGATGCCAAAAGTTTTTAGTCAGTTACCTAGTTTTAGGGACCAATGTCACCCCTTTAATACATTAAGACTTTTTTTATCAGTTGCATTTTTTTTATTAACTGGACTATCTGCAATACATTTGGGTGGGTTTGGTTATCATAATTTAAAAAACATATACAGGGCTAATGTCGTGCTAGCTCCGCCATATAACCCATTGTGCGGCGTAAACACCTTAATGTTCCAAATTTAAGACAAATCAGTATCAGTATCTTCTCTATAGGGATTAAAAGGGTTGCTTTATTCCCTATAACTCTTATATTACAAATAATTTAAAATTTTAAAAAATTTTAGGGATTAAAACGGCCACTTTTTCCCCATAAGAGTAAATGCATAATTTTTTTAATTACTTAAAAATGGGCCGATCCCGGCGGTACTGCAATACCGGGCCAACCCGCGACGGGGGTGGAGCAAGCCCCTAATCCCCCATCAACTTCCAAAAATCAGTTTAATATACTGGTCCCGCATGCGGGACGTATCAGATATTAAGCTGATAAGAACAGATTGAATTCTATATATTTCAGAAAATATTTTTACAAAAACAGATTAGATTAAACTTTTTTAAAAAAAACTTAAGGCTACTTAAAAAAAGTCAACCAAACTTAAAGATTAGATTTACATTCGAATTTCAACTTATGAAAGTAATATATTGCAATATAAATTCTTATTTTATAATATCACTTTTGTGGCTAGTTTTATTTGTATTTATTTTATTAGATTAAGATTTATCACAGTTGATTCTTATATTATCAGTCTTTTTTTTTTTAGTTTAAAATTGATTATACATTCTTATATTTATCTTGATCTTGATGATTTGCACGTTCACTCACACTTTCCGTGTCGACTCGAGCGCCATCTATATTCCTTACGATAAATGTCTACGTCCCGGGTCTAGCATCAAAAAATACTACGCACACCTTAAGACGTACATTTGTAAATATTTAAATAGCTGTCTTGCAGACGTGTATAATAGTACATTATAAACCTAGGGACTAAAGTGGTACTTTTAATCTAGATGCCAAAAGTTTTTAGACAGTTACCCAGTTTTAGGGACCAAAGTCACCCCTTTTATTCGTAAGGATTAACGGTTAAATTTTAATCTCTATGGATTAAGAGTTAGATTTTATTAATCCCTAGGGAGCGGTAAAAAAAATATTTTTGGTTTGATCTTTATTAAAAAATAATGGATCCAGATCAAATCGATCAAATTTTTATAAATGGTTATAAACTTAAATATAACCAAAAATATTATGTACATATTGCAACTCACGCCCAGCTATAATTTTCGCAAAATTTTCCTGTGATGTCGGAAATTTATATAATTTGTTGTCTTCAACATCAAATAATTCGATTTCAATCTTTTTACATAAAAAACTTATTTTTGCAAACAAAACAAATACACAACATACGTCACAATCTCAGATTAATCTGTTTCGTCGATCAAAATGCACGGAGCAACCAGATTTACGTCCGACTAGTCTGAGCAGAATTACCGAACAATTCAGATCTACTTCCCCTAGATAGATCTAGATGGAATTAACGAACGATTTCGATCAGAAAGATTAATCCAACATAAATACCGAAAGCAGCTAGAGTTCTGAAGTGTCGTTTAAAGACAAAACAACTGTCAACACTATAATCAGGTGTCCATTAGATCTTGAACCTCCGTCGGTGTAGCTTTCGAGCTGCCCACGGAAAAATCAAGAGAAACAAAAGCTATGCCCGCTTAGCCATGAAAAATTGTTTTTTTAATAAATACAAAGTTTGGAGTGTTTAACGTCACTCATTATGAATTTTAAAATAAAATTAGAAAATAAATGAAAAAATCCGCCATGTTTATTTTTCTAAACTTTAATGTAAAAATCATAAACCTTAAACGCCCCTAAGTTTCAAATATAATAACTAAATATCAGTTGCTAAATAAAAAGATCCGCCGTTTTGGATCCGCCATTTTGATTTTGTAAAAGTGTAAATCAAAAATCATAATCAGCAACCTTAAAAACAACAAAGTTCTAATTTTGATACATATCGGTTATAAAATGGAAAATCCCGCAATTTTGGATCCACTATTTTTTATTTTAGGTTTAACTCAAAAATTGCAGCCGGCGCCGGCGTAAACACCGTAATGTTCCAAATTTAAGACAAATCAGTATTAGTATCTTCTCTATTGGGATTAAAAGGGTCGCTTTATTCCCTATAACTCTTATATTAATATAAAATTTTTTTAAAAATTCTCTATAGGGATTAAAAAGGTCACTTTTTCCCCATCTCATAACTTATAATAGAAAATACATAATTTTTTTAATTATTTAAAAATGGGATAGGGATAAAAGAAGGTCACTTTTTCCCCATCCCATAACTCTTATAACTTATAATAGAAAATACATAATTTTTTTAATTATTTAAAAATGGGATAGGGATTAAAAAGGTATTTTTTTCCCCATCCCATAACTCTTACAATAGAAAATACATAACTTTTTTAATTATTTAAAAATGGGCCGATCCCGGCGGTACTGCAATACCGGGCCAACCCGCGACGGGGGTGGAGCAAGCCCCTAATCCCCCATCAACTTCCAAAAATCAGTTTAATATACTGGTCCCGCATGCGGGACGTATCAGATATTAAGCTGATAAGAACAGATACTACACTTTGATCTTAGCTCAAAGAGCCGAGAAGCGATAACGTTAAAACTTTATTTTGAGTATTTAACTAAAACTTAATGTAGCGGGAACAAAATAATGTTTTTGTCAGTAGCATCTCGTGAGTACTTTTGTAACTAGTTACGTGCAATTTGTTTCTTCACACAATTTGAAGGAAACTAAGAGCTAACCGCTCTTCTTTGAATAATCGATTTGCACGTTCACTCACACTTTCCGTGTCGACTCGTGCGCCATCTATATTCCTTACAATAAAACACAAAAATCAATGTCCCAGGATCGTCCCGGGTCTAGCAACAAAAAATACTACGCACACCTTAAGACGTACATTAGAAAATATTTAAATAGCAGTCTTGCAGACGTGTATAGTACATTATGAACCTAGGGACTAAAGTGATACTTTTAATCCCGGTGCCAAAAGTTTTTAGACAGTTACTCAGTCTAGGGACCAAAGTCACCCCTTTAATCCCTAGGGATTAAACTCACTCGAGCCTCTAAAACTAGGGACTAAAGTAACCTTTAGTGCATAAAACAGTATATATAACAGGCGGATAAAGTCACAATATACTTTAATCCCACTCACTCAAAAATCAAAATCGAAATTGGGTGTAGGGATTCCCATCCCACTAACGGGTCCTTTTAGCTCACACTACTACTATACTATAGTAGTGTGAGCTATATGGTGATCCTAATTTTTTCGAGAAAAAAAGTTCATCCGATTTCAAAAAATTTTATATATCTTTGCGTTTCAGATGATTTTGAAACTTTTGTGTTGTGTTGTCTGTCTGTCTGTCTGTCTGTATGTCTGTCTGTGTCTGTAACGACCAACGTGCATAACTCAAAAACCGCTAGCCCGATTTTAATGAAATTTGGTACATAGGCTGGGTTTTGGCTCGAGATGGTCCCATTTAAAAATGAACAAAATCCACTAAACACAAGCCAAATAAAAGGGTGGGGGTAGATTTCAAAAATTAAGTTTGTGTAGAAATATGGCGTGTGTGATATCAAACGAAAGGTAATTGAGTATGTAGTTAAACAAAATATATTTTAGTTTATTTAACAAAAAAGGTGGGGGTAAATTTCAAAAATTAGAGTTTATGTGAAAATATGGCGTGTGTGATATCAAACGAAAGATAATTGAGTCTGGAGTTAAACAAAATACATTTTAGTTTTTTTTTAAAGGTAAGGGTAGTTCTCAAAAATTAGAGTTTAAGTCATGGCTTGTGTGGTATCAAACGACAGGTAATTGAGTCTAGAGTTGAATAAAATATATTTCAGTTTTTAGTTATATTAGCTCACACGTATACTATAACTATAGTAACTAGTGTGAGCTTAAGTGCCCATAAATTGGCAGAGTATTTAATAACGTTACCAACGTTATCGTTATTAAAAATACCGTTACTAAATAACGGTAAAAAAAATATCTTTATTAAAAAATAACGTAAGGGAACGTGACCAATCTTAAAATAACGACGTTACCACGTTAATAGGGACTTATTGGAATAAAACCCGACTTTATTTTAGAGTGGACTTTAGTCTGACACATTTACACAAAAAACAGCTGACCTCTCAAGATTGACATACCAAGGCCAAATTTAAAAGTAAAGTCGCTAACTTTATTTTAGTAAATACCGACACTAATAATTCCGGTTCTTAAAAACACAAAGGTCGAATTTTGAAGGAAAGCAGCTGCTTTTTATATGTAAATCTGTCACCATACGGTCAACTTTAAAAAAAGGTCAGGTTTTATTCCAATAATATTGTAAGAAATGACCCGTGCTAACTAAAAACACAAGTAAGGCGTGTATATATTGAGGACATTTCAAAGTTTTATTGTTCTAATACTAAAATAAACAAAAATTGGATTTTTACCCAAGAACGTGACACAGTCTGCCTGTGCCTGATGGCATTTTTGAACAATCCATCACTGTTAGCATCTCTAGTTGTTGAGGGAAATCTGTCATTTTTTGTAAATGTTAACAATGTGTCCATACTAAAAAACAGACTACCAAAAAAAGTTGGAGTTTTATTTTTGGACAGCACCGATACACTTGAAGAGCTAATGCAGTTTATTGAAATGAAAGTTGCAAACGGGAAAGAAATGGTAAAAGATAAGATTGATCAAGTAATAGACATCCTTAGGGACATTTTCGATAGTGAGAGTGAAAAATGTGTTCAATTGTCATTTCTTATTGAACAATTAAGTCTCGTGAAAAGGTCACCTGAGAATCAAAGATATTGTGGATACACTTTAATGTTGGCTTCATCTTTGTTTATCCAGTCATGCAGTGCATACATGTCAATTTACAAAACTAAGGTATTATGTCTCCTGCACCCTCGCAATATTAAAATACTCTGCCAATCTATGGGCACATAAGCTCACACTGGGTACTATAGTTTTAGTGTATCTACTTGAAAGCTAATATAACTAAAAACTGAAGTACAGTCGAACCTCTATAATTCGAACCTGAAGGGACAACCAAAACAGTTCGAGTTGTAGAGTGTTCGAGTTATAGAAACTCGAGTTACATAGGTTAAAATACATGCAAAAAGTGCAGGGACCGCTGAAAAGGTTCGAGTTATAGAGGTTCGAGTTATAGAGGTTCGAGTTAGAGAGGTTCGACTGTATATTTTATTGAACACCAGACTCAATTACCTTTCGTTTGATACCACACAAGCCATGTTTTGACTTAAACTCTAATTTTTCAAATCTACCCCCACCCTTTTTTAAAAAACTAAAATGTATTTTTTTTTTACTCCAGACTCAATTACCTTTCGTTTGATATCACACACGCCATATTTTCACTTAAACTCCAATTTTTGAAATATACCCCCACCCTTTTTTTAAAATAAATTAAAATGTATTTTGTTTAACTCCAGACTCAATTACCTTTCGTTTGATATCACACACGCCATATTTCCCCATAAACTCTAATTTTTTTAATCTACCCCCACCCTTTTATTTGGTTTGTGTTCGGTGGATTTTGTTCATTTTTAAATGGGACCATCTCGGCCCAAAACCCAGCCTAGTTACCAAATTTCATTAAAATCGGCCATGCGGTTTTTAAGTTATGCGCGTTGGTCGTTACAGACAGACAGACAGACAGACGGCGCAACAAAAAAGTTTCAAAATCATCTGAAACGCAAAGATATATACAAAATTTTGAAATCGGAGCAATTTTTTTTCTCGAAAAAATTAGGATCATCATAGCTCACACTACTATAGTATAGTATATGTGTGAGCTAAAACTGATTTGTAAAATATCGCTAACAGATAGTAATCTCTCCGGTAGTGTGCAATATTTAAAAAGTAAGATACAGCTTTTAAAAGAACATGATTTGGTAGTTAACTTACACATTGATGAAATATATATTAAACTTTGTACTGCGTAATTTTTCAAAAAATTATTGACGACCAATACATTCAGTTTATTGAACGTGAAAATCATCTCACTTATTCACAAAATCACTTGTTTCTTTTTAATAAATTATTGTGAAATGTTGTATATTAAAAAATTTTCTTTAAATAACTCTAGCGAGTGTTTTTGTGGAGAAAAACAATTGTCAAATCTTGAAAAAATAAGTTTAAGGGCATGTAAAGCTTTTTAAAATAATTTTATTAAAAAGCATAATGATTTATTGTCTGCTAATAAATCTTTGAATAAGAACACAGACAAAGATGATGACACTCAAAGAAAAATTAAAAAACTTAAAGCTTAGGTTTGTTATGTCCAATTTTAAAAGACTTGTATAGATTTGAAGTAACTAACGATATTATGTACCTAATATACCTGAAGATATTAGAGTGCAAATTTTATATAATTTTTTATTTTATAGATTCAGTTTTTTTATCTATAATAAACACATACAGCAGCAAAATATTTTTTTCAATTTTTGCCTATATGAGAACAAAAAATTTTTGTCAATTTATTTAAATTGTGTAAAAAAAAGTAATATATTAAGCAAGACAATAAGAATCCTGGAACTCCTAAGATTACGTCACCGCCGACTTGCTTATAACGCGCTATGGCCGGTCTTTCTCGTTGGCTGCGGTCAGAACACAATATATTGTGCAGCCGGTTGATACTCGAGAGACTTGCTAGATGGCGCATGCCAGATCTAATGATTTTGGGAAATGCTAGGCCTCTGGATTAAGCCGATGAAACTTCCATCTGTCCCTGGAGCGCTGGAGGTCCATAAATCAATTTAAACAGTTTGGTAGATCCGATATAGTATGATCAGAGGTTACAGTTTTAACCTCTACATTACCTTTTTTTTTTAGAAATTTTTCAGAAGTCTTTGCTACAGCTAGTCACGACAATGTCCGAGTTTGGTCCATGAGTACCATGCAAGAGCTGCTTCGCATTTGTGTGTTGAATTTCACTTGCTCGAGTGTTCTTTTTTCGCACGATGGCAAGTCCATTTTGACAGCTTGGAACGATGGCGTCATCAGGTCAGTGTTGCGGAAATTTTACTGGCAAGTATGAAAAACAGTATTAAATTATTTGAAGTTAAGTCCAACTTAATGTGAACTTAATAAAACAAAACAAATTAGTTTCTCTCCACTTTGAAGATACCTATTTGTTTAAAGATATAGTAAAATAAAATCAAACCATAAAGTGGAGCTCCTCTTATATACGTGCAACCATAAAGTTTTCGCAGTACACGAAAGATGGCCCGATAGTTCACGCAGTACACAAAAGATGGCCGGGGGCGGCTTATTTCTATTGGTAAAAACATTATGATCCATTGAAATAGTGACGATGGAGTTGGAGAAAGCATACTTACCTGGCGCAGAGGTTACCGTGATCATGAAGGCGGTTCCTCCAGGGCGAGGCCTTTCCATTGCACTACGGTTGGGCTGACCCCCGCGATAATCCCTAATGCGGATTACTCGGGCGCGTAATTTTTGGTAGTCGGGACTGCGTTCGCGCTATCCCGGTGTTAAAAAATTTAAAACAAATCCTCACTGAATTTCAGCTTACTTGTTTTGACTTGGACTTCCATTTCCAGAAGAAGCAGTTGTAACGAGGACTGGGTAGAATTTCTTGGCGATGAAAATTTATCATGGGAAGAGCATTGCAGTCTTATCATCAAAAATTATTAGCCTGTTTTGCAATTCGTAGTTTAAGTGGTACTTTGCTACTGTCCATCCACGCATCTTATATGGGTAGGGGACAATTCGCCGCGAGATTTTTTATTTTATGATGTTACCATTGGCAATTGTTTAAACAGTTTTATTTAGCTTGACTTCATATAATAAATTTGTTTATTTGTTTGATCATAACTTTTTTGAAACTTTTCCAACTAGGTATTTGGGGTTAGTATACAATTCAACAATTTTCTCTATTAGAAAAATAAATAAAATGGCGGATCCAAAATGGCGGATTTTTCCATTTATGAACCGATTTGCATCAAACTCGGAACTTTAAGACCTTTCAAGTCGCTGATTATTATTTTTAACTTAATTTAAAAAAATCAAAATGGCGGTTCCACAATGGCGCACTTTCTTATTTATAAACCGATTTGTCTCAAACTTGAAGCAAGGTAACTCAATACAATTTTTGATCTAAATTTTAAAACCTGAAAATGGCGGATTCCTTGGGGCCTAGGCCCCCCCCAAGCCTAAGATTATTTTAGATATTTTTCACATATTTCATGAATAAAAAGATTAAAAAGTATAAAATTCGCCATCATGAGGCTTCGCCCCCTCCCCCAGAGAAATCAGCCCCCCCCCTCCAATTTTGAAGCAAATCGGTTTATAAACAAGAAAGTGCGTCATTGTGGAACTGCCATTTTGATTTTTTGTAAATTTTAGTTAAAAATAATAATCAGCGAGCTGAAAGATCTCAAAGTTCCGAGTTTGATGCAAATCGGTTTATAAATGGGAAAATTCGCCATTTTGGATCCACCATTTTCATTTTTTTAAATTTAAGTCAAAAATTTTATTAAGTTACCTTAAGCGCCGCGATGTTTCAAGTTTGAGGCAAATCGGTTCATAAATAGGAAAATCCGCCATTTTATTTATTTTTCTAATAAAAAAAATGTTGAATTGTATTATACTAACCACCAAATAACTAGTTGATAAAGTTTGAAAAAGTTATGATCAAACAAATAAACAAATATACAGTCGAACCTCTATAACTCGAACCTGAAGGGACAACCAAAACAGTTCGAGTTATGGATTGTTCGAGTTGTAGAAACTCGAGTTACATAGGTTAAAATACATGTAAAAAGTGCAGGGACCGCTGAAAAGGTTCGAGTTATAGAGGGGTTCGAGTTATAGAGGTTCGAGTTAGAGAGGTTCGACTGTATTACATGAAGTCAAGCTAAATAAAACTGTTTAAACAATTGCCAATGATAATATCATTTAAAAAAAAATCTGGCGGCGAATTGTCTCCGCGGGGAATTGTCCCGCAGCGAATCGGCCGCGGCGAATCGGCTGCGGCGAAACGGCGGCGGCGAATTGTCCCATCCCCTCTTATATAGTGTTGAATTTTGTAGGCAGTAGGCCCATTATGGTTTCCTTTTCTAGATCTTTTACACCACTCACTGGGCGTCTGACTTACGCCATCTTGAATGCTCACAACAAAGGTGTGTCGGCCCTCACCACTACGTCAGACGGACGCATGTTAATCAGTGGAGGTTGTGAAGGTCAAGTGAGGTTATGGTCCGTTTCACCTCATAGGCAAGAGTTAATTTGTACTTTGAAGGTGAGATCATTGATTTTTATTTAGGAGAAATATCATATTACTTTTAGGAAAATGGCTATTTTGACCTCACTCAATCCGAATATCTCGATTGGCTCCCTAAAATGTTTACAGCATTGGCTAGCCTTGCTTTTCAGGGGGGGCCGTGGCCCCGGTCTATCTTGATCAAAAAGCAAACATAGGTTTTAAAGAGTCGTGCAAAGTGTGCAATAAATAAAAAAAAATACGCGCATTAAATGTTCTAATATTTTAATATAACAAATTTAATAATACATTTACCAACTTATTTATATGTATACACAGGAAGTATGTAATTCAGCAATTCTACAAAGAAAGTTTTCTACGTCGCTGACTGAAAGCGTCTACCACACTGTCTAAGTCGACCTCAACATCTTTTTCTATGAATAACAATGACAAACTTGAGTGTCTCTCTTGAGTCATAGTTGTTCTAAGCCAATTAAAAACTCTCCTCATGGCAGAGAAAGACCTCTCGCAAGTTGCACTTGAAATTGGAAGAATACTCGCAACTTTAAAAAGTTGGTAGAGGTTTGGATAGGTGTTTTCTGCTATATGTTGTTTGATAGAATCATGACCAACAGTTTGATTTAACCGAAAAATACAATTCTTTAAAACGGTCATTTCTGCTCTTAGAGCAGAAGTATTAACATTAAAAATTTCCCGGTATTGCTCGACGAATTTATTCCATTTAACGACGTGGGAAAACTTAATATGAAAATGGTTATGAAATTGTCACCAAAATCGGAAAATTTCCATAAGACACTAAACTAACCTCAAAAAAACTAAAAAGGTTATTATATTTATTTTAGAAAAACAGTTTAAAAAGGTCTTTTATAACCTTACGACATCTACAACCCGATTTCGGAAACAGAGGGGCAAAGGTCGCTGTCTTTATTAAATGCGAAATTTAACTTACACTTCTATAATATTTTACAAGATGTCGCCAATATGTATGAAATATTCAATATGCATAATTATGTTTAAATTTAAAAAATATTTTCGGGAAATTGCATAAGTGCAGAAAAGTTACCGATAATTTAAAGACAAAAAGCCTAATTCCGCAAGACAAGGGCTTTTTCCTGAAATGTAAACATTATCTGAATGATTTTAAATTTTAATGCACCTATTTTATTTGAATATTTCCCGAATAAAATAGAAAAGTATGTATTTTCAGCGTCATGATCTTTTACTAGTAGTCGGTAGGGGAGGCCTAAAATATCTTAGGGGGGCCTGGGGGACTTCAGGGGGGCCAGCCCCCCCCCTGCCCCCCTAACTACGCCAATGTTTACCAGGATGGAGAAAACCCTCTTAAGCCCCTTATGAAACTAATTCGACGTTGAGAGTTTAAAAGAAAATGTTTTTGTCTACAATAAAGTATAAACCAACTTTTTTTCCTATCAAGCTCGGTTATTTTTTAAAAAATCGGATAAATAAATAATGGGAATCTCCAGTGCCCAGCCAAATTCGCGGTGTAAACTGCTGTACCATCTTTTCTTGAAACGTTTTAGCCCATATTTGACCTATCTAAAACTCTACTTCGGAATGAGCTACGAAACTCAAACTTCTACGAAGTAGTGAAGTAGTTACGAAATTTCAAAAAACGTCGAAATTGCCACTCACTCATGTATAGATTATCAAAATTCTACTGTTCTTCCAAACATGCTACAATCTACTACAACGTGCTAAATTGAACATAAAGAAGTTTGGCTGTAATAGCAAAGTTTAAAGAAACATTTCCAAGCTAGTAAGAACCTTTCACTTTGAAATTTGTATTAGAGAACTTGGCTTTACTTTTATCTCAATTCTTTTTAACGAATACCATTTTCGCGTTCTTGGCTTTTTTTACATGAAATGTTTTTGTTATGATAAATGTTTTTATTATGATACATGTTTTTATCACCATTTTAAAACTACTTCAATTAACGGACGCCACTGGAAAGTTTGTAATTAGTTTAATCCCCCCTGACTAATACATCGTTAAAAAGGGAAATCATAACAAAAACATTTCATGTAAAAAAAAGCCAAGTACGCGAAAATGGAAGTCCGTAAAAAAAATTGAGATAAAAGTAAAGCCAAGTTCTCTAATACAAAATTCAAAGTGAAAGGTTCTTACTAGCTTGGAAATGTTTCTTTAAATTTTGCTATTACAGCCAAACTTCTTTATGTTCAATTAAGCACTGTGCCTAAGAGTCAATTACAGCCGTAATAGCCAAGTTTAGAAAAATAGCCTTCTAAAGCTCAGCTCTCTAGCGTTTTTGAAAGTGCACAATGTTACTTTCACATAATTTTACATCTATAGGGGAGGGAAATAAATTAAAATTGTCGTGTTTTTAAATTTTGTCCTATAGTTTTATCATAGTTCCTATCAGTCTTCCAATGCCCAGCTCTCTAGCGTTTCTGGAAGTGGGTAATGTTCCTTTTACATACCTTTACATTTATAGAGGAGGAGAGTAAATGAAAATATTGGACTTTTAAAATTTTTTCCTACGGTTTTATCATAATTTCTATCAGCATTCCAATTTTCAGCTCTCTAGCGTTTCTAGAAGTGGGCAATGTTAGTTTTATATACATTTACATTTATAGGAGAGGGAAGTAAATTTAAATGTTGGTGTTTTTAAATTTTTTCATATAGTTTTATCATATTCTCTTTCAGTCTTAAAAAGTTGAGATAAAAGTAAAGCCAAGTTCTCTAATACAAAATTCAAAGTGAAAGGTTCTTACTAGCTTGGAAATGTTTCTTTAAATTTTGCTATTACAGCCAAACTTCTTTATGTTCAATTAAGCACTGTGCCTAAGAGTCAATTACAGCCGTAATAGCCAAGTTTAGAAAAATAGCCTTCTAAAGCTCAGCTCTCTAGCGTTTTTGAAAGTGCACAATGTTACTTTCACATAATTTTACATCTATAGGGGAGGGAAATAAATTAAAATTGTCGTGTTTTTAAATTTTGTCCTATAGTTTTATCATAGTTCCTATCAGTCTTCCAATGCTCAGCTCTCTAGCGTTTCTGGAAGTGGGTAATGTTCCTTTTACATAACTTTACATTTATAGGGGAGGAGAGTAAATGAAAATATTGGACTTTTAAAATTTTTACCTACGGTTTTATCATAATTTCTATCAGCATTTCAATTTTCAGCTCTCTAGCGTTTCTGGAAGTGGGCAATGTTAGTTTTATATACATTTACATTTATAGGAGAGGGAAGTAAATTTAAATGTTGGTGTTTTTAAATTTTTTCATATAGTTTTATCATATTCTCTTTCAGTCTTAAAAAGTTCAGCTCTCTAGCGTTTCTGGAAGTGGGCAGTGTTACTTTTACATAACTTTACATTTATAGGGGAAGGAAGTAATTTAGAATTTTGGGGTGTTTTAATTTTTTTCTATAACTTTATCATAGTTTCTATCAGTCTGCCAAAGCTGAATTCTCTAGCATTTCTGGAAGTGGGCAATGCTACTTTTACATAACTTTAAATGTATAGGAGGAGAGTAAATTAAAATTTTGGGGTTTTTTGATTTTTTCCTATAGTTTTATGATAGTTCCTATCAGTCTGCCAAAGCTCAACTCTCTAGCATTTCTGGAAGTGGGCGATGCTACTTTTACATAACTTTAAATGTATAGGGGAGGGGAGTAAATTAAAATTTTGGGATTTTTTTCTTTTTTCCAGGCGTTTGGTCATAATTTCTATCAGTCTGCCAAATTTCAGCTTTGTAGCATGTCTGGAAGTACAGTAGAATATTGATGATCTATACATGAGTGAGTGAGTGAGTTGAGTGGCAATTTCGACGTTTTTTGAAATTTTGTAACTACTTTACTACTTTATGGAATTCCATGAAACTTGGAGGTGTTGTTAACTCCATGGAGATCTACGACTGTGCAAAGTTTGAGATTCGTAGCTCATTCCGAAGTAGAGTTTTAGGTAGGTCAAATATCGGCTGAAATGTTTCAAGAAAAGATGGTTACGCGCGAACTTGGCGAGGCACTGCCGTGCCCTCAGATTTATTGTCTACAATAAAGTGTATTCTACATTTTTTCCTTAAAAGTATAATTATTAAGAACATTTTACAAACCAAAACATTCTAGATTTTCAGAGGCCTGGGGTATATACTAGGTTTTAGTATTTATAGTATTTCACATTTTCTTGTTTTTCAACCCCCTCTATATGATATTTTTAAATTCAAGGTATGGCAATGGAATTTTCAAAACAATAGAAGCAGAACTTTTTATTCGAAAAATTTAATTTTTTAATTTATGTACTTTTTTGTAATTTTTTTCCAGGAACACAAAGGTCCAGTATCGGCCATTCAGATAAACAAATTCGACACCGAAGCAGCCAGTGCCAGCACGGATGGAACATGTATTATATGGGATCTGGAAAGACAATGTCGTAGACAGATCTTGTTTTCAAACACACTGTTTATGTGTGTTAGGTAAGTAAAACATTGAATTTTCTGGGGGAAAGGCAGTGCCCCGCCAAGTTCGCGTAAACTACTGTACCATCTTTTCTTGAAACATTTCTGCCCATATTTGACCTATCAAAAACTCTACTTCGGAATGAGCTACGAAACTCAAACTTTGCACAGTCGTAGACCTTTAAAAAGTTAACAATCTCTTCAAGTTTCATGGACTTCCATAAGGTAGTAAAGTAGTTACGAAATTTCAAAAAACGTCGAAATTGTCACTCATTCGCTCACTTAGTCACTCACTCATGTATAGAACATAAAAATTCTACTGTACTTCCAGACATGCTACAAAGCTGAAATTCGGAACATTGTTAGAAATTGTGACCAAACCCTTCGAAAAAATCAAAAAACCCCAAAATTTTAATTCGCTCCCCTCCCCCATACATGTTAAGTTATGTAAAAGTAACATTGCCCACTTCCAGAAACGCTAGAGAGCTGAGCTTTAGAAGGCTGATAGGAACTATAATAAAACCATAGGAAAAAAAAACCCAAAATTTTGAATAAGACATTGCAAAAGCTTTGAACAATATTCCGCATATTTTACTACTTTAAAACTTAAATATTATTCAAATCCTTTAAAAAAGAAGTGAAATCATAACAAAAACATTTCATGTAAAAAAAGCCAAGTACGCGAAAGTGCTATTCCGTAAAAAGAATTAGGATAAAAGTAAAGCCAAGCCAGTTTCAAAATATTTTTTCTAAACTTGGCTATTACGGCTGCAAATGACTCTTGGACAGAGTGCTAAATTGAACATAAAGAAGTTTGGCTAGAATAGCAACATTTTGAAAAACATTTCGAAATTTCTATTAGAGAACTTGGCTACTTTTATCTCAATTCTTTTTACGGATTTTTCTCAATTCTTTTTATGATTATAATTTTTTATAGACCTTTCCCCTTGCTAAAAAGAGACCCTAAATCTGCCCCAAAACTTACTGATAAAGTCAAATTTATACCTATTTGTAATAATGTCACCTATGCTTATCTTTCTTTAACTTATTTTAACTGGCGGTGACAAACAACTGGTGTCTTTTATTGTTAATTTTTTTGTCACTTGTGTTATATTGGAAAATAAATACGACATATGACAATACGTATAAATATAGCCACCTGAATGACCTTAATACAAATAGGTATAAATGTGACTATATCTTGACAAATATGACATTAAAATCACAGTTGTAATGTCATGATTGTCAAATTGTCAGTACAATTTAGTCAATTTATTTTTTATAAAGTAAGTCACTTTTCAGTTCATTTTGGGTACACTTATAAAAGATCGCTTCATTTTTTGGGGGCCAAAACTATGGCGGGCTTTTAACTTTTAAAAAGGAACCCATAATGAATTGAATTGACAATAAATGTGTTTTATTTTTTTAAAACAAAAAAATTCTAATACATATTTTTTAAAACATTTTATTTAAAAAATCCTAAATTGAGTTAACAAAAATCAGTCTTAAAAATCAAGTTGCCTTTTTACATTTAAAATTACCTACCAAATAACAAAAAATAAATATTATTTACACTTTTTTAACAGATTAAAAAATCTACTAAAATAATTATTATTAATAAAAAAGGAACATTGTCTAATACCATTGGCACAACACTAATCAAATTAGTCGACTTCTTCAATGGTTGGTCCACTTCGTTGTCCTCCAAATCCACCAGCTTGTTGTCCGCAACCACCGGGCATTCCGCCAGCAGGTCCGGCACCTCCGTAGCTGTTCTGAGGGCCACTTCCGGCATACAGTTTGGACATGATTGGACTGCAAACGGAAGTGAGCTGCTTCTGCTTGTCTTCGAACTCTTCTTTTTCAGCTAAGCTATTGTTGTCTAGCCATTTCAGCGCTTCGTCACACTCTCTATCGACGGTGGATTTGTCTTCGGAGCTGAGTTTGTCACCGCAATCAGCTACGGCCTGTTTCAGTTGGAAAACATAAGCTTCAAGTTGATTGCGAGCGGCGACCTTTTGTCTCTGTTTCTCGTCTTCATCTTTGTATCTTTCTGCCTCTGACAACATTCTGTCAATGTCTGCTTGAGACAATCTGCCTTTGTCGTTCTTGATGGTAATGTTTCGTGAGTTTCCTGAGCTGGTATCTTTAGCAGACACGTTGAGAATACCGTTGGCATCCAAGTCAAAAGTAACATCAATCTTTGGAACACCTCTGGGTGCTGGTGGAATGCCTGTCAAGTCAAAGGTTCCCAGAAGGTTGTTGTCTTTGGTCATAGCTCTTTCACCTTCGTATACTTGGATGGTTACAGCAGGCTGGTTGTCAGCATATGTTGTAAATGTCTGAGATTGTTTGCATGGAATTCTCGCGTTCCTTTCAATGATCTTAGTCATAACTCCACCAGCTGTTTCAATACCCATTGACAGGGGAGTGACATCGACAAGGAGGACATCTTGGATTTTGGTGTCTGTCGAACCACTGAGTACTGCGGCTTGGACTGCAGCACCGTAAGCTACTGCTTCATCTGGGTTAATGGAAAGATTCAGCTGTTTACCATTGAAGTAGTTCTGTAATAGTTGTTGCACCTTTGGAATTCTAGTAGATCCACCTACAAGAACGATGTCATGGATTGACCCTTTGTCCATTTTCGCATCATTAAGGGCTTTCTCTACTGGTTGTAAAGTTCCTCTAAACAGATCTGAACAGAGTTCTTCGAAACGAGCCCTTGTGATTTTGGTGTAGTAGTCGATACCCTCAAACAAGGCATCAATTTCTATTGTGGCTTCTGTGCTGGATGACAAAGTCCTTTTGGCTCGTTCTGCTGCTGTTCTAAGTCGCCTTAAAGCCCTTGGGTTGCTTCTGAGGTCTTTCTTGAATTTTCTCTTGAATTCTTCAACAAAGTGGTTGACGAGTCTGTTATCAAAGTCTTCACCTCCTAAATGAGTGTCACCAGCAGTGGCTCTTACTTCAAATAGTGATCCTTCATCGATGGTAAGAATGGATACATCAAAGGTGCCACCACCCAGGTCGAAAATGAGGACATTTCTTTCGCCTCTAAGGTTTTTGTCGAGGCCATACGCCAGAGCGGCTGCTGTTGGTTCATTGATGATCCTCAAAACATTTAAACCTGCAATGGCACCTGCATCTTTTGTTGCTTGCCTTTGTGAGTCATTGAAGTATGCTGGGACTGTGATAACGGCATCTTTGATGTTCGTTCCCAAGTAAGCTTCGGCTGTTTCTTTCATTTTTGTCAGAACCATTGAGCTGACTTCTTCTGGTGCAAATTTCTTGATTTCGCCTTTGAACTCCACTTGGATTTTGGGCTTTCCACAGTCGCTGATAACTTTGAAGGGCCAGTGTTTGATGTCGGCTTGAATCTTTGGGTCGTCGAATTTTCTGCCGATGAGCCTTTTTGCGTCGAAAACGGTGTTCTGTGGGTTCAAGGCAACTTGATTCTTCGCTGCATCTCCGATGAGGCGTTCGGTGTCGGTGAACGCAACATAACTTGGAGTGGTTCTGTTTCCTTGATCGTTGGCGATGATCTCCACTTTTCCATGCTGCCACACACCCACACAGGAATATGTGGTTCCCAAGTCAATACCGATTGCTGGAGCTTTTACCATTTTTGCTTGTTTGTTTGATTTAAATTCACTACTTGCACTTGTATTCACTTTTTTAAAAACTTTTATAAAAAAATTCGCTTTGAGTTTGTCGCTTTGTATTCGCTTTGATTCGTTCGCTTTTCAAATTTATCTGCCTTTGCCGCGCCAGCGAAACGCTTTTATATGATCGGTGAAATCGACTCGAACAGGGTCGAATTCTCTCGAATGCTTTCCACAGTTCGCAGGCAGGCGACTCGACCGATCGAGAAAATTCTTGGCGTGTTGAGAACGTCTAGCTATCTTTGTCGGAATCAGCAAGTGTGAGAGAGAAAACGAATGTTTTTCCTGACCCTTCTATGCTTCTATGCAATTTCAGCGGTTATTGATCGTACACAAGCGCTTTATTACACGGTGAGAGAAAAACTATTTAGTGTAATAAATTTTATTTTGATCTTTGGAAAGAAAATAAAATAAAGAGGATATGATTCCTTTAAAGAAATATTTACCTTGGTGTCCATAAACTTCCTTGTTAGATTTGTCTGTCCTTTATTCCTGCTCTTCCAGAAGATTCTGTCCAATGCATATTATTTGGTACTAACACGAGGATTCAACTAAAAAAAAAATGAAACAAAAAATTTTAATGTAAGGCGATTTTACAAGCTTCTTTCATTACACGATCCTTTATTTATACAGTGTGTCCACGTAAGTTGGCGGCATATGGGAAACTTTTTTATTATTAGCTTTACGAAAAAAAGATATTCTTCATAAAAAGTCCTGCATGGTCCAAAACCTAAAATGCAACCATCAGATGTTAAATTTTTTCAATCATATTACGAGGTTTGTCAAAAAAATTGATTTTTGTTCTAGAGTAAAGTACCTTTCTTTTTGACAATATCGAAAATTGTTATAAAGAAAAGATGTTTAGAATTAAAAATAGCTTTCAAATATTCATCATTGTTTATTTACATTAAAAAAATATTTTTATTTTGTATTTTTTTAAGTTTGCACATTAATGCATAATTAATCTAGGATGCAAATAATAATAATGTAAATAAATAATGTTGAATATTTGAAAGCTATTTTTAATTCTAAACATATTTTCTTTATAAAAATTTTCGATATTGTCAAAAAGAAAGGTACTTTACTCTAGAGCAAAAATCACATTTCTTGACAAACCTCGCAATATGACTGAAAAAATTTAACATCTGATGGTTGCATTTTAGGTTTTGGACCATGCAGGACTTTTTATGAAGAATAACTTTTTTTCGTAAAGCTAATAATAAAAAAGTTTCCCATATGCCGCCAACTTACGTGGACACACTGTATATAGACAGGGTTTATTTATAATAGTCCAGGGCCATAGCTTCAAAAATTGTACTCTGTGGGCTTTTTGCTAAAGATTTTATGAGTTTTAATCGATTACTAATGATCCCACCAACACTGCCTGACCTGTTAACAGACTCAAAGATGCCGCAGTAAAGTTAGGGTGTCAAAATATTTTTTTTTCTGAACGGTTTAAGCTATAGCAAAGAAACTTGGTACAAATTTTCGCATATAACACAAAAATCTTATTTAAAAAAATTTTACATTAAAAAAAACAAAATTTTGCACAAAGGAACGCAATTTTACTATAAGACGTTTTTGAAAGAAACATAAAATTAATACCTATAATTTCTATAAAAAAAAACAAAATGCAAAAAATACAAACTTGTTTTAAGTTAGGTATAGTAAAAATTCAGTTTAGTCTTTTTTAATTTTGCGTTTTATGCAAACTTTTATCTTTTTGAAAATATTTATATCATTTACCCACATAGCACAATCACGTGTTTAACACGTAAAAAAGGCGTGAGAAAAAAAAACGTTAATTTTAAAAGCTGCTAGAAAAAAACATTTATTTCATATATGAATCATTAACGTTTTAAAAAATAACGTTGCTAAAAACTGCGTTGTAATAACGCCATTATCAAATTAAAACAGCAATATTTTTACGTGAGTTTCACGTGATTTTTATCAACGTTAAAATCACATTAGATTCACGCCATTTCTACACAAATTTTAAAACGCGACTTGCATGGCTTTTCTACCGAATATTTTTGAGATTTTACTAGCAGGCAGTACTCCAACAACCTGTTAAGGAACTGATCCCTGGTCCTTTACGATCACGACGCATCTGTTATTAACCTGATAAAGACACATTAATATTCTGTGAATGTGTTTACTGTTGAAAAATCTTGTTTAGCTTTTTAAAAAAACATAATGTATATAGAGAGACATATAGATATTTTGTCTTGCCTTGAGCGCCATCTTTAAAATTGTCTTGAAGTGTTGTAGTCTTAAACTAGTGAACTTTTATAACTTCCTTTTGCGTCTATTTTAAGTTAAAAAAATTTTATTGAAAAAACGTGACCAAAAAAGACGCAGAAAGTTTGTAGGTTTAAGAAGTCTTAATCTAGTGGCGTGTTAGAACATGTTGTGGAGGACTTTTCAAGTGTGAATTTGGTACATGAAAATAACAAGGGTAAAAAACACGTTATATACACAGCACCAGAAACTTCAGCAAAAAGTACATTTTTATAGCTTGATTTCTCCTTGTTTTTAAGTTATCTTTAAGCATGTAGATTTAACAAAATAAATATTACATAGTATGAGGTTGTTTTCAAGTAAAAAAAAACTTTGTTATTTTTGTTCACGTTAATTTAACGTTGATGTGATTTTTGTGCTATGTGGGTAACAGAGGTACCTATATAATTTTTACCTTCCTAGCCCGCACCGCAATGGCTAGAAAAGGTATTGTTTTTATTTTATTTTGAGATAACGACGAAAACGAGCTGATTAGTTTTTGTTGAAAATCCATTGATGCTAATGACAGTTTTTTGACAAACAATTTAAAAAATGCTTTTTAACAGAGAATCGCATCAATATGCGGTTTTTAGAATATAATAGTAAATTTCAAGATAGCCAAAAATGTCCCCCTCGCAAACAAAATCGACGTGTCCGAGCATTTCTCGAAATTTGCACTCTAAATAGCCATAGAAATTTGGGATTTTTGTATTTACCAAATTAACAAAATCATTTTGGGTCACAGTGTACCTTCGACGTTCTGGCAAATTCTAGACCTAACTCAACCAGGCATTGAAAACAAAAATAAAAGCAAAAAGTAGGTCTCCTGCGTTCAAGGGTCTGGCTGGGTTGATGAACACAATAACAAAACGGTATTTAGGGTGACCAGAAATGCAAGAGAAACTTAAAATATGGGAAAATGTAACAGAATTAAAGCAACATTATTTCATCTAGGGGCTCTATTTTTCGTAAAAGTGAGAAGTGATAGATCACATAGAGCTAAATGCCTCATCTCGACCAATAACAAGCAAAGAAAAAAACAGTGAATTTTGAATTAATGACAAAAACGAATATTTTTTAATAATTTTCTAAACACATTTGAAACACTTTATCATAAATTTTAAAAAATGGTATACAGGGTGTTAGCTTAACTTTGACACATCATTTTAAAGTTATTTTAAGGTCCACTTACTTTTTTTAAATTAAAACTCCAATTTATTTATTTTTTTTACTGTGAAATCTATAGCCTGCATACATTTATGCAAAGATAATTTTGACGCTTTCATTATTCCACCTAGGGGCTCTATTTTTCGTAAAAGTGAGAAGTGATAGATCACATAGGGCTAAATGCCCCATCTCGACCAATAACAAGCAGAGAAAAAGACAGTGAATTTTGAATTAATGACAAAAACGAATATTTTTTAATAATTTTCTAAACACATTTGAAACACTATCATAAATTTAAAAAAAAATGGTATACAGGGTGTCAGCCTAACTTTGACACATCATTTTAAAGTTATTTTAAGGTCAACTTACTTTTTTTAAATTGAAACTCCAATTTATTTATTTTTTTACTGTCAAATCCTACATACATTTGCAAAGATAATTTTGACACTTTCAACGCACGTGAAGAAAAGTAGGTAAGTTGGTTGACCTCAAAATAAACTACAAACAATGTGTCAGTAACACAAGTCAATGTAGATAATTATAAGCTATAAATGTTTAACTTAAAACATTTTTTCTAACATCGTTATTTTCAGAAAATAAATAGAATAAGCTGCAAGTTGGATGGAGGGGTATTGAACCAATCAATTAATAGAAATGTTTACAACGCAAGTATATAAAGCGCAAAACATTTAACGCGAATGGACTGAACAACGCAAGAATTAACAGCTCTAGGAATTTATTTTGTGAGTTTTTTAGAGCGTTTATAATTTTACCACGCCAAAAAAAGACGAAGACCACCACACTTACCCCATAAAAAATTACCTAGTTTTTGGGTGTTAGGTTAGGGGGCGTTGTTAAAGTTTCATAATTTTAGGGAGGGGGTGGCCAAATCTGTCTTTTGTCAAAAATACTAAAAAGTGCCTGGCAACCGGTTCGTTCACCCTACTAAAAGTTAAAATCAAAAGATGAGGGTAATAAATGTGGTGACAAATGTTGTCGGTAAAAAGATGCAGTTTTCACCTTAAATCATCTCTTAAGGGGTCAGTTTTTTATCTCCTCAAGAATTACCTGAAACTAGAGAACTGAATGAACCCTGTATGTATGACATATTTTTCCAAAAGAGAGTCGCGACAAACCCATCAGTCACTGAAATTAACATTTTTTGTTTGTTTGTTATTTTCTTGCCAAGTTCATTGGCGTTTCACTAAAATAATTTAAATTGTCAGCGGTGAGTAACATCAATCATCGTGCAATATATAAACAAACACGTTTTTCCGCATCCCTGGTATAGGTTTTGTTAAAAATAGCTTTTTTTTATTTTCCGACGCTTATTAACAAGGACAGAAGGTGCGTCTCTCTCTAAACAACGCTAGAGTATAGAGCACGGTGGATAGAATATACCGGTGTTCGGATCTTAAAATATGTCGAATTTTTACGTCACTGGTGGTCTAGCTGATAGTTGTAATATTTTTTGAATTTTTTGAAAACTAAGGCAATTTTTCTATCAGTTTTTAGTATATTCTTATAAAACAATATTTTTCAGATATACCAGTCATTATTTTTTTTAGCCTGCTTCATTTTTCTTTACACAAAAACTAAAATTCGAAGAAAATAATATGTTCATTTCAGCTTCAAAAATAATCCGCTGACTTACATCTTTGTTTACTTCCCAAGTCCTCGGTTCACCTTTCATACTAAACGATCACATTCAGTTTGACTTGTAGTTTAAGTTTTGTGCAATAAAAAATCAAGCGGGCTAAACGAAAATAACGAAAAAACGTCTAAAAAATTATATTTTATAAGAATATAGTAGAAAACAGTAGGAAAATTGCCTTAATTTTCAACAAATGTAAAAAATATTAGTTGTTTCCGTTGTTCATATCATATCTAACATTTGTTTACAAAAATCAGCTGGACCACCAGTGACGGGAAAAATTCGACATATATATATATATATATATATACATATATATATATATATATATATATATATATATATATATATATATATATATATATAAGATCCAAACACCAGTCTATTCTATCCACCGTGAGTATAGAGGACCGATATTTTTATCCTTTGATTTTGACTTAAATAAATTTGATTTTGAAAAGTTTGTCGAGTCTCTTTTTTTTTAAATATGTCATACATACAGGGAAAATATGTGATACATACAAGATGCGTTCGGTATTTGCATCTCAGACTATACGGATTTTTGATGACGTGATTACAGATTAGTCTGACCAAATTGGAATTAACGAACGATCCAGATCAAATCTATCGAATTTTTATAAATGGTTATAACCTTAAATGTAACCAAAAATATCATGTACATATTGCAACTCACGCCCAGCTATAATTTTGACAAACTTTTCCTGTGATTTCGGAAATTTATATAATTTGTTGTCTTCAACATCAAATAATTCGATTTCAATCTTTTTACATAAAAAAATATTTTTTGTAAACAAAACAAATACACAACATACGTCACAATCTCAGATTAATCTGTTTC
Source organism: Aspidapion aeneum (assembly GCA_963576565.1). NCBI lineage: Eukaryota > Metazoa > Arthropoda > Insecta > Coleoptera > Brentidae > Aspidapion > Aspidapion aeneum. The sequence continues at coordinate 14,216,447 of OY755043.1, forward strand.
GTCGATCAAAATGTACGGAGCAACCAGATTTACGTCCGACTAGTCTGAGCAGAATTACCGAACGATTCAGATCTACCTCCCCTAGATCTAGATGGAATTAACGAACGATTTTGATCAAAAAGATTAATCTGATGTAAATACCGAACTATTAGCAGCTACAGTCTCTACCGGAAACCACTCAAAAACATCAAATTTGGGACATCCTATACTGTGCGGTCAGTATTTTCAGTGAGTAATTTTAAAACAATGCGACCAATTTCGAACACTTTTTGGTCACCTTAGTTTCTCGAATAACGTAGAACATTCGTGCTCATGACAGTGAAAATAAACAGCTGAGAATAAGCAAACTGACGTTCCAGAAAATACTGGAACGTTTTGTTTCTTTACCTGTCTTCCTTTGTTTGAATCTTTATGGGATTTCCGGCTTTGTGGACTTGAATGCTGATTCTTTGGTTATTTAATTTCTATGCAGGGCCTACCTGAAAAGCAATTTAAATATTAAAATTTGATGCTAGAAAAAGTAAACAGAAAAATACAAAAATTAAGCTAATTAATGAATACCAATAGGCTTATACCATTGAGTTGTATAACGCCCCCGTAGGGTATAGAAGTCAATGGCTTATACCTTGCAACTTCTTTTGTCTTTAATGAGTACCTACCTACCCATTACCTACCTAAAGAGGATTAGAAAAAAAATATTTTAACTCGAGACACAATAATTACGATTTATTTAAGGTCTCAGAAGACATATTTTGTATAAACTGTGTTCTGAAAATATTCCCCATGCATTGTAACCCTTCTGACTAAAAAAGAGTAATATTACAAAATAAACCGAAAGGACTAAAGTGGTACTTTTAATCCAGAAAAAAGTTTGTATTTAATACAACATTTACAGTAACCTTAAACAAGTCTAATGCTTATAGATGATAAAGATTAACCCCCACCTCTTTTCTTGGTCCTTATAGAGTTGATTTAAATTTAAATCATCTCTAAATGAGACGAACCAACTGGAGCTCAATTCCAGCAGAGGGGCCAACTTTTATCAACATCGGTCAGATAGATTTAGAGTTATACGAGTTGGTTACAGACAGACAGACACAGCGGCGTAGCGTGACTTAAGGGGCGGGGGGTCAAAGGCTGAAATGAGCACCCTTAAAAAAAAATTGCGACCAAAAAAAAAGGTCATCCATATAAAGAATTTTCGACCAAAAAAAAACAAATGTCATCCAAACTTATATCTTTAGTTTAGGTACTCCCTTTTTACAAGCTTTTATTTAGCTTCAGATGTTCTGTCTGACTACCAAATCTTGTGAAGCGTTTTTGACACACTTCCCATTATCCGATTTGGATGAAATTTGGTACACACATAGTGGTCCCATGACAATACAACATTAAGAAAAACATATCCTTCCACCCCTACCCCCACCCCTTCTATAGAAAAATGTGTTTTTGACATACTTCCCGTTATCCGATTTGGATAAAATTTGATATACACATAGTGGTCCGATGATAATACAACAATAAGAAAAAAATATCCTCCCACCCCTACCCCCACCCCCTTCCATAGAAAAATTTGTTTTTGACACACATCTCGTTATCCGATTTGGATGAAATTTGGTATACATATAGTGATCCGATGACAATACAATATTGAGAAAAATATATCCTTCCACCCCTACCCCCACCCCATTTCATAGAAAAATGAGTTTTTGACACACTTCCCATTATCCGATTTGGATGAAATTTGGTATTCACATAGTGGTCCGATGACAATACAACATTTAAAAAAAATATCCTCCCACCCCTACCCCCACCCCCTTCCATAGAAAATGCGTTTTTGACCCCTTCCCATTATCCGATTTGGATGAAATTTGGTATACGAATAGTGATCCGATAACAATACAACAATAATGAAAAAATGTCCTCCCACCCCTACCCCCCATTTGGTATATGCATAAAGGTCCGATGTCAATACAGCCTAAACAAAAAATATATTTCTACCTCTAACCCCACCATCTCCTTCCCCCAATAGAAAAATGAGTTTCCAAACAACTCACGATCAGCGATTTCATTATAATCTAGAATAAACTCTTCTGTTCTGTTATTGAACAAATATTTTCATTTAATAGAGTAGATAGCTGAGACTAAAAAGTAGAAAATAAATTGGTAATTTTTTTTTTTAAGTCACAAGCTTTTATAAAATGCACTAAAAATTAAAAAATAATTTTCTAACATTCTAATATTATCATAATAATAAAAGCGATGGCCGCAAATCAAAGCATAAGTTAATCTAAATTTGTGATCTAAACACTTAAAGAATATTCAACATAGCAGATCATCAAAGATATGTTTGATGTGCCGCAATGTTACGCCATTGCCATACCTATGTCAGAGAAATGCTGGGGTATCTTGCGTTGGGTTGGGTGGGTTTGGTACCTCTGCATTTTTCTGCTAGAATGATTCTTGCAAATAGTGATATTTAATTGATACGGATATCTTATCGTGCTAACATCGTCAAAATTTCCATCAGTCGGCCATCGCTTTTATTATTATGATAATATTAGAAAGTTAGAAAATTATTGTTTAATTCTTAGTGCATTTTATAAAAGCTTGTGACTTAAAAAAAATGTTTTACCAATTTATTTAAAAATTATACAGCCGATTTGCCGCCCCCTCGATTTGCCTTTGCCGTCCCCTTAATTTGGCGAAAAACCCTCTACGCTACGCCGCTAAAATGTTCTTCAGTTTTTTATAGTTTTTGGCACGATTTTACCAAAGCACTATATGCATATGTACTACCGTTATACATAGTAAAACTGTATAGATTCCTTGGGAAAAAATATTAACATTTGACCACACATCTGTGTGTCTTCTTAGTATTTTTACCAAAAGAATCTACAGTACTACTGTGTACCATTATGCATGGGACACTGTATATGGGTCCAGGGAAAAAAGCACTTTTATCAAGAGGTTTTTATACGTCATTTTTCGCACTTTAAAAAGCTTTTCTTCCCGGGAATAAAAAATATTTTATCTTAAAATAAATGGATCCATGACGGATCTGATACCTTCCTAGCTCTTATCACACTTTAAGTGAAGCCATGATAATATATTAGCCTTAAAAAAGTTTTTTGTACATATCTCAGAAACTAAAGCTCCTACGAAGTTTTTGGTTATAAGACGAATTATTGAGCAAAATTTAGTAACTATATTCCTAAAGCAGTGTACTGATTTTTCACGTTTTTAATTGTCAAAAAGCTGTCGTATTAATGGATTTTAGCCAAAATCTAATCAGCTCGTAAGAGTGTCAAACACTATTTTTCCTGAAAATTTTATGAAAATCGGTTCAGCCGTTTAGGAGCTATCGTGTTACGGACAGAAATAATATACACACACACGCACAGACATACAGACAGACATCACGACGATATTGCTAGGATAGGTCAAAACACATCCAAATAACACATTTTTCGCGGCATCTGAAATTTTCGTCGAAAATAATACCTTCTCTAGCCATTGCTACGCGGGCTAAGAAGGTAAAAAGCACTTTTGCACATCCCTAAAATGCGAAAATTAAATTTTTAAACGAATTGTAGCCCTCGATATGCTGGTGATAAAATTTAAAGACGTAGTTTTGCGTTTTTTCGCACCTTTACAGTTTTTTCTATTTACATAAATTTTTATTCAGCAAGCAAATTGCAATTTGTGATTTGCCGCTTTTTTATTTTTTATTTATTTTGGCCACAAAATCTTTAGACGCAAAATTATCAGCAATAAAATTAATTTAAAAGGATTTATTGTCTACAAAGTGGCAGAATGTTCGCGAAACCCTTCATAAGCAAGTCTCGAATTCGACCAGATCGTTATGATTTTTCTTCTCTGTTTAAATCTACATGTCTAACAAAGATCGATAGATGTTCACTGTTGTGCGAGAATTTTCTGGGCCTGCTGCAATCGTAAATCATTCTGCATGCTTCTAAACGAGGTTCGAGAGAATTCGAGCCTGTTCGGGTCGATTTAGCGTTTTATATAAAAGCGTTTCGCTGCTCCGACGAAGGCAGATAAGTTTGAATATCGAAAGAGTTCAAATCAAAAGCAAACACAAGCGAATAAGTTCAAAGCGAATTTTTTAGTGAAGTAATAAAAAGTGAATACAAGTGCAAGTAGTGAATTTAAATACAACAAGCAAGCAGAAATGGTAAAAGCTCCAGCAATCGGTATTGACTTGGGAACCACATACTCCTGTGTGGGTGTGTGGCAGCATGGTAAAGTGGAGATCATCGCCAACGATCAAGGAAACAGAACCACTCCAAGTTATGTTGCGTTCACCGACACCGAACGCCTCATCGGAGATGCAGCGAAGAATCAAGTTGCCTTGAACCCACAGAACACCGTTTTCGACGCAAAAAGGCTCATCGGCAGAAAATTCGACGACCCAAAAATTCAAGCCGACATCAAACATTGGCCCTTTAAAGTTGTCAGTGACTGCGGAAAGCCGAAAATCCAAGTAGAGTACAAAGGCGAAATCAAGAAATTTGCACCAGAAGAAATCAGCTCAATGGTGCTTACGAAAATGAAAGAAACAGCCGAAGCTTACTTGGGAACGAACATCAAAGATGCCGTTATCACAGTCCCAGCATACTTCAATGACTCACAAAGGCAAGCAACAAAAGATGCAGGTGCCATTGCAGGTTTAAATGTTTTGAGGATCATCAATGAACCAACAGCAGCCGCTCTGGCGTATGGCCTCGACAAAAACCTTAAAGGCGAAAGAAATGTCCTCATTTTCGACCTCGGTGGTGGCACCTTTGATGTATCCATCCTTACCATCGATGAAGGATCACTGTTTGAAGTAAGAGCCACTGCTGGTGACACACATTTAGGAGGTGAAGACTTTGATAACAGACTCGTCAACCACTTTGTTGAAGAATTCAAGAGAAAATTCAAGAAAGACCTCAGAAGCAACCCACGAGCTTTAAGGCGACTTAGAACAGCAGCAGAACGAGCCAAGAGAACTTTGTCATCCAGCACAGAAGCCACATTAGAAATTGATGCGTTGTTTGAGGGTATCGACTACTACACCAAAATCACAAGGGCTCGTTTCGAAGAACTCTGTTCAGATCTGTTTAGAGGAACTTTACAGCCAGTAGAGAAAGCCCTTAATGATGCGAAAATGGACAAAGGGTCAATCCATGACATCGTTCTTGTAGGTGGATCTACTAGAATCCCAAAGGTCCAACAACTCTTACAGAACTACTTCAATGGCAAACAGCTGAATCTTTCCATTAACCCAGATGAAGCAGTAGCTTACGGTGCTGCAGTCCAAGCCGCAGTACTCAGTGGTTCGACAGACAACAAAATCCAAGATGTCCTCCTTGTCGATGTCACTCCCCTGTCAATGGGCATTGAAACAGCTGGTGGAGTAATGACCAAGATCATTGAAAGGAACGCGAGAATTCCATGCAAACAATCGCAGACATTTACAACATACGCTGACAATCAACCTGCTGTAACCATCCAAGTATACGAAGGTGAAAGAGCTATGACTAAAGACAACAACCTCCTGGGAACTTTCGACTTGACAGGAATTCCACCAGCACCCAGAGGTGTTCCCAAAATTGATGTCACATTTGATTTAGATGCAAACGGTATTCTCAACGTGTCTGCTAAAGATACCAGCTCAGGAAACTCACGAAACATTACCATCAAGAATGACAAAGGCAGATTGTCTCAAGCAGACATTGACAGAATGTTGTCAGAGGCAGAAAGATACAAAGAAGAAGACGAGAAACAGAGAGAAAAGGTCGCTGCTCGCAATCAACTTGAAGCCTATGTCTTCCAACTGAAACAGGCCGTAGCTGATTGCGGTGACAAACTCAACTCACAAGACAAATCCACTGTTGAGAGAGAATGTGAAGACACGCTGAGATGGCTAGACAATAACAACTTAGCTGAGAAAGAAGAGTTCGAAGACAAACAAAAGCAACTTACTTCCGTTTGCAGTCCAATCATGACCAAACTGTATGCTGGAAGTGGTCCTCAGAACAGCTATGGAGGTGCCGGACCTTCTGGCGGAATGCCCGGTGGTTGCGGACAACAAGCAGGCGGATTTGGAGGACAACGAAGTGGACCAACCATTGAGGAAGTCGATTAACTGCAAGAAACATAAAAATTGATCTAATGTAAAAAATTGTAAATATTTAATTTCCAAAGATTAGTTGTAAGTTATTGTTGTGATATTGTTGCCTTTTTACGTTGTTCATTTCCTTAAGTTGTATTAAGGGCAATTAGATAAAAATAAATTTTTATTTTTGTAAATTAATTTTGGTCTTTTAATAAAATTTGATTTTCGCCAAGGAAATATCGCAAAATTATGTTCTTCAAGACCAAAATATGAGGTTTTCTGTAACGTAACTTATATTTAACTATTTTTGCGATGTTTGCTTTGTCATGCACCCTATTGATTACTTTAAACTACTCTTTAAAAAAACATAATAAAAAAGTATATTATAAAAGTGGTACTTTTTACCCCAAGGTAAAAAGTTTGTGAGCAAAAAGTCAATTATTCAAGTGGTTTAGATATACAGGGTGTCCCAAAAGTCCGAGTCCACCCAAATATCTTCTGAACTATTGAAGATAGTTCCATAATTATTGGCAGTGATCGACAGTATTAAGAGATGTGTTTTATGAAGTGGTGAGTGTGCCGCCCCTCCATAAAATAGGTCTTTTAATGTTATCGATCACTGTCAAATTGGTTCAGAACATATTTGGGTGGACTCGGACTTTTAGAATACCCTATATGCAAATGAGGGAGAGAGAGAGAGAAAGCTAAGAGAAATATAAAAAATCATGGAAAACCACGGTTAATATTGAGTAAAACTAAATTTAAAAAAATATAATAAAATAAGGACAAAAAAGTATAGTCCCTAACAATAAAAAAAGTACTAGCATTAATTCCTTTAAATAGATTAAAAGTGCTCTTTTATTCCCTATAAGTGTCTAAAAACTTATAAATCTCACGATTTTTTGTCAAATATTAAAGAAACGGTTTACCTAATTTAAAGCAGTTTAGGAAATCAAGGAGTACTTTCTAACTCAAAACTAAAAAAGGTAAAATCATGTTCTCTTGGATTTTTTAGCTCACACATATACTATACTATAGTAGTGTGAGCTATGGTGATCCTAATTTTTTCGAGAAAAAAAAGTTGCTCCGATTTCAAAAGTTTTTATATATCTTTGCATTTCAGATGATTTTGAAACTTTTTTGTTGCGCCGTCTGTCTGTATGTCTGTCTGTCTGTCTGTCTGTCTGTATGTCTGTCTGTAACGACCAACGCGCATAACTCAAAAACCGCTTGGCCGATTTCAATAAAATTTGGTACCTAGGCTGGGTCTTGGGTCCAGATGGTCCCATTTAAAAATGAACCAAATCCACCGAACACAAACCAAATAAAAGGGTGGAGATAGATTTCAAAAATTAGAGTTTATGTGAAAATATGGCGTGTGTGATATCAAACAAAAGGTAATTGAGCCTGGAGTTAAACAAAATACATTTTAATTTATTTAAAAAAAAAGGGTGGGGGTATATTTCAAAAATTAGAGTTTAAGTGAAAATATGGCGTGTGTGATATCAAACGAAAGGTATATTAAGTCCGGAGTTCAACAAAATACATTTTAGTTTTTGTTTTTTTAAGGGTGGGGGTGGATTTCAAAAATTTGAGCTTAAGTCGAAACATGGCTTGTGTGGTATCAAACAAAAGGTAATTTAGTGTGGAGTGGAATAAAATATATTTCAGTTTTTAGTTATATTAGCTCACACGTACACTATAACTATAGTACCTAGTGTGAGCTTAGGGGCCCATATATTGGCAGAGTATTATACATGGTGGCGACTTTAAATAAAACACTGCCTCTAAATATTTGGTATAAAATTTTTTTGTTGGATCCTCATTCAGAAAAAAAATAAAATGTGTTTTGAAACCTCAATTAAAATGTCAAAAAATAATTTTTTTTCTATTTGTGAATAATGAAAAAAAGAAAAACAGTGCAATATTTGTTGAAATACATCAATCAAAATGTTAAAAAATAATAACGTGTTTTTGGTTTTTTGGAAAGCGAGATACAAGGAATTATTAAATACTCTGCCAATATATGGGCCCCTAAGCTCACACTAGGTACTATAGTTATAGTGTACGTGTGAGCTAATATAACTAAAAACTGAAATATATTTTATTCAACGCCAGACTAAATTACCTTTTGTTTGATACTATACAAGCCATGCTTTGACTTAAACTCTAATTTTTGAAATATACCCCCACCCTTTTTTTAAAAGAAATTTATAATGTATTTTGTTTAACTCCAGACTCAATTACCTTTCGTTTGATATCACACACGCCATATTTTCACATAAACTCTCATTTTTGAAATCTACCCCCACCCTTTTATTTGGTTTGTGTTCGGTGGATTTTGTTCATTTTTAAATGGGACCATCTCGACCCAAGACCCAGCCTAGGTACCAAATTTCATTACAATCGGCAAGCGGTTTTTGAGTTATGCGCGTTGGTCGTTACAGACAGACATACAGACATACAGACAGACAGACATACAGACAGACAGACAGACAGACAGACAGACGGCGCAACAAAAAAGTTTCAAAATCATCTGAAACGCAAAGATATATAAAAAATTTTGAAATCGGAGCAACTTTTTTTTCTCGAAAAAATTAGGATCACCATAGCTCACACTACTATAGTATAGTATATGTGTGAGCTAAAATGCAATTTTTTCAAAAACTCCCTGTATTAGCGACACCACGGTGTATAACAAAAATCTGATTACATTATTTTTAAGGGCTCAAAAAAAGGGCACGGTAAGGTGCAATCAGAAAATCGATATCTTTAATAACAACTGAGTTTCCCATTTAATACCATCAAAAATGGGACATCCTGTACAGGGTGATTTTTTATAATTGCAAGATCGCTATAACTCGGTTATTATTGGGAGTAGAAAGTTCAAGCAAAAACTATTCGGTTTGGTAAATTATGGCCACTTTAGGCCCACAAATAGTATTTTTTATAGATTATAATATACAGGGGGCGACAATCAGATCAATTTTTTTAAAGGGAACATCCTATATATTTTTGTATTTTTAAGTTCCGCAAAAAATTAGCTTTACAGATATATGTAACACTATGGCTCTATCTTTGTTAGTTTTCGAGATATTGACGATTGAAATTCCGAAAATTAGCAAATAAAAAATCACCCTGTACATACCCATCTTACTTGAACACTATTCCAGGTACTACCCGACGGGCGTCCAAATCCTCACATCGGGTTCTGACCGTAAAATCGCCTACTGGGAGGTCCTAGATGGGTGCTTGGTGCGCGAGTTGGAGGGTTCTCCCTCTGGGACCATCAACTGTTTGGACATTTCGCCGAGCGGGGAGCACTTCGTCACGGGCGGATGCGACCAAATCATCAAGCTGTGGAAATACCAAGAAGGTAAGAAAAAATATTTTATAATTTGGCAAATTACCATCTTTTCTTGAAAAATTTTAGCCCATATTTGACCTATCTAAAACTCTACTTCGGAATGAGCTACGAAACTCAAACTTTGCACAGTCGTAGACCTTTAGATAGTTAACAATCCCTCCAAGTTTCATGGACTTCCATAAAGTAGTTTCAAAATTTTAAAAAACCTCGAAATTGCCACTCACTCACCTACTCACTCATATACAGGGTATTCGGCACATGAACCGTCAAAATTTTTTGGGATATTGTTGCGGTCATTTGCTACCTTTTCAACCTTGGAACTTGGGTCCTTAGAGTCACGGCTTAAGAGATAAATTTTTTAATTTTTTTTGTGAAATTTTCCTTTAAAAACTAGTTGATTACCTTTCTAACGGTATGCTTCACATTGATTAAAAAAACAATTCTGCTTTAAAATACGGATATTCTGTGAGACGGGCAATAATCGTTCGGACTTGATAAGAAAAAACATTTGATGTTTATGATCGTTTCTAACAAAATTTATAAATAAAGAACAAAATACATTATTGTTAAAAGTTTAACTTTTGTTTAAGTAGGTAAACAATCATAAACATCAAATTGTTTTCTTACCAATTCCGAACGAGTCTCGCCCTTCTGACGGAATATCCGTATTTTAAAGCAGAAATGTTTTTTTTTTATCAAGGTGTAACATACCGTTAGAAAGGTAATCAACTAAATAAGTTTTTAAAAGAAAATGAAGTTCTCAATTGTCGATACTTTTTTTGATTTTTAATTTTGAAATTGATTTTCTTTCACAAAATCACTAATGTTCTTCAATAAGAAACATCGTATGTCCCTTGTGTACATCAATTTTAACAAATCTATTAATTAGTTGAAGAAGCATAAGATTACAGAAATATTTTTAAAAAATGGTGCTTTTCCAGACATTAATAAAAAGCTTACGAGGGTTTAAAGGTGGAATTTTGGATAATTTGAGAAAAAAAAATTAAAAATTCATATCTCTTTAGCCGTGACTCTTAGGACCCAAGTTCCAAGGTTGAAAAGGTAGCAAATGACCCCAACAATATCCCAAAAAATTTTGACGGTTCATGTGCCGAACACCCTGTATAGATCAAAAATTTTACTGTACTTCCAGACAAGCTACAAAGCTAAAATTTGGCATACTGATAGAAATTGTGACCAAACCCTTGGAAAAATCAAAAAACCTCAAAATTATAATTTACTTCTCTCCCCTATACATGTAAAGTTATGTAAAAGGAACATTGCCCACTTCCAGAAGTGCTAGAAAGCTGAGCTTTGGCAGACAGATAGGAAATATGAAAAAACTATAGAAAAAAATTTTAAAACCCCAAAATTTTAACTTGCTTTCCACTCCTATAAATGTAAAGTTATGTAAAACTTAAAAGTAACATTGCCCACTTCCAGAAATGCTAGAGAGCTGAGCTTTGGAAGGCCGGCTGTAAATGTAAATTTATGTAAAAGTAACATAGCCCACTTCCAGAAACGCTAGAGAGCTGAGCTTTGAAAAACGACTAATAGGAACTACGATAAAACTATAAGAAAAAATTAAAAAACCTCAAAATTTTTAATAAGGAATTGCAAAAGTTTTGAACAATATTCCGCATATTTTACTACTTTAAGAGTTAAATATTATCCAAATGGAGAGTACCTCAAACAACGTCTGTAATGACCGCGCCACGATTTTATATCAAACTTAAAAACAACAAAAATATTTCATGTAAAAAAAGCCAAGTTCGCGAAATTGGCATTTTGTAAAATGAATTGAGATAAAAGTAAAGCCAAGTTCTTTAATACAAATTTCAAAATGAAAGGTTCTTACTAGTTTGGAAATCTTTTTCTAAACTTGGCTATAACGGTTGCAAATGACTCTTAGGCACAGTGCTAAATTGAACATAAAGAAGTTTGGCTGTAATAGCAAAGTTAAAAAAACAACATTTCCAAACTAGTAAGAACCTTTTATTTTGAAATTTGTATTAGAGAACTTGGCTTTACTTTTATCTCAATTCATTTCAAAAAACGCCATTTTCGCGAACTTGGGCTTTTTTTACATGAAATATTTTTGTTGTTTTTAAGTTCGATATAAAATCGTGGCGCGGTCATTACAGACGTTGTTTGAGGTAGGTACTCTCCATCAAACAACGTTACAGATAAGATACACATCAAATGAAGATGTATACGCGCCAGGTCTTTATATTAAACTTAAAATTGATGGGTATCTTTAATAAACGCGCCATGATTATATATCCAATAGGGTATCCAGTACCGGGACTTGGTCCCGGGAAATTTTCTAAAAAAAGTGGTCCCGGGACTCAGTGAAGGTCCCGGGACCTCAACTTGGTCCCGAAACAAACGTCATCAAGTGCAAAACCAGATCGATTTTCAAAAATAATAAAACCAGAAATGGTCCTTTTTGAGGATGGCGTTTGTCGAGGACAATATTTCCAGCTATGCTACGAGCATTTACTGACTATACCAGCTACCTGCGTCCAATCGAAGAGAGCTTTCTCAGCGGCCGGCGGTTTTTGTAACAAGCTTCGTTCAAGATTAAATGATGAGTCCTTAAATGCACTCCTGGCACTTAAATCTCTATATGTACATACTTACCTTTGTCAATTTGATTTTATGTTAACCATTTACCAATATCAATAAACCTGTGTCCTGTTCTGTGGTAAATTAATTTAATTACTTTTATTTTTGTTTCGAGACCAGTCCCGGGACCTGACATTTGGTCTCGAAGTCCCGAAAACATATTTGGTTCCGGGACTTGGATACCCTAATATCCAACTTATAATGTTACATTAACGCTATTGTTATATCTAGACTGTTGGTAACAAAAATCTGCCAATTTTTGTTTACTTTTTAGTGTAATTTTTTAATAAAATCGTTTAACAAAAAAAAATTTTCACTTATTTTATTTTTGCAGGATGTATAATTATTACTTTTACACCCTTTCCATTTCTAGTAATTCCTCATTATTACAAGGTTTCTTTTCTGTCAATTTTGTACAATCTCTTTACACACCTCAAACACCCCTTACCATCGTTTCTTATTAATAAAATTGTATTGCCACCAGTACAGATCATAAATCTGAAAACCGCATGTTCGTGTCTGTTTGAATTTCAAAGTTCTGTATTTGCCCCCTTTAAACTTCTCATCCACCCCTTAATTCCAGTTTTCTTTTAAATAAAATTGTATTGTCATCAGATCAAATCATAATCTGAAAATCTGAAAACCGCATGTTTGTATCGATTTTTATTAAAAAGTTCTGAATTTACCCCATTTACACACCTCACCAACCTCCCTTACACCCTAAAACACACACACATGCAGACACACCCACACAATTTTTGACATTTGCAGATGTCATAATTTAAATTGGCAATTATATGATTTTCATTAATTTTTATCAGCATATTGATTGGCACACTATAAAATCAAATTTAGTTTTTTGTAATTAAAATAACTTTTTTGGCACAACAAAAATGTTATTGGACAAATAATAATTGCTCTATTACAAATAAAATAGATACCTAGGCAGAACAGCTAAGGGACCGTCCTTAAATTACTTAGCGCTCTAGGGATATGGGGGGGAGCTTAGCTTTACGTTACACTCAATGATTTTATATTTTGGCTTGAAAAGGGGGAGGAGGGTCAACAATCCTGAATTTTTGCATTACGTAATTTAAGAATATGCCTTTAAAATTGGAACAACATATAATTTTCTTTTTACAAAAATTAAATTTTTTTTTATCTTTTTTAAATCATTTGATAACTTTATTATTTAAGCAACTTACTGTGTTGAATAAATCGCTGCAAAAAATTAAAGCGCATGCCAATTATTACGCAAAATATAACAATAAACACCTTATAATTATTCCTTAATAAAAAAAAAGCAATGAATTCAGTTCTGACAGGATAAAAAACGGTTTTCGCGAAATAACTTTCAAGTCTTCGGTAGTATAGTGGTAAGTATCCCCGCCTGTCACGCGGGAGACCCGGGTTCGATTCCCGGCCGGAGAGAATTTTTTTTTATATCTATACGTTTTTTAACATCCATTGTTTAAACTAACTGTTAATAAAAACCGAATAAAACCAGAAATAGTAACAAAAAAGCGACTTATTCATATGCAATGTAAATTTACCATACAAATAAATTACAGCATGGAATAAAACTGCGCAAAAATTAGGCGCGCAGCATTTACTGCGCAAAAATAGGTGCACAGAATCAACTGCGCAAAATAATATTTCTGCTTTCAAGCAATATCCTTAACAAAAATTACTGCACATATATATGAATAATTACTATCTCTTTCCACAAAAAAATTTGACTTCTTTATGCAATATACTTTAAATAAATATTTAGCAGTTATTTGCGCAGTTATGTTAGAAAAATATAATTATAGAATACGCATTATGTATTATCTAGATTGAGTTCTAAAAATCATACTTAGATACGTGGTATTCCAATAAAAATAAGACACAAATATTACAAAAACCACTGCACTACTTATACCTATACTTTCTTATGTTTACAACAGATTAATACAATTATTTACACCTATAGAACACTATTAGTCGTAATTACTGCGCAAAAAAATTACCTTGTACGTATTGTTCAAAACTGTGGAAAAACCGCTTTGGTACATGTATGTCTTGCATTACCATACAAACAAAATAATAACGGTTATGCGTAGATACATACCGCACTGCGCAAAAAAAGTTAAACGCGTAACATTGTAAAACCTGGTAGCTATATATATATATATATTGATCAGCTTTAACCACTGCACAGAAAATATTGCAACTATGCACACAGAAGTTTCTATTGTTATATACGAATAAATTTATATGCATGCGCATATTTATGTCAACTTAATTACCATGTGCAGATATGTTCTATACAGTGTCGTGCGTTAATGTTTCCCAATTTCACAAACTCCTTTTTAAAAAACATACTCTAACTACTCTGCTGACATTTAGCATATCACCAAATTTTAGAAATAAGACAGGGATGAAAAAAAATAATCTACAAGGTTTTAAGATTTAATTGCTCTATATTTATCGTGTCAGTACCCATCTTGGTACCACTTTTACAAAAAAAAAAATTTTTGATTTTTTTTTAATTATATTTTTAATAAATTTTTTTATGCCGCCTGCTAGCTTTAGTCAAGTAATAGACACAGAAAAGAAGATTAATCGTAAAGAAAGTGATACAATATTTAATTACTTAACATTCACCCTGTTAGAACCACTATAGTATGTACCACTTTTTAAAAAACATAAATATTGCTCTGCTGGCTCAGAATCAGAATCAGAAAAAGCTTTATTGTCAAAGAAAAAAAAATCTTGTTGACAAAGCATCAATCTTATAACTAAAAAATATGTTGTCTAAAATTATAATTAAGTAACAACAATAAAAATAAGTACAAATTGTCAAAATATTAGATAATTTTTAGCAAAAAAAAATAAGTAGGACTTGCAATAATAAAAAAACAAGCAAATCAAAACAAATAGGTACAAGCACATTCACACATATTAATTAAATCTAACACAGTAAGACATCAAAAAAGATTAAAACAAAAACATTAAAAAAACAAAATTAACAATACAAAATATTTAAAAAGTTTAAAAATATATAAAACAAAACAATTCTTGGAAGATTCCTTTTTTTAGTTATGTATATAAAACTCTTCCAAGGTATAAGGCTGTTAGCAGATCACCAAATTTTAGAAATAAGACAGGGATGATAAAAAATAATCTACAAGGTTTTAAGATTTAATTGCTCTATATTTATCGTGTCAGTACCCATCTTGGTACCACTTTTACAAAAAAAATTTTTTTTGATTTTTTTTAAATTATATTTTTAATAAATTTTTTTATGCTGCCTGTTAGCTTTAGTCAAGTAATAGACACAGAAAAGAAGATTAATCGTAAAGAAAGTGATACAATATTTAATTACTTAACATTCACCCTATTAGAACCACTATAGTATGTACCACTTTTTAAAAAACATAAATATTGCTCTGCTGGCTGTTAGCAGATCACCAAATTTTAGAAATAAGACAGGGATGAAAAAAAATAATCTACAAGGTTTTAAGATTTAATTGCTCTATATTTATCGTGTCAGTACCCATCTTGGTACCACTTTTACAAAAAAAAATTGTTTGATTTTTTTTAAATTATATTTTTAATAATTTTTATTATGCTGCCTGCTAGCTTTAGTCAAGTAATAGACACAGAAAAGAAGATTAATCGTAAAGAAAGTGATACAATATTTAATTACTTAACATTCACCCTGTTAGAACCACTATAGTATGTACCACTTTTTAAAAAACATAAATATTGCTCTGCTGGCTGTTAGCAGATCACTAAATTTTAGAAATAAGACAGGGATGAAAAAAAATAATCTACAAGGTTTTAAGATTTAATTGCTCTATATTTATCGTGTCAGTACCCATCTTGGTACCACTTTTACACAAAAAAAATTGTTTGATTTTTTTTAAATTATATTTTTAATAATTTTTTTTATGCTGCCTGCTAGCTTTAGTCAAGTTATAGACACAGAAAAGAAAAGAAAGATACACATTAATCGTAAAGAAAGTGATAAAATATTTAATTACTTAACATTCACCCTGTTAGAACCACTGTAGTAGGTACCACTTTTTAAAAAACATAAATATTGCTATCTACAAGGTTTTAAGATTTAATTTCTCTATATTTACCGTGTCAGTACCCCTCTTAGTACCACTTAAAAAAATGTTTTTAATAAAATCAAAAAAAAATTTTCTTATATTTTTATTTAATTTTTTTTTTCTGCTCTGCTAGCTTTAGTCAAGCAATATATAGTTTTTGCAAAGTCAGTTGAACAAAGGTTAAAGCCGACCATCGGCATATCCTTTAAAGAAAGTGACATGGGCGGCGGTAGATATACTCATGAAAATTACTTCATTTAATTATGGCGTAAACTAAAGAAATAAAAATAGATAATGAAACTTTCTATTCCTACACCTACAGAAACGACACTGATTTATTTTCTAACTCTGCATACTGCCGACTAAAGGGGTCTGAAAAAAAAATCTGCCAATCAGGTGCCGTCTATCCACCTGTGCTGGGTCGGTCAGAAAACAAATACTTTGTGCTCGGACCGCCAAGAGCCGCGCCTTTTCTCTGTCGGTAGGGTTGAAAATAGAGAAAGATACACATTAATCGTAAATAAAGTGATAAAATATTTAATTGCTTAACATTCACGTTTACTTAAAATGTATTGTAAACCATGTGGAAATTTATAAACTTTCTGATTCTTATTATTTTATTGATTTTAATATGTTTCGTGCCCATTTGAACTTCCCTTATTGAGTTTTGGATGCGTTCCCCAAATGATTTTTCGGTTATAAAGAGAACAAGATTAAATCAGGGACGTATTTAATTAAAATGATTATGAAATTTGGAGATGAGTTTTAAGGATAACAATCTGAAAATAATGAAAAAACTGATTTAACTAAACAAATCCTCTCCAACTCTTTTATTTTTGAGATATTTTTGAACATAGGAATAACAACACACATCGGAATTGGCCACGCAGCCGTAGTGACGACCTGTTACTTCAGCCCTGACGCAAAGTACATCATTAGTGCCTGCGCCTCTGGCACCATTTTTATATGGGAATGCCCGCCCCAAGTATACCAGAACCAAGATAGCCAAAAAGACAAACCTTCTGCAGATAAACGTGTTTCCGAGATACGTACAAAAGCAGCGAAGGGTGAAGAAAATATTAAAGGTAACAAGTCTTTTTACAATAGGTTATAATCGTAAGTCGTTGACTCGGAAATAAATAAAAAAGCCATCACGAAAAATTGTTCACTGTAGATAACTAGGCGATTTATTTTTCTTTTATAACACCGGGATAGCGCGAACGCAGTCCCGACTACCAAAAATTACGCGCCCGAGTAATTCGCATTAGGAATTATCGCGGGGGTCAGCCCAACCGAAGTGCAATGGAAAGGCCTCACCCTGGAGGAACCGCCTTCATGATCACGGTAACCTCTGCGCCAGGTAAGTATGCTTTCTTCAACTCCATGGCAACTATTTTAATGAATCATAACATTTTATCCAAGAGAATTACACCGCAGTTCGCCATCTTTCGTGTACTGTGCAAACTACATGATGGAGTTTCATACGAATTGAACGTATCAGCAAAACAAGTATTAGAACGGGTTTCGAATACATCACCAAAACTATGAACATTAGTAAACAAAATAACAAAAAACACATACAAAAGAAATACAAATAGATAACAATGTATCTACTAACACGCAACAAATAGCAGAAGCTTTTAACATACATTATAATGAACTTGGTAACTAGAGGTGGGTTGCGATTTCACGAACTGTTACTTTGTTACTGTGACTCGTCTGTCGCAGTCACGATCTGCTCCAGTCCGAACGAAATAGCAGTGACATTTTGTCACAGTCTGGCACTGACGCCCCGACCGAACCCCCACGTCACCACCGCACCGGCGTCCGTCGCAGCGTAAAGTCGCGATCGCAAGTACCCCAAGCAGTTACAGTGACTGTTTGCCCGCCCGCTCCGTCTGTCGCGCCGCGTCTACGCGGCAGCACAGTGCAGAGTAGGGAACAATTTTGTAGATTGCGATTTTGCTATAGGTGTGTATTGGTTTCAACTGCTCCAAAAAATCACTGCTATTTGTCACCGTGACGCGACTGGAGCAGTCACGTCTTGTCACTGCTCCACCGAAATCGCAGGTTGGCCCATCTCTATTGGTAACCAATATGCAAACAAAATTATTAAACCAACTAATCCACCCTAAGTCTTCTCCTTCTGGATAATTTACAGGATACCCTGATAACGCATCTGGAATAAGGTTTTCTTTCTCTTTCTTCCACAATGCTTATAAATCCTGCTAGTTTTTCTTTAATCATTTAATATTAGAATTGGAACAAAAGGCTTATAAAGATTATGAAATTTGTACATTGAGCGATTTATTTTCCATTTTATTACACCGGGAAAGCGCGAACGCAGTCCCGACTACCAAAAATTACGCGCCCGAGTAATCCGCATTAGGGATCATCGCGGGGGTCAGCCCAACCGTAGTGCAATGGAAAGGCCTCACCCTGGAGGAACCGCCTTCATGATCACGGTAACCTCTGCGCCAGGTAAGTATGCCCTCTCCAACTCCATCTGAACTATTTTAATAAATCATAACATTTTATCCAAGAGAATTATAACCGCAGCTCGCCATCTTTTGTGTACTGTGCAAACTACATGATGATACATGATTGAGTTTCAAGAATAATTCAATGTATTATCACGGAACACCCACGATACACTGTGTGAGTGTATCGTGGGAACACCTAAATTATCAAGGATATAGTCAAAGCATTAAACATATAACTGATACCTATATTTTCGATGAGCGGCTAGTTCACAACTTGCATTCCGTTTGCTATTGTTCGAAATAGTCAGCTGACTTTTTGATGTTGAACGTTGCCGTTTAAGATTATTATGATATTATATTAAGAGATGGTGCCACCAGTCAAGCATTTAACAAACCAGGGCTATCAAAATGGACGGGCCACGATCCTCCACTTTGTTGACGTCACATCCGGGGCTGATTTTTTTTTTGATGGTCACGTTACGACACAGCTGATTGTTTCAAATATTGAAGTTGAAATGACGGTTCATGGATATTTGATTTTTTTTTAAATAAAGCCGTTTTTGAGATTGTTTTTACTTTATTCTGGCAGAACAATTTTTTTTAAATGTATAGTAAGCCCTAGTTTTTCATAGCCGCTTCATTAGCTCACACAAAAATTAAGTTTAAAGGAGAAGCGAATGTGACAATCACATATGACAAAGTCAAATACATGTCAAATATAACAGTTGGCATGTGGTACATGGCGGGTAATTTGAATTAAAAATAAGAAATGCTAAATCTTGAAGATTTTAACCTTTTAATCATGTTGCTTCCTTACAAACCTTTGGTGGAATATCGGGATGGTGTCTGAGAATATTTCAGTGAAATTTTGCGGAAATCTGTAGTGCCATTTTGAAAATATCATAAAAAAACGTCTGACCTCCCATAAGACCCAATGTAAAATTCAGCCCCGGGAGAACAGCTGATTTTTTCAGGGTCGTGGCCTCTATTTTTGTGTTGGCCTTGAACAAACATTATATTTACAGCTTTCGGCGTAAAATACGAATATATACTAGTTGTAACTGAATGAAAGTGGTTTGTGCAGTACATACCTATTGAATTTAACTAAATCTATGCATATGCCGATGAGTTTTTTTAAATTGTTTTTTAAAAACATATTTTATTCTTTTACAGTTCATGTCATTATTTTTGGGACAACTTTTTACAACTTTTTTTTGTTGGCCTATGCTTTTTGTTATGGTAAACAACTGATAACTGTCAAAAAGTTATCTCAAAAATTATGATATCTATCCCTATCCTGTTTTCCTGTCGAAATCGGTGTTAACCTAACCCTAATTATTTGACAACGTATCCTAACCTGTCCAGACACGCCCCGGTTAGGATACGTTTCCCATCAATTGACTACGGTTAGGTTTTGTTTCAGTTTGGTTTAACACCGATTTCAACCTCCCAAAACGAGGACAGGAGAGTTTTAATTTTAAAAATCCCGCCTGACTATGTCAACCAATAGCAAATGGAATGCAAGTTGTGAACTAGCCGCTCGTTATTTTCGATGGTCAAAGGTTTAGCAAAACAAGTAGGTAGAACGGGTCTCAAATTCTTTACAAAAACTACGGGGACAGTAATAAATAATATAATAACAGATATAAGAGGTATAAAAATAAATATCAACGTAACTACTCACACGCAACAAATAGCGGTTGATTCTAATACACATTATGCTGAACTTGGTAAAAAATATGAAGAGAAAACTATTAAAAACAAGTAATCCTCCCCCTATGCAAAATTGTAGTTAGAGTTAGCTTTTTTAACTCTAACTACTCCGGAAGAAATACAAACAATAATAAAAAAATTAAAACCTAAAAAAGCGCCAGGTTTGGATACCTACAATTAATTTAAAAATATTATTTATAAAGCACTTGACAACAAAGAATCTTTCCTTAGCATCATTATAGATCTGGCCTAAGCGTTTGAAACAGTGTGTCACACAAACTTATTGAAAAACTTTAACACCTTGTGCCTGGAACTAATAATAAGTTACCTAAACGGTAAAAAACAATGTATAAAAATTAATGAAAATATTATTTCTAAGAAAAATGTGGAATACGGTGTTCCTCAGGGAACGGTCCTTGGTCCAGTGTTATCCATTGTTCACATGAATGATTAAGCATTGATTTAAAAGGTATTGCAGGAAGTTTTGCTGATGACACTTATCTTTTTGTAACAGTTCAATCTTGGGACGAAACAAAATTAAATATTGAGGAGGATTTAAAAAAGCTAAGATAGGTTTAATTACAATACATATTAACCCTTAATACAAACAATAATAATTTTATCTATCACGTTATTCCAGTATCGATAGCTTGAAGGTATCAGACTCACAAATTAACATCTACAACTACCATTGGCGTAGCTAGGGGGGTGGGGCAGGGGAGCCTAGCCCCCCCATGAAGTCCCTCAGGCCCCCTAAGATATTTTAGGCCTCCCCTACCGACTACTAGTAAAAGAACATGACGCTGAAAATACATACTTTTCTATTATTATTCGGGAAATATTCAAATAAAATAGGTGCATTAAAATTTAAAATCATTCAGATAATGTTTACATTTCAGGAAAAAGCCCTTGTCTGGCGGAATTAGGCTTTTTCTCTTTAAATTATCGGTAACTTTTCTGCACTTATGCAATTTCCCGAAAATATTTTTTAAATTTAAACATAATTATGCATATTGAATATTTCATAGGGTCACTGCATCCTGGAAGCCTGGTACGTCTTCGTGATGCAGTGACCCTATGGCGTCTCCATCTACGTCTTCGTGATGCAGTGACCCTAATATTTCATACATATTGGCGACATCTTGTAAAATATTATAGAAGTGTAAGTTGACTTCCCATTTAATAAATACAGCGACCTTTGCCCCTCTGTTTCCGAAATCGGGTTGTAGATGTCGTAAGGTTATAAAAGACCTTTTTAAACTGTTTTTCTAAAATAAATATAATAATCTTTTTAGTTTCTTTGAGGTTAGCGTTTAGTGTCTTATGGAAATTTTCCGATTTTGGTGACAATTTCATAACCATTTTCATATTAAGTTTTTCCACGTCGTTAAAAGGAATAAATTCGTCGAGCAATACCGGGAAATTTTTAATATTAATACTTCTGCTCTAAGAGCAGAAATGACCGTTTTAAAGAATTGTATTTTTCGGTTAAATCAAACTGTTGGTCATGATTCTATCAAACAACATATAGCAGAAAACACCTATCCAAACCTCTACCAACTTTTTAAAGTTGCGAGTATTCTTCCAATATCAAGTCCAACTTGCGAGAGGTCTTTCTCTGCCATGAGGAGAGTTTTTAATTGGCTTAGAACAACTATGACTCAAGAGAGACACTCAGGTTTGTCATTGTTATTCATAGAAAAAGATGTTGAGGTCGACTTAGACAGTGTGGTAGACGCTTTCAGTCACCGACGTAGAAAACTTTCTTTGTAGAATTGCTGAATTACATACTTCCTGTGTATAAATATAAATAAGTTGGTAAATGTATTATTAAATTTGTTATATTAAAATATTAGAACATTTAATGCGCGTATTTTTTTTTTATTCATTGCACACTTTGCACGACTCTTTAAAACCTATGTTTGCTTTTTGTTCAAGATAGACCGGGGCCACGGCCCCCCCTGAAAAGCAAGGCTAGCAACGCCAATGACAACTACAGAATCTGTTAAATACTTAGGAATAATAATCGACAAACATTTGAGTTAGAATTCACAAACAAAGGACTTAACCAATAATAATTACAATAAAATATTAAAATATCCAACTGAACATTTGTTTGGCGACTCTAGTTGTAAAACATTCATTTAACATTATTTTTAACATAAAAAAATTGAGCTTTACCACATCAAACTAAAAGCAAAAACAAAAATACTGTTATACGAACCAAATACATTAGTTCTATTATCATTAAATTCAGTGAAATAATAAGTTAATAAATTAAAAATATATAAATTCCTAATAAAAAACGGGATATACAAATCAAACAAATAAATTAAAAATTTGTTTCATTAAAAAAATTTAAATTATAAATAATAATATTTAAATTATTTGTTGAAAATGTGACGTTAATCTTAAAAGTATCTATAAAAGACCACTAGTGATAATTAAACCAATCAGGTAAAATTTAAACACAAAAATAAGAAAAAACAAAGTGAGGAGGATTAAGAAGCTTAGAGAAGATACAAATAGGATTTAAGAAGTTTCAATAAAGGAATTATTATAACACAATTTTGGAGATTAAAGAAGACATAATTTAAGGAGGTTTAATGAGCTTAGAGAAGAAACAAGTTCTTGATATTTAATGAGTTTCAAGGATAAATAATGTATGAAAAGTTGAGATTTAAGATGATACTTAAACCTTTTTATCACAGCTAGTTCTCGAAATTCATCCCAGAACTACAGAAGGACCAGGAGCGGCCCTTGAGACATTGATTGATTGACTCATTCCGATAGCAAGGTTAGGTCATAAACTAATAATATGTTAGGTTTTGCCGATTTGGAGTCGGGTGTGTTCTCACAATATGATTTCTTGAAGGGGTCTTTCTACAGTTTTCTGCTTCTGCAGAAGGTTAGTTAGTGCTGGACATTCGGCTAATTCGACGGTTTCATTATTATTATCAAACAAGTTTCATGGCTAATCGGGCATAAAAGGAGTTTTTTGTTTCCCTTATATTTTTCCGTGGGTAGCTTGAAAGCTTAACCTCACGGGGGTCCAAGATCTAATGGACACCTATTAAGTGTTGACAGTTAACCGTTTCGTCCTTATGGGACTCCTCAGAACACTGCTGGTCAAATGACAAATCTTGCGAAGTTAATCAGAGGGTTTTGTCTCTAATTAAATGTAATTAGTGAGCGAACTATAGCAAGGGGCGCCATCTACCGAGATACGAGAGAAACAAAAAACCAAAAGCAGTGTTCTGAGGAGTCCCAAAAGGACGAAACGGTTAACTGTCAACACTTATTAGGTGTCCATTAGATCTTGGACCCCCGTGAGGTTAAGCTTTCAAGCTACCCACGGAAAAATATAAGGGAAACAAAAAACTCCTTTTTTGCCCGATTAGCCATGAAACTTGTTTGATTTTTAAA
The DNA here is from genome assembly GCA_963576565.1 of Aspidapion aeneum. Lineage (NCBI taxonomy): Eukaryota > Metazoa > Arthropoda > Insecta > Coleoptera > Brentidae > Aspidapion > Aspidapion aeneum. The sequence goes on from OY755043.1 coordinate 14,240,291, forward strand.
TTCACGGGTACGAAATTTCACGTTTGTTAGTATTATTATTATCATTATTGACGTAGATTTCGGTTTGAAAACAGCTTCAGAACTCTCAAAAACTCATAAAATATTCATAAGATTTTAAAACTGTTTTAATATTTGATTTTTTTCATGTCATATCAAGTCCCTCTCAAAAAACAACATACGAATTTGATACATACATGAAAATATCAAAAAAAAAACTGTTTTTACATAAAATTTATTTGTTTCTAGATCTACCGACATCAAGATCGACATCCAGCGTGAAGTCTCAAAAAAGTCAACACTCCGAAAAGAGCGCAGTTGATTCAAAAAGTTCCAGATCTTCATGCAAAACTTCAAAAAGTAGCGGAAGTCTTCAGTCCTGTGTATGTGCATGTGACAATGTTAAAAGTAATGATCATGGAAGCCATGGAGGCAGTGGAGAGTCCTCAAGATCATCTGTGAAATCATATTCAAGTGCTAAAAAAGCAGAGGAAGAAACTGCTATAAAAAATATAATTTTAGAAGTAAAATCTGGTGAATGTTTAGAAAAAAGAGAAGATAATTTACAGAAAACTGTAGAGGAAAAGTCTAAAAGTTCTGGGTCAAAATCCAGTTCTGTAAAATCAATAAAACAGAAATGAATGACTGACTGACCTAACCGAACTTATATATTGGACCTAACGGTTTATTAAGTTTTTTTTGTATTACTTTAAATATTTTTAATAAATTATTTTTATAAATTTGTATGCAAATGATTATATTTTAATTACTAATCCTAGGGTATATACAATATAAACAACCTATCCTAACCTTAACTATACAAGTTCAAATAACTTTTGTACATAATTCTTTATTTCCAAGTTAAGTTTGAAAAGTGGGGGAAAACTGTAAAATTTAAAAATGACAAATTTGGCAATGTTAAATCTAATTTTTAATCCTTAGAGATTAAAGTGGTGACTTTAGTCCCTAAAACCAGATCATTGTAAAGAAACTATTCGCATCGCGATTAAAAGTACCACTTTAGTCCCTAGGTTTACAATGTACTGTTATACACGTCTCGAAAACTTAACCCTTGGAAGGAAAGTATTATTTCACTCCCAAAAGATAGGGAGTAAAAGTCTATTATTTCCTTATAATGAGCATTAAAATAATAGTAGTTTACCTAACCAGACTGCCACTTAAATAATTAAAAATATACGGCTTAAGGTGTGCGTTATTTTTTTTTGTTGCTAGACCTGGGACACATATCGATTTTTTGTTTTATCTTACGGAGTATAGATGGCAGTCGAGTGAGAGAACGTGCAAATCGTTTATTCAAGAAGAACGGTTTGGTTTAAGCATAGAGTAAGTAATACGTAGGCTATCTTACTCTATGGTTTAAGTGTCTTTCAAATTGTGTGAAGAAACAAATTCCACGTAACTGGCAGTTACGAAAGTACTCACGAGATGCCGCTGGCAAAAACATTATTTTGTTCCCGCTACATTATGTTTTAGTTAAATACCCGAAATAAAGTTTTAACGTTATCGCTTCTCGGCTCTTTGAGCTAAGATCAAATCCAAAATTAAATATAAGAATGTATAATCAATTTTAAACTAAAAAAAAAAAAGACTGATAATATAATAATCTGTGATAAATCTTAATCTAATAAAATAAATATAAATAAAACTAGCCACAAAACTGAAATTATAAAATAGTTTATACTGCAATATATTACTTTCATAAGTTGAAATTCGAATGTAAATCTAATTTTTAAGCTTGGTTGACTTTTTTTAAGTAGCCTTAAGTTCTTTTTTTAAAAGTTTAATCTAATCTGTTTTTGTAAAAATATTTTCTGAAATATATAGAATTCAATCTGTTCTTATCAGCTTAATATCTGATACGTCCCGCATGCGGGACCAGTATATTAAACTGATTTTTGGAAGTTGATGGGGGATTAGGGGCTTGCTCCACCCCCGTCGCGGGTTGGCCCGGTATTGCAGTACCGCCGGGATCGGCCCATTTTTAAGTAATTTAAAAATAAAATCATGAATTTTTAAACATTTTTAACGTTATCAATAGGGACGGAACAGCGTATGTTTAAGAAATGTACAAACTGTTCCGGTTCCAGAAAAAAACCGTTTTAAAACTTGACTGGTAAAAATTAAATTTTTTTTGCATTTCCGGGACTAAAGTCTTTAGTCCCGTTTCAGGGACAAAAGGGTTACTGGAATTCCGTAACACTGCATTGTATTTGTCCTAATTTTTTCGTCCGTTTTCCATGCATTTCAAGATATGGTATTTTACTGCTTTAACAGCTGCTTTTGCAGGGCCGTTTGGCGGATAATGAAGTGTAGATGGAGGATACTGAACAATCCATTTTTTTTTAAATTTGCGGTTTTTATAGAAACTAAATTGAGGTCCATGTCACATACAAATCGGATAGGTACGCCAATTTCTGTAAATATTTTTCCAACACTCATTGGTCATAACGCTATTCGGATCTTTGCTTCCAATTACAGAAAGAAAGTACGTGGTGTTCCAAGCTGCTGTTTTTGGGCCTATTCTATTTTTAATTTACATAAATTCTATTTATACAACAATTTATTTGCGTTTTTTATACAAACATAATTAAGGTCCATTGTCAGTCAGATCTAAATCGGGTAGGTCCGCCAGTATCTGCAAATATTTTGCCAAAACACTCAATGGTGGTCATGACGCTATTAGGATCTTTGTTTCCAATTGATACTAATCAAAAGTGCCCCATTGTATCTCTGGATCTGCGAAAGGCATTTGATACTGTCAATTACAGTATATTATGGAAAAAGTTGTATGTATACGGAGTTATATAGGTTTAATTCTACGATGGTTCAAAACTTATTTGGAAAAGCTAAATTCATTTGTAAAGATTAATGAACAGAATAGTTCCATGAGAGAAAGTACATGTGATGTTCCTCAAGCTTCTGTTTAGGCCTATTCTATTTTTAATTTACATAACTTCTATTTATACAACAATCCAATTTTTTTTAAATTGCTGTATTTTATACAAATACATTGTCAGATCTAAATCGGATAGGTACGCCAATGTCTGCAAATATTTTTCCAACACTCAACGTAATGATCCTATCGGATCTTTGTTTCCAATGATACAATCAATGAATTTAACCAAGCTAATTATTTTGCTTTTATAACACCGGGATAGCGCGAACGCAGTCCCGACTACCAAAAATTACGCGCCCGAGTAACCCGCATTAGGGATTATCGCGGGGGTCAGCCCAACCGTAGTGCAATGGAAAGGCCTCGCCCTGGAGGAACCGCCTTCATGATCACGGTAACCTCTGCGCCAGGTAAGTATGCCCTCTCCAACTCCATCTGAACTATTTTAATAAATCATAACATTTTATCCAAGAGAATTATAACCGCAGCTCGCCATCTTTTGTGTACTGTGCAAACTACATGATAATACATGATTGAGTTTCAAGAATAATTCAATGTATTATCACCGAACACCTAAATTATCAAGGATATAGTCAAAGCATCAAACATATAACTGATACCTATATTTTCGATGAGCGGCTAGTTCACAACTTGCATTCCGTTTGCTATTGTTCGAAATAGTCAGCTGACTTTTTGATGTTGAACGTTGCCGTTTAAGATTATTATGATATTATATTAAGAGATGGTGCCACCAGTCAAGCATTTAACAAACATTATGTTTACAGCTTTCGGCGTAAAATACGAATATATACTAGTTGTAAGTAATTCGAAAGTTGTTTGTGCAGTACATACCTATTGAATTTAACTTAATCTATGCATATGCCGATGAGTTTTTTTAAAATTGTTTTTTAAAAACATATTTTATTCTTTTACAGTTCATGTCATTATTTTTGGGACAACTTTTTACAACTTTTTTTTGTTGGCCTATGCTTTTTGTTATGGTAAACAACTGATAACTGTCAAAAAGTTATCTCAAAAATTATGATATATTGTTTAAATTAGCTTCCCTATCCTATTTTCCTGTCGAAATCGGTGTTAACCTAACCCTAATTATTCGACAACGTATCCTAACCTGTCCAGACACGCCCCGGTTAGGATACGTTTCCCATCAATTGACCACGGTTAGGTTTTGTTTCAGTTTGGTTTAACACCGATTTCAACCTCCCAAAACAAGGACAGGAGAGTTTTAATTTTAAAAATCCCGCCTGACTATGTCAACCAATAGCAAATGGAATGCAAGTTGTGAACTAGCCGGTCGTTATTTTCGATGGTCAAAGGTTTAGCAAAACAAGTAGGTAGAACGGGTCTCAAATTCTTTACAAAAACTACGGGGACAGTAATAAATAATATAATAACAGATATAAGAGGTATAAAAATAAATATCAACGTAACTACTCACACGCAACAAATAGCGGTTGATTCTAATACACATTATGCTGAACTTGGTAAAAAATATGAAGAGAAAACTATTAAAAACAAGTAATCCACCCCCTATGCAAAATTGTAGTTAGAGTTCGCTTTTTTAACTCTAACTACTCCGGAAGAAATACAAACAATAATAAAAAAATTAAAACCTAAAAAAGCGCCAGGTTAGGATACCTACAATTAATTTAAAAATATTTTTTATAAAGCACTTGACAACAAAGAATCTTTCCTTAGCATCATTATAGATCTGGCCAAAGCGTTTGACACAGTGTGTCACAAAAACTTATTAACTTATTGAAAAACTTTAACACCTTGTGCCTGGAACTAATAATAAGTTACCTAAACGGTAAAAAACAATGTATAAAAATTAATGAAAATATTATTTCTAAGAAAAATGTGGAATATGGTGTTCCTCAGGGAACGGTCCTTGGTCCAGTGTTATCCATTGTTCACATGAATGATTAAGCATTGATTTAAAATGTATTGCAGGAAGTTTTGCTGATGACACTTATCTTTTTGTAAAAGTTTAATCTTGGGGCGAAACACAATTAAATATTGGGGAGGATTTAAAAAAGCTAAGATAAGTTTAACTACAATACATATTAACCTTAAATACAAACAATAATAATTTTATCTATCACGTTATTCCAGTATCGATAGCTTGAAGGTATCAGACTCACAAACTAACATCTACAACTAAAGAATCTGTTAAATACTTAGGAATAATAATCGACAAACATTTGCGTTAGAATTCACAAACAAAGGGCTTAACCAATAATAATTACAATAAAATATTAAAATATCCAACTGAACATTTGTTTGGCGACTCTAGTTGTAAAACATTCAATTAACATTATTTTTAACATAAAAAAAATTGAGCTTTACCACATCAAACTAAAAGCAAAAACAAAAATACTGTTATACGAACCAAATACATTAGTTATATTTTTATTAAATTCAGTGAAATAATAAGTTAATCAATTAAAAATATATAAATTCCTAATAAAAAACGGTATATACAAATCAAACAAATAAATTAAAAATTTGTTTCATTAAAAAAATTAAAATTATAAATAATAATATTTAAATTATTTGTTGAAAACGTGACGTTAATCTTAAAAGTATCTTTAAAAGACCACTAATGATAATTAAACCAATCAGGTAAAAATTAAACACAAAAATAAGAAAAAACAAAGTGAGGAGGATTAAGAAGCTTAGAGAAGATACAAATAGGATTTAAGAAGTTTCAATAAAGGAATTATTATAACACAATTTTGGAGATTAAAGAAGACATAATTTAAGGAGGTTTAATGAGCTTAGAGAAGAAACAAGTTCATGATATTTAAAGAGTTTCAAGGATAAATAATGTATGAAAAGTTGAGATTTAAGATGATACTTGAACCTTTTTATCACAGCTAGTTCTCGAAATTCGTCGCAGAACTACAGAAGGACCAGGAGCGGCCCCTGATACATTGATTGATTGATTGCTTGACTCATTCCGATAGCAAGGTTAGGTTTTGCCGATTTGGAGTCGGGTGTTCTCACAATATGATTTCTTGAAGGGGTCTTTCTCCAGTTTTCTGCTTCCGCAGAAGGTTAGTTAGTGCTGGACATTCGGCTAATTCGTCGGTTTCATTATTATTATCATTATTATCAGCTGTATCAGCAGCTCTATTGACGTAGATTTCGGTTTGGAAAACAGCTTCAGAACACTCAAAAACTCATAAAATATTCATAAGATTTTAAAACGGTTTTAATATTTGATTTTTTCCATGTCATATCAAGTCCCTCTCAAAAAACAACATACGAATTTGATACATACATGAAAATATCAAAAAAAAACTGTTTTTACATAAAATTCTTTTTTTTCTAGATCTACCGACATCAAGATCGACATCCAGCGTGAAGTCTCAAAAAAGTCAACACTCCGAAAAGAGCGCAGTTGATTCAAAAAGTTCCAGATCTTCATGCAAAACTTCAAAAAGTAGCGGAAGTCTTCAGTCCTGTGTATGTACATGTGACAATGTTAAAAGTAATGATCATGGAAGCCATGGAGGCAGTGGAGAGTCCTCAAGATCATCTGTGAAATCATATTCAAGTGCTAAAAAAGCAGAGGAAGAAACTGCTATAAAAAATATAATTTCAGAAGTAAAATCTGGTGAATTTTTAGAAAAAAGAGAAGATAATTTACAGAAAACTGTAGAGGAAAAGTCTAAAGGTTCTGGGTCAAAATCCAGTTCTGTAAAATCAATAAAACAGAAATGAATGACTGACTGACCTAACCGAACTTATATATTGGACCTAACGGTTTATTAAGTTTTTTTTGTATTACTTTAAATATTTTTAATAAATAATTTTTATAAATTTGTATGCAAATGATTATATTTTAATTACTAATCCTAGGGTATATACAATATAAACAACCTAACCTAACCTTAACTATACAAGTTCAAATAACTTTTGTACATAATTCTTTATTTCCAAGTTAAGTTTGAAAAGTGGGGGAAAACTGTAAAATTTAAAAATGACAAATTTGGCAATGTTAAATCTAATTTTTAATCCTTAGAGATTAAAGTGGTGACTTTAGTCCCTAAAACCAGGTCATTGGAAACAAACTATTCGCATCGCGATTAAAAGTACCACTTTAGTTTCTAGGTTTACAATGTACTATTATACACGTCTCGAAAACTTAACCCTTGGAAGGAAAGTATTATTTCACTCCCAAAAGATAGGGAGTAAAAGTCTATTATTTCCTTATAATGAGCATTAAAATAATAGTAGTTTACCTAACCAGACTGCCACTTAAATAATTAAAAATGTACGGCTTAAGGTGTGCGTTATTTTTTTTGTTGCTAGTCCTGGGACACATATCGATTTTTTGTTTTATCTTACGGAGTATAGATGGCACTCGAGTGAGTGAACGTAAAAATCGTTTATTCAAGAAGAACGGTTTGGTTTAAGTGTCTTTCAAATTGTGTGAAGAAACAAATTCCACGTAACTGGCAGTTACTAAAGTACTCACGAGATGCCGCTGGCAAAAACATTATTTTGTTCCCGCTACATTAAGTTTTAGTTAAATACCCGAAATAAAGTTTTAACGTTATCGCTTCTCGGCTCTTTGATATGAGAAATTACATATATATAATGTAAATTAAGGACAACAAAGATTTTAAAACAAAAGTGTCCTTCATACAACTATATAACGGAGGTGCATATGATCACTTTGATCTTAGCTCAAAATTCCGAGTTCCAACATCGAAATGTGTACCAATGATCGAACGCCAAGAAGTCTGGTCGGACGTGACAAGGATCGATCCCGCCGCCGACCAATGACTTCTAACGCGATAATCGGGCTCGTGCGACCACCCCCGTGAAAATGACATACGGAATATAACAGCGCGAACAGCGCCTGCGATCTGGACAAGGGACTAAATTGGAACTAAACATAATGACGTTTGACAGTGTCATCCTGTTCTGTGGTTTGACTGCTGTTGTGGGAAAGAGAGAGAGCCCACCAGAACAGACAGAAAGAGAGACACGCGACACACCTGAATTTATTCTGTGGTGAATGTCATTTTTGTCTGGTGTTCCCCTCAATCTGATTTTTGATAAAAAAACTAAAATCAAATCATTTTGTACTAGATCGGCATATTTTGTGAGTCTAACAAGCAGTAGCAGTGTAAAAAAGAAGCAGCCGCAGTATAAAAAACAGGGAGCAGCATATAAAAAGCAGTCAATTCAACGACCCCATACCAGTGAGTTTTAAGGTGGATTTATTGTTCGTTAAAGTAAGGTAAGGGGTAAGTTCATTTATTTAGGCTTACTTCATACTTTCCACTATGAACAATGGAAATGTCTATTTTAAGTAAGGCCGCCTTGTTTATGATAAAAACAAATAGGTTCTAACTTATAAGTCTAAGCTGTTACTACTTCTGAAGAGTTACAGTGATCTATCACTCAGCTGCGACAGTTTTATGCCAAAAACCACCTTCGCTTAGTTTCTACCACCAAAAAACCAACTACTACCACCTTCTGTGGCTTCTATCCCCAAAAAACCAACTACTACCACCTTCCCCTACATCTAACCCCAAAAAACAAACTACTACTACCTTCGCTGAGCTTCTACCCCTAAAAAAACAACTACTGCCATCTTCTCCTAGTCTCTGCCACCAAAAAACCAACTTCTACCAACACTTATCTCCTACCACTACTACCTCCTTTGATTATGATTGTAGTATTTGGTTTTTTGGTGGTAGAAGCTAGGGGAACTTGGTAGTAGTTGGTTTTTTGCTGGTAGAAGCTAGGGGAAGGTGGAAGTAGTTACTTTATTGCTGGTAGAAGGTAGCAAAAGTTGGTAGTAGTTTGTTTTTTGGTGGTAGAAGGTAATTCAAGGGGATAGTAGTTGGTTTTTAGTGTAAACCTGATCTGTACCTAAGTGATAGATAGATAGGTAACTGTTTGGGAGTGGTAGCAGCTGTGATTTATTAGTTAGGGTTTGTTTTAACCTCAAACAATACGCTGCAATATCGAAATGTATAAAAAGGTCATTAAAATTTTGATCTGTAAAATATAGGTAGGGGGGGGGGGTGATACCCCATGAGGCCATATTTTATGTTTGTATTCATGAAATATGTGGAAAATATTAGAAAAAACTTAGCTTTTGGGGGGGGGGCTGCCCCTGACATATATGCCACTGTGTAGACCCATGTTTGTAGGATAATACATTTTTTGTTGCATTTTACTGCTTACTTTATGGCAATATGGCTTTGTTTGTTATTGGTATTGCTATATAGATTTAAAATTCCTGCCTCCCTGCTTAATAAGTTTGACTTAAGCCCTGTTCTGACTGCATCAAACCCATGTCACTATAACCGATGATGGCACTTGGAATGAGATGGTTGCATGCATTTTAGAGAAACTTTCATAGTGACAAACCAGCTCTACAGCCCCAACTATAAACTCAACTTTACTGTATCAATTTGATCATGGCACATACCTGTTCTTTTCTGGGGAGAAAGAGATGTGTCAATATGGAACTGAAACAGTATCCTTGAGTTTTATAAATAGCATTTTTTATTGCCTAATTTCCTGTTCAGACTGTGCAACTTTTCCATGCATGCAACTTTTGTGTCCTCTCTCACTCAGATGATGTTACTTAAAGAGAGACAGAACAAACAAGTTGCATGCTTTGTTTGGAAATGAATGAAAATTTGTTTTATTTTTAAGTAAAACAAACACTGTTTTTTAATTCTGCAAAGACAGCTTTGTGTTCCCCTCAGATAGTACTAACCAAGTGGTAACAGCTAACCTGTAATTTGTACTGTTTTGCCAATAATGCCATGTAAATCTTGGGCTAATGTCAAGAAATCTGTAATGCAATAAGCCAGGGGGGGGGGCCCAAACCTAAGATTTTTTTAATATATTTTCCACATATTTCATGAATAAACACAAAAAATAGCATGAAATACGACATCATGAAGCCTCGCCCCCCCCCCCAAGACATATTCCTGGGTGCGCCACTGCATACGCTGTAAAATAATATTTTATTCTGCATAATTACCGGACAATGTAATCTCAAAGCTAAATTTGTATTCAGATTAGTAATGCTATGTTTTTTGAACAGGTGTCAATTGGAGCTTCAGCAGTCATGTTTTTTAAGGTGTTTTATAAAGTTTCACTTATTATTTTAATAAATCTAAATTTTTTAACAATCTTAGTGGAAAGTTTGGTTTGATGAAGTCAAAAAATAATAATAATTTCTTATGGTAGTGATAGTAGTAATTATTTATTATTCGCAATTTTTACTGTAAAATCTTTTAAAATAAAAATTTTACAAAGTTTTTTTTTGTTTTATTTATTTTTATTTAATTATTTTAGACAGGTTTTTTTTCTAACATAAAAATTTTTGTTGGTCCCCCAAAAGAGGATTCTATTCACAAACAATATTTTATAGCTTGTGAAAAAAGAAAACAACTAAATAATTTTTTTTACATGTCAATTGTAATGTCAAAAAATGTTTTTTTTCACTTGTTGACACATGTAAAAAAATATATATTTTTTAAACTTTTGAATATGGTGGGGGGTGTGACTGTTCTATCTGAAAAAGGTAGTTGTTATTTTGTCTGCAAATTCTATTACATGTCAAAACTTCAGAAATCTTTAAACTAGAACAGGTCATTATTCACATAACTTATATTATCATGGCATTTTTCTAAGTAAGGCCTGGTTTACCCAAAAACTTAATGCACAATGAACAAACTCATTGCTTAATTTTAATATCTCTGTTTCCATTTCCTTAGTATTGTAGACATAAAGTATAAACACTAAATCTTTCCATTGTGCATTATGTTATGGGTAAATTAGGCATAAAATAGAAAGTTCACATTACTTTGTTAAGTAATCTTATCTACAGTTTGAGTAATGGTATCCGACCCTCGGAACCGAAATCAAAAAATATATTTTTACACAAAACATAAAGCCCAATTGTGTAAAATTCAAAACTATACAATATCAGGACATCCACAAAATCATATAAATTCATAAAATTTGACTTGTGTATTGTGTAAAAACATATTTTTTGATTTCTGTGCTGAGGATCAGATACAATAAGTCAAACTGTATATACAAGTGGCCCATTTTGTCTTATTTTTATTACATATAATAGTGAGTTCATATTGCTCCAATGAAAGCTCCCAATTGTATTGTATTTAACATTTGGGTATATAGTGTGCCTATATTACCTAATGAGTTTGACTACATTCTTGAATTATGTAATGCTCAAGGAGGAGAGGATTTAGCCTTGCATTATATTCAATGTGCTTGTTTTTTAATGGGGGAAGCAGGCATATTTTTGTCAACCGCTACAAAAAACTGCAGACTACAACAAAAAAATAAATAGGATTTGTATTATAGCACTAGTGCAATATTGAAACATTATTCGTAATGCATGTAAGCCAAAATGGGTTATATAGGGTGTTGTAAAATTCAATAAAATATTTTTAAAGATAATTTCCTAGAGTGATTTCAAGACAAAAAGTTTATATAAACAAAGGTCTACAAACACTTAGTAGTAGAGATACAGGGTGTTTAAATTTACTTTTTTTATATAGCTTTTACAGTTTTTGTAATATTTAGCTCAAATTTGGCTCGTATATTTACTTATAGGCACTACAAGTTAAGGCATGTCAAATAGGTTTTAATTAATTTGTTTATTTTGATATACTCGCCATACCATACTGGAGCATTTTTTATTTTATGAAAGCAGCCTTTGGTGCAACAGCGATTTTCTCTAAAATGGTTAAAGATGCAAAAAAATTTCAGAAAAACAAAAAAGTTTGCAAATGAAACAAAGATTTTATTTCTTGTTTTAAAATCCCTACTTCTCCCTACCAGTGGCTTAAAACAAAAAAATTCTGGGGGAAAAGGCGACATGACCCCTGAAAAAGGGTCACTCTGTACATGTTTACTATTATTTGGCATGTCTAAAAGTGTAGTGCCTATTGCTTAATATGCCAAATTTGAACTAAATATCTCAAAAAGTACAAGAGCTATAAAAAACTAAATAAAAGAAACTTTAAAACAAGGCGTTTAAGGTTATATAAAAATTTTGCCTTGAAACCACTTAAGGAATTCAACACTAAAATTATGTTATTGAATTATGAAACACCCTGTATAATGTGTATTTTATAAAAACTTATTTCAATATGTAAATAAACAGTGGCAGAACTACAATGCAGCAAGGCACAGGGTTGCTGAGAGGCGTATGCTCCATAGAGAGCCCGAAGGGCTGGAGTGATCACACACACACAGTGATAAGTAAAAAATGATTTCAGCGAAATTAAAAAGGTTTAGTTGGTGGGAGCACCTCTGCCCTGCAGAAGGTCTTGCTGTATGGTGGTTCTATCACTGCTTGTCTTGCAATTCATTGCAGGGAGAAAGGCTGATCAATAGCAAAAATTGTGTACAGTTCTTTACATAATCCATATTTTTGTTGGTCCTGTAAGTCCTTCTTGGTCTTATTTAGGTATAAAGTGATAAAAAAAACAAAAATGACTAACAAATAATACCAAACCAAAGGTCCTGCCAGGACCTAATTTTTACTGATTTTTATTAGTCCGAAGCGCATTGATCAGCCCCTCGGCGCAGGATCTGTCCTGGGAAGGGTTTTAGTTGAGCGAACTGTCTATCCGGAAAAGTGTTTAAGTTCAATAAACTGTGTCTATCACGGAAAGTGTTTTAGTTTACTATCTGCTCAACACTGAAATAACAATATCACAGTTCATATAAATGTATCTTTAGCAGTAAAAAAGCTGGTAAGTACTATAATATGTTTATTAATTAATTTTTAAATATTAATATAATACTGTTCATTGAATATCAGCTGATGATGGTACAAAAAGTTTGTTTTTGTTTAAAATGTATTTTTTCAGAACCATTTCATATAAAGTTTTGGTATTTTCCATAAATTTTGTAAAAAAATTATTGTCCACAAAGTTTTACTATTTGACGATATTTTTGTGCAAATTTAATGGAAAAAGTATGCCATGATTTAAATGGGATGGTTCTGAAAAAATACATTTTAACAAAAACAAACGTTTTTCCCATCAACAGCTGATTTTCACTGACCAGCAGATTTATTTTAACAAATATCCGCTCAGCTGGTGTTCTGTGATATCAGCTGACTTATTTTGACAAAAATCAGCTGTGTCCCGACATGTTTGATCTAGACAGAGAGCTATAGTCTTCTCTCTTTCTGGACCGTGTTAAGGTTATTCTCGTGTTACCAACGGTTTAACACGTAGTTTGCATTTCTTCCCTTTGGTGTTCTGTGCGTGCCACGTCCGGCCCGAAAGCCGACCGCCTAGTAAAGTCACATTGTTTTGAGCCTTTCGACTCTCGGAGCTCCAAGAGATATCGTTGCCACCTTTGACTAGAAAGGATACGGCCTTAGAGGCGTTCAGGCATAAACCAACGGATGGTAGCTTCGCACCATAGCCCGCTCGAGCGTGAACCAAATGTCCGAACCTGCGGTTCCTCTCGTACTGAGCAGGATTACTATCGCAACGACGGTCATCAGTAGGGTAAAACTAACCTGTCTCACGACGGTCTAACCATAACTTAAATATAAGAATGTATAATCAATTTTAAACTAAACAAAAAAAGACTGATAATATAATAATCTGTGATAAATCTTAATCTAATAAAATAAATATAAATAAAACTAGCCACAAAACTGAAATTATAAAATAGTTTATACTGCAATATATTACTTTCATAAGTTGAAATTCGAATGTAAATCTAATTTTTAAGCTTGGTTGACTTTTTTTAAGTAGCCTTAAGTTCTTTTTTTAAAAGTTTAATCTAATCTGTTTTTGTAAAAATATTTTCTGAAATATATAGAATTCAATCTGTTCTTATCAGCTTAATATCTGATACGTCCCGCATGCGGGACCAGTATATTAAACTGATTTTTGGAAGTTGATGGGGGATTAGGGGCTTGCTCCACCCCCGTCGCGGGTTGGCCCGGTATTGCAGTACCGCCGGGATCGGCCCATTTTTAAATAATTAAAAAATTATGTATTTTCTATTATAATAGTTATGGGATGGGGAAAAAGTGGCCATTTTAATCCCTAAGATTTTTGAAAGAAATTTAATATAAGTTATAGGGAATAAAGCAACCCTTTTAATCCCTATAGAGAAGATACTGATACTGATTTGTCTTAAATTTGGAACATTACGGTGTTTACGCCGCACAATGGGTTATATGGCGGAGCTAGCATGACATTAGCCCTGTATATCTTTTTTAAATTATGATAACCAAACCCACCCAAATGTATTGCAGATAGTCCAGTTAATAAAAAAAATGCAACTGATAAAAAAAGTCTTAATATATTAAAGGGGTGACATTGGTCCCTAAAACTAGGTAACTGACTAAAAACTTTTGGCATCGGGATTAAAAGTACCACTTTAGCCTCTAGGTTTATAATGTACTATTATACACGTCTGCAAGACTGCTATTTAAATATTTACAAATGTACGTCTTAAGGTGTGCGTAGTATTTTTTGATGCTAGATCCGGGACGATCCTGGGACGTATCGATTTTTGTGTTTTATCGTAAGGAATATAAGATGGCGCTCGAGTCGACACGGAAAGTGTGAGTGAACGTGCAAATCGATTATTCAAAGAAGAGCGGGTTAGCTCTTAGTTTCCTTCAAATTGTGTGAAGAAACAAATTGCACGTAACTAGTTACGAAAGTACTCACGAGATGCCACTGACAGAAACATTATTTTATTCCCGCTACATTAAGTTTTAGTTTAATATTGAAAATAAAGTTTTAACGTTATCGCTTCTCGGCTCTTTGAGCTAAGATCTCCAGGAAACCAGATCAGGGCAAGGTATTTAAAGTCACATCGAAAAGTGCGGCTAGCAACCACTTTATGCGCAATGGGTTAGCAACAAGGTTCTGTGACTGGCGCTTTATTCATCGAGCTAGACTAAATGTTGTACCCTTGAATGGTGCAAGACGATTTGGCAATGGCGACAAAAGGTGCAGACGCTGTGGTGAGAATAATGAAACACTGCCTCATGTAATAAACCACTGCAGATTACACTCAGCAGCTTGGCAACACCGCCACAATGCTGTACAAAATCGCCTTGTCAAAGCTATCCCAGCACGCAGTGGAGAGGTCACTGTCAACAGAACACTGCAAGAGTCGAACTCCAATTTAAGGCCTGACATTGTCGTCAGAAAAGACAATAAAATTAATCTGATTGACATTACCATTCCATTCGAAAATGGCTTGGAGGCATTCCAAAGAGCACGTCAAACCAAACTTGACAAATATGCCCAGCTAGCTGCAGAACTCGAAGAACAGGGTAAAGAGGTGACTGTTGATGCCTTCATTGTGGGGGCCCTTGGGGCTTGGGACCAGGAGAATGAGGCTGTCCTTAGACTCTGTGGCATCTCACAACGTTATGCCACATTGATGAGAAAGCTAATGTGCTCTGATGCCATTCGTTGGTCGCGTGACATCTACGTGGAGCATGTCACTGGAACCAGACAGTACCAAAACCAAGACTGAAATTTTGTACCTGAGAAGTGATACCTTAATGTGATGTTCGTATTTTTGTAGCCAAAGTGTGTTTTTTTTTTAAATATAAGAATGTATAATCAATTTTAAACTAAAAAAAAAAAAAAAGACTGATAATATAATAATCAACTGTGATAAATCTTAATCTAGTAAAATAATTACAAATAAAACTAGCCACAAAAGTGATATTATAAAATAAGAATTTATATTGCAATATATTACTTTCATAAGTTGAAATTCGAATGTAAATCTAATCTTTAAGTTTGGTTGACTTTTTTTAAGTAGCCTTAAGTTTTTTTTAAAAAAAAAGTTTAATCTAATCTGTTTTTGTAAAAATATTTTCTGAAATATATAGAATTCAATCTGTTCTTATCAGCTTAATATCTGATACGTCCCGCATGCGGGACCAGTATATTAAACTGATTTTTGGAAGTTGATGGGGGATTAGGGGCTTGCTCCACCCCCGTCGCGGGTTGGCCCGGTATTGCAGTACCGCCGGGATCGGCCCATTTTTAAATAATTAAAAAATTATGTATTTTCTATTATAATAGTTATGGGATGGGGAAAAAGTGGCCATTTTAATCCCTAAGATTTTTGAAAGAAATTTAATATAAGTTATAGGGAATAAAGCAACCCTTTTAATCCCTATAGAGAAGATACTGATACTGATTTGTCTTAAATTTGGAACATTACGGTGTTTACGCCGCACAATGGGTTATATGGCGGAGCTAGCATGACATTAGCCCTGTATATCTTTTTTAAATTATGATAACCAAACCCACCCAAATGTATTGCAGATAGTCCAGTTAATAAAAAAAATGCAACTGATAAAAAAAGTCTTAATATATTAAAGGGGTGACATTGGTCCCTAAAACTAGGTAACTGACTAAAAACTTTTGGCATCGGGATTAAAAGTACCACTTTAGCCTCTAGGTTTATAATGTACTATTATACACGTCTGCAAGACTGCTATTTAAATATTTACAAATGTACGTCTTAAGGTGTGCGTAGTATTTTTTGATGCTAGATCCGGGACGATCCTGGGACGTATCGATTTTTGTGTTTTATCGTAAGGAATATAAGATGGCGCTCGAGTCGACACGGAAAGTGTGAGTGAACGTGCAAATCGATTATTCAAACAAGAGCGGGTTAGCTCTTAGTTTCCTTCAAATTGTGTGAAGAAACAAATTGCACGTAACTAGTTACGAAAGTACTCACGAGATGCCACTGACAGAAACATTATTTTATTCCCGCTACATTAAGTTTTAGTTTAATATTGAAAATAAAGTTTTAACGTTATCGCTTCTCGGCTCTTTGAGCTAAGATCAAAGTGTAGTATCTGTTCTTATCAGCTTAATATCTGATACGTCCCGCATGCGGGACCAGTATATTAAACTGATTTTTGGAAGTTGATGGGGGATTAGGGGCTTGCTCCACCCCCGTCGCGGGTTGGCCCGGTATTGCAGTACCGCCGGGATCGGCCCATTTTTAAAAAATTTAAAAATAAAATCATGAATTTTTAAACATTTTTAACGTTATCAATAGGGACGGAACAGCGTATGTTTAAGAAAATGTACAAACTGTGCCGGTTCCAGAAAAAAACCGTTTTAAAACTTGACTGGTAAAAATAAAAAAATTTTTGCATTTCCGGGACTAAAGTCTTTAGTCCCGTTTCAGGGACAAAAGGGTTACTGGAATTCCGTAACACTGCATTGTATTTGTCCTAATTTTTTTGTCCATTTTTCATGCATTTCAAGATATGGTATTTTACTGCTTTTGCAGGGCCGTTTGGCGGATAATGAAGTGTAGATGGAGGATACTCAACAATCCATTTTTTTTTAAATTTGCGTTTTTTATAGAAACTAAATTGAGGTCCATTGTCACATATAAATAGGATAGGTACGCCAATTTCTGTAAATATTTTTCCAACACTCAATGGTCATAACGCTATTCGGATCTTTGCTTCCAATTACAGAGAGAAAGTAGATGTGGTGTTCTAAGCTGCTCTTTTTGGGTCTATTCTATTTTTAATTTACATAAATTCTATTTTCTTCTATTAAATTTGCGTTATTTATACAAACATAATTAAGGTCCATTGTCAGTCAGATCTAAATCGGATAGGTCCGCCAGTATCTGCAAATATTTTGCCAAAACACTCAATGGTCATGACGCTATTAGGATCTTTGTTTCCAATTGATACTAATCAAAAGTGCCCCATTGTATCTCTGGATCTGCGAAAGGCATTTGATACTGTCAATTACAGTATATTATGGAAAAAGTTGTATGTATACGGAGTTATATAGGTTTAAAACTTATTTGGAAAAGCTAAATTCATTTGTAAAGATTAATGATCAGAATAGTTCCATGAGAGAAAGTACATGTGATGTTCCTCAAGCTTCTGTTTAGGCCTATTCTATTTTTAATTTACATAACTTCTATTTATTTATACAATCCAATTTTTTTTAAATTGCTGTATTTTATACAAACTAAATTGAGGTCCATTGTCAGATCTAAATCGGATGGTACGCCAGTATCTGCAAATATTTTTTTAACACTTAAATGGTTAATGACGCTATTCGGATCTTGGTTTCCAATGATACTAAATCAATGAACCAAGCTATTTTGTTTCCTTTTATAACACCGGGATAGCGCGAACGCAGTCCCGACTACCAAAAATTACGCGCCCGAGTAATTCGCATTAGGAATTATCGCGGGGGTCAGCCCAACCGTAGTGCAATGGAAAGGCCTCACCCTGGAGGAACCGCCTTCATGACCACGGTAACCTCTGCGCCAGGTAAGTATGCTTTCTCCAACTCCATCGCAACAATTTCAATGAACCATAACATTTTACCCAAGAGAATTACATCCACAGCTCGCCATCTTTCGTGTACTATGCAAACTACATGATAATACATGATGGAGTTTCAATAAGAATTGAATGCAGCATGCAAAACAAGTATTAAACGGGTTTCGAATTCATGACCTAAACTATGAACATTAGTAAAGAAGAGAACAAACAACAATGAACTACAAAAGACACATACACAAGAAATAAAAATACTACTAACACGCAACAAATAGCAGAAGCATTTAACACACATTATACTGAAGTTGTTAAAAAATATGCAAGCAAAATTATTAAACCAACTAATCCACCCTATAAGTCTTCTTCTTCTGGATAATTTACAGGATACTTTGATAACGCATCTGGAAGAAGGTTTTCTTTCCCTTTCTTCCACAATGCATGAAATTGATAACCTACTAATTTTTCTCTAAAACGTTGAATTCGTGGATTTTCAATATCATCAAGTGTCTTATCATTTAATATTGGAATTTAAAGCTTGTATTCGGGAAATATTTTAAAGTTACTTAGACCTTGTACACATAATTTATGCCGTATTCAGTATACAGAGAAAGAGTTAATAACAGAAAAAAGGGTCCTCACTCAATTTTTTTAGCTCACACATATACTATACTATAGTAGTGTGAGCTATGGTGATCCTAATTTTTTCGAGAAAAAAAAAGTTGCTCCGATTTCAAAAATTTTTATATATCTTTGCGTTTCAGATGATTTTGAAACTTTTTTGTTGCGCCGTCTGTCTGTCTGTCTGTCTGTATGTCTGTCTGTCTGTCTGTCTGTCTGTGTGTCTGTATGTCTGTCTGTAACGACCAACGCGCATAACTCAAAAACCGCTTGGCCGATTTTAATGAAATTTGGTACCTAGGCTGGGTCTTGGGTCGAGATGGTCCCATTTAAAAATGAACAAAATCCACCGAACACAAACCAAATAAAAGGGTGGGGGTAGATTTCAAAAATTAGAGTTTATGTG
Source organism: Aspidapion aeneum (assembly GCA_963576565.1). Classification (NCBI taxonomy): domain Eukaryota; kingdom Metazoa; phylum Arthropoda; class Insecta; order Coleoptera; family Brentidae; genus Aspidapion; species Aspidapion aeneum. The sequence continues at coordinate 14,259,608 of OY755043.1, forward strand.
AAAATATAGCGTTTGTGATATTAAACGAAAGGTAATTGAGTCTGCAGTTAAACAAAATACATTTTAATTTATTAAAAAAAAAAGGGTGGCGGTATATTTTAAAAATTAGAGTTTAAGTGAAAATATGGCGTGTGTGATATCAAACGAAAGGTAATTGAGTCCGGAGTTTAACAAAATACATTTTAGTTTTTGTTTTTTTGTAAGGGTGGGGGATAATTTCAAAAATTTGAGTTTAAGTCAAAACATGGCTTGTGTGGTATCAAACAAAAGGTAATTTAGTCTGGAGTTGAATAACATATATTTCAGTTTTTAGTTATATTAGCTCACATGTACACTATAACTATAGTACCTAGTGTGAGCTTAGGGGCCCATATATTGGCAGAGTATTTTATTTTGCCTCCAAAAATCTTTCTACCTAAAATTTTATTTGTGATTTTCTACTTTTGCTAAAATTTAATATTTTGGGGAGGGACTCCCTCTCATCCCCCCTTAGCGACGCCCCTGTTCAGAAAAGAAATTAGAAAGCAAAATTAATTTTTTTAGGGATTTTCAGAAAAAATCTAAATAAACATGGTTCCGCAAATGCTTTTGCGATGTTTTGCTCAAATTTGGAACGTGTGTTTAACTGCAAGGCATACATCATTAAGCTTGCCAAATATCAGGAAAAAACTACAGGGTGATATTTTTTCAGGAGTCATGCCCCCTTTTCCCCCAGAACTTTTTTGTAGTAAGCCAATGGTAGATTCAAATGGATTCTTTGTTTTACTTAGATACTTTTTGATCTTCTGCAATTTTTTATAACTCTAACTGTTTCCAAGAAAAGACAAAAAACGAAAATTTGTACCCTGCATTATTTTAGTTTTATGCGAGTTTTATGTAATTTCTAAATAGCAATTGAATTTCTGAATAAAATAAGGAATTCATTTTACATTTTTGAATCTGCCAGTGACTTACTGCAAAAAAGTTCTGGGGGAAAAAAGGGGGCATAACCGCGGAAAAATTATCACCCTGTAGTTTTTTCCTAATATTTGACATGCTTAATGATTTATGCCTTGTAACAAAACAACAACAACATGTTCCAGATTTGAGCTAAATATCTCAAAAACTGCACGAGTTATAAATAAAAAGCAAACAAAAAAACTAATATTTTAATAACCCATATCTCAAAAACTAAGCATGGTTATACAAAGTTTTTTTTCTTAAAATCACTCAAGATAATCCTCTGAAGTTGGCGACATACTTTATTAACACCTGTATAAAATACCTACTATTATGAGTCCCCTGGCAGCTTTTTTTTTTGCTTTTTAGTTATCCAACGCAACAATCAACAATGGGATAACATCATTATGTGGCCACCTTTATTATTAAAAAATGGCTGGAGAATGGATATTGTGAAGAATATATGAAAATTACATTACAACATTTGAGCAATTCCACATAAACCTAGAAATTAGAAAATTGAAGACTGTAAAAGTGTGTTCTTATTTTTTTTAAATATTGGTTTTATTAAGGATTATTAGGTGGTACATGTTTAACTACAATCGAACCTCTCTAACTCGAACCTCTATAACTCGAACCTCTCTATAACTCGAACCTTTTAAGCAGTCCCTGCACTTTTTACATATATTTTAACCCATGTAACTCGAGTTTCTATAACTCGAACTCTCCATAACTCGAACTGTTTTGGTTGTCCCTTCAGGTTCGAGTTATAGAGGTTCGACTGTATTTTTAAGTTTTCTAAAAATCCACAGTTTTTTGTAATATAAATACTTAGTTTATACATTTAAGAAAAAACATTATATTTGTTAAATATTTTTAGATTTTTCTAAAACAGTTCTCATTTTAAAAAAAATAAATATTACGTTTTTTATAAAACATTGTTTTTTATTTAAGTATAACATTTTCGAGGTCATGCAAATTTTTACGTATGCGAAAAAAGTTTGGATATCTTACAGGTTGACATGACTAAAATGAAAATATTTTTGATATCCAAATTCTTTTCGTATACATGAAATTAGCATGACCCCAAAAATAGCAGCTTTACTAAGAAAAAAATCTATTTAAAAAGCCCGCCGAGCCCGCCCATTCTTAATTCTTCCAGTAGCCAAGGGTGGCGCTAGCGTAGGGATGGCACTCCGGAGCAGTACCTGTTCTTTTCGGAACAGGTCTGTGCCCGGAGCAAGTCGGAACAGGTATGAATTTCCGGAACAAGTTGTTCCGCCGGAGCAGAAGTGACAAGGAAACTTCAGCGGCGTAGCGTGGGGGGGGGGGGGGGCGCGGGGAGTTCGTCGCGCCCCCCCCCCGCCCCGAGGGTAGTGGCGCCCCATAGGTGGCCGAAGCGCCCTCAGCTTGATTAAGTCGGACCGGTAACGGCCAATTGAGTGGGTGCCAAAGGAAACTAACGATATGAAGACCTTTTTTTTTTTTTGTTTTTTTTTTGGTCACAAGATTTGTGAGAGGCGCCCTTTTGACCTTTTTATTTTTTTTTTGTCACAAGATTTTTCATCAGTTTTCAGAGGCGCCCTTTTTAGCTGTCGCCCCCCCCGCCCTTTCGGGCACGCTACGCCGCTGGGAAACTTCGAGAGAGCCAGAACATAACAGAAACAACTTGCTCCCTGCTTTTACGCCTGTTCCGAGTCTTCACTTCAGCCAATACCATCTCGAAAGTATTGCTTCAGCTAGCTGCATCTTTCTCAGGCTCGCTACGTAACCTTTATGAGACACACACTGGGTGTATCTTCGTCCTTTTCTAAATTATTGTTTTGAAAAACGAGAGAGATACACTTAGTGCGCACTGGGGCAACTCGTAGAAATTGCTGATAGCATAGAGTAAGATTACTTACTCTATGCTGATAGACAGACAACACGCATGGTCCTAGGGTTGGAGGGTGCGGTGTGACGTACGGCAGATTATCTTTAACAGTTGCGTTTCTTGCCGGGTTTTCTTTCGTTCAAAGCAAGGAAGTAGGAAACAATAAAAATATTTGAAATTGAATATAAAAAACCTTTAATCCAATAAAATTTACGTGAAATAAGGAAAACAGCAAAAAGTGAAGCGTCTTGTAAAAATTGCATTTCTTTTTCTATTTAAAAAAATAAAATTGTTATAAGCGACAACCAGATATAGCGGTTAATACCCTGTACCTCATTTATATACCTTGTAACACCAATAACAGAGCACACGCATAGTTAGATTTCATGCAGCACACCTGTTCCTGCAGTGCAGGAACAAATTATTCCTTTCATAAAATGCGGAACAGTTGCACTTTATTTCCCTTGAAAAGTCCGGAACAGTTTGGAGCAGGAGCAGATGTTTCGGAACAGGTCATAATAAAAATCGGAACAGGTCAGACCTGTTCCGGCAAATTTACTGCTCCGGCCATCCCTACGCTAGCGTAAACTTGTTGCCGCTTTTGAACCATAGCACTACTCTTTTATTATTTTTTCTATGCCGGGATCGGCCCATTTAAATTGATCCCTTTTGAACAAAATAAAATGTAAAGAATATCGCAGACCCTAGCAATGACTCCGCATGATCACGGTTATCACTGCGCCAGGTAAGTATACTGTCTCCAACTCCATCGCAACTATTTCAATGAATCATAACATTTTATCCAAGAGAATTCTATCCACAGCTCGCCATCTTTCGTGTACTATGCAAACTAAATGATGATACATGATGGAGTTTCAATTCGGTTTCGAATTCATGACTCAAACCAGTGTTGCCAACTATTGGAAAGCGAAAATCCGTAGCGTGAACGCGAAAAATCTGTAGAAATCCGTAGGTTCAAAGAATACCAAAAACAAAAAAAGGTGCTTTTTTTACAATTAAAAAGTTTATATTGGTTTGATATTTTTCTTTTTTTGACAGTGACAGGAGTCCACAACTTTTGGCAGCGGCGTAGCGTGCCCGAAAGGGCGGGGGGGGGGGGGGGGCGACAGCTAAAAAGGGCGGGGGGGGCGACAGCTAAAAAGGGCGCCTCTGAAAACTGATGAAAAATCTTGTGACAAAAAAAAACAAAAAGGTTAAAAGGGCGCCTCTCACAAATCTTGCGACCAAAAAAAAAAAAAAAAGGTCTTTATGTCGTTAGTTTCCTTTGTGGGTGCCTCAATTGGCCGTTACCGGCCCGACTTAATAAAGCTGAGGGCGCTTCGGCCACCTGTAGGGCGCCACTACCCTCGGGGCAGGGGGGGCGACGAACCCCCCGTGCCCCCCCACGCTACGCCGCTGACTTTTGGTTCGGAATTGCACGAGAACGGTACGGTACCTACTGCTCCGTTCCAACGGATCCAAATAAACTTTTTTGCCGTGCCGTCAATTTTTTAAACGGATAAACCGTTATAATTAGAAGAAATAAAAAGTACGTACTTTTTTAACCTTTTTTATTTAGTTAAGGTACGTACAAACACTAATATTTTCTAGTGCAACATACATAACGTAAAACATAGTTTAACAGTCGTGGCGCGAAGCGTTGTTTGACTCTCCATCAAACAACGCGCGAAGTAATACAATTCGTTCTAAATAATGTTGCAATGACCGTCCGCTAGATGTCTAAAAAATAAGGTCACTGATCCAAGCAAAATCTTTTTACAAAATGATTAAAATGTAGGAAAAAAAATAAAGATAAAGGACTGATAAGGAGGAATGAGGAGCGGCCGCCGTTGTGTTTCGATGTTTATCGTTTTTTAGTAAAATTGCAAAAATCTGTAGATTTGGATCCAAAATCGGATATCGGAGATCGAAATCCAAAATCCGTAGATCTACAGATAAATCCGTAGGGTTGGCAACACTGACTCAAACTACGAACATTAGTAAACAATATAACAAACAACAATGAACTACAAGAGACACATATACAAGAAATAAAAATAGATAACGATGTATCTACTAACACGCAACAAATAGCAGAAGCTTTTAACACACATTATGCTGAAGTTACTAAAAAATATAGAAGCAAAATTATTAAACCAACTAATCCACCCTTTCCTAAGTCTTCTTCTTCTGGAAGAAGGTTTTCTTTCCCTTTCTTCCACAATGCTTGAAATTGATAACCTACTGATTTTTCTCGAAGACGTTGAATTCATGGATTTTCAATATCATCAAGTGTCTTATCATTTAATATTGGAATTTAAAACTTGTATTCTGGAAACATTTTAAAGTTACTTAGACCTTGTACACATAATTTAGATTTAGAAACTACCTATACTATTCCCAGTAGTTCAATTTCTAGCATGGCTCATCGTGATTCAGTTCAGATCAGTTAAAAACTTGATCCACATTGAATAAATTTCAATACCATGTTGTAGTAAAATGTATCTTAGTCAATTAAGTCGAGAAGCATCACAATGAAGAGCAGTCGGTTTTGGTAGATCAAAATAAGTTAAAAAATCGTAGGTTGTACAGAGTGTTCCAAATTGGGCACTTTTACAGGGTTTAAGGTACTTCTAGGGGAAACAGAGAAAAACTGACCACGCATTGCGAAGCTCAAATTTCAAGAGAAGACTTATAGTGAAAACCGCATTTTGAAATATCGTCTCGTCTTTGAGCTACGGGGGCTTTTTAAAAAGTCTGCATTTTGGAGGGGGGTCCATAACTTCGTTATTATTGGAAATATTGATTTAGAGTAAATTGCAATTTTATAGACTTTGTCACGAGGAATTCACCCGCTAAATTAAATTTTAACTGTCACTTTTAGTTTTTGAGATATGACATAAAGTTGCATTTTTTCTTATGGAATGGCCTATATTTTAATTAATTTTTGAATTCGTCATTGAATTCTTTTCAAAATGATGTATCATGTGTCATAGTTTGATTAAGCGGTTTCGGAGATAATTAAAGTTTTTTATTTTTGTCTAGTGTGTCTTGAATGACGTCATGCGCCATTGACGTGAAAGCCTTGCGGTCAAATCCTACTTCAATGCTCCTATAGTTTTGTTGTCTTATACTATGCAAATCAAGTTGGCCTTGCGTCTTGGCGTTTTGTCATTGTTTTCAATTGTTTAAACAATTTGACATTACGCTTTGATATGAAATTATTTTGCACAAAAGCGTTTTAATTTTATTTTGAAATATATAACATTTTTGTTACTTTTTATAACTAGGCTTTGAGGGCCGTCAGCTGAATTATAATTTTTCCAAACCAGGCATAGTATATTTTTGACTGTGTAATAGTTATTTAAACAACAAGGTTTGAAAACGACTATTTGCACACGATCGAGACAGTTTGGTAGACCGAGCCGACGGCGAGGTCTACAAGTCGAGGGAGTGTGCAAAGAGGTTTTCAAACAAGTTTTTTACAATATTTTTTATACGACTGCTAATAAAGAAAGAAAAATAAAATTTTAATTTAACTTGTTTTTATTTCCGACATTTTTACAACAAAACTTTAAAAATTCAACAATTTTTTGACGTATCTAATCCAGAAAACATACGAGCAGTGACGGTTGCGACGGAACTAAGCCAACTTATATTGATGGGTGACAACAACAAAAATCACAATGACGGGAGAAACGTTTTGCACACAGCGTGCGCAAAATGCCATTTTCAGATCGTGTTCTCCGTGCGCAAAACCCCCTTTTACAAGACAGTCGTATAAAAAATAATAAAAATATTGGAGTGCCTTGACCTGCCTCAGCAGGAAATCATAGCGCACTAGAAATAAGTGAAAAAGCTGAATATCTCCTAAACTGCTCAATGAAACTATGACATATGATACATCATTTTGAAAAGAATTCAATGACAAATTCGAAAATTAATTAAAATATAGGCCATTCCATAAGAAAAAATGCAACTTTATGTCATATCTCAAAAACTAAAAGTGACAGTTAAAATATAATTTAGAGGGTGAATTCCTCGTGACAAAGTCTATAAAACTGCAATTTACTCTAACCCCCTTCAAAAATGCAGACTTTTCAAAAAACCCCCGTAGCTCAAAGACGAGATGATATTTCAAAATGCGGTTTTCACTATAAGTCTTCCCTTGAAATTTGACCCTCGCAATACGTGGTCAGTTTTTCTCTGTCTCCCCTAGAAGTACCTTAAACCCCCTAAAAGTGCCCAATTTGGGACACCCTGTATAATAGCTTGTTTTAAATTTTCAAAAGTTTCTTCATGCGAATCCATCCATAATTATTGATTTTTACTTTTAGCAGACCTTTTAGGAGAGATGCAAAACTATTTATTTCTGATGAAAAAGAAGCAAGTTGGTTTACGAATCTCACAAACGATATTAATTATGTTAAGTATTCTCGCCTTTTGAAGTTCTGTATTGCTTCTAGTTTGTTTGGATCTGCTTTTATTTCATTTCTTCCAACAATATAACCGACAAATGAAACTTCTGGTTTTGCAAAAAAAAAATTACAGGAATTTATGGTTAGTGATCTTGTTCTACAAATTTCCAAAATTTATATAAGTTTATGAACATGATCTTCAAATGTGTCATCATGGACTAAAATGTCGTCAACAACTTTTTCTTAATTTTCTATTCCGTGTGAAGCCATTGCTTTTATTACCTTTCCTACAAAATTAATCTACGGAGCTTATGCGTCCGATTGGAGTTCTAAAAAATATAAATCTTCCCCATGGTGTAAGTTTTTGATTTTTCTCAGCTAAAAGCAATTCCTAATAACCACTTGTGGCATCCATGATTTAAAAATAATTTGAATTTGGTTGATTATTGAATACTGCTTCCCAAGGACTTTTAAATGGGTGTACTGTTCACAAATTTTAATTTTGTATTATTCTTTGGAACAACAACAAATGAACTAACAAAATCAGTGAATCCATCTTCCACAGCTTTTATAATGCCTTTTTCATACATCGCATCTACCTCAAAACGACTTGTTGCCTTCATTTTTCTTGTTCAATTGGAATTGAATGATCTTTCAAATAAATATCCCTGCCCTTGGTTTTAATATTTCGGTGTCAAAGACATCTTTGACATTAAGTAAAAGTTGATTTCTTATTTGTATTTCGTCATCTGAAGGGTCTTGAGGAATTTTATCAGTTTATGCAATAAAAATTTGTACTTGTTCATCATAAATGAGTTTCGGAAAGTCTTTATATATAACTCCAAGAGTTTTTAATGAGTCCTTGTCAATAAGTAATGTCTTAAACCGTTTACAAATGTAAAATTTGAACAATGGGGAATTCGCGAGTGGTAATCACTGTAAATTTTTCTGGGAATCACCTAAAAATCGCTGGGAAACACCTGGAAATCACTTAGAATTATTACGATAAAATAGAAATCACTGTACGTTTTTTGGGTTAGCGAATTTCCCCTCGATTTTCTATCTATTTAAATATCCCATTACCGCAAAGGCTGATGAATCACCTGATTCCAGTTTCACATGATAATTTTTCTGCTCATTTATATTTATGCCAAGTGTTTCCATTAACTCTTCTCTTGCTAATAAAACCTCAGCAGCTGTACAGCCAAGTACCAAATATTTTGTTCAATACTAATTAATTCAAACTGAAATATACTTCATATCATATCATTTTGCGATTTATGTTTCTCTACTTTATTTGCATTGATTACTCATACCATAGAGTAAGTACTGCCATAGGCTATCTTACTCTATGGTATAACGGTCAAAATATAGTGTAAGTGCTGCATCTCTATTTTTATTAGATTCAATATAGCACTCAAACATGTTTAACTTTTCATAGTTTTGATAAAGATTCATCTTAGACAAAAGTAATAACAACAAAGCAAAAACAATACTTAATTGACGTTTGACTTTGTGACAAGTTAAAAAAGCAAAACAAAAGTTCATCCCATCCATAGCCAACTACAAAAAAAATATTTTTTGTATTTTATCTATTTAGGACAATGAAAAGTATTAAGTGTTATATATCGCTGTAATCGCAAGAAAAAATTCAATTTTTTGAGGTACTTACATACAGGGTGTTCCGTTAAAAAAATGTTACTTTTGATAATATCTTGTAAAATAAAATATTTTTAATTTTTCTGGGTACGCCTCTGAATTATACGTATAAAATCATAAAACTTTTGTATTTGAAGAATTTTTCTATCTCCATAAATAAACGAGTAATAAAAGATAATAAAAATCGGCAATTTTTGAGAATCACCCTGTATCTGCTAAACCAATCTAGTTAGCCTAGATTTGATGATGCCATTAAAAAAGACACTAAAAAAGAGGACGGGACACGTATGTCAGTTTTTTTGTATCTCTTACCGTTTAGCCTGTACCCTATAAAACCAACGAAAATGCCCCACCCTGTACATTTTTCTAGGAATCACCTGGAAATCACTGGGAAACAACTGGAAATCATTAAAAATCATTACGATAAAATAGAAATCACTGTACGTTTTTCTAGGAATCACCTGGAAATCGCTGAGAAACAACTGGAAATCACTAAAAATCATTACGATCAAATAGAAATCACTGTACGTTATTCGGGTTAGCGAATTTCCCCTCGATTTTCAATTTATCTCTTTATTTTGGTAAATGACATTGCAATTTAAATATCCCATTACCGCAAAGGCTGATGAATCACCTGATTCCAGTTTCACATGATAATTTTTCAGCTCATTTATATTTATGCCAACTTATACCAAATATTTTGTTTAATATTAATTAATTCAAACTGAAATATACATATCATTTTGCGATTCCTGTTCCTCTACTTTATTTGCATTGATTATTCCAACTTTATCAATTGCCTAATTTTTTGTTTGGCAAAATTGTACATTTATTATTTTCTCTATGATTGTACATATTAAATGTCGTTGAAATACTATACCAACAATTTCCACAACTTGGGCATTTCTTTTAAACTTGTAAATTATCTTTTTCATGTTAATTAGAGATGGGTAGTTCGCGAACGAACTAGAAAAATGAACTAGTTCATTCAACAAGAAAAACGAACTAGTTCACTTTTCTAAAATGAACTAGTTCAAACTGAACTATAAAGACGCAACCCACAATACTCTTAACCCAATGTTGAACGAGCACAGAACACTGAACGAGTGAACGATACCGCGGTGCTTTCTACGATGAACGAACGAACTGTTAGAAATGAACTATTAAGTTGAACTAATAAGTAAAAACCGGCGTTCGTTCAGTCGGCTAGTCGAATCATCTGTTTCGTTGCATTGAGTAGCACGCTTAAGCTAGGATGAACTAGGTATTTCAAATTTTGATTTGATTGCGGAAAATTAAGGAACTGCTAGCCTAATACAAAATAATAGGGCCATTTTGGGTCAGTTACTAAGAATAACGGCAATATTTCAGGGCAAAAAAGATAGATTTTATGACATTAGGAATGCGGCATCTGTCTTCCTGTTCATGAAATGCTGAACGAGCACAGAACACTGAACGATACCGCGGTGCTCTACGATGAACGAACGAACTGTTAGAAATGAACTATTGAGTGGGACTAATAAGTAAAAACCGGCGTTCGTTCAGTCGGCTGTTTCGTTGCATTGAGTGGCACGCTTAAGCTACGATGAACTAGGTATTTCCAATTTTGATTTGATTACGGAAAATTAAGGAACAACTAATAAAATTTTGACGAATGTCCAATTATTTATTATGTATTTATACCTACTGTAAAATATTTTACTAAAAAAAAGCATTATAAAAAAATAATTTTAACTGTTTTTGATTCTGCAACTATTTTAACTAAAAATTAAACAATTAAATACAACAAGTCAGAAATACGATAAACAGGTTTATTTTTTTTAATAGAATGAATATAAAATATAAATTATATAACATGCTTAATCCATATAGCAATTCCGTTAATAGTTCAAACGAACTAGTTCAGTGAACTAGTTCATTAAAATGAACGGCTAAGCACATCTCTAATGTTAATAATAACTTAGCGGTTGATTATTACTTCCGTTTATTTTACACCGGGATAGCGCGAACGCAGTCCCGACTACCAAAAATTACGCGCCCGAGTAATCCGCATTAGGGATTATCGCGGGGGTCAGCCCAACCGTAGTGCAATGGAAAGGCCTCGCCCTGGAGGAACCGCCTTCATGATCACGGTAACCTCTGCGCCAGGTAAGTATGCTTATTAAAACTCCATCGAAACCATTTGACTGAATCATATTGTTTTGGCCAAGAGAATTAAAGCCGCCACTGGCCATCTTTCGTTTACTGCGCAAACTACAACATGTACAACTTGTGTACGACATAAGATGTATAACTCAAAGGTTGTACATGACAAGGATAGCATGTCTCACATCGACACAATGCTTGGTTTGCTTTCTCTGTCCTACCACGTCATCTGCCTTCCTTCACGCGCTCATGATTGTTCTTATAACATAAAATTCTGTTTTATTACAAGCTTTTATTTAGCTTCAGATGTTCTGTCTAACATTGGCGTAGCTAGCCTTGCTTTTCAGGGGGGGCCGTGGCCCCGGTCTATCTTGAACAAAAAGCAAACATAGGTTTTAAAGAGTCGTGCAAAGTGTGCAATGAATAAAAAAAAATACGCGCATTAAATGTTCTAATATTTTAATATAACAAATTTAATAATACATTTACTAACTTATTTATATGTATACACAGCAAGTATGTCATTCAGCAATTCTACAAAGAAAGTTTTCTACGTCGCTGACTGAAAGCGTCTACCACACTGTCTAAGTCGACCTCAACATCTTTTTCTATGAATAACAATGACAAACCTGAGTGTCTCTCTTGAGTCATAGTTGTTCTAAGCCAATTAAAAACTCTCCTCATGGCAGAGAAAGACCTCTCGCAAGTTGCACTTGAAATTGGAAGAATACTCGCAACTTTAAAAAGTTGGTAGAGGTTTGGATAGGTGTTTTCTGCTATATGTTGTTTGATAGAATCATGACCAACAGTTTGATTTAACCGAAAAATACAATTCTTTAAAACGGTCATTTCTGCTCTTAGAGCAGAAGTATTAATATTAAAAATTTCTCGGTATTGCTCGACGAATTTATTCCATTTAACGACGTGGGAAAACTTAATATGAAAATGGTTATGAAATTGTCACCAAAATCGGAAAATTTTCATAAGACACTAAACGCTAATCTCAAAAAAACTAAAAAGATTATTATATTTATTTAAAAAAAACAGTTTAAAAAGGTCTTTTATAACCTTACGACATCTACAACCCGATTTCGGAAACAGAGGGGCAAAGGTCGCTGTCTTTATTAAATGCGAAATTTAACTTACACATCTATAATATTTTACAGGATGTCGCCAATATGTATGAAATATTCAATATGCATAATTATGTTTAAATTTAAAAAATATTTTTGGGAAATTGCATAAGTGCAGAAAAGTTACCGATAATTTAAAGAGAAAAAGCCTAATTCCGCAAGACAAGGGCTTTTTCCTGAAATGTAAACATTATCGGAATGATTTTAAATTTTAATGCACCTATTTTATTTGAATATTTCCCGAATAATAATAGAAAAGTATGTATTTTCAGCGTCATGTTCTTTTACTAGTAGTCGGTAGGGGAGGCCTAAAATATCTTAGGGGGGGCCTGAGGGACTTCAGGGGGGAGCCAGGCCCCCCCTGGCTACGCCAATGCTGTCTAACTATCTAACTATCTATCTATCAAATCTTGTGAAGCGTTTTTGACACACTTCCCATTATCCGATTTGGATGAAATTTGGTACACACATAGTGGTCCCATGACAATACATTAAGAAAAAAATATCCTCCCACCCCTACCCCCAACCCCTTCTATAGAAAAATGTGTTTTTGACACACTTCCCGTTATCCGATTTGGATAAAATTTGGTATACACATAGTGGTCCGATAATAATACAACAATGAGAAAAAAATATCCTCCCACCCCTACCCCCACCCCCTTCCATAGAAAAATTTGTTTTTAACACACTTCCCGTTATCCGATTTGGATGAAATTTGGTATACGTATAGTGGTCCCATGACAATACAACATTAAGAAAAAAATATCCTCACACCTCTACCCCCACCCCTTCTATAGAAAAATGTGTTTTTGACACATTTCCCGTTGTCCGATTGGGATAAAATTTGGTACACACGTAGTGGTCCGATGACAATACAATATTAAGAAAAAAATATCCTCCCACTCCTACCCCCACCTCCTTTCATAGAAAAATGAGTTTTTGACACACTTCCCATTATTCGATTTGGATGAAATTTGGTATTCACATAGTGGTCCCATGACAATACAACATTAAAAAAATATATCCTCCCACCCCTACCCCCACCCCCTTCCATAGAAAATGCGTTTTTGACACCCTTCCCATTATCCGATTTGGATGAAATTTGGTATACATATAGTGGTCCGATGACAATAAAACATTGAAAAAAAAATCTGACCACTCCTACCCCCACCCCCATCTATAGAAAAATGCATTTTTGACACAGTTTCCATTATCCGATTTGGATGAAATTTGGTATACATATAGTGGTCCGATGACAATACAACAATAATGAAAAAATATCCTCCCACCCTACCCCCCACCCCCTTCCATAAAAAATGCGTTTTTGAAACACTTCACTTCACAAATGACTTTTATAAACTTTGGTATATGCATAAAGGTCCCATGGCATTAAAGCCCAAACAAAAAATATATTTCAACCTCTATCCCAACCCTCTCCTTCCCCCAATAAAAAAATGAGTTTCCAAACAAGTCACGATCAGCGATTTCATTATAATCTAGAATAAACTCTTCTGTTCTGTTATTGAACAAATATTTTCATTTAATAGATAGGTAGCTGAGACTAAAAAGTAGAAAATAAATTGGTAAAAATTTTTTTTAAGTCACAAGCTCTTATAAAATGCACTAAAAATTAAAAAATAATTTTCTAACATTCTAATATTATCATAATAATAAAAGCGATGGCCGCAAATCAAAGCATAAGTTAATCTAAATTTGTGATCCAAACACTTAAAGAATATTCAACATAGAAGGTCATCAAAAATATGTTTGATGTGCCGCAATGTTATGCCATTGTCAGAGAAATGCTGGGGTATCATGGGTCGGGTTGGGTGGGTTTGGTACCGCTGCATTTTTCTGCTAGATTGATTCTTGCAAATAGTGATATTTAATTGATACGGATATCTTATCGTGCTAACATCGTCAAAATTTCCATCAGTCGGCCATCGCTTTTATTATTATGATAATATTAGAATGTTAGAAAATTATTTTTTAATTTTTAGTACATTTTATAAAAGCTTGTGACTTAAAAAAAATTTTTACCAATTTATTCTAGATCTACTGACATCAAAATCAACATCCAGCGTGAAATCATGAAAGAGTCAACACTCAGAGAAGAGCACAGTGGATTCAAAAATTGGCAAATCTTCAGACAAAACTTTAAAAAGGAGCGAAAATGTACATGTAAAAATGTTAATAGTAATGATAATGTGAGCCATGTCAAATTAGAATCAAGTGCTAAAAAAGCAGAGGCAGAAACTGTTATATAAAATATAATTTCAGAACCAAAGTCGAATCTTTGGAAAAAGTGGAGATAATTTACAAGAAGTGTAGAGAAAATGTCCACAAGTTCTGGAAGCCTATTTCTGTAAAATCAATTAATTACATACAACATAAATGACTGATCTAATCGAGCCTATTTATTTTAAAGGTTTATTTAAGTCTTTTGTACTTCTAATCTTGTGAATAAATGATAGTGATGGACCGCACTGTAAGAGGTGTCCATTGTGTAACTAACAGAAACCTTTGATTGTCGTGAGTTATAATCAATGTAGTGACCCTACAAAAACTCTATACAAGACGCCCTCTAGGGGATATCTCTAAACCTACATGAATAATAATATACTGTATGCAGCGCCGCGCTAGTCCGTGTTTACTATTTATAAAAAATAAAAGCATTTAAAAGAAGATTTACTTTCTCTATTACTACTGATATATAGGTTGGAGTATAAAAGATAGGTTGGAGTATAATAGAGGTATAGCAAAGAATACACGACTCTATTGTGTATTCATTGGGTATAGACAGATTGAAAATTTGTGCGGGTCAAAGAAAAACAGGTATATTGCGCAATGCTGCCAGTTATTTACTCCTAATTGTGTTAATCATCATTAACAACAAATGTTTGGACAAAGAGTGAAAGATGGTGCGTAGTGTTGTAATTATCCAATATTGCACTAAATGTTTATCTTGAAAATAGAGTAGATTTCCACATTTCGGATTACAGTTTCACCCCCGTGTTTCTAAAGAACACCAAAGGGAAAAAAATTTTAACGCCCTTTTTTGTTTTTTAACACCACGGGCTTGCTTTCAAAAATTCAAAATCAAAAGTAAATTAGGTAGGGATGATTGTAATGAGCCATATTAGTCAGAGCATATTATTTTAAAAGGCTTTCCGTTTTCGGTATAGAAAGCAAATCATATTACTTTTTGGCAACAGACCATTTCCCCCTAATTTGACCCCGCTGAATATCTCTGTTGCCAACTCGAAAAGTCGACAAGGACGGAGAAAATCCCCCCCAAACCCCCAAAAACCTGTTTTTTTTTCAGTTTTATGCAATTTTCTCGAAAACTAACCTTTTTATAAAAAATTGCAAAGAACAGTTTTTTGTGGAGAATAAAATTCCCTTTCCAACGATGTATTGGTCAATAATGTTAGAAAAAGCAAGTAGCTCTTCAGTGGCGTACGTAAATTGGGATTATTTTGAAAAAACATGTTTATTATAGGTTTTTCAAAATTTTCTCAAAAACTACACTTTTTAGGAAATATGCAGTATACTTTATTGTAGAACATAACATTTTCTTTTAAAAACTTTATAAAAATGTCGGGTTGTTGCCATATTTAAGGCTTCAGGGGCGTACTAATATAAACTTATTTTCAAAAATAACTGAAATAATCAAGTCGAATTGACCTGTCCAGTCGATGTGGACCATATACGTAACGTATATGATGTGGACCCGCGGCCGTACTTTCGATCTTTTGTACTTTTGTACTTTCGACCTTTTGAACTTTTGTACTTTCGACATTTTGTATTTTCGACCTTTTGTATTTTCGACCTTTTCTACTTTCGATCTAATTTTTTCGACCTTTTGTACTTTCGACCTTTTATCCGCCGCTCTTTGTTATCCACCGAAAAGCTAATAAGACACAGCGGCGTAGCGTGGGGGGGGCGCGGGGGGTTCGTCGCCCCCCCCCCCGCCCCGATGGTAGTGGCGCCCCATAGGTGGCCGAAGCGCCCTCAGCTTTATTAAGTCGGGCCGGTAATGGCCAATTGAGTGGGTGCCAAAGGAAACTAACGACATGAAGACCTTTTTTTTTTTTGGTCGCAAGATTCGTGAGAGGCGCCCTTGTGACTTATCGGCCGTCCCCTCACACATGATTACCTTTTATTTTTTTGTTTTTGGTCGCAAGATTCGTAAGAGGCGCCCTTGTGACTTATCGGCCGCCCCCGTCACACATAATGACCTTTTTTTTTTGTTTTGTTGGTCGCAAGATTCGTGAGAGGCGCCCTTGTGACTTATCGGCCGCCCCCGTCACACATAATGACCTTTTTTTTTTTGTTTTGTTGGTCGCAAGATTCGTGAGAGGCGCCCTTGTGACTTATCGGCCGCCCCCTCACACATGATGACCTTTTTTTTTTGTTTTTTTTTTGGTCGCAAGATTTGTGAGAGGCGCCTTTTTGACCTTTTTGTTTTTTTTTGCCACAAGATTTTTAATCAGTTTTCAGAGGCGCCCTTTTTAGCTGTCGCCCCCCCGCCCTTTCGGGCACGCTACGCCGCTGTAGAACCTTGTATGTATCAATAATTTAGGTTTAGAAACTACCTATACTATTCCCAATAGTTCAATTTCTAGCATGGCTCATCGTGATTTTCAACAGTTTCTTCATGTGAATCCATCCATAAGTATTGAATTATACTTCTTAGAGATGCAAAAGTATTTCTGATGAAAAAGAAGCAAGTTGGTTTAATAATCCCATAAACTATCTTAATTCTGTTAAGTTTTCTGGCCTTTTGAAGTTCTGTGTTGCTTCTAGTGACTTTGGATCTGCTTTTGTTGAATTTCTTCCAACAGTATAACCCAAAAACGAAAGCATTGGTTTTACAAAATCACATTTACCGGCATTTAATATAATTATCTCGTTCTACGATTTTCTAAAATTTTTATAATTTTGGAAACAGAATGTGTTATTATGGACTAAAATGTCGTCAACAAATGTTTCTAAATTTTCTGCTTCATCTCCTTTTCTACAAAATTCATTTACCGAGCTCACGAGTTCCATTAGATTTCTTTCAAACATAAATATTTCCCATGGTGTAAGAAATGTTTTAAGTTTTTGACTTTCCTCACTTAAAGGCAATTGCCAATAATCACTAGTGACATATATGATTAAAAAATATTTTGAATTTTGTTCAATATTGAATACTGCTTCCCAAGGACTTTTAAATCGGTGCACTGGTATAATAATTTGACATTATTTTAATATTAGGTTCTTTTCTATAACCAAATCGTTTCTTACATTTCAAAAGGGTTGTTTATTGTTTTCAAATTTTTTTCTAGATTGAGTTTTTATATTCTTTATCATCTTGATTGGAATCTAAATGCAAATCTTCTGACCTTCCTTACCACCATCTTCCATGTTATCTGCCAGTGATATTTTATAAGCGATTAGATAATTACCTTCTCGGTGCGTCTCATCTGCCAATAAGTCTTCTTCTAGATAATTTACAGGATCAAGACGTTAAATTCGTGAATTATTAATATCTTAACTATCCTATTTAATATTGAAACAAAAGGTGTTGAGATATTAAAAATTCACGAATTTAACGTCTTGATCCTGTAAATTATTAAGAAGAAGACTGATTGATATTGATTCAAAAAGTTCCAGAGCTTGCAAAACTTCAAAAAGTAGCCAAAGTCTTTAGTCCTGTGTCATGGAGGCAGTGGAGAGTCCGCAAGATCATCTGTGAAATCATATTCAAGTGCTAAAAAAGCAGAGGAAGAAATTGCTATAAAAAATATAATTTCAAAAGTAAAATCTGGTGAATGTTTAGAAAAAAGAGAAGATAATTTACAAAAAACTGTAGAAGGAAAAGTCTAAAAGTTCTGGGTCAAAATCCAGTTCTGTAAAATCAATTATTTCTATAAAGCAAAAATGAGTAACTGACTAACCTAACCGAACCTATATATTGTACCTAAGGGTTTATTTACTATTGTATTACTTTAAATCTTTTTAATAAATTATTTTTATAAATGTGTATGCAAATGATTATATTTCAATTACTAATCCTAGGGTATATACAATATAAACAACCTTACCTGACTTTAACTATACAATTTTAAATAGCTTCCACACAATTCACAATTTTTTATTTCCAAGTTATAACATTTGTCAAGTTTGAAAAGTGAATGAAAACTGTAAAATTTAACTGTAAAATTTAAAAATACCAATCCCTAGGAATTAAGGTGACGACTTTAGTCCCTAAAACTAGGTCATTGTGAACAAACTATTCGCATCGGGATTAATAGTACCACTTTAGTCCCTAGGTTTACGATGTACTATTATACACTTCTATATATAGATAGAGAGTAATATTCCCTTATAATGGGCATTAAAATAATAGTATTTTACCTAACCAGACTGCCACTTAAATATTTAAAAATGCGTTATTTTTTTTGTTGCTAGACCTGGGACACATATCGATTTTTTGTTTTATGTTAGGGAATATAGATGGCGCTCGAGTGAGTGAACGTACGAATCGTTTATTCAAAGAAGAACGGTTGGCTTTAAGTTTCCTTTAAATTGTTTGAAGAAACAAATTCCACGTAACTGGCAGTTATGAAGGTACTCACGAGATGCCGCTGACAAAAACATTATTTTGTTCCCGCTACATTAAGTTTTAGTTAAATACCCGAAATAAAATTTTAACGTTATCGCTTCTCGGCTCTTTGAGCTAAGATCAAAGTGTAGCTTCTCGGCTCTTTGAGCTAAGATCAAAGTGTAGTACAAGTTACGTAAACTGTTGCATTTTCAAATGCTGCAGCACCTTCGCGCGAGGCGAAGATCCGTCTGGGTACAGCTAGCAACTGCCGAACCACGTGGCCTGATCCAACTTCAGCTCCACGACACACGTGATCAAGAACAGCATCGCTTTCATCCAAGACAACACCACAGCACATGGCCAACTGTCACCAGAGGACGCCAGCGTCGACCGTAAGTGGGGATTTAGTCGCTAGGGGGCGGGCTTGTCAAATGTCAACAGGCTGCCACGCCGTAAAATTTAGGGTTAGAATTACCAAAAATGGCCGAAAATCAATTGACATATCTAGAATATCCGCTGCCGGAAGCCATTTTTTGCACGTTTTGTGCGCCAAATAAAATCTTCAAAAACCATAATGACCTAAATAAACACCTTAAACGCTACCACAACAGACAAATAGCGTTTAAATGTGCAATTTGTGACCTAGAAATCGGCACTATAAAACAGGTAAAAACCCATCTGCGGGCTAACCACCCAGAGGTTCCGCTAGCCCCACCGGCGCAAAATTTACCTAATCCCGCCCCCCCTGCCGCCGTAGACAATGTTCCTTTGGCCCAAGTCGACCAGCTAGTTCCGGCCATCGAGCTAGCACCACCAGCTGAGGCCCCAGTACAGGCTGCAGTGCAGGCTATCGAACCACCCGCTGCAAACCCACCAGGCCCTGCGCAGGCCCCAAGACGGCCAAATCGAGCTCCAAATGAGTGCCAAACCAGATGGTTACAGTGGATCAATGGTGTCCAAGATGGTGATGACCTAGAGGCTGCATATAACCGTATAGTCGAAGAAATGCAGCAAATCTGTGTTCCTGCAAATCGACCACCTAGACCACAGAATCAGAGACACCCTAGAAGGCCCCAAAATGTTCAAAACAACAGGCCTAACCTCTATGACCCACAAGAAGCTGCCTCCATCCAAAAGCTCTACAGAACCTCAAAGGCCAAAGCATATCGAAAAATAATCAATGGCCCAAATGCTGCAACTGAGCACTGCCAGATCAACCAGCAGCAACTACTGGAGTTCTTCACTGAAACTCATAGGCGCCAGCCCCCAAGCGAAGTTCATCATGGCATCGATCTGCCAAGAGCACCCAATGGAAACACAGTGGTTAAAGAATTTGAGGCTCAAGAGGTTAATGGCAGACTCTCAGGCATGTCGAACACAGCTCCAGGCAAAGATGGCCTTCGCTACCACCAAATTCGGAAGATAGATCCAGGTAGCCTGGCAACTACCGCATTATTCAACAAAGTGCTGGACATCAAAAAAGTGCCACTTGCCTGGAAACAAGGTGTCATTGTCCTAATCTATAAAAAAGGCAACAGGGATGACCCAAGCAACTGGCGCCCCATATCACTCTGTGTCTGCCTTTATAAGCTGTTTATGTCATGTCTGGCCCAACGACTTTCCAACTGGGCTTCAAGCCATGGGCTAATTAGCCAGGCACAGAAAGGGTTTGGACAGTTTGAGGGCTGCCTAGAACACAATTTTGTGCTTCAGAGTGTGTTGGATACCAACAGACGCAAGCTGAGACGCTGCACCATTGCCTGGCTTGACTTGGCAAATGCTTTTGGTTCAGTCCCGCACCAGCACATTTTTGAGACACTAAATGCTATGGGTGTCGATCAAACGCTTATTGATATCGTCCAAGATGTCTACACTGGCTGCACAGGCACTGTGAAAACTGCAAATGGTGAAACTGATACCTTTCCGATTGAAGCAGGGGTCCGTCAAGGCTGCCCACTGAGCCCCATCATATTCAATCTCGCTCTTGAACCTACAATCAGGGCGGCCCTAAGCCTCAACCTGGGCTTTGACATGGACGGTCAAAAAATATCAGCGCTGGCCTTTGCTGATGACCTGGCAGCCACATCGGAGAACCCAGACAACCTTCAGCAGGTTCTCGATGTAATGAGCACCACAGCCTCCAGATGCGGGTTGACCTTCAAGCCTGCCAAATGTGCCACCCTTGACTTAGACTGCAGAAACCAGAATGTTTGTCATGAAACAGCCCTAACCATCCAAGGGGGCCAAATGCCATCTTTACAGGAAGGTCAAGCCTACCAACACCTTGGCATCCCAACAGGCTT
This sequence comes from Aspidapion aeneum, assembly GCA_963576565.1. Taxonomy (NCBI): domain Eukaryota; kingdom Metazoa; phylum Arthropoda; class Insecta; order Coleoptera; family Brentidae; genus Aspidapion; species Aspidapion aeneum. The sequence continues at coordinate 14,280,673 of OY755043.1, forward strand.
TCATGTAGAAGGTACTGCAGAAGACAAAGTGGCAAAAATGAAGTCGGACTTGGACCTACTTGACAACAGCCTGCTAGCCCCATGGCAAAAGGTAGATGCAGTAAATACCTTTATAATACCTCAGATATCTTTTATAATGAGAGGCTCACATGTTCTAAAAAAGGAGGTAAAAGAACTTGATAACAAACTCAAAAAAGCCATGAAAAAGTGGATGAACCTCCCACAAAGGGCTAGCGCTGAAATATTGTTTGTCCATGGAAAGAAGGGTGGTACAGGGGTCATTCCATTGACAGACCTATCGGAGATTGCTACACTGGTGCAGAGCTTTAGAATGCTGACTTGCCCTGAACAGTCAACCAAAACCACTGCTTGGAACCAACTAAAACAAGCTGTAAGGAGACGTATCCAGCGAGCTCCAAGTCTGGAAGATTCTGCTAGATACTTGTCAGGTGACCTTGGAGAGGAGTTTGCGAGAGACAGAGGTGATGTTGTGTCCTTATGGACCAGAGCCCGTAACACCACCCGACGTCTCTCCAAACAGATTCCAATCAAATGGGTTGTCCACAACGATGAACTTGCTCTAAGCATTGGAGCCCCTCGACAAAACCAGGGACATTTGTATCTTCCAGAAAGAAGGTCCAAAGTGGAATCAGCTTTGAAAGAGGCAGTAAGATCGAGCTATGCCCTTAGCCTCTCCAGGAAACCAGATCAGGGCAAGGTATTTAAAGTCACATCGAAAAGTGCGGCTAGCAACCACTTTATGCGCAATGGGTTAGCAACAAGGTTCTGTGACTGGCGCTTTATTCATCGAGCTAGACTAAATGTTGTACCCTTGAATGGTGCAAGACGATTTGGCAATGGCGACAAAAGGTGCAGACGCTGTGGTGAGAATAATGAAACACTGCCTCATGTAATAAACCACTGCAGATTACACTCAGCAGCTTGGCAACACCGCCACAATGCTGTACAAAATCGCCTTGTCAAAGCTATCCCAGCACGCAGTGGAGAGGCCACTGTCAACAGAACACTGCAAGAGTCGAACTCCAATTTAAGGCCTGACATTGTCGTCAGAAAAGACAATAAAATTAATCTGATTGACATTACCATTCCATTCGAAAATGGCTTGGAGGCATTCCAAAGAGCACGTCAAACCAAACTTGACAAATATGCCCAGCTAGCTGCAGAACTCGAAGAACAGGGTAAAGAGGTGACTGTTGATGCCTTCATTGTGGGGGCCCTTGGGGCTTGGGACCAGGAGAATGAGGCTGTCCTTAGACTCTGTGGCATCTCACAACGTTATGCCACATTGATGAGAAAGCTAATGTGCTCTGATGCCATTCGTTGGTCGCGTGACATCTACGTGGAGCATGTCACTGGAACCAGACAGTACCAAAACCAAGACTGAAATTTTGTACCTGAGAAGTGATACCTTAATGTGATGTTCGTATTTTTGTAGCCAAAGTGTGTTTTTTTTTTAAATATAAGAATGTATAATCAATTTTAAACTAAAAAAAAAAAAAAAAGACTGATAATATAATAATCTGTGATAAATCTTAATCTAATAAAATAAATATAAATAAAACTAGCCACAAAAGTGAAATTATAAAATAATTTATATTGCAATATATTACTTTCATAAGTTGAAATTCGAATGTAAATCTAATTTTTAAGCTTGGTTGACTTTTTTTAAGTAGCCTTAAGTTCTTTTTTTAAAAGTTTAATCTAATCTGTTTTTGTAAAAATATTTTCTGAAATATATAGAATTCAATCTGTTCTTATCAGCTTAATATCTGATACGTCCCGCATGCGGGACCAGTATATTAAACTGATTTTTGGAAGTTGATGGGGGATTAGGGGCTTGCTCCACCCCCGTCGCGGGTTGGCCCGGTATTGCAGTACCGCCGGGATCGGCCCATATTTAAGTAATTTAAAGATAAAATTATGCATTTTTAAACAGGTATACATTTTTTAACGTTACCAAGAGGGACGGAACAGCGTATTTTTAAGAACAGGTACAAACTGTTCCCGTTCCAAAAAAAAACCTTTGTTTTTTTTGCATTTCCGGGACTAAAGTCTTTAGTCCCGTTTCAGGAACAAGAGTGCCACAAAAGGATTACTGGAATTCCGTAACACTGCACTGTATTTGTCCTAATTTTTTTGTCCATTTTCCATGCATTTCAAGATATGGTATTTTTTAAGAACAGGTACAAACTGTTCCCGTTCCAGAAAAAAAACCGTTTTGAAACTTGACTGGTAAAAATAAAAGTTTTTGCATTTCCGGGACTAAATAAAGTCTTTAGTCCCGTTTCAGGGACAAGAGTGCCACAAAAGGATTACTGGAATTCCGTAACACTGCACTGTATTTGTCCTAATTCTTTTGTCCATTTTCCATGCATTTCAAGATATGGTATTTTTTAAGAACAGGTACAAACTGTTCCCGTTCCAGAAAAAAAAACCGTTTTGAAACTTGACTGGTAAAAATAATAGTTTTTGCATTTCCGGGACTAAAGTCTTTAGTCCCGTTTCAGGGACAAGAGTGCCACAAAAGGATTACTGGAATTCCGTAACACTGCACTGTATTTGGCCTAATTTTTTTGTCCATTTTCCATGCATTTCAAGATATGGTATTTTTTAAGAACAGGTACAAACTGTTCCCGTTCCAGAAAAAAAACCGTTTTGAAACTTGACTGGTAAAAATAAAAGTTTTTGCATTTCCGGGACTAAATAAAGTCTTTAGTCCCGTTTCAGGGACAAGAGTGCCACAAAAGGATTACTGGAATTCCGTAACACTGCACTGTATTTGTCCTAATTCTTTTGTCCATTTTCCATGCATTTCAAGATATGGTATTTTTTAAGAACAGGTACAAACTGTTCCCGTTCCAGAAAAAAAAACCGTTTTGAAACTTGACTGGTAAAAATAATAGTTTTTGCATTTCCGGGACTAAAGTCTTTAGTCCCGTTTCAGGGACAAGAGTGCCACAAAAGGATTACTGGAATTCCGTAACACTGCACTGTATTTGGCCTAATTTTTTTGTCCATTTTCCATGCATTTCAAGATATGGTATTTTACTGCTTTTGCGGGTCCGTTAATGAACTGAAGACTGAGGATACTCAACAATCAATTTTTTTTAAATTTGCGTTTTTTATAGAAACTAAATTGAGATCCATTATCACATCTAAATCGGATAGGTACGCCAATTTCTGCAAATATTTTTCCAACACTCAATGGTCAAGACGCTATCGGATCTTTGCTTCCAATTACAGAGAGAAAGTACATGTGGTGTTCCTCAAGTTTCTATTTTTGCGCGTATTCTATTTTTAATTTACATAAATTCTATTTATACAACAATTCATTTTGTTTAAATTTGCGTTTTTTATACAAACTTAATTGAGGTCCATTGTCAGATCTAAATCGGATAGGTACGCCAGTATCTGCAAATATTTTTCCAAAACTTCAATGGTTATGACGCTTTTCGGATCTTCGTTTCCAATTGATACTAATCAAAACTGCTCCATTGTATTTTTGGATCTGCGAAAGGCATTTGATACTGTCAATCACTAATTGTATGTATACGGAGTTAGAGGTTTAATTCCAAAATGGTTCAAAACTTCTTTGGAAAAGCTAAATTAATTTGTAAAAATTAATGAACAGAATAGTTCCATGAGAGAAAATACATGTGGTGTTCTTGAAGCTTCTGTTCTTGAGTCTATTCTATTTTTAATTTACATAAATTCTATTTATAGAACAATCCAATTTTTGAAAACTTGCTGTATTTCATACAAACTAAATTGAGGTCCATTGTCTGATCTTAATTGGATAGGACGCTAGTATCTGAAAATATTTTTCCAAAACACTCAATGGTCATGACGCTATTATGATCTTTGTATCCAATTATTACTAATCAAAAGTGCTCTATTGTTCTTTGGATCTGCGAAAGGCATTTGATACTGTCAATCACAGCACATTATTGAAAAAATTGTATGTATACGGAGTTACAGGTTTAATTCTAAAGCGGTTCAAAACTTCATTAGAAAAACTAAAACTAAATTGGATTAAAAACTATAGAGTAACATTCTAAACAAACTAATCGTTTTATTTTTTTCAACACCGGGATAGCGCGAACGCAGTCCCGACTACCAAAAATTACGCGCCCGAGTAATTCGCATTAGGAATTATCGCGGGGGTCAGCCCAACCGTAGTGCAATTGAAAGGCCTCACCCTGGAGGAACCGCCTTCATGATCACGGTAACCTCTGCGCCAGGTAAGTATGCTTTTTGAAACTCCATCGAAACCATTTGACTGAATCATATTGTTTTGGCCAAGCGAATTAAAGCCGCCACTGGCCATCTTTCGTTTACTGCGCAAACTACAACATGTACAACTTGTGTACGTATGTATAATTCAAAGGTTGTACATGACAAGGATAGCATGTCTCACATCGACACAATGCTTGGTTTGCTTTCTCTGTCCTACACACTTAGATCATATGCCTTCCTTCACGCGCTCATGATTGTTCTTCTTACATAAAATTCTGTTTTATTCTAGATCTACTGACATCAAAATCAACATCCAGCGTGAAATCTTGAAAAAGTCAACACTCAGAAAATTCAAAAATTGGCAAATCTTCAGGCAAAACTTTAAAAAGAAGCAAAAATCTTCAGTCATATAGGTGTGCATGTAAAAATGTTAAAAGTAATGATAATGTGAGCCATGTAGACAATGAGTGGAGTCCTCAAAATCTTCTGTCAAATTATAATCAAGTGCTAGAAAAGCAAAGGCAGAAACAGTTTAAAAAAATATAATTTCAGAACCAAAGTCTAGTGAATCTTTTAAAAAAGTGGAGATAATTTACAAAAAAAGTGTAAAGGAAATGGCCAAAAATTCTAGATCATAAGCCTATTTCTGTGAACTAACCAAGCCCATATATTTTAAAGGTTTAAGTTTTTTTTGTATTACCGACCGCACTGTGAAGAGGTGTCCATACTGTAACCAGTGTTGCCAACTATTGGAAAGCGAAAATCCGTAGCGTGAACGCGAAAGAAAAATCTCTAGAAATCCGTAGGTTCAAAAAAGACTAAAAACAAAAAAAGGTGCTTTTTTACAATTAAAAAGTTTATATTGGTTTGATTTTTTTCTTTTTTGACAGTGACAGGAGTGCACAACTTTTTTGGTTCGGAATTGCACGAGAACGGTACGGTACCTACTGCTCCGTTCCAACGGATCCAAATAAAGTTTTTTGCAGTGCCGCCAATTTTTTAAACGGATAAACCGTTATAATTAGAAGAAATAAAAAGTACGTACTTTTTTAACCTTTTTTATTTAGTTAAGGTACGTACAAACAAATAATACATACATAAGTAAAACATAGTTTAACTTTGGTAGCGCGAAGCGTTGTTTGACTCCCCATCAAACAACGCGCGAAGTCATACAATTCGTTCTAAATAATGTTGCAACGACCGTCCGCTAGATGTCTAGAAAAATAGGAAAAAAAGTAAAGATAATAGGGACCTATTGCAATAGTGCCAGGCACAAATGGTGCCGGGCACTATATTGACAGTTTCGCATTACAAACTGACAGTTGATCTCTCTCAAAATTGACATACCAAAGTCGAATTTATAAATCCAGTCGTTTATTTTCCATTAATAGTGGCGTCACTATTAAATCCGGCTCGTATAATACACAAAGGCCTAATTTTGAAAGGACACAGCTGTTCTTATAATGAAGAACTGTCAATATAGTGCCCGGCAGAATTTGTGCTTGGCACTATTGTAATAGGACTGATAAGGAGGAATGAGGCGCGGCCGCCGTTGTGTTTCGATGATTATCGTTTTTTAGTAAAATTGCCAAAAATCTGTAGATTTGGATCCAAAATCGGATATCGGAGATCGAAATCCAAAATCCGTAGATCTACAGATACATTCGTAGGGTTGGCAACACTGACTGTAACTCAAAGAAACCTTTAATTCTTCAGACTTATAATGAATGGATGCAGAAACTATATCATACTCTAGGGGATATCTCTAAAACTACATGGATAATCCATATTCCATTCATAGATGTACATAATACTGTAGCCACGCCGGTGTTCAATATCAACGTGTTTACTGTTTCTAAAATAAATATAAGGATTTCAAAAGAAGATTTACCTTCTATATTACTACTGATACATGGTTCCCAGTATAGGTTGGAGTATAGACAGACAGAAAATTTGTGCGGCTCAAACAAAAACAGATATATTGCCCAATGATGCCAGTTATTTACTCCTAATTCTATTTTTGTTAGGTGATCCGTGCTATGAGCGGATAGTTCACAACTTGCATTCCATTTGCTATTGGTTGACATAGTCAGGCGGGATTTTTAAAATTAAAACTCTCCTGTCCTCGTTTTGGGAGGTTGAAATCGGTGTTAAACCAAACTGAAACAAAACCTAACCGTGGTCAATTGATGGGAAACGTATCCTAACCGGGGCGTGTCTGGCCAGGTTAGGATACATTGTCGAATAATTTATCAGGGTTAGGTTAACACCGATTTCGACAGGAAAACAGGATAGGAAAGCTAATTTAAACTAAATATCATAATTTTTGAGATAACTTTTTGACAGTTATCAGTTGTTTACCATAACAAAAAGCATAGGTCAACAAAAAAAAAGTAAAAAGTTGTCCCAAAAATAATGACATGAACTGCAAAAGAATATAATATGTTTTTAAAAAACAATTAAAAAAACTCATCGGCATATGCATAGATTTAGTTAGTAAAATTCAATAGGTATGTACTGCAAAAACCACAACACTTTTTAATCACTTACAACTAGTATATATTCGTATTTTACGCCGAAAGCTGTAAACATAATGTTTGTTAAATGCTTGACTGGTGGCACCATCTCTTAATATAATATAATAATAATCTTAAACGGCAACGTTCAACATCAAAAAGTCAGCTGACTATTTCGACCAATAGCAAACGGAATGCAAGTTGTGAACTAGCCGCTCATTCATTATAAACAGAGGTTTGGACAAAGAGTGAAAGATGGTGCGCAGTGTTGTAATTATCCAATATTGCACTAAACGTTTATCTAGAAAATAGAATGGATTTTTAAATTTCGCTTTACTGTTTCACCCGAATGTTCATAAAGAACAGGGAAAAAATTTTTAACGCCCTTTTTTGTTTTTTAACACTACGGGCTTGATTTTAGTGATCTTTGAATCACACCGTTCCTGTAGAATGACATGGAATGAACCAATGTAAATGATCGCATCGCCTGATGGCAGTGTTGCCACCCTCGACCCTGAGGTCTTCGGTAGAAGGCTTCGAGAAAAATCGGTAGATTTCGGTAGATTTTTTAATCATCTCAGCAAGCAGTGCTGGTAGAACTATCGATAGTTTGGATTGATTTAGTAGGTAAATTGTATTTCTACGATTTGTTTTTACTAAAAAAATACCAAAATGAAGAATTAAATAAAAAAATTAGGTACATACTAGGGACTCATTGCAATAAAGCCAGGCACAAATTGTGCCGGGCACTATATTGACAGTTTCGCATTAAAAACTGACAGTTGATCTTTCAAAATTGACTTACCAAAGTCGAATTTAGAAATCCAGTCGTTTATTTTCCATTAATTGTAGCGGGCTTTTATAATAAACAATGGTCTTATTTTGAAAGAAGACAGCTGTTCTTATAATGTGAAACTGACACTGTCAATATAGTGCCCGGCATAATTTGTGCCTGGCTTTATTGCAATAGGTCCCTATTAGGTAGATAATATTATAAAAAAAACCTCAGGGTTTATAATAGCATGATCTTTAATGCCGCTTGCGGCTGCCGGCTGAGTATATCGCAAAATCCAAGAGATGGCGCCATAAATACACTTTTAAAAACAATGGCTTGAAATAAAATTTTTATTCTACAAAGGATCTTACATAAAAAGAATGTTTTATTTATGGTGTTTTATTTTAGTCGCGATTACGAGGCGTATCAAAAAGAAACAAGTTTATATTGAAACAAAAATCGGTAGAAAACTATGGTAATTCGGTATATCGTAAAGTAAAAGGCTAAATCGGTAGATCTACCGAAAAATCGGTAGAGGTGGCAACACTGCCTGAGGGTTCGGTCTCGCCCTCATATTCGTGTTGCCACCTCTACCGATTTTTCGGTAGATCTACCGATTTAGCCTCTTACTTTACGATATATACCGAATTACCATAGTTTTCTACCGATTTTTTTTCGATATAAACTTTTTTTTTTATACGCCTCGCAATCGCGATTAAAAAAAACACCATACATAAAATATTCTTTTTATGTAAGATCCTTTGTAGAATAAAAATTTTATTTCAAGCCATTGTTTTTCAAAGTTAGGGTCACTGCATCCTGGAAGCCTGGCGTATCCCAGGGGTTCAGTGACACGGTGTTAAAACCGTACTCAAAATTCCATAGACGTTCGTGAAAAATACTCATTTTTATACAGTCTGAGAAAAAAAATGTTTTATTAAAACTTAAAAAGAACTCGTTTTTATACAGCTTAAGAAATAAAAAATATGTTCCTTGAGTTTTTGGGTTATGAATATTTTTTGTAGGTATATTTATTGTTAAAAATCATTTTCTTTTAAATATTATTTGTGTTTTTTGTATAAAAATAATACGTAATAAATAAACAAACAGAACAGAAATACATTTGTATGTTAAATGTTTATTAATACTATATAATATATCAAAGGACAAAATGAAACTTTAAGGTTTATACGCTATTTTTTGCATTGTTTAGTTTATTTTTCTATTTTTTCGGTGTTTTTAGGTTTTGTGGTTCTTTTTTAGTCACTTTTTATCCCGATTTTTACATTTTATCAAAAGACAAAAAAAAACCCAAAAACAGTTTGAGTTATATATCTTAATACTATTGTTCGAAAGCACAAACTTCGAAAATCATTTTCTTCAAACCGAAAATAGTTTGAAAACATTTTCTTCGAACAAAAGATTATTCGAAAAGGTTTTCTTCGAAAGGAAAATTGTTCGAAAACGTTTTCTTCAAACAGAAATTTTTCGAAATCATTTTCTTTGAACGAAAATTTCTTCGAAAATATTATTTTAAAATGGAAATTTCTTTAAAAACATTTCTTTGAAAACAAATTTTTCGAAAAAAAAAATTTGGCTTGCCAAACTTAACACAACTCATATAGTTCGACTAATGGGGTCTTTTTCTAACAATTTTTGGAAACAAAAACTTCCCTGACTTCTTTCCCGGGATCCTAGAGGGTGTGAAACCAAACCGAACCAACCGAAACCTATTTTCGAAAAATGATTACCCTAAATTAGCTTTTCGGTCCTCATTTTGGAAGGTTGAAATCGGTGTTACTCCAACCTTTCTCAATTGAGCACATCAGGGGGTATCTGCGCCGGTTGGGATACGTTTGCGATCAATTGACTAAGTTTAGGAAAATATCAATTTCGACCTTCCAAAAGAAGGAAAGTAGACAAATTTTTAAAGAGTTTACGATCCCGGGAAAGAAGGTTTTTTTGAAAAAATATGTTAGAAAGACCTTGCCTTAGTCAAACTATATGAATAGTGTTACGTTTGGAAATCCAGGTCTAGAGCGTCTTTTTTTGAAAAACTTGCTTTCAAAGAAAATGTTTTTGAACAACTATTGCTTACGAACAAATTTCCGTTCGAAAACGAATTTCCGTTCAAAAAAATGGTTTTCGAACAAATTTCCGTTTGAAAAAAATGTTTTCGAAGAAATTTCCGTTTGAAAAAAATGTTTTCGACCTAATTTCCGAAGGAAGAAAATTTTTTCGAACAATTTTCCGTTCGAAGAAATGGTTTTCGAACAAATTTCCGTTCAAAAAAAATGTTTTCGAACAAATTTCCATTAGAAAAAATTGTTTTCATAAAAATTTCCGTTCAAAGAAAATGTTTCCGAACAAAGTTCTGCGACCCGTCGTGTTGCGACCCAAAAAAATACCTAGAGATGGTAAATAAAAATTCTTAGAACTTGAGTTTTTATTGGATGTTGATTTTTTAAAAACTTTTCTATGAGTGTGTGTGTGTACCTCTTACTTCTACTTTGTTTTGCAATCATTACAGTGTACAATCTTTTGTATTTTCGACCTTTTGTACTTTCGAAATTTTGAATTTTCGACTTTTTGTACTTTCGACTTTTTCTTCGCCGCCCACCAGAAAAAGTTCGAATTACATTTCTCGAAGATGGAACAAACAAGGGACCAAAGAATAAAGCATATTCTTACTTTGAGATCCATGCCCAGGCCACCGAAGAAAGCAGCTTTCAGTACCAAAAATGATGCAATAAACAGAATTTCAAAAATTTCACCGTTTCCTGGTTTACATTCTGGAGAAGTCTAGAAAGTTAAATGCTTCATTTAAATGGAAGTAATATTCTATGCCGAAGGACACAATAACAATCGAAACGAAACAAGTCATCAGCAAAGTACAGTAAGCTTACGGCAAGCTGGAAGCAACAAAATAATCGTTATCGTGTTTGTGTTTGTTTTTTGTATTATGATAAAATAAAATAATGCAAAAACCTATATTTTGCCTTTATGGTTTTAACGAAATTACTTTTCATCACTGGGGACAAGAAATACTACCTTAGCCCATGAAAAAAGGGATTAAACGTACACTTTTATTCCCTAGAGAGCATAAAAAATTTATTTAGAATATATATAAAACATGCAAAGTATATTTTCGGTTTCTTGCGCTGTGTGGGTCCTAACACAGGGTCCTAATAAATATTGAAATCATAAAAAACTTAGTTTTTTTAGGTTTGTTTATTTGGACAGTCAAATTTATATACCGGGTGTGACGGATAGTTCTTTACGTAACATTTGTAAACCATTTAATTTTTTTGAACATAGAAAAAGCTACGCTCCTGACAGTGTCAGATTTGCATTTTTCGTAAATGAGGTTATGTTTGGTGTCGCTACCCCTGGAGACGCCAGGCTTCCAGGATGCAGTGACCCTATTTCAAAGTGTATTTATGGCGCCATCTCTTGGATTTTGCGATATACTTAGCCGGCAGCCGCAAGCGGCATTAAAGATCACGCTATTATAAACCCTGAGGTTTTTTTATAATATTATCTACCTAATAGGGACCTATTGCAATAAAGCCAGGCACAAATTGTGCCGGGCACTATATTGACAGTTTCACATTATAAGAACAGCTGTCTTCTTTTAAAATAAGGCCATTGTGTATTATAAGAGCCGGAATTAATGGAAAATAAACGACTGGATTGCTAAATTCGACTTTGGTATGTCAATTTTGAAAGATCAACTGTCAGCTTTTAATGCGAAACTGTCAATATAGTGCCCGGCACAATTTGTGCCTGGCTTTATTGCAATAGGTCCCTAGTATGTACCTAATTTTTTTATTTAATTCTTAATTTTGGTATTTTGTCAGTAAAAACAAATCGTAGAAATACAATTTACCTACTAAATCAATCCAAACTATCGATAGTTCTCCAGCACTGTTTGCTGAGATGATTAAAAAATCTACCGAAATCTACCGATTTTTCTTGAAGCCTTCTACCGAAGACCTCAGGGTCGAGGGTGGCAATACTGCTCATATTGCTTTATTTTTGTTTGTAACGTTTTTGGGAAGTTTTTAGAATTTTTTTTTGTTTTTCTAGTTAATTTTACTACACTATTGCAAATAGAAATTTGCGCGTTTAATTTAATTTTGCTCTAAATAATTATCACGCTCGATGCACTTTTCCTTGCATCCCTTATTAGGTGTTTCCACCCTTCCTACCCCTACTTCCTTCTGCACTAAAGAATAAGTGGGTCGAAAAAACTTTTTTTTGATTTTGTCATAGTTCTAAAAATTTGTTAAATCCGCCAAGAAAATAATTGATTTATTGTTTTCCTAAAAAATAATAAATTTGGCGCGCCCCCCACCCCCCCAAATATTTCAAAATTTTAAATTTAAAGTATGGGGCTGTAATAACTATAAAATGTATCTTATTTGTCTAAGGAACACGAACACTAAAAAAAATCACAATTATTATAATATTTGACCGCGCCCCTGATGAGCACTTTTAAATACGTAAGTATACAGTTTTTCGCTTGGAAAAGAGATGATATAATATAATCATTATTAATGGATATAAAAAAATGATTCATCGCTTTTTCAACCCAGAACTCACCGCGTGGAGATAACTGTATACAGTGGCGTGTATAAGGGACTGGGCCCCCCCCAAAGCTAACATTTTTTTAGATATTTTCCACATATTTCATAAATACAAACATAAAATAGTATAAAATACGGCCTCATGAGGTCCCCCCCCCCCCCCGAAACTTTTTTCTATATACGCCACTGACTGTATATCGAGTCCCACCCCCACCTCATCCCTTCTTCCCTGCCCTGCATACTCTTCTATCTATCTATCTATTTAGCCTTCTTCAATCCATCTTTGGATATAGGCCTCCCCCAATATCTTCCACTATTCCCTGTCTGTCGCCGTGTTCATCCATCTAGCTCCCGCATGTTTCTTCAAATTGTCCGCCCATCTCATTTGTGGCCTTCCCCTACTTCTTTTATTTTCCCAAGGTCTCAAGTTTAAAATACATTTGTTCCATCGATCGTCTTTCTGTCGATATTATGACCTTACTTTTATTTTATTTCTCATCCATTCATTTCTTTTTCTATCTGTTAGCTTTACATGTAACATTTGTCTTTCCATTGATCTTTGGGTTTTTGTTACCTTATCCATGTTTGATTTTGTTTCTGTCCAGGTCTGGGATCCATAGGTAAGGACAGGAAGGATACATTGGTTATACACTTTCGTTTTGAGTTACTGAGGATATTTTTTATTTTTTAATATGTAGCTTAATTTACCGAATGCTGCCCAGGCCAATCTTACACTTCTCTTGATTTCAGCTGTTTGGTTTTCTTTTTTTAGTTTAATAATTTGTCCCAGCCCAAGTAACATTATTACCACTCAAGGTTTTATTAATTTGGTTCCTAGGTTATTTAGAGGGTGCTGTTATGGGTTTTAGGATCAATTTGGCTACATAAAGGTAATTTATATTGCCAATTACCTAAAGAGGTGTTATACAACTAAAAAATGATTTATAAAGGGAGTATAATAAAACTGATATTCCTTCTGTTCCCTTTAGATACTTTTAGTTTTATTGATTTCTGATTTATAAAGATGGTCTTATAGAACCATTTTACCTAAAGTTTTTAAAAATAAATAGATATAAACTTTGGTCATTTAGTTTTTTTCAATACTTTAGGTCATCACAAATGTTTTTTATAATAGAGCTAAAAGGTTATCTTATATCCTTTTGTTTTTATAGTTACCAGTAGTTTAAAAGTAAATATGATTAGATAGGCGGCCATATAGAACCTAGTTTCCTTAAGGTTTTTAAGAGTGGTAAATATAAACTTTAGACTTTTGGTTTTTGCCATTACTTTTAGGCATTTTAAAAAGGTTTTATGGGAAGGCATAAAGGTAAACTTAATTCTTTTGTATTTATAGTTACCCATAGCTGTACATTAAATATTATTTAAATAGGCGGCCCTATAAAACCTTGTTTCCTTAAGGGTTCTAACAGAAGTAAGTAAATACTTTTGTGTTTTATTTTCTTTAGGTATTTCTTGTAAAAATAATAGATATACCTAGGTAAAGATTGGTACCTACCTATTGCAAGATTGATTATTTAAAGCCCAATAATTAATAATTGTTGAGTTTCTGTCCTCCTGGGTAGGACACCCAGGCCTAGATAAGGCCTGTTTAGGCGGCCAATATAAGAGGTTGCCCTCCAACATGCAGGCACAACGAATATCATTGCAGTGGCCCTCTCGATTGTGTCGAAATTGCACGATAAAAAACATTTAAAATACGCTTTTAAAAACAAATACAAACAATTTAAGTGAGGTTATGTTGACTATGTTTACATTGTTCTTTTTTGTTGGTTTCATAAGGGCACTCAAAAATCCTTGTTGCGATACAGTAACAAATAAAACCAAGTGACCACTATAAAACCATAATGGCGTATATAAATTTATTTAAAAAATATTGTTAAGAGAAAATATTTATCTATTCGTTTTAGCAGTGTTTTTTAACAATAATTTTACTTTAATTTTGATTTATGTAAACAAAACAGACTTTTTTAATGGTGAATAGTGTAAATGATTTTTTTTTTAATTTTAAATATTTGTTATTTTGTTATCAAAAAACTATTAAAAAGCATTCTTGAGCTGGCGCGCTTGTTTTGAGAGCTTTTCAGATACGATTTTATCAGAAAAATAAATCTGGCAGGCAATTTAATCATCAACAAAACGACAAACTCGGTATATTTTTATGTGATAAAATAGTTTTGGGACTCTGACATTTTTGGCAATTTTGTGACCTAAATTATTTTATATAGCCATTGTGAACCTAAAATATCGCCATAGCTTTTATACGAAAACTTCTTTACTCTAAAGATATTATGGTATTCAACAGAATCGCCAGGATACCAAATTACCAAATCTAGTTTTATAATAGGATAGAGGACGTTTCTGAGTTGCTTTTAAAACCTGGCATAATAGCTTTAGGCTCCAAAAGGTTCTATACTGGTGGAACCGCTAGGGGGCGAAGCTGGAGTTTATTTCTTATGGTTTTATAGTGAGTTTAATACATAGGGTGCCACCACCAATTGGGGAGTCCCATTTAGGAGGTCTAAGGGGTATATAAGGGTAATGGGAACGTGCTAGCGACCAAACATGAAACTAATGGTTTTAAGGAAAGGCGCTGGCAACCTTTTAGCTTCTGCTATATATAAAGAAATGTTACTTGGGAGGTATTCCTCTACTTGTTCTATTTTCTCCTGGTTTATTCTGATCGTGATATTTCCATCTGTGTTTGTTATGATTTTAGTTTTAGTGTAGTTCATACTCAAGCCTATATTTTTAGCTGCTGTATCCAGTTCTTCCAGCATTTTTATCAGTTTTTCTTTCTTATCTGTTATTAAGGCGATATCATCAGCATATCTTAGGTGGTTTAAGTATTGTCCGTTTACTTTGATGCCCATTTATTCCCAATCTAAGTTTTTAAAAACATCTTCTAGGGACTGGTTAAATATATGTATCACCCTGTCTGACACCTCTACCTCTTCTTATGAGGATTGGCTTGGTTCCTTCGTGGATTTTGATTGATATTGTTGCTTCGCTATATATATTGGCTATTAAATCTGTGTATCTGTGATCGATTCGGCTACTAATTAAAAATTTTAAAAAACTGCCCCTTTTACCCCCCAGGGGCGCGGCTAGAAATACATTTAAAAATTAAAAAAAATATACGTTAGCGTTTTTGACCCACACAACTTTTTTTAACTATGACAAATCAATTTTCAAAAAAAAATTTTTTTAGGCCTTTTTCAACCCAACTTACTGTAGAATGGACTGTGTGGAAACCACCGACGCGCGAACCGCTGCGCGCCGTGCGAAAACAAGGAAGCATCGAGCACACTCACACTCATGACTACAGCCGTCGTTCATATCTCGACATATACGTCACAATTTTAACCTTGCGGTTTTTCTGATCAATACCCATGTGCAAGCTGTGCTTGACAATTACACTTGCTTAACTCGGCTTGGTTAAGCACCGGGACTAAAGTAAAAGTTTACTGCCAGGGAGCAGCCTCACTCCCTGCAATGACCAAGAAGGCTTCTGGTACAGTAAACTAAGTAGGTATAGTGAGAACAACTATCAAATGTTGAATCTGCATTATTAAGATAAATCCTCTCTTTTTATATTCAAAAATTGTTATGGTTCGTGATAAATTATAAAATATAAAATTCCATATAATGTGTTGTTTTATAAACTAAATAATTTATATAATTTAAATAGGTAAACTTGAGAAGGTTAGTTTATGTTCTTAAAAATTAATTTCTCAAGATCACCTATGTTTAAATAATAAATTTAATTAAAAATGAAGATTTATGAAAAATGGTAAAAAAAGAAAATCTGTTTAGTTTTGTAATTAAACAACCCACGCGGGTTGGTTCCTGGAATAATAGGTAAGTCGAGCTTGCTTTTTAACTTAAATTTTTTCGTTTATTATTATTGAGTGTCTTGAACCCAAGAACCGGGATTCAAACAGGATTGGAACCACGCGTACCCTAGTTTATACCCTCCATGCTGAAATAACCTTAACCCTACCCTTTCACCTGATAAATAAAATTGTGGTTATAAAGTACTACAAGAACAGGTGTTATATATAAATTTCACAATGAAAATGGTCTTATGTAGTGATAAAGGAATTTAGACCTTGAACAGGTTTGAGGCTCACACCTTGGAACTGGTTCATACTAGGTACAAGAAAAACCTATTCCGGCACATCCCTTGTGTCGCTACTATAGCCAACAAAGCAAGATTTTTTGATATGGCTTATTTTAGAATTGTTTTACCACCGGGATAGCGCGAACGCAGTCCCGACTACCAAAAATTACGCGCCCGAGTAATCCGCATTAGGGATTATCGCGGGGGTCAGCCCAACCGTAGTGCAATGGAAAGGCCTCGCCCTGGAGGAACCGCCTTCTTGATCACGGTAACCTCTGCGCCAGGTAAGTATGCTTCTACAAACTCCACTGCAGCTATTTCCGTTAATCATAATGTGTTTGCCAAGAGAATTAAAGAAGCTGCCTCCATCTTTCCTATAGTGAGCAAACTATATCAGTACAAAAAATATAATACATGAAGAGGTAACTCTGTACAACATATACCTAATAGCATAAGATTATTTCAACCAGGCACATTAGTTCATTAGTATACACAATCCATTAGAATGAAAAGGGTCACATTAAGCAAAGGGGCTTTGTTCAGCACTCCTAGGAGTATAAAAAATATTTGGTCACATGGTCCAAATCATGGTCGTTTGGACCGCTTGAACACACATATTATAGTTGAGTATGTATATAAGTGGCACCGGCAATCTATGTAAAGAAGCCCCAAAAAATTGTTGTTTCACTTTGTACCTGCAGTGTGCCGCTTTATATGTCTATAATAAAACACCGAGACTTTTTAAAGGAGATATAAAATAGGTACTTACCTAATAAATAAAGATCCGAAACATAAAAGAGGATCCAAAATTATATTAAAATGTGCGCAAATATTGATATAGTTGCAAAAACGGTAATTTGTTTTTTAAAAAGTCGGTCCCAATTTGTTTGACATTAAAACAGTCAAAACAACAACGAAATAAAATTTGTGCGGGTCAAAGAAAAACAGAGATATTGCGCAATGATGCCAGTTATTTACTCCTAATTCTATTATCATTATCAACAAAGGTTTGGACAAATACTGAAAGATGGTGTGCAGTGTTGTAATTATCCAATATTGCACTAAATGTTTTTCTAGAAAATAGAATGGATTTTCAAATTTTGCTCGACAGTTTCACTCCCGTGTTCCTAAAGAACACCAAAGGGAAAAAATTTTTAACGCCCTTTTTTGTTTTTTAACACCACGGGCTTTCAAAAATTTTAAATCAAAATTCGAAAGTAAATTAGGGTAGAGATAGGTACAAATTGTTCCGGTTCCAGAAAAAAACCTGTTCCGAAAATTCTGCTCCTGTACCGAACTGGACTGGTCAAAATAGCGTGGCGTGCCTTACGGCGCGGGGGGTCGAATGCTGCAAAGGGTGTCCATAAAAATTTTGCGACCAAAAAAAAAAAAGGTCATCAGGTCTTTATTTTTCTCTTTTTGTTCTTCGAAAGCCAATTTACCGCCCCCTCGAAAAAACTGTTCCGACAAAACGGAACAACTTGACAAACCTGTTCCGAAAAAAACAGGTACTGCTCCGAGAGCCCATCCCTAGTAATGCGCCATACCGTGATCGTTTAATCATAGCGTTACTGTAGAATGAACCAATGTAAATGATCTACATCGCCTGATAAATAAAATTGTGGTTTTAAAGTAATACAAGAACAGGTTTAATATTTCACAACGAAAATGGTCTTATGTAGTGATAAAGGAATTTAGACCTCGAACAGGTTTGAGGCTCACACTTTGGAACTACTAACAAGAAAAACCTATTTCGGCACATCCCTTGTGTCGCTACTATAGACAACAAAGCACGATTTTTTGAGATAGCTTATTTTAATTGTTTTACCACCGGGATAGCGCGAACGCAGTCCCGACTACCAAAAATTACGCGCCCGAGTAATCCGCATTAGGGATTATCGCGGGGGTCAGCCCAACCGTAGTGCAATGGAAAGGCCTCGCCCTGGAGGAACCGCCTTCTTGATCACGGTAACCTCTGCGCCAGGTAAGTATGCTTCTACAAACTCCACTGCAGCTATTTCCGTTAATCATAATGTGTTTGCCAAGAGAATTAAAGAAGCTGCCTCCATCTTTCCTATAGTGAGCAAACTATATCAGTACACAAATATAATACATGAAGGGGTAACTCTGTAGAACATATACCTAATAGCATAAGGTTATTTCAACCAGGCACATTAGTTCATTAGTATACACAATCCATTAGAATGAAAAGGATCACATTAAGCAAGGGGCTTTGTTCAGCACTCCTAGGAGTATAAAAAATATTTGGTCACATGGTCCAAATCATGGTCGTTTGGACCGCTTGAACACACATATTATAGTTGAGTATGTATATATGTGGCACCGCGTCATAGCTATGGCAAACCAAGTTTTGCGGCAAAATCTATGTAAAGAAGCCCCAAAAAATTGTTGCTTCACTTTGTACCTGCAGTGTGCCGCTTTATATGTCTATAATAAAACACCGAGACCTTTTAAAGGAGATATAAAATAGGTACTTACCTAATAAATAAAGATCCGAAACATAAAAGAGGATCCAAAATTATATTAAAATGTGCACAAATATTGATTTAGTTGCAAAAACGGTAATTTGTTTTGTAAAAAGTCGGTCGAGAAATTAAAACAGTCAAAACAACAACGAATAGAAAACGTCATAGCCAGGCTAAATCAATATGTTCGTAACAACCAGACAAGAGTATATATGTTCCTTTCTAATTAAATCGTTTAGAAGAAGACATCAATAAAAAGCAAGTAAAATAGTAAGCTAATGACTAATTAGTGCAGTGCCTCGTTTTGGGAATCAATACCAATAAAAAAATTACAGAAAGTGCGGGCCACTGTATGTACCCCTCTACTCCCTTCTCGCCCATCACGGTTTTGATGACGCGGTGCCACTTTAATACAAAAGGGCACCCGAAAATAGAACAAACTTATCTAGGTACTTACAATACTTTGTTGAATCCAAAGATTGTAGCTCAGCTGCTAACTATTGCGCTGATTCCTATTAAAATCCTTGATTGAGCATCTATCATCTATCTAAAATAAAATGAAAACTAAATTAAATATAATTTTACTGGGAATTTTTATTGTAAAGGTGTCTTCAAGAAGCAAGAATTTGTATTCAAGAATCTTTGGTTTTATTATGTATATGATAATGTGCTTTGATTCTACCTTGACTGATTCACGAGTAGATGGCAGTGGTGGCACTGAGTCAAAAATATCATAGGCTGACGTAACGTATATTATTAAAAAGTGGTGTCAAAAACAGCTGATTTTTATTTACGTCTCCAATTTTAGGAACAGAAAATCATTTTAGGCATGTCTTGGTATAAATTAATAATGTTTTGGGGCCAGGAAAGTGAGGAAAATCCCTTAAATCCATGTAAGTAGAAAAAATCATATAAAATTTAAACAATATTGTTTTGTGTGGGTGTATTTATACTAGTTTTTATCCCATCAAAACTGTGTCCACTGAAATAATCCTGTTTTTTTCTGTTACTTGTAGGGTTAGGAGCTCTTTCTACTCTTAAAAAAGAAGGAATATTTAAATTTCGTAGGGTTCATATAGTTCCTCGCACCTGCCCAATGACCTTTACTGTATCTCTGTATTTACAAAGTGCTGAAAATAAACAAACTATAAACTATGTTATTGCAAAATTTTATTGTATATATACAGGGTAGGCGAAATTCGATGTTTTTGGTAAAACATAAAACTTGTAGACATGCCCTGGGCTTGATTTTCGAGACGCCTTTAAATATCAAAACCGCTTCTTGATAGGCCCCATAGTTTACGAGGGGATTTTGAAGAGTCTGGATTTATGAGGTGGCCTATAACTTTTTTATTTAATTAAAATTAGAAGACATAAAAACGTCATCATCATCAAATTTTGCTCAACTCATGTAGATATTTTTAATTCTGATCTGATTGGGCTCGAAATAGCGCAAAATTGTATCTCTTACAGTTTTCGAAATCCCCATGTACAGTGTGTCCCATTTTCGATGGGATTACATGGGAAACTCGGTTATTACTAAAGATATCGATTTTCACCTTACCGTGCTCTTTTTTGGAGCCCTTAAAAATGGTGTAATCAGATTTTTGCTATACCTCGTGGTTTCGCTAATACAGGGAGTTTTTGAAAATATTGCATTTTTATTAATTCCTTGTATCTCGCTTATTTTGCAAGATATTTTTATTCTGTAAAAACCTTTTCATGACAACTTTTTTAGAGCAAAATAATGATTTTTTTAAAATATTGTTTAGTTTTTGAGAATAGGATATTTATCATAAAAAAGTTAAATACGGACCTGGATTTTTTTTATTACTATTTTGATTGGTTACATGCTATTAATACCTTAAAATGATAAAACTTTAATATTTTTTTGATTTAAGGTTAAAAAAAAGCTATTTAATATTTTTAAAGAAAATTATAGTCCAAACCTGAAAATTTCCAACGTAATTATAAATTAAAAATTGCAAGACACACTAGTTGAACGATTTTTAGTTTATCTGTTTTGAAAAGTTAATTAAAAGATTTATAAATAAAGTAAAAATCGTGAAAAAGTTACAAAAATAATATTATACAAATTATTTGATGGTAGCACAGCAGGTTATGAAATTTTCAAAACAAAAGCGTGGAATTGAGATTGTCATTTTACTTATTATTTTTGTGAATGGCTTACAATTATTCTAAAATGGCTAGAAATCGACCATATCCAGATTTTGGAAAATGTGATATGTTTGTTTGACTGCTCTATTCAAGCAACAAAATCCCAATATTTAAACGGCAGAAATATTTTTATGCAAAATGCGTTAACCAAAATTACTCAAAAATGCCTACAATGTCTTACACATAATGGCAATCAGTTTGAACATTTATATCATTAAAGAAAAATTAGTTATTTTTTTGTATTTTTCCTAGACTTTGTTTTAAATAAATCTGTAAATTAACGTAAAACCATTTTAATATGCTAAGTATCAAAACAGGTAAACTAAAAATCGTTTAACTTGCAGTTTTTAATTTATATTTATGTTGGAAATATCCAGGTTCGGGCAAATTTTTTTTTTTTAATATTAAATATTTTTTTTTTATTTTAAAACAATTTTTTTAAAATTTTTTATTATTTTGTGATAATAGTAGCATGAAACCAATCAAAATGATAATAAAAAAAATCCAGGTCCGTATTTAATTTTTTCATGATAAATACCATATCTCACACACTAAACAATATTTAAAAAAATTGACAACGTCATTATTTTCTTGTAAAAAAAGTTGTCATAAAAAGGTTTTTAGAGAATAAAAATATCTCGCAAAATAAGCGAGATATAAGGGATAATTAAAAATACAATTTTTTCAAAAACTCCCTGTATTAGCGAAACTACGGGGTATAGCAAAAATCTGATTACACCATTTTTAAGGGCTCAAAAAAAGAGCCCAGTAAGGTGCAATCAGAAAATCAATATCTTTAATAATAACCGGGTTTCCCATTTAATCCCATCGAAAATGGGACATGCTGTACCTATATGTGGTTTATTTTTATCTGGGACACACTGTACCGAACCAAGCGCGGATTTGAGGGGGGAGTAACGTGGTAGTTACCCCCCACTAGAAAAAAAATGCATTTTTGAAGTTTAAACTTCTTTAGGCGCGTTTAGCAGTTTTTGTGGGTAGTGAATTGAACTGAGCCGTCAGGCTCGGCTATGTAACGCTCATTCGGGTGAAGTCGGCTCGAATCGACTAACTGTGAGAGGAACATTCAGCGAGCGATATGATGATGCAGATGAAGGCCAGTATTATTAATTTCGCCTTGTTGAAGTTTACACTTCTGCCATGTGGTCTTAAGCACACACAATTTTTTTTTGTTAATAACCCAGATCCGCACTTGTATAGTCAAAATAACAAACATTAGATCTATTTGAGTGTTACCAAATACTATTTTCTTTTAGTTACACATCTAAGATATGGATACGCAATTATAGCTGATTACGTCTCAGTTCTTTGGTTGATCATTCAAGAGCACTTTTGGCATGGCTTTTTTGGATTCCTTATTTTTTATTACATCTACTATTGGCTATTAAAAGACTCGATAATTTGGATGAGGCAAAAATATGCCAGATATCAAGAAAGAAAATGGAATGAGAAATATGATGCTGAGTATCACAAAAGTAAGTGTCGTTATTTATTTTGTTTATTTATGCAACGCAAAATGCATTTTAAAACATACATTTTGCATTGAATAAATAAATAAAATAAACAAATTAATTAAATGATCAAGAAATAATGTTTAAAATATAAAAATAAAATAAATCAATAAAATCAAAATAAAAAAAAAATTTAATTTGCTTTTTGTAAAAATTACGTCATGTAATACCTCATTAAAACGCACAGCTTATAACACCAGAGCAACAATTATGGAAACTGAAGATTTTAATTAAAATTAATTTTTTTAGATCCAGATCTGCATTCTGAAAGAATCTCGGCGCAGCAGAGTTATGCGCAAAAATTACAGGAAAAATATAAGATAGAAGTTGAAAGATATCAGGAATTAATGAAACAGGTATATAAATCCAACATAATCAGTAGCAACTTTAATTCCAGTATTTACCAAGATCTTAAAATTTAGCATTTTAGACCGGGTTTAAGTATCAAGTTTATAGACTTGATACCAACCGGTTTAAGTGTATTTTTTTAATACTCACAGGTCAAATAGCTGCAAAGATTTGGTTCACCCTAATGTGCAATATGATAGTAAGCATTTCTTAGTGAGTTTCATCTCATATAAATTTAAATTAACTTTAGAAATAAAGAAAAACCACATAAAAAATTTGTCACAAAATGTCATTTTTTGGAAATTTAGTCCGCGCAGTCGCACGATTCCCCACCCCTGAGGGGTGGTTTAAAGTTCGAAAAACAGTAGAAATAATCCATGATTGATAAAAAAACTTATATACAAAAATTTTCAACCTAAATAATACATAAGTAACTTAAAACTATATTTGTAAATGAATTACTGAATTAAATACGTATCAATATTTAAATACTGTAAAAAGCACAAGATATATTAGAATCCGTT
The DNA here is from genome assembly GCA_963576565.1 of Aspidapion aeneum. Lineage (NCBI taxonomy): Eukaryota > Metazoa > Arthropoda > Insecta > Coleoptera > Brentidae > Aspidapion > Aspidapion aeneum. The sequence continues at coordinate 14,304,019 of OY755043.1, forward strand.
TTCAATTACACATCCACCAAAACAATCGAACATCGGTTTAATCATAGCTAACTTGTCTAAAAAATTAACATGTAAAATATAGCGGGCAGCTGACACTAACTTACACCGTTTTTATTCGACATTTCCTAGTAACATTCGAAGGTTTAAATATGGCTACCATTTTTAAACCAAAATATTATATTATTTTTATTTATTTCTAACCATTGTGAGGAAATAACGTCTTTGTTAAAACGAAAAAAAAATGACCCATATCGCAAGGTATTTATGAACAATTTACAGTCCAACCTCTATAACTCGAACCTGAAGGGACAACCAAAACAGTTCGAGTTATGGAAAGTTCGAGTTATAGAAACTCGAGTTACATAGGTTAAAATACATGTAAAAAGTGGAGGGACCGCTTAAAAGATTCGAGTTATAGAGGGGTTCGAGTTATAGAGGTTCGAGTTAGAGAGGTTCGCCTGTATATAAATATTAAAAACTATTGCATTCACGGCAAAAACAAGTTAAACCTTCAACCAAAATCTAGACTTGTGCATTCTGAAAGAATCTCGGCGCAGCAGTGTTATGCGCAAACATTACAAGAAAAATATAAGATAGAAGTTGAAAGATATCAGGAATTAATGAAACAGGTATATAAATCCAACATAATCAGTAGCAACTTTAATTCCAGTATTTACCAAGACCTTAAAATTTAGCATTTTAGACCGGGTTTAAGTATCAAATTTATAGACTTGATACTGACCGGTTTAAGTGTATTTTTTTAATACTCACAGGTCAAATAGCTGCAAAGATTTGCTTCACCCTAATGTGCAATATGATAGTAAGCATTTCTTAGTGAGTTTCATCTCATATAAATTTAAATCAACTTTAGAAATAAAGAAAAACCACATCAAAAATTTGTCACGAAATGTCATTTTTTGGAAATTTAGTCCGCGCAGTCGTAGGATTCCCGTTAAAAATACTCTCAAATTGTAGTACCACCCCTGAGGGGTGGTTTAAAGTTCGAAAAACAGTAGAAATAATCCATGACTGATAAAAAAACATATACAAAAATTTTCAAACCCAAATAATACATAAGTAACTTAAAACTATATCTGTAAATGCATTACCGAATTAAATACGTATCAATATTTAAATACTTTAAAAAGCACAAGATATATTAGAATCTGTTTCAATTACACAACCACCAAAACAATCGAACATCGGTTTAATCATCGCTAACTTGTCTAAAAAATTAACATGTAAAATATAGCGGACAGCTGACACTGACTTACACCGTTTTTATTCGACATTTCCTAGTGACATTCGGAGGTTTAAATATGGCTACCATTTTTGAACCAAAATATTATATTATTTTTATTTATTTCTAACCATTGTGAGGAAATAACGTCTTTGTTAAAACGAAAAAAGATGACCCATATCGCAAGGTATTTATGAACAATTTATATAAATATTAAAAACTATTGCATTCACGGCAAAAACAAGTTAAACCTTTAACGAAAATCTAGACTTGTGCATTCTGAAAGAATCTCGGCGCAGCAGTGTTATGCTCAAAAATTACAAGAAAAATATAAGATAGAAATTGAAAGATATCAGGAATTAATGAAACAGGTATATAAATCCAACATAATCAGTAGCAACTTTAATTCCAGTATTTAACAAGACCTTAAAATTTAGCATTTTAGACCGGGTTTAAGTATCAAGTTTATAGACTTGATACCGACCGGTTTAAGTGTATTTTTTTAATACTCACAGGTCAAATAACTGCAAAGATTTGCTTCACCCTAATGTGCAATATGATAGTAAGCATTTCTTAGTGAGTTTCATCTCATATAAATTTAAATTAACTTTAGAAATAAAGAAAAACCACATAAAAAATTTGTAACGAAATGTCATTTTTTGGAAATTTAGTCCGCGCAGTCGCAGGATTCCCGTTAAAAATACTCTCAAATTGTAGTACCACCCCTGAGGGGTGGTTTAAAGTTCGAAAAACAGTATAAATAATCCATGACTGATAAAAAAACTTATATACAAAAATTTTCAAACTTAAAACTATATTTGTAAATGAATTACTGAATTAAATAGGTATCAATATTTAAATACTGTAAAAAGCACAAGATATATTAGAATCTGTTTTCAATTACACAACCACCAAAACAATCGAACATCGGTTTAATCATCGCTAACTTGTCTAAAAAATTAACATGTAAAATATAGCGGGCAGCTGACACTGACTTACACCGTTTTCACTCGACATTTCCTAGTAACATTCGAAGGTTTAAATATGGCTACCATTTTTAAACCAAAATATTATATTATTTTTATTTATTTCTAACCATTGTGAGGAAATAACGTCTTTGTTAAAACGAAAAAAGATGACCCATATCGCAAGGTATTTATGAACAATTTATATAAATATTAAAAACTATTGCATTCACGGCAAAAACAAGTTAAACCTTCAACCAAAATCTAGACTTGTGCATCTGAAAGAATCTCGGCGCAGCAGTGTTATGCGCAAAAATTACAAGAAAAATATAAGGTAGAAGTTGAAGGATATCAGGAATTAATGAAACAGGTATATAAATCCAACATAATCAGTAGCAACTTTAATTCCAGTATTTAACAAGACCTTAAAATTTAGCATTTTAGACCGGGTTTAAGTATCAAGTTTATAGACTTGATACCGACCGGTTTAAGTGTATTTTTTTAATACTCACAGGTCAAATAGCTGCAAAGATTTGCTTCACCCTAATGTACAATATGATAGTAAGCATTTCTTAGTGAGTTTCATCTCATATAAATTTAAATCAACTTTAGAAATAAAGAAAAACCACATCAAAAATTTGTAACGAAATGTCATTTTTTGGAAATTTAGTCCGCACAGTCGTAGGATTCCCGTTAAAAATACTCTCAAATTGTAGTACAACCCCTGAGGGGTGGTTTAAAGTTCGAAAAACAGTAGAAATAATCCATGACTGATAAAAACACTTATATACAAAAATTTTCAAACTTAAAACTATATCTGTAAAGGAATTACTGAATTAAATACGTATCAATATTTAAATACTGTAAAAAGCACAAGATATATTAGAATCCGTTTTCAATTACACATCCACCAAAACAATAGAACATCGGTTTAATCATAGTTAACTTGTCTAAAAAATTAACATGTAAAATATAGCGGGCAGCTGACACTAACTTACACCGTCTTCATTCGACATTTCCTAGTAAAATTCGAAGGTTTAAATATGGCTACCATTTTTAAACCAAAATATCATATTATTTTTATTTATTTCTAACCATTGCGAGGAAATAACGTCTTTGTTAAAACGAAAAAAGATGACCCATATCGCAAGGTATTTATGAACAATTTATATAAATATTAAAAACTATTGCATTCACGGCAAAAACAAGTTAAACCTTCAACCAAAATCTAGACTTGTGCATTCTGAAAGAATCTCGGCGCAGCAGTGTTATGCGCAAAAATTACAAGAAAAATATAAGATAGAAGTTGAAAGATATCAGGAATTAATGAAACAGGTATATAAATCCAACATAATCAGTAGCAACTTTAATTCCAGTATTTACCAAGACCTTAAAATTTAGCATTTTAGACCGGGTTTAAGTATCAAATTTATAGACTTGATACCGACCGGTTTAAGTGTATTTTTTTAATACTCACAGTTCAAATAGCTGCAAAGATTTGCTTCACCCTAATGTGCAATATGATAGTAAGCATTTCTTAGTGAGTTTCATCTCATATAAATTTAAATTAACTTTAGAAATAAAGAAAAACATCAAAAATTTGTAATGAAATCTCATTTTTTTGGAAATTTAGTCCGCGCAGTCGTAGGATTCCCGTTAAAAATACTCTCAAATTGTAGTACCACCCCTGAGGGGTGGTTTAAAGTTCGAAAAACAGTATAAATAATCCATGACTGATAAAAAACTTATATACAAAAAATTTCAAACTTAAAACTATATTTGTAAATGAATTACTGAATTAAATACGTATCAATATTTAAATACTGTAAAAAGCACAAGATATATTAGAATCCGTTTTCAATTACACATCCACCAAAACAATCGAACATCGGTTTAATCATCGCTAACTTCTCTAAAAAATTAACATGTAAAATATAGCGGACAGCTGACACTGACTTACACCGTTTTTATTCGACATTTCCTAGTGACATTCGGAGGTTTAAATATGGCTACCATTTTTGAACCAAAATATTATATTATTTTTATTTATTTCTAACCTATTGTGAGGAAATAATGTTTTTGTTACAACGAAAAAAGATCACCCATATCGCAAGGTATTTATGAACAATTTATATAAATATTAAAAACTAGTGCATTCACGGCAAAAAGAAGTTAAATCTTCAACGAAAATCTAGACTTGTAGACTTAGGATTGTAGCACTTAGCACTGTAGACCCTTTAGTAAATCTAGAGGCCCTCGATACATTTGACAATTGTTTTACAATTGTTTTACAATTGTCAAATGTATCGAGGGCCTTTAGTAAATACTGGTGTAAAAGTTATAAAACTCACCTGTACTGTCCTTGAAAAAAAATATCTGTCAAGCGAGAGCGACTGCTTTTTGGGTGATCCGTGCGTTAACATACAAGTGGCGCTATCTGTAAAGAACAAAAGAAACTAAAAACAACACAACAAACAGGCAATACCGGCGAAAAGAGAGTTTAAACACCTTAATCTGACCTGTGAATCTGAGGGCAGGGCAGTTCCTCGCCAAGTTCGCGCGCCGTAACCATCTTTTCTTGAAACATTTCAGCCGATATTTGACCTACCTAAAACTCTTACTTCGGAATGAGCTACGAATCTCAAACTTTGCACAGTCTTAGATCTCCATGGAGTTAACAACCCCTCCAAGTTCTCCAACACAAATTTCAAAATGAAAGGTTCTTACTAGTTTGGAAATATTTTATTAAACTTGGCTATTACGGCTGTAAATGACTCTTAGGCACAGTGCTAAATTGAACATAAAGAAGTTTGGCTGTAATAGCAAAGTTTAAAAAAATGTTTCCAAACTAGAAAGAACCTTTCATTTTGAAATTTGTATTGGAGAACTTGGCTTTACTTTTATCTCAATTCTTTTTACGGAATGCCACTTTCGCGTACTTGGCTTTTTTTTACATGAAATGTTTTTGTTATGATTGAAATATCTTCAAGATATTATATTACGTTTTCTTTCTTTTTGAGGCTTAAAAAACGCGTGTGCTTGGTAGTGTATGTTGTGTAAACCAACCTAAATTAAATGAAATTGATATTTTTTTTTGCAGAAAGAAACGGAAAAAAGACAGGAACTTTTGGCAAGAACGGCAGGAGATATTTCAATTGGACGTCCAGTTGGAAATAGCACAAATAGTGACAGAAAGTCAAAAAGTTTAAAACCAGGTGAGCTCAATTTGAAGCTAACAGGGCGAGGTTCGGTTACATACAGTACAGTTCGTCCAATGGACGGCCTGGATTAAGAATGGACGTCCAATGGTCGTCCATTGGACGTCCTGTGCTGTCTGGGAGGGATCAGATTTTTAAAAATATTTGAAAGTATTGAAGTTTAAATTTTATACTAGACTATAGACGAGTCGTTAAATACCGAGATGAATTCCAAGACGTGCGCAAGCGTTGATTTGTCACAGCAACAGCACAGCAAAACTTTAATAATTCCCAGTTCTTTTTGATGAAAATTCGTCGTTTTTGTGCTGTGAAAATGCCGGTGACGTGCAAGTTGTGTGACAAATTATTTAGTGCCCAATTTAATTTGAATAAACACTGTCATCGGGGTTCTACTGTATGTCTATGCTACGATAAACATTTTTTAAGATTTAGCGCATTTAAATTTGTCAATACTCCCATGGCAAAACAAAATAAACGTGAAATGCAATATAGAAGAAATACTGCATATACCTCAAAAAATATTAATCGCAGCATATAGATATTGTAAATTTTTGAAATCAAAAAGAAAAGACGAATCTTAAAATGCAAAAATATACAGGGTGTTCCCTCTCAAAAAATCGACTTCATTGTCACACCCTGTACAGGGTGTCCCAAATTCGTTGTTTTTTTGTGGTGTCAGGTATTTCCAGGGGAAATAGAAAAAAATGAGCCCCTTTTGCGACGCTTAAATTTTAAGAGAAGCCTAAAGGTGAACACCACATTTAGATATAGCAAGCCGTTTTTAAGCTACGGAGTGTTTTTGTCTGCATTTTGCTTTTGTGTAAATAACTTTCTTATAGATCTTTTCTTGAAGAATTGACAGATGTAAACGGTTTTTATTTATGTTTTGGTTTTTAAAATATTGCATAAAGTTGTTATTTTTCTTACAGAATAACTCTCTTTTTATTCGATTTTTAAAATCAGCTTAAAATTTCCTTTAAAATGATGTATCACACTCAATATTTAAATTTTTAATTTTTTTTTATTGTTTTCTTTATTTTTATTTTTTATTCACCTCTTTATTATTTTTTTATTTTTATAATTTTATAATATTAAAATATTTTAAACCCATTAAGCAAATTAAAATATGTGGTAAAAATAAAAAAAAAATAATTTTATGTGATATCTCAAAAACTAAACGTGACAAATGAAATTTAATTTAACAGTTTAATTCCTCTTAAAAAAGTGTCTTAGGAATGTTTTCACAGAAATAAAAAATATTAATAAATAAACAAGTTATAGACCCCTTCCCAAAATGCAGACTTTTTAGAAACACCCCGTAGTTTAAAAACGGCTTGCTATATCAAAATGCAATTTTCACCTTTAAGCTTCTTTTGAAATTTGAGTGTCGCAAAGGGGGATCAGGTTTTTTTAGCCCCTCTAGAAATACCCAAAACCTCCCAAAAACATCGAATTTGGGACACCCTGTACATGGTGACGGATAGAAAAAAATTATGTTGGCTTTTAAAGTTGTCATAATTAACCAAAAAATCTACAATTTATTATAGCCCTTTATTTTCAATGATAAAGTTGCTGAGTGCTCAGGTTATAAAAAATCACCCGATACCTACATAAAATCATACCTAAAAATTAGAATTGACCATTATTTTATACCTTGAATTTTTTATTATACGTTAAGCTCTTTGATCTCGCGCCAATCCCGGTATTCGCGCCAATAATTTAAATTAGACATTTTGGCGTTAATTTTGGCGCATGCCCAACAAACAATTAAAGTTGTAACGACGAAACCCCAACTACAAAGAATTTCTTAAAAGTAACCGCAACGTACTCCCGCTACGTCTCAGTATACCATACAACGACGTTATAATTCCCTAAGTGGGGAACCAATTTCTGGTTATAACTACTTGGCCAAGTGTTTAAAGTCACTGTAGTAACAACTACACTACTACGTCGTAGCCAGGTATCTACTACGTCGTAGAGGCTGTTTTTTTTCCGTAATGGCATAAAAGTTGCGATGTAGTTGCAAATAATATAATCGTTTCTTTTTGGTAGAATTGTTACACAATATGGTGGACACAACAGTAAACAGACTCGCTTAGTTTTTTTGTTTGGTTATGGTTATAATATGAACTATGTTATCCAAAAGTGTGAAAATTTACGAGCAGAGGATCAAAATTCGAGTGCGACGCAAAGTTTTTTGTATAACATGCATTATATATATTGCAAAAACCGGTGCGCCCGTAAAATTGAGCCGTTTTCTGGTAGCTGATGGAATTTTTGTGTTGTGATTTTGGAGGTTATGTTTTCATAATCGACAGTTAACTCCAACAAATGGTGCTTAAGAAGAGCATTTTTGGTAAGCTTCAACTAATTTGTTTATAAAATAGTATGGCTCTTTAATATGAGCTCATAAAACGACAACAAAAATATTAAATTTTCTTTCTTACATAAAAACATGGCGCCCCAAACTATATTCCCTGATAGTCGAAAAGGTTACTTGAAAGTAGTTGCGGCTTTAAAGTTGATCCAAAAAGTTATTTTGTCTACATTGTTACATCAGATGTTACTATGATGACACAAACTTTTCTGGTAAAAATTAAAGTTATAATGTAGTTGTCGGATACACTTGTTTGGGACTCCAATGAAGCTTAACTTTCTAGTGGTAATTAAGTAGGATATAAAAGTCAGGGCGACTACGAAATAACGACTAAAAAGAAAGTAAAACTTTAGCAACGTCCTATTGTGGTAGAGAAGACTATCAGAATCGACTATCAAGAAACAATCCTATGAAGTAGTTTGGAGGGTCGTTTTTACGAAACATCTACTATTTCCTGATACTAAATAGTTGTTAGAACTAAAAAGTAACAAATTTTGGTTGGGATCACCACATTTCTACTATAAGAAAGTAGCAAAGCCTTTAGAACATGTAGCCGCTACTATAAATGTTAGTTGGGTGCTCCTTTGATGGAATTCATCTCGGTATTTAACGACTCGTGACTATAGTTGATATTGTATTAAAGTGACACCGCGTCATCAAAACCTTGATGGGCGGAAAGGGAGTAGAGGGGTACATACAGTGGCACGCACTTCCTTTAATTTTTTTATTGATATTGATTCCCAAAATGAGGCACTGCACTGATTAGTCATTAGCTTACTATTTTACTTGCTTTTTATTGATGTCTTCTTCTAAACGATTTAATTAGAAAGAAACATATCTGCCGTCCTTAAGCTAGAATGCCGTTAACTACCTATAAAATTTTCCTAGTTTTGTTCAAAAAACCCTAAAAATAATAAACAAACGATGCTCCTTAATAACTGTATGTTATTTGTTTCTTGAAAACCACAAAAGCTAATGAAGATTTGCCCATAAAAATTGATCTAGAACAGTGTTGCCACCTCGACCCTGAACTTCGGTAGAAGGCTTCGAGAAAAATCGGTAGATTTCGGTAGATTTTTTAATCATCTTAGTAAGCAGTGCTGGAGAACTATCGATAGTTTGGATTGATTTAGTAGGTAAATTGTATATCTACGATTTGTTTTACTGACAAAATACCAAAATTAAGAATTAAATAAAAAAAATAGGTACATATTAGGATAAAAAAAAACCTCAGGGTTTTTAATAGTGTGATCTTTAATGCCTTTAATTAAAAAGAGATGACGCCATAAATACACTTTTAAAAACAATGGCTTGCAAGCGCGGATTTGAGGGGGGTAACGGGGTAATTACCCCCCCTGGAAAAAAAATATGCACTTTTTCCTAATAAAATAATGAAAAGCAGGAAAATTACCCCCCCCCCTAGAAAAAAAATTTATATTATATTATCAAAATTTCGTCGATTATTACCCCCCCCAGATTTCGACCCAGATCCGCGCTTGATGGCTTGAAATAAAATTTTTATTCTACATAAAAAAAATATTTTATTTATGGTGTTTTAATCGCGATTACGAGGCGTATCAAAAAAAACAAGTTCATATCGAAAAAAAAAATCGGTAAAAAAGTATGGTAATTCGGTATATCGTAAAGTAAAAGGCTAAATCGGTAGATCTACCGAAAAATCGGTAGAGGTGGCAACACTGATCTAGAATAATGTTGTAATTAAGACGGCACCAAAAAATCAAAATTGTCCAAATGTTGGTTAACGGCATTATAGCTTATGCACGGCAGATATATACTCTTATCTGGTTGTTACGAACATATTATTAATTTTACCGGGCTATGACGTTTTCTATTAGTTGTTTTGACTGTTTTAATGTCCCGACCGACTTTCTACAAAACAAATTACCGTTTTTGCAACTAAATCAATATTTACGCACATTTTAATATAATTTTGGATCCTCTTTTGATGGGCGGAAAGGGAGTAGAGGGGTACATACAGTGGCACGCACTTTCTTTAATTTTTTTATTGATATTGATTCCCAAAATGAGGCACTGCACTAATTAGTCATTAGCTTACTATTTTACTTGCTTTTTATTGATGTCTTCTTCTAAACGATTTAATTAGAAAGGAACATATCTGCCGTCCTTAAGCTAGAATGCCGTTAACTACCTATAAAATTTTCCTAGTTTTGTTCAAAAAACCCTGAAAATAATAAACAAACGATGCTCCTTGATAACTGTATGTTATTTTTTGTTTGAAACTCGTAGACAATGATTGTGTAGAAATAAAATTTCGGACTTCCATTGTCTTTATTTATTTTAAAACACGACGTTTCGGTTAGTAAGTATCTCTAACCGTTATCAAGTGTAGAGAGTTTAAGTAACTCTAACCGTTATCAAGTTTACACTTGATAACGGTTAGAGATACTTACTAACCGAAACGTCGTGTTTTAAAATAAATAAAGACAATGGAAGTCCGAAATTTTATTTCTGTATGTTATTTGTTTCTTGAAAACCACAAAAGCTAAAGAAGATTTGCCCATAAAAATTGATCTAGAACAGTGTTGCCACTCTCAAGCCTGAGGTCTTCGGTAGAAGGCTTCGAGAAAAATCGGTAGATTTCGGTAGATTTTTTAATCATCTTAGTAAGCAGTGCTGGAGAACTATCGATAGTTTGGATTGATTTAGTAGGTAAATTGTATATCTACGATTTGTTTTTACTGACAAAATACCAAAATTAAGAATTAAATAAAAAAATTAGGTACATATTAGCATAAACTAATGTATTAGTTTATGATATTAGGATAAAAAAAACCTCAGGGTTTTTAATAGTGTGATCTTTAATGCCTTTAATTAAAAAGAGATGGCGCCATAAATACACTTTTAAAAACAATGGCTTGCAAGCGCGGATTTGAGGGGGGTAACGGGGTAATTACCCCCCTGGAAAAAAAAATATGCACTTTTTCCTAATAATATAATGAAAAGCAGGAAAATTACCCCCCCTAGAAAAAAAAATTATATTATAAAAATTTCGTCGATTATTACCCCCCCCAGATTTTGACCCAGATCCGCGCTTGATGGCTTGAAATAAAATTTTTAATTTACATAAAAAAAATATTTTATTTTTGGTGTTTTAATCGCGATTAAGAGGGGTATCAAAAAAAACAAGTTCATATCGAAAAAAAAAATCGGTAGAAAACTATGGTAATTCGGTATATCGTCAAGTAAAAGGCTAAATCGGTAGATATACCGAAAAATCGGTAGAAGTGGCATGGGCGCACCAATCCTTAGATTTTTTAATATATTTTCTACATATTTGATGATAAAACATGGAAAATACCTTAAAATTTGACATCAGGAGGCTTCGGCTCCCCCCCCCCCAACCCCAAGCAGTGGCGTAGTTGCGAAAAGACATGATGACATTTTTTTTTTTTTTGGTTGCAAGTTTTTTGAGGGCGCGCTTTGGAGCTGTCGCCCCCCCCCCCCCAAGACACATTCCTGGGTGCGCCACTAGAAGTGGCAACACTGATCTAGAATAATGTTGTAATTAAGACGGCACCAAAAAATCAAAATTGTCTAAATGTTGGTTAACGGCATTATAGCTTATGCACGACAGATATATACTCTTATCTGTTTGTTACGAACATATTATTAATTTAACCGGGCTATGACGTTTTCTATTCGTTGTTGTTTTGACTGTTTTAATTTCTCGACCGACTTTTTACAAAACAAATTACCGTTTTTGCAACTAAATCAATATTTGCGCACATTTTAATATAATTTTAGATCCTCTTTTATGTTTCGGATCTTTATTTATTAGGTAAGTACCTATTTTATATCTCCTCTAAAAGGTCTCAGTGTTTTATTATAGACATATAAAGCGGCACACTGCAGGTACAAAGTGAAACAACAATTTTTTGGGGCTTCTTTACATAGATTTTGCCGCAAAACTTGGTTTACCATAGCTATGAGGCGGTGCCACTTATATACATACTCAACTATAGGCTTATGTATTTATTCATGGCCTCTTCTAACCACCAATGTGTAGGTATCTCTATCTATCTATTTAGCCTTCTTCGATCCATCTTTGGACATCGGCCTCCCCCAATATCTTCCACTCTTCTCTGTCTGTCGCCGTGTTCATCCATCTAGCTCCCGCATGTTTCTTCAAATCGTCAGCCCATCTCATTTAGGGTCTTCTCCTACTTCTTTTATTTTCCCAAGGTCTCCAGTTTACAATACATTCACTCTATCGTCTTTCTGTCTGATATTATGACCGGCAAATTTTCAATTTAATTCTGCTACTTCTGCTCTGACATCCCCTACTTTTGTTTTATTTCTTATCCGTTTATCTATGTAAATTTTATTGGTCAAATAATGCGCTTAAAATTATATTTATTTTTAGAGTATAACCCTCTGATGGGCCCAGGAGGATCCAGCTATAGACCTGCCAAAAAAAGCAAGTGCCCTGGAGGAGGATGTGGCGGCTAGAATTATTGGATTAAATTAATTGTTGCTAACGTAATTATTATTATCGCAGTCACGTGACTATAACATTTAATTTCTTCTTTAAAAAACGTTAACTTTTTTCACAAAAAAGTGTAAAATTAATTTTAATTCATTTACAACGTTGTATACCCAGGGGATGTAGATCTTGACATATTTTTATCCTTATATTTTCTTAATAAAATCTAAATAAATATTAAATATGTTTATCTTATTCCTAATGGATCGTTCATACTCGTTTTTTGTCTAGTCTTTTGTCTTGGTTTAGTCATATGTCTTGTCATAAGAAAGTTAAAACCACTGTTTCTTATGGGAGTGTTCATACAATGTTTTTGCTTTTGTTTTTGATTAGTCTTTGTCTTAAGAGTTGCCAACTTTCAATCCTTAGGACAACGACTAAGACGAGTGACAGACATCAGCTGATATTTGTTGTTTTTTTTACAAGGCGTCCGAAGAGCGCAAGCGCGCGGCCGAAATTTTGAATTTACCGCCATTAATCATGTTTTTAACAGAAAATCTCAACATAACCTCAAAATTTTATTTGTTTTTTTTTCTTTTTCGCTTTTGTTCTTTCGTGTCTGTGTTTCGTGCACAGATTAGGTTAAATAAGATTGTTTTGTGTAGAAATTGACTTTTGAAGAGGGCCTTTTTATTGAAATTGATTTTTTTTTTCAGTGGGTTATGACTAAGACTAATCAAAAACAAAAGACGAGTATGAACAGCCGATTTTGTTTAAGACAGCTAAGACTAATCAAAGGACAAAGACTAATCAAAAACAAAAGACTAAGACGAGTATGAACAATACTTTACAAATCCGACAATAGGTAAATTTTGAAACGATCAAAATCTTGACAACTTTGACAGCCGTTATATCGTTATGGTCATTGTTCGTTAATTTAATTAACGACAAGCACAAAATCTTGCCAGTCAAGAAACAGTTCTTGAATCGACTTTAAAGTCACTTGTAAGTTGTCAAATTTCATCGCGGTTTGATGTCTTGATTTTGTTTCTATATTACATCTTTTATTTAAATAAAAGGGTCTAGGACATTATTGAGTTGGTCCTTTATTGTCAAAAAGCCCGAAGGGTCCAAACTAATCCTAAAATTAACCTAAAAATGTGTTAAAAACCCCAGAAAAGAATTGGTCAAAACCATAACACAAGTGAGTTAAGGAATCTCGCTTGCTGCAGTGGCGGGTTCGATCCCCGTCGTTTGCCGAGGTCGGGTGCGACAGACATTTATAGGATTCCTGGAAAGTTGTCCTACCCCTTCATTCACGCTGGTTACCAGGCTGGATGAGGTCGGATATCTCGTGAAGGCGGACTTTGTTACACACTCCTTCAGTCGGTAGGCCATTCTAAGGGACAAAAGGACCGGAAAAAAAATACACTGTCTGGAGTTCCAAAGGTGGCCGATGACCCGTGCAATTAGGCGTTCCAAAATGGCGGCCTTAGTGTCGGCGAAAGAGTCACGGTTATGAAATGAGAAAAAAAATACCATAAACTTATTAGCTAACTGTACAAAATCCTTAATTAACGGACTTCGTTATGTTTAATAAAGATAAGGGAATACCAAGTTTCTTCTGCGCGCAACTTTAGAAATAATCATAACAATAATAAACTGTCAAATAAGCGTTTCAAATTATCCCTAATAGCCTGTTCAATATTGGCAATATTTTGAGGTAAAATTTTATTTTATCTTTTATCGATAAAAGAACTATACAAAGGGTCCAAGTCTAAAATTAAAATTGGAAATCGACTTTCAAAAGAATTCCTGGTAACAAAAGGCTTAAGACAGGGATGTTGTATCTCTCCAACTCTTTTTAAAACATATATCGCAGTAGCTCTAAACAACAGGAAACGTAAAGTGCACGGCATGGGAATACAACTTAACGACCGATTTACCATATACACACACTACAGTTTGCTGACGACCAAGTAATTGTGGCCAATGATAAAGAAAACATGGAGTATATGATGAGAAAGTGAACAGAAGAATACCAAAAGTGGGGATTAACAGTGAACGTGGACAAAACACAGTACTTATGTATTCGAAACGAATCCAGTGAGTTAGTACTAGAAAATGGACAAAGAAGATCTCCAGGCAATGAGTATGTATACTTGGGTGTCACATTTGATAAGACAGGAACAGACTGTAAAGAATTGGAAAAAAGAATAGTAAAAGTAAAAAAGTTATCGGATGTCTTAACAGTATTTTATGGAGCAGAGAGATAAAAAAGAATGTAAAAGTTAACATATATGAAACAATGGTCAAAAGCACGCTGTTGTATGGAATAGAGACTTGTCGCGTAACAGAAAAATACAAAACAAAAATGGAAAGTGTCGAAATGGATGCAATAAGAAGATCAATGAGAATATCTAGAATAGATCACATAAGAAATGAGATCATAAAAGAAAGAATGGGAATCGAGGGAAGCATAACGGATGACATCACTAAAAGGCAACTGATATGGTACGGCCATGTACAACGGATGAACGGCGAAAGATTACCAAAACAGGTCCTAGAATGGCAACCAATAGGGCGCAGAAAAAGAGGGCGTCCTAAACTAGAATGGCAACAGTCAATCCAAAGATCAATGAGTCAAAAAAATCTGACAGGGAATGATTGTCAGGATCGAAGGAGGTGGAGAATAGGCGTCGGACAACGTAGAATACCGACATAGTAGTAGTAAAATTTTAATTTAGACATTTGTTTTAAGATTATATCTCAGAAAATTATTAGATCATCAACAAACGAATAATCTTCAAATGTAATAAAATACAGGGTGTTTCGCTTAACATAAGAAACCCCCTGTCGACATTTGTCATTTACTAAAATGTCTTGACATTTAGGCCTAAAAAAAAATCCATTTACATTTTGACCTTGCATTTTGATATTCTATAAAAATTAAATATTAAGGTGGGGTTTAAAAATCTACAGGAAAAACCTGTATCTAAAGAACGTGGCTAAAAAAAATGACATGAGGTTTTCTGGCAACCACACCATGACAGTTGATTATGCTTGATAATTAGAAATTCTAACAAGGAACCCAATTTGATCATCGCTTTATAAATAAATGATGTTCTGAGCTCTTATGTTATCTAAAAAGACGTAACTAAAAAAAAATAATTTCGTTGGTTTACACATATTTCTAATACGTGTAGAATATAAGAGCATAGCGGTCTAGAACAACTGGGCGCCGCGCCGGGCCAACTCGGCGCCGGACTAAAAAATTTTTTTTCGATAAAATGGGCAGATGAAAAACAAAATAGATTTTGAAAAAAAATTTTACGCAATTTTCTTGAAATTTGATTTTGGTAAGTACAGTTGAATCCATTAAGTCAAGTGTTGAAATTTGGTACGTGTAGTGTTTGGTTACCTGGTAACACTGCAATTTAAGTTTTTTATTACAACAATGGCGGATCCAAAATGGCGGATTTCTTTATTTTTAAGACGATTTGTCTCAAATTTGAAAGTTTGCAGTGCCTGAGAACACTTAATACAGTTTTAGCCTCAAACTTAAAAAATTCAAAATGGCGAATCCAAAATGGCGGATTTTCTTATTTATGAAAATAAAACTTAAATTTCAAACAAGTTTCGTGGCTAATCGGGCAAAAAGGAGCTTTTTGTTTCCCTTATATTTTTCCGTGGGTAGCCTGAAAGCTTAACCTCGGGGGTCCAAGATCTAATGGACACCTAATAAGTGTTGACAGTTAACCGTTTCGTCCTTATAGGACTCCTCAGAACACTGCTGGTCAATGTGACAAATCTTGCGAAGTTAATCAGACGGTTTTGTCTCTAATTAAATGTAATTAGTGAGCGAACTATAGCAAGAGGCGCCATCTACCGAGATACGAGAGAAACAAAAAACTAAAAGCAGGCGAAAACACTGCTATATAATGTCGATCAATGATTTTTAAATTCACGGGTACGAAATTCCACGTTTGTTAGTATTATTTGGCTTAAAAATTCCGTTGATTGACGCTCACTGTCTTGAAGACGGGTAAAAATGCAATCTGTGTTGATCCGGCCTGAAAGACAAAGAGCTGTCGTAGGTCACGGACTATAGTTGTTTTCTTTTATTTGCATTCGATCTTTTCATCGATCGACATTGTATAGCAGTGTTTTCGCCTGCTTTTAGTTTTTTGTTTTTCTCGTATCTCGGTAGATGGCGCCTCTTGCTATAGTTCGCTCACTAATTACATTTAATTAGAGACAAAACCGTCTGATTAACTTCGCAAGATTTGTCACATTGACCAGCAGTGTTCTGAGGAGTCCCATAAGAACGAAACGGTTAACTGTCAACACTTATTAGGTGTCCATTAGATCTTGGACCCCCGTGAGGTTAAGCTTTCAGGCTACCCACGGAAAAATATAAGGGAAACAAAAAACTCCTTTTTGCCCGATTAGCCACGAAACTTGTTTGATTTTTAAATTCACGGGTACGAAATTCCACGTTTGTAAGTAAAACTTAAATTTCGAAAAATTACAATAATTTTAAAACGAATAAAGCTTTAAATCCAAAATTACCGGTTTTAGTGTTAAGGAAAAGAAGTATAATACCAGAATGCTCAGGATACAAGTATATTGCAAACAAAGTACGTTAAAACAGTGTTTTGTAAATAACTCAGAAAGAAAAGCTCCTACGAAGTTTTTGGTTATAATACAATTTATTTAAAAAAATGGGTTTTACTATATTCAAAAACAGCATATTGATGCGATTCGAACCGAACCAACCGAATCGCTCCGTTAAAAAGTTATCATTTTTTTCAATTTTTTAACTGTCAGTTAGGATTAATGAATTTTGACCAAACTTCTTTTAGCTCGTTACAGTGTCGAGTCCTATTTTTCATAAAAATCGGCGCAGCGAGCGGTTCCGGAGCTATCGTGGGCCGGACAGACACACACATACACAGACAGACGTCGAGATTACAGTTCCACGGATCACCTAACAACCAGTACCTTCTCTAGCCGTTGCTGCGCGGGCTAGGATGGTAAAATCCAAAATTCAAAATTAGTTGATTTAAAAAAATAGATGTTGGTACGTCCTTCTGGTTAATATGAGTATATACACTTCACAATGCTAGAAATAATTAAGTGGAACATATCAAAATAATAAAATCATTTATAATAATAATTTCTGTTTAAACATCAAAATTATGTTTTTTTTTTATGTAGAAAAGAGTATTCCACAACTTAAACTTTCTAAAAAACAAGACTGTTGAAAAATGCTTTGTTCACATACCCACAAATTTGAAAAAAAAATGTGAAAAGGTGATCCTCAAAATAGAGAACTGTTTTGTTTTGCCTAAATGTTTCTTAAATTGATTTGTATATGAAAATAATAACTAATAAGGAGGTCCATTAGTAAATGATGTGACGTCACGCTGGAAGTAAAATTCTAAATCCTTAATTTAAAATGAATGAGAGTAATAGAAAATAACAGAAATATTAAATGTTTCAGGCCGACTCTAGGTAGATATGAAATAATTCAAATAAAGGATGTGAACGGAAGAGAAACTAACGTTAAAGAGGCGATCATAAATACTCTGCCAATTTATGGGCCCCTAAGCTCACACTAGGTACTATCGTTATAGTGTACCTGTGAGCTTATATAAACAAAAACTGTAATGTATGGTATTCAACTCCAGACTAAATTACCTCTCGTTTGATAAACTCAAATTTTTGAAACTTCCCCCCTCCTTAAAAAAAACAAAAATTAAAATGTATTTTGTGCAACTCCAGACTCAATTACCTTTCGTTTGATATCACACATGCCATATTTTCACGTAAACTCTAATTTTTTAAATCTACCCCCACCCTTTTTTTAAACTAAAATTTATTTTTGTTTAACTCCACACTCAATTACCTTTCGTTTAATATCACAAACGCCATATTTTCACATAAACTCTAATTTTTGAAATCTACCCCCACCCTTTTACTTGGCTTGTGTTCGGTGGATTTTGTTCATTTTTAAATGGGACCATCTCGACCCAAGACCCAGGCTAGGTACCAAATTTCATTGAAATCGGGCAAGCAGTTTTTGAGTTATGCGCGTTGGTCGTTACAGACAGACATACAGACAGACATACAGACAGACAGAGAGACAGACACCACAACAAAAAAGTTTCAAAATCATCTGAAACGCAAAGATATATAAACATTTTTTAAATCGGAGCAACTTTTTTTTTCTCGAAAAAATTAGGATCACCATAGCTCACACTACTATAGTATAGTATATGTGTGAGCTAGTATCAAACAACTATTCTATACAGAATTATACCAAACAAAAAAGGAACCATTGCGAGAAATCATGAAGAAACTCGAAACAAAAATAAAGAATATAAACTTAGAGCTACAACCTGAAATAAGCAAAACGGAAATAAAGAGAGCATTAAAGAAAATTAAAAATAACAAAAAAAGAAAGAAAAGACGGAGTAACGGCAGAAATACTTAAGTACGGTGGTAAAGCTGTAGTTAATACCCTCCATATTCTCCTGAATAAAATACTAAAAGAAAAAATAATCCCAAACAACTGGAACGAAGATAGAGCAGACCCAAAAAACTATAGACCTATAACACTCCTCAGTGTAATTTATAAGCTTTTCACGATAATATTAACAGATAGCTTAACAACATATCAATCAAAAGAAAGAACAAGCAGGCTTCAGAAAAGGTTTAAGTACAGTTGACCTATTAACCATGAAAATCCCAATATAACGAGCCAACGAATACAACATTCCACTATATATTGCGTTTATAGACTTTGAAAAAGCTTTCGATAGCATAGCGTACAGGGCAGTAAAAGCATATTTAATTAATAGCTGAAGAGATCACACATATACAGACTTAATAGCAAAATCCACGAACGAATCAAGCCAATTCTCATAAGAAGAGATGTCAGACACAGATGAAGATATTGTCAGGATAGAAAATAATGTCCTATTAAGTAAATGACACAAGTTACGTTTATAAGCAAGTGCACATTAACCCTAAACATTCTAAGGAAATAAACTTCTGTATATAGTTCAAATTGTATTAAAAGTAATAAATTGTATACAGAATTATTATAAACAACGCGGTTAATGGGATTTCGATGATGTTTATACAGGAAACAAAACACATCTCGATATCCTATCAATGGCAAACGGTTTGTAATAAAAGCATCTCCAAAAGAGTTTAGCAGTTAGTTGTACGCTGAGAACCTAACGCCCAGGCTTAGTTAATAGTGAACAAGTAGTACGATAGTCAAGTATAAGAAGTTAAGCGTATCAAGAAGATTTGTAGACAAGATATATTTAAGTACAATGTAAGTAGTAAATATAAGTATTATAATAAAACCATTACACCTAACTTAAACTGTGTTCGTCACGATAAAACCCCCTCGTGACAATATCACCATCAGACTAAACCAAGAAAAAATAGAACATGTAGAGAAATATATCCATCTATCTATTTAGCCTTCTTCAATCCATCTTTGGACATAGGCCTCCCCCAATATCTTCAGTGTTCAGCCATCTAGTTCCCGCGTGTTTCTTCAAATCGTCCGCCCATCTCATTTGGGGTCTTTCGCTACTTCTTTTATTTTCCCAAGGTCTCCAGTTTACAATACATTTGTTCCATCGATCGTCTTTCTGTCTGATATTATGACTGGCAAATTTCCATTTTAATTTTGCTACTTTTCCTCTGACATCCCTTATTTTTGTTTTATTTCTTATCCATTCATTCCTTTTTCTATCTGTTAGCTTTACATGTAACATATGTCCGTACTCTTATAAGTTGTAATTCCTTTGATATCGACAGACCAGCATGCCGTGTTATTGTGGGTAAGGTCTTTCAATGTCTATACAGATTCTTGTTGGCCTTAATTATTACATTTTAAAATTTATCTAACTGTCTGTACAGGGTGTCCCATTATATTTTTTCCCACCCTTTTAGGCCATTAATAATTGATGTAGGAATATAAAAGAAATTGTGTTCGAATTCGCGATATTTTTACTTTTAAATTGCATCTTGACTTTATTCCTGATGCTTACCGTATTTGACAGGCGCTCAAATTTATAGTCTTTGTAAATTGGATGCTCTATATTATTTAATTAATAGATTAGTTTTGAAATATACTTTCCAAAAATACCCCATATGTCGCAGTTTTGATAAATAGTTTCTAAAATATTAGCGATAAATTTTTAAATGATAAAAAAATAAAGTATTGTTCATACTCGTCTTAGTCTTTTGTTTTTGATTAGTCTTTGTCCTTTGATTAGTCTTAGCTGTCTTAAACAAAATCGGGTGTTCATACTCGTCTTTTGTTTTTGATTAGTCTTAGTCATAACCCACTGAAAAAAAAATCAATTTCAATAAAAAGGGCCCTTTTCAAAAGTCATTTTCTACACAAAACAATCTTATTTAACCTAATCTGTGCACGAAACACAGACACGAAAGAACAAAAGCGAAAAAGAAAATAAACACAAATAATGAATAACATGATTAATGGCGGTAAATTCAAAATTTCGGCCGCGCGCTTGCGCTCTTCGGACGCCCTGTAAAAAAAAACAACAAATATCAGCTGATGTCTGTCACTCGTCTTAGTCGTTGTCCTAAGGATTGAAAGTTGGCAACTCTTAAGACAAAGACTAATCAAATACTCTGCCAATATATGGGCCCCTAAGCTCACACTAGGTACTATAGTTATAGTGTACGTGTGAGCTAATATAACTAAAAACTGAAATATATTTTATTTAACTCTAAATTACCTTTTGTTTGATACCACACAAGCCATGTTTTGACTTAAACTCAAATTTTTGAAATCTACCCCCACCCTTAAAAAAAACAAAAAACTAAAATGTATTTTGTTAAACTCCGGACTCAATTACCTTTCGTTTGATATCACATACGCCATATTTTCACTTAAACTCTAATTTTTAAAATATACCCCCACCCTTTCTTTTTAAATAAATTAAAATGTATTTTGTTTAACTGCAGACTCAATTACCTTTCGTTTGATATCACACTCGCCATATTTTCACATAAACTCTAATTTTTGAAATCTACCCACACCCTTTTATTTGGTTTCTGTTCGGTGGATTTTGTTCATTTTTAAATGGGACCATCTCGACCCAAGACCCAGCCTAGGTACCAAATTTCATTAAAATCGGCCAAGCGGTTTTTGAGTTATGCGCGTTGGTCGTTACAGACATACAGACAGACAGACATACAGACAGACAGACGGCGCAACAAAAAAGTTTCAAAATCATCTGAAACGCAAAGATATATAAAAAAATTTGAAATCGGAGCAACTTTTTTTTTCTCGAAAAAATTAGGATCACCATAGCTCACACTACTATAGTATAGTATATGTGTGAGCTAAAAAAGCAAAAACATTGTATGAACACTCCCATAAGAAACAGTGGTTTTAACTTTCTTATGACAAGACATATGACTAAACCAAGACAAAAGACTAGACAAAAGACGAGTATGAACGATCCATAACATTACCACTTTTGTGTTAATTTCAGTGTCCTTATTTTGAACTATGTTATTATAGTCCTCATGTATAAACAGTGACAATGACAACTATTTTTTTTAAATGACGCTTAAAATAACAACCGGTAACGACAATAAAGTTGTGTCATTGTCACTGTTGATACATGGGGACTAACATAATTTGGAATAAGGATACTAAAATTAATACAAGAGCGGTACTGTTATAATTGCTAATATCTTGGAAACTATGGCTCGAAACTACGGCATATCGGGTATTTTTGGAAAATATGTTCCAAGCCTAATCTATTAATTAAATAATATAAGGAGCATCTAATTTACAAAAACTATAAATTTGAGCGCCTGCCAAATATGGTAAGAATCAGGAATAAAGTCAAGATGCAATTTAAAAGTAAAAATTTCGCGAATTCGAACACAATTTCTTGTATATTTCTGTAACCATTGGCGTAGCTAGGGAGGGGGCAGGCCCCCCCCTGAAGTTCTTCAGGCCCCCCCTAAGATATTTTAGGCCTCCCCTACCGACTACTAGTAAAAGAACATGACGCTGAAAATACATACTTTTCTATTATTATTCGGGAAATATTCAAATAAAATAGGTGCATTAAAATTTAAAATCATTCAGATAATGTTTACATTTCAGGAAAAAGCCCTTGTCTTGCGGAATTAGGCTTTTTCTCTTTAAATTATCGGTAACTTTTCTGCACTTATGCAATTTCCCGAAAATATTTTTTTAATTTAAACATAATTATGCATATTGAATATTTCATACATATTGGCGACATCTTGTAAAATATTATAGAAGTGTAAGTTAAATTTCGCATTTAATAAAGACAGCGACCTTTGCCCCTCTGTTTCCGAAATCGGGTTGTAGATGTCGTAAGGTTATAAAAGACCTTTTTAAACTGTTTTTCTAAAATAAATATAATAATCTTTTTAGTTTTTTTGAGGTTAGCGTTTAGTGTCTTATGGAAATTTTCCGATTTTGGTGACAATTTCATAACCATTTTCATATTTTCCCACTTCGTTAAATGGAATAAATTCGTCGAGCGATACCGGGAAATTTTTAATATTAATTTCTGCTCTATTTTTCGGTTAAATCAAACTGTTGGTCATGATTCTATCAAACAACAGCAGAATACACCTATCCAAACCTCTACCAACTTTTTAAAGTTGCGAGTCTTCTTCCAATTTCAAGAGCAACTTGCGAGAGGTCTTTCTCTGCCATGAGGAGAGTTTTTAATTGGCTTAGAACAACTATGACTCAAGAGAGACACTCAGGTTTGTCATTGTTATTCATAGAAAAAGATGTTGAGGTCGACTTAGACAGTGTGGTAGACGCTTTCAGTCAGCGACGTAGAAAACTTTCTTTGTAGAATTGCTGAATTACATACTTCCTGTGTATACATATAAATAAGTTGGTAAATGTATTATTAAATTTGTTATGTTAAAATATTAGAACATTTAATGCGCGTATTTTTTTTTATTCATTGCACACTTTGCACGACTCTTTAAAACCTATGTTTGCTTTTTGTTCAAAATAGACCGGGGCCACGGCCCCCCCTGAAAAGCAAGGCTAGCTACGCCAATGCCTGTAACAATTATTATAAATGGTCTAAAAGGGTGGGAAAAATATAATGAGACACCCTGTACCTGTTGTGTAAACAGCGTCGTGCCTAATAAGGTATAAGTAAATTGTATTTTTTTCCATATCTCTACATACATACGACCGTGACCGAATGAGCATATATGTATATGAAACCAATTATAGGCCAATCAAAGAAGTCCAGACTTAACAGAAAAAATATATGGCTTTGAGAATAAAGTTATTAGAAACTGAGAAATGTGTATAGGCTTTTTTTCTTTCACAATAATTACTAGGATTATTTTAATATTGAATTTATGGAAAAGACGGAGTAACGGCAGAAATGCTAAAGTACGGTGGTAAAGCTGTAGTTAATACCCTTCTACTCGTCTTTTGTCTAGTCTTTTGTCTTGGTTTAGTCATATGTCTTGTCATAAGAAAGTTAAAACCACTGTTTCTTATGGGAGTGTTCATACAATGCTTTTGCTTTTGTTTTTGATTAGTCTTTGTCTTAAGAGTTGCCAACTTTCAATCCTTAGGACAACGACTAAGACGAGTGACAGACATCAGCTGATATTTGTTGTTTTTTTTACAGGGCGTCCGAAGAGCGGAAGCGCGCGGCCGAAATTTGGAATTTACCGCCATTAATCATGTTTTTAACAGAAAATCTCAACATAACCTCAAAATTTTATTTGTTTTTTTTTCTTTTTCGCTTTTGTTCTTTCGTGTCTGTGTTTCGTGCACAGATTGGGTTAAATAAGATTGTTTTGTGTAGAAAATGACTTTTGAAGAGGGCCTTTTTATTGAAATTGAATGTTTTTTTCAGTGGGTTATGACTAAGACTAATCAAAAACAAAAGACGAGTATGAACAGCCGATTTTGTTCAAGACAGCTAAGACTAATCAAAGGACAAAGACTAATCAAAAACAAAAGACTAGGACGAGTATGAACAATACTTAAAAGAAAAAAAATCCCAAACAGCTGGAATATAGCGAAGCAACAACATCAATCAAAATCCATGAGGGAACCAAGTCAATCAAAGAATAGGTGTCAGCAAGGTTACACCATATCCCCTAAACTATTTAACCAGGCCCTAGAAGATGTTTTTAAAAACTTAGATTGGTTATACCGCAATAGTAAGGCAAAAGTTAAAATAAAAGCAAAACTAACAAAAGGCTTTCAAGTAAATAAAGGTCTTAAACAAGGTTGCTGTATCTCGCCTACGCTCTTCAAGATATACTTGGAACAAGTCCTTAAAGTTTGAAAGAAAAAATACCAAAACATGGGAATACCGTTGGACGAAACCACCTTGTATACTTTATGTTTCGCCGATGATCAGATAGTAGTGGCTCAGGATTATGACGACCTCGAATATATGCCACGAAAACTAATAAAAGAGTACAATAAGTGGGGACTAGAGGTTAATCTCAATAAGACAGAGTATATGTGTATCGGTGGAATGAAACAGGATCTAATTTTAAATACCAGGCAGCGAATTCAGTCCTGTAATGAGTATAAATACTTAGGTCTAGAAATTACAGCTGACGGAACACTAGACAAAGCTATAAACGATCGAAACGTACAAGGAAGAAAAGCAATAACTTTATTAAATGGAATAATTTGGGACCAAAGTATATCAAAACATAACAAAAAGCTTATATATAACCATTGTAAAAATTATTACATACGGCTCAGACGTATGGCCAATCAAGGATAGAACAGAAAAAATGCTTTCCGCGACGGAGATGGACTATTGGAGAAGAGCAGCAGGGAAATCAAAAAGAGAAAGAGTTACAAATCAAAGAATAAGAGAAATTATGACAGTGGGTGAACGTACTTTAGTGGATGATATAAGAACAAAACAACTGGTGTTGTACGGACATGTACAACAAATGAATGATGAAAGACTACCTAAACAAATACTACAATGGACATCTGGCCGAAGAAAACGAGGACGGCCAAGGAGAAGCTGGAGAGAAGGAATAGGAAGTGAAATAAGAATAAGAGGCCTAGATGATGAATTATGGGCAGACAGAAACGAGTGGAGATTGGGTATCGGAAGACGTAGAACGTTGTGAAACCGATAAATATCTATATATATATATATATATATATATATATATATATATATATATATATATATATATATATATATATATATATATATAGATTGGGAAGAAATAACAGATAAGAAAGAAGAACTGATAAAAATGCTAAAAGAACTGGATACAGCAACTAAAAATGTAAGCTTTAGTAATAACTACACTAAAACTAAAATTATAACAAACACAGATGAAGATATCACGACCTGCAACAAATTATTAAACTAAAAAAAGGAAACCAAACAGCTGAAATCAAGAGACGAGTAAGATTGGCCTGGGCAGCATTCGATAGAATAAACTAAAGATTAAAAATTTAAAAAATATATCCTCAGTACCTCAAAACGAAAGTGTATAACAAATGTATCCTTCATGTACTTACCTATGGATCCCAGACCTGGGCACTTACAAAATCAAACATGTTTAACAATGTTACATGTAAAGCTAACAGATAAAGAAAGAATAAATGAATGGATAAGAAATAAAACAAAGGTACATGAGGACATCTACATGATGAGAAATAGAAACTTTAGAAAAGAAGAACTCGAGGTCAAGCCGGCTGTTAGTCCACGGTTAGAAAAACGTTAAATGCAATGGACTGTATAAATTTTAATTAATGATAGCGCGAACAAACATAAATATTGATATGAAATTACGAAATAATCAAAACGTCCATAGGTAAAATATTGGTGGCACCCAACGGTAATCAGAACAAATGCACTCACCTCTTTTGCAGCCAAATTCTCCACTTCCAAGGGGCCCCTGATGGATCTAATGATGTCACCACGTAGCTGAAAGGTTGAAGTTTCTAGTTCTATGCCTCAGTACACAAAAATCGAGCACTTTCAGGTGTAGATATTTGAAATAGTTGGAGAACGAAATTAACACGCCTTTTTCTCTAGGCGATTGACAAGGATCTCCCTGGTTGTTGGTGCGCATGTCCAAATACGCGGAATGCGCTTTGTCCTTCATACAGTTGTGTGTTTTAAAAAATATATATAAACAACCGCGAAATTTAGCGGGAGCTAACACCGGCAATAATATAAAACTCTTTTAAAATGCACTTAACTGGCTTAAAAACGAAACATGATTACAATGCCATTCAAGCAGGAGTAAAAATTCCTGCCAGTTCGAAACAGTTTTCGTGGTTCCGTATTCAGACAAGGTACTGCAGCAATTTTTTTTACCACATTTTTTACCGGTCATTTGGAGTCAAAAGATTTGTAGATAAAATGCCTAACTGTCCCAAGTGTGAAAAACCTGTTTATTTTGGTGAGTAGTCTTTTTTTTAGAATATAATTTTAGCTCACACATATACTATACTATAGTAGTGTGAGCTATGGTAATCCTAATTTTTTCGAGAAAAAAAAAGTTGCTCCGATTTCAAAAATTTTTATATATCTTGGCGTTTCAGATGATTTTGAAACTTTTTTGTTGCGCCGTCTGTCTGTCTGTCTGTCTGTCTGTGTGTCTGTATGTCTGTCTGTAACGACCAACGCTCATAACTCAAAAACCGCTTGGCCGATTTTAATGAAATTTGGTACCTAGGCTGGGTCTTGGGTCGAGATGGTCCCATTTTAAAATGAACAAAATCCACCGAACACAAACCAAATAAAAGGGTGGGGGTAGATTTCAAAAATTAGAGTTTATGTGAAAATATGGCGTGTGTGATATTAAACGAAAGGTAATTGAGTCTGCAGTTAAACAAAATACATTTTAATTTATTTAAAAAAAAAGGGTGGGGGTATATTTTAAAAATTAGAGTTTAAGTGAAAATATGGCGTGTGTGATATCAAACGAAAGGTAATTGAGTCCGGACTTTAACAAAGTACATTTTAGTTTTTGTTTTTTTGTAAGGGTGGGGGTAGATTTCAAAAATTTGAGTTTAAGTCAAAACATGGCTTGTGTGGTATCAAACAAAAGGTAATTTAGTCTGGAGTTGAATAAAATATATTTCAGTTTTTAGTTATATTAGCTCACACGTACACTATAACTATAGTACCTAGTGTGAGCTTAGGGGCCCATATATTGGCAGAGTATTTTTTTATCTTTTGCTTTGGTAAATTATTTTTAGCTCACACATATACTATACTATAGTAGTGTGAGCTATGGTGATCCTAATTTTTTCGAGAAAAAAAAAGTTGCTCCGATTTCAAAAAATTTTATATATCTTTGCGTTTCAGATGATTTTGAAACTTTTTTGTTGCGCCGTCTGTCTGTCTGTCTGTATGTCTGTCTGTCTGTATGTCTGTCTGTAATGACCAACGCGCATAACTCAAAAACCGCTGGGCCGATTTAAATGAAATTTGGTACCTGGGCTGGGTCTTGGGTCGAGATGGTCCCATTTAAAAATGAACAAAATCCACCCAACACAAACCACATAAAAGGGTGGGGGTAGATGTCAGAAATTAGAGTTTATGCGAAAATATGGCGTGTGTGATATCAAACGAAAGGTAATTGAGTCTGCAGTTAAACAAAATACATTTTAATTTATTTAAAAAAAAGGGTGGGGGTATATTTTAAAAATAAGAGATTAAGTGAAAATATGGCGTGTGTGATATCAAACGAAAGGTAATTGAGCTCGGAGTTTAATAAAATACATTTTAGTTTTTTGTTTTTTTTAAAGGGTGGGGGTAGATTTCAAAAATTTGAGTTTAAGTCAAAACATGGCTTGTGTGGTATCAAACAAAAGGTAATTTAGTCTGGAGTTGAATAAAATATATTTCAGTTTTTAGTTATATTAGCTCACACGTACACTATAACTACAGTACCTAGTGTGAGCTTAGGGGCCCATATATTGGCAGAGTATTTCTTAAGGTTTATATACGGGGGGACAATGGGAGGAAAAAAATTCAAGTTATAGGATTTAATAAGCTTAAGTGGGGAAAACTCTAAATTTAAAAAATGACAATTGTGATTAGAAAATTTTCCATTCATTCCAAAAATGACATATATTATAGGGTAATTAAATTTGCCAATACTTCTATGGGTTTATTCAGACAAACTGTCATGGAAACAAAATAAATGTGGATCGTCTAGGATTTGAATGGATTTATTATATGTATATTTTAGAAAATGTTTATTACATCTTTATTATATATTTTTAAAATCAGAAAAAAAAGTAGAATCTAAAAATTTTCAAAATATATAATGTTTCATTAATTTTTTTTAAACATTTCCAAATTTTTTTAAAATTAAAGCAGATCAGTAAGGTAGATATGGACATTAATTAATTAAAAATAATCATCATTCTAAGAAAACAAAAACATAAAAGTTGTTTATTTGGCACCTTCATCATTAAAAATAAAATTATCCTTATCAAGCTAAAAACAATAAAGGAGTCATAAAAATAATTGTTTTTATGATAAAGAATAAATGTTATCAATTTTATCGCATTCGATTTAAGCTTTAAAATATTTTAAATAATATTGACAGATGAATTATGAGATTTTTCTTAATTTTTAATTTCCGATTGATATAATAATAATAATAATAATAATTGTAACATAAAGTAATATATACGTAATATAACTACCGGGTGACCGAATTTTTTTTTGTTAAAACTTTTAAACTATACTATCGATTTTAATGGGACAAACTGCACTTGACAGAGAATTAATGAAAGTTTTGACCAAATATATTTTTTTGTCCGCCATCTGAAAATCCAAGATGGCGGACGAAATTAAATTGTACCCTTTAAAGATGCTCGTTTATTTTTGTGTTGCGAACATGTTTTAAATATTAGTTTAAATCAGTAAAAAAGCTGCATTCTTGCCACGCACAACAAGGTACGAATCAGCAAAATCGGTTTGATGGTTCTAAAAAAAAAATATTTTTGTTTCAACCATTGTTTTGCATATTATACGATTGCCTTGCCAATCATGTCTGCATTAAAAATATTGCATTGCTTATAAATTTATTACTACTAAACCGATTTTGATGAAATAAAAAACATCCTGGTGAGAATTGATTGTTTTTTAAAGATCATGATCAAAATTTATCGCCATCTTAAAATTTAAGATGGCGGACAGAATTATACTTAATTATTCAAAATGGCGTGTTTATTTTAATTTTCTGAAAAATGTTTTAGTTTTAGTAATCTATAGAAAAGCACTACTTTTCTCCCGCTTAACATGCTACAAGGTAATAAAATCGGTTAAGTGGTTCTCACAAAACCTGATTTTGCTTTAACCATTGTTTTACAAATTATACGATTGCATTGTCAATCCTGTCTGCATTCAGTTCTTTATAAATTCATTATTATTTATCCGATTTTAGTAAAATAAAAAACATCCTGACACAAACTGATTGATCTTTAAAATTTGCATCATTATGTTTTTTATTTTACTAAAATCGGTTCAGCAATAATGAATTTATAAAGAAATGAATGCAGACAGGATTGGCAATGCAATCGTATAATTTGTAAAACAATAGTTAAAACAAAATCCGATTTTGTGAGAACCACTACACCGATTTTATTAATTTGTACCTCTTTATGCAAAAGAAAAGTAGTTTTTCTATAAAAAAAAAATTAAAACATTTTCGCAAAATAAGAATAAACACGCCATTTTGAAGAATCACCTATGATTCTGTCCGACATCTTAAATTCCAAGATGGCGGAAAATTGCGATAACAAACTTTAAAGAGCAATCATTTCTCACCAAGATTTTTTTTATTTCACTAAAATCGGTGTAGTAATAATGGTTTTTTAGAAGTCTGTGAGTAATAACGAATTTATTAGGAAATGAATGCAGACAGGATTGGCAATGCAATCGTAGAATCGCAAAATCGAAAAACAATGGGTAAAAGAAAAATAGATTTTTTAAGAACCACCACAGCGATTTTCTATAAATTAAGAAAAAACTAAAACATTTTCGAAAAATAAGAATAAACACGCCATTTTGAAGAATCAAGTATTATTCTTTCCGCCATCTTGAATTTTAGGATGGCGATAAATTTTGATCATGATCTTTAAAAAGCAATCAATTCTCACCAGAAGGTTTTTTATTTAATCAAAATCGGTTTAGTAGTAATGAATTTATAGGCAAATAAATGCAGACATGATTGGCAAGGCAATCGTATAATATGCAAAACAATGGTTGAAACAAAAATATTTTTTTTTAGAACCACTAAACCGATTTTGCTAGTTCAAAACTTGTTGTGCGTGGCAAGAATGCAGCTTTTTCACTGATTTAAAAAAATAATTAAAACATGTTCGCAACACAAGAATAAACGAGCATCTTTAAAGGGTATATTTTAATGTCGTCCGCCATCTTGGATTTTGAGATGGCGGACAAAAAAATATATTTAGTCAAAACTTTTATTAATTCTTTATCAAGTGCAGTTTGTCCCATTAAAATCGAGCGTATAATTCAAAAGCTATAATGAAAAAAAAATTGTCCGGTTTTTTTTTGGCCCACCCGGTATATTGATAACTACGTTTCCATAAAGTTAAGGTGCATTTTTATTGGAATAAAAAGGATTCAAGTGATTTTAAGTACACCTAGCACACACTATTAGCTCACACATATACTATAGTAGTGTGAGCTATGGTGATCCTAATTTTTTCGAGAAAAAAAAGTTGCTCCGATTTCAAAATTTTTTATATATCTTTGCGTTTCAGATGATTTTGAAACTTTTTTATTGCGCCGTCTGTCTGTCTGTCTGTATGTCTGTCTGTAACGACCAACGCGCATAACTCAAAAACCGTTTGGCCGATTTCAATGAAATTTGGTACCTAGGCTGGGTCTTGGGTCGAGATGGTTCCATTTAAAAATGAACAAAATCCACCGAACACAAACCAAATAAAAGGGTGGGGATAGATTTCAAAAATTAGAGTTTATGTGAAAATATGGCGTGTGTGATATCAAACGAAAGGTAATTGAGTCTGGAGTTAAACCAAATACATTTTAATTTATTTTAAAAAAAGGGTGGGGGTATATTTCAAAAATTAGAGTTTAAGTGAAAATATGGCGTGTGTGATATCAAACGAAAGGTAATTGAGTCCGGAGTTTAACAAAATACATTTTAGAATTTATTTTTTTTAAGGGTGGGGGTGGATTTCAAAAATTTGAGTTTAAGTCAAAACATGGCTTGTGTGGTATCAAACAAAAGGTAATTTAGTGTGAAGTTGAATAAAATATATTTCAGTTTTTAGTTATATTAGCTCACACGTACAATATAACTATAGTACCTAGTGTGAGATTAGGGGCCCATATATTGGCAGAGTATTTTTTTAGTATGTGAATTTTGCATTATTCTATAAAGTTTCAGGAAGAAGTCATTTTTTAACTTAACTTAACCCGAACTGACAAACAAAATGTCTGAGCAAACAATATAATAAAATTATTCATATTTCCGTGGAAAAACAAATATTTAAATAATAATATTAATATTGACTTTTAAAATTTATCGTGGTAAATCATCATATTTTCATATTATACTGAATCCATAGAAATGAATCCAATTTAAAATCATTGATCGTTTTTATTTTATATAGAGTGTTATGAAAAACGTGTACAATAATATGTTAAAACTCATTTTTGATATTTCTTTTTGTTTTTAACATTTGGGGAGAGGGAAAGGCCTGTGAGGCCGACCCTCAGCAAATTTATTTTTTTTTGCAGATAAACATTGTAATTAATGTGGAGTAATCAAATAAAAAACAAAAAAGGGAAATTTGACGTTTTGATATTTTTTTATTTTGTCGGTTTAGAACGTTTTTCTACGTTGTCCTATTCTCCACCTCCTTCGATCCTGACAATCATCTTCTGTCAGATTTTTTTGACTCATTGATCTTTGGATTGACTGTTGCCATTCTAGTTTAGGACGCCCTCTTTTTCTGCGCCCTATTGGTTGCCATTCTAGGACCTGCTTTGGTAATCTTTCGTCGTTCATCCGTTGTACATGGCCGTACCATATCAGTTGTCTTTTAGTGATGTCATCCGTTATGCTCCCTTCGATTCCCATTCTTTCTTTTATGATCTCATTTCTTATGTGATCTGTTCTAGATATTCTCATTGATCTTCTTATTGCATCCATTTCGACACTTTCCATTTTTGTTTTGTATTTTTCTGTTACGCGACAAGTCTCTATTCCATACAACAGCGTGCTTTTCACCATTGTTTCATATATGTTAAATTTTACATTCTTTTTTATCTCTCTGCTCCATAAAATACTGTTAAGACATCCAATAACCTTTTTTGCTTTTACTATTCTTTTTTCCAGTTCTTTACAGTCTGTTCCTGTCTTATCAAATGTGACACCCAAGTATACATACTCATTGCATGGAGATATTACTTGTCCATTGTCTAGTTCTAACTCACTGGATTCGTTTCCAATACATAAGTACTGTGTCTTGTCCACGTTCACTGTTAATCCCCACTTTTGGTATTCTTCCATTAACTTTCTCATCATATACTCCATGTCCTCTTTATCATTAGCTACAATTACTTGGTCGTCAGCAAACTGTAGTGTGTATATGGTAAATCGGTCGCTAAGCTGTATTCCCATGCCGTGCACTTTCCGTTTCCAGTTCTTTAGAGCTACTGCGATATATATTTTAAAAAGAGTTGGAGAAATACAACATCCCTGTCTTAAGCCTTTTGTCACCAGGAATTCTTTTGATAGTCGATTTCCAATTTTAATTTTAGATTTTGACCCTTTGTATAGTTCTTTTATCGCTTTGATATAAGATTGAAATAAAATAAAACAAAATTTTAAAAAAATAAAAAAATTGGCAAAAAAAAACAGGTTTTGAACACTTTTTATATTTCTTTGTGAAACTGTTGAACACGAAATTTGTGTGCGGTTCTACTTAGAGCAGAATTTTCTTCAAATTATCTTCAGGGCATTAGATGTCTGTGTAACAGGAATAAATTTCAGGCGTCTTACTTTTAGAGGCTATAATCAATATTAAAAAATTAATTTTTTGTTTCAACCTGTCCCACATTCTCTAAATGTTTTAATATTTTAAATAGGTACTTCCCTTACTTCTAAAAAATTTAATCGTTTGTTTTTTTTTTTATTTAAATTTAAAACAGAGTTCTTATAATTTTTTTTTGCATTTATTGATTATTGAATCCATTATGCATCCTTCTTAAAATACTCTGCCAATATATGGGCCCCTAAGCACACACTAGGTATGTACAATAGTTATAGTGTACGTGCTAATATAACTAAAAACTGAAATATATTTTATTCAACTCCAGACTAAATTACCTTTCGTTTAATACCACACAAGCCATGTTTTGAGTAAAATTTTTGAAATCTACCTCCACCCTTAAACAAAAACTAAAATGTATTTTGTTTAACTCCGGACTCAATTACCTTTTGTTTGATATCACACACGCCATATTTTCACGTAAACTCTGATTTCTGAAATTTCCCCTCACCCTTAAAAAAAAACTGAAATATATTTTGTTTAACTCCAGGCTCAATTACCTTTCGTTTGATAACACACACGCCATCTTTTCATATAAACTCTAATTTTTGAAATCTACCCCCACCCTTTTATTTGGCTTGTGTTCGGTGGATTTTGTTCATTTTTAAATGAGACCATCTCGACGCAAGGCCCAGCCTAGGTACCAAATTTCATTAAAATCGGCCAAGCGGTTTTTCAGTTTTGCGCGTTGGTCGTTACAGACAGACAGACAGACATACAGACAGACAGACAGACAGACATTGAGACAGACAGACAGACAGACAGACGGCGCAACAAAAAAGTTTCAAAATCATCTGAAACGCAAAGATATAAAACAAATTTTGAAATCGGAGCAACTTCTTTTTTCTTGAAAAAATTAGGATCACCATAGCTCACACTACTATAGTATAGTATATGTGTGAGCTAAAATATACCTACATCCACTGGAGTAGTAAACACTTCCAAAAAGTCTGAAAAGGGAAAAAAATTATTCTTCAACCGAACGCCATTTTCGCTATTCAAAATATAGGGGTAAGGCTTACCCCTCGAAGGGGGTGCGTGCTACAGAAATTTTAAGAGAGCCAAAAAGTATCCCTGTCGCAAACAAAATCGAGATGTCTGAGAATTTTTTCCATTTCATTAAGACACTGTATAGTTTCTAAAACATGTTTTTTTGATACCTTAAAAATCGAACAAATATCGAATAAAAAGTTGAATGCCTACGCGTTTCACGCCATAATGTATTCGTTTATCATCTGTGCCGATTAGTCATCCGAAAAAATTACGATATATATGAATGAGTTGGGTTTGACAACATGATAAATTGCTACATATATATATATATATATATATATATAGCCATTATTACCACATATTGTTATGTTTAAAAAGGATAGCCGCAGGATAAAGTCATAGGCGCACCCAGGTGGGGGGGGGGTCTGGGCCCGCCCCCCCAAGCCATCAAGATTTCTTTAGATATTTTCCACATATTCCATAAAAAAGAAGAAAAAAATTGCATAAAATACGACATCATTAGGCATCAGGCTCCCCCCAAGGCATATTTCTGGGTGTGCCACTGATAAAGTTGATTCATTTCGAAGTCAAGTGGTGTATTTTTATTTGGTTAAAAATAGAAGTATCCTTGACAAAAAACACAGATAAAAAATTAGTGTTGTGTCACTGTAGGTTTACCAGTGCTATTGTGATCCGTTTGTTGTTCTCGGATTGTAATTATTATTTTTATAATATGAAAACAGAATGTCAAAGATAAATTCTAAATGTCAAAATTTGACAGGTTGATGGTTTTTTTTTTAAATAGAACACCCTGTATATTATATTAGATTTTTAAAGATAATTTCTTCCTGATTTTAAAAATATATATGTTCTCTTTTTTTGAGCCCTTAAAAATGGTGTAATCAGATTTTTGCTATACCCCGTAGTTTCGCTAATACAGGGAGTTTTTGAAAATATTGCATTTTTAATAATCCCTTATTTCTCTAAAACTTTAATATTTTTTTGATTTAAGGTTAAAAAGAAATATATTATTTTTAAAAAAATAGTCCTAACCTGGAAATTTCCAACGTAAATATAAATTAAACATTGCAAGAGACACTAGTTGACCAATTTTTAGTTTATCTGTTTTAAAACGTCAATTAGATTTATAAATAAAGTAAAAAACATTAAAGAATTACAAAAATAATATCAACAGCTTATGAAATTTACTTCAACATGGAAAAATAAAAGCGTAGAATTAACATTGTAATTTTGAATGACTGCTTTATTTAAGCAATAAAATCCCAATATTTAAACGGCAGAAATATTTTTATGCAAAATGCGTTAAGAAAAATTTATCGAAAATGCCAACAACGTTTTACACATAATGGCAATTAGTTTGAACATTTATATCATTAAAGAAAATTAGTTATTATTTTTTGTATTTCGTTATTTTTTTTGTATTTGTCGTAGACTTTGTTTCAAATAAATCTTTAAATAAATATAAAACCATTTTAATTTGCTAAGTATCAAAATATTTAAACTAAAAATCGTTCAACCAGAAATTTTTAATTTATATTTATGTTGGAAATTTCCAGGTTCGGACTAAAATTTTCTGCAAAATATTAACCTTAAAACAAAAAAATATGAAATTTTTATTTGTTTGTGATAATAATAGCATGAAATCAATCAAAATAGTAATAAAAAAAATCCAGGTCCGTATTAATTTTTTTATGATAAATACCATATCTCAAAAACTAAACAATATTTAAAAAAATTGACAACGTCGTTATTTTCTTCTACCAAAGTTGCCATAAAAAGGTTTTTACAGAATAAAAATATCTTGCAAAATAAGCGAGATATAAGGGATTATTTAAAATGCATTTTTTTCAAAAACTCCCTCTATTAGCGAAACTACGGGGTATATCAAAAATCTGATTACACCATTTGTGAGGGCTCAAAAAAAGAGCACGGTAAGGTGCAATCAGAAAATCGATATCTTTAATAATAACCGAGTTTCCCATTTAATCCCATCGAAAATGGGACACGCTGTACGTCTGATGGCGCCAATTTCGTTTAAAACGTTTTTAAACCAACTTACCAATTTTTTTTGTCTTTCAGCTGAACGCAAAACTTCCCTGGGCAAAGACTGGCACAGCGCATGTCTGAGATGCGAGAAGTGCAACAAGACCTTAGTTCCTGGTTCCCATGCTGAGCACGAAGGCAAGCCTTACTGCAATAATCCCTGCTATTCGGCCATGTTTGGTCCCGGCGGTTTCGGAAGAGGTGGCGCCGAAAGTTACGTCTACAAAAAATAAACCAAACTGTTTAGTTTTAGTTAAGTCTAAAAAGTAGATTGTACTTGTTAACTACCAGTTATGTCTGTAAAAACCATCTTTCCTGGTTCCTTCTTTCTGTTTTTTAGTCAAACGCCATCTATGGGAAGTAAATACAAGCGACTGCAGCATGAAGAAGCATTCTTCATGTGGCTGGTTAAATATTCTTCCCATAGATGACGTTGAGTGTATTAGTATTTAATTTATCTCTGCAGTAGTTAGGGACCTATTGCAATAGTGCCAGGCACAAATTGTGCCGAGCACTATATTGACACTTTCGCATTATAAGAACAGCTGTCTTCTTTTAAAATTAGGCCATTGTATATTATAAGAGCCGGAATTAATCGTGACGCCACTATTAATGGAAAATAAACGATGGATTCTAAATTCGACTTTGGTATATCAATTTTGAAAGATCAACTGTCAGTTTTTCATGCTAAACTGTCAATATAGTGCCCGGCAAAATTTGTGCCTGGCACTATTGCAATAGGTCCCTGTTATTAACTCAAAAGTGCTTTAGAGAAACGGAGTCATCTATGGAAAGTAAAATCGTGTAAAATGTAACGACTATTTCAGGAAAATGCATTCTTGCTTAGGCTAGTCCATCCCACTTCCCATAGATGGCTCTCAGCTTTGACATATTACTAGTATGTGAATTGTCACTAGAGTGTTTGGTTTCGTTATCTGTGAAAAAATCTGCGTTCTCACACAAAGATTTATTTTTCTTAAAAGAATGAGAACCGACTACATCAAGAAAAGGAACTCTGTTAAACCAATTTATCCTATTCCCGGCTCTGGAACGAAATAGCGATGTACAAAATAACGACGTACGAAATAGCGAGTAATGAAATAGCGACTATCAAAATAGTAATGAAAGAGCGAATCAAAATGGCGATGTATCAAAATAGCGTTTGTAACAAAACAGCGACATATCAAAATAGCGATGTATCAAAATAGCGACAATCAAAATAGCGATGAATCAAAATAGCGATGTATCAAAATAGCGATGTATCAAAAATACCGAATCGAATCAAACCAATCCAAACCGAAACGAACCGAAATGCGCTATTATTTTCGGCGGTATTTTGACTATACCAGCTTATTTTTTCATAAAAAAAACTTCCCTGATTCTTTTCCGGGATCCTAGAGGGTGTGAATCCGAACCGAACCGATCTGAACCGAATGAACCGAACCGAACCGAAATATCGCTATTTTGATAGTCGCTATTTTGTTACATCGCTATTATGATAGTCGCTATTTTGTTACATCGCTTTTTCGTTACAATCGCTATTTTGTTACATCGCTATTTTGTTACATCGTTATTTTGATAGTCACCCTTTCATTACATCGCTATTTTGATTGTCG
Organism: Aspidapion aeneum; assembly: GCA_963576565.1. Taxonomy (NCBI): domain Eukaryota; kingdom Metazoa; phylum Arthropoda; class Insecta; order Coleoptera; family Brentidae; genus Aspidapion; species Aspidapion aeneum. The sequence goes on from OY755043.1 coordinate 14,342,123, forward strand.
CTATTTCGATACCGCTATTTTGTACATCGCTATTTCGTTCCAGAGCCCCTATTCCATAGATGACAATTTTGTTATATTCCAAATAGACTCACTTAAAGCAACATATTTTCCATCTTTTCTTAACCTATTATGCTTAGGTTGTTTATTAAAAAAATACATTCCTATTTTCTTTTCTTATTTTTAATTTTCTAACTTTTAATACGACAGTATTATAGTATACGTGCAAGGTACTATTATACATAACTTAAACAAGTTTGTAATTTAAGATTTATAATTTTTGTTGACTAAATATATTTAAGTTTTTAGTAAAAAAAATGTGTTTTTTTCTTTTGTGAATCAAGTTTTATGAAAAACTCTTGGAGTATAAAGGGTGTATCTAAATTAATGCACACAACTCTAAGTGGTGGTTATAGAAATTTTCAAAAAAAGACAAAACTTTTTTGTTGTTAAATTAATAGCATTTCTCAAGTTTTAAAAGTGAAAGAATACTGTAAATTTTGAAAATAATCGACAAATATCCTTTTTGTTTTTTTGAAAACATTATAGGTTAAGGAGATACAATTTGACGAAATATTGTCCATAATAGTTACCAATTTGTCAGTTTTTAAGATTTTTTTCTAAAAAGTTATAAGGGGCTTTCCATATCAAACCGGCCACCTTTTGCAAAAATTCGAAAAAATGTTGCAATTCCTTAAATCTACAGGGTGTTTTATCTTAATAATTAGGCAAAAAATATCTATGGTTTATGATTTTTCCTGAAAAAATACGAACTTTGCAAAAAAACTTCTTACTACTGTTTAGAAATAAGAACAAGAGGCTTTCAGAAAAATTATTGAAAATGACAAATAATCGCATAAGTGATCTTAGTAAAAGACAATAAATTTAAAAAATCGCCATTTTGAAAAAGTTCAAAGCCCATCTCTCAAAACGCAGAGTTAAAAAAAACTGCTTTCCTTTATACTGGACGCTCGGAAGTGAGGGCCGAGACTTCCGAAAGAAATCGAATTTGGGACAACCTGTATAGTGGCGTCAAGTGTCATAACAGTGCAGGACTAAGTATTCTAATTAGAAAAATGTGCCACAGTGTTGTTGGCCGATAAGGTTTTAAACAGTGGAAGGCCAAGGTCCGTCTTGGCCCTGCAATGCGACGCCGCTGATGTGATATGCAAGGGGGAAGGGGTGTCAGAATAAAAAAAAGATTTTTTCCTTAATGCAAAACAACTTTCTTTAATAATGAATATTGATTCACACCCCGGGCCCCTCAATAGTACTGCTCGCTTGCTCATATACATATAAGGAGGGCCAAGGCTTCCGCACACTTAAACAATAATTTTTCTTTTTGGCATTTATACTTCTCGGCCCACTCTAAAATTTTTAAAGGCAATAGACAAGATATTGTAACATTGTATCTTTTTTAAAAAATATATAAAAAATTGAAGGGGTCACTTTTTCAAATTGGCGATTTTTGAACTTTATTGTCTTGTACTAAGGTCACTGATGCGATTATTTGTCTTTTTCATAATTTTTTCTTAAAGCTCTTGTTCTTATTTCTAAACAGTAGTAATTCATAAACCATAGATATGTTTTGGCCAATTAAGAAGATAAAACACCCTGTAGATTTTTAAAAAAAATTTATCTCAATGTAATCGGTACTCATAGGGAAAAAATTTATATTTATTAAAATAAAAAAAGTGCAAAAGGTGGCCGGTTTGATATGGAAAGCCCCATAAACAGTTTCAAGGTTTTTTACCCATCTAAAAGCCCCTTAATAATTAAACGTAAAAAGTAACATTAGAACCACGGATCACCTACAAAAGGTGATCCGTGTTAGAACATTATTTAGTGACAAGTTTTTAAGTTGCTGAATAGAGCAGACAAAGCCAATAATGAAGCAGTTAAGTCAATTTTTACTATTATTTTTAAAACAATTTTAATACTCAAATCTGTGATAGATTACACAAAAATGTATGAAAAATTAAAAGTTTCTTAAAAGAATCCAATAAAATTTGGTCTTATTAAGATGTTTTTGTGGAAAATCGGATTTTTTTAAATCTGGAATAATATTCTGAATCTGTTTAAGGGCCGGTTTATCAATGGATGGTTACCCCTGACCCGTGGGTTAAAATAAAGAGATAACTGACATATTTACCACATGCCAAAAAAAAGACAGCTATCAAAGAACCCGCGGGTCAGGGCTAAAAAAAACCCTCTATTAATAAACCGACAATCATCTAAATAAAAGACCCGAACGTTAAAATATAATTGAAAATTCTCGCGTTCTTCTGCCCGAATTCGCCTTGCTTGCAAGAAACGTCTAGAAAATACGAGAATTTTGACACAGTGTCTCAAAAAAGCGACTTCTGACTAAAACAATTTTATGAAAAGTTGCGCCTTCTTTCAACCTATTAACAAAATTAAATCACAAATTACACGCATTTAGCTAGATCTGCCTTTTTGCTTGATGATATCGAAAAAAGTCCCTACAGCCACTGGAAACTACCCTAGTAGCTATCGAAAACAACCCTCCAAGTTTCTTATTATTGGTTGACAATAATAATGAATACTATGTCAGACTAAAGGATTTTCAAAGTCTTTTAAATGTTTAAAAAAATTGTCGCGCAATGTAATGCAATTGCTAATATAATATTTTTATGTTCCCGTTTTATTCATGTACTTTTCTCCCTCGGTTACACTTGTGCATTCAATTGTCAGGTAATTTGGCATTTAAACGTATTTTCTTTAAAAACAACATTCGTGTATTTTCGTATTTTGCAAAATAACCCTAAAAGTGGTTTTTAGGTAATATGTTTTAGTGCAAAATTATCAAAAATCTCCACAATCTAATAGAAGCATCAGGTGTTAACAGTTTGCTATTTCGTCCTCAAGGAATTTATCAAATGCCTGGCCAGGTAGGTTCGTAAAAAATTTCGTTTTTACTATTATCTTTTGTACATTTGTAGAATACAAAGAAACAGTGCATTGTTTGGCAACACCGCATGGTTTCAAAAGGGTATCATGATTTAATAAACGATTTTTGCATTTTGAATCGCTGACTCGACGCACTATGTATAAAATTTCCAGCCAGTTCCTATCAAGGGGTGTTGGGGGGCGTGTTGTGGGTGAAAAAGGCTAATGTTAGGAATGACTACACTATAAGATACCCACACTGTGATTACGTTAAGATACTTGCCGTGGCTTGTAGTCTCTATTGGACTAGCCAATCCTGCAATCTCATTGATAAAAACCTTATTTTTATGTAAAAAAAACTAAATTTGAGTTTATTTTCATAAAAAAGGCTTGAATTTGAAAAATAATAAAATTTTTACACAGATATTTAATACAGATATTGTTTAGTACGTACTTAATTGCTTGTAACATACATTGTTTATTTGTCAAAGGAGCTTCCAATAACTCTGGATTTTTTTCTTCTAAACATTCACTTGAATGTAAGTTTTCCTCTTTAAATCAGGTCATTATGATGGCTCGTCGGTATTCTGCAAAAAAAACATTTATTAAAGAATTGAACCCCACAAAAATCAGGAAAAATCGGTGAAAAAATATTTAGTTTAACAAAAGATTATTATATTTTTTTCAAAAAGGCCTTATCATTTTCAAGTGTTACGAATTACACATAAAAACTTTTTAGGCCACCCGGTATATGCCTCACAAATTACGGTATATGCTCGAGGACGATCTCGAATAATATAGAAAATTGCAATCTTGCATCCTCTGTTACTTCTATGACACCAACAAAGATAGTATGATAGGTTTTCTACAAATCGCAAGAATATTCGGGACCGGCGTTTATTGATCGCCGGTTCTAGGCTTTCCTCTCTCAGTCTCACACTTCAATATAAACAAAGATAGGTAGATATTCTCCACACTTCAAGAACATTCTCGGTCGGTTGTTAAGCCTCGGACTTTTCCATCATGCTCTGAATAACATTCGAGAGAATTCGACCCTGTTCGAGTCAATTTTACCGTTTATATAAAAGCGTTTCGTTTTCGCGGCAAAGGCAGATAAGTTTGAATATCGAAAGAGTTCAAATCAAAAGCAAACACAAGCGAATAAATTCAAAGCGAATTTTACAGTGCAATTTTAAAAAGTGAATACAAGTGCAAGTAGTGAATTTAAATACAACAAGCAAGCAAAAATGGTAAAAGCTCCAGCAATCGGTATTGACTTGGGAACCACATACTCCTGTGTGGGTGTGTGGCAGCATGGAAAAGTGGAGATCATCGCCAACGATCAAGGAAACAGAACCACTCCAAGTTATGTTGCGTTCACCGACACCGAACGCCTCATCGGAGATGCAGCGAAGAATCAAGTTGCCTTGAATCCACAGAACACCGTTTTCGACGCAAAAAGACTCATCGGCAGAAAATTCGACGACCCAAAAATTCAAGCCGATATCAAACACTGGCCCTTTAAAGTCATCAGCGACAGTGGAAAGCCTAAAATCCAAGTAGAGTATAAAGGAGAAACCAAGAAATTTGCACCAGAAGAAATTAGTTCAATGGTGCTTACCAAAATGAAAGAAATAGCGGAAGCCTACCTGGGAACGAACATCAAGGATGCCGTAATCACAGTGCCAGCCTACTTTAATGACTCACAAAGACAAGCAACAAAAGATGCAGGTGCCATCGCAGGTTTAAATGTTTTGAGGATCATCAATGAACCAACAGCAGCCGCTCTAGCGTATGGTCTCGACAAAAACCTTAAAGGCGAAAGAAATGTCCTCATTTTTGACCTGGGTGGTGGTACCTTTGATGTATCCATCCTTACCATCGATGAGGGATCATTGTTTGAAGTAAGAGCTACAGCTGGCGACACGCATTTAGGCGGTGAAGACTTCGATAACAGACTCGTGAACCACTTTGTTGAAGAATTCAAGAGAAAATTCAAGAAAGACCTCAGAAGTAACCCAAGGGCTTTAAGACGACTCAGAACAGCAGCAGAACGAGCCAAGAGAACTTTGTCATCAAGCACAGAAGCCACAATAGAAATCGATGCTCTATTTGAGGGTATCGACTATTACACCAAAATCACAAGGGCTCGTTTCGAAGAACTCTGTTCAGATCTTTTTAGAGGAACTTTACAACCAGTAGAGAAAGCCCTTAATGATGCAAAAATGGACAAAGGGTCAATACATGACATCGTTCTCGTGGGTGGATCTACTAGAATTCCAAAGGTCCAACAACTATTACAGAATTACTTCAATGGCAAACAGCTGAATCTCTCCATTAACCCAGATGAAGCAGTAGCGTATGGTGCTGCAGTCCAAGCTGCAGTACTCAGTGGCGAGACAGACAGCAAGATTCAAGATGTCCTCCTAGTCGATGTAACTCCTCTGTCCATGGGTATTGAAACAGCTGGTGGAGTTATGACTAAGATCATTGAGAGAAACGCCAGAATTCCATGTAAACAAACTCAGACATTTACAACATATGCTGACAACCAGCCTGCTGTAACTATCCAAGTATTCGAAGGTGAAAGAGCTATGACCAAAGACAACAACCTTCTGGGAACCTTTGACTTGACAGGCATCCCACCAGCACCCAGAGGGGTTCCAAAGATTGATGTTACATTTGACTTGGATGCAAACGGTATCCTCAACGTGTCCGCCAAAGATACAAGCTCAGGCAATTCACGCAATATTACCATCAAGAACAACAAAGGCAGATTGTCACAAGCTGACATTGACAGGATGTTGTCAGAGGCAGAAAAATACAAAGACGAAGACGAGAAACAGAGACAAAAGGTCGCCGCTCGCAATCAACTTGAAGCCTATGTTTTCCAACTGAAACAAGCTGTTGCTGATTGCGGTGACAAACTCAGCTCCGAAGACAAATCCACCGTTGAAAGAGAATGTGAAGAAACGCTGAAATGGTTAGATAATAACAACTTAGCTGAGGAAGAAGAATTTGAAGACAAACGAAAACAGCTCACTTCCGTTTGCAGTCCAATTATGTCCAAACTGTATGCAGGATGTGGCCCTCAGAGCAGCTACGGAGGTGCCGGAGCTGCTGGCGGAATGCCCGGTGGTTGCGGACAACAAGCAGGTGGATTTGGAGGACAGCGAAGTGGACCAACCATTGAAGAAGTCGACTAAATGTCAAAATATAAAAATTGATCTTTTGTAAAAACTGTAAATATTTATTTTTTAAAGATTTAGTTGTAAGATATTATTGTGATATTGTTGCCTTTTTACATTGATTTATTTCCTTAAGTTGTATTAAGGCCAATTAGATAAAAATAAATTATTATTTTTTTAATAAATTTTTTGGTGTTTATTTACATATTTGCGTCAAACAAATATCGCCAAATTAGTCTCTTAAAAACGACCAAATAATTTTTTTGCAAAACATTATATTTAACTAATTTTGCGACGTTTGCTTGGTCATGGACTATATTAACATAAACTATATTAACATAAACCTAGGGAGTAAAGTAAAGTGCTTTATATCCAGAGGCGAAAAATTTGAGAGCAAAACGAAGGTTATGAATTAGCTAAGCTAAAGGATAAATAAGCTCTTTAGTCACGTGGTGTTTCTATATTAGCCACTATAGAAAAAAAAAATTTAGAAACTAAAAAAATTGCATAAAATGCCTAAGATTTTGCCATCAACAAGCAGCTTAAAAACAACAACAACAAAAGTATTTTTCGTCTCGGAAGTAAAACTACCACTTTAATCCCTGGGTTCATAATAAACTATTATGTACTTTAGTGAAATTAATTCATTAATTCCTTTATTCATGGATTAAACTGGCATCAATGAGTATGTAACCCATTTAGAGTGGCAACTGGCAAGCCTTGTAACACTGAGGGGTAGATGGCGCTGAAATAAATTCGTCTAGTACGCAATATTCAGAGACAAGTACTATGATCTAATGGCATTTATATCACAGACATGAACCTGGGAACTCGCTAATGCAACTAAATCGTACTAGTAGTTCCTGAATATTGCGTACTAGACGCATTTATTTCAGCGCCATCTACCCCTCAATGTTGCAAAGCTTGCCAGTTGCCACTCTATATGGGTCATATACTTATGACTATATTGTTGAAGGTCGGTTTAGCCTCACAAATTACATTAGATGATTTTTTTTTCACTTGTATTTTCTATAAACATCTTATTTTATGCCTTTAGGAACCTTCCTAAGTAAAAAGGTAACAATTTTTTCACAACAAAAATCTCTTAAATTATACTAATTTGGCTTAGGGTAAGTTAATGTAATGTAATTTATAAGTACCGACATTAAGTTCTAGAAAAAACTTTATTTTTAGTCCTTGCCATAGTAAGTTACACTTTTGCAACAAAAAAAATCTGAAAAATGGCATGTCTTTGAGTTGTTTTTATCTGTGTGCTTTCTTTTGTCAACCTAGACTCAGCATCTTTTTGTCTATAAACAATGACAGTTTTACCTTTAATTTTATACCAACCAGGGCTATCAAAATGGACGGGCCACGATCCTCCACTTTGTTGACGTCACATCCGGGGCTGATTTTTTTTTTGATGGTCACGTTACGACACAGCTGATTGTCTTTAAAATATTGAAGTTGGAATGACGATTCATGAATATTTTTTTTTTAAATAAAGCCTTTTTTGAGATTGTTTTTACTTTATTCTGGCAGAACAATTTTTTTTTAAATGTATAGTAAGCCCTAATTTTTTATAGCCGCTTCAATAGCTCACACAAAAATTAAGTTTAAAGCAGAAGCCAATGTGACAATCACATATGACAAAGCAAGGCCAACAAAAATATACAGGCCACGACCCTGAAAAAATCAGCTGTTCTCTGGGGGCTGATTTTTACATTGGGTCTTATGGGAGGTCAGATGTTTTTTTAGGATATTTTCAAAATGGCACTACAGATTTCCGCCAAATTTCAGTGAAATATTCTTAGACACCATCCCGATATTCTACCAAACTTTTGTAAGGATGCAAGATGATTAAAAGGTTAAAATCTTCGAGATTTAGCATTTCTTATTTTGAATTCAAATTACCCGCCATATACCGCATGCCAACTGTTATATTTGATATGTATTTGACTTTGTCATCTGTGTTTGTCACATTCGCGTCTGCTTTAAATTTAATTTTTGTGTGAGCTAATGAAGCGGCTCTGAAAAATTAAGGATTTGAAAAAATTGTTCTGCAAGAATATAGTAAAAACAATTTCAAAACCGGCTTTATTTTTTTAAAAACTAAATATTCATGAACCGTCATTCCAACTTCAATATTTTAAAGACAATCAGCTGTGTCGTGATGTGACCATCAAAAAAATTAACCCCGGATGTGACGTCAACAAAGTGGAGGATCGTGGCCCGTCCATTTTGATAGCCCTGGACAAAGTCAAATACATGTCAAATATAACAGTTGGCATGTGGTACATGGCGGGTAATTTGAATTCAAAATAAGGAATGCTAAATCTTGAAGATTTTAACCTTTTAATCATGTTGCTTCCTTACAAACCTTTGGTGGAATATCGGGATGGTGTCTGAGAATATTTCACTGAAATTTTGCGGAAATCTGTAGTGCCATTTTGAAAATATCATAAAAAAACGTCTGACCTTCCATAAGACCCAATGTAAAATTCAGCCCCGGGAGAACAGCTGATTTTTTCAGGGTCGTGGCCTCTATTTTTGTATTGGCTTTATTAATATATTTTTTCTGGTCATAGATAAAGGATTTTTGCTGCGGTTTCTGGTTAGGAAATATGTTTATTTCATGTCAAAGTCACAAAAATGTAATTGCGTATGGCAAGGACTATACGGTTTTCACATAAAATATTTTTTTTTTCAAATTTTGCGCCCTCTATTTTTTACACATGCAGATGTAGGCCTGTAATCTATAAAGACAGATTGTAGAAAACTGCGTCCTTAACATTTTATGTCAATAAAGTTACCTTGTATGACTTGACTATAAATAATTTTTAGTAACTTTGGCGCCCTCTATTATCTAAACAGGTAGTTCTAGGCCTGTAATCTATGATGACAGATTGTAAAGAATCCTATGCTAAACATTTTTCGTATATAAATTTTTTCTCTGCGGTGTAAAGCAGTAACCTATAAAATGAAATTGTAGAGAAGGTGACGTAGACAATTATTTTTAAAGATATTCTTTTGATCCGTAAATGAACCTCAAAAATTGAGCGTTTCCATTTTCTAAAATCGACCACTCGAGATTTATTGTAGTATATCTGATTTGTTAGTTTATTGTTCTTTTTTATATTGTTTACTATTAGTTTTTGTGATGAATTTGAAACCCCTTCTACTTGTGTCACAGCCTACCTGTTGTTAGGTAGGCTGTGCTTGTGTTGTATCAATGATGTCCATACCTTCCAGTTTTGTATCCTACAGTGACGTATATTGAAAAAAGTTTCGGGGTGGGCCCGAGAAAGTTTTGGGTGGGGGGGCCGAGACCTCATGAGGCTGTATTTTATGCTATTTTAGGTTTGTATTCATGAAATATGTGGAAAATATCCAAAAAAATCTTAGCTTCCCCCCGTATATACGCCACTGGTATCCTACATTCAATTCAGATTGAAACTCCATCATGAAGTATACACAGTACACGAAAGATGGCCAGCGGCGCTTTAATTCTCTTGCCCAACACATTGGGCTCCGTTGAAATAGTGGCGATGAAGTTTGAAAAAGCATACTTACCTGGCGCAGAGGTTACCGTGATCATGAAGGCGGTTCCTCCAGGGCGAGGCCTTTCCATTGCACTACGGTTGGGCTGACCCCCGCGATAATCCCTAATGCGGATTACTCGGGCGCGTAATTTTTGGTAGTCGGGACTGCGTTCGCGCTATCCCGGTGTTTAACAAATTAAAAATAAATCGTCTAGTTGAATTTAGTTTTTGTAATGTTTGTATAGCATATATAAAGTAGAAACTTTTTGCGCAGTAATCCTGACTTTAGGAATATTAGATATGTGCAAGATGCAAACTATGTTTTGCGAAAGTGTTTAAATTATACTGTTTGGATAAGCAAGTACGTAGGTATTTTTTTTTCTAATAATTGGGACTTATTCTTATGTAGCTTTTTACATATTTTATTATTATTTTTTATTAATTTTTTTATTTTGGCAACATAATGAGCAAAGAACTGCTACAAGTTTATTTAAAGTTTTATGGCATAAAGCAGTGTGCAGTATATTTTGTTGGGGACATTGTTTAAAGGCAGCGTTAATATTTGCGCAGTGGATGCTGCGCGACTAATTTTTGCGCAGTGATTCGTTTGTGCGCAGTAATTTATTTGTACTTGAAATGTGAAAATGTATGTTGCATATGTAAATAAAGTCCATTTTAGCCTCTCTTTGTGGTTTTACTCGGTTTTTGTAACAAGTTAGTTTTCACAATGGATTTGAAACGTATAATTATAAAAAAAAGTAAAAAAGATTCTCTCCGGCTGGGAATCGAACCCGGGTCTCCCGCGTGACAGGCTTACCACTATACTACTTGAAAATTATGTCGCGAGGTGCAAATCCCAAACGACCAAAATGTTTGAAAGGTTGTGATGTAGATGAAAATGCCTACCATGTTGCCAACTCATGCCCAGTAAGAGCATATATCTCTAGACATGACTTTGTAGTGCATTGGGTGCTTAAGACCTTAATGAAAAGTATGGGAGCCCCAGAAGAGGCCCAACGCAACTTGCAGTTTGGGAAAGCTACAATCTATTGTAAGTTTAAGAAACAAACAAGGGAAGTCACAATAGAGGCTGGGAATAAGATCTTGACAGAAAAAAGACTTTATCATAATAGACCTGATATTACCATCAAAATGTCAAACCCTACAGAGTTTTATGTGCTTGAAATTGCTGTTTCACACATACAAAACCTAAGAGAACAAGAATGCCTGAAAGAAATACGTTACTCCAAGAACTCAGTACAAAAAGTAACATTTAAGAACATGAACACAGTTACTAGAGATTTGAATCTAATTTCTGTACTGGAGGAAAACTACAGATGCTCAGCACACCTAGGAGTATTTGTGGTAGGCTGTTTTGAAGAAATTATGGAGACAGAGGCACATAACCAATTCTGTAAGTTGCTGGAGAAAATGGGAATAGGGAGAAGAGATATCCAGATATTGCTAAATAAATGTAGCTACTCTGTAGCTGTGTCAACATCGAACTTGCTGCTTAGAAGAATAGAGGAACGAAAAAACTGTGATAAATAAGAAAAAATTCTGTGATATCATATTTAAAATCCTTAACTTGTGTAAATTTTAATTAACTTTCTGTGATAATTTGTGTGATTTGTTTGTATTATTTGTCAAAAATCTATCTGTGATATTTTAAAAGCATAAACCTTAATTTATAACCAAACTGTGATATTAAAGGGTATATTAAGACTGCAAATTCCTAAAAAAAAGGAGATAAATATTCTTTGTTACAAAGTTTTCTTTAGAATAAGTTAATATTTGTAAACAATATGAATAAAGAGAATTATACTACTAAACTCATTCTACCTACTTCTTTTGTATCCGTGACGTTCATACCTTCCAGTTTTGTATACATTCAATTCATATTATTGAAACTCCATTATGAAGTATACACAGTACACGAAAGATGGCTAGCGGCGCTTTAATTCTCTTGGCCAAAACATTATGCTTCGGTGAAATAGTTACGATGGCGTTGGAGAAAGCATACTTACCTGGCGCAGAGGTTACCGTGATCATGAAGGCGGTTCCTCCAGGGCGAGGCCTTTCCATTGCACCACGGTTGGGCTGACCCCCGCGATAATCCCTAATGCGGATTACTCGGGCGCGTAATTTTTGGTAGTCGGGACTGCGTTCGCGCTATCCCGGTGTTAAAAAAAAGGAAAATAAATAGCTTGTTTAAATTTAGTTTATTGTTGTTTAGCATATAGCCTGATTTGCCTATAATTCCAAACTTTTGATTTGTTTTCCTATATGCGCATTTTTTCGTGCGCGCTTTTTTAATGCGTGCATATTTCCTGTGCGCATATTTCATTATTTCTGGTGATCAACTTAACGTTACCTCTGGACTAAAACGTATCTTAAAAAAAAATTAAGATAAGGTCCCTTAATAATTGCAGAAAGTAACAATATAAGCAAAACATTAATTTAAAATTTTTTTTTTTTAAAACAAAAATTAGTTTTTTGATAATAATTTGAAGAATTTTTAATTTTTACCTCTTACCTTCGCACAAATGGCAAGGAATTTCTTTTTTTGAGACAAAGCTGAAAAATTCATTATTCATTTATTTTATCGCGACGTCTGTCTGTGTGTGTGAATGTCTGCCCGTAAGACGATAGCTCCTAAACCGCTAAACCGATTTTTATGAAATTTTCAGGTAAAAATAGTGTACAACAACGTAAAGAGCTGATTAGCTTTTGGCCAAAATCAACTAATGCTAATAAGAGTTTAAAAATTTAAAATATGCTAACTTCTTAACAATTTATGTAATTACTAAAAACTTCGTAGGAGCTTCCGTTTCTAAGATATTTACAAAAACTTTTTTCAAGGCTGATATAGCGTGGAGTTCACTTACTGTGCTGTGCTAAAGAATTTTTATGCGCATCAGATTTGCCGCATTTTTTGCGCAATATTAACAGACAGAAATGTCTTTGTGTAATTATGTGGAAACATTAGAGGATATATTTTTAAACGCAGTATGCACTGCACTGGGCAGAGTAAATCTGCGCAATATATATAATTAAGTTAACATAAAGGCGCATTAGAAATTATACTGTGTGTATAGTTACTTTTAAAACGATTCTTGCGCAGTACAAATTAAGGCGGAATAATACAGCTATTATCTTTTGCAAAGTTATGAGCTTAGTTTTTTTTGGGCAGTTTCTATACTTTTAAGTCTAATTAATATGTATAAATTATTTTTTATTTTAATTTAAGACATACATGCACAAAAAATTTTTTCAGTGTTTGTATAGCATATATAATGTAAAAACTTTTTGCGCAGTAGGATTAGGTATGTGCAAAATGCAAGCTATATTTTGCGCAAGTATATAAATTGTATTGTCCTGTTTAGATAAGCAAGTACGTAATTAGGTAGTTGTCTTTTTAATAATTGGGACATATCTTTACATATTTAGGCAGCATAACTGCGCAAATAACTGCTACAAGATTATTTAAAGTTTTATCGCATAAAGCAGCAACTTATTGTTGTATGTAGGTATAGTAATTGTTACATGTCTATGTGTGAAGTTCTTGTTGTTGGGGTTATTGCATGAAGGGAGCAATAATAATACTTTGCGCAGTGAATACTGCGCAACTAATTTTTGCGCAGATTGTTTGTGCGCATAATGTTTGCGCAGTAATTTATTTGTGTAGTAATCTGTATGTTGCATATGAAAAGAAGGCACATTTTGGTCTCTCTTTGTGGTTTTACTCGGTTTTTATAAAAAGTTAGTTTACCAATAGATTACAAAAAACGTATATTTATAAAAAAAAAGTAAAAAAGATTCTCTCCGGCCGGGAATCGAACCCGGGTCTCCCGCGTGACAGGCGGGGATACTTACCACTATACTACCGAAGACTTGAAAATTACGTCGCGAGAATTGCTTGTTATCCTAGCCGAACGGAATTTAATTGTTTTTTGATTATAAAGGCGCAGAAGGCGCCCTTAAGGTATCTATTAATATGTTTTGCGCAATAATTGTTATCCGATTTAACCGTTTTCACAATTAAGCACAGTAAGTGGCGTGAATAATAAAGTTATTAAATAATGTAAAAAAAAAATCTGATTTTTTTTCGGGAAACCCGTTCTACCTACTTCTTTTGTATCAGTCACGTTCATACGTTCCAGTTTTGTATACATTCAATTCATATTATTGAAACTCCATCATGAAGTATACACAGTACACGAAAGATGGCTTGCGGCGCTTTAATTCTCTTGCCCAAAACATTATGCTTCGGTGAAATAGTTACGATGGAGTTGGAGAAAGCATACTTACCTGGCGCAGAGGTTACCGTGATCATGAAGGCGGTTCCTCCAGGGCGAGGCCTTTCCATTGCACTACGGTTGGGCTGACCCCCGCGATAATCCCTAATGCGGATTACTCGGGCGCGTAATTTTTGGTAGTCGGGACTGCGTTCGCGCTATCCCGGTGATAAACAAAAGAAAAAATAAATCGTCTAGTTGAATTTAGTTTATGGATGTGCATATTTAGCCAAGGCCAACACAAAAATAGAGGCCACGACCCTGAAAAAATCAGCTGTTCTTCCGGGGCTGAATTTTACATTGGGTCTTATGGGAGGTCACAGGTTTTTTTATGGTATTTTCAAAATGACACTACAGATTTCCGCAAAATTTCAGTGAAATATTCTCAGACACCATCTCGATATTCCACCAAAGGTTTGTAAGGAAGCAACATGATTAAAAGGTTAAAATCTTCAAGATTTAGCATTCCTTATTTTGAATTCAAATTACCCGCCATGTACCACATGCCAACTCTTATATTTGACATGTATTTGACTTTGTCATCTGTGATTGTCACATTTGCTTCTGCTTTAAATTTAATTTTTGTGTGAGCTAATGAAGCGGCTATGAAAAATTAAGGATTACTATACATTTAAAAAAAATTGTTCTGCCAAAAATGACTTTATTTAAAAAAAAATCAAATATTCATGAACCGTCATTCCAACTTCAATTTTTTAAAGACAATCAGCTGTGTCGTAACGTGACCATCAAAAAAAAATCAGCCCCGGATGTGACGTCAAGAAAGTGGAGGATCGTGGCCCGTCCGTTTTGATAGCCCTGATTTAGCATATAGCATGATTTTCCTATAATTTATAAGGTTTTATTTGTTTAATTTCCTATATGCGCATTTTTCCGTGCGCTCTTTTTTAATGTGTGCTTTTTTCCTATGCGCATATTTCATTATTTCCGGTCACTAACTTAACGCTACGTCTGGACTAAATCGTTTCTTAAAAACATGTGTTACCTTTAAGATTTTCTTCACCCTTCCCTGTTTTTGTAGGTATCTCAGGAACAATTTTCTCTGCAGAAGATTTGTCCTTTTGGCTATCTTGGTTCTGGTATACTTGGAGCATTTCCATATAAAAATGGTGTCAGAACACAGGGCTGAAGTAGCATGACGTCACTACAGCTGCGTCACGAATTCCGATGTGAGTTGTTCTTTCTATTTATTAACAAATATATTAAAAACAGAAGCAATCTATTTATCTATCTTTAAGGAATCGTTGGAAAGGTTAAAACAAGGCCAACACAAAAATAGAGGCCACGACCCTGAAAAAATCAGCTGTTCTCCGCGGCTGAATTTTACATCGGGTCTTATGGGAGGTCAGACGTTTTTTTATGATATTTTCAAAATGGCACTACAGATTTCCGCAAAATTTCAGTGAAATATTCTCAGACACTATCCCGATATTCCACCAAAGGTTTGTAAGGAAGCAACATGATTAAAAGGTTAAAATCTTCAAGATTTAGCATTCCTTATTTTGAATTCAAATTACCCGCCATGTACATGCCAACTGTTATATTTGACATGTATTTGACTTTGTCATATGTGGTTGTCACATTCGCTTCTGCTTTAAACTTAATTTTTGTGTGAGCTAATGAAGCGGCTATGAAAAATTAGGGCTTACTATACATTAAAAAAAATTGTTCTGCCAGAATAAAGTAAAAACAATCTCAAAAACGGCTTTATTTAACAAAAAATCAAATATCCATGAACCGTCATTCCAACTTCAAAATTTTAAAGACAATCAGCTGTGTCGTAACGTGACCATCAAAAAAAAATCAGCCCCGGATGTGGCGTCAACAAAGTGGAGGATCGTGGCCCGTCCATTTTGATAGCCCTGGTTAAAAGTAGACAAAAAGTTCAAATAAATATTGGTCAAAAAATTTTTGTTTCCAAGTTATAGGACAAATGCTAGTTTGAAGGGTGGGACAAAACAGCGAATTTTAAAAATGACACATTTAACAACTCCAGGTAATGTTGTGATTTATTGTGATAAAAATGTTCGAATTATTTTTTATAAGTTCTGGAGGTGTGGTCCAATAACTTTTGCGATAGGTATAAATTTGTGAATTTGTTTAGGAATTAATTTTTTGAGTTATAAAATTGATTTAAAAAAATCAAGGTTTTAGTAATATCTAAAGGTCTCTTAATAATTGCAGTTAATAACAATATTAGCATCACAATTAATAAGATTTTTGAATTTTCTTTTGAAAAAAAAGTTTTTTGATAATAATTTTAAAAAATTTTACCTTCCTAGCCTGCGCAGCAATAGCTAGAGAAGGTGTTATTTTTAAGTATTTTTTTTGAGACAACCCTCAAAAATGTATTATTTACAGAGGAATTTCAGTAACTAGTACGCTCAGTAGATTGTACGGTAGGATTCTTAGAGATCTAATAGAGAAGGATTTTCATGAACAAGAAGAAGAAGAGCAAAGTGGGTTTTGTGCAGGCAGATCTTGTAGTGATAATGTTTTTTGTCTTAAACAAGTAATTGAGAAAAGGAGCGCCAGAAATATAGAGACTTATGTTACCTTTGTGGACCTAATATCAATCATACATACATAAAAGCGATAAAAGAACTATACAAAGGGTCAAAATCTAAAATTAAAATTGGAAATCGACTTTCAAAAGAATTCCTGGTGACAAAAGGCTTAAGACAGGGATGTTGTATTTCTCCAACCCTTTTTAAAATATATATCGCAGTAGCTCTAAAAAACTGGAAACGGAAAGTGCACGGCATGGGAATACAACTTAACGACCGATTTACCATATACACACTACAGTTTGCTGACGACCAAGTAATTGTAGCTAATGAAAAAGAGGACATGGAGTATATGATGAGAAAGTTAATGGAAGAATACCAAAAGTGGGGATTAACAGTGAACGTGGACAAGACACAGTACTTATGTATTGGAAACGAATCCAGTGAGTTAGAACTAGACAATGGACAAGTAATATCTCCATGCAATGAGTATGTATACTTGGGTGTCACATTTGATAAGACAGGAACAACTGTAAAGAACTGGAAAAAAGAATAGTAAAAGCAGAAAAGGTTATTGGATGTCTTAACAGTATTTTATGGAGCAGAGAGATAAAAAAGAATGTAAAATTTAACATATATGAAACAATGGTGAAAGGCACGCTGTTGTATGGAATAGAGACTTGTCGCGTAACAGAAAAATACAAAACAAAAATGGAAAGTGTCGAAATGGATGCAATAAGAAGATCAATGAGAATATCTAGAACAGATCACATAAGAAATGAGTTCATAAAAGAAATAATGGGAATCGAAGGGAGCATAACGGATGACATCACTAAAAGACAACTGATATGGTACGGCCATGTACAACGGATGAACGACGAAAGATTACCAAAGCAGGTCCTAGAATGGCAACCAATAGGGCGCAGAAAAAGAGGGCGTCCTAAACTAGAATGGCAACAGTCAATCCAAAGATCAATGAGTCAAAAAAATCTGACAGAAGATGATTGTCAGGATCGAAGGAGGTGGAGAATAGGCGTCGGACAACGTAGAAAAACGTTCTAAACCGACTAAATAAAAAAAATTTGACCTATTTTAGCAATATCATCGTGACATCTGTCTGTGTGTGTGTGAATGTCTGTCCGTAAGACGATAGCTCCTAAGCCGCTAAACCGATTTTCATGAAATTTTCAAGAAAAAATAGTGTACAAGAGCTGATTAGATTTTAGACAAAATCTATTAAAGCTAATTAGACTTTTTTGACAGTTTAAACATTGAAAACATGCTAACTTCTTAACAGAGCATCGCATCAATACTGGAATATAGATGAACACGTTTTAGTCAATCATTTATGTAATTACAAAAAACTTCGTAGGAACTGTTTTCAAGGCTGATATAGCGTGAAGTTCACTTAGTGTGCTGTGCTAAAGAATTTTCATGCGCATCAGATTTGCCGCATTTTTTGCGCAATATTAACAGACAGAAATGTCTTTGTGTAAATATGTGGAAACATTTCAGGATATATTTTTAAACGCAGTATGCACTGGGCAGAGTAAATCTGCGCAATATATATAATTAAGTTAACATAAAGGCGCATTAGAAATTATTCTGTGTGTATAGTTACTTTTAAAACAATTCTTGCGCAGTACAAATTAAAGCGCATTACAGCTATTATTTTTTGCAATGTTATACGTTTATTGGTTTTTTGCGCAGTGACTATACTTATAAGTCTAAATATATATGTATATATATATATTTTTTAATATTAATTTAAGACATACAAACACAAAAACGATTTTTTTCATTATTTGTACAGCATATATACAATAAAAACGTTTTGCGCAGTAATTCTGACTCTAGGAATATTAAATATGTGCAGGATGCAAGCTATGTATTGCGCAAGTGTTTAAATTGCTTTGTCCTGTTTAGATAAGCAAGTAGGTACGTAGTTTTTGTAATAATTGGGATTTATTCTTATGTAGCCTTTACATATATTGGCCATATAACAGCGCAAAGAACTGCTACAAGTTTATTTAAACTTGTATAGCATAAAGCAGTAACTCTTTGTTGCGTAGGTATAGCGCACTTGCCGCTTCTCGAGCGTGATAGGGATCTCCTTGCGAGTGCGCATAAGCGCAAAAAAAAATTTGTTACATTCCTATGTGTGCAGTAATTTTTTTGGTAGGGATATTGTTTGAAAGCAGCGTTAATATTTTGCGCAGTCGATTCTGCGCCACTACTTTTTGCGCAGTAATTAATTTGTGGGCATAATTTTTGCGCAGTAATTTATTTGTGTGGTAAACGTATGTTGCATATGTAAATAAAGCTCGTTTTGGCCCCTTTTTGTGACTTTACTCGGTTTTTGTAAAAAGTTAGTTTAAACAATGGATTCCAAAAAACGTATATTTATAAAAAAAAAAGTAAAAAAAGATTCTCTCCGGCCGGGAATCGAACCCGGGTCTCCCGCGTGACAGGCGGGGATACTTACCACTATACTACCGAAGACTTGAAAATTATGTCGCGACAATTGCGTTTTATCCTGGCAGAACGGAATTTATTAATTATTTTTTGATTATAAAGGCGCAGAAGGCGCAGTTATGCGCCCTTAAGGTATCTAATAATATGTTATGCGCAATAATTGTTATGCGATTTAATTGTTTGCAGTATTAAGCACAGTAAGTTGCTTAAATAATAAATTAATTAAATTATGTAAATATATTTTTTTTTATTTCGCCAAAAAATTATATCCGGCAGGGTGTCCCAGCCATCTCTTTCTTCCTTTGGTTTTTGCGCCTATATCATTCTTCTATGAAAATTCATATTTCAAAAACTATACAGTTTATCAACAAAAGCACCGAGTTGCAGTATTGTGGGGCCATAGAGATGCGAAAAAACCACACCCTGAGTTAAGATTCGGAAAAACGTCATTTAGAGAATTTTAGGGTAGGGAATCCCATAAGACCAAAATGACCAAACTTTAAAAATTCATATTTCAAAAACTATACAGTTTATCAACAAAAGCACCCAGTTGCAGTATGGTGGGGCCACAGAGATACGAAAAAACGACACCTGAGTTAAGATTTGGAAAAACGTCATTTAGCGAAATTTATGGTAGGGAATCCCACAAGACCAAAATGACCAAATTTTGAAAATTCATATTTAAAAAACTATACAGTTTATCAACAAAAGCGCCGAGTTGCAGTATTGTGGAGCCATAGAGATACGAAACAACCACACCCTGAGTTAACATTCGAAAAAACGTCATTTAGCGAATTTTAGGGTAGGGAATCCCACAAGACCAAAATGACCAAACTTTGAAAATTCATATTTAAAAAACTATACAGTTTATCAACAAAAGCACCGAGTTGCAGTATGGTGGGGTCACAGAGATACGAAAAAACCACACCCTGAGTTAAGATTTGGAAAAACGTCATTTAGCGAATTTTAGGGTAGGGAATCCCAAAGGACCAAAATGACCAAACTTTGAAAATTCATATTTCAAAAACTATACAGTTTATCAACAAAAACACCGAGTTGCAGTATGGTGGGGCCACAGAGATACGAAAAAACGACACCCTGAGTAAAGATTCGGAAAAACGTCATTTAGCGAATTTTAGGGTTGGGAATCCCACAAGACCAAAATGACCAAACTTTGAAAATTCATATTTAAAAAACTATAGTTTATCAACAAAAGCACCGAGTTGCAGTATTGTGGGGCCATAGAGATACGAAAAAACCACACCCTGAGTTAAGATTCGGAAAAACGTAATTTAGCGAAATTTATGGTAGGGAATCCCACAAGACCAAAATGACCAAATTTTGAAAATTCATATTTAAAAAAACTATACAGTTTATCAACAAAAGCGCCGAGTTGCAGTATTGTGGAGCCATAGAGATACGAAAAAACGACACCTGAGTTAAGATTTGGAAAAACGTCATTTAGCGAAATTTATGGTAGGGAATCCCACAAGACCAAAATGACCAAATTTTGAAAATTCATATTTAAAAAACTATACAGTTTATCAACAAAAACACCGAGTTTCAGTATTGTGGGGCCATAGAGATACGAAAAAACCACACCCTGAGTTAAGATTCGGAAAAACGTAATTTAGAGAATTTTAGGGTAGGGAATCCCATAAGACCAAAATGACCAAACTTTGAAAATTCATATTTTTAAAAACTATACAGTTTATTAACAAAAGCACCGAGTTGCAGTATTGTGGGGCCATAGAGATACGAAAAAACCACACCCTGAGTTAAGATTCGGAAAAACGTAATTTAGAGAATTTTAGGGTAGGGAATCCCATAAGACCAAAATGACCAAACTTTGAAAATTCATATTTCAAAAACTATACAGTTTAACAACAAAAGCACCGAGTTGCAGTATTGTGGGGCCCATTAACATATTAACCGGACGTTAATGGTGGGGCCATAGAGATTCGAAAAAACCAAATAAGACCAAACTTTGAAAATACATATATGTTCGGGGAAAAATCATAAAACAACGACTATTCGTTAAAACTTTATGTACCTATGTTTATCATTTCAAACCCTTAAAAAATAACCCTTAGGTTCCATTTATCTTGTTTGAACCCCTTTGCTACAATAAAATTCAGTTAAACTACACCATTTTTGGAAAAAATATATAAAACTTGCATTAATAGCAGTTTGGTTGGTCAAATATATTTAAAGTTTTTAACCAGAAATTGAATTTTTATACAGGGTGTTCGGAACATGAACCGTTGGGATATTGCTAGGGTCATCTGCTATTTTTTCAACCTTGGAACTTGGGTCCTTAGAGTCACGGCTAAAGAGATATGAATTTTTTAATTTTTTTCTCAAATTATCCAAAATCTCACCTTTAAACCCTCGTAAGCATTTTATTAATGTCTGGAAAAGCACCATTTTTTTTTTATAATTCTGTAATCTTATGTTACTTCAACTAATTAATAGATTTGTTAAAATTTATGTACCAAAGGGACATACGAGGTTTTTCATTAAAGAACATTAGTGATTTTGTGAAAATTAAAAATTAAAAAAAGTATCGACACTTGAGAACTTCATTTTCTTTTAAAAACTTCTCTAGTTGATTACTTTTCTAACGTTATGCTACACATTGATTAAAAAAAAACAATTCTGCTTTAAAATACCAATATTCCGTGAGACGGGCAATAATCGTTCGGACTTGATAAGAAAAACAATTTGATGTTTATGATCGTTTCGAACAAAATTTATAAATAAAGAACAAAACACATTATTGTTAAAAGTTTAACTTTTGTTTAAGTAGGTAAACGATCATAAACATCAAATTGTTTTTCTTACCAATTCTGAACGAGTCTCGCCTTTCTGACGGAATATCCGTATTTTAAAGCAGAAATGTTTTTTTTTTTATCAATGTGTAGCATACCCTTAGAAAGGCAATCAACTAAAGAAGTTTTTAAAAGAAAATGAAGCTCTCAATTGTCGATACTTTTTTTGATTTTTAATTTTGAAGTTGATTTTCTTTTACAAAATCACTAATGTTCTTCAATTAAAAACCTCGTATGCCCCTTTATTGGTACACCAATTTTAACAAATCTATTAATTAGTTGAAGAAGCATAAGATTACGGAAAATTTTTTAAAAAATGGTGCTTTTCCAGACATTAATAAAAAAAACTTACGAGGGTTTAAAGGTGGGATTTTGGATAATTTGAGAAAAATTTATTTTAAATTCATATCTTTTTAGCCGTGACTCTTAGGACTCAAGTTCCAAGATTGAAAAGGTAGCAAATAACCCCAACAATATCCCAAAAAATTTTGACGGTTCATGTGCCGAACACCCTGTATACACGCTCTTTTTCCTCGTACAGTGCTTAATTGCAATGTGGTGACCATTGTTCTTTACTAAAAGTTGTTTAACTTAAAACAAAAACTAAATTTAGATGCTTGGTGTTTTGAACAAGTGAGTGTTTATACCAAGCCTATAAAAATACTTTTTTTAATGGTAGGTTATGTATTTTGCTTAATATTATAGCAAAGATCCAATGATTTAGCATTCTTTTCTCCCGCTTGACATTTTTGGAAAATGTTGTTTTCGAGAAAATTGCAAAAAACTGATTTTTAGGATTTGGGGCCTTATATGTAGCAAAGCTAAAGGAGGATTTTGGCGAAGAATATGTGGGGATTTGTCCGATTTGCTAAGGAATAAGTGTACCAAAATTCACCCAGCACCTAGTTTTTTTGAGGTTTTTTTTCCTTATAGGCTCGTACCTGAGTATAATCAATCATATAATCAAGTTTTCTGCAACCTAATGTTGTCAATTTTCTGCGATAGGAGGATTGTCTGTATGCTGGTGGCCCAAAGTACATCTTGCAAAAGAAAGAATCAGATATGGGACTACTGGACTTAATGGATTTTTATTCAGAACATGAACACTTTTCCCATCAAATTTTCCTTCTCGAATTTGTGCTTTCCTAAATATATAAAAAACTATAATTTAGTACTTAAATCGTGTGTCTAATTTAATAAACAAAAATCTGTTAAAACAATAACGAAAAAAAATTTTTTAAAATACCATGCCTTAATAATTAACAAATTCAATAATAACGTACTTTTTCGGCGACCCGGTATAATCCCCATAATTACTCGCTCGATAATCCTCGAACAAGACGGAAAAATGCCATCTTCTATTCTCTCTTACTCCTGTGATTCCAACAAAGATAGACAGATATTCCACACATCGCCAGAATATTCTCGACCCGACTTTATTGATCGCTGACTTCAGGCAATTGGATTCGTTGAAATATTTTCAACGTTCTCTCTCTCACACTCTGATTCAAACAAAGATAGCTAGACGTTCTCGACAGGCCAAGAATATTCTGGGTCGGTCGTTAGCTTGCGGATTTTTCCACCGCATTCGAAACGACGTTCGAGATTATTCGACCCTGTTCGAGTTAATTTTACCGTTTATATAAAAGCGTTTCGTTTTAGCGGCAAAGGCAGATAAGTTTGAATATCGAAAGAGTTCAAATCGAAAGCATATACAAGCGAATTTTTCAGTGCAGTTTAAAAAAGTGAATACAAGTGCAAGTAGTGAATTTAAATCCAACAAGCAAACAAAAATGGTAAAAGCTCCAGCAATCGGTATTGACTTGGGAACCACATACTCCTGTGTGGGTGTGTGGCAGCATGGAAAAGTGGAGATCATCGCCAACGATCAAGGAAACAGAACCACTCCAAGTTATGTTGCGTTCACCGACACCGAACGGCTTATCGGAGATGCAGCGAAGAACCAAGTTGCCTTGAACCCACAGAACACCGTTTTCGACGCAAAAAGGCTCATCGGCAGAAAATTTGACGACCCAAAAATTCAAGCCGACATTAAACACTGGCCTTTCAAAGTCACCAGCGACTGCGGCAAGCCCAAAATCCAAGTAGAGCACAAAGGAGAAACCAAGAAATTTGCACCAGAAGAAATTAGCTCAATGGTGCTTACCAAAATGAAAGAAATAGCAGAAGCCTACTTGGGAACGAACATCAAAGATGCCGTTATCACAGTCCCAGCATACTTCAACGACTCACAAAGGCAAGCAACAAAAGATGCAGGTGCTATCGCAGGTTTGAATGTTTTGAGAATTATTAATGAACCAACAGCAGCAGCTCTAGCTTATGGCCTCGACAAAAACCTTAAAGGCGAAAGAAATGTCCTCATTTTTGACCTAGGTGGTGGCACCTTTGATGTATCCATCCTTACCATCGATGAAGGATCACTGTTTGAAGTAAGAGCCACTGCTGGTGACACACATTTGGGAGGTGAAGACTTTGATAACAGACTCGTCAACCACTTTGTTGAAGAATTTAAGAGAAAATTCAAGAAAGATCTCAAAAGTAACCCAAGGGCTTTAAGACGACTCAGAACAGCAGCAGAACGAGCCAAAAGAACTTTGTCATCAAGCACAGAAGCTACAATAGAAATCGATGCTCTATTTGAGGGTATCGACTATTATACCAAAATCACAAGGGCTCGTTTTGAAGAACTCTGTTCCGATCTCTTTAGAGGAACTTTACAACCAGTAGAAAAGGCCCTTAACGATGCAAAAATGGACAAAGGGTCAATCCATGACATAGTTCTGGTGGGTGGATCTACTAGAATTCCAAAGGTTCAACAACTATTACAGAACTACTTTAATGGCAAACAGCTGAATCTTTCCATTAACCCAGATGAAGCAGTAGCCTACGGCGCGGCAGTCCAAGCCGCAGTACTTAGTGGTGAGACAGACAGCAAGATTCAAGATGTCCTCCTAGTCGACGTAACCCCCCTGTCTATGGGCATTGAAACAGCTGGTGGAGTTATGACTAAGATCATAGAAAGGAACGCCAGAATTCCATGTAAACAAAGTCAGACATTTACAACATATGCTGACAACCAGCCTGCTGTAACCATCCAAGTATTTGAAGGTGAAAGAGCTATGACCAAAGACAACAACCTTCTGGGTACCTTTGACTTGACAGGCATTCCACCTGCACCCAGAGGGGTTCCAAAGATTGATGTTACATTTGACTTGGATGCAAACGGTATTCTCAACGTGTCCGCCAAAGATACCAGCTCAGGCAATTCACGCAACATTACCATCAAGAATAACAAAGGCAGATTGTCCCAAGCTGACATTGACAGGATGTTGTCAGAGGCAGAAAGATACAAAGAAGAGGACGAGAAACAGAGACAGAAAGTCGCCGCTCGCAATCAACTTGAAGCCTATGTTTTCCAACTGAAACAAGCTGTAGCTGATTGCGGTGACAAACTCAGCTCCGAAGACAAATCCACCGTAGAAAGAGAATGTGAAGAAACGCTGAAATGGCTAGACAATAACAACTTAGCTGAGAAAGAAGAGTTCGAAGACAAACAAAAGCAGCTCACTTCCGTTTGCAGTCCAATCATGTCCAAACTGTATGCAGGAAGTGGCCCTCAGAACAGCTATGGAGGTGCCGGAGCTGCTGGCGGAATGCCTGGTGGTTGCGGACAACAAGCAGGTGGATTTGGAGGACAGCGAAGTGGACCAACCATTGAAGAAGTTGATTAAATTAAGAAATGATTGTAAAAAATTTAAATATTTTTAAAATATTTAAAGTGAAAGACTGTAAATAATAATTAGGTAATTTATTTTTTTAGTAATACGATTATTTAAAATGTAAAAAGGCAACTTCCGACTGATATTGTAAATAGATAAAAAATATTTATAAATAAATTTTTTATTTTACTTATATCATAGAGGAATATATACTAATATATTTCTTTATGCTTATATATAAAATAGAAGTTCATGTGAGATAATGATTTTACCTGAATTTATATAAAATGTAAAATTATTTACATTATTTGGTAATGTAAAAAGTTTACATGTTTAAAGACCGTTTTTTCTCACATAAATTCAGGCAAGATAATTATTTCAAACGAACAGTGAATAAACATAAATAAATAAAAGCCAAATACTTAATACTGAGACTCTTTTTATTAAAATTTTGTAAAGTGATAATAACTTTTTAAAATACTAAATTTGGCAACAAAATAGATCTAAAAAGTATAGTAAAAATGTACATCTAAAACTTAAAAAGAAACTTTTTGGTATAAAAGTTGGAAATGCTTTTGGTTTTCGTGTAAGGATACAAGTTATAGATTACACAGCAATTGGGCATTTTTATAAAAAGGAATAATTTTCTAAAATTTGTAGTGAATATGATTGCTTTTGTAGAGGACTTGTACATTTTGTAAACATTTAAACATAACAATTATTTTTAAATATAACAATTGATGCACCTAAGGTTATCTATCAGGCAAATGCTTGTAAAGTCAAATTTTAACAATTTTATTAAATCGTTCATATGGCTATATTCATATTTGTATAACAGAATACAATAAAAATTTAACAAAATCTTGTAAATTTAACACAGAGTAGAAAAAAATTTCTCTAATATATTTAAACGTTCACAATAAAATAAAATATTTAAGAAAAATATGTTCTAACCTGATTTTTTAGGTGACAAAATAAATAAATGATTTTCATTAATTTTAGGTTGATAAAAAAGTTTTAACGTTTTGTTTTGTGAATTTTCTAGAATGTTATAGAAATTTCACACACGAAGTTCACAGTTTCGCACAATAAAAACATTTAATAAACAACTAAGTTTAAGGACACTTTTTTTAAACTTAATAAAATTCAAAATAGTTAATCTAAAAAAAAACGATGGATTGCTTTACAGCCTGAATATTCTCAAATTAATTAATCTAATCTTAATTGAGCAGTTCCTTTGTTAAAACTGCTAGATACAAAATATTACTATTTTGATCCCCATTCAGCTACGACCAGCGAAAAATTAGTTTAAACTCCTTTTTACAGCTTAAAAAATTCGGTAATTAGTTAGTTATCACTTTTACAGATTAATCTTTTACATAAACAATTTTGATATTTTTATTTATGCTGAAAATTCAACTAATGCCCATCCACACACCCATCTTTTTCATTATAATTAGAAAAACAAAAAAAAATTCAGAAGATTCCAGAAAAAATGCATTTTTCTGATTCCAAGTGAATTCTTGGTTTAAAATTAGTTTTTTTTGTGAAATTTCAGGTTTTCCAGAGCACGTGGGAACCTTGTTTCAAACAGAAGTCACAATAATTCTACAAATTAATACTCAACAACAAAACGCAGATACTTTTTAGCCAACCTAATACACTTCGCACAAAACGTATTGCATCATTTGAAAATATAGCTATTCATTTTCCCATTTTTTTGGGCACCCCAGTAAATAACTTTGAGAACTTTTAAGCTATTTACGCTAAATAGAACTATTTAGCTTATATTTAGAACTATTAAGCATTTTAAAGAATTAATCAAATCTGTGATGCGAGACTTTTTTATGCGGAGTGTAAAATATAATTAGAACCAATGTAAATGGATATGCATGATCACTGTTTTATTCAACTTTTATTTAACGTCCTAACTTTTTTCTTCTATTTAAAGAAATTTCTTTTTTAAACTCTCTTGACTGAAATACAAACTGTTTTTATAGCAATCAGATGGCTAGTGGGTGATTTAAATGACAGGAAATTGACATTTCTCTGTAGACACCAAAAGAAACAAAAACTTAATTCAAAAAATAGTATACCATAGGGATTTACATGTTAAAATTTCTTTGTTCTGCAATGAATTGGGGGGTTATAACTTTGTTTCAATATAGAGACGAGTCGTAGGTACATGCTCCATGATTGTTTATGTTACACAAGACGCTAGCGCTACCAAGTCCACTTTCAATCCCTGGCTTTGCAAGCGCAGATCTACCAATATTATTTACCTCATGTCTTAGAATAGATGCATACAGGGTGATTTTCACTTGAATGATTCTAACCACATGAAAATAGAAAGTTTCAAAAACTTAACCTAACAAAACCTAATCAAATCTAACCGAACCGAAGGAAACTGAACCAATAATTTTTTAAAAAAAAAAAACTTTCCTGACTTCCTGCCCGGGATCCTAGAGGATGTGAATCCGAACCGAACCAAACCGAACCTAACTAAACTGAACCAAACCTAACCTAACCAAACTAAACTACAACACGTACTGCTAATTAGGTTTAGTTGGGTAGGGTTAGGTTTGGATAGGTTCGGTGCGGTACGGTCCGGTTCGGATTCACATCCTCTAGCATCCCAGGTAGGAAGTCAGGAAAGTTTTTTTTTTGAAAAAAATATTAGTTTAGTTTGCTTTGGTTTGGTTCGGTTAGATCTGATTAGGTTTCGTTAGGTTAGGTTTTTGAAACTTTCTATTTTCATGTGGTTAGAATCATTCAAGTGAAAATCACCCTGTACATCGATCCTAATACATGAGGTAAATAATATTGGTAGATCTACGCATGCGAAGCCAGGGATTGGAAGTGGACTTGGTAGCGCTAGCGTCTTGTTTTATGTTACCAAAACTCCGTTTTAACCGTAAAATATTTTGTTTTCAACGAGCTATCTGACATGTTTTGATTACCCAAAATCAGTATTTTTGTTTACGAGGACTATTACAAAATTATTATTTTGTTAATTAATAATTTTTAAACTTTTTTACAGGTTTGTAAATGTTTGTTAGATTGGAGAGAATTCATACGAGACATGTACAAAATTTCAACATTAAATAAGATGCAGAACAAAAGTTAAGATAGGGTCGAAGTTTTAAGGTGTAAATCCCTCCCTAAAAAAAATTCACTGTATATTATACATCAAGGGACAAAAGTGGTACTTTTTATCCCATGGTAAAAAGTTTGTAGGACGAATATAGCGAGGGCTACAATTCGACGCGGAATAAAACCACTTTTATCGCAAGGTTTTCTTTTTTTTGGGATTTTTAAGTTTTTTTGTTTGGTTAGTTTAGGGGGTTTTAAGTTTTTTTAGGGGTTTTTCGCAGTTATAAGGAGAGGCTCTATGGGGATGTGTCCCACTCTTTCTAGCATTATTCAGGATTTTAGGAGATAGAGAGATCTCTACATCCTTTTCTTTGTCTGACATTTTCGTGGGAATTTTTTAGACGTTGCTTTTATATTTTAGGTTAGAAAATATTTCAAATTTTGACAAAAGAACAAAGCTGATTTAAGGTCTTTAATATTTTAAGTGAGAAAATACTTTAAATTTTGACAACAAAAACGAAACAGGTTACTAACCATATAAAGAAATACGACACGCACTAGTCAAGCTCTTAAAGCAAATCATAACATTTAAGCAGCGCCATCTATCGTACAGCTCACTAATTAAACTGCTTTGGCGCTCTGCGTGTTGTATATTCTTATACTCTTAGTTTGTTTTTAATTTTTAAATTGACAGGTTAATTAGTACACTTTTGAAACAAAAAAAAACTTTGTCAAAAATATAGTTCAATATAGTTTTCACGCACTAGTCAAGGTCTTAAAACAAATCATAACAGCGCCATCTATCGTACAGCTCGCTAATTAAACTGTTTTGACCCTCTGCGTGTTCTGTATTCATAGACTCTTAGTTTGTTTTCAATTTTTAAATTTACAGGTCAATTAGTAACTTTTGAAACATAAAAAACTTTGTCAAAAATATAGTTCATGTTTTTCTAGAATACAATTTTTCCTTACAAATATTGGTTTACTGTGAAAGTTGTGGCAAAGTAAAAACATCAAACTTTAACAGTAAATTATTGAAATGTAATGCCAATTTGAAGAAACCAATTATTTTTTAAAAATTGGTTTAAAAAAATGTCACGATCATTAAGCTCCCCTTTTTTGTTTTTTTTTTTAGATTTTGTTACTCTATATGGTCTAAAAATATGATATTCTTTAATCAAAAGAACAGTGTGTTTTTGTAGACAGTATACTTTTTAAAGCAATCAATAAAATAGTACCCGAATTTACTAACTAATTTTCTCAAAAACGCTTTGGTTACATTTTGCTATTTTTTTTTCTGTTTTGCTAAAAATAGTGTTTGGTTTTTGTGTATTATGATCTCTAGAAAAAAATATCAATGTTATGTAACTCAGGTAACCCTGAATAGTTAACAGAAGCGAGCAAAAATTAAGTGAATACAAAAATCAGTCATAAATCGATTTAAAAAAAGTTAATACTGCTAACTCCTGGATTCAGTGCCATTTGGAGTAAGATCTTTGGAATTATCTAGTAGAGAAGCCGAAACGTTTCCAGTATCATTTTCATTTGGTTCTTTTGGAGCTTCTATCCTTATCACGTCTAGAGGTTTCTTCGGTTTTCTGAAAAAACGTGGAAATCAAAGTTAATAAGGACAATTTCTTAATTGCAACCATTGTATTTTTATTTTAGTTTTATTTTAGACCATTGGGATGTAATAAAATCATATACCTAATAATACGTTTTCGAGATATTCGAGTTTAAATTCTTCATTTTATATTTTTAAAAGACGAATGTCTTAAATGAATCGATACTGTCACATTTTTAGCTTGCAAAAGGTGGGATAAAAACAATTTTGACATAGGTTGACCCCATTATAAAAAATTAAAGTTTTCGATCTTGGGAGAGGTCGCGATCGGTCGCCATCTTGAATTAATTGTGCACTAAACCATCGAAGAAATAACTGGACTGGATGTTCTCTGACTAAACTGATTTTTTCAAAATAGCTCTCAAATGGTAAACTTTAGGACAAAAGTTTTAGTATTACAGCGAAATGGTAAAATTTGCTACAATAATCCTTCATTTTTTGTCAGACCAATAGTTTCCGATCTACAAGGCCGCTCATTTCGCCGCCATTTTAAATTTAGATTGATTTTTTTGAGTAAATGTTCGTTAAAAATGATGATGATGACTCCTTTTCAGATATCACCATTCATTTCATCTCCATCCCATATGGTTACGCTCGGACTGATGTGTCTCAATGAGGACAAAACACCGGTGTCTTCGAGCTTCCCTGTCCAACTTTTGAGAAACTGCCCACAAACCTGTTTTAGTTAAGTCTTTTGACTATTTCCTTGCAATCTCGCTATTATTTTACTATATTTTTCCCTTCTATCTATCTATTAGCGTTCCTCGATCCATCTTTTGATTCTGTAGGCCTCTCCCAATATCTTTCCTGTCTGTCGCCGTGTTTATCCATATAGTTCCCGCATGATTCTTCAAATCGTCCGCCCATCTCATTTGTGGTCTTCCCCAATTCCTTTGTTTTCCCAAGGTCTCCAGTTTACAATACATTTTTTCCATCGATCGTCTTTCTGTCTGATATTACGACCGATATTTCCATTTTAATTTTGCTACTTCTCCTCTGACAAATCTGTTAGCTTTACATGTAACATTTGTCTTTCCTTTGTCCAGGTCTCGGATCCATAGGTAAGTACAGGAAGGATACATTGGTTATACACTTAATTTCCGAATGCTGCCCAGGCCAATCTTACTCGTCTCTTGATTTTTCTATATTGACCTTTAACTTAAAAACTACGTATTTTTTAGTGCAAAATTAAAATCTAAAGACCAATAAAAAATCTTTAAGTTAACCGGAAGTATTAAGTTTTATTCAACTTTCAAAAGAATATAATATAATTTATCTTTAAAAACTGATACTACTATGTCGGTTTAGAACGTTTTTCTACGTTGTCCGACGCCTATTCTCCACCTCCTTCGATCCTGACAATCATCTTCTGTTAGATTTTCTTGACTCATTGATCTTTAGATTGACTGTTGCCATTCTAGTTTAGGACGCCCTCTTTTTCTGCGCCCTATTGGTTGCCATTCTAGGACTTGCTTTGGTAATCTTTCGTCGTTCATCCGTTGTACATGGCCGTACCATATCAGTTGCCTTTTAGTGATGTCATCCGTTATGCTTCCCTCGATTCCCATTCTTTCTTTTATGATGTCATTTCTTATGTGATCTATTCTAGATATTCTCATTGATCTTCCTTCTTATTGCGTCCATTTCGACACTTTCCATTTTTGTTTTGTATTTTTCTGTTACGTGACAAGTCTCTATTCCATAACACAGCATGCTTTTCACCATTGTTTCATATATGTTAAATGTAACATTCTTTTTTATCTCTCTGCTCCATAAAATACTCTTAAGACATCCAATAACCGTTTTTGCTTTCACTATTCTTTTTTCCAGTTCTTTACAATCTGTTCCTGTCTTATCAAATGTGACACCCAAGTATACGTACTCATTGCATGGAGATATTGTTTGTCCATTGTCTAGTTCTAACTCACTGGATTCGTTTCCAATACATAAGTACTGTGTCTGGTCCACGTTCACTGTTAATCCCCACTATTGGTATTCTTCCATTAACTTTCTCATCATATACTCCATGTCTTCTTTATCATTAGCTACAATTACTTGGTCGTCAGCAAACTGTAGTGCGTATATGGTAAATCGGTCGTTAAGTTGTATTCCCATGCCGTGTACTTTGCGTTTCCAGTTTTTTAGAGCTACTGCGATATATATTTTAAAAAGAGTTGGAGAGATACAACATCCCCGTCTTAAGCCTTTTGTTACCAGGAATTCTTTTGAAAGTCTATTTCCAATTTTAACTTTAGATTTTGACCCTTATAGTTCTTTTATCGCTTTTATGTATGTATGATTGATATTAGTTTGCTCTAACACTGTCCATAATTTTTCTACTGGAACGGTATCATATGCTTTTTCTAGGTCCACAAAAAGGTAACATGAGTCTCTATATTTCTGGCGCTCCTTTTCTCAATTACTTGTTTAAGACAAAAAACATTATCACTACAAGATCTGCCTGCTGCCACTTTGCTCTTCTTCTTCTTGTTCATGAAACTGATTTTTGTTTTAAAGGATGTGTTACTTAATAGGAACGAGTTTATGGTTAGCACTCCATTGGCGTGCAGCCCTAAATTAATATTAAATATCACAAAACAAAATTTTTTTATAGGTTTAGTTCGACATTAACACATTTTGTCCTAAGGTTAATCATTTGTTATTTTGAAAAAATCTTAGATGCACACTAAAACCAAGATGGCAAAAGATGACCACTCCCAATTTCAATAGCCATATTTTTTATCCTGTAGATTACTAGTTATGAACAAGAAAATAATTTATTATTACCATTATATTCTTATTAATTTTGTCTGTTTTAAGTATCTAGGAGGATGCAGGGTTGGCTTGGTTTAATAGAGGGTGAAGTCAAGACGTTTTTTTTACAGAAAACTTACTTTCCAAAGGCTTCTCCTTCAGCAATTGTTTGTGGTAGTTTCTTGTTCAGCGTTTCGGGAAGAAGAAGGGATAACATTCCACCAATCAGCGTCAACGAACCAAAAATAACTAAAGGTAACCCAGGCCAAAAACTCGGCTAAAAATTAAAAATTATTGATAATATTTATGATAATAAATTAAATAAAAATAAGTGTAAGGAAGAAAATTTAATAAATGTATTATTGTAGTGTAAACTTACCTTAGTATTTAAAAGGTGTTGTTAGAAAAATGTATTTACACAACGTATGTAACGAAGTAGTAGTAAAATGTGTATTTTTACATTGTCCCAACCTTCTTCTTATAATAAACATGTGCCTGGTTATGGCAATGCAATTTTTTGACAAGATATGTATTATAAATAATACTACAGAAACTTTTTGAGAAAGTGTGTGAAAAAAATCGGCAATTTTGTAAAATCTGGACACCCGAGAAGTTGATTTGTATAAAGAAACGTGGGATATCGTATCAAAAAATTGCATTATCAGACCAGCTAGCAAGAACAAACGCAAACCAAACCAAATGCAAGTGAAAACAAAAAATGCACAAACACATTATAACCATAGCACAAAGTAACATCTTAGGCTTCATTTACTCAAGGTTATGTTACAGTTTTTGAAACTATTTTGTTCATAACTCTCGTTTTGTCTTTAAACAATACACATATATGTAGATATGAGCTAAAAAACTATGATTAATCCTTGAGTAAACTAGGCCAGAATTGACAGGGTATTAATTTGACATGGGTGACGGTGTTAAATAGAAAAAAGGTCAATAACTTTTGAATAAAATATAATCTTTGTTATTGTTAAAATTGCCAAAAGCTTTATGTTGTATGTTAATTAGTACGTTAGTACATATTATTTGTTTATTAAGGGACGGGCAGGGATGATTATAATTAATTACATTTTCTAATTTGTGTAAATTTATGCAAAAGAGTGTTAATGGTATATGACAAGATTTAATTTAAACTGGTCCAAGTAGAATAAAAAATTGCATCATCCGAGCTGCTGGCAAGAAGAACAAACGCAAACCAAACCAAATGCTAATAAAAACAAAAAATAAACAAAGGCATTAAAACAAAGTAACATCTTAGGTTTAATTTCCTTAAGGTTATGTTACAGTTTATGAAACTATTTTGTTCATAAGTCTTATTTTGTCTCTACAAAACACACAGATATGTAGATATGAGCTAAAAAACTATGACTAATCCTTGAGTAAACTAGGTCATAATTGACAGCGTATTAATTTGAAATGGGTGACGGTGTTAAATAGAAAAAAAGGTCAATAACTTTTGAATAAAACATCTTTGTGTTCAGGAATGTCAAAATTGCCAAAAGTTTTATGTTGTATGTTAATTAGTACGTTAGTACATATTATTTGTTTATTAAGTGACGGGCAGGGATGATTATAATTAATTACATTTTCTAATTTGTGTAAATTTATGCAAAAGAGTGTTGATGGTATATGACAAGATTTAATTTAAACTGGTCCAAGCAGAATAAAAAATTGCATCATCCGAGCTGCTAGCAAGAAGAACAAACGCAAACCAAACCAAATGTTAATAAAAACAAAAAATAAACAAAGACAATAAAACAAAGTAACATCTTAGGTTTAATTTACTTAAGGTTATGTTACAGTTTATAAAACAATTTTGTTCATAACTCTCATTTTGTCTCTACACAACACACAGATATGTAGATATGAGCTAAAAAACTATAACTAATCCTTGAGTAAACTAGGCCATAATTGACAGGGTATTAATTTCAAATGGGTGACGGTATTAAATAGAAAAAAAGATCAATAACTTTTGAATAAAACATCTTTGTTTCCAGGAGTGTCACAATTGCCAAAAGTTTTATGTTGTATATTAATTAGTACGTTAGTATACATTATTTGTTTATTAAGGGACGGGCAGGGGTGGTTATAATTAATTACATTTTTAATTTGTATAAATTTATGCAAAAGAGTGTTGATGGTTTATGACAAGATTTAATTTAAACTGGTCCAAGCAGAATAAAAAATTGCATTATCCAAGCTGCTAGCAAGAAGAACAAACGCAAACCAAACCAAATTCTAGTAAAAACAAAAAATGCACAAACACATTAAAACAAAGTAACATCTTAGGCTTAATTTACTCAAGGTTATGTTACAGTTTATAAAACAATTTTGTTCATAACTCTCATTTTGTCTCTACACAACACACAGATATGTAGATATGAGCTAAAAAACTATGACTAATCCTTGAGTAAACTAGGCCATAATTGACAGAGTATTAATTTGAAATGGGTGATGGTGTTAAATAGAAAAAAGGTCAATAACTTTTAAATAAAATATCTTTGTTTCCAGGAGTGTCACAATTGCCCAAAGTTTTATGTTGTATGTTAATTAGTACGTTAGTACATATTATTTGTGCATTAAGGGACGGGCAGGGTGGTTATAATTAATTACATTTTCTAATTTATGTAAATTTGTGTAAGAGTGTTAATGGTATATGACAAGATTTAATTTAAACTGGTCCAAGCAGAGTAAAAAATTGCATCATTCGAGCTGCTAGCAAGAAGAATAAACGCAAACCCAACCAAATGCCAGTAAAAACAAAAAATGCACAAATACATTAAAACAAAGTAACATCTTAGGCTTAATTTACTCAAGGTTATGTTACAGTTTATGAAATTTATTTTGTTTATAACTCTCATTTTGTCTCTAATTAACATACAACATAAAACTTTTGGCAATTGTAACACACAGATAAGTAGATATGAACTTAAAAACTATGACTAATCCTTCAGTAAACTAGGCCATAATTGACATGGTATTAATTTGAAATGGGTGATAGAGTTAAATAGAAAAAAAGGTCAGTAACTTTTGCATAAAACATCTTTGTTTTCATGAGTGTCAAAATTGCCAAAAGTTTTATGTTATATGTTAATTAGTACGTTAGTACATATTGTTTGTTTATTATGAGACGGGTAAGGGTGGTTATGATTAATTTAACATTTTTTAATTTGTGGAAATTTATGCAAAAGAGTGTTGATGATATATGGTATTTAATTTAAAGTGTTCCAAACAGAATAAAAAATTGCGTCATCCAAGCTGCTAGCAAGAAGAATAAACGCAAACCAAACCAAATGCCAGTAAAAACAAAAAATGCACAAACACATTAAAACAAAATAACATCTTAGGCTTATTTTACTCAAGGTTATGTTACAGTTTATGAAAGTATTTTGTTCTAACTCTCATTTTGTCTCTACACAACCCACAGATATGTAGATATGAGCTAAAAAACTATGACTAATCCTTGAGTAAACTAGTCCATAATTGACAGGGTATTAATTTCAAATGTTTGATGGTGTTAAATAGAAAAAAAGGTCAATAACTTTTGCATAAAACATCTTTCTTTTCAAGAGTATCAAAGTTTCTTGTTTAAATTTCCTTAAAAGTTACATCAGAACATCAATATTCTGTAGAGTGGATATTTTTCTATTTTTTTACAGAACTTTAATTAAAGTGTGAATTAAAGTTTATTTGTCAACTTGTAATTAAAATTTCTTACCCTCCAGAGATTTTTGAAACAAATATTTTAATTGTATGCATCTGCTACCCTTAAAAGAAAACACCCTGTATATTTTTATTAGTAAGTATGTATTATTTGTTTATGAAGGGAACGTCAATGGTGGTAACAATGTAATTAATTTTTAATTCGTGTAAGCTGATGTAAAAAAGTTAAAACCAACAAGATTTAATTTCAACTGGTGCTTAAATCAATGTTTGCTTTATAGACGTGCCCAGTGTGGACTAAAATTTAAAGCGTGTAAAAACAAGTGTTAAAATATATTTACAAAAAACTAAACTATGAAAAAACCAAACCAAAAATCTATCAAAAATGCAACACTTTCAACAAAAATTTAAAAAGATAAACAAACCAAGTTTGAATCAGTTCTAACGCTTTTGTTATCAAAAATACGTTAAAGGCGTTTCGTCGATATTTTTCTACTAAACTTGTGTGCAATAGTATAAAACAACACAAAAAAATTATGCTCTAGAATTTATTTGTCGGAAGTTCCAAAGGTACGCTAAAATACTGAAAATATTTATTAAAGACCCAACAATTATCAGAGTGAAAAATAAAATTATTATAGAGTACACGAATATTTTTATAAAATTGACAATTAAGATTTTTCTAAATATCAAACTAGGTTTGTTTCACATTTTTATTTAAATTATCACAAAAATCACTTACCATATCGATAATGTAAGGTGCCACAATAGACCCGAGCCTGGCAAAAGTGGAACTAGCGCCCATACCAGCGTTCCTGACCACTGTTGGAAACTGTTCAGCAGAAAATATGTAAATTGACACGTAACTGACGGTTATAGCGAGTTTTCCGAGCATTGCCAGAGCGACTGTTAACCATACTAAGCCTAAAAAGTAATAACAAATCAATATATCACGCTTTGTTTGAAAAAACATTTCCAAACTAGTAACCCAAGAAACATTTATATGACTTACAACCTAATGTGACCTGAACCGACGTCAGATTTAGTGGAATTTTAAGTTGCAAGATTGATTATGCGTTAAGCGACGTCGCATTCATATCAAAACCGACGTTATCAAATATACGTCCGTTTTTTTAACGATCTTGCGACGTCAAATAATGCAACGCAATATACC
Organism: Aspidapion aeneum; assembly: GCA_963576565.1. NCBI lineage: Eukaryota > Metazoa > Arthropoda > Insecta > Coleoptera > Brentidae > Aspidapion > Aspidapion aeneum. The sequence goes on from OY755043.1 coordinate 14,379,952, forward strand.
ATTAATTTCCCAACGTCGGTCTTACGTTCGTTTGTTCGACGTACAAAAACCACCGGCCCACGCGTCACATGTACAGCCTACTGTCATTTATAGACGCCCATAACCTAACAAAACATTTGTTTGGTCAAGAGATATTTTGTTCAGGACGGCTACGTTTCAGGACATGACGCAGTTTTATATCTTTTTTGGATTTTGGAAACCATAATACCCCATCCTCTTCCCACAGGTAGGGTATGGGTTTTATTTCCCTTAGATTTTTGATATTAAAACAAACATTTCTAAAAAATAAAAAAAAAACAATGATTTCGGTGTTTAGTTAGCTTTGGGACCGTGGGATTTACCTATTGTAGTAGAAAAAGAGCGGACGTTGAGTTCCAATCCGTTGGTAGGCCGACGCAAAATCATGCGGGGGAACGTCCGAATTTAATGGGACGAAATACGTTTGCCGGACGTCGGACTTCGACTCTTTGGTTATCTTTCACAACCAAAAGTGGAGACCCGGTCCGAATTGGTATATTATTAGTTCACATTAAGTCAGACACAGTAATCCGCCTTTCTGAAAAGGTTAGCGTCTGTCGGCCATTATAAAATATTTTTTTCTTTTTGTAATTTTAAGTAGAAATGAAAGAATAATTGTAAAATTATTAACAAATTTGAGTTTAGTGAGGCAGCAAAACATTTTTTTTACAAAAATAAAAAAAATAATAAAAATTAGATCTATTTAACAAATATATATTTTAGTAAATCTTGCATATTTCAGGAGCGCTTGCTGTTTTTGAAAGTATTTTAATCACATTTACCAATAAACATGCCTTCGTCGTAAAATTTTTGTTGGATTCCTGCTTTAAAATATAAATTATTAATATTCTAATACCGCCTTTCATGCATGACTATAATTGTCATTTGTAAAATGCACCCATTTTTAAGAGACTTGTTATAATAAGTGTAAATTATTTACTTATCAGGTATAATTTTAATTACTCGACAGGAATTCTTTTTAGCAAAAACTATATGTATTCTAGGCAATGGAAACGAAACCAAACGCAACTTACCTGTTTGCGACTAAATTTAAGTGACGGAAATCCAACGTACAATTACGTTGTTAATTGGTAAACTCTATTACCTATAAGGTCAGATGCTGACGTCGTAGCGACCCGAATTTGTATTCCCCATTTAGGTGCAAACGAGGGTCGTCAGGCGGTCGAAACGACGTCGGCACCCGACGTCGCGTTTATCGCAAGCAACGTATGCGTAACGTAATACGACGTCCAAATGCTGCTTGGGAAGAATTTTTCATTTTAAAATTTGTATTGGAGAATTTGGCTATACTTTTATCTCAATTCTTTTTACGGAATACCACTTTCGCGTACTTGGGTTTTTTTTACATGAAATGTTTTTGTTATGATTTCACTCCCTTTTTAAAGGATTTGGATAATATTGAAGTTTTAAAGTGGTAAAACATGAGCAATAATGTTCAAAACTTCTGAAATGCCTTATTAAAAATTTTGGGGTTTTTTAAGTTTTAGATCACACATTATAAAACTATAGTAGTGTGAGCTACGGTGATCCAAATTTTTTCGAGAAAAAAAAAGTTGCTCCGATTTCAAAAATTTTTATATATCTTTGCGTTTCAGATGATTTTTAAACTTTTTTGTTGCGCCGTCTGTCTGTCTGTATGTCTGTCTGTAACGACCAACGCGCATAACTCAAAAACCGCTTGACCGATTTTAATGAAATTTGGTACCAAGGCTGGGTCTTGGGTCGAGATGGTCCCATTTAAAAATGAACAAAATCCACCAAACACAAGCCAAATAAAAGGGTGGGGGTAGATTTCAAAAATTAGAGTTTATGTGAAAATATGTCGTGTGTGATATCAAACGAAAGGTAATTGAGTCTGGAGTTAAACAAAATATATTTCAGTTTTTTTTTATAAAAAGGGTGGGGGTAGACTTCAAAAATTAGAGTTTACGTAAAAATATGGCGTGTGTGATATTAAATGAAAGGTAATTGAGTCCGAAGTTAAACAATCACATTTTAGTTTTTCTTTTTTTTAAGGGTGGGGGTAGATTTCAAAAATTTGAGTTTAAGTCAAAACATGTCTTGTGTGGTATTAAACGAAAGGTAATTTAGTCTAGAGTTGAATAAAATATATTTTAGTTTTCAGTTATATTAGCATGTACACTATAACTATAGTACCTAGTGTGAGCTTAGGGGCCCATATATTGGCAGAGTATTTTTTTATTGTATTGTATATTTATTGTCTTTAATAAAAATTAATTCATATGACAAGAAAATCAGGTTTTACAGCATACAAAAAAAAACTAAATAATATACTCACAAAGAAATTAAACTAACATCTAGTGTTCTTAACGTAAGCAAAACCTACAAATTAATATTATAAACATTTTTTTTTTAAATTCATAACCACTGCAAAAAAGACAAATCTCACTGGTATTCTGGGTTTTCTGTTTTAAACTATAAGCAAAAAAAAGAGATGAAATGCAGCAAGCGTTAAATAAGTGACAAAAAATTCATTGTGCTGTTGGGGGTATTAAAAAAGTTAATGATATCATCTTGTGTTCGAAAGAGGTCTGTTAGCGAGCGGGTTCTGTAGCATTCATATATAGCAAACGTGGAATTTCGTACCCGTGAATTTAAAAATCAAACAAGTTTCGTGGCTAATCGGGCAAAAAGGAGTTTTTTTGTTTCCCTTATATTTTTCCGTGGGTAGCTTGAAAGCTTAACCTCACGGGGGTCCAAGATCTAATGGACACCTAATAAGTGTTGACAGTTAACCGTTTCGTCCATATGGGACTCCTCAGAACACTGCTGGTCAATGTGACAAATCTTGCGAAGTTAATCAGATGGTTTTGTCTCTAATTAAATGTAATTAGTGAGCGAACTATAGCAAGAGGCGGAATTTTTAAGCCAAATAATACTAACAAACGTTTGTTAGTATTATTTGGCTTAAAAATTCCGTTGATTGACGCTCACTGTCTTGAAGACGGGTAAAAATGCAATCTGTGTTGATCCGGCCTGAAAGACAGAGCTGTCGTAGGTCACGGACTATAAGTTGTTTTCTTTTATTTGCATTCGATCTTTTCATTGATCGATATTGTATAGCAGTGTTCGCCTGCTTTTGGTTTTTTGTTTCTCTCGTATATCGGTAGATGGCGCCTCTTGCTATAGTTCGCTCACTAATTACATTTAATTAGAGACAAAACCATCTGATTAACTTCGCAAGATTTGTCACATTGACCAGCAGTGTTCTGAGGAGTCCCATAAGGACGAAACGGTTAACTGTCAACACTTATTAGGTGTCCATTAGATTTTGGACCCCCATGAGGTTAAGCTTTCAGGCTACCCACGGAAAAATATAAGGGAAACAAAAAAAACTCCTTTTTGCCCGATTAGCCACGAAACTTGTTTGATTCATATATAGGACATTCCAGAAAAATGTGTATCAAAGTTTCCAACTTGTCCAGATTACAAACTGTACATTTTAGTTTCTGGTCGATTTTGTAAGAAATTTTGTTGAAATAAAATGTAACCTGATATTTTGAAGCCAACCTTAAACAAGGTTTGTTGTAAACTGTTAAAAATAGATTCAAGTTTTTTCCTATAGTTTTATCATAGTTCCTATCGGCCTTCCAAAGATCAGTTCTCTAGCGTTTCTATAAGTGGGCAATGTTACTTTTACATAACTTTACATTTATAGGGGAGGGAATCAAATTAAAATTTCGGGATTTTTAAATTTTTTCCTATAATTCTATTAAATTTCCTATCAGTCTGCCAAAACTCAGCTCTCTAACGCTTCTGAAAGTGGGCAATGTTACTTTGACATAACTTTACATGTATAGGGGAGGGAAGTAAATTAGAATTCTGGGGTTTTTGGGTTTTTTTCCAAAGGTTTGGTCATAATTTCTATCAGTCTGCCAAACTTCAGCTTAATAGCATGTCCGAAAGTACAGGGTGTCCCAAATTGGGCACTTTTAAGGGGTTTAAGGTACTTCTAGGGGAGACAGAGAAAAACTGACCACGCATTGCGAGGCTCAAATTTCAAGAGAAGACTTATAGTGAAAACCGCATTTTGAAATATCGTCTCGTCTTTGAGCTACGGGGGCTTTTTGAAAAGTCTGCATTTTGGAAGGGGGTCGATAACTTCGTTATTAATGGAAATTTTGATTTAGAGTAAATTGCAATTTTATAGACTTTGTCACGAGGAATTCACCCGCTAAATCAAGTTTTAACTGTCACTTTTAGTTTTTGAGATATGACATAAAATTGCATTTTTTCTTATGGAATGGCCTATATTTTAATTAATTTTCGGATTTGTCACTGAATTCTTTTCAAAATGATGTATCATATGTCATAGTTTGATTGAGCGGTTTCGGAGATAAATAAAGTTTTTTATTTGTGTCTAGTGTGCATTGAAGGACGTCATGCGCCATTGACGTGAAAGCCTTGCGGTCAAATTATACTTCAATGCTCCTATAGTTTTGTTGTCTTATACTATGCAAATCAAGTTGGCCTTGCGTTTTGGCGTTTTGTCATTGCTTTTAATTGTTTAAACAATTTGACATTACGCTTTGATATGACATTATTTTGGACAAAAGCGTTTTAATTTTATGTTGAAATATGTATCATTTTTGTTACTTTTTATAACTAGGCTTTGAGGGCCGTCAGCTGAATTATAATTCTTCCAAACCAAACTTACTATATTTTTGACTGTGTAAAATAATAAAAATACTGGAATGCCTTGACCTGCCTCAGCAGGAAATCATAACGCACTAGAAATAAGTGAAAAAGCTGAATATCTCCTAAACCGCTCAATCAAACTATGACATATGATACATCATTTTGAAAAGAATTCAATGACGAATTCAAAAATTATTTAAAATATAGGCCATTCCATAAGAAAAAAATGCAACTTTATGTCATATCTCAAAAACTAAAAGTGACAGTTAAAATATAATTTAGCGGGTGAATTCCTCGTGACAAAGTCTATGAAACTGCGGTTTACTCTAAATCAAAATTCCCACTAATAACGAAGTTATAGACCCCCGTCAAAAATACACACTTTTCAAAAAGCCCCCGTAGCTCAAAGACGAGACAATATTTCAAAATGCGGTTTTCACTATAAGTCTTCTCTTGACATTTGAGCCTCGCAATGCGTGGTCAGTTTTTCTCTGTCTCCCCTAGAAGTACCTTAAACCCCCTAAAAGTGCCCAATTTGGGACACCCTGTACATTAGAATTTTGATGATCTATACATGAGTGGCAATTTCGACGTTTTTTTAAATTTCGTAACTACTTTACTACTTTATGGAAGTCCATGAAACTTGGAGGGGTTGTTAACTCTATGAAGATCTACGACTGTGCAAAGTTTGAGTTTCGTAGCTCATTCCGAAGTAGAGTTTTAGATATGTCAAATATGGGCTGAAATGTTTCAAGAAAAGATGATACAGCAGTATACGTAAACTTGGCGGGACACTGCCGTGCCCCCAGATATTTGTAGGTAGAATCATAGAAGTGTAGTTCCATATAAAAGAGAATAAAAAACCGTAAAGTAGTTATTTATAGAGGGTGCCTTCGCATCTTGATACTTAAGGTCACTAAATTGTAAATTCCAAGAACTTCTGTCTGTCAATTCAGTGGGCTTATTTATACTTACTCGCTGGGCATCCAGTTGTGACTAAAAGCGCTAGTCCAGCGACTAACATGCTACCGCACAGCACTTTTTTTCTTCCCCACCGGTTCAGAGTGAAATACACGAAGATATTTGCGGGCGTTTCTACAGCTCCGGCGATCATGAAGTTGATGTAAGGGTTGCCGCCCAAACTGTTCGTGCCCCACGACAGGCCGTAGTAGGTTATGTTGTTGGCAATCCTACAAAAAATAAAAAAACGCCTAAACACCAGCTAACTTTATAACTAATCGTATTAGAATACAGGAAATGGTCAAAGAGAAAAAACTCACATACTTGAAATGACTAAAGAGCAAAGAGACCTAGACATCTACAGGGAAAACATAAGACAGCTAAGAAATGTGATACGAACAGAAAAAAAATGAAATGTTCGAGCGCAAATGCCACGATATAAATACACACGTAGGAGGTAGGCAGAGTTCTAAAGTATGGAAATTCATTTCTACAGTAAAAAACTCAACAAAAGAAAAAGTAAATATCCAGATCATCAAACCAGAACAATGGACAGAACACTATAAGGGACTGCTGCAGGAAACGAGACCCGAATATCTGTCAGCCTCTCCGAGGTGAGACGTAAAAGTATATGGAGAGGAAGTAATCATCGAAAAAGAAATGATAAAGAATAGTATTAAAAAGCTTAAATCCGGAAAAACTAGCAGACCTGGGGGAATATATGCTGAAATGCTCAAATATGGATCAGATAAACTACTAGAAAATCTCACATATATTTTATGAATCAATGCATAAACGGGCATCCAGTACCTGAGGATTGGAAAACTGCATTTATATCCTCAATACATAAAAAAGGAAACAAGCTGGATTGAAACAATTACAGAGGAATTTCAGTAACCAGTACTCTAAGTAGATTATATGGTGGGATTCTTAGAGATCTAATAGAGAATGATTTTCATGAACAAGAAGGAGAAGAGCAAAGTGGGTTTCGTGCAGGCAGATATTGTAGTGATAATGTTTTTTGTCTTAAACAAGTAATTGAGAAAAGGAGCGCCAGAAATATAGAGACTTATGTTACCTTTGGGGACCTACAAAAAGCATGATACCGTTCCAGTAGAAAAATTATGGGCAGTGTTAGAGCAAACGAATATCAATCATAAATACATAAAAGCGATAAGAAAAACTATACAAAGGGTCAAAATCTAAAATTACAATTGGAAATCCACCTTCAAAAGAATTCCTGGCAACGAAAGGCTTAAGACAGGGATGTTGTATCTCTCCAACTCTTTTTAAAATATATATCGCAGTAGCTCTAAAAAACTGGAAACGTAAAGCGCACGGCATGGAAATACTTTAACGACCGATTTGCCATAGTACATACAGTTTACTGACGACCAAGTAATTGTAGCTAATGATAAAGAAGACATGGAGTATATGATGAGAAAGTTAACGGAAGAATACTAAAAGTGGGGATTAAGTGTGAACGTGGATAAGCCACAGTACTTATGTATTGGAAACGAATCCAGTGAGTTAGAACTAGACAATGGACAAACAATATCTCCATGCAATGAATATATAAACTTGGGTGTCACATTTGATAAGACAGGAACAGATTGTAAAGAACTGGAAAAAATCATAGTAAAAGCAAAAAAGCTTATTGGATGTCTTAACAGTATTTGATGGAGCAGGGAGATAAAAAAGAATGTAAAATTTAAAATATATGAAACAATGGTGAAAATCACGCTGTTGTTTGGAATAGACTTGTCGCGTAACAGAAAAATACAAAACAAAAAAGGAAAGTGTCGAAATGGATGCAATAAGATCAGTGAGAATATCTAGAACAGATCACATAAGAAATGAGATCATAAAAGAATGGGAATCGAGGGAAGCATAACGGATGACATCACTAAAAGGTAACTGATATGGTACGGCCATGTACAACGGATGAACGACGAAAGATTACCAAAGCAGATCCTAGAATGGAAACCAATGGGGAGCAAAAAAAAGAGTGCGTCCTAAAATAGAATGGCAACAGTCAATCGAAAGATCAATGAGTCAAAAAAAACCTGACAGAAGATGATTGTCAGGATCCAAGGAGGTGGAGAATAGGCGTCGGACAACGTAGAAAAACATTCTAAACCGACATAGCAGTAGTATATTGTAAGTTTAATATCTAAATTGTAAAATAAAGACTTTAATTATTATCATTTTTATGTCATTTAACTAACTTACCAATCAAAAAATATAATAAGCGACCGTTTTCTCAAGTTGGAATGTTTCATTAAGTCTACCACTGATGCTGTCATCTTGGTAATATCTTTGTCCTTGTTATCATCACCGTGTTTTAATAAACTGAAAAAAGAACACATATGTCTATAAACAACAAGTGAAATTAAAGAAAGAAAAATAAGAAAAAAGTTTTTACTTCGGCCGGGATCGAACCCGCGTCTCTTGCCGTTTAGGCAAACATTCTTACCACTGAACCACCGAAGCCATACATAAATTTTTATGGCTTCGGTGGTTCAGTGGTAAGAATGTTTGCATAGATAGCAAGAGACCCGGGTTCGATCCCCAGCCGAAGCAAAGACTTTTTTCTTATTTTTCCTTCTTTAATTTCACTTGTTGTTTATAGTTTTAGGTCCTTGCATTATTTGCAATTTGGTATTTGATAGTATATGTCTATTACATGTAAGAATTGTGTTCCTTTACAGTAATGTGGTAATGTTGCCCATTTTTGTAATTATTATACCTTCGATTAAAGCAAATAAATAAATACTTGTACTAGGCTTTCGTTTCCTTTCTACATAATAAATTTTTCTGTTTTCAAGGGTTGTAGGATGACTCAAAAACAAATTTTTTTTTGGGACCTTGATAAAGTCTCAGAAGAATTGGTCTTTAAACCATTCCCCAACAATTTTTTTAAAATATTTGTTTTTTTGTAGTTTTTAAAAGGTAAAATAGATCGGTTTAAAGATTGCAATACTGACCTATCTAAGGTGTCTTCGGGAATGTTCACTTGATTGGTTTTGGCCGCTAATCGGATAACTTTTTTGGCATCTTCGACCTTGTCTTTTAGTAACAGCCACCTAACTGATTCCGGTATTAACCTAACGAAACAGAGAAACATACAACCAATTTAGCTACGACCCATGGAGGTCAGCTTGTCTAATTTTGACGATCGAAACCTCAATATTGAACTATTTTCTATCATAACCACTAAGTCAAAAAGTGCCCAATTACCTTATTTAGGGTCACTGCATCACGAGGACGTAGTGATGGAGACGCCAGGCTTCCAGGATGCAGTGACCCTAACCTTAGTAGTTAGTAAACGCCAATGCAGGAAATCGATCAACTAACTCGTTGAAGGGCGAGTTTGTAAAGTAATCTAATTTTGCTCACCGATTACATCGGTTTTTTGACATATGACGTTTGACGTTCATTAGACATTTTCATTCGGTGAGTCCGATGAACACCAGAAAATAAAAAAGAACGCGATGAATCAGAAACCTCGCTTTTTTCGATTTTGATTTATTTTCTAAAAGATTCGCTGCATTAATACATGGAAACAACATTTTCAACGTAACCCTCAATCCTGGCATGCCGCGGTCTGATGATATCAAAATTTTAAAAACAAAATAAAAAACAGGATTTGTTTTTTCATATTTTATAAGTGTTTTAATGTTATTTAAAGTTTTTTTAAAGCTTTTGTTACGATAGGCTTTTGTGCCTTTGTATAGATTAGGTTAGGATTAGGATGAGGAATTTTACTTGAAAAATTTACTCTAATTTAAAACAACTAAAACTCATTTATTTTAAAAATTCATATTAGCATATAAACTTAGCATAAAATAATAATGGTAAAGGGCTCTCGAGATTAAGTTCTTCTGCTCTTTAGAATAAATTAATAATAAGTTTGTAAAATGTAAATGATTTTCTAACAATTTTAACTCGTATATAAATAAAGAAATTGAAATTAACGCCAGATCTTCATCATCCGAGTCTTGAGTCACTATTTATATCCTTTAAGATAACCATCGAAACTTTGTTTACCACACTGTGGAGCATTTAACAAATAAAACAACAAAAAAGATATAAAATTACACAGCCGAAAAAAAAAACACCTGATTTTGACGTAATTGAGATTCATCGAAGATTGCTCACCGACTCTCAGGGTCGGTGAGCATTGATGCCATCAATTGGTGCCTTGGTGAAATTCATCAGATAATTTACGAACCCGATGGATTTCAACGAATTGCACTGATTAATTTAAAAACTTGATTGTTGTCATCGATGAGCTCATCGATGCCTTTACGAACTCGCCCTCACGACGACAAGTCATAGGCCGCTTGATAGCCTAAGGCTATTAGCTCACACATATACTATACTATAGTAGTGTGAGCTATGGTGATCCTAATTTTTTCGAGAAAAAAAAAAGTTGTTCCGATTTCAAAAATTTTTATATATCTTTGCGTTTCAGATGATTTTGAAACTTTTTTGTTGCGCCGTCTGTCTGTCTGTCTGTAACGACCAACGCGCATAACTCAAAAACCGCTTGGCCGATTTTACTGAAATTTGGTACTTAGGCTGGGTTTTGGGCCGAGATGGTTCCATTTAAAAATGAACAAAATCCACCGAACACAAACCAAAGAAAAGGGTGGGGGTAGATTTCAAAAATTAGAGTTTATGGGGAAATATGGCGTGTGTGATATCAAACGAAAGGTAATTGAGTCTGGAGTTAAACAAAATACATTTTAATTTATTTAAAAAAAAATGGTGGGGGTATATTTCAAAAATTGGAGTTTAAGTGAAAATATGGCGTGTGTGATATCAAACGAAAGGTAATTGAGTCTGGAGTTAAAAAAAATACATTTTAGTTTTTTTAAAAAGGGTGGGGGTAGATTGGAAAAATTAGAGTTTAAGTCAAAACATGGCTTGTGTGGTATCAAACGAAAGGTAATTGAGTCTGGAGTTCAATAAAATATACTTCAGTTTTTAGTTATATTAGCTTTCAAGTAGATACACTAAAACTTTAGTACCCAGTGTGAGCTTATGTGCCCATAGATTGGCATGAACCTAGTTCGGGGTTGCCAAACTTCGATCTTTTACATTTGACACTCAATATTTCACCCTTTCGGACAGAATCTTGGGCGCCACTCTAAGAAATAAGGGAGCTTAGAGCCTCCACCGGCCAGTACGACTAGCTTTTAGACAGTCGAGAAAACGGGTTCATGGAATGGTTGGAAAATTAATGTTTAGGCAATTTAACTAAAATGTACCACTTTTATTTGTTTGTCGAAAAAATTAAATTAGATAAAAAAAAGCTTTAAGCTAATTACATACATACTCTCTCAAAACATCAATATTTTAAATTATTTGCTTAAGAGGAAAAAAAAACGATATGCGATATATTTTTGGAGGCCACTGTACTAGGGATGGCCGGAGCAGAAAATTTGCCGGAACAGGTCTGACCTGTTCCGATTTTTATTATGACCTGTTCCGAAACATCTGCTCCTGCTCGAAACTGTTCCGGACTTTTCAAGGGAAATAAATTGCAACTGTTCCGCATTTTATGAAAGGAACAATTTGTTCCTGCACTGCAGGAACAGATGTGCTGCATGAAATCTAACTATGCGTGTGCTCTGTTATTGGTGTTACAAGGTATATAAATGAGGTACATGGTGTTAACCGCTATATCTGGTTGTCGCTTATAACAATTTTATTTTTTTAAATAGAAAAAGAAATGCAATTTTCACAAAACGCTTCACTTTTTGCTGTTTTCCTTATTTCACGTAAATTTTATTGGATTAAAGGTTTTTTATATTCAATTTCAAATATTTTTATTGTTTCCTACTGCCTTGCTTTGAACGAAAGAAAACCCGGCAAGAAACGCCACTGTTAAAGATAATCTGCCGTGCGTCACACCGCACCCCGCCAACCCTAACACCATGCGTGTTGTCTATCTATCAGCAATTTCTACGAGTTGCCCCAGTGCGCACTAAGTGTATCTCTGTCGTTTTTCAAAACAATAATTTAGAAAAGGACGAAGATACACCCAGTGTGTGTCTCATAACATAGCGAGCCTGAGAAAGATGCAGCTAGCTGAAGTGTAGACTCGAAACAGGCGAAAAAGCAGGGAGCAAGTTATTTCTGTTATGTTCTGGCTCTCTCGAAGTTTCCTTGTCACTTCTGCTCCGGCGGAACAACTTGTTCCGGAAATTCATACCTGTTCCGACTTGCTCCGGGCACAGACCTGTTCCGAAAAGAACAGGTACTGCTCCGGAGTGCCATCCCTACACTGTACCATCTCCAATAAAATCACATTTTTTAAACGCTAGTTGACATTTCCTAACTTTCAGCATCAATTTGTCAAAATTATAATGAGAAAATAATTTCGATTGTTCAGAACTGACAAGCTGACCGCCGTGCGACCCAAGAATTGACCAAAAAGATGTCTATGGTTTGACATTATTGTTATGGGACAAACTCTGTTTTTAAATAACTTTCCCGTTTCGTAACAGAAGTTAGGCTTATAAAATAAAATAAAATTTAATTTATTTATGATTTTGTGATTTTACGGGTGATAAAAATAAAATAATATACAGGGTCTTCCCATTATTTTAAAAATATGAGCACTTTGTGGTACATATTCTAGAAGATGGCAAAAAGCTATGCAAGTTTTGTATATAAAAAGTTTTTGTAACGGTCATAATAACGGAGAAAAAGGGTGGTCGCATTTATAATAGAACACGGTACCTAGCAGTTTACTGTTCTTACCACCAGTAGAAAAGGAATATCAGCCCCGGAAGCGTAAGGGCCAGTTGGAAATGCCTCCAATCAGGTAAAAGTTTCGCCAACACGCCAGTCAATACGTAGCCTCCAGAGAAAAATATAAACACGACCATACCAGCTACTAGTCTTTTTGAGGGGCCCACCATTTCGAGACCTAGAAAAAGTATACATATATTAAACATCTTAAACCTATCAAAAATTTTACTAGGTATGTACAGGGTGTCCCAAATTGGGCACATTTTGGGGGTTTAAGGTACTTCTAGGGGAGACAGAGAAAAACTGACCACGCATTGCGAGGCTCAAATTTCAAGAGAAGACTTATAGTGAAAACCGCATTTTGAAATATCGTCTCGTCTTTGAGTTACGGGGGCTTTTTGAAAAGTCTGCATTTTTTAAGGTGGTCTATAACTTCGTTATTGGTGGAAATTTTGATTTAGAGTAAATTGCAGTTTTATAGACTTTGTCACGAGGAATTCACCGGCTAAATTATATTTTTACTGTCACTTTTAGTTTTTGAGATATGACATAAAGTTGCATTTTTTCTTATGGAATGGCCTATATTTTAATTAATTTTCGAATTCGTCATTGAATTCTTTTCAAAATGATGTATCATATGTCATAGTTTGATTGAGCGGTTTAGGAGATATTCAGCTTTTTCACTTATTTCTAGTGCGCTATGATTTCCTGCTGAGGCAGGTAAAGGCACTCCAGTATTTTTATTATTTTACACAGCCACAAATATAGTAAGGCTGGTTTGGAAAAATTATAATTCAGCTGACGGCCCTCAAAGCCTAGTTATAAAAAGTTTTAAAAAATGATACATATTTCAAAATAAAATTAAAACGCTTTTGTGCAAAATAATTTAATATCAAAGCGTAATGTCAAATTGTTTAAACAATTGAAAACAATGACAAAACGCCAAGACGCAAGGCCAACTTGATTTGCATAGTATAAGATAACAAAACTATAGGAGCATTGAAGTAGGATTTGACCGCAAGGCTTTCACGTCAATGGCGCATGACGTCACTCAACGCACACTAGACAAAAATAAAAAACTTAAATTATCTCCGAAACCGCTCAATCAAACTATGACATATGATACATCATTTTGAAAAGAATTCAATCACGAATTCGAAAATTTATTAAAATATAGGCCATTCCATAAGAAAAAATGCAACTTTATGTCATATCTCAAAAACTAAAAGTGACTACTAAAATTTAATTTAGCGGTTGAATTCCTCGTGACAACGTCTATAAAATTGCAATTTACTCTAAATCAATATTTCCAACAATAACGAAGTTATAGACCCCCCTCCAAAATGCAGACTTTTCAAAAAGCCCCCGTAGCTCAAAGACGAGACGATATTTCAAAATGCGGTTTTCACTATACGCCTTCTCTTGAAATTTGAGCCTCGTAATGCGTGGTCAGTTTTTCTCTGTCTTCCCTAGAAGTACCTTAAACCCCTTAAAAGTGCCCAATTTGGGACACCCTGTACAGGCTATTCCGAATATTTTAACCAAGGTGTTTGTTGTTTTCAGTGGATATTGTATAACTAAACTTAAAATAGCTAATAAAGTGTAGTATATATACAGGTGTTTTCGAAATATTTGCATTTTAAAAACCTAAAGAACAATAAGGACCTTGCTATACTTTGTTTATGAGCCATTTTATAAATAAATTTAGATTTTTCATATGCAAAAAATTCAAAAGTGGCTGGTTCAAATGTCAACACATCATATATTTTTGAATTAAAAAAGAAATGATCTATACAGTGTGTCCACGTAAGTTGGCGGCATATGGGAAACTTTTTTATTATTAGCTTTACAAAAAAAAGTTATTCTTCATAAAAAGTTCTGCATGGTCCAAAACCTAAAATGCAACCATCAGATGTTAAATTTTTTCAGTCATATTACGAGGTTTGTCAAAAAATGTGATTTTTGCTCTAGAGTAAAGTACCTTTCGTTTTGACAATATCGAAAATTGTTATAAAGAAAAGATGTTTAGAATTAAAAATAGCTTTCAAATATTCAACATTGTTTATTTACATTATTATTATTTGCATCCTAGATTAATTATGCCTTAATGTGCAAACTTAAATTTCCAACGTAATCGCCGAGAAAATGTAGAAAAAAATATTTTTTTAATGTAAATAAACAATGTTGAATATTTGAAAGCTATTTTTAATTCTAAACATCTTTTTTTTATAACAATTTTCGATATTGTCAAAAAGAAAGGTACTTTACTCTAGAGCAAAAATCACATTTTTTGACAAACCTCGTAATATGACTGAAAAAATTTAACATCTGATGGTTGCATTTTAGGTTTTGGACCATGCAGAACTTTTTATGAAGAATAACTTTTTTTCGTAAAGCTAATAATAAAAAAGTTTCCCATATGCCGCCAACTTACGTGGACACACTGTATATATTTTAAGTCTAATATACAGGGTGTTACGCAAGAAATTAACCTGATTTGTTATTTTTATTTTGCGAAATTAATCTCTTTTGTTAGATAACATTTTCTGGCGGTTTAGGTGGGCATTCTTTTTGACACTTGTTGCAACTCTCTTTGATAGTTGTTAGGAAATGTTGTTTTAGATTAAAACAATTAATATCTACAGTTGGCGTTAGACATCAATAATAATATATTGTCAAAGTTTGAAGTTGTCGCTTTGCCGAAACTTCCACAGTAAACCAATAGCTATTATTAAGTACAAATTGTAGTTTTGACATAATTTAATCGTTTCAAAAGTGTATAAATAAGTAAATAACGGGGTAAATAATAAAAATGTAGCAATTGACCTGTCAAATCAAAAATTAAAAACAAACTGGAATTCGGAAAGATATTTTCTAAAACAATATTTTTTATTATGTTTTTTTAAATACATTTTTTGTTCATTTTTCTTTTTACAATTTTTGGTAAAGTTTAAGAAAGAAAGGATCAAAATTTTTGTATTTTTGTTCAAATTAAAATTTTATATTTAAAATTTGGGTATTTTTAATATAACAGTTAATTTGTACAATCTATTATTACTACTACTATGTCGGTTTAGAACGTTTTTCTACGTTGTCCGACGCCTATTCTCCACCTCCTTCGATCCTGACAGTCATCTTCCGTCAGGTTTTTTTGACTTATTGATTTTTGGATTGACTGTTGCCATTCCAGTTTAGGACGCCCTCTTTTTTTATTCTAGGACCTGCTTTGGTAATCTTTCGTCGCTCATCCGTTGTACATGGCCGTACCATATCAGTTGCCTTTTAGTGATGTCATTCGTTATGCTTCCCTCGGTTCCCATTCTTTCTTTTATGATCTCATTTCTTATATGATATGTTCTAGATATTCTCATTGATCTTCTTATTGCATCCATTTCGACACTTTCCATTTTTGCTTTGTATTTTTCTGTTACGCGACAAGTCTCTATTCCATACAACAGCGTGCTTTTCACCATTGTTCCATATATGTTAAATTATACATTCTTTTTTATCTCTCTGCTCCATAAAATACTGTTAAGACAACCAATAACCTTTTTTGTTTTTACTATTCTTTTTTCCAGTTCTTTACAGTCTGTTCCCGTCTTATCAAATGTGACACCCAAGTATACATACTCATTACATGAAGATATTGTTTGTCCATTTTCTAGTTCTAATTCACTTGATTCGTTTCCAATACATAAGTACTGTGTCTTGTCCACATTCACTGTTAACCCCCACTTTTGGTATTTTTCCGTTAACTTTCTCATCATATACTCCATGTCTTCTTTAACATTAGCTACAATTACTTGGTCGTCAGCAAACTGTAGTGTGTATATGGTAGATCGGTCGTTAAGTTGTATTCCCATGCCGTGTACTTTGCGTTTCCAGTTTTTTAGAGCTACTGCGATATATATTTTAAAAAGAGTTGGAGAGATACAACATCCCTGTCTTAAGTCTTTCGTTACCAGAAATTCTTTTGAAAGTCGATTCCAATTTTAATTTTGACCCTTTGTATAGTTCTTTTATCGCTTTTATGTATGTATGATTAATATTAGTCTGTTTTAACACTGTCCATAATTTTTCCACTGGAACGGTATCATATGCTTTTTGTAGGTCCACAAAGGTGACATGAGTCTCTATATTTCTGGCGCTCCTTTTCTCAATTACTTGTTTAAGACAAAAAACATTATCACTACAAGATCTGCCTGCACGAAACCCACTTTGCTCTTCTTCTTCTTGTTCATGAAAATCATTCTCTATTAGATCTCTAAGAATCCTACCGTACAATCTACTTAGAGTACTGGTTACTGAAATTCCTCTGTAATTGTTGCAATCCAGCTTGTTTCCTTTTTTATGTATTGAGGATATGAATGCAATTTTCCAATCATCAGGTACTGGATGTCCGTTTATGCATTGATTGATAATATATGTGAGATTTTCGAGTAGTTTCTCTGATCCATATTTGAGCATTTCAGCATATATTCCCCCAGGTTCGCTAGCTTTTCCGGATTTAAGCTTTTTAATACTCTTCCTTATCATTTCTTTTTCGATGATTACTTCCTCTCCATGTACTTCTATGTCTCTCCTCGGAGAGTCTGCCAGATATTCGGGTCTCCTCTCCTGCAGCAGTCTCTTATAGTGTTCTGTCCATTGTTCTGGTTTGATGATCTGGATGTTTACTTTTTCTTTTGTTGGGTTTTTTACTGTAGAAATGAATTTCCATACTTCAGAACTCTGCCTACCTCCTACGTGTGTATTTATAAGGTGGCATTTGCGCTCGAACATTTCATTCTTTTCTGTGCGTATCAAATTTCTTAGCTGTCTTCTGGTATGCCTGTAGATCAATCTATTATTTTGTTTAGTAAATAAATTAATTAGAAAATTATGAGTGATGCGTAAATTTCTTGGAGCAGTGTATTGGCTAACCTAAAATATTTAAAAACGTAAAAAAAATGTCCAGGGTAATAATACAGATAAAGAATGTCTATATATCTCCTAAAATCAAACTGGATTATACCAGAAAGAGTGGGGAAACAAATTCGTCAAATGTAAGCCTCTATTATATAGCAACTAAACTTACCCATTACATAGGAAACTAAAAATGCGCCAGCGGAACTAGCACCCACAATCAGTCTTGCGATTGTGAACGTCCAAAATTCAGGAGCAAACGCTGTTAGTAGCCCGAAGACTAATTGCAAAAGAGATGACACGAGAAATGTTGTTTTTCTACCCCACCTGAAAACGTAAATTAATTAGAAACATTTCATGTAAAAAAAGCCAAGTACAGGGTGTCCCAAATTGGGCACTTTTAGGGGATTTAAGGTACTTCCAGGGGAGACAGAGAAAAACTGACCACGCATTGCGAGGCTCAAATTTCAAGAGAAGACTTATAGTGAAAACCGCATTCTGAAATATCGTCTCGTCTTTGAGCTACAGGGGCTTTTTGAAAAGTCTGCATTTTGGAAGGGAGTCTATAACTTCGTTATTAGTGAAAATTTTGATTTAGAGTAAATTGCAATTTTATAGACTTTGTCACGAGGAATTCACCCGCTAAATTAAATTTTACCTGTCACTTTTAGTTTTTGAGATATAACATAAAGTTGCATTTTTTCTTATGGAATGGCCTATATTTTAATTAATTTTCGAATTCGTCATTGAATTCTTTTCAAAATGATGTATCAAAGGTCATAGTTTTATTGAGCGGTTTCGGAGATAATTAAAGTTTTTTATTTTTGTCTAGTATGCGTTGAATGACGTCATGCGCCATTGACATGAAAGCTTGCGGTTAAATCCTACTTCAATGCTCCTATAGTTTTGTTGTCTGATACTATGCAAATCAAGGCCTTGCGTCTTGGCGTTTTGTCATTGTTTTCAATTATTTAAACAATTTGACATTACGCTTTGATATGAAATTATTTTGCACAAAAACGTTTTTTTTTATTTTGAAATATGTATCAAAACGATGAAAAGTATGACAGGGCGTTGAAAACTTATATCTTCAAAGGTATCCCGAACGAAGACAACCGTATACGGATATATTTCCAAAGTTGAAAAGGAACCTTGTTCAGTATGGCTCTTTTTCAAAACGGCGCCGGCGGGCCAAAATATATGACGTTAGGAGGGACCGTGAGTTAGAGGAGATAGGCATTATTGTTGAGTTAGAACAAAATAATTCGCGATCATTGAGACAATTAGAAGCTGCCACAGGCATACCGAGAACTTCAATCCACCGAACACTTAAACGGAATAATTATAAGCTTTGAGGGCCGTCAGCTGAATTATAATTTTTCTAAACCAAGCTTACTATATTTTTGACTGTGTAAAATAATAAAAATACTGGAGTGCCTTGACCTGCCTCAGCAGGAAATCATAGCGCACTAGAAATAAGTGAAAAAGCTGAATATCTCCTAAACCGCTCAATCAAACTATGACATATGATACATCATTTTGAAAAGAATTCAATGGCGAATTTGAAAATTAATTAAAATAAAGGCCATTCCATAAGAAAAAATGCAACTTTATGTCATATCTCAAAAACTAAAAGTGACAGTTAAAATTTAATTTAGCGGGCGAATTCCTCGTGACAAAGTCTATAAAATTGCAATTTACTCTAAATCAAAATTTCCACTAATAACGAAGTTATAGACCCCCCTCCAAAATGCAGACTTTTCAAAAAGCCCCCGTAGCTCAAAGACGAGACGATATTTCAAAACGCGGTTTTCACTATAAGTCTTCTCTTGAAATTTGAGCCTCGCAATGCGTGGTCAGTTTTTCTCTGTCTCCCCTAGAAGTACCTTAAACTCCCTAAAAGTGCCCAATTTGGGACACCCTGTACGCGAAAATAGTATTCCGTAAAAAGAATTGAGATAAAGGTAAAGCCAAGTTCTCCAATACAAATTTCAAAATGAAAAATTCTTACTAGTTTGGAAACTATTACCTGTCTGACGTTTGACCAAATATAATGGAACCCAACATAACCCCAACCATAAACATTGAGTTGCTGGTGGATATAAGATAATCTCTATCACATGTCAAGTCAAACTAAAAATTAACAAAAAAAAACATTACTCAAGAACCACAGCAGCTAAAGTCCTTGCCATACGCAGTAACACTTTTGTGACTTTGACATGAAATGAAACATATTTCCTAACCAGATATATATTAAAAAGTAAATATGTCATGTTGGTATAAAACTAAAGGTAAAACTGTCTGTTGTCTCTGAATATAAAGATGCTGACTGTAGGTTGTGTTAGCTCGCGGTTAGAAAAACGATAACTGCAATGGACTGTAAATATTTTAATTAAATGAAGCGCGAACAAACATAAATATATTGATATGAAATTACGAAATAATCAAACGTCCATAGGTTAATTATTTGTGCCAAACAACGGCAATCAGAAACAAAGGCACTCACCAGTTTGCAGCCAATTTATCCACTTCCAAGGGGCCCCCTTTTGGATCTAATGATGTCACCACGTAGCTGAAGGGCTGAAGTTTCTAGTTCTATGCTTCAGTACACCAAAATCGAGCACTTTCAGGTGTAGAAATTTGAAATAGTTGGAGAACGAAATTAACACGCCATTTCTCGAGGCGATTGACAAAGGATCTCTTTGATTGTTGGTGCGCATGTCCAAATGTGCGAAATGCGCTCTGTCCTTCATCCAATTGTGTGGTTTTAAAAAGTTAAAAACAACCGCGAAATTTAGCGGGAGCTAACAGGTTGACAAAAAACAACGCACTGATAAGACAACTCAAGACATGTCATTTTTCAGATTTTTTTTTATTGCTGTCAGAATGCATATGATAAATAAAGAGATTAAACAAAAGTGTAACTGCGTATGGCAAGGACTATAGTCTAAATTATACGCATTTGTAATGACGTCACCAGGTGAGAAAAAAACGTATGGGGTAGATATTTTTGTCAATCAATGTTTTTTGATTGACAGTGACTTCACATAACCAATTACCTACCTATTTAAATCATAGACACTACTTTTTTTAAAAAGTTTGTTGTCACCGCTATTTATAATATACTAAACAAATATAAACAAAAATGACGTCATTACAAATAGGTATAATTTGAACTATATCTATATGTCTGTTGGTGTCAATTTTCAACCAATTAAAACTAGTTACCTCTATAACGGCCGTATTCCCATACAGAGATTTATCATAAATAAATTCGCTACAGGTGTTTGTAAGATTTTGCAATGTATGACAGCTAGAGTATGAGTTAGTTTTTTGATCATATGGGTACCATTGTTCCAAGAAGGAAATATTTTGGGCGTAAGGGCTGTCTGGTGGCTCGTCTGGAATTCTGCATCTAAAAAATTGAACAGGCTTTAATTTAACTATGACATATAAACTCGCATATAAAACATCACAATTTCACAAAAAAATTAGGAACACTTTTAACAGAATTATATTAAAGAGCGAAACTATTTTGCTAAAAATGTTGATACATTCGTTATTTAAACAACCAAAAAAACTGTTATATCAATAGTAGTTTACGTAACAATAGCCTTTGACGTAGAAAAATTAGCTTCCCCGAAATATTGACCAGAGCTGAGATTTTTCGGATGGCGGCCAACATTGTAAACTGGCGCTGTAAAGCCCCATTTAAGCTAACTATGGATTTAAAATGTGTAAGGGGGACACTTTTTGGGTATCTTGAAATTTTTGTAGCATCAACCCCCTTCGAGGGGTATACTTTACCCCTATATTTTGAATAGGGAAAGTGGGTCTGGTGATACCTTGTTTTGAAGTTCTCTTGAATATCTTTACAACCGTGTAAAAAATTCGAAAATCCATCAACTAGTTTTTGAGATATTTGGTTTCACATTTTCAAATTTAACATGGAATGATAAAATAAAAATTAAATCCGAAAAATATAAAATTCTAATTACATTTTTATTTTATCAGTCAATGTTAAATTTGAAAGTTTGAAGGCAATTATCCCAAAAACTAATATATAGATTTTTGAAATTTTTACACGGTTGTAAGGATATTTAAGAGAGCTTCAAACCAAGGTATCACTAGACCCACTTTTCCTATTCAAAATATAGGGGTAAAATATACCCCTCGAAGGGGGATCGTGCTACAAAAATTTCAAGAAAAAGTGTCCCCCTCGCAAACAAAATCGACGTGTCCGAGCGTCTCTCCAAATTCGCACTCTTAATACCCAAAAAGGCCTCTGTTTCGATGTTTGTAAAACACCCTGTATATTACAAGGGGGTCCATAAATTGGGGTCACAAAATTAGCAAAAAAAAACATTTATCTAAAAATTATGGTTAGTAAGATAGGATAAGGTAAAAAGACAAATGTTTTTCTATGAAGCCTTATTTAAAGAAAATATGTTTGTATCGCAGCCCACGAGAAAGACCGGCCCGGGCGCGGATATATCACGTGACCGTAGGAGGGTCACAAAAGAACGCCTCCCGGCCAGCTGTTATTATAAAACATGTATGTTTTCAGTTTTGGTATGTTTGTTTACGTCGATTTTTTTTTTAATTCGGGCATGAATTTTATGTCAATTTTATCAAAGTTATTAAAATAACGCAGCCCACGAAAAAGACAATGCCGCGAACGTGTAGTGTTGTTGGTTGTCGGTCCAACTATAAAACCGAAACCGAATATGTGTCAACTTTTAATTTGCCAGCGGATAAAAATGCATAAAATTTGGTTGCGAAAAATTCCTAATGATTTAAGTATCTTAAAACGTCCACAAGTTTGCATCAAACATTTTCCTAACGAGCAGGTTATTTGGTTTGATAAGTGTGTTGTAAATGGAGAGTGTTGAAAATGTTCCATTAGCTGATGTCGAGAGGCATCAAGTGGAAACTGCAATACAAGAATGTCTTGAAACACTTTGAGCTCATAAGAAATCAAAAGTTTTATCAAATACTGAGGACATTTCAAAATTTTATTGTTCTAATACTAAAATAAACAAAAATTGGATTTTTACCCAAGAACGTCGACACAGTCTGCCTGTGCCCGATGATATTTTTGAACAACAATCCATCACTGTTAGCATCTCTAGTTGTTGAGGGAAATCTGTCATTTTTTGTAAATGTTAACAATGTGTCCATACCAAAAAACAAACTGCCAAAAAAAGTTGGAGTTTTATTTGGACAGCACCGATACAATTGAAGAGCTAATGCAGTTTATTGAAATGAAAGTTGCAAACGGGAAAGAAGTTGTAAAATATAAGATTGATCAAGTAATAGACATCCTTAGTGACATTTTCGATAGTGAGAGGCAAAAATGTGTTCAATTGTCATTTCTTATTGAAAAATTAGGTCTCTTGAAAAGCTCACCTGAGAATAGAAAATATTGTGGATACACTTTGGCTTCATCTTTGTTTATCCAATCATCCAGTGCATACATGTCAATTTACAAAACTAAGGTAATATGTCTTCTGCACCCTCGCAATATTAAAAAACTGATTTGTAAAATATTGCCAACAGATAGTAATCTATCCGGTAGTGTGTAATATTTAAAAAGTAAGTTACAGCTTTTAAAAGAACATGAGTTGGTAGTTAACTTACACATTGATGAAATATATATTAAACTTTGTGCTGGGTAATTTTTCAAAAAATTATTGACGACCAATACATTAAGTTTATTGAACGTGAAAATCATCTCACTTATTCACAAAATCACTTGTTTCTTTTTAATAAATTATTGTGAAATGTTTTATATGAAAAAATTTTCTTTAGATAACTCTAGCGAGTGTTTTTGTAGAGAAAAACTATTGTCAAATCTTGAAAAAATTAGTTTAAGGGCATGTAAAGTCTTTTTAAATAATTTTATTAAAAAGCATAATGATTTAGTGTCTGTTAATAAATTTTTGAATAAGAACACAGACAAAGATGATGACACTCAAAGAAAAATTAAAAAACTTAAAGCTTAGGTTTGTTATGTCCAATTTTAAAAGACTTGTATAGATTTGAAGTAACTAACGATATTATGTACCTAATATACCTGAAGATATTAGAGTGCAAATTTCATATAGATTTTTATTTTATAGATTCCGTTCTTTTATCTATAATAAACACATGAGCAAAATATTTTTTTCAAATTTTGCCTATATGAGAACAAAAATTTTTTGTCAATTTATTTAAATTGTGTAAAAACAGATAATATATTAAGCAATACAATAAGAATCCTGGAACTCCTAAGATCACGTGACCGCTGACTTGCTTATAACGCGCCATGGCCGGTCTTTATCGTTGGCTGCGAAAAAATATATATTTGTATAATTTTTTTTTATATGTACATACCTGTAGGACGGCTTAGCCAACAAAAATACATTTCCCAACTTGTGAAAAGCGGACGTAATCGCCGGTAAACACAACAAAAAATAAACCTTCCTCTGGTACTTTCCAAAATCACCTAGGAGTGGTACCACATCATCGAAACCCATATGTGTGGAACCACTTCCTACCCGGCTGCTTCAACCTTTGAAACGTTAGCTATATTTTTATAGACGTCTTTGTTTCTGTGATCAACTATATATTAGGCACAATGGGCCAGGAACAGTTAGCCCAGTTCTCTATATATTTCTAGATGTCTTTGTTTTTGTGATCGACTATATACTAGTGCACAATGGGCCAGGAATAGTTAGCCCTGTTCTCTACTTCTAGTCACACAATCTAAATGGATCTGACACTTGGTTTTCTTGGCAATTTCTTACATATGCATGTAGGGGTGCACAATAGGCCAGGTAAAGGTGGCCTTCTTTCTTTGCCTTCAGCTAATGTTGACTGCTTTTTGATTGAAATGCC
The DNA here is from genome assembly GCA_963576565.1 of Aspidapion aeneum. Lineage (NCBI taxonomy): Eukaryota > Metazoa > Arthropoda > Insecta > Coleoptera > Brentidae > Aspidapion > Aspidapion aeneum. Next base: position 14,404,159 of record OY755043.1, read on the forward strand.
GTTTTGTGTGTTGGTTCTGCGTACTAGTTCAATTTTAAATTTATTCACGCATTTAGAAGGCTTGTAGTGGTTGAAATTACGTTTTTTAAATTGGCTTTTATTTTGTCACTGATAGAGTTTAAATGGTTTCTTTGTTGTCTTGTTTATGAGTCGATTACACTTGGATTTATTAATTTACGCAGGTCCTTGTCTTGCAAAATATCTCACTAAAAAAAAAATATTTGTATTATAAAACTTGTATAAATATCTTAATAAAAAAAAGTTGTTTAGAATTCCATAAAATTCTAGTTAATTGATCATAGTTCAAAAACTGCATTATAGAATTTATTTAGGTTTAGTGTAGTATTAGGTTGACTTATTTTATGGTTGTATTATTAGTCTAGGTTTTAGTTGCGTTATCTATGACTCACACTCTCGCTTGGACGCGAACCTTCTAGTATCGAAAAAGGATAGATTGTTCGCGAAAGGTCAAAGATCCTATATAAAGGCCGGACATCGCGCAACGAGAGTCAGTCAGAGATAACGAGCTGTAGTAATAGCGAGATATTAACACGAAGTTAATAGGCCGATTTCAGTAGTGAGTTATTAGTGAGTTTAAGTGCATTTTTGTACAGTGAGTTGTTGTGAAAATTGTGAACCCTTAACAATTTTATGATTTTTATCCAACGTCCAAAACCACATTTTTGTGGTTTAAATGTTATATAAATATTTTAAAAGTTTGTACTCAGATGCTCACTTGTATCCCTTATTCGTCTTGCAAGCCATGATTTGTGTTTTGCTAACTAAAACTAAAAAAGACGTCAGCCAAGCATCCTTTTTAAGTCAAAATTATATTTGTCCAGCAAACATTCTTTAACTGAGCAAAAATCAAGTTTAAAAATATATAATAAATATGTTTAGTATTTAGCAGAAATTGCTCAAATCCTGGGAAAAATTCACATCCAATCGTCAAGGGAGAGTATTCCAAACACAACTGTCTATTAATAAAATTTTTGAAATTAACTGAAAAAAAAAAGTGAAAGCAGATGTCTTAACAGTATTTCATAGAGCAGAGAAATAAAAAAGAATATACAATTTAACATACACGAAACAATGGTGAAAAGCTCGCTGTTGTATGGAATAGAGACTTGTCGCGTAACAGAAAAATACAAAACAAAAATGGAAAGTGTCAAAATGGATGCAATAAGAAGATTAATGAGAATATCTAGAAGTGATCATATAAGAAATGAGATCATACAAGAATGAATGGTAATCGAGGGAAGCATACAACGGATAAACGACGGAAGATTATGAAAGCAGGTCCTAGAATGGCAACCAATAGGGCGCAGGAAAAAAGGGCGTCCTAAACTACAATGGCAACACAGTCAATAAAAAAGATCAACGAGTAAAAAAAAACCTCTAACAGAAGATGATTGTCTAAAACTATTGAAAATTTTTAAAAACTTATTTAGTTTTATTTCTTCTCATTAAAGGACGAATAATCAATAAGTTATTGAGGTATGTAGGTTTAAAAAACTCACATTGTACCCCTGAAATCTCTCTTATTATGAGAGTAATGTAAAACTATCCTCACCATTGGAATTTCTTTGTTTTGGCTCTATTCTTGCGTAACTTTACAACTAAACACTTTGTAAACCATTAACACAATAGCAAAGTTTTTATTTTTGTCAAATAATGGGCTTAATGAATTTTCATGAGACAAAACGAGTCGAACCAGTAATTCTAGTAATTATTGTAAATGTTTTAAGTCAAATTGAATTTAATTTATGTGAATCCTCCAATTTTTAGCCATACATACCCGTAACTGGAAACGACAAAAAAACCTTTTTATTTTTAATAAAAAAGAGATAATTTTGGCAGAAAATGATCTAAATACAAAATTATATGATTCCTGTCCCCTTGTCTATCTGTCCAATCCGCTAAACCGATTTTGAGGGACAAAATGAGTGTAATTTGATTAAAAATTGAATTTTTAGAAACGTCATAGTAGTAGTAGTGTGGGGTAGGCTCTAGACCTGGCGGCTAGGCACATGAAGCGCTCTTTTAGCCAACCGCGCGCGCATCCCCCATGCTGAGTCCCTCCTTCGCTAAGAATTCTGCCCGTCTTATGTACAAAGGCCAGAAAGTCCTTAGATTCAGAAGGTCCTCCTTTTTAAAGGCTTCCTTTTCGAATACCTCTCTTCTTGCCTCCTTGTATGTTTCACGTGATGAGAGGAAATGCGCCGAAGTCTTGTGCTCGGCCAAACATCGCTGGCACGTCCCGTCCTCCTTCACTATCATCTTTGTGAAGTGTCCTTGTAGGACGCAGTGTCCGGTGAAGACTCCCACTATGGCTCCGACCTCCTTTCGTGTTCTACGGAGCATCCAATCCCTACGGGACCTGCTGTATCCTGCCAAACACTTCTTCGCCTGTGTAGCATTTCCTGTGTTGGTCCATTCCTTTTGTATCTCTTTCTAGGCCTACTCTGTTAGGGCCAACTTCTGCCCTCTTGTGAGAACCAGGAAAGGCTATGGCCCGACGCATTTCTGCCGGAATCGACCCCTGGCGATTTCGGCCGCTTTCTTGTTTCCTGGGACTCCCATGTGACCTGGGACCACCTCGCTTATTCCGGCCAACTCCTGGACATGGTTGGTTTGCACAGTGCTTTCAGCGCAGCTTGACTCTCTGAACAGATGCAGAGGCACTTTTCTGTTTCGTTCCTAATTTCTTCCTCCCATGTTAACGCCAGTATAGCGTAAACCTCCGCCCGTTGCATTGGATCCCAGCGAGTAGCTTTTTCCAAGACCCTTGCTTTCCAGGTATAATCCTGCACCGGTCTAATTCCGATCTGTTAGCCTTGATTCGTCTGTGTAACAGACCGTGGCATCGCTAAGGAATTCAATACCGTCCTTTTTCCATGCCTCCCTTGGTGGTATGGTTACACGGTATCTCCTTTTCTCCATTAACTGCTTCTCTACCATAGCCTGTACGTCGATAGAGGAATCTCCTTTTCCGCCCCAGTCGCGATCTCCGAATGTCCTTTTTGTCCACTGCTCTTTCTCCAGGCGCTCGCATCTCTTATCCTAAGGTATGCTGCCATCGCTTCCTTCTTTATCCAGGTGGAAATCGATAGGAGGCCTAGGATAGTATTTACGGCTATGTTGGGAGTAGATCTTAAATCTCCAGTGATGCTCAAGGTCACCAGCCTCTGCATGCCTTCGAGCTTCTTGGCGTTTTGATTGCCCCTGGCCACCAGACCACGGTCTCATGAGTCCGCACGTTTTTCCTACCAAACTTCAGTTTAAAATGTCTAAAATGTCACGATTAAATGAAGATAAAGTTAAAATAGTTTTTTATCCACGAACAAGATGTTATAGGGAAACTAATTTCAACTTTATCTTTATTTGATCGTGGCATCTTAAAACACTTCAAACTGATAAAAATTTCAAAAACATGTTTGACGTAAACAAGTGACAAATACGTATACGTACCTTTCAAACAAGATATGGTTAGAACGTATTCTCAATATCATAATTTTTGAGATAACTTTTTGACAGTTATCAGCTGTTTACCATAACAAATAGCATAGCCATATACCATAGCCAACGAAAAAAAGTCGTAAAAAGTTGTCTCAAAAATAATGATATAGGGTATAGAGTAATAAAATATCTATTATATATACAGGGCTATCAAAACGGACGGGCCACGATCCTCCACTTTGTTGACGTCACATCCGGGGCTGATTTTTTTTTGATGGTTGCGTCACTACACAGCTGATTGTCTTTAAAATATTGAAGTTGGAATGACGGTTTATAAATATTTGATTTTTTTTAAATAAAGCCGTTTTTGAGATTGTTTTTACTTTATTCTAGCAGAACAATTTTTTTTAAATGTATAGTAATCCCTAATTTTTCATAGCCGCTTCATTAGCTCACACAAAAATTAAGTTTAAACCAGAAGCGAATGTGACAATCACAGATGACAAAGTCAAATACATGTCAAATATAACAGTTGGCATGTGGTACATGGCGGGTAATTTGAATTCAAAATAAAGAATGCTAAATCTTGAAGATTTTAACCTTTTAATCATGTTGCTTCCTTACAAACCTTTGGTGGAATATCGGGATGGTGTCTGAGAATATTTCACTGAAATTTTGCGAAAATCTGTAGTGCCATTTTGAAAATATCATAAAAAAATGTCTGATCTCCCATAAGACCCAATGTAAAATTCAGCCCCGGGAGAACAGCTGATTTTTTCAGGGTCGTGGCCTCAATTTTTGTGTTGGCCTTGATATATATTATTATAATATTTTATTACTCTAAGGGTTAGACCAAACTTGAAGTTTGTCAAAACTCCATAATAAGTTTGACAGTCGATAGATTTTGACACGTTTGACATAGGCAAGGGGTAGTTGCACCAAAATAATGGTTCTTCAAAGGTCTTTTAAACAAGATATTACTCAATAGGGTTTTTGTTTAAGACAAAAAAACTTGTTAAATTTGACAAAAATTAGGTTTGTCAGTCCGTAGCTTTTGATAGATTTGATGTAGACAATTGACAAATATGTCAAAATGTTAGTATTTTCAAAGACCTTTAAAACGAGGTAATACTCCTAATGTAGGAACGGCACACCTGCCCTTTCATCAAATAGATCTCTTGATGTTATCGATCACTGCCAAATATGCTTCAGTTATCTTTAAAAGTTCAGAAGGTTGACTCGGACTTTTGAGAGACCCTGTATTATGGCATTAGCACAATGCATTATGGATGGCATACACGTGCGTGTTGGCAACAATTTTTTTACTATGCCCTTGGATTTATTTTTGTTTCGCATTTTTTGCGATCAACTAGACAAAAAAAATTGATAATAATACTCTGCAACTTAAACATTTAGGTTCAGATTGTAGTAAAATCATTTTCTTGTAAAGTAGTTTATAAAATAATATACAAATAAGTTGTTTTTGAGTCATTCTCACCAAATTCATGGTCAAGTTTGAAACCAGTAGGTAGTACACGATATTAATATAAAAATTAGTGGAATAGACAATAGACAATAAATTTATTTCCATTTCTAGAAGTACAATAAATATACAGTAGAAAAAGGTTCGTCAAAAGAAAAAGGTTCGTCAAAATAAGCAAGGGGTAGTCAGCTGTCCACAGTAGGTGTATAAATTTTTCTACAGGACCCCACAGGACTTCCACAGGACTTCCACAGTATTATACATGAATTCCACAGGACTATACAGGACCCCGAGGGTACTGGCGTCTAAGGGGTGCCCTAAGCATGCTTAAGTACTAAGGCCGGCAAAAAAGGCAAATCGGCTCTCTAAAAAAAACGACGTGATGACCTTTTTTTTTGGTCGTGAATTTTTTTATGGACCCCTTTTCAGCCACAGGACTATACAGGACCCCACAGGCAGGACTATACAGGACTTGTACAGCACTATACAGGACACTACGGACCAAAAATTTATTAAAGTCCCGTAGGACGGTGTACAAATTTGGTTCAGCTGATCACCCCTCGGGAATAAGTTCCTTTATTTTTTTTTAAATTTCGTCCATTACTTTCATTGTACTATGAATGGAGGTGAATTGTTATTAAAAATGCCTCAAAATTCACTTTTCTTTTACTGTTTAATTCAATTATTATTAACTAACCTTACAATGCAATGTAAAAGTAGTTTAGGGAACGTTCATAAATTATGTAACGCAAAAATTCAGGATTTTTACTACCCCCTCCCTCCGTGCGTTATGTAATTTATGATTTAGCTCTAAAAAAGCAACATGCTTGAACAAAGTAGAAAGAAACGGCAAATATATCATTAGGCAAATTTTGAATAATGTATTAATTTTTTTAAAACTTTGAATTTGGTGAGAATGATTTATCATTGTGGAGTTATCTGCGAAATTTGACACTAAAACCCACCTTTAGTCAATGAACTATATACGAAGTTAATTAGTCAACCCAGCTGTTTTGTATTTATGTAAACTTTTTTTAAAATTATTTAGATTTTGTCACCCAGTGTTATTAATTAATACTGAATTAACACAAAACCTAAATGACGCTTTTAGATAATAGATATTTATCGCAATTTTTGGAATTCCTTGCATTCTCATTAGCGAAAGTTATAGACCAAGATTTCACTACCAGATTTTGCCACACAAGGAGAATGATTTTTTTCTTATGCTTACAAAACGTGAAAAATAAGGACAAGTGGCACCTTCTAGTAAAAAATTATTACCAAAATTTAACTATCTTAACTAATATTATTTTAAAATGTCATTGATTTATATTATTGTTTGTAGCTAGAATGAATCATAACTGAATAAACTTCAGATATAGTGGAATAATTTTTCGACTTTCCAGCATTCTCATTAGTGAAAGTTATAGACCGAGATTTCACTACCAGATTTTGTGAAACAAGCAGTAAGATTTTTTTGCTTATGCTTTCAAAACGTCAAAAATACAAATAATGTAAATGAACAAAATAGTCCATTTTTAATATCTTCAGTCTTCAGAAATAAAGACAAGTGGCACCTTCTGGTAAAAAATTATTACAAAAATTTAATTATCTTAACTTATTGTTGTTTGTAGCTAGAATAAATCATAACTGTACAAACTTGATCCAAATATGGTGGAACATTTTTTTTCAGTGCTTAAAAAGACTTGCTTGAGCCTAAAGGCCGCTTGACATGGAGCAATAAACTTGCAGTTGCGTGCAAGATTAGTGTGCCAAATTTTCTTGTTATTTAAGGCCGCTTGACATGGTGCATGACAATAAAATTTGCAGGCAAATGTATGAAATTTTGCCCAGGTGCATGCGCAGTACAAATCCAGCTGATTGTTGCAGGCAATCCATTTTTATCGGTCCGGTGCCATTTTTTTGCATGCAAACTGTACTTGCATGCAAACTGGGGAATTTTTACCTAGATTCTGGGGAATCCATGCATGGCCATACACAATGTCAAACGAAAAGAAGATTTTTTGCAGGCAACAATTTGACCGAAATTTTTTGCTTGCAAATATTTGCAGCGCGTCATGCACCATGTCAAGCGGCCTTTACAGGTTTGATTGTTACAGACATAGCGAGAGAAGTCATGCCCACCATTACTTTTTATGACACACTGTGGCGAAAGTTTTTGTTAAGGCCGCTTGACATGGTGCATGACAATAAAATTTGCAGGCAAATGCATGAAATTTTGCCCAGGTGCATGCGCAGTACAAATCCAGCTGATTGTTGCAGGCAATCCATTTTTATCGGTCCGGTGCCATTTTTTTGTATGCAAACTGTACTTGCATGCAAACTGGGGAATTTTTACCTAGATTCTGGGGAATCAATGCATGGCCATGCACAATGTCAAATGAAAAGAAGATTTTTTGCAGGCAACAATTTGACCGAAATTTTTTGCTTGCAAGTATTTGCAGCGCGTCGTGCACCATGTCAAGCGGCCTTTAAGTCAGCAAATATTGCTGTGTATTTTCTGTTCTTGTCAAAACATGTTGTAAGTTTGTTTGTTAAATGTCAGTAGATTGGTTTAGTAAGTAGCCATATTGTTTGTCTACTAGAATATAATAGTTACAAAAACTTGCAATGCAATCTTGGACTATTAGATGAAGGTAATTAAACAAATTAATATATGATTTTATTATTGCCCCATTCTGGTGTCAAAAAAGTATACAGGATTTGCCATATCTATATGATGGGTTGTATTTCAAACAAAGATAAAAGATGTAAAAAATATGTATAGATAGTTACACATTAAAAAAAAGTTTTTGTATTATTATAAAACAAACTTAACGCAATTTTTTTATAATGCCTGTTTTAGGTATTTTATGAAGAAAAAAATCCTTTTTTTATTTTTTCATTGTTATTAAAAATTTTTTTGAACATTAACAGTAACATCAATCAAAAAATTTATTTATTATTTAAATATTTGGATTTTTTTACGTACATACCTAATTTATTTGGTATAAATAATTTGTAGTGGCAATGGTTCTCAAGATATTTCCATTTTATGTGTTTGTGAAAAAAAATTTTTTTTTAAATTAATTACCTATCTTTGATATTTTTTGGAACACTATGACTCAAAAACGCCAAAATTACATACCACAACACTCACTTTTTAAATTTATTAGAAAACAAAACACATTACACTTATTAAAAAACTAAAACTGAATATAATGTAAACAAAACCTTAAAATTATTTTTAAATTAACAAAACCATGTCACCAACTGGGTCAAACACTGCATATGTGGGTAAGTATCTAGGTATATATACAATACAAGGTCGTGCAAAGAGGGGGTCTGTTTCTTTTTTCTATGAACCTTTAGTTGTCCCAAAAAATTTTTTTTTTAACTAAAAGCACTTTTTTATAATAAGAGCAATATTTATATCGTGCAGGCAGATCTTGTAGTGATAATGTTTTTGTCTTAAACAAGTAATTGAGAAAAGGAGCGCCAGAAATATAGAGACTCATGTTACCTTTGTGGACCTACAAAAAGCATATGATACTGTTCCAGTAGAAAAATTATGGACAGTGTTAGAGCAAACTAATATGAATCATACATACATAAAAGCGATAAGAACTATACAAAGGATCAAAATCTAAAGTTAAAATTGGAAATAGAATTTCAAAAGAATTCCTGGTAACAAAAGGCTTAAGAAAGGGATGTTGTATCTCTTCAACTCTTTTTAAAATATATATCGCAGTAGCCCTAAAAAAACTGGAAACCTAAAGTGCACGGCATGGGAATACAACTTAACGACCGATTTACCATATACACACTACAGTTTGCTGACGACCAAGTAATTGTAGCTAATGATAAAGAAGATGATGAGAGAGATGGGAGATATGATGAGAAAGATAATGGAAAAATACCAAAAGTGGGGACTAACAGTGAACGTGGACAAGACACAGTACTTATGTATTAGAAACGAATCCAGTGAGTTAGAACTAGACAATGGACAAACATTATCTCCATGCAATGAGTACGTATACTTGGGTGTCACATTTGATAAGACAGGAACAGATTGTAAAGAACTGGAAAAAAGAATAGTAAAAGCAAAAAAGGTTATTGGATGTCGTAACAGTATTTTATGGAGCAGAGAGATAAAAAGAATGTAAAATTTTACATATATGAAACAATGGTGAAAAGCACGCTGTTGTATGGAATAGAGACTTGTCGCGTAACAGAAAAATACAAAACAAAAATGGAAGTGTCGAAATGGATGCAATAAGAAGATCAATGAGAATATCTAGAATAGATCACATAAGAAATGAGTTCATAAAAGAAAGAATGGGAATCGAGGGAAGCATAACGGATAACATCACTAAGAGGCAACTGATATGGTACGGCCATGTACAACGGATGAACGAAGAAAGATTACCAAAGCAAGTCCTAGAATGGCAACCAATAGGGCACAGAAAAAGAGTGCGTCCTAAACTAGAACGCCAACAGTCAATCCAAAGATCAATGAGTCAAAAAAATCTAACAGAAGGATTGTCAGGATCGAAGGAGGTGGAGAATAGGCGTCGGACAACGTAGAAAAACGTTCTAAACTGACATAGTAGTAGTAATATTTAAGGATTTAGGTAAATACACAAATCAAGAATATTACAACAAAAAATATAAGTATTGTAGTAGAAACATTAATAATAAGTATGCCACTGCTTAAATTTAAAAGTAATTACCGACTTCGCCCACCTGACTAAATTATGCTGAATGTTAACTGCTAAATTCAATAATATGCTGAACAAATACTTTTTTTTATTTCAGAATTAATAAACACACAATAGAACTTTTTTGTATTGTTGTTCAAGGAATTTCAGAAAACATAAGACCAATCGCCAAACTAATATTAAAACTATTTTCGTCGGGAAATACGATAAAAAGTTTTGTAACTAAACCAAACCCAGAAAATCCCTTAAATAATACTACACTATGTCGGTTTAGAACGTTTTTCTACGTTGTCCGACGCCTATCCTCCACCTCCTTCGATCCTGACAGTCATCTTCCGTCAGGTTTTTTTGACTCATTGATCTTTGGATTGACTGTTGCCATTCCAGTTTAGAACGCCCTCTTTTTCTGCGCCCTATTGGTTGCCATTCTGGGACCTGCTTTGGTAATCTTTCGTCGCTCATCCGTTGTACATGGCTGTACCATATCAGTTGCCTTTTAGTGATGTCATCCGTTATGCTTGCCTTGATTCCCATTCTTTCTTTTATGTTCTCATTTCTTATATGATCTGTTCTGGATATTCTCATTTTTGCTTGGTATTTTTCTGTTACGCGACAAGTCTCTATTCCATACAACAGCGTGCTTTTCACCATTCTTTCATATATGTTAAATTTTACATTCTTCTTTATCTCTCTGCTCCATAAAATACTGTTAAGACAACCAATAACCTTTTTTGCTTTTACTATTCTTTTTTCTAGTTCTTTACAGTCTGTTCCTGTCTTATCAAATGTGACACCCAAGTATACATACTCATTGCACGGAGATATTGTTTGTCCATTCTCTAGTTCTAATTCACTTGATTCGTTTCCAATACATAAGTAGTGTGTCTTGTCCAGGTTCACTGTTAACCCCCACTTTTGGTATTCTTCCGTTGACTTTCTCATCATATACTCCATGTGTTCTTTATCAATAGCTACAATTACTTGGTCGTCAGCAAACTGTAGTGTGTATATGGTAAATCGGTCGTTAAGTTGTATTTCCATGCCTTGTACTTTGAGTTTCCAGGTTTTTAGAGCTACTGCGATATATATTTTAAAAAGAGTTGGAGAGATACAACCCCTGTCTTAAGCCTTTCGTTACCAGGAATTCTTTTGAAAGTCGATTTCCAATTTTAATTTTAGATTTTGACCCTTTATATAGTTCTTTTATCGCTTTTATGTATGTATGATTAATATTAGTCTGCTCTAGTACTGTCCATAATTTTTCTACTGGAACGGTATCATATGCTTTTTGTAGGTCCACAAAGGTAACATGAGTTTCTATATTTCTGGCGCTCCTTTTCTCAATTACTTGTTTAAGACAAAAAACATTATCACTACAAAATCTGCCTGCATGAAACCCACTTCACTCTTCTTCTTCTTGTTCATGAAAATCATTCTCTATTAGATCTCTAAGAATCCTACTGTACTTAGAGTACTGGTTACTGAAATTCCTCTGTAATTGTTGCAATCCAGCTTATTTCCTTTTTTATGTATTGAGGATATGAATGCAATTTTCCAATCATCCCTTAAATAATAAGGAATGCATTTACCAAATCCTGTGTGAGTGGGGTAAAGCATATGAAGGTAAAACGCTACTCTTCAGGTTATGAAATAATCACAGGATTTAATGGTCTGAAAGTTAAAATTTTACATAAGAAGTCGCATTGGCAAAACGTAAAGAAGTTTTCAGACAACGAAGCATGGACATAGCAAACATATGGAAACCACTCCTTATGCAAACAAAAACGTCTTAGGATTAAAGAGGGCGGGGGTCGTCACACTTGACTGCACACCAACTAGTAGCCTGTAGACTGCCAGAACTGTTTAGTTTACACTTGAAAACGGTTAGAGATACTTACTAACCGAAATGTCGTGCTTAAAATAAATGAAAAGATAATGGAAGTCCGGTTCAACAATATCTTATTTATTTAAAAAAGTTTAAATTGGCAAACTAGTAGAATTTTTGATGCTCTTTAAGATACTTAAATTTAAAAAAAAAATAGAGCATCGCTTTTTGGAGTATTCAAGTTTTTTCAAAAAACATAGAAAGATTTTTTTATTGAACCTGTATTTTATGATTTTTTCTGATAGGAATTTTAATTCTACACAAAAATTGTTGTTTGATTTTTTTACTAAAGTTAGAAATAAGGAAGATATTTTAAATTCAAAATTATGTATTGAAATTTTATTTGGTAGAAAGAGGTCTAAGTGTAATTTTGAAATTGGAATATCTTCGTTATTTTTAACTTTAGGAAAATAAATAAAAGACAATTTTTGTTTGGAATTAAAATCCCTATCAGAAAAAATTTAAAATAGAGGGTGTTGAATGATGAATTTCTAAATTTTCAAGAGTACAGCGTGTCCCATTTTCGATGGGATTAAATGGGAAACTCGGTTATTATTAAAGATATCGATTTTCTGATTGCACCTTACCGTGCTCTTTTTTGGAGCCCTTAAAAATGGTGTAATCAGATTTTTGCTATACCCCGTGGTTTCGCTAATACAAGGAGTTTTTGAAAAAATTGCATTTTAATTAATTCCTTGTATCTCGCTTATTTTGCAAGATATTTTTATTCTGTAAAAACCTTTTCATGGCAACTTTTTTAGAGCAAAATAATGACGTTGTCAATTTTTAAAAATATTGTTTTGTTTTTGAGATATGGTATTTATCATAAAAAAATTAAATACGGACCTGGATTTTTTTTATTACTACTTTGATTAGTTCCATGCTATTATTACCTTAAAATGATAAAACTTTAATATTTTTTTTAATTTAAGGTTAAAAAAAAACTATTTAATATTTGAAAAAAAAGTTATAGTCTGAACCTGGAAATTTCCAACGTAATTATAAATTGCAAGACACACTAGTTGAACGATTTTTAGTTTATCTGTTTTGAAATGATAATTAAAAGATTTATAAATAAAGTAAAAAACGTTAAAAAGTTACAAAAATAATATCATACTAATTATTTGATAACCGAACAGCAGGTCGTGAAATTTATAAAACAAAAGCGGGGAATTGACATTGTCCTTTTACTTGTCATTTTTGTGAATGGCTTACAATTATTTTAAACTGGCTAAAAATCGACCATATCCAGATTTTGAAAAATGTGACTGCTTCATTCAAGCAACAAAATCCCAATATTTAAATGGCAGAAATATTTTTATGCAAAATGCGTTAAGAAAAATTACTCAAAAATGCCAACAATGTCTTACACAAAATGGTAATCAGAAAATTAGTTATTTTTTATAATTTGTTTTCTTTTTGTATTTTTCGTAGACTTTGTTTCAAATAAATCTGTAAATTAACGTAAAATCATTTTAATATGCTAAGTATCAAAACAGTTAAACTAAAAATTGTTTAACTAGCAATTTTTAATTTATATTTATGTTGGAAATATCCAGGTTCGGACTAATTTTTTTTTTTTTAAGTATTAATTTTTTTTTTTACCTTAAAACAAAAATTTTTTAAATTTTCATTATTTTATGATAATACTAGCATGAAACCAATCAAAATAGTAATTAAAAAAATCCAGGTCCGTATTTAATTTTTTTATGATAAATACCATATCTCAAAAACTAAACAATATTTTAAAAAATTGACAACGTCATTATTTTCTTCTAAAAAAGTTGCCATAAAAATGTTTTTATAGAATAAAAGTATCTCGCAAAATAAGCGAGATACAAGGGATTTTTAAAAATACAATTTTTTCAAAAACTCCCTGTATTAGCGAAACTATGGGGTATAGCAAAAATCTGATTACGACATTTTTAAGGGCTCAAAAAAAGAGCACGGTAAGGTGCAATCAGAAAATCAATATCTTTAATAATAACCGAGTTTCCCATTTAATACCATCGAAAATGGGACACGCTGTACACCTCTAAATTCTAACTACGAAAAATGTATTTTAAACTGTATTTTAGACTGTATTTTGAACTGTATTTGTTTTTATGTGTAGTACTCAAATGTCTAAGTTTTATTTAAATGTTCCATTTTAATTTAACTGTTACAAATGTAGTGTTAGTCTAGATTTAAAAAAGATCAAAATTTTTATACTTTAAAAATTTAAGCGAAATAGGATAATTTGAAATACTTTAATTAAGCAATATATAGGTACCAAACAACAAAAGAAAAACAATCTTGACTAGTCTGATAAGCTAAAAAATTTTGTACTAGATTTTAAGTCTTAGATGAATAAATGCTTTTTTGAATTTTTTTTTGTTGAATTAAAATTTGTTTTATGTATTTTGAAAAAACTCAAAAACGCGTTGTTTGATTTTTTTTTTGATTTAAGCATCTTAAAGAGCATCAAAACATCTACTAGTTTGCCAATTTAAACTTGTTTCTATCTTTTATAATAACAAAGTTAGCAATGGTGGACACTTAACTTCGATCACCCTGTATACAGGGGTAATTCAAATGATCCACCAAACTTTAAGGGGTGATAGGAAAGATCAAAATAAAGATTTTTTAGCATTACATTTTGCATCAACTATCTTGATTTTTTAGATACAGGGTTCAAAATTACTATTTTTTAATTTTTTGTTATAATTTCCTTAAAATTTACAACAATCGAATTTTTGTGGAATATTATAATTCACTAGCCATTGCTGCTCGGTCTAGGAAAGTAAAAATATTTCTTACAAAAATTGACAAATTTTACCTATTACAAAAGTTATTTGGCCACACTTTATCTTTTTAACCTATAATTTTTTCGGATAAAGCAATAGAACATTTTTTGCAACACAAAATTATTTGACACTGTCAAATTTGTGATTTTAAAATTCACAGTTTTCTCCCTTTCTTTAAACTTAACAAATGCTATAACTCAGAAACAAAAAACTTTTGACCAAAAGTTATTTTAATTTTTTGTCTACATTTGACCCTTCCCACCATTCTTTAAAGTTAGGCACATTATTTAAATTACACCCCCAGTTAATAATTTTTTTCCAAGGTGTGAATTCTGTTCGGTCACAGTGTATATAAGTATTAACTGTAGAGTGGCCAGGCTAAATGATCTAAGTGTCAAAATATACAAATTTTAGATTTTCCACCCAAAATGATATAGGTGTCAAGGCCAATAAGGGGCTATGAGCAAGTATAAAAGGCAACTTCATAGGGGTATAGTCAACCACGGACACCGGTGTTTCGGAAAAAGGCATTTCCATCCTAAGTCTTGCCTGACACAAAGTAGAACAAACTGTCTACAAGATACAAGGTAAATCAAAAAGAATGGAAAAATAGGTGAACCCTATTTTTCGTTCTACGAGTGACCGGTGGACGTTTTCGTCCCGCCATGGACTTAGTTTCCTTGGTTCGCTGTCGTTCACTTGTAGAATGAAAAATAGGGTTCACCTATTTTTCCATTCATTTTGATTTATGTTGTATCTTGTAGACAGTTTGTTCTACTTTGTGTCAGGCAAGCCACGCTGAGGATGGAAATGCCTTTTTCCGAAACACCGGTGTCCGTGGTTGACTATACCCCTATGAAGTTGCCTTTTATACTTGCTTAACTCATTGTTTTCGGTTCCGGAACCGATACCGTGGAGTCGGTGATAGCATAGTCTGGTTGAACTGTGACGATAAGTCTTTCTACCTTATAGAACGGTGGACGTTTTCGTCCCGCCATGGACTTAGTTTCCTTGGTTCGCTGTCGTTCACTTGTAGAATGAAAAATAGGGTTCACCTATTTTTCCATTCATTTTGATTTATGTTGTATCTTGTAGACAGTTTGTTCTACTTTGTGTCAGGCAAGCCACGCTGAGGATGGAAATGCCTTTTTCCGAAACACCGGTGTCCGTGGTTGACTATACCCCTATGAAGTTGCCTTTTATACTTGCTTAACTCGTTGTTTTCGGTTCCGGAACCGATACCGTGGAGTCGGTGATAGCATAGTCTGGTTGAACTGTGACGATAAGTCTTTCTACCTTATAGAACGGTGGACGTTTTCGTCCCGCCATGGACTTAGTTTCCTTGGTTCGCTGTCGTTCACTTGTAGAATGAAAAATAGGGTTCACCTATTTTTCCATTCTTTTTGATTTACCTTGTATCTTGTAGACAGTTTGTTCTACTTTGTGTCAGGCAAGCCACGCTGAGGATGGAAATGCCTTTTTCCGAAACACCGGTGTCCTAGGTTGACTATACCCCTATGAAGTTGCCTTTTATACTTGCTTAACTCATTTTTTTCGGTTCCGGAACCGATACCGTGGAGACGGTGATAGCATGGTCTGGTTGAACTGTGACGATAAGTCTTTCTACCTTATAGACCGGTGGACGTTTTCGTCCCGCCATGGACTTAGTTTCCTTGGTTCGCTGTCGTTCACTCGTAGAATAAAAAATAGGGTTCACCTATTTTTCCATTCTTTTTTGATTTACAGGGCTATAAGATCTAAGTGTCATCTCCCCACCTTATGCTCTATATGGCATATTTAAAATGACGTTATCCATAAGTCTGCTTGCATAAATTGTACAGTTTTTTTTAGTTTCCCACAAAAATGCTTTTTGGCACTTAGATCACTTAGCCTTTCCACTCTACAACTATCAAGTTCCCCATTTTTAATAAAAAATGTTTTATTTTATTTTTAAATGGCATTTTTCTTCTAAATTTCAAAAATACATACTATGCTATATTGTTTCCCCATCCTATTGAAGAAAATTAGTTAATATTATGTGTCAGAAAACAATTACACCTGCTTAATGTATCTTTCTTGGTTCAATACATTAAACATGGAGAAAATAATATTATTTTATTGGCAAATTGTTGAAAATAAATACTTAAAAAAGCTATTTAAAAATAAAATATAAAATTAAGTTTTTGCTATTTTGCAATAAATAATATTAAAGAGCCTGGAATAAATATTCACCACAACCCTTTATGATACCTCCCCAGATACCTAATAATTAGATAATCTTCTAGAATCTATGAGGATTTTGTACCTTTACTCAATACCCACATCTAGCTGAAGAACAGTATAAAATGAGCAAAAAATATTTTTAGGGAGTCATAAAATGACTTGTGGGATATTTGTGTATCTGTCTATCCAAAAAAGCTTTAAACCAAACCAACTTTCATGAAATTTTCAGTTATGATAGTGCCAGACCCAAATGGAATCTGAAAGAAGGGCACATAATAAGGAAACTATTTTAGGGAAATCTTTAAAAGAATAAATTACTTACATAGTTCAGTCTTCTTTTCAATTTTTTTTTTAAATTTTGTATTAACCTGTATGTAGATAGGGATAAAAAGTACATAGAAAACACAAAAATTAAATTCAATTAAGTTTAAAGCAATGTTCTTTAGTGGTTTAGCAAGCAATATAGATAGGGTGTATATTTTTATGTATAAAGGATTTTAGTTCAGTTTATCTTGTTTTAGGCATGAAGCAATATAGATAGGTATAGGTACTTTTAAAAAAAAAGTTAAAAATAAAAGTGATCTTGTAAATTCCATACCTACTACCTTAGCTTAAAATTTAAAAAAATGTATTAATATTATACCTGAAAAAAAATAAAATAAATATATACTAATGCCAACATAATGCACAAGGCGAGGGGTGATCAGCTACCTACAGTAGGTGTACATAAAGGACCCTACAATTCACTACAGGACCAAGAATTTATTTAAAAGTCCTGTAGGATGGTGTACAAATTTGGTTCAGCTGATCACCTCTTGGCACAAGATCTTTTTTCTGCATACTTAGGCCTGGTCTGCAGTTTCACTTCTTGCCTCACTCTGTTATTTTCCTTTTTCTGTAATAGAAAAAGATGGAGATATAAATTGTAGCTATCTTTCAGTTTCTATTAGAAAAAGAGGGAAGTAGAAGTGAGTGGCACAAAGTGAAACTCTCTCATGGAAGTCATAAATTTGTTTAGACTTCCGCCTCAATACAACATAATAAGTACAGTCCATTCCAGTTCATAGAATAGTCTACAACATAGTTCAATGATAAAATTAAACACATAACTTATCCATTGTGCATTACGTTGGTGGGTAAATTAGGCATAAAATCTGTTAATGTTCGGCTCAGTTTATATTGCAACAAAAGATTTTTTAAATGATTGCCTCACTTTGCTTTTTTGGCACGTATAAACCTAATGTTAACATAAACCCTAAATAAAATTACCTGCAAATCTATGCGAACAACAACTCAGCAGTATGCCACTTAATTTATTGTACTTTTTTTATTGACCGGTCTTTTAAAAAAAAATTGGGGCAAAAAATTGCACCAAAACCAACCAGGCAAGAAACGGATGATTTAAGCCTAATAAAATGAAAGCCACTTCTGAATTTTCTCCCAAATGATAAATTTGGTTGGTTGGATAAGGATATCACGTTTAAAAAGGGTTGTTCCACGGTAATTTTCGAGCAACGATAGTTTGATCCAAACCCGCACGAGGGAAGATTTACCATCGACGAAAACACTGTTTGTGATATAACTAACAAATTTTTAGAATCTTTAAAAACTTCAGTGTGTTAAAAGGGAAACAATTGGAAAGCTAAGCCATATACGTAATATTCCAATACTCCCTGTTACCCATTTACATAATGACTAGCGTTTGATGCAAAGATTTAGAAATAAAGATACGAAAGATGCATAGATACCAAATTTACATAGATAGAGTTTTTGTCAACTGTGCGCCGATGATCTGACGTGACGAATACACGAATAAAATAATATGCATGTGTAAAAGTATATAACCAATCAGGACATTTTTTCTTAAGGACCGTAAAAGGGATAGACTTATGTCTATCGATACTGATGCTATTTCAAATATGTTTGCATCATGCATCGTAAGGTACCGTGGGTGTTGGAATAATACGTACTATATGGAAATAATATGCATATGTGATTAAAAGCAACCAATTAGGACATTTTTTCTTAAGGACCGCGAGGACTTATGTTTGCATCATGCATTGGCAAGTACCGTGGGTGTGGGATTATTATGTATATGGGCTAGGCATACTCGATTGAAAAGGGACTTATTAGCAATAAGCCCAGGCAGTAATTGGAAAGTAATCGACTGGCTTTATTGAAATAAGTCGCTAATAGCGGCAAGGGTTAGTTTAGTAACCATTTAAGTGTAAATCATTTAAACATTCATCAATACTCCACGGTGCGGCGTTTATTTTAAACTTTATGTCCGCGACTCAATAAATTTCAACACGTCACAGATATCACGCGCGTGGGCCCAAGCACTTACTCAAAAAAAATCTGAAAAAATTTAAAATGAAAATTGAGGTTAGATATCTTGTCAGCTGTCACCTTGACGTTTTACCACTTGCCTTCAGGAAAAAAATTTTTGTTGCATAACAGAAAACTAAAAAGGGCCCCCCTTTCTTTCAGTGCAAATTTCCAGTGCTCCGCCATGCTGAAACCGTGCGCAGTGTCGAGCTACTTTCGGGGCGTCACCCAAGTGGTCAGCAACCAGATGGCCGTGAGCAACCAAGCGGCCGTATTGGCTGCCAAACCAGTGTTTAACATCCCTTTCAGTGGTAAAACTCTTCTCACTCTGGCCAGGGCTCTGCCCAGTGGCAACGTTACTGTTACATCAGGTAGAGTAGGATGAGAGCTTCTTTCATTTGGGGAATTTGATTGCACTGAACTTTATAACTGACCTCTGTACTGCTAAAGTTTTGGTTTTCTTTAGTTAACTTATGTATGTTTAGCCTGAGGTTTAGCTACACCTGGTAAATTTACTTATTTTAATTTATTAGATAAATTCATATAGCTATTTTGGTATCTCTCCTACATATTATACCTACACACCAAAAAACACTAAAGATATGTAACATTTGTGTTTATGCTTTAATAGGTTGGCTAAAAAGGCTTAAAAATGTGATCCTAAAAAAATTATCTATAGCATGCAAGCATGTGGCATTATTTTCCATAAAGCAGAGACAAAAAATTAGTTAGACACTTCATATAGGTCAAGATATAGGTACTTGTGTCTTTATTTAAAAACTAACAACTCAATGTTATTTTTCTTTATTTCAGGTCCAGCAGTAACCTCCCAAGTGAGATGGGCCCACACTGATTTTCAAGCACCAGACTGGACTGCTTACAGAAAGGACAGTGTCAAAAATCCAGAGGCTAGATCTTCAGATAGTGAAGATACAAGGAAGAACTTCACCTATTTGATAGCTGGTGGTTTAGGTAAGATTCTGGAGAAACAGAAAATTATGAGAAAAATTGTTTTATCTTTTTTATTAAGTAATTCATTATTTTATTGCTGAGATGATAACCAAAGCTCACACTATTTGCATAAATCAAGACATAAATAATTTAAAATACTTACTAAATTAGTTCTTTTTTTAAACAGTTTACATTTTTGGAGATTTGTAATTTAAATATTATAAATGTTTTAATTTAATCCTTTAAAGGCCAATCAAAATTGATGAAAAGGATCAGGCACACCTCTTATGAGATTTCTGTAAGCTGTCAATCTTCATGAAATTTTTGTGTGTTGTAGCCTGAACCTTCCATATCAAAAGTTCTCATGGGCCCAACTCAAATTAATGACCAGTTTTTAAAATACAGGGTGTTTTAAATGATAATGTCCAAGAAGCTCTAGCCAGGTTTTCCAAACAAATATGCAATGTTAGTATTATATATATTTACGATTTATTTATTATTTTCAATCTGTACCTTTAAAATATTATCTACAGGGTGTTTAAGTAAATATTAGTTGAAAGTGTTAATGAGAAACAAGTGTTAGTGTGTTTTAGATTAAACCCTTCATATCAAAAGTTCTTATGAGCCCAACTTAAATGAATGACCAGTTCTTGAAATACAGGGTGTTGAAAGTGATAAGGTCCAAGAAGCATAATAGCTCTTTTGACAGGTTTTCCAAATATATACAATGTTAGTATTACATATATTTGTGATTTGTTTATTACCTTTAAAACATTATCTACAGGGTGTTTAAATAAATATTAGTCAAAAGTTTTAATAAAAAACAAGCATTATAGGTTTTTACAGGGCAAGGCACAGATGTACAGGGTGTCCAAAATTGGGCACTTTTAGGGGGTTTAAGGTACTTCTAGGGGAGACAGAGAAAAACTGACCACGCATTGCGAGGCTCAAATTTCAAGGAAAGACTTATAGTGAAAACCGTATTTTGAAATATTGTCTCGTCTTTGAGCTACGGGGGATTTTTGAAAAGTCTGCATTTTGGAGGGGGGTCTATAACTTCGTTATTATTGGAAATATTGATTTAGAGTAAATTACAATTTTATAAACTTTGTCACGAGGAATTTACCCGCTAAATTAAATTTTAACTGTCAATTTTAGTTTTTGAGATATGACATAAAGTTGCATTTTTTCTTATGGAATGGCCTGTATTTTAATTAATTTTCGAATTCGTCATTGAATTCTTTTCAAAATAATGTATCATATGTCATAGTTTGATTGAGCGGTTTCGGAGATAATTAAAGTTTTTTATTTTTGTCTATAAGTCTTCTCTTGAAATTTGAGCCTCGCAATGCGTGGTCAGTTTTTCTCTTTCTCCCCTAGAAATACCTTAAACCCTGTAAAAGTGCCCAATTTGGGACACCCTGTACAAAATGCTTAAATATTTTTTAATAGTATTAAAAAATGTTATTTGCCGAAACACCCTGTATTAAATACCTAATAAGTCAAGAATCATTAAAAAACTAATAAATACATTATATGTAATAAAGGGCTATTATGCTTCTTGAACATTATCACTTTCAACATTTTGTATTTCAAAAACTGGAAATTAATTTAAGTTGGGCCCACAAGAGCTTCTGATGAGCAAGGTTTAATCTCTAACATACTAAAGCTTGTTTTCAAAAACAGGTCATTAATTTAAGTTGGGCCCATGAGAACTTTTGATGAGCAAGGTTTAATCTACAACATACTAAAGCTTGTTTCTCATTAAAACTTGACTGATATTTACTTAAACACCCTATAGATAATATTTTAAAGGAACAGATTAAAAATATTAAATAAATCGCAAATATATGTAATAGTAACAATGCATATATGTTTCGAAAACCTGTTCAAAGAGCTATTATGCTTCTTGGACATTATCACTTTCAACACCCAGTACTTTAAAAACTGGTCATTAATTTGAGTTTGCTTATGAGAACTTTTGATAAGAAAAGTACCGTCTACAACATACCAAAATTTCGTAAAGTTTGACAGATTACAGAAATCCAATAAGAGGTGTGCCTGATCCTTTAAAGAACAGGGTATTGAATAAAATGTAATGATTACATTATAATTTTTAATTTAGATTGCTTTGGTGTATCAATTTAATTTCTGTTTTCAACGACAGGTGTCGCAACAACCTATGGTGCCAAATCCATTGTCACTCAATTCGTAATGTCCATGAGTGCTACAGCTGATGTACTTGCCATGGCAAAGATTGAAATCAAATTGGCTGATATTCCCGAGGGCAAGTCAGTCACATTCAAATGGAGAGGTAAGTTGACAATAGAGAATTATTGCAATATAGCCAGGCTATATTATTTATTTTGACACATTCACATTGAAAACTGACAGTTGATCCTTCAAAATTGACATACCAAAGTGTGTTGAAAGATCACAGCTGATATTACAATGTGAAGGTGTCAAAATTGTGCCTGGCACTATTATAGCCTGGCTTTATTTCAATAATTCTCTAGTATTGAAAAAGTGACAGATTAATTTGTAAATATATATCTAAAGTAACTGTCATGATTGACATCATGACTGATGTATGAGGGCTGTTTTATATATATTTTTTTTGATAAATCCATTATTTCTATTGGTGTTCTGCTAACTTTATATAAAGTTAGCAGAACACCATTTTTTTTTTAAAACGGGCACATAAAGTTACCAGAACACCATTTTTTTTTAAACAGGCACAGCAAACTTTTTGTTTTCACAACTAATTTACAGATAATTAACAGCAAATCATGAGCATATAATTTTTTTCAATTTCCAAAGTTGTTCTGCTAACTTTATAGACATGAATTTTTGCGTTACGTAATTTAAGGGCGTTCCCTTAACTTTGCGACAATGGGCCATTGATTCTGGATGAATGGAAAGTCTTTCCAAGTATAAATAAAAACAGTACAAAAAAAAAGTATATTTTTTTCTAGAAATGTTGATTTCCCAGCAAACAAACAAAATCAGGAGACATCTGGTACTATTAAAGACAATTATTTATTTCTTCTTTACAGGAAAACCACTTTTCATCAGACACAGAACCGCACAAGAAATCGCGATAGAACAAGCCATAGCCCCAGCCTCGCTCAGAGACCCCCAACACGACAACGAAAGAGTGAAGGACCCCGAATGGTTGGTGGTTCTGGGAGTGTGCACCCATCTGGGTTGCGTTCCTATCGCTAATGCCGGTGAATTCGGAGGGTACTACTGTCCCTGCCACGGTTCCCACTACGACGCCTCTGGCAGGATTCGTAAAGGACCCGCTCCTCTCAATTTGGAAGTGCCTGAGTACAGTTTCCCAAGCGAGGGGATGCTTGTAGTTGGTTAAAGAAATTCTCCCGATTATTGTTTCTTTTTAAGTACCTAAATTTCAATTTATTTATGTTTTATTAAGGTTAAAGTGATATTGTACATTTTACAGTTATTTTTAGAATTCTGTAAGTCGGAAAAGAACGAGTTGTTAATCTTTTATTTTATTTAAGGTAAAATAAAATGTAAGAACCAAAAAATAATTTAAAACTTGCTTTTTTTGTGTGCACCCATCTGGGTTGCGTTTCTATAGCTCATGCTGGTGAATTCGGAGGGTACTACTGTCCCTGCCACGGTTCCCACTACGACGCCTCTGGCAGGATTCGTAAAGGACCCGCCCCTCTCAATTTGGAGGTGCCTGAGTACAGTTTCCCAAGCGAGGGGTTGCTTGTAGTTGGTTAAAGAAATTCTCAGGATTATTCTTTCTTTTTAAGTACCTAAATTTCAATTTATTTATGTTTTATTAAGGTTAAAGTGATATTGTACATTTTACAGTTATTTTTAGAATTCTGTAAGTCCGAAAAGAACGAGTTGTTAATCTTTTATTTTATTTAATGTAAAATAAAATGTAAGAACCAAACAAAAATTAAAACTTGCTTTTTTGTGTGCACCCATCTGGCTTGCGTCCCTATCGCCAATGCGGGTGAATTCGGAGGGTACTACTGTCCCTGCCACGGTTCCCACTACGACGCCTCTGGCAGGATTCGTAAAGGACCGGCCCCTCTAAATTTGGAAGTGCCTGAGTACAGTTTCCCAAGTGAGGGGTTGCTTATAGTTGGTTAAACAAATTCTCCCGATTATTGTTTCTTTTTAAGTACCTAAATTTCAATTTATTTATGTTTTATTAAGGTTAAAGTGATATTGTACATTTTACAGTTATTTTTAGAATTCTGTAAGTCCGAAAAAAACGAGTTGTTAATCTTTTATTTTATTTAATGTAAAATAAAATGTAAGAACCAAAAAATAATTTGAAACTTGCTTTTTTGTGGGCGCACCTATCTGGATTGCGTTCCTATCGCTAATGCGGGCTAATTCGGAGGGTACTACTGTCCCTGCCACGGTTCCCACTACGACGCCTCTGACAGGATTCGTAAAGGACCCGCCCCTCCAATTTGGAAGTGCCTGAGTTACAGTTTCCCAAGCGAGGGGTTGCTTGTAGTTGGTTAAAGAAATTCTCCCGATTATTGTTTCTTTTTAAGTACCTAAATTTCAATTTATCTATGTTTTATTAAGGTTAAAGTGATATTGTAAATTTGACAGTTATTTTTAGAATTATGTAAGTCCGAAAAAAACGAGTTCTTAATCTTTTATTTTATTTGATGTAAAATAAAATGTAAGAACCAAAAAATAATTTAAAACTTGCGTTTTTGTGTGCACTCATCTGGGTTGCGTCCCTATCGCTAATGTGGGTGAATTTGGAGGGTACTACTGTCCCTGCCACGGTTCCCACTACGACGCCTCTGGCAGGATTCGTAAAGGACCCGCTCCTCTCAATTTGGAAGTCCCTGAGTACAGTTTTCCAAGTGAGGGCTTGCTTGTAGTTGGTTAAAGAAATTTTCCCGATTATTGTTTCTTTTTAAGTACCTAAATTTCAATTTATTTATGTTTTATTAAGGTTAAAGTGATATTGTACATTTTACAGTTATTTTTAGAATACTGTAAGTCCGAAAAGAACGAGTTGTAAATCTTTTATTTTATTTGAGGTAAATAAAATTTAAGAACCAAAAAATAATTTAAAACTTGCTTTTTTGTGTGCACCCATCTGGGTTGCGTTACTATTGCTAATGCGGGTGAATTCGGAGGGTACTACTGTCCCTGCCACGGTTCCCACTACGACGCCTCTAGCAGGATTCGTAAAGATTCGCCCCTCTTAATTTGGAAGTGCCTGAGTACTCTTTCCTAAGTTAGGGGTTGCTTGTAGTTATTAAATTTTTTAAGTACCCAAATTTCAACTTATTTATGTCTTATTAAGGTTAAAGTGATATTGTATATTTTACAGTTATTTTTAGAAGGCTGTAAGTCCGAAAAGAACGAGTTGTTGATTTTTTGTTTTATTTAATGTAAAATAAAATTTAAGAACCAAATAGTAATTAGAAACTTTTTTAAATTCTCAAAAGAAAAACTATTTTAGCAATTAAGAAAGCGAAATGTACAGGGTGTTCCGAAAGTTTTATTATGTAAATTTTCTTTTGTTAGTAACTTTTAGTTTTTGAGATACTACATAATATTGTTTTTTAAGACTGCCTTCTTTTTAAAACTTCCTGGTCTTTTTTCCATACTATAAAATAATTCCAGACTATAAAATAATTCCATAATTTTTCCAGAACGTTTTTACATTTTTACAGAACGTTAAATGACATATCCCATAACCATAAGATGACTTAGACAGTGGTGGTTAGTGAGGTGAAGCAGGTGAAAAGGTAGACATATACACACCAGTACACCCGTTGTTTCCTTTTTAAAAATCATGGCGTCCTAAAACATTGTAAACATAAATCACGAAGGGGCATAGTACAGTGAATCTTTTTTTTTACATAATATGTAAATGTGTTTTTTCAGTACGGTAGATGTATTTTTACAGAATACATTGGGTTTTTACACAACCGGATTTCGAAAAAAGCAATTGTCTTGTAAATTTTCATTTTCCATAAAAAATTTACAAAATATATCATGTAATTATACTAATCCTGTAATGTGATGATGTAATTTTTTATTTGTCAAACACACTGTGTTTATTGTATTACAATCTAGTCAGTAAGACTAATTAGCAATTTTGTTTTAACTTAATTTACTAGAAAAGTCAGATTTAAATTTAGGGTTTACTCAACAGTTCTCCCCGCTTTGTTTAGTCTGTAACTCACAATTGTGTTGTGTTTATAGCATTATTTTGTTTTGGGTAATTCACTTAGTTTACTAGCTCAAACGGCTTCACTCTTTTTAGTCTTCGAACTAGCATAGTATTGTTTAGAAGCTGAATTGCTTCCACATTCACATGCCTATGGAGTCTATCTTCATGGCTTTTTGCGTACTTTTTTATAGTCTCTGCTACAGTTTCGATTTTTAGATCTCGATGAAGGTCACTATTTCGAACTTACCAAGGTGCATTCACAATGTTTCTTAATACTTTATTTTGAAATCTCTGTAAAACTAGAATGTTACTCTCTTTAGCACAACCCCATAGTTGAATACCATATGTCCATACTGGTTTCAGTATTTGTCTATAAAGCAGGAACTTATTATGAATTGTTAAATTGGACTTCCTTCCAAGTAGCCAGTTCATTTTTCTATACCTTATCTTTTTTTTTCTTAACATGTGCTTTCCAGCGCAATTTGGCATCAAGTGTTATACCGAGATATTTTGCCTGATTTGAATATGGTATGGGAATGTTGTTAATTGTTATTTGTATGTGATTTATATTTTTGTGGCTCTGTAAAATTACAGTAAAAAACGTTGGTTACAAAGTTGCCAACGTTTTTTACTGGAATTTTACAAAATCCTATTTCAGTGTAAGCTCTCTATCCAAAAGTAATAACAGAAAATTTGATAGCCAATAAATAAAAGCAACAACTTAACTTCGTGTCATACAATCCTTAGAACTTTCTAGTTTGGCAATTTAAAACCTAATACCCCATTAAAATTCTATTTTTAACCACAGGTCGAATGATTATGGTGCCACTTTGAGGTAAACAATACATTATTGATCAAACACTCGGAAACACCTAAGCCATTCTTATAAAGTTTCAAAAGTGGGTATCCAAGTAACTGGAAACTATGTGTCACAGAATATAACTATTTATTTCCAGAAATGACCAGGCAATCTAGGATTTTGCTAAAATTTTGTAAAAATGACGGATAGAAGAAAAAAATAAAAAGTTTGAAATTTAACCTCCTAGTAGAAAACCAAATAGAGATCCGAGGAATTCCCACTCCCCCGGGGAAACTGCCCTCCCTAGGCTCAGGAGCCCCACCCAAAACAAAACCGCACGACGCTTTTCAGAATAACTACGTAGTTAACTACTTTTCCTAACTACGTACTGCCCAACTCCGATTGCAACTCGGTGCTTTTGTTGATAAACTTTATAATATTTAAAATATGAATTTTTAAAGTTTGGCCATTTTGGTCTCATGGGATTCCCTACCCTAAAATTTGCTAAATGACGTTTTTTCGAATATTAACTTAGGGTAAGGTTTTTCGCATCTTTATGGATCTACCATACTGCAACTCGGTGCTTTTGTTGATAAACTCTATAGTTTTTAAAATATGAATTTTCCCCTAAAATTCGCTAAATGACGTTTTTCCGAATCTCTATGGCCCTACCATCCTGCAACTCGATGCTTTTGTCGAAAAACTATATAGTTTTTAAAATAAACATTTTCAAAGTTTTGCCATTTTGGTCTTATGGGATTCCCTACCCTAAAATTCGCTAAATGACGTTTTTCAGAATCTTACCTCAGGGTGTGGTTTTTTTCGCATCTCTGAGGTCCCACCATACTGCAACTCGGTGCTTTTGTTAATAAATTATATAGTTTTTGAAATAAGAATTTTCAACTTTTGGCCGTTTTGGTCTTTGGGATTTTCTACCCTAAAATTCGCTAAATGACGTTTTTCCCAATCTTAACTCAGGGTGTGCTTTTTTCGCATCTTTATGGCCCTAACATATTGCAACTCGACGCTTTTGTTGATAAACTATGTAGTTTTTGAAATATCAATTTTCAAAGTTTGGCTATTTTGGTCTAATAGGATTCCCTACCCTAAAATTCTCTAAATGACGTTTTTTCGAATCTTAACTCAGGTTGTGGTTTTTTCGCATCGCTATGACCCTACCATACTGCAACTCGGTGCTTTTGTTGATAAACTAGATAGTTTTTGAGTTATGAATTTTCAAAGTTTGACCATTTTGGTCTTATGGGATACCCTACCCTAAAATTCGCTAAATGACATTTTTCCGAATCTTCACTCAGGGTGTGCTTTTTTCGCATCTTTATGGCCCTAACATAATGCAACTCGATGCTTTTGTTGATAAACTATTTAGTTTTTGAAATATCAATTTTCAAAGTTTGGCTATTTTGGTCTTATAGGATTCCCTACCCTAAAATTCACTAAACTAAATTACGTTTTTCCGAATCTTAACTCAGGTTGTCGTTTTTTCGCATCTTTATGGCCTTAGCATACTGCAACTAGATGCTTTTGTTGATAAACTATGTAGTTTTTGAAATATCAATTTTCAAAGTTTGGCTATTCGCTAAATGACATTTTTCCGAATCTTAACTCAGGATGTGGTTTTATCACATCGCTATGACCCTACCAAACTGCAACTCGGTGCTTTTGTTGATAAACTATATAGTTTTTGAGTTATGAATTTTCAAAGTTTGGCCATTTTGGTCTTATAGGATCCCCTACCCTAAAATTCGCTAAATGACATTTTTCCGAATCTTAACTCAGGGTGTGCTTTTTTCGCATCTTTATGGCCCTAACATACTGCAACTTTTGGTCTTATAGGAAGTCTAATTCAATGCGACCGCGCAATAAGAAATCATGGAAAGCATCACGAAGACGTAGTGTCGAGACGCCAGGCTTCCAGGATGCAGTGACTCTAGGAAAACTGGCTTTATAAACCAAAATTAACTCGTGTCACTTCTGTCAAGTTGTTATTATGTGACTGTGCCAGATTTTGTCAAACAAACGTCACCGTCTCAATTTCACTGGCATTTCACATCGCATTTTGTTTCATTTCTTTGTAATTGTTCATTTCATCCATTTTCTGATTTTTGCCAGTGAAACGCAGTTATGGTCAGTGGTAAAGAATTTAGGAACACGTTAAAAAAGCCCCTTCCGAATGCCCCAAAGAGTAAAAGCTGTCGATTTGTACCAGCCTTCACTATACAAGCATTACAGAAAGGTGAGTCTGCATATTATGAATTTAGGTATAGTCATCTGGTCTTTGTAAGAAAAGCAAACAAAACCTATTTTCTAAATGAAAAAAATCAATCAACAAAAACATTTCATGTAGAAAAAGCCAAGTACGCGAATATGGCATTCCGTAAAAATAATTGAGATAAAAGTAAAGCCAAGTTCTCCAATACAAATTTCAAAATGTTCTTACGAATCATCTGTGGGAAGGTCAACTGTACAAATTTTCAAAATTATGTGAAAAAACCGCTAAAAAACACGAAAAACTAGGTATGTTATTAATTTAAAATTGTTAAATTATTAATCCTATGCTAATTTACAAATTTATGTCGAAAATTTGACGATGCAATGATAGAAATTGATTTTTTTCAACCAAAACGAGTCAAAGAAAATCACTATGTAACGTTTTTTAAAAAATTATTTAAAAAAAAACCATAGTTTTTTTTTTAATTTCCCGTATCTAAATCGACTAAAAATAGTCCAAAGAATCATTTTCATACAAAAAAATCGTTATATAGTGCGTTTTGACGAGCGAGGTAAAACGTAGTAGAACCGTTCTTACTAGTTTGGAAATGTTTTTTTAAACTTTGCTATTACAGCGAAACTTCTTTATGTTCAATTTAGCACTGTGCCTAAGAGTCATTTACAGCCGTAATAGCCAAGTTTAGAAAAACATTTCCAAGCTAGTAAGAACCTTTCATTTGGAAATTTGTACTGGAGAACTTGGCTTTACTTTCATCTCAATTCTTTTTACGGAATGCCATTTTCGCGTACTTGGCTGTTTTAATCTTTAAAATTAAAAACTACTTTGTTTAAAACTCGTAGACAATGATTGAGTAAAAACAAAATTTCGGACTTACATTGTCTATTTATTTTTAACTGTCTTCGAGTGTAAACTAAACAATTTAGTCTATAGGCTACTACTTATACTACTTGGTGTGCAGTCAGGTGTGACGGCCTGCCCCCTTTTTAATCCTAAGACGCCTGTTTTCCTTCAGGAGTGGTTTGCATATATTGGTATGTCCGTGCTTGGTTGACTGAAAACATATTTTTTCTGCATTATAAACGCAGCTTCAATAAACTTTCGTTTTCGCCAATGCGACTCCTTATGCAAAACTTTAGCTTCTGACCACTGAATCATGTAATCATTTGACCATGCATGATCCGCTAAACCGAATTTTTCAATATCCCCTAATTGGGTAGGTACTTTTTAGATGTTCATTTACTCTGACCTGAAGAGGACGTTTCGTTTTACCTACATAAGATTTACCACACTCGCACGGGATCTGGTAAATACATTCCTCATTATTTGAGGGATTTTCTGGTTTTGTTTTAGTTACAAAACTCCTTATCGTATTTCCTGATGAAAATACTGTTTTTGTATTATGTTTTCTGAAATCCCTTGCACATATGGAATGTTAATAATACCCAACGGATTATTATTTTGAGAATTTGCTACATTTGCTTTGTTTTTAATTTTAGAGATCGTTGATATAACTCCTTACCTTTTTTGGATGTTCTTGTCAAATGATCAGACAGAAACATTCAAACCACTGTATATAGGAAACTACACACACGGGACAGTACCTAAATATTAAGCCTAATCATTCTGTTGCTACAAAACAAGGTGTTCTAAGAGATTTGTATTTAAGAGCCGTAAACATTTGTATTAATAATGAAGAATAAGCCACAGAAATTAACAACATTAAAAAGGACTTACAACAGAATGGTTATGCCGAGAAAATAATAAGCTGAACGATCTCTAAAATTAAAAACAAACAAAATGTAGCAAATTCTCAAAATAATAATCCGTTGGGTATTATTAACATTCCATATGTTCAAGGGATTTCAGAAAACATAAGACGAATAGCCAAGAACTATAATATAAAAACAGTATTTTTATTAGGAAATACGGAGTTTTGTAACTAAAACAAAACCAGAAATCCCTCAAATAATAAGGAATGCATTTACCAAATCCCTTGTGAGTGCGGTAAATTATATGTAGGTGAAACGAAACGCCCCGTTCAGGTTAGATTAAATGAACATCTAAAAAGTACCCAATACCCGATACTGAAAAATCCGATCTGGCGGATCATGCATGGTCAAATGATCACAGGATTCAGTGGTCAGAAACTAAAGTTTTGCATAAAGAGTCGCATTGGCG
This sequence comes from Aspidapion aeneum, assembly GCA_963576565.1. NCBI lineage: Eukaryota > Metazoa > Arthropoda > Insecta > Coleoptera > Brentidae > Aspidapion > Aspidapion aeneum. Next base: position 14,435,422 of record OY755043.1, read on the forward strand.
AAAACGAAAGTTTTTTGAAGCTGCGTTTATAATGCAGAATAAAGAAGTTTTCAGTCAACCAAGCACGGACATACGAAACATATGGAAACCACTCCTTAGGGAAAACAGGCGTCTTAGGATGAAAAAGGGGGCGGGCCGTCACACCTGACTGCACACCAAGTAGTATAAGTAGCAGCCTGTAGACTATAGATTGTTTAGTTTAAACTTGAAAACGGTTAGAGATACTTACTAACCGAAACGTCGTGTTTAAAATAAATAAAGACAACAAAATTTTGTTTCTATTAAAAACTACGTTAAACTATGCAACATGTTATGTGTTTAGGCACCTGTGTCGCCCCTCCCCCGAAATGCAACGCCTTCAAAGAAATCATACCAAAAAAAACTAAATTTAGGACGAATTACAATAGAGGAAACCTACCGATTGCCATGGAAGCTAAAGGGGCCAAAGTTTCGTGGAAAGTAAGTTTACAGTGTTGTATTTAAAGAATCTTATTCATTTTTATTTTATATGAAACTCTTGCTCTGTTACTTTTTAGTAGAGTCCCAGAAGGTGGGCCAAAAAAATCCGTAAATTTTTTTTATTCGATTTTTTTGTGATTTTGGTCTCTATGAAAGCCAAGCAGGCTAGAGACTATTCGATAAAATTGACATTTTTATAAAATCCAAGATCGACCATGATTTTAAAATTTAGCCATTTATACAGGGTGTCCCAACTAAAAAGTAACAGAGGTGTTTTTGGGTATTTTTCGTGAGAATTTGGAGAAACCCTCGAACATGTCGATTTTGTTTACGAGGGGTATGATGATGATTCATATGTGAGTGGGCCTTGCAGCCCTTCCACTGCGACCACCAGTGGGTCTATTGTGGCTCACTTTTGAGTGGTTTCTAACCACTGTATGCCTAATCCTCCAAAAAGGCCGGTTATCAGTTTGACACTGTTCAGATCTTCTGAGTCGATCTGAGGTTTACCGAAAGTATTCTGACGTAAACGTGCAATAGCCGGTACATGTCTGACTGTTTCGTCATCCTCCATACAGAGTCTACATTCGGTCTCTTCTGTTAGTCCCATTCTGTGCATGGGTACTCTCAGTCGACAGTGACCCGTAAAAAGACCAGTCACTATACGTATCTACCGTCTGGAAGGTCCAATAATGTTCCTGGCTCTGTTTCTACCAGATCCTTTAATGAACTATTTAGAGTGAGCCAGTTCTGGTATATTTATCCAGTATTGTTGGAAGCTATTCTCCATCCATTTTAATATGGTTGATTTAGCAGCATTGTATGATATCCCCAGGGCTGGCTCGGGGCCGAAAAATTCGGTAGATGCCGCTTCCCTCGCTGCTAGGTCTGCGGCCTCATTTCCCTCGTTACGTTACGTATACTTTACCCCTATATTTTGAATAGGGGAAGTGGGTCTAGTGATCCCTTGTTTTGATGTTATCTTGAATATCTTTACAACCGTCTAAAAATTTCGAAAACCCGCAAATTATTTGCTTTCAAATTTTACATAAAAAGATAAAAAATTCGAAAATCCATAGATTAGTTTTTGAGATATTTGCTTTCAAATTTTACATGGCATGGTAAAATAAAAATTAAATCCGAAAAATATAAAATTCTGATTACATTTTTATTTTATCAGTCCATAGATAGATTTTTGAAATTTTTACACAGTTGTAACAGTGGCGGATCCAGGGGGGGGGACACTAGGGGCACTTGCCCCCCCCCCGAGAATTTTTTGAATACACAAAAAATTAGTAAAAAGTAAGGTTTTTGCTAATAAAAATTAAAAATTTTTGCTTGCGGCGCACGAAAGTGTCTTGTGTTATTATCATCGAAATTACAACCACTTTTAAATTATCCTGAATTTGTAGCCGTTTTTTACCAACAGAGAATGTCACCTAAAGTACACCCCCCCCCTCCCCGAGAAGCACCCCTGGATCCGCCTTTGGGTTGTAAAGACATTCAGGAGGCCTTCAAAACAAGGTATCACTAGACCCACTTTCCCTATTCAAAATATAGGGGTAAAGTATACCCCTCGAAGATGGTGCGTGCTACAAATATTTCAAAATAGCCAAAAAGTGTCCCACTTGCAAACAAAATCAACGTGTCCGAGTGTCTTTCCAAATTCGGACGAAGAATACCCAAAAACACGTCTGTTACCTTTTAGTTGGGACACCCTGTATTGACATGTTAATGTCAACGAATCGCACCAGCAGCTACGCTAACCTGATGTTTTTTTTTTCATTATGTTTTTTCACCTACCGTTCAAAAGGTTAAAACAGTACCTGTTGTGTTTAAACTTTCTTACTTCTTATCCAATTTTTAACCTTCTAAACGGCAAAGACGTAGCTTTCTTTTTAATTGAACAATCACAACATTTGACCAACAATTTTACAGAACTATTTATTTATTTTTTATTTATTTATTTCAACAGTAGCAAAAAGCCAATTACAGATACTTACTTACATTTAAAAAAAAAAGATTTTATACAATACGTCACTTCTACAGATGATAAATAACAAACAAATCAAATTACATAATTAATTATTGATTAACTGCTGCGCACTTTTTGATCTATAATTTTTTTGAATTTCTTATAGCTCTCATTGTCTATATCAACATCTGAAGCATACTTGTTAAATAAGTTGCATAAATTGTAGATAGGAGAGCTTTTAAATAGATTTGTTCGTGGATAAGCTAAATAAAACTTATTTTTTGACCTTGAATTGATTCGATTTATGGCAAATGGAAGTTGTTCAACTATATTAGGACAATCAACATCCCCTTTGAGAATTCTATACATTGTTGTTAAAAAAATTTTAGTTCTTCTTTGGTTTAGTGATAATCTATCAAATATTTTTAATAAGATGTTGTTGTCACAACTTCTTTGTGGATAAATCCCAAACTTTCTAAAGTGCATGGCTTTCAAAAATTTTCGCTGAACTCCCTGAATCATACCAATCCAAATGTCATATTGGGGGGACCAGATAACACTTCCATATTCCAGTATTGGTAATACCAGACTGTCAAATAAGTATATGCTTACGTCTATGTTAAAACTTTTAGTATTTCTACAAATAAACCCAGCAACTTTCTGGGCACTCCTAATTTTAGAAATAATATGTGATGAAAATGAAAGATAAAGAGATTACACCTAGGTCTTTTTGTTCAGATACACGCTCTAGGTTCTCATTATTTATTGTATAATCAAATTCGATTAAGTTTTTGTTACGACTAAATGACAAACAAAAGCATTTACCTAAATTTAAGTTAAAACCATTTTCCTGGCAATATAGAGCTGTGTCCTAAAATTCACTTTGGAGTGTTTCAGAATCCTTCAATGAGAAAACTTCCACAAACAATTTAAAATCATCGGCAAATGCCAATGATTCCACATTTTTTACCTTATAAATAATTTTGTTGAAGACAATAATAAAAAGAAGTGGTCCGAGATTAGACCCTTGGGGCACACCAGAAGAACTTATATAAATAGTAGACCTGCTACCTTTTAATTCCACGAACTGATATCTTTTACTTGTGCTAGTTCCCAAATAAGATTGTATTAAGTTAGTTAGGTATGGAGAAACATCCATTCCAGTTAGTCCATCCAAGATAGTGCTGTGACTTACTTTATCAAAAGCCTTTTTCAAATCTGTATAAATAACATCAACTTGACTTTTTCTGTTTAAAGCCTCATGTACGTATTGAGAGAAAATTGTTAGATTTTTAAAGGTAGATTTGGGTAAGAAGCCATGCTGTCTGGGAGATATTTTGTTATAACTATTTATGCATACTACTCTTTTATACCTCGCATTTGCTGGAGCAGTCTCTGATGTTTCTATATACAGTGAAACCTCCTATAAGCGGACAGTCACGGTTTCGTCGATTTTGTCCGCTTTTTGGAGGTGTCCGCTTATGAGAGGGAACTGCGAAATTTTAATATATATTTATTAAAAATATGCGCTGCTTGAGTTTTTCCGATATTAAATTTTTTAGCTATCTTTCGTGCTGATAGATGTTCCTTCTCTGAAATGTTAACAACTTCCATTTTTTTCACGTAAACTAAGAAGTTTTTTACTATGCGCCATTTCAAAGAGATCTATTACTACCCAACTAAACAATAAAAATAAAACACAGCAGTCCCGCTGAATAAAATATGTTGTAAATACGAAAGAAGTATTTAGTCTCCGCGTTAAAACGGAAAGAGGTAATTCACCGGCTCCAGAGTGCGTGGTTGCCAACATACTACATAGTATTAATACCCATGTCGTGTAGCGCTCCGTCCCGTTGTCAGTCCGCGTCCGGTTAAGGGAGGTTTAATAAAAAAAATTCTCCGCGTCCGGTTATTAGAGTGTCCGGTTATAGGAGGGAATTTTACATGAAAACAAATTTGTCCGGCTAAAGGGAATGTCCGCTTAATCAGGTTGACTTATTTACTTGGTTTATATTTTTATGTAATTCTATAAGACTTTAAAATTTTATTGATACCTACTACTATATTGTATTACCTTTTATTTAAGTATAATATGAACTTGTTAATTTTCCTAATTATGTAAATGGGTTTTTTATCTTTTAGGCAGATATAAATAAGCTAGACTTTCACTATTATTTGCCGATGTTTTTCGAAGGCCTGTGCGAAACCGAGAATCCCTACAAACTCTTCGCCCAACAAGGCATCCACGATATGCTACAATATGGCGGCCAAAAGATATTTCCCTGTATTCCTCAGCTTATTATTCCTATTAAAGGTATTTATATATATAATTTACATAAATTATTTCTAAGGAAGATAGAAAAGAAAAAAAAAGTCTTTGACGTGTCAGTCTTGATTTTGAAGAAAAGCCTAAAGGTGAAAACCATGTGTTGAAGTAGCAAACCGTTTTTCAAAAATTTTTGGTGTCTAACTTTTTAATTTATAAAAATTTTGTTTTGATAAAATTGACTTTTTAGATTTTTGTAATGTAAGTTGATAATTTTTTATGAAATGGTCTTTTCTTATTCTATTTTTACACTCAGTATAAAAAATTTTACTTTTCTATTATTTCTTTACAATCTATGTATTTTGAAGGACTCGTCTATTGTGGACACCCTTTCATTAGTACGAAATCGTTTAGAAAATGATCAAAGTTTAAGAGAAAGAACAAATTTAAATATTGATGCAATTATTGTAGAGTTACTTACTATTTGTGATAAATCTACACATTTTCAATGGCAAAGTGATTTCTCTAAGCAGAATTTTGGCATGACGATGGGCTCTCCACTATTTCCCTTAATGAGTAATATTTTCATGGACGATTTTGAAAATTAAATTTTACAAGAACATCTGGTTCGATGTTCGATTTTTTTTTTTAGAATCTTAAGGAGCGTCAAAACATTTGATGATGATTCATATGTGAGTGGGCCTTGCAGCCCTTCCACTGTGACTACTAGTGAGTCTATTATGTCTCGCTTTTGAGTGATTTCTCACCACTGTATGCCTAATCCTCCAAAAAAGTTTGGTGAGACACTGTTCAGATCTTCTGAATCAATCTAAGGTTTACCGAAAGTCTTTTGACGTACACGTACAACAGCCCGACATTCCCACAGTACATGTCTAACTGTTTCGGCTACATTCGGTCTCTTCTGTTATTCCCATTCTGTGCATGGGTACTCTTAGTCGACAGTGACCCGTAAAAAGTCCAGTCACTATACGGATCTCCTGTCTGGTAAGTCCAATGATATTCCTGGCTCTCTTTTGACAAGGTCCTTAATGAACTCTTTAGTGAGCCAGTTCTGGTATATTCATCCAGTATTGTTGGAAGCTGTTCCCCATCCATCTCAATATGGTTAATTCAGCAGCATTGTATGATATTCCTAGGGCTGGTTCGGGGCGTAAAAATTCGGCAGATGCCGCTGTCCTCGCTGCCTGGTCTGCGGCCTCATTTCCCTCGTGCTCAGAATGCCCTGATACCCATACTAATGAAACATTATTAGCGCTACCAAGCTCATTCAGCGAATCTCTGCAGCTCTTCACGGTTCTCGATGAGACCGTATAAGAATCAAGCGCTCTTAAGGCTGCTTCACTGTCGGAGAAGATTTTTATTGTCCTATTAGTCCATTCGTGGTCAGTAATCCACCGGGCATACAGTTCAATGGCTACGAGTTCGGCAGTTTGCCGATTTTAACTTTTTTTTAACTTCCATTTATGAAATTTTCAGATGCCTTGAAGACCAAAAACAAAGAAGTAATGTGTACAACGCTAAAAGTTCTCCAGCATCTGGTAAAATCGGGTGACATGATCGGCGATGCCTTGGTTCCGTATTACAGACAAATATTGCCTACTTTGAATTTGTTCAAAGAAAAAAATGGTAAGAGTTATTCTGCCTTGCTAAGTTAGATATACGAGGGTGGATCAAATATAAAATTATAACGGAAAAGTGGCCGTTATAATTTTGGAGTAGGGATATTCAGCAGCATGTAGGCGGCTGGTAGTGTCGCGATGCTCATTTGGTCAGGAGCAATCGCAATGAGCGAGAAGAAATTACACAGCAGTGTTGCGCAAAGAATAATCATTACATTTCTTACACGCGAAAACGTAAAACCTGCTGAAATTCGATGCAGATGGCGAGCACAGTTCGGAAATAAGACGCTTTCGTGGGTACCTGTAAAAACTTGGTGCAAAAAAATTAACGAAGACCGTGAACGTGAGTCAATCACGTCGTCCGCGTACCATCTCTGCAGGCAAAGTTTTAGCGACCGTTTTCTGGGACTGGAGAGGAGTTTTGTTGGTCGTTTTTTTGCACGAGCGAATAACAAAAAACGCGGCTTACTACTGCAACTTACTCGACCAGGTAAAGCTTGATTATCGCCAAAAGAGAAGAGCACACCCCATCCAAGACGTGTTGCTCCTGCATGACAACGCTAGACCTGATATGGCAGCTTTAACACATGCCAAAATCTGGAATACCCTCCACACAGTCCAGATTTGTCACCTTGCGATTTTCATATGTATGGCCCACTCAAAGATTCACTGGGAGGCGAGCAATTTCAGACCAATGAAGAGGTGGAGGCATTCGTGCGCAACTGGTTAGATACCCGCCCAGCTTCCTTTTATGAAAACGGGATTAGGAAACTGTCAAACCGTTGGGAAAAGTGTATTAACAGAGAAAAGGGATGTGTAGAAAAAATTTCTGTTTTGTGTCATGTTTCTAAATAACTAGTTTAGAAACAAAGGCTTGTTTATATTTGATCCACCCTCGTAAAAAAATAACACTATGTATCTTAAAAGTTAAAACGTTTAAAACCTAGGGGATGGATTTTTTCAATGATCTAAAAAATGATTGTAGCCATATCGAGTACGCTTTTTCAATTGGTGGTATTTTTAGATTCCGGCGCCGACCGGAAGTAGCCTATTCAGGTCTAAACTCCGTTTTTTGAATAGGGATGGGCATAATTTTGCAACGAATTCGGATTGTACGCAAGAAAATACGTACCTTTTATTTGAAACATTTTTTTCTTAAAAGTAATTTTTTTTAAATATATGCCCATCCCTATTTGAAAAACGGACTCCAGCCCTAAATAGACCATTTCCGGTCGACTCTCAAAGTTGAAAACATCTACCAATAATCAAAAGAGCGTACTCAAGTAATTTTTTGGAACATTAAATAAACTTTGCCCCTAGGATTTAAAAGGTGTGGACAGGTGTTCTGGTACACCCTGTATATATATAAAGTTTTTTTCTAAAAATGGACACAGATTACCTCGTTCATTATTAGCATCTTACTCAATAAAACCCTGTATTTAAAAAAAAAGTGAAACTTGAAAGAGATGTGAATTCTCATTGTCACCCATTTCAAGAATTCATACAATAAAATTTATGTCACAGATTACTCGTATGTACAAGTGGCACGTCCTAAGCTAATATCTACTTTTTTTTTAGTTAACTGCGGAGACGAAATAGACTACAGTCAAATGCGAGGGGACAATTTGGCGGATATCATTAATGAAACGTTGGAAATTTTAGAACGATTTGGCGGCGAAGACGCGTTTATTAACATCAAATATCTTATACCCACATACGAATCGTGTATGATGAATTAAATACATTTTTAGAATCATTCTTACATGTTACAAAAATTTATTGATTAGAATCCTGCACCTCAAACTTTTATATACAGGCAGGGCTATCAAAACGGACGGGCCACGATCCTCCACTTTGTTGACGTCACATCCGGGGCTGATTTTTTTTTGATGGTCACATTACGACACAGCTGATTGTCTTTAAAATATTGAAGTTGGAATGACGGTTCATGGATATTTGATTTTATTTTAAATAAAGCCGTTTTTCAGATTGTTTTTACTTTATTCTGGCAGAACAATTTTTTTTAAATGTATATTAAGCCCTAATTTTTCATAGCCGCTTCATTAGCTCACACAAAAATTAAGCTTAAAGCAGAAGCGAATGTGACAATCACAAATGACAAATTCAAATACATGTCAAATATAACAGTTGGCATGTGGTACATGGCGGGTAATTTGAATTCAAAATAAGGAATGCTAAATCTTGAAGATTTTAACCATTTAATCATGTTGCTTCCTTACAAACCTTTGGTGGAATATCGGGATGGTGTCTGAGAATATTTCACTGAAATTTTGCGGAAATCTGTAGTGCCATTTTGAAAATATCATAAAAAAACCTCTGACCTCCCATAAGACCCAATGTAAAATTCAGCCCCGGGAGAACAGCTGATTTTTTCAGGGTCGTGGCCTCTATTTTTGTGTTGGCCATGGGCAGGGCTATCAAAACGGACGGGCCACGATCCTCCACTTTGTTGACGTCAGAACAGGGGCTGATTTTTTTTGTGATGGCCACACCACGACACAGCTGATTGTCATTAAAATATTGAAGTTGGAATGAAGGTTCATGAATATTTGATTTTTTTAAAATAAAGCCGGTTTTAAGATTGTTTGTACTATATTCTTGGAGAACAATTTTTCCTAAATGTATAAGTAATCCTTAATTTTTCAGGGCCGCTTCATTAGTTCACATAAAAATGAAATTTAACGCAGTATCGAATGTGTTTCTGTGTGGAAAGTAATCGGATTACCTACATCTATTTGTTTATATTCAACACTCGACAGATTTTTAAGACTCAATATAGTTATTTACATGTATTTACAAAAAATACCACCTCAAAAAATGATTTTCTTGTAGTGTAATTTTGTTTTAAAAAGATTATCGCTGGTATTTTCGGATTCTAAATGAACTTTATTCAGGGCTATCAAAATGGACGGGCCACGATCCTCCACTTTGTTGACGTCACATCCGGGGCTGATTTTTTTTTGATGGTCACGTTACGACACAGCTGATTGTCTTTAAAATATTGAAGTTGGAATGACGGTTCATAAATATTTGATTTTTTTTTAAATAAAGCCGTTTTTGAGATTGTTTTTACTTTATTCTGGCAGAACAATTTTTTTTAAATGTATAGTAAGCCCTAATTTTTCATAGCCGCTTCATTAGCTCACACAAAAATTAAGTTTAAAGCAGAAGCGAATGTGACAATCACAAATGACAAAGTTAAATACATGTCAAATATAACAGTTGGCATGTGGTATATGGCGGGTAATTTGAATTTAAAATAAAGAATGCTAAATTTTGAAAATTTTAATCTTTTAATCGTGTTGCTTCCTTACAAAACTTTCGTGGAATATCGGGATGATGTCTGAGAATATTTCACTGAAATTTCGCGGAAATCTGTAGTGCCATTTTGAAAATATCATAAAAAAACGTCTGACTTCCCATAAGACCCAATGTGAAATTCAGCCCCCGGAGAACAGCTGATTTTTTCAGGGTCGTGGCCTCTATTTTTGTGTTGGCCTTGCTTTATTGTAAAAAATGACAAAGTCAAATACATGTCAAATATAACAGTTGGCGGGTAATTTGAATTCAAAATAAGGAATGCTTACATCCTTATAAAAATTTGGTGGAATATCGAGATGGTGTCTGAAAATATTTCACTGGAATTTCGCGGAAATCTGTAGTGCCATTTTGAACATATAATAAAAACGTCTGATCTCCCATAAGACCCAATGTAAAAGTCAGCCCCCCGAGAACAGCTGATTTTTTCAGGGTCGTGGCCTGTATTTTTTAGTTGGCCTTGCATGGTCAAGCATTTGTCTTTTTCTAAAGCCATGAAAAAGAAAGAGATTCGGCCTAAATTTGACTCAATGCAAATAATTATCTCTCTACTTTGACAATGATTCTATGTAAATTTGACACGATAAAAATTATAAATGAGCCATTGTCTAAAAGTATGAGTTAATAAACGGAGTGAATGGAAAGAGAAAAATAAATAAACTGGAACACCAGAGAAGCACAGAAAAATCCAGTCCACTGCAAGAAAACAGAGGGTTGCAAGAAGGAAGAGCTCAAGAGACTACAAAGACTCAGGGAGGAGACAGAAAAATATTAAAGAAAAAATAAATTATAAGAGAGAAAAACAATAAAAGAAAAAACCAAGCAAGAAGAAAGTGCTGACAAAATTGTCCAGAAGAACAGTGTCAAATCAAAATCGAGTCAAGACACACGGCACCATTGTTTATAACCTGATATTGTTTCTGTGCCCCTCAGTGTGACGTCAATTCTTATAGCTTTACTACATGTAAAACTCTGTGTAGAAATATGTATTACAACAGGTAAATTAAAATATCACAATTTGTGCAAGTGCAAAATAATATAAAACGTCATTTCTAAATGCCTAATATTATAATTACCTACCTACTTAAAGGGCTCTTAATAAAAAAAACACTGGTCCAATCCAATTAACAGATCAATTAAGAACATTTTTAAAAAAATGTCAGAATTATTTTAAAGTCTAATTTTGATGTACATAAATGCTTTAAATATTTTCCAAAATGAAAATAATACCAAACTAACCAATATGGTCTTCAAAATGTCAAAAAATCACTGAATAATCCTGAAGATAATCCGGTATAACATGAAGTCTAATATAGGTAGATTCCAAAAACGGTCGTTACACAAAAAATTGTGTCCTAAAAAAAATTTAAAATGCCAAAAATTGTATCCTAAAAAGTGTTAATTCTTATTCAAGAAAACACGTAGAACCAGAGTTATTTGGTCATATAAACAAAAATAGGTATTTATAAGATCACTATAAAAATATTTTTATGTGTCCACTGACAGCATTTTGTTTTTTTGGTTTTTTGTAAGCTAAAGTATTGTTCATACTCGTCTTAGTCTTTTGTTTTTGATTAGTCTTTGTCCTTTGATTAGTCTTAGCTGTCTTAAACAAAATCGGGTGTTCATACTCGTCTTTTGTTTTTGATTAGTCTTAGTCATAACCCACTGAAAAAAAAATTCAATTTCAATAAAAAGGGCCCTTTTCAAAAGTCATTTTCTACACAAAACAATCTTATTTAACCTAATCTGTGCACGAAACATAGACACGAAAGAACAAAAGCGAAAAAGAAAATAAAAACAAATAAAATTTTGAGGTTAGGTTGAGATTTTCTGTTAAAAACATGATTAATGGCGGTAAATTCAAAATTTCGGCCGCGCGCTTGCGCTCTTCGGACGCCCTGTAAAAAAAAACAACAAATATCAGCTGATGTCTGTCACTCGTCTTAGTCGTTGTCCTAAGGATTGAAAGTTGGCAACTCTTAAGACAAAGACTAATCAAAAACAAAAGCAAAAGCATTGTATGAACACTCCCATAAGAAACAGTGGTTTTAACTTTCTTATGACAAGACATATGACTAAACCAAGACAAAAGACTAGACAAAAGACGAGTATGAACGATCCATTAGGAGCTTTTTTTAAAGCCGTTAATATACTACAATATATAATTTGGATTTAAAACTTTTAGTAACACAGATAAAAAATTTAAAAGATAAACTGACTTCAGTGAACTCCAAAACAAAATCTCCTTAAAAATGAGTATGGAATATAACAATAATCATAAAATGTTTGTACTTACATTCATGAAGATTTCACTAGTATAGCCATCGACATCGCAGTCCCATACGCATCTGACCCCTGCTTTCACTCCCTGTCCCTTTTTCTCACCCAAGACCACTTGTACAATGTGTTTGTAACGGATCATCTCTAAGTCTGGTAAATGTAAACAAAATAATCTGTGTTAATTTTTTTGCAAATAGTCTTCATAGTGTATAGAGCAATTTAAAGGTACTTTTATTTTTATTCTGTATTTCTGTTACAGAGAAGATCGTTAGTTTTTTTTAAAATAAATAATATTAATTAATAAAACTTTGTATAAAGTTTAGTATAGTCACTATACAAAGTGTATTGTGAGTACACTCACTCACTCTTATTATTATTCAGAGAATTTGATACATTTAATTTGTTTTTAATTTTATAGATCATTTAGTTTATTCATTTCATTCTGTTTTAAGTCCTTTTATACCTTTTATACTTATGAATGAATGAATACTTTATTGTCAAAGCCTAAAGATGTACAATAAGAGGGATATTACTTACCTTTCACTTTCTCTGTGACATCGTTTGAAATGGATATGGTCCATTTTTTAGCCCTGTCAGAGTCATAGTGCTGGCCTCCCAAAACTTGAGCATGGACCTCCTTTAGGATCTCTTTGACAGGTATTTCTTTAAATCTACACAAAAAATTATTTCTTAAAACCATAAAAGTATTTTACACATCAAAAATATTTTAAAAAATGAATGGATCAACGCTATATCAACCTTGAAAACAGTTTTTGTAAATATCTCCGAAACAGAAGCTCCTATGAAGTTTTTCGTAACAACATAAATTATTGAGAAAACCATGTTCTACTATATTCCGAAAACCACATATACATTACATTTTCAATTTTTGAACTATCAAAAAACAAAGCAAAAAACTGTAATTAGCATTAATGGATTTTGACCAAAATCTAATCAGATCTTAATGACACGCTGTATACAAAGTTCTATAGAATCTAGATTTATATGGATGATTCTACCAAAAGTGGGCTATATGGATATCATTTTTGGTCATTGCCTTTAAATAACAGTACAGCACAGTAAATAATTTCGTTTTGTTAAATTTTTGTAACTAATTAGGTGTAAGCTAAGAAACATTTATTTTCCCAAATTTTAGGAATTATTGCATAAAAATGCCAGAGGAATGAGTACCAGAGGAATGAGTTTTTTAATTGTTTTCCAATTTAAATCAAAATCTATTTAGACTACTTACCTTAAGTTTTATATAAACAAAGTTCCTATACTTATAATTTTAAAACAATCAACAAAAAAATTATACTAATGATATCAGTTGAATATTTACTTACCAGAGGAATGATAATTGAAGCGTTCCTTTTTGATTTCTCCGAAAAAAACTAATTTTCTGCCGAAAATAAAAAGATCTATAACTTAAACCAGACTAAAGTTGACATTATCTGTCAAAACTTGTCATCCTTACAAGTAAATTAGATATCCAGGGCCGTCTCTTTCTCTAGAAATTAACCGGTGGTATTCACAAATATTGTGTTATTAAAAATGGAGCACGTTTAAAATTGTAAAATTTTCCAGGAAGATGTAAATTCGGATTTTCAAAAATATGACTGCAAACTTAAGTTTTATCAATTTTTTGATAAATAGTTAAGACTTGGTTAAATATTATTTATTAGGATATTTTTTTCAATGAGATTTTAATATTTGGTTTGGGACTACACCAGAGGAATGAGGTATTGGCTTTGTAATAAAAAAAATTATAAACTTGCAATTTTTTTTATACATTAAACTCAAATGCTCCATAAAGAAAACATTTCGTTTTAAATCTTATAACTAAAACTATGCTTCATTTGCAGTCTGTGTTTGAAAAATATGCATTCCCATTCCACAGCACCATTTTTGTAGAATCATCCATATAATAGTGAAGTAAGTAGTATGCTACATATTAAAATACTACTTTTATCCTATTATAGTCCTTGCCGTATGCATTTGCACTTTTTTGACTTTGACATTAAATAAACCACAGCCCCCTTAAATTATCAAGCCTGATCCTGGTTTGAATGGCAACAGTTTTAAAGGCTGACAGATCTAAAATTTTAACTATTTTGAAAACAAAAAAATTTAGGCTGACAACAAAATAAGGAAATGTTGTATCAAGGCCAACAAATTTGATAGCCTTGATTGTTTTTCAAAGAAGGGTCGGGCTTCTTAATTTGGATGGGGCTGTGAAATCAACATATTTCCTAACCAGAAATATATTAAAATGTAAATATGTCATGTTGGTATAAAATTAAAGGTAAAACTGTCATTGTCTCTGGATAAAAAGATGCTGACTGTAGGTTGACAAAAAAAACACACAGATAAAAAAACTCAGACAATTTTTCAGATTTTTTTTTTCTCTCAGTATGCATATGATAAATAAGGCAGTTAAAAAAGTCACAAAAGTATAACTGCCCATGGCAAGGACTATAGCCCTATTTATGCCTACTATAAAAACTGAGATAAAACTTACTTTTCTTGTAAATTAGGTTTAATCTGATATGAATTGACTGGTGGTATAGACTCATGACTCTGATTTTTGGTGACTTCCTGATCTTCAGTTGCTTGAGGTGTTTGTATTGTCGAAGAAACCTAGTTGCAGAGCAGCAAAAGATTGAAAGTTTAAAACTGTTGTTTTTTCTGCTTGCTAGATAGCTGTAGGAAGGGTATTTATAAGCACCCTAATCGTTATGAAGTAGCAGGGCCGGTAACGGTAAATTAAAAGGGCGGCAAAGGAAACTATAGACATTTTTTGGGTTGCAAGAATTTTTGATGGGCTGTCAGCCCCCCCGGCTCCTTCAGGCACGCTATGCCGCTGCACAGTCCTCCCCAGTCCCTCCCAATCTCTCACAATCTTACCACATCCCTCACAATCTTAGCAAAAGATTGTGGATTTTCACAATCAGTGTACACATTTTGGGTTAGCTGTTCACCCCTCGCTTTCTTCCAAACAAGACAGTGACATAAATGTGAGGGGTGATCAGCTGCCCACAGTAGGTGTACAAATTTTGTCTACAGGACCATACAAAACTATACACAGAACACTGAAATACACTAAGGACCAAGATTTGATTTTAAAGTCCTGTAGGATGTTGTACAAATTTGGCTCAGCTGATCACCTCTCACATATAAGGTTCTGTTCAGTCCATATAATTTTCCAGTGACTAAAATGGTTAAAAATGAGAATGAATATCTTCCCATATCAATCAAGTGAGATCACATGTGTGGTTAGACTTTGTCCCCAGTTTGTGGGAATACTCAATGGAACCCATTTAAAGAATTCATACAGAGGATATTGATTAATTGTAAAGTAAATACTTTACAAATTTTACAAGGCTTAACTCCTGGCTTCATTTTCTTTAAATAAATAAATCTAACTAGAATGTATAAATGGTGATAGATAAAATACAACATAAATACTAACCTTAGATTCAGAAATAGCATCTTTGGGTTCCACTTGGTCTTCAACTTCATCTTCTTCCACTTTAGAAGACATTTATAACAAAACACAAGTAAAACAAAACAGAAATTCAACTTTAAAAAATAAACTTGTTGTTAGAGGTTATGTGCTACAAGACATAAATCATGGATGTTTCTACCGAGAAAGCTTTTCGCTATGGACGTTCCATAATAAACTGTGTGTAACGATATAGCCACCTAAGCCAAGGCAACAAAATACATATTTGTATGTAACACCGTTTTTTTAGGTTACCCTCAGATGCAACGTAAGCATTTAATCGCGATTAAGTCCTTATGACGCACATACAAAAAAAAAAGAGGGAGAAGGGAATGCCTGATGGTTACCGTGCATCGAGGGGTTAATTTTTTTATTTCTTTTTGAAATGGAAACATATTTTCAAACTTATAAAAATCTCTATCTATTTATATATACAGTGTCCCCCATAATGTTCGCGACATATGGGAAAAAATTTTATTTGTGAGATATGGGAAAAAATTTTATATACGATCAATCCTGTTTGTTGAATATCCTAAAAAGACATTTTGATATTTGTCACAAGATCACTGTCATGCCGGCAAATTCAAAAAATTAGGCATGAAATCCCAAAAAGTGAGGTTGGATGGCAAAATATCAAAAAAAGTTATTTGAAAAAAGTGTTTAGAATGTCATTTTAGGGTCCTCTATAAAATTTGGAGTCATAATAATAAAAAATAATAAAATATTTTTGGCCCCAGCCTTATTATAAATTAATTTTATACAGATTTTATCATTGAAATAGTTCCCGTAACGCAATATTTAATGGGCAAAAGTAGAATGATGCCTAATTTTTTGAATTGGCCGCCAGGACAGTGATCATGTGACAAATGTCAAAATGTCTTTTTAGGTTATTTAATAAGCAGGATTGATCGTATATAAAAATTTTTCCTATATCTCACAAATAAAAATTTTTTCCATATGTCGCGAACATTATGGGGACACTGTAATCACTGTATATATATATATATATATATAAATATATATATATATATATATATATATATATATATATATATATATATATATATATATATATATATATATATATATATATCTGCAAAAATTCATTATTATCATTATTCCGCAGGAAAAGTCTAATTTCCCCCAGGTTATTTAAGAATTTTCGTTCTTTAATTACATCCTTGGTTTGGATTTACATTTTTATTGAGGAAGCCTGGAATTGCCGTAGTGGTTTTGTAAAACACGGGTTATTTTTGCCGATAAGTCCGTGTATCAAATTTTCCGGCCTGTGGAAAACGTGATAAACGGCGTGACCACACTATCAGAAACAACGCACTGTCAATTTTTATGACGCAGTTTTCAAACCAAAAGCGCTTTTTGATTTTCCCAGTGGATTTGTGAATATTTTTCCAAATTTTTGGTTTTTCTGTTTTTGTTTGTAAGATGTAATTTATGTGTCTGGAAAGTACAAATTTCAATAACTCAGGTAAATGCTTTTGTTTGAATGTAGGACTAATTTATAAGACCGAATTTACATGTTTTCTTTTTAATAGGTTATGTAAACAGAGCCTAGAAAGAGCCTTTTTTGTTTTAAAAACAGCGTTTTTCTTGAAATGTCCTTTGGGCTAGCATCAAGACTATTTAGTCCCCCAGTAACATTCTCTACATTTAACATTTATTCATAATTTTGTCCAGTATTGATACACGACTTGATTCCAAACTACTTTAAATATTTCACCATATCAAGGGGAATTCCAATATTTGTGTATGGCTAAAAGAGCCTACTTTGGCCTTAGACCCACTGCTGCTACTTTGGATAATATTGATATAGGCCTTTTGTTTTTACTACTTTGTTAATAGGTACAAAATATGCCTTCAACATTTCACATAAAGAATACACGAGGTGGAACTAGAAACCCACCAGTCACCCCAATGTCGGAGAGACAGCAAATGGCTCTGTTGATGCAAATGACTTCTGCAAATGAATCAGGTACAGTATTATTCCCGACATAATGTGTGTGTTTGTTTTTATACTCAATTTCTTTTTGTGTTTTTATTTGTCTCAATTTTGGGATTTGATAAAATTTCTCAGTTTTTATTCTTTATATTTTAGTCACATTTGTTTATGATTAAAAAAAAAATTAACCCTAATTTTATTTATTTGACATACTTTATTTTAAATAATTACTCAAATCTTAAACTTTATGTTAATAATTATGTACTTATTATAATTATGTATTATTAATTAAAGTTAATTTTAATACTTACCTTTTACCTTTTAATCCATATTTTTAATTAATTTAAATATCTAATTTTTTTCTTCTTACACTTCTGCCATGTGGTCTTAAGCACACAATTTTTTTTTTATAGTGTTTTACACTTTCTAGCAGTAATTCTTCCAATTTCTTTAACCTATTTTGTAAATTTTGTTAAAACTTCCTTATTGCCATAGCATTGATTCAACTGTATTTTCACATTGCAGGTTCAAGGAGTCCAAGTTCAGGGCGTACCAGGGAGAGAAATGAAAGAGGTGAGACTCCTTTGCATTTGGCTGCTATAAAAGGAGATGTAGAACAAGTTTGTAGATTACTAGCTCAACGGGCTGATCCGAATGTTTCTGATTTTGCTGGTAAGAATAATCAAAATACCATAATCCCATGTTAAAGCCTATTTTGCTTTTGTGGTTAGACTTTTCTTTTTTGTTGTTTCATACATTTAATTAGTTAAATTTTACAAAAAAAAATAAAAAAATATTTTTTTATATGTAATTTTTTACTTTGGTTCATATTGTTACGGGTTCACAACGACAAATTAAAAACTCACAATTGTTGAAAACGATACGTCAATTTATTTCCACAAATTATGTACAAAAACACGCACTCCAACTTACTAATAATTCACCACTATAATCAATCTATTAACTTTGTGTTAATATCTCACGACCACTTCGGTATGTTATCTGCGACTGACTGACTGATGCACGACGTCCGGCCTTATATATGAGGGCTGCCTACTATTCTAGAACCCTTCCATCCTTGTTCGATTCGCAATCATTCCAGCCCTTTTCTAGACTTTCGCATACCAGTTTGTCACAGATAACGCAACTAAAACCTAGATTAAGAATACAACCATAAAATATGTCAACCTAATACTACACTAAACCTAAATAAATTCTAACTATAATATTTAAATACTTCAATTTGTAACAATATTTTAAAATAGATATTCACATACAACTAGTTTTTGATAATATATATATGCCATAAATATTTTCTTAATTAGGACCTAAAGCAAGCAAGCAATTAAGGTTAAAAAACTCAATTTTTTTCTGCACAAATTTAAAATACTACTTTTAAGTTTGGTAAAGCTTAGCAAGGAACACAACAACATTTTAAAACTAAACAATTTTTAAAGTGTAAATGACTGCACTTCATAAATGTTATCCTATTGAGTGTTTTCTTAACAATGTAATGGATACATTTCCTAAAGAACTTATTCTTTAGGAAATGTATCCATTACATTGTATTAAACATAATTTCCAAATTTTTAATAGAATTTACTGACTGTAGGTTTATACCTGCCTAATTGAAGTTAAATTGAACTTGGATTCCTTAAATTAAAGCTATACATTTGTCAATATTCAAAAAAAGTTGATTTTTACCTTCCAAGCCCGCATAACAATGGCTAGAGAAGGTATTATTTTTAATAAAAAAAAATTTTTTGAGTCAACATTGAAAATGTGTTTTTTGAGAATTAAAAATTTTTAAAAATGCAAACTTTTTAATGGAGCATCATATCAATATGCGGTTTTCGGGATATAGTAGACTACTATAATTTGTGTTATACCCAAAAACTTCACAAGAGCTTTAGTTTCTGAGATATTTACATTAAACTGTTTTAAAGGCTGATATAATCATGGGTTCACTTGAAGTGTACTAACAGGCTAGCTAGGAAGGTATCAGATCCGTGATGGATTCATTTATTTTTTACAACATTGGTTTAAAAGTTTACAGAAAGAGTTTCTTACAGTAATTTAAAGAGTTTTTTGTAGAAACATTGTTGAATTAGACAAAAAAAGAAACTACTTTGTTAACAATGAATCAAAAAATTAAAAATTTTGTAGAAAACGTAAAAAACTTGTTTGTGATGTCATTACTGAATTTTTGTTTATAATCTAATTAGAAATGTGAGTTTTTCTTTATTCAAAAAGGTTTGTGTTTTTTTGAATTCTGTTAAGGGCTTGTTCTTAAATTACATAACACACTAAGCGAGACAGCCTTATGTCACTCTTAAATAAGTTAAACAGAAATGGGTAGTGGTTTTTGCGTTATGTAATTTAAGGATGGGCCCTAACTATTTAAATACTTATTCTTCAAAATGTATTGCAAGTTTTGTGACAAAAACCAAATTTTGTCCCAACTAAAAGGTAACAGAGGTGTTTTTGGGTATTTTACTTTACCCCTATATTTTCAATAGGAAGGTGGGTCTAGTGATACTTTGTATTGAAGGGCTTTTGAATGTCTTTACAACAGAATTTTATATTTTTCAGATTTAATTTTTATTTCATCATTCCATGCTAAATTTGAAAGCTGATATCTGAACAACTAATTGATGGATTTTCGAAATTTATACATGGTTGTACAGATATTCTAGAGAACTTCAAAACAAGATATCACTAGACCCACTTTCCCTATTCAAAATATAGGGGTAAAGTATACCCCTCGAAGATAGTGCATGCTACAAAAATTTCAAGAAATTTCAAGCCAAAAAGTGTGCCCCTCGCAAACAAAATCGACGTGTCCGAGCGTTTCTCCAAATTCGCACAAAAAAGACCCAAAAACACCTCTGTTACCTTTTTGTTGGGACACCCTGTATTAATAACGAACCCTGCTTATCACAGGTTGGACTCCACTACATGAAGCTTGTAACCATGGCTGGTACGAAGTTGCATTTAGGCTTGTACAAGCAGGAGCTAATGTTAACGCAAAAGGTATGTATGAGGTATTCCAAATTGTGTGTATTTAACCTCAAAAGACCTAGATTAAAATAGTTAAGCTAAGAATCTTTAAGAATTTCAAATTATTAAAATGTAGAAAAAATTAATAAGCAAGAAGTGTGAGTAATTGAAGGTACATAATGTATTTAAAAAATTTTTTGTTTAAAATTTGAAAACGGCGTTTTGCTAGCTGTTGTGGTTCACAAAATATGTATTTTTCTATACAGGGTGTTCGGCACATGAACCGTCAAAATTTTTTGGGATATTGTTGTGGTCATTTGCTACCGTTTCAACCTTGGAACTTAGGTCCTAAGAGTCACGGCTAAAGAGATATGAATTTTTAAAATGTTTTCTCAAATTATCCAAAATCCCACCTTTAAAGCCTTGTAAGCTTTTTATTTATGTCTGGAAAAGCACCATTTTTTTTTTATAATTCTGTAATCTTATGCTTCTTCAACTAATTAATAGATTTGTTAAAATTGATGTACCAAAGGGACATACGAGGTTTTTTATTGAAGAACATTAGTGATTTTGTGCAAGAAAATCAATTTCAAAATTAAAAATCAAAAAAAGTATCGACAACTGAGAACTTCATTTTCTTTTAAAAACCTCTTTAGTTGATTACCTTTCTAACGGTATGCTACACATTGATAAAAAAAAACATTTCTGCTTTCAAATACGGATATTCCATCAGAAGAGCGAGACTCGTTCGGAATTGGTAAGAAAAACAATTTGATGTTTATGATCGTTTACCTACTTAAACAAAAGTTAAACTTTTAACAATAATGTATAGTGTTCTTTATTTATAAATCTTGTTCGAAACGATCATAAACATCAAATTGTTTTTCTTATCAAGTCGTCGATTATTGCCCGTCTCACGAAATATCCGTATTTTAAATCAGAATTGTTTTTCTTAATCAATGTGTAGCATACCGTTAGAAAGGTAATCAACTAGAGAAGTTTAAAAAAAAAATGAAGTTCTCAAGTGTCGATACTTTTTTAAATTTTTAATTTTGAAATTGATTTTCTTGCACAAAATCACTAATGTTCTTCAATAAAACACCTCGTATGTCCCTTTGGTTCATAAATTTTAACAAATCTATTAATTAGTTGAAGTAGCATAAGATTACAGAATTATAAAAAAAATGGTGCTTTTCCAGACATTAATAAAAAGCTTGATGGTTTAAAGGTGGGATTTTGGGTAATTTGAGAAAAAAATTAAAAAATTCATATCTCTTTAGTCGTGACTCTAAGGACCCAAGTTCCAAGGTTGAAAAGGTAGCAAATGACCCCAACAATATCCCAAAAAATTTTGACGCTTCATGTGCCGAACACTCTGTATATCTCAAAATCTGTGAGTCTGACGATCTTTGAGTCAACTTAAAAACGGTGTTTTCGGTTTAGTCAAATCGTGTTATCGGTTTTTGAACTATCCTGTCCCAGAAAGACAGATACCATCACAAAATTTGGTAGTTAAGCCTTTTTTGACCCAAATATGGTGATTTTTATACTATACTGTCCTAGTACGTCCTTAGTAAGACCCACCTATCTACGTTTTCATTTATTTCAAAAAAAGCGAGTTTAAAGTTTAAATGCTTGCTAAGAGTAACATAGTAATATTGTTTTGAAAATAAAATACTTCCAAACAAAAATTTGGGTATTTTTCTTAAAAAACGGATGAAAGTAACCTATTTAAAGCCATTTTTTTTGCAGATAGGTGGGTCTTACTAAGGACGGCAGTATAGAGTCATGCATGACAATCATCTCACTGCACTTTCGACATTCATTATTCATTAATGAGATATCAAAAGGTAGACAACCGTACTAACCCACTGAGACGACAAGCTTTTGACTTCGATCATCAGATCAGACAAACACAAACGATCATACCTACCGCTACTTGTGTAGGCCTTTCTTTCCCTCTATTCCAATGCTTCCTGGCCCCATAACCTTTATCCTTTCCCTGTGATTCCCCAACAATAACAGCAGCCCTTTCTTGGGCAATCTGATGTCTTAAGCCTTTCAGGCAGCCATTTTTTCAAAAATCCGGTAGTCCGAAGTCTAGCTTTTCAGCGGTAGAAGTTGGAGAGAGGCCCACTCGAAGATAGCATCCAATCTTTTGGAAGGGGATCCTTGTCCGTGGTACTCTTCCACATTGTTCTTGTTGTTATAAGATTGTGTTGTTATAGGTTTGGACAATGACAGTCCCTTGCACGATGCAGTCATTAACGGGCACCTCAAGTTGATTCGACTGCTTGTGGAAAAAGGCGCATATATACATGCAAAAAATTCAAAAGGGAAAACGCCCCTGTTGTTGTTCTAACATTGTGTTGTTATAGGTTTGGACAATGACAGTCCCTTGCATGATGCAGTCATTAACGGGCACCTTAAGTTGATTCGACTGCTTGTGGAAAAAGGCGCATATATACATGCAAAAAATTCAAAAGGGAAAACGCCCCTGTTGTTGTTCTAACATTGTGTTGTTATAGGTTTGGACAATGACAGTCCCTTGCATGATGCAGTCATTAACGGGCACCTTAAGCTGATTCGACTGCTTGTGGACAAAGGCGCAGATATCCATGCAAAAAATTCGAAAGGGAAAACGCCCTTGTTGTTGTTCTAACATTGTCTTGTGATAGGTTTGGACAATGACAGTCCCTTGCACGATGCAGTCATTAACGGGCACCTTAAGCTGATTCGACTGCTTGTGGACAAAGGCGCAGATATCCATGCAAAAAATTCGAAAGGGAAAACGCCCCTGTTGTTGTTCTAACATTGTGTTGTTATAGGTTTGGACAATGACAGTCCCTTGCACGATGCAGTCATTAACGGGCACCTCAAGCTGATTCGACTGCTTGTGGAAAAAGGCGCATATATACATGCAAAAAATTCAAAAGGGAAAACGCCCCTGTTGTTGTTCTAACATTGTGTTGTTATAGGTTTGGACAATGACAGTCCCTTGCACGATGCAGTCATTAACGGGCACCTCAAGTTGATTCGACTGCTTGTGGACAAAGGCGCAGATATCAATGCAAAGAATTCGAAAGGGAAAACGCCTCTGTTGTGGTTATAAGATTGTGTTGCTATAGGTTGGGACAATGACAGTCCCTTGCACGATGCAGTCATTAACGGGTACCTCAAGTTGATTCGACTGCTTGTGGACAAAGGCGCAGATATCCATGCAAAAAATTCGAAAGGGAAAACGCCCCTGTTGTTGTTCTAACATTGTGTTGTTATAGGTTTGGACAATGACAGTCCCTTGCACGATGCAGTCATTAACGGGCACCTCAAGTTGATTCGACTGCTTGTGGACAAAGGCGCAGATATCCATGCAAAGAATTCGAAAGGGAAAACGCCGCTAGATGTAGCTTCAGCTTTGGTTCATCCTTATTTGATCAATCCCAGTTTGCCATTACCAGGTAAGTTATTTTTATTAATTTATTTTCTTTTTAGTTGTTTATCTTTTACGATCGCTACTTAAAAAACTAAAAAGCTATCAACCTATAACACCCCTCAATGTTATTTATAAGCTTTTCACGAACAGATAGACTAACAACAAAAATTGACGGATATCAATCGAATGAACAAGCAGGCTTCAGAAAAAGGTTTCAGGACAGTTGACCACCTATTAACCAACGAAAATCCTAATAGAACGAGCCAACGAATACTACATTCCACTATATATTGCGTTTATAGACTTTGAAAAAGCTTTTGATAGCATTTAGCACTGGGCAGTCAAAGCATCTTTAATTAATAGCCAAATAGATCACAGATACACAGATTTAATAGCCAAGATACAGTCGAACCTCTCTAACTCGAACCTCTATAACTCGAACCTTTTAAGTGGTCCCTGCACGTTTTAAATGTATTTGAACCTCTTTAACTCGAATTTCTATAACTCGAACTCTCCATAACTCGGACTGTTTTGGTTGCCCCTTTAAGTTCGAGTTATAGAGGTTCGACTGTATATAGCGAAACAAAACCATCTATCAAAATCCATGAAGGAACCAAACCAATCCGCATATGAAGAGGTGTTAGGCAGGGTGACACAATATCCCCTAAACTATTTAACCAGGCCCTAGAAGAGGTTTTTAAAAACTTAGATTAGGAAGAAATAGGCATTAAAGTAAACGGACAATACTTAAACCACCTAAGATATACTGATGGTGATTTGATGTTTTTATTTTGTTTATATGATTTACTTTACAATCAGTAGGTTCCTTTATGATGACGTTTTTGTTTTTGTTTTTTTTTATTAACATTAAGAATATAAAATTTACATTTCTGTTGTTATAACTAGCGTCTTTTGCTAAATAAATGGTTTATATATGATATTGCCTTAATAACAGACAAGAAAGAAGAACTGATAAAAATGCTGGAAGAACTGGATACAGCAGCTAAAAATATAGGCTTGAGGATTAACTATACATAAACAGATGAAGATATCATAATCAGAATAAACAAACACACAAACAACAAATTATTAAACTAAAAAAAGGAAACCAAACGGCTGAAATCAGGAGATGAGTAAGATTAGCCTGGGCAGCATTCAGTAAATTAAGCTACATATTAAAAATTAAAATATCCTTAGTACCTCAAAATGAAAGTGTATGACCAATATATCCTTCTCAAATACCAAATTGCAAATAATGCAAGGACCTAAAACTATAAACAACAAGTGAAATTACAGAAAGGAAAATAAGTTCTTGTATTGAGACACCGAAGCCTACATAGATGAAAGTTTTCCGAAAATTTATGTATGGCTTCGGTAGTTCAATGTTTAGAATTTTTGCGTACAGGCAAGAGATCCCGGGTTCGAGTCCCGGCCGAAGCAGAAAAACGTTTTTCTTATTTTTCTTTCTTTAATTTCACTTGTTGTTTACAATATATCCTTCCTGTACTCACACATGGGTCCCAGACCTGGACACTTAAGTATTGTTCATACTCGTCTTAGTTTTTGATTAGTCTTTGTCCTTTGATTAGTCTTAGCTGTGTTAAACAAAATCGGCTGTTCATACTCGTCTTTTGTTTTTGATTAGTCTTAGTCATAACCCACTGAAAAAAAAATTCAATTTCAATAAAGAGGCCCTCTTCAAAAGTCATTTTCTACACAAAACAATCTTCTTTAACCTAATCTGTGCACGAAACACAGACACGAAAGAACAAAAGCAAAAAAGAAAAAAAAACAAATAAAATTTTGAGGTTATGTTGTGATTTTCTGTTAAAAACATGATTAATGGCGGTAAATTCAAAATTTCGGCCGCGCGCTTGCGCTCTTCGGACGCCCTGTAAAAAAACAACAAATATCAGCTGATGTCTGTCACTCGTCTTAGTCTTTGTCCTAAGGATTGAAAGTTGGCAACTCTTAAGACAAAGACTAATCAGAAACAAAAGCATTGTATGAACACTCCCATAAGAAACAGTGGTTTTAACTTTCTTATGACAAGACATATGACTAAACCAAGACAAAAGACGAGTATGAACGATCCATTACAAAATCAAACATGGATAAAGTAACAAAAGCCCAAAGATCAATAGAAAGCCAAATAGATAGACCTAAAAAACTAGTGGTTTGATCAGGTTCGTCGAAATTTCCTTTTCTAAACAGTCCCGAAAATAGGCATTAAAAAAAAACACGTTCTGGTTCGACCAACTGTCCTGAACTAAAAAGTTTTGTATTCGGGTTACTACCGAAATTTTGTACAGAACCAATAGCTGGCCATACACACAGAGGTTGATCTGTCGGTTTGGAACGGCACAGATAAGTCTGACCGTTTTGTACGCAACGGTTTACAACTGCTGCAGTCCACTAACACAAAAAAAAATCTTTCGAATCGATCCTTCATATCGGTCTGTGGCAGACATAACCGCGCGTTAGTGGACGAAAACTCAAGATTTATCTGCCGGTTAAACCAAAACTGTAAAATTTCGTCAAGTCGAAAGTTTTATGCGGCACGGTATTTTAAGCATAGTGTATGTAAAATGTTTCGTGCTAAAAAGAAGCAGGCTCTGTGTATGGGAATGATTAATAATATGGAAATAATGCATAGTGGTGTAAAAAAGAGACATTCCAAGTGGGTTAAAAGTTATTTGCTTAAGAGGAAACTATTGAGCCATGACCTTCTATTAAAAGAGTTAAGAGAAAATGATTCAGACGATTTTAAAAATTATTTAAGAATGTATATTAACACGTATGACCTTTTATTAAATTTGGTAAGAGAGGATCTTACGAAACAAGATACCCAAATGAGAGAAGCCATTGGACCAGAACAGCGATTAATTGCTGCCCTTCATTTTCTTGCCACAGGAAGATCATATGAAGATCTGAAATTTTCAGTGGGAATTTCTGCACAGGTACTTGGTTAATATCATTCCGGAAACATGTGCCATAATATTCAATAAATTAAAGAGAGACTATATGAACGGTCTGTTATCCCTGGCACAGTATAAACCGACAGACAAGTCTGCGCCGGTTAAAATATCGAGCGCGGAACCCACAAGTTTCGCCCGCCGGTCTGAACTCAGAGATAAATCTATAACGGCTATAACTGGCGCGTGGAATGTCCACTAATTGAAAGACAAATCCGCCAGCTTGAACCGCGCCGTTCCAAACCGGCGGATCAACCTCTGTGTGTATGGCCACCTATTGACCTAATCATTGCCAGAACCAATTCATTTATGAATGTTATGCTCCTTATTTTTTTTTCTCAAAAATATACCCAAACAAATGGCTTTTTATGAAAAATACTGAAAAGCCTGGAGTTTTATCTTCTATTGTTTTGTTATACATTTTTTGTCCGCGTGTAAATTTCTGGTTTTGTCTTGTGTGACCTAAAGAAGAATCCTTGTCTACCTAAAAGTTCAGCTTTTTAAGCGATAACCTAAATTCCTCTGTTTGTTTTGTGGTTTCTTTTTGAAATCCCTTGGTTAGTTTAGTTACCCTCGTTTCTTTTTATGCTATCAAAAAAAGATTAATTAATTCTTATACTGTAAACAAACCGGTTTCTTACCTAATTCAACATATTAGCATATTAACTGACATGACTCACCAAATTTTTATTTCTGACCGCCTGACCCACTTTGGTTTCTCATCTATTGACAAGAAGTTCTCGCCTGTGTGGTTTTGGTTTTTAACTCGGTTTTATTATGGATAACGAAAAGGGTGGCCGAGAGATCCCAGCTATAAAACTAGCTTATTGGCTACAAATTTCCAAATGAATTATATATTGTAAATAATCACCAAACTCCAAAAGACAATAAAATTATACCGGGCAGAAGAGACCGATTTTCCTATTTTGGCAGTTAACGTATTGACCATCAAAATCGGTCAAGAACTTTTTAAGATATGAATACTAACAAATCTTTGATACTAAACCAAAAATATTAATTTATTTATAACTTTTTTTAATTTTAAACTATTTTTATTAATTAAAAACTTCCAGAAACGCTAGAGAGCTGAGTTTTGGAAGACATAGGAACTATGATAAAACTATAGGAAAAAATTTAAAAACCAAAATTTTAATTTACTGCCCTCCCCCATAACTGTAAAGTTATGTAAAAGTAACATTGTCCACTTCCAGGAACGCTAGAGAGCTGAGCTTTGAGAGGCTGATAGGAACTATGATAAAACTGAGGGAAAAATTAAAAAACCTCAAAATTTTTAATAAGGCATTGCAAAAGTTTTGAACAATATTCCGCATATTTTACTACTTTAAAACTTAAATATTATCCAAATCCTTTAAATAAGGAGTGAAATCATAACAAAAACATTTCATGTAAAAAGCCAAGTACGCGAAAATGATATTCCGTAAAAAGAATTGAGATAAAAGTAAAGCCAAGTTCTCTAATACAAATTTCAAAATGAAATGTTCTTACTAGTTTGGAAATGTTTTTCTAAACTTGGCTATTACAGCTCTAAATGACTTTTAGGCACAGTGCTAAATTGAACAGAAAGAAGTTTAAAAAAACATTTCCAAACCAGTAAGAACTTTTACTTTAAAATTTGTATTAGAGAACTTGGCTTTACTTTTATCTCAATTATATTTATGAAATACCACTTTCGCGTACTTGGCTTTTTTTTACATAAAATTATTAATAAAATATTAACATTTTTCAAGAAATATGAATTTTTTTTCAAAGTAATATTTTAGGACTTTACAACCTACATACTGCAATAAAATATTGGTAATTATCTATTAAAACCTTAAAAATCAAATTTTTTAAAGTTGAAATTTAAAATGTGATCAAAAACGGTAAATTTTAAAAACAGCAAATCTGATTGTCTAATGATTTTTTAGTTTATGTATTTATTCAATTAACCTCCACAATAAGTAAAAACTTGTCAGTTTGTAAAAGTTTCAATATTTTAAAAGCGCTTTTTTTACTTGGAGAATATAGTATCCGATTTTTAGTCAAAGTTAAAAAAAATACAAAAATACTTTTTGAAAAACAACTTCTACAATATTTTGTGTGAATATAACAAAACTATGAGAACATCTATTTAATATATTTTTATTTTAAGGGAAGTTTTGGCAAACATTTTTTGTGCAAATTTTTTTCTTCTTTTAACCTTTCTTATCACTTATTAAACTAAATACCTTAACTTAAAACGCACCCTGTACCAATCAATTGGGAGGAATTCTTATCAGAATGTTTTGTCATTGAAAAAGTCAAGGAACCCACAGAGATTAGAAAATTTTCGAGTACCTACAGAACTAAAAAAAATAATTTTATTTATTTTTATGACATCATCAAATGCTAGTTCCTTAAGCTACGTTTACACTAAAGCAACACTGAGCAAATTTTTGTTGCAATTTGTTTCTTCTTGTTGTCGTAAACTTGACATTTTTAGAAACAATCATAAACTTTTTTTTCCGTTAAAGCAACCTAAATTGTTTATTGTTTCCTGGTATTCAAGCAACATTTGGCAACTTTTTGTTAGGATTTGTTATTTCTTATTGATGTAAACATGAAATTTTATGAATCAATTATAAACTTTTTGTTGCCACCGCTACTGCAACACATATCAACGTTTTGTTTGAAACTTTAAGAAAATAATTGAGTAGAAACCACATTTCGGACTTGTCCATTGTCGTTATTTATTTTAAACACGACGTTTCGGTTAGTAAGTATCTCTAACCGTTTTCAAGTGTAAACTAAACAATCCAATCTACAGGCTACTACTTAAGCTACTTGGTGTGCAGTCAGGTGTGAAGGCCCTCCCCCTTTTATCTTTCTAAGACGCTTGTGTTTCATAAGGAGTGTTTACCATATCGTCGGTCCAATGCCAAAGTCCCGAATGTGCAAATTTGGCAATATGGAGGGTGTTCAATAAAAAAAAAAACCTCATTGACGCACCCTGTATATAGCAGTCCTGGTATATAGTGAGGTAGCAATAAAAACTGTTGGAGAGCTTGGAGTGCAATAATTGACCAAATCGACCAGTTTTTGTTCGAACTTTCCAGTCCCAATAATAACCGAGTGACAGGAATTCTAAAATTATAAAAAATCACCCTATACAAAGAAACACTTTATATGCTAGAGCATATATATATAGAATAAAGTAGAGTTTATACAGAAACATGGCATGAAATAAGACATAGCATGACATGACATGACATAAGACATAGCATGACATGACATAACATTACAGAAGGAAAAATGGCTGTTTATACAAAAAACATAACATGACATAATATAAAGCTTGGTCCAATTACAGCTTGACTTTTGTTCATGTGATTTTGGAACTTTCAGCTGTCTTCTGTCATTTAGTTTTCTGTTGTTGTTTTGAAAATATGGACGATGGTTAATTTATTGAACAGGTGCAGGGCTTCCCTGCCCTGTATAATAAAAAAGACAAGTGATACAAAGATAAGAATGCCAAAAAAAATGGCTTGGACTTCTTATTCATTGGGCGAATTTTAAAGTGCCTTCTTTTTCACACTCTTGTTATACATATAGCACTAGCTGCAAGGCCAATGAGAACTAGAAGCTGTACTTCTTCATCCATCTAAAACAAGTATATACATCACTTAAACTAACCAAAGCCATCATCACATGTATTAGGGGAGCCCCAATTACCTGCAACAAAAATGAATGAAAAAAGGCTACCTACTTATATGTACTTAAATATCTGACGTTTTGCTTACCTTTTTTGCATACTTATTTCTTTTTTAAACAAAAAAAACCACATCAAAACTATCCAAACACAATATAAAAGTAGGGTTATGGTAAAAAATCGTAAACAAATGACGTCGCGATCATGCGCGTAATGTGATTTCACACAAGACATGACATAAAAAGATAAAAGTTGGGCATCTTTTTATGTCTCATGTTATGTCATGTAATGTTATGTCATGTTATTTTTCTGTATAAACACCAACAGGGTTTGCCATAAGCTCAACTCTGTTATGTTATGTCATGCTATGTCTTATGTCATGCCATGTTGCTGTATAAACTCTACTTAAATATAAAACATGTTTAATTTTTAACTTTTTATTTTATAAATAAAGTATTAATAAAATATTAATAACCCATTGGTGTTTTAGTTTATAAAAAAAAACAAAAACCAAGTAACAAAATCAATTCTCGATCAGTAAAGTGTTTATGTCTTTGCGACATATTAGCAAAACAAATTAAAAATAAACACAAAAAATTTACTTATAACAAATAAAAAAAAAATAAACAATAGACGACGCAAGCCAAGCCATGGACTGTTAAAAACGTCAAATGCACGCCATTTGGTCATTCGGCCAAAGCAATTTCTACTAAAATAAATTTGGCAACGCCTAGGGTTACCAGATGAAAACGTCTCTAACCAAGACCAGCCGTCAAGAAAATCCGGACAAAATCCGGACGTCAAAATTTTTTCGATGCCACACACAAAAAATTATACTTTTTTTTATTGAAACAATAACTAAGAAATAACATAATATACCTACTATTTTATAGGTACTTTTCACTGCTTTGTATTTTATTCAACAGCGTTGAATTTTTAGGCAGAAGTACAAAATCGTAAAATTCTGACCAGCTCATATTTCTTAAATTGTATGAAGTCATGAGTATTCCTTTTACAGAAGATAAAAGCAGCCTATTTCTTTCTTTGGTCCACTGGGTAGAAATACTTGCAATAAAATATTTTGCCCATTTTTCGTGGGTAGGCAGATTGTGGTCATCAGAAGTAGAATTGTCTGATATGTACTTTTTTAGATTACAAACTTCATCAAAAAAATTGTGTGTGCTTAAGACCACACGGCAGAAGTGTAAACTTCAACAAGGCGAAATTAATAATACTACTTTAAGCGGGGTCCTCACATAACGTTTTACCTTACGTCTTGCCTGTCAGTCAAAAGGGTCAAGTATGACGGTTGAAAGACTAGCGTAGACACTTGATAGTTTTAACGTACGTTTTTAGATCAGTTTTTGATACAAAACGATAGTTTTATTGGAAAACAATGCGTGATCCGGTCAGTTCTCTAGGCGGTCTTCCGTCTTAAATCAGTTCAAGTAAAACGTCCGTTTTTCCGTCTACACACAAAGTTTTACTTGATGCGTTTTGACTGAACAGGTAAGATGTAAGGTAAAACGTTATGTGAAGACCCCGCTTAAAGGTGAATTCACACTGCTAAATTTATCGACGAATATTGTTTAATTACATTTTTTGAAACTAGTTTATTTTGCATTACTTGATGTTTATAAAGGCGGCTACTTTAAAATCCGGACGTTTATGAAAAATCCGCCCGGACCCACCCGGACGTAGTAAAAATCCGAACATGTCCGGATTAATCCGGACGTCTGGTAACCCTAGCAACGCCACTTTCCTTAGTGGCCTTTAAAATTGTTGGTACAAGTAAATCTAAACTAAAAATAAAAGTTACACTTTTGAAAGTGCTACTTTCTGTGATATTTGGTGCAAGTGGCTATTAGCACTTGGCACCCTTTAGTAAATACTGGTGCTAGTGTTTAAAATAAAGAGGACATGGAGTATATGATGAGAAAGTTAATGGAAGAATACCAAAAGTGGGGATTAACAGTGAACCTGGACAAGACACAGTACTTATGTATTGGAAACGAATCCAGTGAGTTAGAACTAGACAATGGACAAGTAATATCTCCATGCAATGAGTATGTATACTTGGGTGTCACATTTGATAAGCCATGAACAGACTGTAAAGAACTCGAAAAAAGAATAGTAAAAGCAAAAAAGGTTATTGGATGTCTTAACAGTATTTTATGGAGCAGAGAGATAAAAAAGAATGCAAAATTTAACATATATGAAACAATGGTGAAAAGCACGCTGTTGTATAGAATAGAGACTTGTCGCGTAACAGAAAAATACAAAACATAAATGGAAAGTGTCGAAATGGATGCAATAAGAAGATCAATGAGAATATCTAGAACAGATCACATAATAAATGAGATCATAAAAGAAAGAATAGGAATCGAAGGGAGCATAACGGATGACATCACTAAAAGACAACTGATATGATACGGCCATGTACAACGGATGAACGACGAAAGATTACCAAAGCAGGTCCTAGAATGGCAACCAATAGGGCGCAGAAAAAGAGGGCGTCCTAAACTAGAATGGCAACAGTCAATCCAAAGATCAATGAGTCAAAAAAATCTGACAGAAGATGATTGTCAGGATCGAAGGAGGTGGAGAATAGGCGTCGGACAACGTAGAAAAACGTTCTACACCGACTAAAAAAATTAAAAAAAAACAATGGAAGTCCGAAAACTTGTTTCTACATATCCATGTGTTTCTGTTTCGTCGTGGAATTAGGCAACCGAAACATTAAAGTTGTTCAATGTTGCTTCAGTATAAACGTAGCTTAAAGCGGTCTACAATATAATCCAATTAATGGCTCGACCGGGTCGATATTATAGGGCGAGTTCGTAAAGGCATCGATGAGCTCATCGATGACAACAATCAAGTTTTTAAATTAATCTGTGCAATTCGTTGAAATCCATCGGGTTCGTAAATTATCTGATGAATTTCATCAATGCACCAATTGATGGCATCAATGCTCACCGACCCTGAGAGTCGGTGAGCAATCTTCGATAAATGTCAATTACGTCAAAATCAGCTGTTTTTTGTGTTTTTTTTTCGGCTGTGTAATTTTATATATTTTTTGTTGTTTTTTTTTTGTTAAATGCTCCACAGTGTGGTAAACAAAGTTTCGATGGTCATCTTAAAAGATATAAATAGTGACTCAAGACTCGGATGATGAAGATCTGGCGTTAATTTCAATTTCTTTATTTATATACGAGTTAAAATTTTTATAAAATCATTTACATTTTACAAACTTATTATTAATTTATTCTAAAGAGCAGAAGAACTTAATCTCGAGAGCCCTTTACCATTATTATTTTATGCTAAGTTTATATGCTAATATGAATTTTTAAAATAAATGAGTTTTAGTTGTTTTAAATTAGAGTAAATTTTTCAAGTAAAATTCCTCATCCTAATCCTAACCTAATCTATACAAAGGCACAAAAGCCTACCTTAACAAAAGCTTAAAAAAAACTTTATAACATTAAAACACTTATAAAATATGAAAAAACAAATCCTGTTTTTTATTTTGTTTTTAAAATTTTGATATCATCAGACCGTGGCATGCCAGGATTGAGGGTTACGTTGAAAATGTTGTTTCCATGTATTAATGCAGAGAATCTTTTAGAAAATAAATCAAAATCGAAAAAAGCGAGGTTCAGATATCTGATTCATCGCGTTCTTTTTTATTTTCTGGTGTTCATCGGACTCACCGAATGAAAATGTCAAATGAACGTCAAACGTCATATGTCAAAAAACCGATGTAATCGGTGAGCAAAATTAGATTACTTTACAAACTCGCCCATAATTGTTAATGGTTACTGTTCAAAAATGTTTCTTCCTTTTACCTAATTTCGGTTTATTCTCGGTCAGAAGGGGGGTACTTTTTATGCTGCTCTGCTAGCTTTAGTCAAGCAATAGACACAGAAAAGACGAGAAAGATACACATTAATCGTAAATAAAGTGATAAAATATTTAATTGCTTAACATTCACTGTGTTAGAACCGCTATAGGTACCCCTTTATAAATAACATATATTGCTCTGCTGGCTTTTAACAGATCACCAAATTTTAGAAATAAGACAGGGATGATAAAAAAATAATCTACCATGTTTTAAGATTTAATTTCTCTATATTTACCGTGTCAGTAGCGAGGGGTGGCTCGATCAGTGGCTGCGCGTGAGGTTCTGCAAATTGGGGAACAAAGACCAATTTTTAAAAAAGTGTTAAAAATAATAAAAACGTACCCAGTTTTTAGATTTTGTAAAGTCACATTAATCGAACGTAAAACACAAATTTTAAGTTTTATTTTTAAAGCGGTCGAACAATTTGTTTATTAGTACACTTAATTATTGAGGTTATTATATTAACACTTTGTAGGGTCGGGAACTTTTTAAATTGCCGCCCTCGAAAATAAAACATATTCCTATTTGAAATTCGAAAAAGTTGTTTAAACCAATAAAAAAAATAGTGAACCTATCCTCTGTTTGTATACATACATATTTAAAAATTTATTTTTTTTGATTTCTTTAAATGATTAAGAACAAAAATACAACGGCAATTTAAAAAGTCCCCGACTCTACATATAGGACATAGGTAATAGATGGTCTTTGGTAACAGTCACCAAGGCCAACACAAAAATAGAGGCCACGACCCTGAAAAAATCAGCTGTTCTCCGGGGCTGAATTTTACATTGGGTCTTATGGGAGGTCAGATGTTTTTTTATGATATTTTAAAAATGGAACTACAGATTTCCGAGAAATTTCTGTAAAATATTCTCAGACACCATCTCGATATTCTACCATTGTAAGGATGCAAGATGATTAAAAAGTTAAAATCTTCAAGATTTAGATTTTCTTATTTTGAATTCAAATTACCCGCCATGTACCGCATGCCAACTGTTATATTTGTCTAATTCGCTTCTGCTTTAAACTTAGTTTTTGTGTGAGCTAATGAAGCGGCTCTGAAAAATTAAGGATTACTATAGATTTAAAAAAAATTGTTCTGAAATAATCGCAGCCAACGATAAAGACCGGCCATGGCGCGTTATAAGCAAGTCGGCGGTCACGTGATCTTAGGAGTCCCAGGATTCTTATTGTATTGCTTAATATATTATATGTTTTTACACAATTTAAATAAATTAACAAAAAATTTTTGTTCTTTTATAGGCAAAAATTGAAAAAAATATTTTGCTGATATATGTGTTTATTATGGATAAAAGAACTGAATCTATAAAATAAAAAGTTATACATTTGCACTTTAATATCTTCATGTACATAAACTCCATATCATAATTTTTGAGATAACTTTTTGACAGTTATCAGCTGTTTACCATAACAAAGAGCATAGGCCAACGAAAAAAAGTAGTCAAAAGTTGTCTCAAAAATAATGATATGGAGAGTATATTAGGTACATAATATCGTTAGTAACTTCAAATCTATACAAGTCTTTCAAAATTGGACATATCAAACCTAAGCTTTTAGTTTTTTAATTTTTCTTTTAGTGTCATCATCTTTGTCTGAGTTCTTATTCAAAGATTACAGACACTAAATTATTGTGCTTTTTAATAAAATTATTTTAAAAGACTTTACATGCCCTTAAACTAATTTTTTCAAGCTTTGACAATAGTTTTTCTCCACAAAAACACTCGCTAGAGTTACCTGAAGAAAAATTTTCAATATAAAACATTTCACAATAATTTATTAAAAAGAAACAAGTGATTTTGTGAATAAGTGGTAAGGTTTTCACATTCAATGAACTGAATGGTAGTGGTCGTCAATAATTTTTTGAAAAATTACCCAGCACAAAGTTTAATATATATTTCATTAAATTGTAAGTTAACTACCAACTCATGTTCTTTTAAAAGCTGTATCTTACTTTTTAAATATTTCACACTACCAGAGAGATTACTATCTGTTAACAATATTTTACAAATCAGTTTTTTAATATTGCGAGGGTGCGGAAGACATATTACCCTAGAATTGTAAATTGACGTGTATGCACTGGATGACCGGATAAACAAAGATGAAGCCAACATTAAAGTGTATCCACCATATCTTCGATTCTCAGGTTACCTTTTCAAGAGACCTAATTGTTCAATAAGAAATGACAAATGAACACATTTTTCACTCTCACTATCGAAAATGTCACTAAGGATGTCTATTACTTGATCAATCTTATCCAAGATCTTATCTTTTACCACTTCTTTCCCGTTTGCAACATATTAGGTTTCAGTTTTATAGTTGGACCGACAAGGAACAACACTAATTACACGTTCGCGGCATTGTTTATCTTATAGGTATTTTATTTATAATTTACTCATTAGCCATTAATTATTTTAACGCAGCCCACTACAGTCTTTTGTGGGGCTGCGTTAGTTTAATAACTTTGATAAAATTCACATAAAATTCGTGCCCGAATTAAAAAAAAAAAAAGACGTAAACAAACATACCAAAACTGAACACACACATGTTTTATAATGACAGCCGTGAGGCGTTTTTTTGTGAGCCTCCTACGTTCACGTGATATTTCCGCGCCCGGCCCGGTCTTTCTCGTGGGCTGCGTGAAATAATATCGTAAAAACAATCTCAAAACCGGCTTTCTTTAAAAAAAAGTCAAATCTTCATGTACCGTTCTTCCAACTTCAATATTTTACAGACAATCTGCTGTGTCGTAACGTGACCATCAAAAAAAAATCAGCCCCGGATGTGACGTCAACAAAGTGGAGGATCGTGGCCCGTCCGTTTTGATAGTCCTGCAATCACTTCTTTTTATTTTTATATACAAGTTCAATGCGTCTGTCTTTTTTATTGGCAAAACATTCAATCACTTTCTCATTAAAATTTTCAATTCTATTAATAAACGCACTTTCAACGGATAAAACTGCAAGCACTGTAAGGCGTTCTTCACTCATTGTATTACGCAAAAATGTTTTTATACGTCTAAGAGTTGAAAACTTGCGTTCAGCTTCAGCTGTCGGCATTGGGGTAGTAATAATTATTTGTAAAAGTTTTTCAATTTCTGTAAATGCGTCTTCTAAATTATTATTAACAATAAACTTTAAAAGGGCAGTAGCTCCTGTTATAGATCTATATTCCTCGTGAGAGTACATAATTGATAGTTCAGTTTTTAAGCGTTTTTTGTCCAAAATACTGTATGCTTCCGCTGTAATATCCAGTACTTTATCTGGAAAGTCAAATTCATACAAAGAAAATTTTTCAAAAAGAAATAATGTGGCTGCCACCAAATGACCAGAAAATTCGAACCTATCTTTAGCCACATTGATAATCACGTCATAAACTTCCAAAGCTGCAGCGCGAAGATTTTCAATTGACGTTTCTGTTCGTCGGCGTTTGGGAACTGGCTCACTGACTGATGTATTTAATTCTTCTTTAATTTCATAAACTTTACATTCCCTTATATTGTTTATGTTTTTTTCAAAAAAATCAATGTAATTTTTAATTTCAACGGAGTCTGTGTCTCTCTTTTGAAGTTGGTTAAAAAGGATGTCAACATGAGGCATAACATAATGAAAAAATGTTAGCCAAAAATTAAACGTTTTGTTCTCCAGCATGTTTATTATAGCAGAGGCTTGATTTGTTTGTATTGTCTTCGTACCAATTTGTCCACCTACAACGGCTTCCATACAATCCAGAAGTTCTTCTCTGTACTCAAACACCACGTTAACGGTTCTACTTTTAACATTCCAACGGGTGGGAACAGATCGAGGAATTTTTCTCTTTACTATGCTATTAAGAAGTTCGGTTCTTTTTGGTGAGTGTGAAAAAAATGCTGGTATGTCTTGAATATTTGAAAAAAACACACGAACTTGGTCATTTTTGGATGAAGCTTTTGCCATTATTAGGTTGAGCTGATGTGCATAGCAGTGGATAAAGTGAGCACTAGGATATTTATTTTTTATAATTGCCTGAACTCCGGTCTCACGGTCGCTCATTACCGATGCTCCATCATAACTTTGAGCAACCAATTTAGAAGGGTTTTGCATTAGAAGAGGATCAATGACGCTCAAAATATCGGTAGACAATGATTTGGCATCGTGATCACAGGGACACATAAATCCCCAGAAACGTTCCACAGGGTTAGTTTCTTTGACATACCGCAAGGTAAGAGACATTTGAAACTGCACTGAAACGTCTGTAGTCTCGTCCGCTATAATCGCGAAAAATGAGGCATCTATAAGTTCTTTCGTTATTTCCTGATGATAAACTTCCAGCATACACTGTAATAGTTCATTTTGTATATCGTTAGATGTGCCTTTAAATACAGTAGCACTTTGCAGATGATCTTGCAGTGTTTTGTCTAACTCCGCAGTAAAATTTATGAGCCCCAAAAAGACGCCAGGATTTTTTGTGTCACTCGTTTCGTCATGCCCACGTAAAGCTAGCTCAAATGCTCCACAAAATTTAATGCAATCTATAATTTTCGACAAAATATGTCTATTTTTAGAAACCTGCTCGTTATGATTATCAATATTGAGCCAGTAAGCATTATCAAGTTGAGCTTGAATATTATAGTTACCCAAAAGTCCCAGATGCATAACATTTAAAATATGTTGTTTACTAGCCTCATGTGATTTTGTCCGATCCGGTAAATGGTTCAAATCGTCAACACCGGAAATAGTCCACTTTGAGTCACCACCAAATAACAAACAAGGAAAACAAAATAATTTGTTTTTTACACTGCATCCACAAATCCATTTAAAACGCGTATAAACATCGCGAGAGAATTTTCTTGTATAGTTTTTGCCACGACTTTTTCCTCCATACGTTATTTTTAAATCTGGTAAAGGACGACCTTTTTGTTTAACTTTTAACTTATCGTCCAAAGAAAAACTTTTAAAATCCCGGAGAATAATGGTAATATCCTCGGTAGTTTCCATGTTTTATTAAAGTATTTTGTACTACACACCGCACTTACAAAACTAAAAATGCCTTTGCTTTGGGAAATACTCAAATAAATATTCACTCATAAAAGTACCGTAATACCGTGATTTGAGTCAACACTCAAGTATAAATTTGCAGTTCCCATCTGTTTTTAATGTAAACAGAAACAATTTATTATTTTCTCTATGAATATAAACGGGACACTACCCCGATTTTCTAAAATTTGACATAGCTGCGACGTCAGTTGAATAGTTCTATCCTTTTAATTATGTGGTCCAAACTGTATTTATCCGTCCTTTATTCGGGGTAGTTTGGTTAACAGACCCGACAAACTCCACCGCGCTTCTACGAGAACAGACCGAATAGCAAACAACGATATTAAAAACGCAGGCTTGCACCAAGGACCTTGTACAGTCGGGGACTTTTTAAATTGCTGCCCTGGAAAAAAAATCCTATTTGAAATTCGGAAAAGTAGTTTGAACCAAAACAAAAAAGTTGTGAACCTTACCTCTGTCTGTATACATACATATTTTAAAATTAATTTTTTTTGATTTCTTTAATTGATTAATTTTGACAGAAAAAAAAATAAAACCGCAATTTAAGTCCTCGACTGTACCAATTATAAAAATGTTCTATAGTTGATGTTGTATGAAAGTGACACCGCGTCATCAAAACCTTGATGGGCGGAAAGGGAGTAGAGGGGTACATACAGTGGCACGCACTTCCTTTAATTTTTTTATTGATATTGATTCCCAAAATGAAGCACTGCACTGATTAGTCATTAGCTTACTATTTTCCTTGCTTTTTATTGATGTCTTCTATATATATATATATATATATATATATATATATATATATATATATATATATATATATATATACTCTTATCTGGTTGTTACGAACATATTATTGATTTAGCCGGGCTTTGACGTTTTCGTTGTTGTTTTGACTGTTTATGTCAAACAAATTATGACGGACCTTTTTACAAAACAAATTACCGTTTTTGCAACTAAATCAATATTTGCCCACATTTTAATATAATTTTGGATCCTCGTTTTATGTTTCGGATCTTTATTTATTAGGTAAGTATCTACCTATTTGATCTCTCCTTTAAAAGGTCTTTTTATTGAATAACCGCTACTGGGCTGATCTTAAATTTTTTACACCAAAAGGCAAGGAAATACTTACGATATTTCCTGGTATATTTCCCAGTGTTCGCCCAAATTTTCACGGTATTTCCTAGTATTTCTCAAGTACTTCCTCGTATTTCCAAGTATTTCCTGTATTTCCCCTAGCCTGTCTGTAGTAAAGGAAATACGAGCCACCCCTCGGTTAGGACCCATCTTCGTACCACTTTAACAAAAAATATATTTTTATTACATTTTTTTATGCTGCTCCGCTAGCTTTAGTCAAGCAATAGACACAGAAAAGACGAGAAAGATACATATTAACCGTAAATAAAGTGATAAAATATTTAATTGCTTAACATTCACAGCGCAGCGTTAGAACCGCTGGCGTAGGTAGCGCTTTTTAAATACTCTGCCAATATATGGGCCCCTAAGCTCACACTAGGTACTATAGTTATAGTGTGCGTGTGAGCTAATATAACTAAAAACTGAAATATATTTTATTCAACTCCACACTAAATTACCTTTTGTTTGATACCACACAAGCCATGTTTTGACTTAAACTCAAACTTTTGAAATCCACCCCCACCCTTAAAAAAAACAAAAACTAAAATGTATTTTGGTGGGTGTGCTTTCGGGCTGTTCGGCCGTCGTCGTTGGAAATTCGTTCTCGACGTTTCGGCATCTCGAGTGGATGGCATCTTCAGGAGATGTTGACTGTTTGTCGGCTTCTCGAAGACTGGTGGTTAGTCTGTCGCGGGCGCAGGTTATATACGCTATGGTGGGCGGGGCGTATATCAGAGCTGGTCGGTGATTGGTCACATTCCCTTGATTCAGTTTTGTTATTGTAAGCGAGCCGTTTAGTGTTTTTAAGAACCGGTACCCATGTTCTGTTAATTTTAAGAGTTTCTTCAGATCTGTTGAAGTTCTGCTGGTGTTTATGAATTTCGATTGCTTCTCTATAGAGTCTTGGATAGTATGAAGAGGAGGCACAGAGAACTTGTGTGTGTTCGAATTTTATTCGGTGGTCTTCATTGTTTAGTGTGTGGTCTGCAACTGCGGATTTTTCCGTATGTCCGAGGCGACAGTTGGCTTTGTGTTCTTTGATTCTTGTGTTTACGGACCGTTTGGTTGTTCCGATGTAGACACTTCCACAGGTACAGGGAATGCGGTATACCACCGAAGAACTTAGTGGGTTCCTTATATCCTTCGCAGATCTGAGGTGGTTCTCGATCTTCTTAGATGGCTTGAAGATCGTTTTTATGTTGTGTTTTCCCAGAATACGTCCGATCCTATCTGTCACTCTAGGGATGTAGGGCAGAACGGCTCTTGAAGTAACTTCGCGGCTGCTCAGTCCACCGCTACTGTTACTTCTAGTGCTCGGCTTTGGTCGTATACATTCGCCCTCTCTACCAATGTTCTTATTATCCCTTTTCGTTGGCACGGGTGGTGGTTAGATGTGTTGTTTAGGTAGCGGTCTGTGTGAGTAGGTTTTCTGTATACGGTATGTCCTAGTCGGCCCTCTTTCCTCGTTACTAGTACGTCAAGGAATGCTAATTCTGTGTTGTTCTCTGTTTCCATTGTAAATTGTATACTGGGGTGTATGCTGTTAATGTGGTTGAGAAATTCATTAAGGCTGTCTCTACCATAAGGCCAAACGACAAAAGTGTCATCTACATATCGAAACCAGACTTTGGGTT
The DNA here is from genome assembly GCA_963576565.1 of Aspidapion aeneum. NCBI lineage: Eukaryota > Metazoa > Arthropoda > Insecta > Coleoptera > Brentidae > Aspidapion > Aspidapion aeneum. The sequence goes on from OY755043.1 coordinate 14,477,668, forward strand.
TATGAGGGGCATTATTCAGCGCCGTCTCTTCTAGTTTTTCCATGAAAAAGTTCGCAATCACTGGCGATAAAGGGCTACCCATTGATACTCCATCGATCTGTTCATAAATTTGTTCATTGAAGGTGAAATATGATGTCGTTAGGCAGATCTTAAACAGGTCGGTGATGTCCTTCGGAAAAATGTGTTCCACTTCCCTCATTGCCTCGGCCAAAGGTACCTTCGTGAACAAAGACACAACATCAAAGCTAACTAAGATGTCTTTCTCGTCCATGACGATGTTTTTGATCTTCTCAATAAAGTGGGTGGAGTCTCTTACATGCGAATCCGTTAGTCCGATGTGGGGTTGCAAGAGGGAAGCAAGATGTTTCGCAAGTTTGTATGTTGGTGAGCCTATAGTACTGACAATGGGACGAAGAGGCACATCGTTTTTGTGGATTTTTGGTAGTCCATACAATCTCGGAGTCAGGGCTTCACTTTGGCATAGCATCTTCTTGACTGGGTCCTCCAATGAAGAAATCTTAATTAAGTGATTCACTTTTTTAATTGCGGGTTGTGTAGGATCTCTTTTTAGCTTCTTGTATGTTGAGGGTTCTAAAAGATCGACCATCTTTCTGTTGTAGTCATCCCTGTTCAATACTACAGTGGCATTTCCTTTGTCGGCAGGCAGTATCAGAATGTTTTCGTCTTTGTTGAGATCCTTAATGGCTTTTTCTTCCATCCTTGTAATGTTGCGTTTTGGTGGTTTGGCTTTTCGCAAAATCTGTGAACACTCCGTGCGTATTTCTTCTGCCTGATCTTCGGGCAACTTTCTAATAGCAGATTCTAAGTTGGCAATTATTTCCTCCTTGGGAACCTCCCTAGGTGCAACAGCAAAGTTTCCCCCCTTAGAGAGTACTGAGACTTCATTTTGAGAAAGCGGGCGGTCCGATAGGTTAATGACAGTTTTTGTAGAATCAAGGACGGCGCAACAAAAAAGTTTTAAAATCATCTGAAACGCAAAGATATATAAAAATTTTTGAAATCGGAGCCGAACCGAACCGAACCGAACCGAACTTTTTTTTTCTCGAAAAATTTAGGATCACCATAGCTCACACTACTGTAGTATAGTATATGTGTGAGCTAAAAACATACATTGCTCTGCTGGCTTTTAACAGATCACCAAATTTTAGAAATAAGACAGGGACGATAAAAAAATAATCTACAAGATTTTGAGATTTAATTGCTCTATATTTACCGTGTGGGGCTCCCTGGTGGTCCAGATAGGAGAGTTGTCTGGAATTTAACGGTGTCAGATGTGGACTGTAATTTTAAGGGAATAAGGTCATAGGCTAAGCTGGTACAAGGGATTCTGAAATGGTCTAGTTTACCTTCTAGGTTAGTGTAGCAATAAACAAATGTATGTAAGGTAAAAATAATGCATTTTCACTTACCATTTTTATACAGGAAGTGGAACTCATGGGAGGACACGCTGTTTAACCGTAGTTTTTGCACCCCACATTCCTGCGGTAGGAGAGTAGCTAACACGCGTGTGTTATCGTTCGAAGGCGAAACGGTTCTCTTTGGTGCGGCAGCAGGTATCGCTGCTGCGTTCATTCTCCCACATGGCGCCCAGTGGCGTCGTTAATCCATAGGCGTAGGAGAAAAGGGAATAAGTAGGAGGGAATGAGATTACGAAGGTCCATATTAAAGGAACTAGGAACCTTAGTAATTCAAAATGCATTTTATGTAAAGTAAATTAATTATAGCAAATTGTAATATTTGCCTTTAAAACCGCGGGAGTTTCAAATGCAAATAACCCAGTAATTTTAAGTACTTAATTAGTTAATTGATACTAAATAAACAAAAAATAGAAAATGCTCTAGTGAATCACCAAATAGCCTAATTCGAACCAACTTGGTAAATTATAGTAAAAAGAACATATTTACAAAAAGGAAGGCGGGACGAACCATTTCCCACCCCCCTGAGAATGCCCAGGGGCATTTCAGAGAGTTTAATTTGTAGGCAGGGCGCATAGTTTTACCAAAGGCCGTTTGTAGGTACCTTTAGTAGTCTTTACAATAGCAACCCGTGGAACATTATCAGAACCTTTAATAAGGTCTTCAATGCGGCCTAGGGGCCAATCCAATGGAGTGGAATTTTCATCTTTGATCAGTACCATAGTACCAATATCAATGGAAGCAAGAGGTTGGTGCCATTTGGCTCGCTGTTGCAAAGTGTGCAAATATTCGCGATGCCAGCGAATCCAAAAATCGCGGTGCATTCTTTGCAACAGTTGCCACCTGGACAGCCTGTTTAACGCAATATCGCAGTAGTTTGGATCGGGTATTGTACCTGGAGGCCTCAAATTTAAAAAATTATTAGGAGTCAAGACCGCCAGATCAGTAGGATCGGTGCTTAAGGCACATAAAGGACGTGAGTTCATTATGGCTTCAACTTGGGTTAAAACCGTATTTAATTCCTCATAGGTGAGTATTTGATTTCCAACTACCCTGTGAAGATGAGTCTTTAAAGATTTAATGTTTGATTCCCAAATGCCTCCCATGTGGGGAGCAGCAGGTGGGTTAAAAGACCAAACTATACCTTCCCCCTTCACGCAATCAGAAAAAATTTGTCGCAAGTATTTTTCAGAGGCCACGAAGTTGGTCCCGCAGTCTGAAGAGATCTTTGAGCATAGTCCTCTTCTAGCTATGAAGCGGCGCAGAGCAGCCAGAAAGGCTTCTGATGTCATATCAGAGACTAACTCTAAATGCACGGCTTTAACAGCGCAACAGATAAATAAACAGACATATGCTTTCATGGTTTTTGCACCTCTGGTCCGACCAAGAGTAATCGTGAACGGACCACAAAAATCTATACCTACATTTTCGAACACCTTTGCTTCGGAAACTCTAAATTTCGGTAGGTTACCCATAGGGGGTTGAAGAGAGTTAGGTTTAGTTTTCCAGCAAGTATGGCAAGAACTTAAAACTTTTCTCACTACCTTTTTAGCAGACAATACCCAGAAGTTTTGCATTAGTAAAAAAGTTGTGGTCTGTATACCACAATGAAGATTGCTGCGATGCAAATCTAAAATCAGTAATTCAGTGAATTTTGCACTAGAAGGCAAAAGAATTGGAAATTTTTTATCGTATGATAAATTTGAATGGCATAAACGGCCTCCAACACGAAGCAAATCGTAGCTTTCATTATGCAAAAATGGACATAATTTTTGAAAAGCTTTTGGAAGCTGTTTCTTATCTTTTAGTAATTCAATTTCTTTTTGGAAAGAAAAAGATTGTACGCATTTCGAAATAAAAAGTAAGCTTTTGTAGTAATCCTGATTTGTAAGGTAATCAGTAGCAAAATTGTATGAGGGATTTTTAAACTTTTGTAACCCTCGCAAAAAGTAAGCAACTATTCTCTTAATTTTAAAAAGAGAACTGTATTTTTCAAACAAGTTGTTTACATAATATTCAACTGTTTGTTCGCAAGTAAAAACGTTAAAAATATTTTTTCGCTGTTCTTCCAAAACTGCATTCCCATCGTAAGTAACTGTCATAAAATCCCAAGTATTTGTAGGTTGGTTTAGAAAAGAAGGCCCTTCTAACCAAAAATAAAATCTTTGTAAATCAGAGGGATACATTTCCCTAGTACCGCAGTCAGCAGGATTTTGTTCAGTAGGAACATAATGCCAAAACTCAGGGCTAATTCTTCCTTGTATATAGGCAGTTCTATTCGAAACAAATGTTTTAAATTTGTGAGGAGATCCCTGAATCCAAGATAAGGTCACTGTGCTATCAGTAAAAGCAAGAATTTTATCAAATTTAATTTTTTCCGAGAACGTTTCTAGTAAAAAATCCATTAATTTAGCCAACAAAACAGCTCCTAAAAGCTCTAGTCTTGGTAAAGTTAGTTTACGACGCAACGGTGCGACTCTAGATTTACTACAAACAAAAAAAACTTTAATGTTTCCATCAGAATAAAAAATTCGAATATAAGCGACAGCACAATAGGCCCGTTCTGAACTATCGCAAAATCCTACTAGCTGGATTTGACTAGCATTAGGCAAAATTATTTGACGAGGAATTTTAACAGAATGCAAAAACTTTAATTCATTTTTAAATTTTTCCCATTTAAAAACAATTTCCGGACTGACAGGGTCGTCCCAGTTTAAGTCTTCTGCCCAGCAGTATTGAACAATTAATTTTAAAATTAAAACTATTGGCGCCAAAAAAGACAGAGGGTCGTAAATGCGGGCCAAATTACTTAAAATTGTTCTTTTAGTGCATGTTTGGAGAGAACAGTCGAAAGTATAAAAAAATTCATCAGTATGAGGGTTCCAATTTAAACCGAGAATTTTCAAAGTTGAATTTTCAGCATCTAAATCGAGAGAAAGAGCCTTCATCGAAATGTGTGACTCAGGAAGATCGGATAGTAACTCGGGACAATTGCTCGCCCATTTACGCAATTCGAATCCACCTCGGCTAAGTAGCTCGATTAATTGATTTTTCATCTCAGTGGCCTTAAAAAAGTCATCACTTCCCGAAATCACATCATCGACAAAAACTGCCTCCTCAATGATTTTTGAGGCAAGAGGAAGGTCCTCATGCTCTCTAGCAAGTTGCAGCAAAGTTCTGATAGCCAAAAAGGGGCTACAAGAGACCCCGAATAAAACTCTATTTATTTCGAAGTCTTGAATAGGCTGGTTAGGATCAAACCTCCAAACTATTCTTTGAAAATTAGTTTGACTAGGGTCAACTAAAATCATCCTGTACATTTGACGGATGTCGCAACAAAAGCAAAATTTATGCAAACGATAAAGTAATAAAATTTTTTGTAAGTCCCTTTGTAAAGGGGGCCCAGTATAAACAGCGTTGTTGAGCGAGATTTTGCCAGGGGCGTGCATGCTCGCATCAAAAACCACCCTCAGGGGGGTGCTAGTAGAATCTTTTTTAAACACCGCATGGTGTGCAATATAAAAATGATTTGAAATTTCGGTCGGCAAAGGTGCAGAAACCGGTTGCATATGATTATTATCTAAATAATCTTGTAAAACAGAGCTGTAGGCAGCATAAAAATCAGGGTTTTGTAGCAATTTCTTCTCAAGGGAGAAAAAACGACGTACGGCAATGGATCGAGTGTCGCCAAAATCTGGAGCAGTAACTTTAAATGGTAAAGATACAATATATCTCCCCTCCTCATTTTTTGAGGTAGTTTTCAAAAAATAATTTTCGCAAAACTCATCTTCGGGGTCAATGGCCTTGACATTAGGTATGTCATCTATTTGCCAAAATCGTTGTAGATTTTTATCTAAATTGACAAAAGAATCGTTCATTGACGTAGTAAAAAATGTTTTAATTTGATTTGTAGTTGAAGGTGAAAGTGAAAGATTGCCCATTATTCCCCACCCAAAAATAGTATTAATGCAGACGGGGTTGTTGGGTCCCGTAGACAAACGACCATCTAGCAAAATGTAAGGGTACACATCGCCGCCCAACAATAAATCAATTTTATCGCTTTTATTAAAGCCTGGGTCAGCTAGTTCTAAGTTGGCGAGAAAAGGAAAACTTTTAATCGAAAATGAGGAATGAGGTAAATCACTACAAATTTTATCGAGTATTATCGCACCAAAATTAAAAACAAAATTATTATCACGCAAAGAGGATATATTGCAATTAATTCCAGATTTTGCCGAAGTTGTCATTCGATCTAAGCTTTGTAGAGTCATGGCGATATTAAATTTAGGAAGGCCCAAACTATCAGCACATGACTTAGATATAAATGAAGATTGAGCACCAGAGTCACAGATGGCGCGCACTGTGTGCCAATTTTGAAAAACATCCTGTATTTGTATTAAAGCGGTACAGAGAAGTACTTCGCGATCATTTAAAGACATACCAGTAACAATGGTGTTAGTGGTTCTATTAAATTCGGTAGCCACGGGGCTCCTCGGGGGTTGCACTGCAGAAGTAGAGGGGCTACTCGCAGAACTAGGTGTAGAATTAATAGGAAAAAAATGTAAGAGACTGTGATGAAATTGGCCACAATGTAAACATCTTTTTTCTGATTTGCATTGCTGGGGTAAATTATGCTTTGAGGCCAAACAGTTGACACACGCTTTATGTTGTTTAACAATCTCAAAACGTTGCTGGGGAGTTTTCGCCAAAAAATTAGGACATCTGTATATTATATGATCGCCACTTTTACAGAGAAAACAAAAATTTTGAGGGTTTGGAGTATTATTTAAGCCACTTTGGCCATTTGGAGACTGGGAGGCATTTTTGGAGGCTCTCTGAGTATTAGCAAACAAAGCAGATCGATTTTGAAACTTTGCTTGATTTTTCTGACCTGAAATTGACAAATCTTTATTTTTTAAGTAATCTTGAGTTTGTTGTATTTGTTCCAACGCAATGCAATGGCTAGAAACAAAAGCACGAATTTTATCATAAGAGGGGATCTCATTGGAGCAATAATTTTGCTCAAATGCCTTGCGCGTGGTTGGGTCCAACCTATCCAAGAGCATTTGTGCCATAATATAATCCCAAAACTCCGTTTTAAAACCCATGACTTTTAAAGCACTTAAGTTTTTCGAAAAACAATCAAGCAAATTCCTCAAATTCGTAGCATTCTCTTTAGTAAGAGGAGAGAAGCCTTCAATTGCCTTCCAGTGAAGGTAAGCTTGTAATCGTTTATTTGTATACCTATCCACCAAGGTGTGGTAGGCATTTAAATAATTTTCAGCAAGGATAGGAATGTCAGAAATGACATCCAGGGCAGGGCCCTTTAAATTAGAAAAAAGCAAATTGAATTTTTCAAAGTTTCCCAGCGACCTATTATTGTGCACGGTAGCATTAAAGGCTTGCAAAAAGGTTGGAAACTCCTTAAATTCCCCTTGAAAAAGAGGTATTTTTATCCTAGGCAGTAAACCATGCTGGTTTGTGGAGGCACAGGGACTGCCCATGGGATTTATCGTACTGCTCAAAAGCCCTACATCTTCAAAGGGTAGTTCGAAAAGTTCGTAAAATATAGTGGAAATCTCGTCACAGCGTTTGCAAAAGTCCATAGACACTTTGGTTTCTACTACTAAGCGATCCTCATCAGAGGCTACCAACGTCAACAAAGTATTATGGTGCTTTTCAAAATCTTTTTTGATTTTTGACAATGTCCGAAATTTGACTTTAAAGCCGCTGTGATAGGCAGGGTCATTTTTTGCGAGGGTCGCGGATTCAATGATCAAATTTAGCTGTGAAATCGCACTATAGCGCAAGGCTTTAGCCTTTAAAATTTTATCCGAACTAGACATGATTTAAAAAAAAATCCAAAAAATAATTGACAAAAATTAGGTAAACTGAAAAAAAAATCAAAATTTGGACACCCTGTATAAATATTAATGTCCTACGTTTAATTACAATAATCAAACTATAAGCGCACAAAAGTAAAGAAAATACCCGATGCAAACTAATGATAACAAAAAACTTGTGTATAAGTTTTTTTATCTTCGCCTCGCGAATTCAAATAAGTAGGTACCTATGTATTAAATTTAAAAATAAATACCTACAAATCAAAAGCATTTAATTTGGTAAAACTATTTATCTGCCTTTACACGAAAACAAATTCTCAAGTTAAGAATTAAATTTCCTTCAAAATTTATTATGCACGCAAAAAATGGATACAATCATAGCCATTTGCAGACAGATATTATAATAGTAAATTAGAAATAGATATATTCATAGCAATTTTTACGCAAAAACGAATATAGTAAAGCATCCGCAATCGGATATAGTCATAGCAATTTGCAATAAGCAAAAATGAATATGGCAATTTGGAGATTTTTTTTCGAGCAAATTGGATATAATTATAGCAATCCACAAATGTGAAGGCACAACGGCTAAAATAATAGCACTTTGCAGACACTATTTTAAACTATTTCCAGTGACAAACAAAAAAAACACCCAAATACCATACGGTTTTTTTTTTTTACAAAAAAGAAACGAAAAAACTTGATTTATTCGAAACAAAAAAAAGCATAGTAGTTTACAGATTTTATCTGTGTTTGGTTTTTCGCATGAAAAGGTTAAATTTATTGGTAAAAATATTTAATTTTTACACAAAAAAAATCGCAAAATGTATTTTAGAAACCTAGGGGTTTTCTAAAGTAGGCATGTAAGAAAAACAAGGGTTTTTCTTGCATTTGTTTTTACACAAAAAAAAATCGCAAAATGTATTTTAGAAACCTAGGGGTTTTCTAAAGTAGGCATGTAAGAAAAACAAGGGTTTTTCTTGCATTTAAAACCAGTAAAAAAGGCATTTAGGAAAAACAAGGGTTTTTCTTGCATTTGAAACCAGTAAAAAAAACTAACCTAAAAAGGCAAAAAAACGATTCCAGAAATCCGGGTCGCTAAGGATCAAAAATGGGGCTCCCTGGTGGTCCAGATAGGAGAGTTGTCTGGAATTTAACGGTGTCAGATGTGGACTGTAATTTTAAGGGAATAAGGTCATAGGCTAAGCTGGTACAAGGGATTCTGAAATGGTCTAGTTTACCTTCTAGGTTAGTGTAGCAATAAACAAATGTATGTAAGGTAAAAATAATGCATTTTCACTTACCATTTTTATACAGGAAGTGGAACTCATGGGAGGACACGCTGTTTAACCGTAGTTTTTGCACCCCACATTCCTGCGGTAGGAGAGTAGCTAACACGCGTGTGTTATCGTTCGAAGGCGAAACGGTTCTCTTTGGTGCGGCAGCAGGTATCGCTGCTGCGTTCATTCTCCCACATGGCGCCCAGTGGCGTCGTTAATCCATAGGCGTAGGAGAAAAGGGAATAAGTAGGAGGGAATGAGATTACGAAGGTCCATATTAAAGGAACTAGGAACCTTAGTAATTCAAAATGCATTTTATGTAAAGTAAATTAATTATAGCAAATTGTAATATTTGCCTTTAAAACCGCGGGAGTTTCAAATGCAAATAACCCAGTAATTTTAAGTACTTAATTAGTTAATTGATACTAAATAAACAAAAAATAGAAAATGCTCTAGTGAATCACCAAATAGCCTAATTCGAACCAACTTGGTAAATTATAGTAAAAAGAACATATTTACAAAAAGGAAGGCGGGACGAACCACCGTGTTAATACCCATCTTGGTATTACAAAAAAAAAATAATGTTTTTTTTATTATATTTTTATTACATTTTTTTATGCTGCTCTGCTAGCTTTAGTCAAGTAATAGGCACAGAAAAGCAGAGAAAGAAACATATTAATCGTAAATAAAGTGATAAAATATTTAATTGCTTAACATTCACAGTGAACCCTTGTATACATATACCCCCTTTTAAAAAACATATATTGCTCTGCTGGCTTTTAGCAGATCACCAAATTTTAGAAATAAGACAGGGATGATAAAAAAATATCTTCCAAGGTTTTAATATTTAATTGCTCTATATTTACCGTGTCAGTACCCATCTTGTGGGTTAGAGGGTGATTAAGGGGTTGAAATTAGTTTTTGTTGTCAGTATCAATTTTCAAATTAAGTACACAGTCCTGAGAAGGTGCTAGGATGGGTTAGAGGGAGATTGGCTGGTTGAAATTAGTCTTTATCGTCATTATTAGTTTTATAACATCAAATTACCTAGGAATATTCATTTGAATTTTTATATAGAACGAATTTTTTAATCCCGCCCCGGGGTCGTGGGTGCTGGGGGGCAATTCTAAAGTGATGGGTCAGTTCTGACCTTGGATTTAATTTTAGGGGCCAAAATACATATGCTTAAATTGGTGAGTGTTCGGTATTAGAACTTTTATTTTAATATTTATGTAATTATTAAAATAATTAAGTAAATAAATCCATCCAATAATTAAAATTTGAATTTTTTAATTATTTTATTGCTTTTTCCTTTTATTCAAATTTAAGAGTATTAACCCAAGAACCCACCCTTTATTTAGCCTCATACTGTCTCACTAGTTCACCTTGTTTATACCTGATAAATTCCCGTGAATCCGCACTGTGGGGGGTAGATTTCTTTGTCCCCATAATACAGGGGTTGCTCCTGTCATATACCCACTATAGTTAAAAGTTTCCTAATTAAAATACAGGATTTATTGTATTTTGGGGCAAGGTCAAAAAGATTTACATTTATAAAAACTTGTTTGGTTTTGAGTATTACTTAAGGCTTACTTATTACAGCATACAGGGTATTTTTTTAAAATAGAAAGCCCCCTGAAAAACTTTTGACATTTTCAAACAAAAACCCCTTAGGTGGGGAATAGAAGTTATGGGTAAAAACCATACAATGTGATCTGTTACAACCCGACACGCAGGGGCGGCTCGTCCATAGGAGCGCTGGTGCGCGCGCACCCCCAGCAAAAATAAGAAAAAAATAAATACAAACTATTATTAAATAATTACTGTTGTTTTTTATTTATTTTTTAATGATCCCGATCCCGCTAGTGGCATCTATCGGCCATTAACGGAAGTAATTAATATCTTTTCGAGTTGCCGCATACGGTGGCCTTCGATCGCCTCGTCTCGCTTGAATCTAGAAATATGAGAGGGCGGGCTTGAATCTGGAGGTGCGCGTGGATTCGGCGTTCCTCTTTAATCCAATTTTTGCGACGCAATTGGATCGGAAATGCTCGGGATATCGGCCGAGAAAAGGGCGAGGTTGTGCGCTAAATCAATACACACTTGCATCGTTTTTTTATAGTTCTCAGCTGATTACTGTTCATATTATCGTTAGTATGCGTGTATTGGGCGTAATTAAAATTTATTTACGCAGTTTTTAAGTGAATTTTATGCTGTTTTCGGCTTCTTGTTTGTAATTTTTGGGTTAATTATTATCTACAAGTGTCGAATATGTCTGAGGCAGTTATAAGTTCGGGTTCGGGTAATCCTGGAAGTAATTCAAGACTTAATTGTGTACAAAACATTATAGCAAGCTTTTCCTCTAATTTAAATAAAAAAATTGAAATTAAAAGATTAAGAAGGCAGACTCCAGAACTAGAATTATTGCAAACTTGCTCTAAAAGAAAAGAAGGTAGGAATTTTAAAAGATACTTTAGAAAAGATATTTACCAAAAAAACAACTGGATTTGTGGATGTGATGTTACAAACTCGTTATTTTGTTTTCCATGCTTATTATTTTTCGATGTAAGCATGGATAAAAGCTGGAGCCGCATAGGGGTAACTGACTTAAATCATCTACAGGCAAAAATTAAAAAGCATGAATTTTTGAATCAACGTATACGAACATTACATTATGAAATGGTATTTGAATCAAAAGCTAAGATAAAACGGTTTTGTACATTGAATTAATGTTATCCATCGTTGGCTAAAAACTAATATGTATGTATACTGTAGGTAATTTTTTTTTGTGTAGGTATATTTTTATTAATTGGAGACCTGCTTTTTTTTACTTTGACAATCTTATTACCTAGTGGGCACCATAAGTTCTTTTATTTGGCTACAAATAAATATGCAAATTTTTTTAACTTTATTTATTTTAACTTTATTTCGACTCACTTATTATAGCGCGCACCCATTCTTATACTTCACGAGCCGCCACTGCCGACACGCCCTTTTTACTATCGAATGCAAAACTTTAAAATAAAAGTCAGTCTATAGAGGAAATTTTTTACATTATTTTTAACCACTAATGTCAAATCTGACATTTTTACTGTTCAATGTTAATTTTGTGCATTTTTTTAAATGGAACACTGAAATGTCCTTTGAAATCTATTTTTAAATAAGTATTTTTTTCAATATTCATTGATGAAGATCTTTATTTTTACTGCACTACAATACCAGTTGACATTCTTTAAACGACATTTTTAGTTGTAGGGAAATGTCTTTTGCTACTGCAGACAAATTTCCTGTCTCGACCGATTTTTATTTTAAAGTTTTACATTTAATAATTATATAAAAGGGGTGTCGGGTTATAACAGATCACTCTGTACATATGCGGCCTCGCGTTAAACTCCTACCTTATATTGGTCTAGTCAGGGGGTCGTCCACCCTCCTGTCGCGATTCATGCGCACAGGAAGCTGCGAGGTAATTTTCCATGTAGCAGCAATCAATAAACGCAATGAAATTTAGTCTTTATTTACGAGGGAGTTTTAAAAAATTAGTTTAACAAAAATACTGTTTGAGTAAATATAAATAAATTATTTATCATATGCATACTAAGAGCAACAAAAAAGAATCTGAAAAATGGCATGGCTTTGAGTTGTCTTTATCCCGAGATAATGACAGATTTACCTTTAATTTCGGGTTAGGAAATATGTTTATTTCATGTCAAAGTCACAAAAGTGTGTGGCTATATAGTCTAACATATACGCATTTGTAATGACGCCACCAGTTGAGAAAAAAACGTATGACGTAGATATTTTTGCCAATCAATGTTTTTTGATTGACAGTGACGGATACTTCACAGAACCAATTACCTACCTATTTGAATCATAGACACTACTTTTTTTTAAAATTGTCATCGCTGTTTATAATATACTAAACAAAGATAAACAAAAATGACGTCATTACAAATGGGTATAAGTTGGACTATAGTAGGTCTCGAAAACTTCAAAAAGAAATATATTTTACAAAAGAAGAAAATTGTCGTCTGAAATATATTGAGAGTTCAAAAATTTTAGGTTATTTCAAAACAGACCATACTAAAATTAAAGACTGAATATAAGTAAGATTTTTTGTGTTACTTTAAACAAAACTCCGTTGACTTTTTATTAAATCACTTGAATTTTTAAATTAAATTTTAATCAAATTATAATATTGTAGTTTTAAAGCTATAAAGACCCAATATTAAAATACAAAGAGGATTTATTATGTCTGACAGTATGGCTTGTGAGAGCACTGAAAACCGAGCTGAAAACTTGAGAAATTATCCCATTTTAATATTTTTGGTGTATATTTTCAGACAAAATAATAAAGATTGAGATTTTTGGAAACTTGGCTACCAAAGGCAAATAGGGAGTTGCCTAGATGTAACAGGAAGATAAGCAGAGGATGTTCAGAAGACTCTCACAAATCTTAGCAATGAGACCAAAGAAATAGCATACGAAATAAACAGAGATAAGCCTAAATACACGCTGACGATTCACAAACACACCTTTGCAGAAGAGGACGACGAATAGGAGAAAGTCTCATCTTTTGCTTTTCTTGTGACAAGTAACTAAGTTAAGAAATTAAAATACGAACTAGTAAGGAAACAGAGCCTAATTCGTCAACAAAAAGTTTTGCTCCAAAATAATAGGGTGCCTATAATTTGAAATTGCAGATCTACAAAACGTTTATACGACCAGTGGTCACATGGCTGCGATACATAGACAAAGTTAAAAAATATAAAGAATATCTAAATAAATTCAAGTACGAGAACCCACTGGCTACAGAGTTATGATGAATTATGAAAAAGGCCAATAAAAACATTAACATTACAAGGTCCATTGTAAATTGAACGAATAACAACACGACCAGAAAAAGATTCCGGACGTCAAACATCGCAAGAACCAGATGAAGAACTAAATTGAGATGACTTGCGAGTATTAAGGAAAATTTAGATCATGACAGTGATAAACTAAGATAAAGCAAGGAAACTTGCAGAGGGTTGTAATGCTGAAGGAAGAAAAATACTGGTAGTAGATGATACACTTCACGAGAGAACAACGCTATCGGTGAAGTGGGTGATGGATTTGTTGAAGCTCTGTCTCCGTAACTTTCAAGTGAAAGATAGGTTTTTCACGCAAAATGATGGACTTCCAATGGGTTCTCTTCTTTCGTCAGTGGTAGCAAACATCTACATGGAGTCGTTCAAGGACCATGCGATCAACACAGCAAGAGTCACGACAAAAATATGGTTGCGATACATGGATGACACAGTTATTTTATGACCGAAAAATTATGAAAAACTGCAGAATTTTCTACACCAGCGAGATTCGACCAACAATTAAATGCATAATGGAAATTAAATTGGTTGTTCTTGTCAAACGAATAGACAGAAACATTCAAACCACTGCATATAGGAAATCTATATACATCGGGCAGTACCTAAATTTTAAGAAGTTTTTGTTTAAGAGCCGTAAATATTTGAAGATAATCATGCAGAATTAACCACAGAAGTCTACAACATTAAAAATGACACAAGATAATGGTTATTTCGAGAAATTAATAAACTTAACGATCTGTAAAATTAAAAACTAACCAAACGTAGCAAATACTCAAAATGATAATCCGTTGGGTGTTTTTAACATTACATATGTTCAAGGGGTTTCAGAAAACATAAGACGAATAGTTAAAACAGTATTTTCATCGGGAAATACTGGAACTAAAACAAAATCAGAAAATACTTTAAATTGTAAGGTGTGTGAGTGTGGTAATGTAGGAGTAGGGAAAGGAAACACCCTCTTCAGGTTTGAGTAAAGGAACCAACCGAAACGTCGTGTTTAAAATAAATAAGAACGCATAGGCGAATGACAGAGATAGACCAGACACTTACACGGTGGGAGTTGTATTACTAAATTGGCGCAGTATACCGGGGTGTAGTGCACGAATCAGCGCCTCTCCAACTTTGTGCTCCGTACTAAACATTTACAGGGGGATTTGAAATAATATAACGCTTGCGCAGTTTGTCTCTAAGCTACAGGATGGCTTTTCAAATTATTGTATACCGGATGCTCGTAGCCATCAACGAAATCGTTCTCCAATCAAGCTACATCTTTTAATATAGTGTTTTGAACAGTTTTTATCAAATTAAATTTTAACACTAAAAAACTCATTCTACTCGTCAATTACATAGATTTAAATTTAAACGATGCGCGCTGATAAGAATGAGTTATTTTGTGTCAAAGCTCAATTTGCTTAAAAAGACTCTATAAACACCAATCAATAAGGAAACTTGATCAAAGAATGTTTAAATTAATGACTACTAGCAATAAAAAAAAGGAAAGTTAAATTTTTATTCAATCTATAAGGTTTAAAGGTTTGTTTCCCATTCATTTAGGTACATAAATTTTCTTGAGAGGCTAATTTTCTAGTTAAAAAAAGGCTTTTTGACGAATATTCTACAGTAGTTTCCTTTTTATTAGTGCATAGAAAATATTTACCCATTCTACATTAACTTAAATTAATAATGTATACTTTTACAATACTTTATACATAATAATGTTGCAAATACAGTTGAACCTCTATAACTCGAACTCAAAGGGACAACCGAAACAGTTCGAGTTATGGAGAGTTCGAGTTATAGAAATTCGAATTAAAGGGGTGAAAATACATATAAAAAGTGCAGGGACCACTTAAAAGGTTCGAGTAATAGAGAGGTTCGAGTTATAGAGGTTCGAGTTAGAGAGGTTCGACTGTATAGGTTTCTATAAACGGAAACATTTTTAATTGTTTTTTCATGAAAAATAAAAAAATGTAACGTAAGCCTTTTAAAGTAAAGTGAATATTGCCGTTTATTCATTTAATTAAACAGGATCCGGCATAATGATCTCCCACATTTTGCTTAGCGTAGTTGGTAGCTCGCGGCTTGCCATTACCTTGCCATCGTGCCTTCGTTATCGAGACATTAAGCAAAAGAAGGTAACGAATTTGTGATTACGACACAAAGAACTCTTTGTACTCACTTCGCACTTGGTGGACATGTTTTAGTTCCAGATACTTTGGGAATATCTGAACACTATTTCCGAACCATTGACGAATTGAAAGCAGCAATACACCCAGAAATTACAGGAATAACGCTTTAGAGTTACTGCACAATAGCGTTTTTATTGTGGGAGATCATTCTGCCGGACCCTGTATATAAGTATAGTGAAATAATCTATGTTTTTCCAAATATTAACATTTAAAACTAAACATTTAAAACTCCATCCAGGTTCAACGTGTCCATCACACACTATATATTTGTGAATTTCGTCTTTCGTCAAAGTTAGTTTTTTTGCCGAAGTATTTTTTTTTAGGTTTCGTTTGGGAATGGCGCTTGCTAACATAGTCTTCGCACCCACGAACACAAAATTGTTTTCTTTTAAATTTCTTAATTACCGATAGGCCACAATTTAGCAAAAAACACTTTTAAAAATAAGGTAAAAAGTCGAAAAATCTCGAAAAACTGCAACCACAAATGAAAAATGCCAAATTACATTTACGTCATATTTTTATCTGTTTTGCCAATGTCAGTCATAATCAAAAACATATACCGAGAGTAGCGGTTAATGTCCATGGCGACAGCACAGGAGTCTGTACATAATATTTTTTATATCAGGGGTGACGGTTAGGGTCACTGCATCCTGGAAGCCTGGTAAGAAGACACTACGTCTTCGTGATGCAGTGACCCTAGTGACGGTCTGTAATAAGCGCCTCTCGAACTTTGTATTCCGAACTAATGTATACAGGGGGTATGTATAACAGTATTATGACAAGACCGGGGTGCTTTCCTTACTATAAATAATTAGTATACTGTGTAAGAACGATCGAAGTACGAAAATTTGTTTCTACTCAATCATTGTCTACAAGTTTTAAACAAAGAAACATATTGGTCCCAAAACGTACCCTTGCGGCACTTCTATGCAGAAATCAAGAAATTTTCAACCAAAACGAAACAAAGTTCTTTTAAAAACCACCTCGTAATTCTTGATCGACCCGGTGTGGTTTTTTATTTTATATACAGTAGAGCCGACACTTTTGTTGGCCTTGCCGCGTGTGTGTCGCTCGATCCCCGTGCCTTTGCCGGTTGGCAAATACGACACATACAGACATCCACACACACTCCTCTCTATTCGGTTTGCAGTCTGTGTGCAAGCGAATAGGCAAAGCTGACTAGCTTACACAACAAAAGCAAAATACCGCGGTGGCATAGCATAGCGGTCGGACAAGTGCATTAGCCCGTCGTTATTGCTCGAGCGCTCCCACTCACTCACTCGCTCGCTGCTGGCTAAATAATCATTAGATCGTAAGAGGGCAGGACGGCGATGAGACGAGCCACTCAGGTTCACAAAGGTAAATTTATTAAAAGAAAATCCGCGCGGCTTCGTCGCACTCGTAGTTTTTTTAGTGTCATGATTGTAGTTTCTCGCTTGTTATGTGTTTAAGGTTAGATTCTTAGATGACCTTTGCGCCTCCTACCGGATTATTAAATTAGGTATTAATAGTTTGAGATTTGTGTGTGTTTATTAAATGTTGAATGGGTCCTTTACTGCGGTCTGCGGTGCATTGACTTTTGCGGTTCAATGTCCTTATGCAGAGATTTGAGCTAGAATTAAGAAAGTGACGTTTCATTGAATTTTTGTGATATGTTTACATTTTAGATGGACTAGTTTTCACTCTTATGCATTTTTAAAACTGCTTAAACGGAATTTAAAATCTACAACTTTTATTTGTTTGTGTTGAACTATGTTTAGGAAAATTAAAATCTTTTAATTTGCAAAAAGAAATTCCGTTCTACTATTATGATTGTAGTTTCTCACGTGTCATGTGTTTAATATTTGTCATTGGTTTCATATTTGTCTGTTTATTAAATAATAAATGGGTCATTTCCTGCAGCCTACGATGCATTGACTTTTGCGGTTGAATGCCTTTTTGTAGAGATTTCAGCTAGAATGTTAACATTTTAGATGGATTAGTTTTTGCTTTTTTGCATATGGTTAAGAACTGCTAAAGGTAATTTAAAAATTTAAACTAATTGAAGTTTTATTTGTTAGTGTTCAAAAATGTTTAGGAAAACTAAAATTTTTGGAAATTGATTATTTAAGGTTTTTTGTGAACATCTATGGAGTTTCGTTTTTTTACCACAAAGGTAAATAAAAGTAAACAAATATTAAGACACTTGTGTTTCTATTTTTTGAAGTTTAGATAATAGGGGCTTATGTACTTGTTATATTATAATTACATCATAACAAAACAAAATTGTAAATAAAAATACTTTTTTAGTATCTTGATTGTTGTTTCCTGGCTTGTTATGTGATTAAGGTTAGTTTCTATGACTTTTGCGTCTCCTTTCAGATTATTTGATTAGGTATTAACACGAATCACCATTGGTGATCCGTGGTATTAGTTTGATATTTGTGTGTTTGTTTACTAAGTGTTGAATGGGTCCTCTCCTGCGGTGCATGGACTTTTACTTTAATTGCTATTTTGCAGAGATTTGATCTAGATTTACGAAAGTGACATCGTAAGAGGGCATGACGGCGATAAGACGAGCCACTTAAGTTCACAAAGGTAAATTTTTAAAAAGAAAATCGGCGCGGCTCCGTCGCGCTCGTAGTTTTTTTAGTGTCATGATTGTAGTTTCTCGCTTGTTATGTGTTTAAGGTTAGATTCTTAGATGACCTTTGCGCCTCCTACCGGATTATTAAATTAGGTATTAATAGTTTGAGATTTGTGTGTGTTTATTAAATGGTTGAATGGGTCCTTTACTGCGGTCTGCGGTGCATTGACTTTCGCGGTTCAATGTCCTTATGCAGAGATTTGAGCTGGAATTAAGAAAGTGACGTTTCATTGAATTTTTGTGATATGTTTACATTTTAGATGGACTAGTTTTCACTCTTATGCATTTTTAAAACTGCTTAAACGGAATTTAAAATCTACAACTTTTATTTGTTTGTGTTGAACTATGTTTAGGAAAATTAAAATCTTTTAATTTGCAAAAAGAAATTCCGTTCTCATAGTTTTTTACTATTATGATTGTAGTTTCTCACGTGTCATGTGTTTAATATTTGTCATTGGTTTCATATTTGTCTGTTTATTAAATAATAAATGGGTCATTTCCTGCAGCCTACGATGCATTGACTTTTGCGGTTGAATGCCTTTTTGTAGAGATTTTAGCTAGAATGTTAACATTTTAGATGGATTAGTTTTTGCTTTTTTGCATATGGTTAAGAACTGCTAAAGGTAATTTAAAAATTTAAACTAATTGAACTTTTATTTGTTAGTGTTCAAAAATGTTTAGGAAAACTAAAATTTTTGGAAATTGATTATTTAAGGTTTTTTGTGAACATCTATGGAGTTTCGTTTTTTTACCACAAAGGTAAATAAAAGTAAACAAATATTAAGACACTTGTGTTTCTATTTTTTGAAGTTTAGATAATAGGGGCTTATGTACTTGTTATATTATAATTACATCATAACAAAACAAAATTGTAAATAAAAATACTTTTTTAGTATCTTGATTGTTGTTTCCTGACTTGTTATGTGATTAAGGTTAGTTTCTATGACTTTTGCGTGTCCTATCAGATTATTTGATTAGGTATTAACACGAATCACCTTTGGTGATCCGTGGTATGACTTCGATATTTGTGTGTTTGTTTACTAAATGTTGAATGGGTCCTCTCCTGCGGTGCATGGACTTTTACTTTAATTGCTATTTTGCAGACATTTGATCCAGATTTACGAAAGTGACATCGTTAGAGGGCAGGACGGTGATGAGACGAGCCACTCAGGTTCACAAAAGTAAATTTATAAAAAGAAAATCCGCGCGGGTCCGTCGCGCTCGTAGTTTTTTTAGTGTCATGATTGTAGTTTCTCGCTTGTTATGTGTTTAAGGTTAGATTCTTAGATGACCTTTGCGCCTCCTACCGGATTATTAAATTAGGTATTAATAGTTTGAGATTTGTGTGTGTTTATTAAATGTTGAATGGGTCCTTTACTGCGGTCTGCGGTGCATTGACTTTCGCGGTTCAATGTCCTTATGCAGAAATTTGAGCTAGAATTAAGAAAGTGACGTTTCATTGAATTTTTGTGATATGTTTACATTTTAGATGGATTAGTTTTCACTCTTATGCATTATTAAAACTGCTTGAACGGAATTTAAAATCTACAACTTAATTGAACTTTTATGTGTTTGTGTTCGGTTCGGTTCAGAAAAATGTAAATAGTTTGTAAAATAAAATTCCGTCCTCATACTTTTTTTACTATCTTGATTGTAGTTTCTCGCTTGTTACATATTTATGCGTTTAAAGCATTTCTTAAAAGTGTAGACGTTGGTTCAAAGTTAGTTTCTGTATGTCCTTTGCACCTTCTATCGCTTATTTAATTAGGTTTTGGTAGTTTGCTATTTCTGTATGTTGGTTTATTAAATGTTGAATGGGTTCTTTGCTGCGATGCGTTGACTTTGGCGGTTCAATGCACTCTTGCGGAGATTTGAGCTAGAATTACGAAAGTGACGTTTACAGATTAAAGATGGATTAGTTTTCACTTTTATGCATTATTTAGAACTGCTTAACCGGAATTTTAAATCTACAGTAATTGGACTTTTATTTGTTGGCGTTTGCAAAATGTTTGGGAAAATTAAAATACTTAGTAAATAGTTATTTTGTTCTCATCGTTTTTTTGTAGTTTCTCACGTGTCATGTGTTTACGGTTAATTTCAATGACTTTTGTGCCTTCAGTTGGATAAATTTGATATAATGGGTTTGATATTTGTGGGTTTATTAAATGTTAAATGAATCCTTTCCTGCTGCACTTTTTGGGTACCCCTTGTATCAGGAAAATTTTCACCAAAAATTTCAAAAAACATTGTTGGTTGATACTGTGCCACAAAGGAGCCATTGAGTCCCTAATACTAACCTGAAAATGTTACAGTTGTAAATGTAATAGTTTTCGAGAAAATATTAATCAAAAATTGTAAATTTTCAAAAAATTTAAAATTTTGTCAAAAAAAAGTTAACTTTTTTGTTATTGGATTTAGGTCAAAACAATTATTAAATTCTTATTGCCTACCCCACAAAATATTAAGAATGGCCCCCAGAGTTGGTCTAAAGGTTATTGTTTGTAAGAAATAAATAAAAGTTTAAAATGCCAAAACTCAAAACTGAAGTGACTTTGGCGGCCTCTCTCGGCGTTGTTATATACACTTGACCTTCAACTTTTATATCGTTATGTAAAGGACCCCGAGAGGTTTAATTTAATGTATTTTAATATATATTTTTACAAAATTAACTAATTTAAAAAAATTAAAAACTGCACTTTTTGGGTACCCCTTGTATCAGCAAAATTTTCATAAAACATTGTTGGTTGATACTGTGACACAAAGAAGCTATTGAGTCCCTAATACTAACCTGAAAATGTTACAGTTGTAAATGTAATAGTTTTCGAGAAAATAGGAATCAAAAATTGTAAATTTTCAAAAAATTTAAAATTTTGTCAAAAAAAAGTTAACTTTTTTGTTATTGGGTTTAGGTCAAAACAATTATTGTATTCTTATTGCCTGTCCCACAAAATATTAAAAATGGGCCCCACAGTTGGTCTAAAGGTTAGTGTTTGTAAGAAATAAATAAAAGTTTAAAATGCCAAAACTCAAAACTGAAGTGACTTTGGCGGCCTGTCTCGGCGTTATTATAAACACTTGCCCTTCAACTTTTATATCGTTATGCAGAGGACCCCGAGTGGTTTCATTTAATGTATTTTAATATATGTTTTTACAAAGTAAACTATTAAAAAAAATTTAAGAACTGCACTTTTTGGGTACCCCTTGTATCAGGAAAATTTTCACCAAAAGTTTCAAAAAACATTGTTGGTTGATACTGTGCCACAAAGGAGCTATTGAGTCCCTAATACTAACCTGAAAATGTTACAGTTGTAAATGTAATAGTTTTAGAGAAAATAGGAATCAAAAATTGTAAATTTTCAAAAAATTTAAAATTTTGTCAAAAAATGTTAACTTTTTTGTTATTGGGTTTAGGTCAAAACAATTATTGTATTCTTATTGTCTGCCCCACAAAATATTAAAAATGGCCCCTAAAGTTGTTCTAAAGGTTATTGTTTGTAAGAAATAAATAAAAGTTTAAAATGCCAAAACTCAAAACTGAAGTGATCTTGGCGGCCTGTCTCGGCGTTATTATAAACACTTGACCCTCAACTTTTATACCGTTATGCAGAGGACCCCGAGAGGTTTAATTTAATGTATTTTAATATATATTTTTACAAAGTTAACTATTTAAAAAAACTTAAAAACTGCTTTTTTTTGTACCCCTTGTATCAGGAAAATTTTCACCAAAAATTTCAAAAAACATTGTTGGTTGATACTGTGCCGCAAAGGAGTCATTGAGTCCCTAATACTAACCTGAAAATGTTACAGTTGTAAATGTAATAGTTTTCGAGAAAATAGGAATCAAAATTTGTAAATTTTCAACAAATTTTAAATTTTGTCAAAAAAAAGTTAACTTTTTTGGTGCGGTGCCTTGACTTTCGCGGTTGAGTGCTCTCTGCAGTGATTTGAGCTAGAATTGCGAAAGTGACGTTGGTTTCATTGACTTTTTCTGATATGTTTAGATATGTTAGATTAGTTTTCAATTTATAAAAATAAATAATTTTATTAGATTTTTCTGCTAATTCTTGTAAATGAGAATTTTCTGGTAATTCTTGTAAGTGTGTTCTATTCCTCTTTATTAATGTGTTATCTTCAGTTTCTATTAAGTTTGATCGTGGTTCTCTAGCTTTCTCTAATAGTTTACCTTTTATTTTCCGTTATTATAAAAACTCTAAAACCAGTATTTCTGTATTCCAACAAACTTCCTATGGGATTATGATATTTGTGTGTTTGTTTACTAAATTTTTAATGGGTTCTTTCCTGCGGCCTGCGGTGCATTGACTTTGGCGGTTCAATACCCGTTTGCAGAGATTTGAGCTAGAATTACGATAGTTGGTTTCATTGAATTTGTGTGATATGTTTACATCTCAGATGGATTAGTTTTCACTTTTTTGCATTTTATTAAAAACTTCTTAGAATTTTAAAGTTAAAGCTCAATAATTGGACTTTAATTTGTTGGTTTTATAAAATGTTTAAAAAATCTTTAGTAATTTAAATTGTTTTAAAATAAAAAAGGTAAATAGGTATACAGAAAGAAATATTAGGCCACTTGTATTCCTAATTTTTGAAGTTTAGAACAATTAAAATATTGGTGGGAAGTTGTTTTGTACAATTTTATGAGATTTGGATTTAAGCAACAATAGTATATTATATACCTAAGGATAAAAATACACTTTTATCCCGAGGTGTATACGCTATATTTAGCTTTTGACGTTTTTTTTTTAATTTTTATTGTTTATCTCTGGTCGGTCGCTTTTATCCCTAAACTGCCGAGATAAAAGTGCACTTTTCATTACAAAAGGTAATTTAAAGGTAGGTAAATAAAAACAAACAAATGTCACAGCTCTTTTGTTTCTAATTTTTGAAGAAAAAAGATGATGTCTATTTTGTGTTTTTTTATATAAATTCTAAAATTCGCATTATAGTACAGTGAATATCGGTTATAACCTCAGAGTAATAACATACTCTAAGGTTATAACGACATTAGGTGGCCATACACACAGAGGTTGATCCGCCGGTTTGGAACGGCGCGGTTTAAACTGGCGGAATTGTCTTTCAATTAGTGGACATTCCACGCGCCAGTTATAGCCGGCACAGATTTATCTGTGAGTTCAGACCGGCGGGCGAAACTTGTGGGTTCCGCGCTCACAGATATTTTAACCGGCGCAGACTTCTCTGTCGGTTTAATCGCTGTTCAGGCCAACGGCTTCTCTCATTTGGATATCTTGTTTCGTAAGATCCTCTCTTACCAAATTTAATAAAAAATCATACGTGTTAATAGAGAATTATTGAAATAAAGCCAGGCTATAATGGTGCCAGGTACAATTTTGTCACCTTTACATTGTAATATCAGCTGTGATATTTTAACACAGGGCCTTTGTTTACTATATGAACCGGAATAAATAGTGCCTTCTTTTATTAATTGAAAATAAACGACGAAAGTTTTAAATTTGACTTTGATATGTCAATTTTGAAGGATCAACTGTCAGTTTTTAATGTGAATGTGTCAAAATAGTGCCTGGCACAATTATAGCCTGGCTGTATTTCAATAATTCTCTGATATCCATTCTTAAATAATTTTTAAAATCGTCTGGATCATTTTCTCGTAACTCTTTTAATAGAAGGTCATGGCTAAATAGTTTCCTCTTAAGCAAATAAGTTTTAACCCACTTGGAACGTCCCTCTTTTACACCACTATGCATTATTTTCATATTAATAATCATTCCCATACACAGAGCCTGCTTATATTTAGCACTAAACAATTTACATACGCTATGCTTAAAATACCGTGCCGCATAAAACTTTCGACTTGACGAAATTCCACAGTTTTGGTTAAACCGGCAGATAAATCTTGAGTTTTAGCCCACTAACGCGCGGTTATGTCTGCCACAGACCGATATGAAGGATCGATTCGAAAGATTTTTTTTTGTGTTAGTGGACTGCAGCAGTTTTAAACCGTTACGGACAAAACGGTCAGACTTGTCTGTGCCGATTGAAGGGACCGCTTAATTTCGGTCGTTATAACCGAACGTCGTTATACAGAAAAAAGGTAACAAACTAAGTTATATATTTTTATAACGAACAAGTAATTATATCTCTTCAAATTTTCATTAAAAACTATCATTTTTATAAAAAAGTTAAAAACATGGATCAGATGTAAATATATATATATATATATATATATATATGTAACTGCGTATATGTACATGTAATGTTATGTAAATATGTACATATTACGTATTATGCATGTATGTAGGTACATACTTAATGTACATTTGTATACAAAATATATGACCTTTCTCCACAACTGTAAAAGCTTTTCGTTTAGACATCGCGTTTAATTTATACAAATTCTTAGGTTCATCAACTAAGATTATGTAAACACAAAAGCACACCACATCAATAGCTTAAATACAATAAAGGTAACAGACGTTTATAATAGACCAAATGCCGATTCGCATGAACCGGGGATTTACCGCCTACAATAAAAGGGATTCCCTGAACTTCGGCACACAATGGCTACAATTCATCGTTACATGCGATATCGCTCGTCGTTATAACCGATTACTTGGACCAATTTAAGTTAAATTATTGGTCGCTATATAAGTACGTCGTTATATGCGATGTCGTTATATGCGATGTCGTTATAGGCAACACGTCTTCAATGCATTTAGCATAGAACTCGGTCGGGACGTTAATATGTTGTCAATATAACCGATATGTCATAATATCCGATATCGTTATAAGCGATATCTTAATTAACTTTTATTATAGAAATACTTTCCTGTGTGAATGTGTGGGTAATTTAAAAGCGAAAAAAAGAAATTACTTGATTATTTGTAGGTGTTTGTATTGTTTTGAAAAAAAACTAGGACATACCTTGATGATTTGTTGATTATTGTACATTTGTATACAAAATATATGAGCTTTCTCCTCAACTGTAAAAGCTTTTCGTTTAGACATCGCGTTTAATTTATACATATTCTTAGGTTCATCAGCTTAGATTATGTAAACACAAAAGCACACCACATCAATAGCTTTAATACAATAAAGGTAACAGACGTTTATAATAGACCAAATGCCGATTCGCAGGAACCGGGGATTTACCGCCTACAATAAAAGGGATTCCCCGAACTTCGGCACACAATGGCTACAGTTCATCGTTACATGCGATATCGCTCGTCGTTATAACCGATTACTTGGACCAATTTAAGTTAAATTATTAATCGCTATATAAGTACGTCGTTATATGCGATGTCATTATAGACAACACGTCTTCAATCCATTTAGCATAGAACTCTGCCGGGACCTTAATTTGTCGTCGCTATAACTGATATGTCGTAATATCCGATATCGTTATAAGCGGTATTCACTGCAAATATCTTAATTAACTTTTATTATAGAAATACAATCCTGTGCGAATGTGTGGGTAATTTAAAAGCAAAAAAAAAAGAAATTACTTGATTCTTTGTAGGTGTTTGTATTGTTTTGAAAAAAACTAGGACAAACCTTGATGATTTGTTGATAAGTAACTGCTGGATTATTAATGACAAAATGTTGAGTTATAAAATCCTGATTTTTTTTTTCTGTAACCTAAAAGATAAATCAAATAAAGTGAGTGTGCGAATTGTACATACTTATTGTACATTTGTATACAAAATATATGAGCTTTCTCCTTAACTGTAAAAGCTTTTCGTTTAGACATCGCCTTTAATTTATGAATATTCTTAGGTTCATCAGCTTAGATTATGTAAACACAAAAGCACACCACATCAATAGCTTTAATACAATAAAGGTAACAGACGTTTATAATAGACCAAATGCCGATTCGCATGAACCGGGGATTTACCGCCTACAAAAAAAGGGATTCCCCGAACTTCGGCACACAATGGCTACAATTCATCGTTACATGCGATACTGCTCGTCGTTATAACCGATTACTTGGACCAATTTAAGTTAAATTATTGGTAGCTATATAAGTACGCCGTTATATGCGATGTCGTTATAGGCAACACGTCTTTAATGCATTTAGCATAGAACTCGGCCGGGACCTTAATATGTCGTCACCGAAGGGTGGGACACTCCTTAAATAGGTGTACAAATTTGGTAAAAGTATTTAATAAATACATTTAAATAGCTTTTAAATACATTTAAATACTTTTAAATACTTTTAAATACTTTTAAATACTTTTAAATACTTTTAAATACTTTTAAATACTTTTAAATACGTTTAAATACATTTAAATACTTTTAAATACATTTAAATACTATTAAATACACTTAAATACCTTTAAATACTTCAAAATACAATTAAATACCTTTAAATCCCAAATAAATACAGTATTTAACTTAAATACTTAAATAGAGGTACAAATTTTGATGAGTGTCCCACCCCTCGCTCGTCACTATAACCGATATGTCGTAATATCCGATATCGTTATAAGCGATATTTACTGTAAATATCTTAACTTTTATTATAGAAATACAATTCTGTGTGATTGTGCGGGTAATCTAAAAGCAAAAAAAACAATTTACTTGATTATTTGTAGGTGTTTGTATTGTTTTAAAAAAAACTAGGACAAACCTTGATGATTTGTTGATAAGTAATGACTAGATTATGAATGAAAAAAATGTTGAGTTATAAAATCGTGATTTTTAGCTCACACATATACTATACTATAGTAGTGTGAGCTATGGTGATCCTAATTTTTTCGAGAAAAAAAAAGTTGCTCCGATTTCAAAAATTTTTATATATCTTTGCGTTTCAGATGATTTTGAAACTTTTTTGTTGCGCCGTCTGTCTGTCTGTCTGTCTGTCTGTATGTCTGTCTGTCTGTCTGTCTGTCTGTCTGTGTGTCTGTATGTCTGTCTGTAACGACCAACGCGCATAACTCAAAAACCGCTTGGCCGATTTTAATGAAATTTGGTACCTGGGCTGGGTCTTGCGTCGAGATGGTTCCATTTAAAAATGAACAAAATCCACCGAACACAAACCAAATAAAAGGGTGGGGATAGATTTCAAAACTTAGAGTTTATGTGAAAATATGGCGTATGTGATATCAAACGAAAGGTAATTGAGTCTGGAGTTAAACAAAATACATTTTAATTTATTAAAAAAAAAAAGGGTGGGGGTATATTTCAAAAATTAGAGTTTAAGTGAAAATATGGCGTGTGTGATATCAAACAAAAGGTAATTAAGTCCGGAGTTCAACAAAATACATTTTAGTTTTTGTTTTTTTTAAGAGTGGGGGTGGATTTCAAAAATTTGAGTTTAAGTCAAAACATGGCTTGTGTGGTATCAAACAAAAGGTAATTTAGTGTGGAGTTGAATAAAATATATTTCAGTTTTTAGTTATATTAGCTCACATAACTATAGTACCTAGTGTGAGCTTAGGGGCCCATATATTGGCAGAGTATTTTTCTGTAACCTGAAAGATAAATCATATAAAGTGAGTGTGCGAAATGATATAATTTATTAATAAATTTATGCATAGATATTTTTAGCTTCCTTTAAAAATATTAATTTATACTCGCAATATGTTGGCTAGAACAACATAAATATTTAGTATGTTGGGTTTTGTTTCGCAAATTGACATGTGAAATATTTATATATCGCTCGGTACCATTATTTATTTTAATTAGGTAGGTATCAGTTAATTGGTATTTTGGGACGTTAATTATTTAAAATATTTTTTAGCCGAAGCATACCCAGAACTACTGCTATATTTTTAGCTCACACGACTACTATACTATGGTATTTTTTTTTTTTCGAAAAAGAAAAGTTGCTCCGATTTTAAATTTTTTTATATAGCTTTGCGTTTCAGATGAATTTGAAACGTTTTTGTCGCCCGTCTGTCTGTCTGTATGTCTGTAGATCTGTCTGTAACGACGAACCCGCATAACTCAAAAACCGCTTGCCCGATTTGAATGAAATTTGGTATCTAGGCTGGGTCTGGGGTCGAGATTGTCCCATTTAAAAATGAACAAAATCCATCGAACGCAAGCCAAATAAAAGGGTGGGGTAGATTAAAAAAATTAGAGTTTATGGAAATGTTGTGTGATATCAAACCAAAGGTAATTGAGTCTGGAGTTAAACAAAATACATTTTAGTTTATTTACAAATAGGGTGGGGATAGATTCCAAAAATTAGAGTTTAAGTGAAAATATGGCGTGTGTGGTATTAAACGAAAGGTAATTGAGTCTGGAGTTAAACAAAATGCATTTTAGTTTTTTTTTAAAGGGTGGGGTAGATTTCAAAAATTAGAGTTTAAGTCAAAACATGGCTTGTGTGGTATCAAACGAAAGGTAATTGAGTCTGGAGTTGAATAAGATATATTTAAGTTTTTAGTTATATTAGCTTCTTCGTACACTATAACTATAGTACCTAGTGTGAGCTTAGGTGCCCATATATTGGTAGAGTATTTTTACTAGCAACAAAAAGTATATGAAAGCGTGAAAAACCTTGAAGAATTTATCGTTTTTTTTTTGTTTAAATTGGATTAGATTTGCACGAATGCAACTGAAATCATTTTTAACGCAAACCAACGTATCGAGTTACGTCTTGCGTCATAAGTCACACCTCAGACAAAAAAACAAACACACAAATTACAAGCCGTCTTGAAAACGTCAGCATTTTTTCGAATAATTCCCTTATTTACGAAAATTTTATAAAACAATTTGACTGCTAAGGATAATTTTTATAAACTATTTTTAATGTTTACTCTTTTTTAAATTAAACTCATTTTTAGTGATAGATAGACACCCTGTTGTGATAGTCTCTTAAATTTCTTTACTACCGTGTAAAAATTAAAATATTCCTTCGATAAATAAAATGCCTGTAGTTCTTTCTATTATCTTCTCGGTAAGACTAAAATTTTATGAAATCTTGGAACTAAAAAGAAAACATTATAAATTTGTGCAAAATACAGCACAAAGTTTATTAAAACATATTTTTTTTTTCAAAAACTGGTTTTTAAAGCGACTTGTTAATATATGCCACAAATTCATATATCTAGTCAATCATATGCAAAATATTTATTATGCACTAGAATGTTGTTGATGGAGTTGCAGTCCTTATTTATAAAAATATGTCTAGTTTATGTTGGAGTAATTTTTCATTCAAATTAATTTAAATAAAGTTGATATTATTTTCTGGGAAAACATCACAGGAATTAGGAGTGTTCATATATTTTATGAGTAATATTTCAATTATTTAAATACAAAATATTGCCCATGTAATCCAAAAAGAAAATATTCTAATTTTGACTTTTAGTTAAAACTTTTTTTAATTTAAAAACATTTTTTTTCGATTCTGTTTTTAAACATCAGAATATAAAGGTCTTAATGTGTATCAAAACCTTGGCCTTACAGTTCTAGTTTTTATTCTTTAAAGACTTAAATACATAAATAACTACCCCAAGCAGCATTTGGACGTCATATTACGTTACCCATACGTTGCTTGCGATAAACGCGACGTCGGGTGCCGACGTCGTTTCGACCGCCTGACGACCCTCGTTTGCACCTAAATGGGGAATACAAATTCGGGTCGCTACGACGTGAGCATCTGACCTTATAGGTAATAGAGTTTACCAATTAACAACGTAATTGTACGTTGGATTTCCGTCACTTAAATTTAGTCGCAAACAGGTAAGTTGCGTTTGGTTTCGTTTCCATTGCCTAGAATACATATAGTTTTTGCTAAAAAGAATTCCTGTCGAGTAACTAAAATTATACCTGATAAGTAAATATTTTACACTTATTATAACAAGTCTCATAAAAATGGGTGCATTTTACAAATAACAATTATAGTCATGCATGAAAGGGGGTATTACAATATTAATAATTTATATTTTAAAGCAGGAATCCAACAAAATTTTTACAACGAAGACATGTTTATTGATAAATGTGATAAAATACTTTCAAAAAAAGCAAGCGCTCCTGAAATATGCAAGATTTACTAAAATATATATTTGTTAAATAGATCTAATTTTTATTATTTTTTTTTATTTCTGTAAAAAAAATATTTTGCTGCCTCACTAAATTCAAATTTGTTAATAATTTTGCAATTATTCTTTCATTTCTACTTAAAATTAGAAAAAGAAAAAATATTTTATAATGGCCGACAGACTCTAACCTTTCTAGAATGGCGGATTACTGTGTCTGACTTAATGTGAACTAATAATATACCAATTCGGACCGGGTCTCCACTTTTGGTTGTGAAAGATAACCAAAGAGTCGAAGTCCGACGTCCGGCAAACGTATTTCGTCCCATTAAATTCGGACGTTCGCCCCGCATGATTTTGCGTCGGCCTACCAAGGGATTGGAACTCAACGTCCGCTCTTTTTATACTACAATAGGTAAAGCCCACGGTCCCAAAGCTAACTACCCACCGAAATCATTGTTTTTTTTATATTTTTTAGAAATGTTTGTTTTAATATCAAAAATCTAAAGGAAAATAAAACCCATACCCCACGTGTGGGAAGAGGATGGGGTATTATGGTTTCCAAAATCCAAAAAAGATATAAAACTGCGTCATGTCCTGAAACGTAGCCGTCCTGACCAAAATATCTCTTGACCAAACAAATGCACTTGTTAGGTTATGGGCGTCTATAAATGACAGTAGGCTGTACATGTGACGCGTAGGCCATATGAACGGACGTGGAATAGGTCAAGTAAAAGTTACGGAAAATACACCAACCAAACTAAACGCTAGTTTAGGTCTGAGGTTAGGGTCTTCACCGGACGTACCCGACGCCGACGTCTGTTGGTCGTTGGGCTGGTCAGAGTTTTTGTACGTCGCACAAACGAACGTAAGACCGACGTTGGGAAATTAATGGTATATTGCGTTGCATTATTTGACGTCGCGAGATCGTTAAAAAAACGGACGTACATTTGATAACGTCGGTTTTGATATGAATGCGACGTCGCTTAACGCATAATCAATCTTGCAACTTAAAATTCCACTAAATCCGACGTCGGTTCAGGTCACATTAGGTTGTAAGTCATATAAATGTCCTGGGAATAATAGGGACTTATTGGAATAAAACCTGACCTTATTTTAAAATCGACCCCACGGTGACAGATTTACATATGAAAAGCAGCTGCTCTCCGTCAAAATTCGGCCTTTGTGTATTTAAAAACCGGATTTATTAGTGTCGGTATTTATTAAATGAAAGTTAGCGTCTGTATTATTAAATTTGGCTTTGGTATGTCAATTTTGAGAGATCAGCTGTTAGTTTTCTATGCAAATGTGTCAGAATAAAGTCGACTATAAAATAAAGTCAGGTTTTATTCCAATAAGTCTCTAATAACTCCCAAGTATTTTACTCTGATCGCTTAAAGGCCTTCATGTGCGTTAATGCGAATTGTATCCCAGATAGTGGACAGTACAAATATGTCAACATACAGGGACTCTAGTGGACAGTACATTGGTCTGTTTTTTAAGTAATGAGTAACGGGCTGATTTTTCATACATAGCTTTATTTTTCCGAGGCACCCATTTTTTTCCTCGTCGAAAATTCTTGAAAGTGATTTCTAACAGAATGCGAGGGTGCAGAAATCTTTCGAGCTTCCGACTGACTAAAACCAAGCATGCGATTTTGGAGACAATGCTGCTATTTTCAAACACATTTTTTAAGCCACAGAAAAAAATACTCTGCCTATATATGGGCCCCTAAGCTCACACTAGGTACTATAGTTATAGTGTACGTGTGAGCTAATATAACTAAAAACTGAAATATATTTTATTCAACTCCAGACTAAATTACCTTTTGTTTGATACCACACATGCCATGTTTTGACTTAAACTCAAATTTTTTAAATCTACCCCCACCCTTAAAAAAACAAAAAACTAAAATGTATTTTGTTAAACTCCGGACTCAATTACCTTTCGTTTGATATCACACACGCCATATTTTCACTTAAACTCTAATTTTTAAAATATACCCCCACCCTTTTTTTAAAATAAATTAAAATGTATTTTGTTTAACTGCAGACTCAATTACCTTTCGTTTGATATCACACACGCCATATTTTCACATAAACTCTAATTTTTTAAATCTACCCCCACCCTTTTGTTTGGTTTGTGTTCGGTGGATTTTGTTCATTTTTAAATGGGACCATCTCGACCCAAGACCCAGCCTAGGTACCAAATTTCATTAAAATCGGCCAAGCGGTTTTTGAGTTATGCGCGTTAGTCGTTACAGACATGCAGACAGACAGACATACAGACAGACGGCGCAACAAAAAAGTTTCAAAATCATCTGAAACGCAAAGATATATAAAAATTTTTGAAATCGGAGCAACTTTTTTTTTCTCGAAAAAATTAGGATCACCATAGCTCACACTACTATAGTATAGTATATGTGTGAGCTAAAAATGCTGGTTACTAGTTCTATACTGTAACTTTTTTTATCTCGTATAATTTATAGATGAAAAAAGTAACACTAAATAATTAGTAGCCGCTTATGTTTTTTTTTCTGTGGCTTAAAAAAATGTATTTCAAATTGAATGGTAAAATTCTCCCCAAAATCGTATGCTTGGTTTAGTCAGTTGAAGCTCAAAAGATTTCTGCACCTGCTCCCTCTGTTAGGAATCACTTTCAAGAATATTCGCAGAGGAAAAAGTTGGTCGTCTCCGCAAAATCAAGCTATGTATGAAAATTCAACCTGTTGATGAAGATTCATTATGTGATTGGGCCTTGCAGCCCTTCCACTGCGACCACGAGTAGGTCTATTTTGGCTCTTTTTTTTTAGTGGTTTCTCACCATTCTATGCCTAATTCTCCAAAAAGGCCGGCTATCAATTTGGGTGAGACACTGTTCAGATCTTCTGAATCAATCTGAGGTTAACCGAAAGTGTTCTGACGTAAACGTAAATAGCCGGACATTCGCAAAGTACATGTCTGAACTGTTTCGTCATTCTCCATACAGAGTCTACATTCGGTCTCTTCTATTTGTCCCATTCTGTGCATGGATACTCTCAGTCGACAGTGACCCGTAAACAGACCAGTCTCTTTCTACAAGGTCCTTTAATGAACTCTTTAGAGTGAGCCAGTTCTGGTATATTTATCCAGTATTGTTGGAAGCTATTCTACATCCATTTTAATATGGTTGATTTAGCAGCATTGTATGATATTCCCAGGGCTGGTTGAGGGCCGAAAAATTTGGCAGATGCTCGTTCCCAGAATTCCCTGGTATCCATACTAATGACACATTGTTAGCGCTCCCAAGCGTATTCAACGAATCCCTGCATAGAAATCAAGCGCTTGACTAGCGGAGAAGATTTTTATTATCCTGTTGGTCCATTCGTGGTCAGTAATCCACCGGGCACACAGTTCAATGGCTACCAGTTCAGCCTGAAATATAGTAGCCAATTGGCTGAGACTGTTTAATTTTTTTCTTGGATACTAACAACTCCAGATCCAACGCCTGATGGCATTTTGGATTGGATCCGTCGGTATACCAGAAGCTATCGTTATTTGAAAAATTGGTCCTGTTCTTTAACCTGTCCTCCCTCTTCGGGAGGATAATATTGTATACCTTTCTGCTTTACACCATGTTGGGCATGACGTCGGATATCATTCCTAGAGATGCGTCCAACTCTTGGCTGTTGATATCATTTTGTTTGCTATGCCATCCTGGGATTTATAGACATCTGTTCCCTGTCACACCAGTCTTTTACCGTGTTTATTACTTCTTGTATCTCTCCAGAGAATTCATTCTTTATTTTCAACCTGTTACTCATCACTTAAAAAATAGACTGGTGTACTGTGGACTAAGAGGTTGCAAGCCGTTACCTTTGGCATTATAATATCACTTGCTGGACGTCTGTGAAACTCATATCAAATACAAGATGGCGGGTTCAAACATCAAAAACAAAACATTTTACAAATTAGATTTTAAAAAATGGGCATTTCGTTGGACGAAACCACCTTGTATACTTTATGTTTCGCCGATGATCAGATAGTAGTGGCTCAGGATTATGACGACCTCGAATATATGACACGAAAACTAATTGAAGAGTACAATAAGTGGGGACTAGAGGTTAATCTCAATAAGACAGAGTATATGTGTATAGGTGGAATGAAACAAGATCTAATCTTAAATACCGGGCAGTCCGGTGATGTGTATTAATACTTAGGTCTAAAAGTTACAGCTGACGGAACACTAGACAAAGCTATAAAAGATCGAAACGTACAAGGAAGAAATGCAATAACTTTATTAAATGGTATAATTTGGGACCAAAGTATATCAAAACATAACAAAAAGCTTATATATAACACCATTGTAAAAAGTATTATTACATACGGCTCAGAAGTATGGCCAATCAAGGATAGAACAGAAAAAAATGCTTTCCGCTACAGAGATAGACTATTGTAGAAGAGCAGCAGGGAAATCACAAAGAGAAAGAGTTACAAATCAAAGAATAAGAGAAATTATGACAGTGGGTGAACGTACTTTAGTGGATGCAACAAGTGGTGTGGTAGGGACATGTACAAAGAACGAATGATGAAAGACTACCTAAACAAATACTACAATGGAAACGAACTGGTCGAAGAAAACGAGGACGGCCAAGGAGAAGCTGGAGAGAAGGAATAGACAGTGAAATAAGAACAAGAGGCCTAAATGATGAATTATGGGCAAACAGAAACGAGTGGAGATTGGGTATCGGAAGACGTAGAACGTTGTGAAACCGATAAATATATATATATATATATATATATATATATATATATATATATATATATATATATATATATATATATATATATATATATATATATATATATATATATATATATATATATATATAAATAAAGATTTTAAAAAATCGGTTCACAAATGAAAAAGTTTTAAGTTTGCCAAAATACTCCTCCGCGTGGTGCCATCTTGTATCTGGTATGAGTTTGACAGATGTCCGATAAGTCGTTTTCTAATTCCACAGGTAGGGACTTTTAACCCCTCCAGTCCAATTTGCATTAACATGCAAAGTAAAGTGCTCTTCTCCCAGCGACTAGAGTATATTTATCATGCTTTTTAAACGCCCTTTATAAAAACGTTGGTTTTATTTTCTTTCTTGCCTAGGAAACTCTCATTAAAAGTCTGTAAAAAGCTAAAAATAAAACCAGCTGTTTTAACGACATTAATTGTTCAAAACAAATCATAATTTATTTAAGAATGTTGTTCGAAAAAGTAGGACTCGAGCCATAATAAAATCTGCTAAGGCAAGTTGAGGTCAAGGATACATTGAAATATCGCAGATTGAAAATTTGTATGTAAATTAGGTTACCTTTATGTATTTCTAAGATAAAAATAAAATAAACCAAGCCTGACGATTCTAATAGCTTCCCAATTTTTTTAAAAATATCTATCTCAAGAACTAAAACTCTGGTGGCACGGATCACCAAACACTGATGACCTGTGCTGTTAGGTAACATCAAAAGCAACATTTTTATTTAACACAAAATTTGTTGGAGAAATCATATTTCTTGTTTTAAAAACAGCATTCATATCAACCTTTAAAAAAGTAAACATTTTTACAGGATCTATAAAAAACAAAACTTATTGTCATAAATTTCGTTGAAATCGGCTTAGTTGTTTTGGAGCATCTGCGAATTTTGTATTCTTAACAAATCTCGAAATCTAAAGCTCTGAAAACATTGTTTCATACTGGTCTTAGTTGTATTTTCGCTGGCTTAATTTAATGCTTTCGTCACGGGGAATAGTTAAAGTATTATAGTATTTTAAAAAATATATATATCGCAGTAGCTCTAAAAACCTAGAAACGTAAAGTGCACGGCATGGGAATACAACTTAAGGACCGATTTACCATATACACACTACAGTTTGCTGACGACGAAGTAATTGTAGCTAATGATAAAGAAGACATTATGTTATGGAGTATATGATGAGAAAGTTAACCGAAGAATACTAAAAGTCGGGATTAACAGTGAACGTGGACAAGACACAGTACTTATGTATTGGAAACGAATTCAGTGAGTTAGAACTAGACAATGGACAAACAATGCATATGAGTATGTATACTTGGGTTTCATATTTGATAAGACAGGAACAGACTGTAAAGAACTGTAAAGAATAGTAAAAGCAAAAAAGGTTATTGGATGTCTTAACAGTATTTTGTGGAGCAGAGAGATAAAAAAGAATGTAAAATTTAACATATATGAAACAATAGAAATGGTTGTATGGAATAGAGGTGGAGGTGGAGAATAGGCGTCGGACAACTATCCATCATCATCATTTGGGGTCGTCAAAAAATAACTTTTTATTACCAAATTTTGTGATGGTGTCTGTTTGCCGGTCTGTCTAGGACACGATAACTCAACCGAACTGTACCCTTTGATAAGGCCCTTAGTTTTTTGTAAGGGTGGATAGCTGTAAGTGGTAGTGGGGGGGGGGTTAAATGATTTAAAAAATCAACCGAAAACTACGCAATTTTCAAATTTAAATTTAAAATTACAATTTGAATAAAATTTATTGTGACATCAAAGTTTGTCAAAGTTGCAGGTTTTGAGGTATAAAAAAAATAAATATCTTTTTTTCAAATTTAGATTGAGATGAGATTGAAAAATTTATTTTCAACAAAAATAAAGTAAAGTCAACACCGAGAGAGAGAGGTTTTGTGGCGCCAATTTTGTGACAATCCCATTGAAGTATTCTAACCATATTTAGTCCATATGCGTTCACCGCAGAATAATTTTCTTTTTATTACAATAGAACAATTTTTTATTACGGAAAATCGTATAGAATGACTATTAAAAGAACAAATGAATATGTATAATTAGCTTCAAACAATTTTCTAAGATAATTAGCAATTTTAAATTTACATTATTTAAAAATTCACCTTGTAGATAACACCATAGCAAACAATACAGTTACAGTAAATTTTTTAAATCTTGTACAATTAGACAAAGTGTTTTCAGGGCTGACCCCATACATTAATCAGGTTTGGGCAAAGTTTTAAAATATCCGCCTTTAAGGTTTCAGATACTAGGTGTCTTATTACGGATGTCGTTCTGATTTATCTTAGAAACTACAACCGCTACTATCTATTTAGCCTTCTTCAATCCATCTTTGGACATATGCCTCCCCCAATACCTTCCGCTCTTCTCTGTTTGTCGCCGTGTTCATCCATCTTGTCCCCGCATGTTTCTTCAAATCGTCCGCCCATATCATTTGGGGTATTCCCCGACTTCTTTTATTTTTCAAAGGTCTCCAGTTTACAATACATTTGTTCCATCGATCGTCTTTCTGTCCGATATTACGACCGG
The DNA here is from genome assembly GCA_963576565.1 of Aspidapion aeneum. Lineage (NCBI taxonomy): Eukaryota > Metazoa > Arthropoda > Insecta > Coleoptera > Brentidae > Aspidapion > Aspidapion aeneum. The sequence continues at coordinate 14,515,237 of OY755043.1, forward strand.
CAACTACTTCAGGAAAATATAATTTTATAACAAAATCAGGCCTTCTGAATTCACTTAAAATATTTTTGTCTTGTTTTATAAAGGTTGCGGGTTGTGGCAACTTTATAATCGCAAAAATTGAAATAAGTTTTTTTTAATTTTTGTTAGTTAGCTATACAACTCTTATAAAACCCTTATAATAAAAGATGACTACCCCAGATGTGTTTTACTTTAAAGTTTATAAAGGCTATCCTCGAGGCCATTATAAAAATATGTACACTTCTACAATAAAACACAATGAATTTATCCGGTAGGTTCATCATTCATAGGTATAGGTTTTGTAGCATAATATGTTTTAAACTTATTTTTAAACTAAAAGTTTTATAGTTACGGCCTTTAAGAGGTGTTGTAAACTTATTTTATAAAACTAAAGCTTACAGCTTTATAAGACAGAGATGTGAAAAGTTTTTCCTGCTTTCTTATAAAACTGTTTATTCTTGATATACTAGTTTTATAACGAAGGTTTTAATTACTAAAATATAACCGTTTATCCAAGTTGTGTAAGGGTTTTGTAAAAATGATTACGAGAAATATCAGGTCACTATTATAAGAAGTGGAATCTAATAGTTTGTTTATAAAATTTAGTTGACTTCGTTATAAAAACACATTAAAACCGTTATAAACCCTTTATAAGAAAAGGTCAAAGTAATAAAACTTTATTTTTAAGTAAAAAATTTTATAGTTAAGGCCTTCAAGAGGTTTTGTAAACTTATTTTATAAAACTAAAGCTTACAGCTTTATAAGACAGAGATCTGAAAAGTTTTTCCTGCTTTCTTATAAAACTGTTTATTCTTGATATACTAGTTGTTTTATAACGAAGGTTTTAATTACTACAATATAACCGTTTATCCAAGTTGTGTAAGGGTTTTGTAAAAATGATTACGAGAAATATCAGGTCACTATTATAAGAAGTGGAATCTAATAGTTTGTTTATAAAATTTAGTTGACTTCGTTATAAAAACACATTAAAACCGCTATAAACCCTTTATAAGAAAAGGTCAAAGTAATAAAACTTTATTTTTAAGTAAAACATTTTATAGTTAAGGCCTTCAAGAGGTTTTGTAAACTTATTTTATAAAACAAAAGATTACAGCTTTGTAAGACAGAGATCGGAGAAGTTTTTTCTGCTTTCTTTTTAAACTGTTTATTCTTGATATACTATTGGTTTTATAACGAAGGTTTTAATTACTACAATATAACCGTTTATCCAAGTTGAGTAAGAGTTTTATAAAAATGATTACGAGAAATATCAGGCCACTATTATAAGAAGTGGAATCTAATAGTTTGTTTATAAAATTTAGTTGACTTCGTTATAAAAACACACTAAAACCGTTATAAACCCTTTATAAGAAAAGGTCAAAGTAATAAAACTTTCTCACGACCTATAATCTTACTTTGGCTGTTTCGTAGCGCCAGTGCGACGATAAAGTGTCCCGTTTCCAATTTTATGTTCAAAGGTAAATAAAAATTTATTGCTATATTCAGCGACGCCTGGAAGTTTATTTTCTGTTCTTTTTTAAAATTTTATGTTTATGTGCTGCAGTAAAAGCTTGCCAATGGAAAATTTCTTAAAGTGTTTCTGTAATTCCACTCGAAATGATAAAAAAATAACTGGGCAACGTTTATACAGGATATTTTAAAAATATTGTATTATACAGGGTGTAATTTAAATGATGATGATGATGATTGGGGAAATATATGCTGAAATGCTCAAATATGGATCAGAGAAACTACTAGAAAATCTCACATATATTATTAATCAATGCATAAACGGACATTCAGTACCTGATGATTGGAAAATTGCATTCATAGCCTTAATACATAAAAAACGAAAAAAGCTGGATTGCAACAATTACAGAGGAATTTCAGTAACCAGTACTCTAAGTAGATTGTACGGTAGGATTCTTAGAGATATAATAGAGAATGATTTTCATGAACAAGAAGATGAAGATCAAAGTGGGTTTCGTGCAGGCAGATCTTGTAGTGATAATGTTTTTTGTCTGAAACAAGTAATTGAGAGAAGGAGCGCCAGAAATACAGACTCATGTTACCTTTGTGGACCTACAAAAAGCATATGATACCGTTCCAGTAGAAAAATTATAAATAGTTTTAGACCAAACTAATATCAATCATACATACATAAAAGCGATAAAAGAACTATACAAAGGGTCAAAATCTAAAATTAAAATTGGAAATCGACTTTCAAAAGAATTCCTGGCTTAAGACAGGCATGTTGTATCTCTCTAACTCTTTTTAAAATATATATCGCAGTAGCTCTAAAAAACTGGAAACGTAAAGTGCACGGCATGGGAATACAACTTAATGACCGATTTACCATATACACACTACAGTTTGCTGATGACCAAGTAATTGTAGCTAATGATAAAGAAGACATGGAGTATATGATGAGAAAGTTAACGGAAGAATACCAAAATTGGCGATTAACAGTGAACGTGGACAAGACACAGTATTTCTGTATTGGAAACGAATCCAGTGAGTTAGAATCTCCATTATGTATACTTGGGTGTCACATTTGATAAGACAGGAAAAGACTGTAAAGAACTGGAAAAAATAATAGTAAAAGCAAAAAAGGTTATTGGATGTCTTAACAGTATCTTATGGAACAGAGAGATAAAAAGGAATGTAAAATTTAACATATATGAAACAATGGTGAAAAGCACGCTGTTGTATGGAATAGGGACTTGTCGCGTAACAGAAAAATACAAAACAAAAATGGAAAGTATCGAAATGGATGCAATAAGAAGATCAATGTGAATATCTAGAACAGATCACATAAGAAATGAGATCATAAAAGAAAGAATGGGAATCAAGGGAAGCATAATGGATGACATCACTAAAAGACAACTGATATGGTACGGACATGTACAACGGATGAACGACGAAAGATTACCAAAGCAGGTCCTAGAATGGCAACCAATAGGGCGCAGAAAAAGAGGGCGTCCTAAAATGGCAACAGTCAATCTAAAGATCAGTGAGTCAAAAAAACCTGACAGAAGATAATTGTCAGAATCGAAGGAGGTGGAGAATAGGCGTCGGACAACGTAGAAAAACGTTCTAACCGAGAAAGTTGAAATAACTTTATGTCAAAAGGTTTTTGTTTCCAAGCATTTATTAAGTTTAAAGATTGGGGATAAACGGTTAATTTTAAAAGTGACAAATTTGACAACTTCAATAATTTTGTGATTCATTATGATTAAAAAATGTCTCGTGCTTTTTTCCAAATAATTATAGGCTAAGGAGATATAATGTGGCCAAAATAACTTTGCAATCGGAATAAATTAGTGAGTTTTTATAAGAATGATTTTTTATAAGTTATTAAATTTACATAAACAATTTCAGATATATTTTTGTATATTTTTGTAGACATTAATAAAAATAGAAAATAGTAATATTATCACTAGAACTATTAAAATTTTCAGAATTTTTTTGAAAAAAAAAAACAGATTTTTCGTAATAATGTTTAGTAATTTTATTTTTTGTAAATAATTTTAACACCTAATTATTATCTTTGAATGAATAAATGGAGTTTTGTGGAAAGGAAAATCCATTGTATTTAAGCCACCGTGCTGGGCCCGTTGTACCCCACAGTCCAGTGTTTCAGCTCTGAAAACCCGCCGCCTTAGCAAAGGAGTAGATTTTTCTTGGTTGAAACTTTCTACTATCGCTAAGGCTAAGCACACAGCTTTCGAAATTCAAATAAAAAATAATGAAAAGATAGGTTTATAGAATAAAAAGCGTGTGATTTGTGAACGGGCCGGATTCGAGTTAAGCCAGCGGTAACAATAGAAACCGAATAAAAGGGTGTGGTGAATTATGAACGGACTGGAGTCGATTTCGTTAAACGTACCAGACGAGTACCGTTTTTTCTTGTAATATAAAAATTTTGTCTATGGTAAATTTGCTAAAAATGAAGACCACCCAGTAAGACCAAAGTGCTGTAAAAAGAGAGATATAGATTGAGTTGAGCCATCTCTTTTGCGTCTCATTTTATTCGGACCAGACAGTAGGCTGTTATTTTTACACGCAGCCCACGAGAAAGACCGGCCCGGGCGCGGAAATATCACGTGACCGTAGGAGGCTCACAAAAAAACGCCTCACGGCTCGCTGTCATTATAAAACATGTGTGTTTTCAGTTTTGGTATGTTTGTTTACGTCGATTTTTTTTTAATTCGGGCACGAATTTTGTGTGAATTTTATCAAAGTTTTTAAAATAACGCAGCCCACGAAAAAGACTGTAGTGGGCTGCGTTAAAATAATTAATGGCTAATGAGTAAATTATAAAGAAAATACCTATAAGACAAACAATGCCGCGAACGTGTAATTAGTGTTGTTCCTTGTCGGTTTAACTATAAAACTGATACCTAATATGTTGCAAACGAGAAAGAAGTGGTAAAAGATAATATCTTGGATAAGCTTGATCAAGTAACCATCAATTTACTGTCAAAATAGAGGCACCAAGAACCTCATTATATCAGAATTCATATCTCTGGAGAACAGCATCGCTGTGGAATAAACTCCCTGCGACAGTTTTCCCTGCAGGTTACAACCTGAACCGTTTCAAAACCAACACACACCAACATTTCCGCGCACTGGCCGCTTCTCGAGCGTGACAGGGATCTCCTTGCGAGTGCGCTTAACCGTAAAAAAAAAAGTAATAGAAGTGACATTTTCGATAGTGAGAGTGAAAAACGTGTTCAGTTGTCATTTCTTATCAATGTCAATTCTAAGGTAATGTGTCTTCCGCACCCTCGCAATCTTAAAAAACTGATTTGTAAAATATTGTTAACAGATAGTAATCTCTCTGGTAGTGTGAAATATTTAAAAAGTAAGATACAGCTTTTAAAAGAACATGAGTTGGTAGTTAACTTACACTTTAATGAAATATATATTAAACTTTGTGCTGGGTAATTTTTCAAAAAATTATTGACGACCACTATATTCAGTTCATTGAATGTGAAAACCATCTCACTTATTCACAAAATCACTTGTTTGTTTTTAATAAATTATTGCGAAATGTTTTATATTGAAAATTTTTCTTCAGATAACTCTAGCGAGTGTTTTTGTGGAGAAAAACTATTGTCAAAGCTTGAAAAAATTAGTTTAAGGGCATGTAAAGTTTTTTAAAATAATTTTATTAAAAAGCACAATAGTTTAGTGTCTGCTAATAAATCTTTGAATAAGAACTCAGACAAAGATGATGACACTCAAAGAAAAATTTGAAAAACTAAAAGCTTGGGTTTGATATGTCTAATTTTGAAAGACTTGTATAGATTTGAAGTTACTAACGATATTATGTACCTAATATATGTACCTGAAGATATTAGAGTGCAAATTTTGTATAATTTTTTTATAGATTCAGTTCTTTTATCCATAATAAACACATATATCAGCAAAATATTTTTTTAAATTTTTACCTATAAAAGAACAAACATTTTTTGTTAATTTATTTAAATTGTGTAAAAATATATAATATATTAAGCAATACAATAAGAATCCTGGGACTCCTAAGATCACGTGACCGCCGACTTGCTTATAACGCGCCATGGCCGGTCTTTAGCGTTGGCTGCGTTTTTACGCAAAGAATCTTTTCCTAAAGTTTATGTGCCAGGAAAACACCCTGTTTTTTTAAATACTAGAGAAATTCAACCTTTTTTATTTTTATTTTCAGAATCATCTAGCACTACCGGTAGCTCCCAAAGAAACCCGCCCCGTTCGAGGGATGACAAGAAAGTATCAAGCGTTGCCGCCTCCTCTACAAATCCTGCCTCCTCGGATAGTGCCAAGCAAAAAAGCGGTGTAGCTAGCGGTGGCGTGGCTGGTGACAGCATGGAGAACAAGACGACAACAGGGGCTGCACCAGTCGAAGATGTTTATGAATTTAAGTCTGTGAAGGTATGTGTAAAAATTAATCAACAAACAAGTTTTTGTTTTTCTCGTATTTTTCCGTGTTGTAAGGTTCGTCTTTTTTTAACTCACTTTTTTGCAATGGGTATCAACCAAGGTAGCATCAATAAGGACACTCATCGTAAAGGCAAGCTTTATAGGATGCGAAGCTAACGTCAGGCTTTCTATTTTTTGGTTATTATTTTTGACATGTTTTCCTCGGTTTCGCATTGGCGGTTCTATTTTATTTTGAAGATGTTGTTTTACACAGTATGAAGGTACCTAAACTATATATATTTATGTAATTAGAATTAAAAAGTTATGCTGCAAACTATCTTGAAACTGTATCATTATTAAATAGATCTTTAGACTGTGTTAAAACCACATTTTTAAAATAACAACGAGCCGCCAATGCGAAACCGAGGAAAATATGTCAAAAATTATAACCAAAAAATAGAAAATCAGAGTTAGGCTTCGCTACCTGTAAAGCTTGCTTGACGATGAGTGACCTTAAGCATCAATCACTGTTATACCATTTTAATTGTCATTTAACTCTTCGAAAAAGCACCACTTTTTGGCAAATTTTGATGGTGCATTGGCAAAAACTCAAAAAGTACCAAACTAATCAAACATTTTTTCTCTGATGTTTATAGATCTTCGTAGGCCGTATCGATAAAGTTATTATAAATTTTTCATTTTGACGTCTCGAGCTATAGGCAAATAATTAAAATGTAAAAAATTTGATTTTTAAAAACACAGGGACCTATTGCGCGTCAATGCACTAAGTGGGTGACATCTAAAGCCACAAATTAATATTTTTACCGTAGAAATAGGTTCGGTCAAGGGCTGTCAAGTCACCGGAAGTCTAGCAAAAAAATAGTTTGAGATATGACCCTTCAAATTTTTACATACAAACGCTGATATCTCAGAAACAACTAAACCGATTCCGATTTGGTTTTTGGTTTTCGGTTTTCTCAATAACACCAACATTATCATAGCAATATCGAAAAATTTTTCGTTTTTCCCAACTTTGAAAAAAGTGGAGGGGGGAGGTACCCTAAAAGCTTGATCTAAAAATAAATAGTCCACTTCGGGGGGGGGGGGGGGGGTGCGAGAGTCACATACTAATATAGAAATAAATTGGAGGCCCGTAGGGCCGAGATTCACACTCTAATATAGAACTAAATTTACCTTTTCTTTACGCCTAGCCTTTGATATTTGGCCCTTCACGGCCAAATCACTCAAGCACAAAGCACAACATTTATACATAACATAGTTGTATTCATTGACATAACGCAATTCACAAGCAAAAAACCAAGTAATAAACTTAAACATCTGTAACCGAGAGAGTTAAACAAAAAAGGAACTTATGTGTGTCTCAAGACATAGAGTCGCGGTTCGCCTGGCCCGCCGTGCATTTGTAAAATATCTGACCCTTCGTCGCATGTCAGTGTTCGTCGCGTCATGGCATCACTCTTTGCTACTTTAAAAAAAACTATGCGTCCGATTGACATTTTTCAAAAATCATTGTGATCACTGATCTTTGATACACAAAGTTTACAGAAGGTGTTTTTTTGATTAAGCAAAGGGGTCTCGAGTTATAACAAGTTATAAATTATTATAAATACGCGTTTTCAGGGCGAGCACTTGTTTAATATGGAACTTTATATAAAAGCATTGGGAACGGTATTTTCAACGTTGAAAAATAAATGTTTCTGATAGTAATATTACTATATGCTTTTGGTGGAGTCATAAGCACACTTTATAGATTCAAAAAATGCAAAAAAAAATTTTTCCACACGACGATTTTTGGACGACCAGTCGATTTTGCATTCTTAGGGTGTAAGAAATGATTTAAATTGTGTCTTACATTTTAGCAATGAAGTGCACACGAAAATCGGTTTTAGAAGCCTTTTACAGGCTTTTAAACTCTACTATAACAATAAAATCAGATATAACTTTTGGTAATACTTTTAATATTCTTTCTTCAGCATGCTACCCTAAAATAGTATGAGGGCTTCCCCTGGACGCTTAATTGCCGCTAAACAATTAGCATCCCAACATCCAAGTGATAAGGTTATCTTTTACTGAAACCTTCCACCTTGATGTGTCATTCAGAAAGCATGTAAGAATCCATAAAACTTACAGATCTCACGGAACGCCGGCAGGCAATAACAGCCTCTTGGGTTTTTCTAAGCCGCCATAATGCGCACTGCCTCAACAGTGATCCGCCATTATGCGCTACACTGCCCAACAGTGGTCCGCCATTATGCGCTACACTGCTCTTTTACAAATTATCTCACTTTTTGCTACTGAACTACATTCTCCCTTTTTTATATTAAACTCTATGCTTGCTTAGCAACAACTAAAACACTTGAGCTCTTTACTCGGCAATATCTAACTTCGCAATAATCCTCATACCTTAATGTTTTATTGTATATAATGTAATAATAAAAGAGGCGGTTTCAACCAATTAATAATTATTAAAGAATAATTCAGGTATATTTAATAAAATACAGAAAAAGGTAACTAAAAACTAATCGATTAAAAATATACGTTACAGTGTGTAGCTTCAAAGCTTATGTTCACGGGTGTCCAAGATCTAGTAGACACCTAATAAGTGTTGACAGTTTATCCCCCCCCCCTTATGGGACTACCTAGAACAGTGCTTGGTCAATGTGACACCCTTGCGAAGTTAATTAGAAATCTACTTTTGGAGGGTATAAAATGACGTATCACACTATATTTCATTTTGTTTTTTACTATTATTTATTGTTGTATTTTTTATATGTTTTTTTGACTTGGCATTTTCATTTCACTGTTATTTCTTTTTGTATTTTTATATATATTTTTTGTATTTTATTTTTTTTAGTTAGGTAAATCTATACTCTTAAAACATTTAATCAAGAAATTAATCAAATATAAAAAGGTAGTAAACATATAAAAAATTAAATCCTGTATACCGCGTTAACAAGTTCATATCTAGGGGTATAAATTTCCATAAGAGGATAAAAAACAGATAGAGTATAGCATTTATTAAAAAGAGACTGCGATACGCTCGAAATCCGCAGAAAGCTTTGCAGCGTTGTCAAAGGTAACCTTGATAAATTACTACAGGCGCACGCCATCGCACTCGTCAAGGGGCGGACAATCTGAAACATTTTTTAGGGCGAGAATTACTACTTGATTTGTCACCATACAAGAAGTGGACTATTAAAAACGTGAACATTTTATTTTTAAAGTTTTATTAAATGTGAATTATTTAGTTCCTAAAACACCTAGATCGGATAATAAAATAAATTGTCTGTCTCAATACACGATAACTCAATAACACATCAAACGATTTTTATTCAATATGATACACAAGTTTTATGTCGGCGTTAGATTTTGGTTTAAAAAAGGGTTAGTTAAAAATATTATTTAACCAATTTTACCTTAAAACTATCAACTTTTTTTTGTATCGATTTTTCTTTAAAAATGTTCCGTTTATATTTAAAACATTTTTGTCTATGACGCATGTCGCCTGCGATCATTTAAAGTAACATTACCTCAATATTTTCTGAAAATTTTCGTTTTTAGTTTAAAAGGCATTACTACTCATAATTATGATATTTGTTTTGAAAAAGTACTAAATGAGCTCCGCGGAACTACTTTTGAGGCTCAATACCACCTCTGCCGCTCCCCTAAGGTCTCGACCACCCTCCCGCGTCTTATAACCACGCTGCGTTCACTGTGGTCTACCATTACTTTTGTTAGGGTTAGACTAAAAATACATTAAAAAAAGCTAAAATTAAATAATAGTTGGCTTACCAATAGATTGGTAAACTGTGGTGAAAAAAAATGACTTTAGTGAATGTGAAACGAAAATCAATAACAAAAATAACACTTTAAAATGCTGTTTGTTTGTAAAAATAAATGAATTATTTACATTTAGGAACAAGCAGAATTTTAAAATATTATTCTGGTTGTTTATTACCCCGTTTGATGAATGCACTTACATAAAACTGAAAAGTTGACCTTTCGCGAACCAAGTAGCGGATTATACTGAAATTTTTGCTAAACTGGCAACGTTGATCTGTTCTTCCATGCAATCCTTATGGCCCATACGAAAATCCTACCCCTAGATAGAAGCCTGGCCACGCGGTATACCTGTAAAGCCATATTGTTTGTTTAGGACTCCGACTCTCCCCCAGAAAAACTCGACACGTCCGAAGCGGACACGGAAGCGACCGATCCTCTGTCTCTCCCTACCACTGCGTCGAACGAAGAAAGCAACAAACGCTCGTATCCTGAAGGAGCCGAAGAGAATACAGAGAAAGACGGGAACGATGATGAAACTAAGCGAAAGAAAAGGAAAGATGACGGCGGCAAGGAGGGAACTAAAGGAGCACAGAGAGGTTCTGGTAAGTGCTGTTAATCTTTATGAATATTTTTGATGTAGATAAAGAGGTCAGGGAAGTTTTTGAATATTCTGGAAAATTGGGAAAAGTGGCTACCCTGCTAGAGTAATAAACTATAGTCCTTGCCTTAGGCTGTTACACTTTTATGACATTTCCAACCTCTTTATTTATCAGATGCATACTGAAAGCAACAAAAAAATCTGAAAATGGCATGTCTTTGAGTTGTTTTTATCTGTCGGTTTTTCTTGTCAACCCACAGTCAGCATCTTTTTATCCAGAGACAATGACAGTTTTACCTTTAATTTTATACCAACATGACATATTTACTTTTTAATATATTTCTGGTTAAAAAATATGTTTATTTGTCGAAGTCACAAAGATGTAACTGAGTATAGCAAGGACTATAGCTTTGTAAGTTTTCCCTACTACTACTACTACTATGTCGGTTTAGAACGTTTTTCTACGTTGTCCGACTCCTATTCTCCACCTCCTTCGATCCTGACAGTCATCTTCTGTCAGATTTTATTGACTTATTGAACTTTGGATTGACTGTTGCCATTCTAGTTTAGGACGCCCTCTTTTTCTGTACCCTATTGGTTGCCATTCTAGGACCTGCTTTGGTAATCTTTCGTCGTTCATCCGTTGTACATGGCCGTACCATATTAGTTGCCTGTTAGTGATGTCATCCGTTATGCTTCCCTCGATTCCCATACTTTCTTATTGCATCCATTGACACCTTCCATTTTTGTTTTGTATTTTTCTGTTACGCGACAAGTCTCTATTCCATACAACAGCGTGCTTTTCACCATTGTTTCATATATGTTAAATTTTACATTCTTTTTTATTTCTCTGCTCAATAAAATACTGTTAAGGCTTTCAATAACCTGTTTTGCTTTTACTATTCTTTTTTCCAATTCTTTGCAGTCTGTTCCTGTCTTATTAAAGGTGACACCCAAGTATACATACTCATTACATGGAGATATTGTTTGTCCATTTTCTAGTACTAACTCACTGGATTCGTTTCCAATACATAAGTACTGTGTCTTGTCCACGTTCACTGTTAATCCCCACTTTTGGTATTCTTCCATTAACTTTCTCATCATATATTCCATGTCTTCTTTATCATTAGCCACAATTACTTGGTCGTCAGCAAACTGTAGTGTCTATATGGTAGATCGGTCATTAAGTTGTATTCCCATGCCGTGCACTTTACGTTTCCAGTTTTTTAGAGCTACTGCGATATATATTTTAAAAAGAGTTGGAGAGATACAACATCTCTGTCTTAAGCCTTTTGTTACCAGGAATTCTTTTGAAAGTCGATTTCCAATTTTAATTTTAGATTTTGACCCTTTGTATAGTTCTTTTATCGCTTTTATGTATGTATGATTGATATTAGTTTGCTCTAACACTGACCATAATTGTTCTACTGGAACGGTATCCTATGCTTTTTGTAGGTCCACAAAAGTAACATGAGTCTGTATTTCTGGCGCTCCTTCTCTCAATTACTTGTTTCAGACAAAAAACATTATCACTACAAGATCTGCCTGCACGAAACCCACTTTGCTCTTCTTCTTCTTGTTCATGAAAATCATTCTCTATTAATCTCTAAGAATCCTACCGTACAATCTACTTAGAGTACTGGTTACTGAAATTCCTCTATAATTGTTGCAATCCAGCTTGTTTCCTTTTTTATTTATTGAGGATATAAATGCAATTTTCCAATCATTAGGTACTGGATGTCCGTTTATGCATTGATTGATAATATATGTGAGATTTTCCCCTCGCAAAAAAATCGACGTGTTCGAGGCTTTTTCCAAAAACGTTTGATAAATACACTGACAATGTCGTATTCCCAGTTAATGAGAATATCATCAGAACTAACTAATCTAAAAAACACCCTGTATATTATTTATTAACAGCTTAATTTTTCCTCACAGGCCAAGGCAAAACCCCAAACAAACAATCCGCCAGCAACCAGACCAAGTCAACCAGCTCCAACGCCAAATCGTCCGCGTCCGCATCATCCGCTGCGGACAAGAAAAGTCCGGTGTCCAGTCCGAAACCGAATGTCGGCGTCAGTAACACGAGTGACGCCGAAAATGACAACGCTAGCGGATCGAGTGACAAGTCGGAGTCTTTGAAAGTTCCTCCATTGAAGATCGTTATTCCACAGAGTAGCAGTAACGAGCAGGAGACGGGTACTAGTAGAAATGGTAAGTTTAAAGCTCTGCGCTAGCCAGGGGTAACACAGCAAATTTTCGCGTATCGATACAATGACGCTGACACTACTTGCTGTATTAAGGCAATGTGTCAGCACAATTGTGTCGTGACACAGTGAGAGGTGAGCTATAAACGACTCAAAATGGTGCTTTGGCAACACTGATTAATATTTTATTTTGTGGCGCATCAACACTGCTTTGTTTTATCCTACGTTTTAGTATAGGGGAATCCCCGACTCTCGACTTAACTGTAACCCATCCTTGACAGAATCGTGAGTGCAATGACACTCTGTGTCATGCAGTCGTGGTATAATACGTACATACCCAAGTAACATTTCTTTATATATAGCCGAAGCTAAAAGGTTGCCAGCGCCTTTCCTTAAAACCATTAGTTTCAATGTTTGGTCGCTAGCACGTTCCCATTACCCTTATATACCCCTTAGACCTCCTAAATGGGACTCCCCAATTGGTGGTGGCAACCTATGTAGTAAACTCACTATAAAACCATAAGAAATAAACCCCAGCTTCGCCCTCTAGCGGTTCCACCAGTATAGAACCTTTTAGAGCCTAAAGTTATTATGCCAGGTTCTAAAAGCAACTCAGAAACGTCCTCTATCCTTATATAAAACTAGATTTGGTATCCTGGCGATTCTGTTGAATACCATAAGACCTTTAGAGTAAAGAAGTTTTCCTATAAAAGCTATGGCGATATTTTAGATTCACAATGGCTATATAAAATAATTTAGGTCACAAAATTGCCAAAAATGTCAGAGTCTCAAAATTATTTTATCACATAAAAATATACCGAGTTTGTCGTTTTGTTGATGATCAAATTGCCTGCCAGATTTATTTTTCTGATAAAATCGTATCTGAAAAGCTCTCAAAACAAGCGCGCCAGCTCAAAAAGGCCTTTTAATAGTTTTTTGATAACAAAATAACAAATATTTAAAATTTAAAAAAAATCATTTACACTATTCACCATTAAAAAAGTCTGTTTGGTTTACATAAATCAAAATTAAAGTAAAATTATTGTTAAAAAACACTGCTAAAACGACTAGATAAATATTTTCTCTTTACAATATATTTTTTAAATAAATTTATATACGCCATTATGGTTTTATAGAGGTCACTTGGTTTTATTTGTTACTGTATCGCAACAAGGATTTTTGAGTGCCCTTATGAACCTAACAAAAAAGAACAATGTAAACATAGTCAACATAACCTCACTTAAATTTTTTGTATTTGTTTTTAAAGTGTTTAAAAGCGTATAATTCAACACTTTTAAATGTTTTTTATCGTGCAATTTCGACACAATCGAGAGGGCCAGTGCAATTATATTCGTTGTGCCTGCAGGTTGGAGGGCAACCTCTTATATTGGCCGTCTAAACAGGCCTGGGTGTCCTACCCAGGAGGACGGAAACTCAACAATTATTAATAATTGGGCTTTAAATAATCAATCTTGCAATAGGTAGGTACCAATCTGTACCTAGGTATATCTATTATTTTTACAAGAAATACCTAAAAAAATAAAACACAAACGTATTTACTTACTTCTGTTAGAACCCTTAAGGAAACAAGGTTTTATATGGCCGCCTATTTAAATAATATTTAATATACAGCTATGGGTAACTATAAATACAAAAGAATTAAGTTTACCTTTAAGCCTTCCTATAAAACCGTTTTAAAATGCCTAAAAGTAATGGCATAAACCAAGTCTAAAGTTTATATTTACCACTCTTAAAAACGTTAAGGAAACTAGGTTCTATATGGCCGCCGATCTAATCATATTTACTTTTAAACTACTGGTAACTATAAAAACAAAAGGATATAAGATAACCTTTTAGTTCTATTATAAAATACTTTTGTAATGACCTAAAGTAATGAAAAAAAACTAAATGACCAAAGTTTATATTTATTTCTTTTTAAAAACTTTAGGTAAATTGGTTTTATAAGATCATCTTTATAAATCAGAAATCAATAAAACGAAAAGTATCTAAAAGGAACAGAAGGAATATCAGTTTTATTATACTCCCTTTATAAATCACTTTTTGGTTTTATAACACCCCTTTAGGTAATTGGCAATATAAATTACTTTTATGTAGCCAAATTGATCCTAAAACCCATAACAGCACCCTCTAAATAACCTACGAACCAAATTAATAAAACCTTGAGTGAATGTTACTTGGGTATATCCTATCCACGGGCTTTTTACCAATCGTGACGTTACTTTTAATTGTTTCAACAATACCGTGACATTGTTACGACAATTAAAACAACTGTCAGTTATGGTAAATAGATTTAGACAAGATATAACGCGTCGAACATTCAGATAGCGCACAATACGTCAGTGACGCCCCCCAGCTCATCAACCTTTAACTTCCGCCATCTTGTAAAGTGTCATGCTGTCACACAACTGTATCAACACTCATGACACCGGGAACGGTATCGATACAAAAGTGCCAGTCAACACAGTGTTACCCATGTTACGACGTGTCGAACCTATCGGTCGGTATCCGTTCTGTTTATTTTGCATTGGTTTAAATGAAAATCACGAGCACAAACCAAATGTAGCATATTCTCAGAATAATAATCCGTTGGGTGGTATTAAAATTCCATTCCATTCAAGGGGTGTTAGAAAACAAGATGAATAGTATTAAAACAGTATTCTAATTGAGAAATACGATAGGGAGTTTTCTTACTAAAACAAAACCAGAAAATCCCCCCAAATGATCACAGGATTCAATGGTCTGAAGCTAAAGTTTTGCATAAAAAGTCGCATCGGCGAAAACGAAAATTTATTGAAATTGCAAATGCAGAACAATGAAACTTTCAGTTAACCAAGCACGGACATACCAACCATATGGAAAACAAGCGTTTTAATTGTTTAGTTTACACTTTAAAATGGCTAGAGATACTTACTAACCGAAACGTTGGCGTCGTGTGTAAAACAAATAATGACAATGGAAGTCTAAAATGTTGTTTCTGATTTCGATTTTAATTGAAAATATGTGGGCAAATGGTGGTCACTTTTTAGCCTTCAAATAAGTAATACCTTTGTCAGAGTCTAACTAAATCGATTCATTGCCCTGATCGCGAGCGATCGCATAAGAACAAATTATCTGAGAGTGTCCGTGACTGAACCGAGCGTAAACTGACTCAGTGCGCGTGGATTTTAAAGATGTAAATAATTATGTATAATTATAGTTTCTAATACAGAGGGCCCGATTCTTTTTTTTTTTCATAGCCATTTCCCGCTACTTTTACAGAGTGAGTCAGAAGTCGACAATAAAGTTCGAAACACGGCTGTTTTTTACATTTCTCAACACCTGCGCACAAAACTAACAAATCAAATTTAATGAGTTTTTATGTGTAATAATTGTGTATACCTTATCTACAATTATTACACCTTAGTATCTACAATTCTTACACATAAAAAACTCATTAAATTTGATTTGTTAGTTTTTTTGTGCAGGTGTTGAGAAATGTAAAAAACAGCCGTTTCGAACTTTATTGTCGCCTTCTGACTCACTCTGTAGAAGTCGCGGGAAATAGCCACGAAAAAAATACCCTGCCAATCTATGGGCACCTAAGCTCACACTAAGTACTATAGTTATAGTGTGAGCTAATATAATCAAAAACTGAAATATATTTTATTCAACTCCAGACTTAATTACCTTTCGTTTGATATCAAACAAGCCATGTTTTGACTTAAACTCAAATATTTTAAATCGACCCCCACTTTAAAAAAAAACTAAAATGTATTTTGTTTAACTCCAGACTCAATTACCTTTCGTTTGATATCACACACGCCATATTTTCACTTAAGCTCTAATTTTTGACATCTACCCCCACCCTTTTTTTTTAAATAAACCAAAATTCATTTTGTTTAACTCCAGACTTAATTACCTTTCATTTGATATCACACACGCCATATTTTCACATAAACTCTAATTTTTGGAATCTACCCCCATCATTTTATTTGGCTTACGTTCGGTGGATTTTGTTCATTTTTAAATGGGACCATCGCGGCCCAAGACCCAACTTAGGTACGAAATTTCATTAAAATCGGACAAGCGGTTTTTGAGTTATGCGGGTTGGTCGTTACAGACAGACATACAGACAGACAGACAGACAGACAGCAAAACAAAAAAGTTTCAAAATCATCTGAAACGCAAAGATATATAAAAAATTTTAAAATCGGAGCAAATTTTTTTTTCTCGAAAAAATTAGGATCACCATAGTTCACACTACTTATATAGTAGTAGTGTGAGCTAAAAAGAATTGGGCCATCTGTATTACAAACTATAGTTATTGGAAAAAATCGCCGGTTCATAAAATAAAAAAATAAAACATACTCTGCCAATCTATGGGCACCTAAGCTCACACTAGGTACTATAGTTATAGTGTGAGCTAATATAATCAAAAACTGAAATATATTTTATTCAACTCCAGACTCAATTACCTTTCGTTTGATACCACACAAGCCATGTTTTGACTTAAACTCAATTTTTTTTAATCGACCCCCCACCCTTTAAAAAAAAACTAAAATGTATTTTGTTTAACTCCAGACTCAATTACCTTTCGTTTGATATCACACACGCCATATTTTCACTTAAACTCTAATTTTTGACATCTACCCCCACCCTTTTTTTAAAAATAAACTAAAATTAATTTTTTTTAACTCCAGACTTAATTACCTTTCGTTTGATATCACACACGCCATATTTTCACATAAACTCTAATTTTTGGAATCTACCCCCACCCTTTTATTTGGCTTGCGTTCGGTGGATTTTGTTCATTTTTAAATGGGACCATCACGGCCCAAGACCCAACTTAGGTACCAAGTTTCATTAAAATCGAACAAGCGGTTTTTGAGTTATGCGGGTTGGTCGTTACAGACAGACATACAGACAGACAGACAGCAAAACAAAAAAGTTTCAAAATCATCTGAAAAATCGGAGCAACTTTTTTTTTTCGAAAAAATTAGGATCACCATAGCTCACACTACTTATAGTAGTAGTGTGAGCTAAAAATACCTAAAAGAACACTTTTTTTGTGTTAAAATGGTACCCGCTTTAATTTATAGGCAAAGGCAGTTCGCAACGGGCCCACCAAGCGCTGCCCTATGTGGTTGCCAGTTCTAGCAACGACTCGAGCGACAAAGACATGCCATCTACAGGCAGTCCCGAAACTACTGGAAACTCTTCCAAGGAATCCGACACTGGGAAAAGGGAATCTAATACCACACAGTCAGATGATCAGGTATACATAATTTGATATTATATTGATTATTTTAAGGTGAACAAAAACGAATACAGATTGTTCCGTCATATTTTCTCCCGATATTCCACTAAACTTTTGTGAGGATAAAAGATTATTAAGAGGTTATAATGTTTAAAAAACTATTCATTTCTTTTAAAAACAATTAAAATTTAAATAATTCAAGAAAACAAGCAGATTGCACAAAAAGTACGATTGCGGGGATAGCAGAGGGTCAGGCCCTATTTATTTTGATAGACCTGATTATTTTTTAAGGGAAAGGGAGGCAGTAGACAGATTAAAAGAGGGAGGATAAAAAGATGCAAAAAATAAAAGAGGGAGGACAGATAAAATTAAAGACAGTTAAACTTCTTAGTTTGATCGTGTTTGCTGCTAAGCTGCGAGACTAAGACAATAAAAAAAGCGAGAATAAAAAAGAGGGAGCAAGAAACAAAGAAAAAGAGAAAATAATATTAAACATATTAAAAAGTCATAGATTTCCTTTCTAAAATACATACTTTTGAAAAAGCTTCGGTAGCACGATATCAAAATGCATTTTTTGCTTTAAGACCCATCAGTTTTCTGAATTTCTTAGCTTTTCTAGATGATGATGACCAAATTGCAAACAATGCAAGGATCTAAAACTATAAACAACAAGTATAATAGGGTACTTGACAAATTTTAGAAAAGAGTTTAGAATGATACATAGATCCCTAATTTGCTACTCAAAATTATTAAAATAGTATATTTTATCATAACTACATTTAAAATCAAGTTTTCTAATTTCCGATTTGAAACGCTCATTTCTAGTATAGCGTTGCAATGACGTCACAGCGCAGTAAACTCGCGGACAGATACACGGCATTCAAGTGTTTATTTGTTTTTGGTCTGTGTTTTTACTGTTTTTTATTTAAAAAAATGTCCTATAAGTGGTGTGTACTGCTTTAGTGTTCGAATACTAGCATAAAAACACCTGAAAAACTATTTATTCATGTGCCCACAGCAGTAAAATAACGGAAAAAGTGGCTAGAACTTGCTCAAGACTTTACATTGTGAAGATCCCTTTGATATGAGTATAACTAAATTGTTTCTATTAATTTTTCTCACGTTGTCTATAATATATATATATATATATATATATTATATATATATATATATATATATATATAACTATTTCGTAAATGACGATGACATTTTTGAGGTTATATTTATTACAAGGGGTGAACAACTATAATAGGCAGAAAGGTGTACAAATTTTTAGGCCGTGCTAGGCAGTTATTAGGCAGGACTAGGGAGTACCTCTAATGCTTAAAATAATAATGATTGGGTATTTAATTGAATCTATTGTAAGTGGCATATTAAACAAAAAAACAAAACATATAACCTAACCTCAAAATATAAATGAGTAAAAGTAGGCGCAGAATATCGAAAAAAAACTTTGAGTTATATACAAAAACACTCATTGAATACTTACATCAACATTTTACCGTTTCTAAATTTCGCAGAACAAAAATCACTATTGTTGGCAAAGAAGCCTGCCACCATAAAGGAATTAAGCATTTTCAAGTTGGAGCTATCGGCTTTGGAGAATGCGTTTTCCATTGAAAATGTTTTTTATAAGCAAAACACAAAATAAAATCTAATTTAGAATGATAATTCGCACTTTAAACCAAAGCAAACATTATCATCCATAAGAAAATAACACAGAAAATAGGTTCGTTCGAGGCGTTTACTGTTTTGTGACGTCACTCGCAGCTGATTGGTAGACCGCCTGTTTTGAATCACGTGGCTAATTGTTTTAATGTAATGAATTTATTTAATTAAAAGAACTATGAATTTGAGAAAAAATGAAACAAAAAAGTTTGTTTTTAGCATTCCCAAGACCTAAAGAGATATCTAAAAATAAATATATATTTATTTTTAACAACTGTCAAACACCCTATTAAAGAAGGAAAACATCCCGGCCAAAGACAAACTTTTTATAATTTTTCTTTCTTTAATTTTACTTACCCTGAAGTTTGTTATAACAAAGGACATTGACACCTTGAAATGTAAAATCCGACATAGTTTTATCGCTCTGGAATTTCAGTTCAATAAATTTGGTTTTATTGACATTTTCGCGATTACTCCGCAATTTTTTAGAGGGTTATGAGGCAATCAAAGTTTTTTAAGGTGACCAATTTTTAATTTATAGAACAACAAGATTTAATTTAAAGCTTTTTTGTAGTATAGGTTTATTTTTGATTTTTTGATATCGCGTTTGGCTGAGTGCCGGTGTATTACTGTAAACTATTTATTATAAGATATCAATGTTTATTATACAGGGTGTTCGGCACATAAACCGTGAAAACTTTTTGGGATATTGTTGGGGTCATTTGCTAGCTTTTCAATCTTGGAACTTTAAACCCTCGTAAGCTTTTTATTAATGTCTGAAAAAGTACTATTTTGTTTTTATAATTCCGTAATCTTATGCTTATTTAACTAATTAATAGATTTGTTAAAATTGATGTACCAAAGGGACATACGAGGTTTTTTATTGAAGAACATTAGTGATTTTGTGAAAGAAAATCAATTTCAAAATTAAAAATCAAAAAAAGTATCGACAATTGAGAACTTCATTTTGTTTTAAAAACTTCTTTTGTTGATTACCTTTCTAACGGTATGCTACACAATGATTTTTTAAAAAAATTTCTGCTTTAAAATACGGATATTCCGTCAGAAGGGCGAGACTCGTTCGGAATTGGTAAGAAAAACAATTTGATGTTTATGATCGTTTACCTACTTAAACAAAAGTTAAACTTTTAACAATAATGTATTGTGTTCTTTATTTATAAATTTTGTTCTAAACGATCATAACATCAAATTGTTTTTCTTATCAATTCCGAACGATTATTGCCCGTCTTACGGAATATCCGTATTTTAAAGCAGAATTGTTTTTTTAAATCAAAGTGTAGCATACCGTTAGAAAGGTAATCAACTAGAGAAGTTTTTAAAAGAAAATGAAGTTCTCAAGTGTCGATACTTTTTTTAATTTTTAATTTTGAAATTGATTTTCTTCCACAAAATCACTAATGTTCTTTAATAAAAAACCTCGTATGTCCCTGGTACATACATTTTAACAAATCTATTAATTAGTTAAAGTAGCATAAGATTACAGAATTAGAAAAAAAATTATGCTTTTCCAGACATTAATAAAAAGCTTGGGTAATTTGAGAAAAAAAAATACAAAATTCATATCTTTTTAGCCGTGACTCTAAGGACACAAGTTCCAAGGTTGAAAAGGTAGCAAATGACCCCTACAATATCCCAAAAAATTTTGACGGTTCATGTGCCAAACACCCTGTATATTTCTTTATTATTTTTATTTCTTTTTAATTTATTTTATAAATCGAGGGCATCGGAGTTAGACTATAAAAATGTAAAAAAATCTTTGTCGAAAAAAACATTATTTTGCATATGATTTTCGGTAGGAACATACTGTTAAAAGTCACCTTAAAACAGTATCAGTGAAAACTACCAATCGAAATGTCGTTGTGATTGCAGTCTAGACTACACTTGTTGTACTAGAACAATAAAACTTAGTTTTCAAAAAAGGTTCTCGGTTTTTACTTCTAAAAGTATGAAACTTAAGCCAAGATATTTTACACGACAGGTATGAATTTTGTTTGTTGAGACATATGAATAAGGTACTTATCAGAAGCACAGACCGAGGGTGTGGCATTGAAGAACAGGCAAAAAAAGAGGATGAGGAGGAGAATGCTTCGAAGCGTTAAATCAAACGGTCGAGCCTGTGAACACCTTCGGTCGGTGCTTCTGGTTGAGATAACACACCCTGTTAATACTAGAGGACCTTTTGACAGTTGGTTTACACCAAAGGTGAGCTAGGGTCACTGCATCCTGGGTAACGAGTATTTAAATAAATTAATTAGGGACGTGATATTACGTATGCATAGCCAATATTTCTGGCAAGTGAAAAAGGATATGAAATGAGTGCCTTTATTTTCTTATTTCTGAAAGTTTATGAAATAATAGGTTGTATTATAACAAAAGCTTCAAATACAATCTGGCTGTTATTTAAAAGCCCCAAAGCCTTGCCAGACCTGTCTGATGCCCGTCAATTTGACACATTCGATTATGCTTATGTTTTTTATAGCCACATACAAGTGACAAGGAGTGATTTTTTGGCTTATTTTAAGATTAAAAGTTCTTATGCATATCCGCAAATTGTTGAAATTATTTTTTTTTCGTTTTCTGTTGTAGCTCTCGCAGTTTTTAAGATATTTAGCTCAAACCTAAATTATGGTACAGGGTATACGTAATTAGGCATGTCAAATAACGATTAGAATCTACAAAAAAATATTTTTTCAGCGGAAATGCTTCTTTGGCGTCATTGGTAGATTCTAAGATACAAAATAAATTCCTTGTTTTATCTGGAAAAACATTTTTGCCTTTTGCAGTTTTTTTGTATCTGCGACCTTTAACGGGCAAAAAATTAATTAAATTTTAAAATTGGATCTTAAAGAGTCTGGCGAATCTTACTACACCTTGTGTTAAGATTCGTAAAAACGTCATTTAGCGAATTTTAGGGTAGGGAATCTCATAAGGCCAATTTGGCAAAACTTTGAAAATTCATATTGTACAAACTATACATTTTATTAACAAAAGCACCGAGTTGCAGTATGGTGAAGCCATATAGATGCGAAAAAACCACACTTTGTGTTAAGATTCGTAAAAACGTAATTTAGCGAATTTTAGGGTAGGAAATCTCATAAGGCCAATTTGGCAAAACTTTGATAATTTATATTATACAAACTATACATTTTATCAACAAAAGCACCGAGTTGCAGTATGGTGAAGCCATATAGATGCAAAAAAACTACACCTTGTGTTAAGATTCGTAAAAACGTAATTTAGCGAATTTTAGGGTAAAGAATCTCATAAGGCCAATTTGGCAAAACTTTGGAAATTCATATTATACAAACTATATATGTTATCAACAAAAGCACCGAGCTGCAGTATGGTGAAGCCATATAGATGCGAAAAAACCACACCTTGTGTTAAGATTCGTAAAAACGTCATTTAGCGAATTTTTGGCTAGGGAATCTCATAAGGCTAATTTGGCAAAACTTTGAAAATTCATATTATACAAACTATACATTTTATCAACAAAAGCACCGAGTTGCAGTATGGTGAAGCCATATAGATGCAAAAAAAACCACACCTTGTGTTAAGATTCGTAAAAACGTCATTTAGCGAATTTTAGGGTAGGGAATCTCATAAGGCCAATTTGGCAAAACTTTGAAAATTCATATTATACGAACTATACATTTTATCAACAAAAGCACCGAGTTGCAGTATGGTGAAGCCATATAGATGCGAAAAAACCACCCCTTGTATTAAGATTCGTAAAAACGTCATTTAGCGAATTTTAGGGTAGGGAATCTCATAAGGCCAATTTGGCAAAACTTTGAAAATTCATATTATACGAACTATACATTTTATCAACAAAAGCACCGAGTTGCAGTATGGTGAAGCCATATAGATGCGAAAAAACCACACCTTGTGTTAAGATTCGTAAAAACGTCATTTAGCGAATTTTAGGGTAGGGAATCTCATAAGGCCAATTTGGCAAAACTTTGAAATTCATATTATACAAACTATACATTTTATCAACAAAAGCACCGAGTTGCAGTATGGTGAAGCCATATAGATGCAAAAAAACCACACCTTGTGTTAAGATTCGTAAAAACGTCATTTAGCGAATTTTAGGGTAGGGAATCTCCTAAGGCCAATTTGGCAAAACTTTGAAATTCATATTATACGAACTATACATTTTATCAACAAAAGCACCGAGTTGCAGTATGGTGAAGCCATATAGATGCGAAAAAACCACACCTTGTGTTAAGATTCGTAAAAACGTCATTTAGCGAATTTTAGGGTAGGGAATCTCATAAGGCCAATTTGGCAAAACTTTGAAAATTCATATTGTACAAACTATACATTTATCAACAAAAGCACCGAGTTGCAGTATGGTGAAGCCATATAGATGCGAAAAAACCACACTTTGTGTTAAGATTCGTAAAAACGTCATTTAGCGAATTTTAGGGTAGGAAATCGCATAAGGCCAATTTGGCAAAGCTTTGAAAATTCATATATATTATACAAACTATACATTTTATCAACAAAAGCACCTAGTTACAGTATGGTGAAGCCATATAGATGCGAAAACACCACACCTTGTGTCAAGATTCGTAAAAACGTCATTTAGCGAATCCTGATTCTGATTGTAAATAACAGCCAGACTAATTTTTTCCATATATGTATACTATAATTTATTATGTGAAACAATTTCAAAACCAAGAAACGTTCCTAATTTTCTAATTTTCAAGACGCCTCCAGATGCATTTTCCAACTTTGTAAATTAGCCGACTCATAAAAAGTACCGGGGATGTGGCAGACAAATTTGACCAAAATTAAAGGTAGGTGATGACAACCGGCAAATATCAGTTAAAAAAAAATTGACAATTGCTTTACACCAGAGGTGAGCTAGGGTCACTGCATCCTGGGTAACAAGTATTTAAATAAATTAATTAGGGACGTAATATAACGTATGGATGGCCCATATTTCTGACAAGTGTAGAAGGATATGAAATGAGTGCCTTTGTTTCCTTATTTCTGAAAGTCAGTGTTTTATAACAAAAGCTTAAAATGCAATCTGGCTGTTATTTAAAAGCCGCAAAGCCTTGCCAGACCTTTCTGATGCCCGTCAATTTGACACATTATTCTTATGTTTCTTATAGCCACATACAAATGACGAGTGATTTTTTGGCTTATTTTAAGACTAAAAGTTCCCATGCACATAGACCCACATACTGTTGAAATTATTTTTTTTTTGTTTTCCGTTGTAGCTCTCGCAGTTTTTAAGATATTTAGCTCAAACCTAAAACCTAAATTATGGTTCAGGGTATACGTCATCCAAATAACAATTAGAATCTACAAGAAAATATTTTTAGCGGAAATGCTTCTTTGGCGTCATTGATAGATTCTAAGATACAAAATAAATTCCTTGTTTTATCTGGAAAAACATTTGTGCCTTTTGCAGTTTTTTTGTATCTGTGACCTTTAACGAGCAAAAAATTAATTAAATTTTAAAATTGGATCTTAAAGAGTCTGGCGAATCTTTCATAATTGTAAATAACAGCCAGACTAATTTTTTCCAGATATGTATACTATAATTTATTATGTGAAAAAATTTCAAAACCAAGAAAATACGTTCCTAATTTTCTAATTTTCAAGACGCCTCCAGATGCATTTTCCAACTTTGTAAATCAGCCAGACTCATAAAAAGTACCGGGGATGGCAGACAAAGTATTTGGCGGGAACGTCCATTTTTCCGCACTATTATTGTTTTACTGTTAAGGTTGTGGCAGACAATTTGACCAAAATTAAAGATAGGTGATGACAACCGGCAAATATCAGTAAAAAAAAATTGACAATTGCTTTACACCAGAGGTGAGCTAGGGTCACTGCATCCTGGGTAACAAGTATTTAAATAAATTAATTAGGGACGTAATATAACGTATGGATGGCCCATATTTCTGACAAGTGTAGAAGGATATGAAATGAGTGCCTTTGTTTCCTTATTTCTGAAAGTCAGTGTTTTATAACAAAAGCTTAAAATGCAATCTGGCTGGCAAAGCAAAGCCTTACCAGACTTTTCTGATGCCCGTCAATTTGACACATTATTCTTATGTTTCTTATAGCCACATACAAATGACGAGTGATTTTTTGGCTTATTTTAAGACTAAAAGTTCCCATGCACATAGGTCCACATACTGTTGAAATTATTTTTTTTTGTTTTCCGTTGTAGCTCTCGCAGTTTTTAAGATATTTAGCTCAAACCAAAGCCTAAATTATGGTTCAGGGTATACGTCATCCAAATAACAATTAGAATCTACAAGAAAATATTTTTTAGCGGAAATGCTTCTTTGGCGTCATTGATAGAATCTAAGATACAAAATAAATTCCTTGTTTTATCTGGAAAAACATTTATGCCTTTTGCAGTTTTTTTGTATCTGCGACCTTTAACGAGCAAAAAATTAATTAAATTTTAAAATTGGATCTTAAAGAGTCTGGCGAATCTTTCACAATTGTAAATAACAGCCAGACTAATTTTTTCCAGATATGTATACTATAATTTATTATGTGAAAAAATTTCAAAACCAAGAAAATACGTTCCTAATTTTCTAATTTTCAAGACGCCTCCAGATGCATTTTCCAACTTTGTAAATCAGCCAGACTCATGAAAAGTACCGGGGATGGTAGAAAAAGTATTTGACGGGAAAGTCCATTTGTCCGCACTATTATTGTTTTACTGGGAAGGTTGTGGCAGAACTTCTGGTTTAACACAACTGTCAAGATCTACCGAAGGCCTTTTTTTTTGCCCATGACACATTTCCATGAATTTCGGAAAGGTCTGAAACTTTTACTGCTGTGACCCTTTGATGTTTAATAAACTGTTGTTGTTGGCAGGTTACTCAACATACAGAATCAGAACCCTCCACTTCGTCAACAAGCAACAACCCCCCTCCCGCCCCACCTCCCGTCGAATTGCATCCCCGCAAACGTAAGATGAAACAGAGACAAGAACAGGTGAGTTGTTAGGAATATTTTGTAAAAACACAAACTTTTAATCAAAACCCTGAGGGACATAATGATTTTATATCAAAATACCAGAAACTATTAAAAATCCAAACATGATAAAATTTAAAAAATCCTTTAAAAAAACAACTGCTTACTACAGACATTTGAATAAAAATAAAATAAAATTAGTTTTCTCGATTCCATTGGTAGCACGTGCGTTTTTATAAATACTAAAATAATAAATTATTACTTTGTTGTAGGGTATCAAATTTCCGTCAGATTCCTCAAACCCCATGATCTTCATTTTTATAAAGAAATCCATTTTTATATCTTGTATACAACGTTTTATTAATAATCTGGGCATTGATTTTTTTCTTTTGGTTTATAGGCAGCACAACAGGCTCAACAGAACGATGTTTCAGAATCTGGCTCCCAGTCTCGAGAGGTGCACCCTCACGATCAACCGGTCAATAACTGTTACAAGATGTATATGCACATTAGAGAACAGGTAAAAATACTCTCAGCTATTCCATGAATATGTCATCCACAGATGAATTTTGAAATTTTCAACTAAATCCAAACAAAATTTTGGATTTGCATCATTCCTTTGCTTCGAAATAAGGTTTTGTTTGAGTTCACGAGGTAAAATTTTTTAACAAAAAAGTTTCACAGGCATGTCCTCAGAGGTAAAGGTAGCTCGGGGACGCGTTTCGGCCTCATTCAGCCCGAGCATAACCATAAAATGGAAGGAAATGAAATGATGATGATATCTGAAAAAGAAATATGATATATGGTGTTTACTGAGGAGAGACCAACTGTTAATTTGCAGCTTTGGTCAGGGTTGCCTCGATTTTGAGGCTAATTTTGACGTCGCGACGGAGACAGATATAATCTGCTCCCAGTAAGCATCCTGAGCCCTGGATTTTTTTAAATTTGAGGGAAGTTCATGAGGTAAAAATTTTTAACAAAAAAGTTTCACGGGCACGTCCTCAGAGGTAAAGGTAGCTCGGGGACGCGTTTCGGCCTCATTAGGCCTCATTCAGCCCGAGCATAACCATAAAATGGAAGGAAATGATATGATGATGATGGTATCTGAAAAATAAATATGATATATGGTGTTTACTGAGGAGAGACCAACTGTTAATTTGCAGCTTTGGTCTGGGTTGCCTCGGTTTTGAGGCTAATTTTGACGTCGCGACGGAGACAGATATAATCTGCTCCCAGTAAGCATCCTGAGCCCCGCATTTTTTAAAATTTGAAGGAAGTTCACGAGGTAAAAATTTTTAACAAAAAAGTTTCACGGGCACGTCCTCAGAGGTAAAGGTAGCTCGGGGAAGCGTTTCGGCCTCATTAGGCCTCATTCAGCCCGAGCATAACCATAAAATGGAAGGAAATAAAATGATGATGATGGTATCTAAAAAAGAAATATGAAATATGGTGTTTACTGAGGAGAGACCAACTGTTAATTTGCAGCTTTGGTCAGGGTTGCCTCGATTTTGAGGCTAATTTTGACGTCGCGACGGAGACACATATAATCTGCTCCCAGTAAGCATCCTGAGCCCTGGATTTTTTAAAATTTGAAGGAAGTTCACGAGGTAAAAATTTTTAACAGAAAAGTTTTACGGGCAAGTCCTCAGAGGTAAAGGTAACTCGGGGACGCGTTTCGGCCTCATTAGGCCTGATTCAGCCCGAGCATAACCATAAAATGGAAGGAAATAAAATGATGATGATGGTATCTGAAAAAGAAATATGAAATATGGTGTTTACTGAGGAGAGACCAACTGTCAATTTGCAGCTTTGGTCAGGGTTGCCTCGGTTTTGAAGCTAATTTTGATGTCACGACGGAGACAGATATAATCTGCTCCCAATAAGCATCCTGAGCCCTGGATTTTTTAAAAATTGAAGGAAGTTCATGAGGTAAAAATTTTTAACAAAAAAGTTTCACGGGCACGTCCTCAAAGGTAAAGGTAGCTCGGGGAAGCGTTTCGGCCTCATTAGGCCTCATTCAGCCCGAGCATAACAATAAAATGGAAGGAAATAAAATGATGATGGTATCTGAAAAAGAAATATGACATATGGTGTTTACTGCCTCGGTTTTGAGGCTAATTTTGACGTCACGACGCAGACAGATATAATCTGCTCCCAGTAAGCATCCTGAGCCCTGGATTTTTTAAAATTTAAAGGAAGTTCACGAGGTAAAAATTTTTAACAAAAAAGTTTCACGGGCAAGTCCTCACAGGTAAAGGTAGCTCGGGGACGCGTTTCGGCCTCATTCAGCTCGAGCATAACCATAAGATGGAAGGAAATAAAATGATGATGATGGTATCTGAAAAAGAAATATGAAATATGGTGTTTACTGATGAGAGACCAACTGTCAATTTGCAGCTTTGGTCAGGGTTGCCTCGGTTTTGACGCTTATTTTGACGTCGCGACGGAGACAGATATAATCTGCTCCCAGTAAGCATCCTAAGCCCTGGATTTTTTAAAATTTGAAGGAAGTTCACGAGATAAGAATTTTTAACAAAAAAGTTTCACGGGCACGTCCTCAGAGGTAAAGGTAGCTCGGGGAAGCGTTTCGGCCTCATTAGGCCTCATTCAGCCCGAGCATAACCATAAAATGGAAGGAAATAAAATGATGATGATGGTATCTGAAAAAGAAATATGAAATATGGTTACTGAGGAGAGACCAACTGTCAATTTGCAGCTTTGGTCAGGGTTGCCTCGGTTTTGAGGCTAATTTTGACGTCGCGACGGAGACAGATATAATCTGCTCCCAGTAAGCATCCTGAGCCCTGGATTTTTTAAAATTTGAAGGAAGTTCACGAGGTAAAAATTTTTAACAAAAAAGTTTCACGGGCAAGTCCTCAGAGGTAAAGGTAGCTCGGGGACGCGTTTCGGCCTCATTTAGCCCGAGCATAACCATAAAATGGAAGGAAATAAAATGATGATGATGGTATCTGAAAAAGAAATATGAAATATGGTGTTTACTGAGGAGAGACCAACTGTCAATTTGCAGCTTTGGTCAGGGTTGCCTCGGTTTTGAGGCTAATTTTGACGTCGCGACGGAGACAGATATAATCTGCTCCCAGTAAGCATCCTGAGCCCTGGATTTTTTAAAATTTGAAGGAAGTTCACGAGGTAAAAATTTTTAACAAAAAAGTTTCACGGGCACGTCCTCAGAGGTAAAGGTAGCTCGGGGAAGCGTTTCGGCCTCATTAGGCCTCATTCAGCCCGAGCATAACCATAAAATGGAAGGAAATAAAATGATGATGATGGTATCTGAAAAAGAAATATGAAATATGGTGTTTACTGAGGAGAGACCAACTGTCAATTTGCAGCTTTGGTCAGGGTTGCCTCGGTTTTGAGGCTAATTTTGACGTCGCGACGGAGACAGATATAATCTGCTCCCAGTAAGCATCCTGAGTCCTGGATTTTTTAAAAGTTGAAGGAAGTTCACGAGGTAAGAATTTTTAACAAAAAAGTTTCACGGGCAAGTACTCAGAGGTAAAGGTAGCTCGGGGACGCGTTTCGGCCTCATTTAGCCCGAGCATAACCATAAAATGGAAGGAAATAAAATGATGATGATGATGGTATCTGAAAAAGAAATATGAAATATGGTGTTTACTGAGGAGAGACCAACTGTCAATTTGCAGCTTTGGTCAGGGTTGCCTCGGTTTTGAGGCTAATTTTGACGTCACGTCGGAGACAGATATAATCTGCTCCCAATAAGCATCCTGAGCCCTGGATTTTTTAAAAATTGAAGGAAGTTCACGAGGTAAAAATTTTTAACAAAAAAGTTTCACGGGCAAGTCCTCAGAGGTAAAGGTAGCTCGGGGACGTGTTTCGGCCTCATTTAGCCCGAGCATAACCATAAAATGGAAGGAAATAAAATGATGATGATGGTATCTGAAAAAGAAATATGAAATATGGTATTTACTGAGGAGAGACCAACTGTCAATTTGCAGCTTTGGTCAGGGTTGCCTCGGTTTTGAGGCTAATTTTGACGTCGCGACGGAGACAGATATAATCTGTCCCCAGTAAGCATCCTGAGCCCCGCATTTTTTAAAATGTGAAGGAAGTACATGAGGTAAAAATTTTTAACAAAAATGTTTTACGGGCAAGTCCTCAGAGGTAAAGGTAGCTCGGGGACGCGTTTCGGCCTCGTTAGGCTTGATTCAGCCCGAGCATAACCATAAAATGGAAGGAAATAAAATAATGATGATGGTATCTGAAAAAGAAATATGAAATATGGTGTTTACTGAGGAGAGACCAACTGTCAATTTGCAGCTTTGGTCAGGGTTGCCTCGGTTTTGAGGCTAATTTTGACGTCACGACGCAGACAGATATAATCTGCTCCCAGTAAGCATCCTGAGCCCTGGATTTTTTAAAATTTAAAGGAAGTTCACGAGGTAAAAATTTTTAACAAAAAAGTTTCACGGGCAAGTCCTCAGAGGTATCGGTAGCTCGGGGACGCGTTTCGGCCTCATTAGGCCTCATTCAGCTCGAGCACAACCATAAAATGGAAGGAAATAAAATGATGATGATGGTATCTGAAAAAGAAATATGAAATATGGTGTTTACTGAGGAGAGACCAACTGTCAATTTGCAGCTTTGGTCAGGGTTGCCTCGGTTTTGAGGCTAATTTTGACGTCGCGACGGAGACAGATATAATCTGCTCCCAGTAAGCATCCTAAGCCCTGGATTTTTTAAAATCTGAAGGAAGTTCACGAGGTAAAAATTTTTAACAAAAAAGTTTCACAGGCAAGTCCTTAGAGGTAAAGGTAGCTCGGGGACGCGTTTCGGCCTCATTAGGCCTTATTCAGCCCGAGCATAACCATAAAATGGAAGGAATGGTTATGCTCGGGCTGAATGAGGCCGAAACGCGTCCCCGAGCTACCTTTACCTCTGAGGACTTGCCCGTGAAACTTTTTTGATAAAAAGTTTGTAGTCAAGACCTGTAAATATTCGTAGTAATAATTAGGGATTGACCAATACGGTTTTTTGAGGCCCATACCGATATTGGCCGATACCGATATACGTATGGCCGATACCGATATACGCATGGCCGATATCGATATACGCATGGCCGATATCGATACACGCATGGCCGATAAAGATATACGCATGGCCGATAGCGATGTGAATATAATAATGAAGAATTAACTACAGAATTATACAATATTCTACGAGGATGGGATGAAAACTTTCCGGCCTAGCCTATAGCAGGCCCGATTTGCTTTCGTGTTCCAACGTGTTTGTGTAGCCTTGCTTGTGATCAGTATACGCTCGAAGTTTAAATTGAGTGCGTCAAGTAGTTTGTGTCCTGCTTATTTTGAAAGTTTATACAGTGTGTCAATTTTAAAAGATGGAAAAAAGAGATAACAGCCGTGATAAAATATTTTCATATCAAAGGGTTATCGCCGACGGAAATAAAAGCTGAACTAGATGCTACACTAGGGGAATTTGCTTCTTCCTATACCACAGTTAAAACCTGGATATCGGACTTTAAACGTGGTCGTACTAGTACTGATGATGCTACGCGTTCTGGCAGGCCAAAAACGCCAACTTCTGAAGAAATGGTGCAAACCATTCACAAACTAATTCTAAAAGATCGCAGATTAAGACTGGAAGAGGTAGCTTATGTGCCGCTTTTGCTCAGGCCAGATCAAAAGCTCGTGCGTCTAACCATTTCAGAGGAGAATTTGGCACTGTTTAGACGTGATTCAGGGGACTTTTTGCGTAGATTTATTACGGTTGATGAAACATGGGTTCATCATTATACCCCTGAAACTAAGCAACAGTCCAAACAATGGACGGCAAAGGACGAACCAGTTCCAAATAAGGCAAAGGCAGTACCGTCTGCTGAAAGGTCATGGCCACGGTCTTTTGGGACGCTAAAACACTCCTCATAGATTATCTCGAAAAAGGAAGAACAATAAATTCAGAGTACTACAGCGACTTACTGGACCAGCTCAAGCCGAATATAAGTGAAAAACGCCCTAGTTTGGCAAAAAAGAACATTTTGTTTTATCAGGACAATGCACCTTGCCACAAGTCAGCTCCAAATCCATCAGCTAGGCTTTGAACTGTTAAACCATCCATCTTATTCGGTACGATATACGTTTATTCATCTCTAACTATCCCGTCCCCGTCAGACTTTTATTTGTTTCCAAACCTACAAAAATTTCTTGCTGGAAAAAATTTTTCCTCAGATTTAGAAGTCATTGCCGCTACAAACGTCTATTTTGACGAGTTGGATAAATCAGACTTCAGTAATGGCATTAAATCAGTTGAACATCGTTGGGCCAAACGTATTACCTTACAAGGGGACTATGTAGATACTCTGCCAATATATAGGCCCCTAAGCTCACACTAGGTACTATAGTTATAGTGTACGTGTGAGCTAATATAACTAAAAACTGAAATATATTTTATTCAACTCCAGACTAAATTACCTTTTGTTTGATACCACACAATTTTTGAAATCTACTCCCACCCTTAAAAAAAACAAAAACTAAAATGTATTTTGTTAAACTCCGGACTCAATTACCTTTTGTTTGATATCACACACGCCATATTTTCACTTAAACTCTAATTTTTAAACTATACCCCCACCCTTTGTTTTTAAATAAATTAAAATGTATTTTGTGTAACTGCAGACTCAATTACCTTTCGTTTGATATCACACACGCCATATTTTCACATAAACTCTAATTTTTTAAATCTACCCCCACCCTTTTATTTGGTTTGTGTTCGGTGGATTTTGTTCATTTTTAAATGGGACCATCTCAACCCAAGACCCAGCCTAGGTACCAAATTTCATTACAATCGGCCAAGCGGTTTTTGAGTTATGCGCGTTGGTCGTTACAGACAGACATACAGACAGACAGACGGCGCAACAAAAAAGTTTCAAAATCATCTGAAACGCAAAGATATATAAAAATTTTTAAAATCGGAGCAACTTTTTTTTTTCTCGAAAAAATTAGGATCACCATAGCTCACACTACTATAGTATAGTATATGTGTGAGCTAAAAAATAAGTTATTATTTAGTCACTATGGTGTTGGGTTCTATGTTAGGCCGGAAACTTTTCATCCTATCCTCGTAAATATAAAGGATGGTTTGAGTTCTGAGAAATTAATAAACTCAAGGATCTCGAAAATTGAAATCAAACCAAACATAGCGAATTCTCAGAATAATAATCCGTTGTGTATTACTAACATTCCATATGTTCAAGGGGTTTTAGAGGGGGACTATAAAAACTATTTTTTCAACCAATATAATGGTTCGGAAGAGTACTGTGTGTAAAAAAACTTGAGGCTTTGGACAAAGAAACGAATGTAGGAAAGCCACAACGCGACGTTGCCAAAACCAAAACAAATCTAGGTTTATTAATGAAAAACGTAACAAACATATCGTGATATTCTCAAAGTATTTTTCATGTCAGCATTACAAGTGCTTTTATTTGCAGATCGAAAAGCGGCGCAAAGGGCTCTTCCCAGTGCTACCCAAACCTCCGCAGGGTTTCAACGATTATCTCATGAACCGTGGCAGTTACGTTCTGGCAGGAACTGCTCCGACGACACCTAACATCACCTATCCCAACAATCTGCCCATTCAAATGAAGGATCTATTCGCCGACCAAGAGAAGGAAAGATACAAGCTTAGAATGAGGGTAAGAAATTATTTAAAAAATTTTAAACGTACTATACTTACGACGACGAACCTACTATAGTTAGGGGTAACTAGAGTCCCTGTAGCTTGACATATTTCGATATATTATCAGGGCTATTAAAACAGACGGGCCACGATCCACCACTTTGTTGACGTCACATCGGGGGCTGATTTTTTTTTATGGTCACGTCACGACACAGCTGATTGTCTTTAAAATATTGAAGTTGGAATGACTGCGTCCTTGTTTGGGAAAAATTCCGATCAGGTGATAATTTCTCTCTTTGTTGAAAGTAATGCTCTTTTTGATCACCTGATCATTTTGGAAAAAATCATGCGCGTTTTTACGCACGCTGGGAGTTTGAAGCGCCACCCTGTGTTTGACAGGGGAATGAAGAAACTCACTTCCGACAAAAAACTGAAAGAAGTGACACGTGGTGTTGAGTTTAAGACCGAAATTCCAACCACAAGAAAAGGCCGCGGCCGCGAGAAAGTGTGGAACTGCTGTTAAATGAAAGAAGATAAGCTTCTAGCGTGTTGCCGATTTTTTTCCTTTGTTTTTAGTTTAATAGACGTCTCTTTTCCCAGACGGGGCAAATTTTACTTTGGGGTAATTTTTTGGGATATCCCTAGTTTTCTCCCCTTCAGGGCTCAGATGTCTTATAACAGTTGGCATGCGGTACATGGCGGGTAATTTGAATTCAAAATAAGGAATGCAAAATCTTGAAGATTTTAAGCTTTTAATCATCTTGCATCCTTACAAAAATTTGGTGCAATATTGGGAGGGCGTCTGAGAATATTTCACTGAAGTTTCGCGGAAATCTGTAGTGCCATTTTGAAGATATCATAAAAAAACGTCTGACCTCCGATAAGACCCATTGTAAAAGTCAGCCCCCCGAGAACAGCTGATTTTTTCAGGGTTGTGGCCTGTATTTTTTGTTGGCCTTGATATTATATCAAAATATGTCAACATACAGGGACTCTGGGGGTAACATCTGTCTTGGGCATCAACGAATTGGGCAATGTTGATGATCAATACAAGGCCGTGGTTCCGAAGTCACGGTAGGTGGAAGGTTTCGTGGCGGTAGCGGTTGGTCTTCATGTAGTATGAATGAGTCGTTTGTAAGAGGGAATGAGTTGATTGTCCCGGGCGCGTATTTACGTTTCCGTGCTCATTTCACGTCGGCGCGGTTTTGAAATAGACACGGAAATGTTACAATATATTTGGGTTCAAATACGTGTTGATTTTAAGAGTTTTGATCTCGAAATGAGCACGGATCTGTAAGAGAACATCGCTCATTAAACTATTACAAAAGCGTATTCAACTGTCAGGTTAAAACGCTAACATAACGAAAGCTAATCAATCAAATCTAACCGAACCGAACCAAAGCAAACTGAACCAATAATTTTTTTCAAAAAAAAAACTTTCCTGACTTCCTACCCGGGATCCTAGAGGATGTGAATCCGAACCGAATTGAACCAAACCGAACCGAACCAAAGCAAACTGAATCAACAATTAAAAAAAAACTTTCCTGGGATCTTAGAGGGTGTGAATAGTGTTGTAGTTTAGTTTGGTAAGGTTAGGTTTGGTTCGGTTTAGTTAGGATCGGTTCGGTTCGGATTCACATCCTCTAGGATCCCGGGTAGGAACTCAGGAAAGTTTTTTTTTGAAAAAAATTATTGGTTCAGTTTGCTTTGGTTCGGTTCGGTTAGATTTTATTGATTAGCTTTCGTTAGGTTAGGTTTTTGAAACTTTCTATTTTCATGTGGTTAGAAATCAAGTGAAAATCATTTAAATCATTAAAATTTATTAATAACAGAACAACATCTGTCGTCGTAGTTGCCGGTGTAAGACAATGAACACTGAATTTTGCAGGTATAGTTAATGTAAGAGTGTTCTTCAAACTTCAAAGAATTTCAAAATCTTGAGTAATTAGTACAAATACTTTTAAACTGTTCCATAATTTCCATATTAACAAACATATAACCTCAAAATCAAACTAATAAACAACGTGAATCCAATTTAAGTTTCAAATGTGCACTAATAAGTAAACCCCTGCGCTGCGTAATTTAATACAAATCCGTGCCTTGTTCGAGCCTCGGCGCCTTAAAATCAACACGCATTTGTAACCAAATATGTTGCAACATTTCCGTGTCTATTTCAAAACAGCGCTGCCGTGAAATGAGCACGAAAACGTAAATACGCGTCCCGGGCACCAACTGACTTCGAGTCAGATTATCCTATTGTCCACCGAATTGAGCTGACAAATTGTCTGCAATAAGCAAGCGAGCCAATTACTATTATTAGGACCATTTTTAATTTTTTTAAATATTTTATTAAATAATTTCAGTATTTTTTTCGTTATTTCAGCATGTAATCGAAAAAGAGAAGCTAGTCCTCTCGGTAGAGCAAGAAATTCTTCGTGTTCATGGCAGAGCGGCTCGTGCTTTGGCCAATCAGTCTCTACCCTTTTCTGTGTGCACCATTTTGAGGGACGAGGAGGTTTACAATTTGATCACACCCGAACAAGAGGAGAAAGACAGGAATGCTAGATCAAGATACAATGGTGAGTTTATAATAGTGTTAATATAACTAAAGTCGCTAAAACAGAGTTTTTTTTCATAAAATAAGATAAAAATACAGTTTAGTTGTGCAGAATATTTTCAAAAAATGAGGCAAAAATTACGAAAAAGTGAGTTTGACGAAACAGTTGCCTTCTATTGTTAAATATTAACCTAGCAGACAAATCAGTAAGTAGTTTAAATAATACTCTGTGCCTGTTTTATGCAATTATTTACTAAATACGATTTTAAACTGGTAAAGCGGCTAACTTTGGATCATTTTTAAAAAAAAAATCGTGTTGGTATTTTCTTTTTTCATTGGTGACTGTTCTATTGTATCTAGCCATGACTTGGTTGCTTCAGAACACTTAAAAAATCTTTTAATTCACAAAATTTATTCTAGAGGGAGTCAGTGGTTCAAACAAAACCATAATTAACATAATACTTTATTGGGTTTTATAAGGGTTGCGTCAACGTTCTGATTTCTCCTATATGACTCAGTAATAAGGGTTACCGCCACCACAACGCAAACATTTTAGATTTTATTGGAGGTTTATAAATAGGTTGCCGCCACCCTTATATGATTACTTATTTAAGCGTTATAAAAGTTATATAAGGGTTCCATAAACGTTCTCGCCACCTCGCTATAAAATTTTAGGTTTTATAATTTGCTAGCCGCAAATAAAATTTTAGGTTTTATAATTTGGTAGCGCCTAACAAACTTTATAAAACATAAATTGTTACTGTGGCTGATTTAATTGAACCCTTAAGCTCTCTGACCCTCATATCCACCTAGAAATTGTTAAGGTTTTGGTGAATATTTTCATCACAATGGACCGGAAGGTCTAAGTGAGATCAGCGGACGGTACGCCCTGCCACCTTACCCAACCTAGCATGATGGGGGATAGCTAGACTAAGAAAATGTAAACACCTATAGTTGATAGTGTATTAAAGTGACACCGCGTCATCAAAACGTTGATGGATGGGAAGGGAGTAGAGGGGTACATACACGCACGCACTTCCTTTAATTTTTTTATTGATATTGATTCCCAAAATGAGGCACTGCACTAATTAGTCATTAGCTTACTATTTTACTTTCTTTTTATTGATGTCTTCTAAACGATTTCATTAGAAAGGAACATACATATATACTCTTACCTGGTTGTTACGAACATATTGATTTTGCCGGGCTTTGACGTTTTCTATTCGTTGTTGTTTTGACTGTTTATGTCAAACAAATTATGATGGAGCTTTTTACAAAACAAATTACCGTTTTTGCAACTAAATCAATATTTGCGCACATTTTAATATAATTTTGGATCCTCTTTTATGTTTCGGATCTTTATTTATTAGGTAAGTATCTATTTGATCTGTCCTTTAAAAGGTCTTAGAGTTTTATCCTTCGAACATTAAACCCCGAGCGGCACACTGCATGTACAAAGTGAAACACTTTTTACTTAGATTTTGCCGCAAAATTTGGTTTACCATAGCTATGACGCGGTGCCACTTTAATACAATATCAACTATAAGCGTGTTAAAAAATGTATTTTTCTAAAGAAAAAACCCTTTTCTTTTTTCAGGCCGTCTGTTTCTAAGCTGGCTCCAAGACGTGGACGACAAATGGGAAAAGATCAAGGAACACATGTTACTCCGTCACCACAACGAGGCAGAATCACTGCACGCGGTGCAGAAAATGGACTGGGAATGGAAACTTAAAGAGCACAGTCTGTGTGACCGCAAGACCACGCCCAAAATCGAAGAGGCCCACGTGCCTATGGTGCATGTTAGCGACGATTTCGATCTTTTGCCGGCTTAAGTATGCAAAAAGTGGCAACATTGCTTTTCAAAATTTGTACAGGTCCTTCATTTGGAAATGCGAATGATTTACCAGCGAAGCATAGCAGAGGCTTGGCAACGCAGCTTCTTAAGCAATTTTTCACACAATAACGGCTGGTTTTGTTGCAATGAACCGAACCAACCAAAATAAAAAAGTGGTTACACCATGCGTTTGACATTACAATTAAAAAAACTGAAAATTTGGCTGAAATAGAAGGTAGGCAACTCGTTAGGCAGGTTACCCAAGCTTACTATACTTTGATTTTATCGCGGTCCATGTCAAAAGGGCGGAGACTATTAGTTGTTATTATATTTTTGTTGGAAAATAAAGAATTTATCCAAAATTTAATTTAAAAAACTGGCACAACATAAATAAACAAAAAGAGCAGCTGACAAGCATTTAATATTTCTAAACCAGAGAACAAAAAGTCCAACTGAAAATTTACCACTTTAACTTTAAATCCAATCGGTTTATGCTTAATTATCCGTGGTGAACGGGCTCGACGTTGCCAAATTTTGCTCAAAGTATAGGTCTTCTATAAAAGCGCGCGCGATCTATTGCATTTTTTAATGGAGGAACTGTACCACATGATGCTGGCAATTTTGAATGTGTTACTAATTCAAAATTGAACAAAGCGGGCTAATCATTGCCTTTATTAACATTGATATCTAAAGAATTGGCCAAAAGTAGATGATTAACTAACTCCTCAACATTGTATGT
This sequence comes from Aspidapion aeneum, assembly GCA_963576565.1. Taxonomy (NCBI): domain Eukaryota; kingdom Metazoa; phylum Arthropoda; class Insecta; order Coleoptera; family Brentidae; genus Aspidapion; species Aspidapion aeneum. The sequence goes on from OY755043.1 coordinate 14,554,491, forward strand.
AAATATGATAACTTTTTTATTGTTCTCAAAAAGACACTAAATGGGAGAAAACAAATGAAGTAAGAACAGGATTGGAGTTTTTAAATGCATCCCTTGTTCTTTGATAGTTTGTACAGGATCAGATTTAAATACAATTTTAGGGGGTTGCTCCACTTCTGGCTGATTCTTTATACAGTGTGTCCCCGGGTGGAGTTGACAAGAGGAAAAAATCCTTTATTTTAGATTTTACGAAAAAAACTCACTTTATAAAAAATTCTGCTTGTTAAAAAATTCAGATTATCATAATAAAATCTTTGATTAGATGTACAGGGTTTTATCAAATTAAGAAACATGTAATTAATAAGAGGAGAAAAATCTTTATTTTTGATTTCACGAAAAACATCACTGTTTATAATGTGACATTGATAGATTTATTTTGTTGATTGTCATATTGATTTTTAAGTAATGGGTTTTATATTTTGTTCCATATTATGTTATCTTGTTTTTTCATCAAATGTTTAACTTTTAAAAATTAAAACCTGGATACATGTTTAAATGGATCAAACTTTAAATTTAACATTATACGGTATCCCCAATCTTTTACACCTCACCCTCCTAGATTAACTGGTATTTTGCGTATTATAAACTTTGTTTCGCCAAATTATATCGCGGAATTTTTTTAACACAAACTGGCTCCTGTATTTTAAAAGGAAGTGATAAAATCGCTATGGGCCCACGAGAGCTTCTGACCAGGTCAACATCTACAAAATACTAAAATTGGATAGGATCTAACCTATATTATACAATAATTTTTACTTTACAGGGTTTTATCAAATTAAGAAACATGTAATTAATAAGAGGAGAAAAATTTTTATTTTTGATTTCACGAAAAACATCACTCTTTATAATGTGACATTGATAGATTTATTTTGTTGATTGTCATATTGATTTTTAAGTAATAGGTTTTATATTTTGTTCCATATTATGTTATCTTGTTTTTTCATCAAATGTTTAACTTTTAAAAATTAAAACCTGGATACATTTTGTCTTCCTAGATTTTGTACTTTCATTTTATGTTGTGATACAAACAATTTTGTTTCATATTTTGCTTTACTGAATTAATACGGTCCTCTTCCTCTTGAAATATTTTATGTTTGTATCGTTATCTCAGTTTTTTGACAAGCATAATTTTTTACACAGACTGATGTTTTTCGTGAAATTAAAAATAAAGATTTTTCTCTTATTATTTACATGTTTCTTAATTTGATAACACCCTGTACATCTAATTAAAGATTTTATAATGGTAATCTTAACTTTTCAACAAAAACAGGGAGTTTTTTCGTAAAATCAAATATAAAGGATTTTTCCTCTTGTCAACTCCATCCGGGGACACACTGTATGTAATTTTTGTTTATCTTAAAGCAATGCCAAAACGGTAGAGCTATTTAAAACATTCAATTTTTTTAAATATTTTTATCTATTTAACTTCTAAGTTTTTTATTTTGACATTTCTAGAATTTATTTTGAAATGTGATTTTACTTTTAAGATTTAGGACTAAAATACAGTATAAATTAATACACAAGGCATTTTCTTTTTAAATTTGACAATTTATTGTCAACTTTATAAAAAACTAAATATCTTACAATGGAAATGAGGTTAAAATAAATGTTAAATAATAATGAATAAGATTACAAAACATGTAAACCAATTTGTACATGAAAACGAAACTAAATTAAATTTCGAATTAGTTAAAAATTTACACACACAGTGTGATAACTATAGAAGACATCAAACTACAAACTACACAAGTAGAAATTTTTTCAAAAATTGCTTCAAAAAATAAATAATAACATTTAAAGTACAATCTTCTGATTTTATTTTTAAAGGATTTGACAAAACTTAAAAATCCTGGTCACCAGATTATTTTCCAAATTTCATCATAAAATATAATTTAGGATTTTTTTTCTTCATTTTTAAATCAAACTGTAAGGTAATAAAAATAGAAAAGTTGAAACCATAACCAACACTTGCTTTAGGAGAATATACAAGTTTTATCAGTATCCAAAGAAATAACCTATTTTGTGCCAATCCTAGTAAAAATTGTAGGTTGTTATAGTCCTTGCCATACGCAGTTACACTTTTGTGATTTTGACATGAAATAAACATATTTCCGAACCAGAAATATATTAAAAAGTTGTTATAAAATTAAAGGTAAAACTGTCATTGTTTCTGGATAAAAAGATGCTGACTGTGGGTTGACAAAAACCCACAGACAAATTATCACAGCTTTTTGTTGTTCGCAGTATGCATATGATAAATAAAGAGGTTGGAAATGTCACAAAAGTGTAACTGTTTATGACAAGAACTATACTAGATGTGTGTCCCTTGTAAAACTTACCTCAAATATGTGTTAAAAAAAATAAAAATAAAACTGGACCGAACCAGTGCATGTGGTTTTTATAAAATTTTAGTAAGCTGTAGATATTATGACTGGTGGCTAAGACATGAGCGAGTTTGTACAAGAATTAAGTCTACCAAGCAAGTGAACCTAACAAAGGTGACGTTTTACATTGTTTCCACTGACGCTATACACCGGGTGATCCAGGATGGTGGCCAACCCCAATTTTTTTTCTGCCTATTTCAAATAGAGAACTAAAACTTGATGAAATTTGAACTTTTTTGGCCAGTTACGAGACTACCAATTTTCTTACACCCTGTACATTTTGGATCCATAGGAATATTATGCGTTCAAATTATGATAGCTTTTAAAAAGAAAAACTAATATCACAGCCTTCGTAAACTAACGAGCCACGAACCAGAAGAAACGGCAACACAGCGTGGAGGCCAGTCATTTTCGTCCACGTGCGTCGCCCACCACGCTAGTTACTGGGCGTTTCCGCGCAGATAATGTTTTTTTTTTAACTTTTAGTATATTTCAAATCGCGTTACCAAATAAAACAACTGTTCTGGTTTTAGTGAGATGTGTGGTGAACTTAAAATTATATTACCTACTTAATAAAAGCTGTCTAAAAAAGACCTTTTGTACACCGGTAATAAGTGAGGTTAGATGTTTGTTTTTGTTTGGAATTTTTGGTCTGTTTTTTCTTTTTAAATTTTAAACATGCCGCGAAAGTGTTGGGTACCCGGTTGCAAAAGTAACGATGCATTAATGAAGAGGGTCACGAAACAACCTTTAGCTTCCCAAAAGAAAATTACCTAAAAAATGCTTGGCTTCAGGCCATACACAGAGAAGATTATGTTGTGACTGCATCTTCAGTGGTTTGTTGGAAACATTTTGACATAAGTGACGTTGGTAGAACCGAGATAATTAGGGATAAAGAGGGAGTACAAAAGGAGGTGCCACTAACATTCCCTAAGTTAAACAATGGGGCAATACCTCGGCTATTTGAATCTCAACCCGAGTATATGTCAAACCCCAAACCTCCAGTAAGAGAAAATCCTGACGACAACGAAAAAAATTGAAGAAAGGGAGGGTATGGAAATATATATTGCATTTATAGACTTCGAAAAAGCATTGAGCACTGGGCAGTAAAAGATCTTTAATTAATAGCCGAATAGATCACAGATATACAGACTTAATAGCCAATATATATAGTGAAGCACCAACATTAATCAAAATCCACAGAGGAACCAAGCCAATCCGCATAAGAAGAGGTGTCAGCGTGACACAATATTCCCTAAATTATTTAACCAGGCCCTAGAAGATGTTTTTAAAAGCTTAGATTGGGAAGAAATAGGCATCAAAGTAAACGGACAATTCTGAACCACCAAGATATGCTGATAATATCAATCAATCTAAAAGAAAATAGAACAAGTAGAGGAATATATAGGACCCGGGACAAATTATTAAACTGAAAAAAGAAAAGCAAACAACTGAAATCAAAAGACGAGTAAGATTGGCCTGGGCAGCATTCGGTAAATTAAGCAACATATTAAGAAATAAAAAATATCCTCAGTAACTTAAAACGGAAGTGTATAACCAATGTATCCTCCCTGTACTTACCTATGAATCCCAGACCTGGACACTTACAAAATCAAACATGGATAAGGTAACAAAAGCCCAAAGATCAATGGAAAGACAAATGTTACATGTAAAGCTAACAGGTAGAAAAGGAATGAATTGATAAGAAATAAAACAAAAGTAAGGGATGTCAGAGCAGAAGTAGCAAAATTAAAATGGAAATTTGCCGGTCATATTATCAGACAGAAAGACGATTGATGGAACAAATGTATTGTAAACTGGAGAACTTGGCCAAAGATGGATTGACAAAGGCTAAATAGAATAGATATAAAAAAAAGGTAAGTTCATTTAAAGTTTAAATTAACATGGTACCACTTAAACTAGATTCATAGTTCTGTAAAGTAAGCAGTCAGACAAGAAACTATCCCACAAACATCCTGTTGTTCAAACTTGACAGTAATAACTTAGCAGTAAGAAAGGAACAATTTTTATTTCTTACTTCTCACTTCATACTGCTTACTTCACGGTACTATGAATCGAACTTTAGGGTTGTTCTCACAAATTGTTTAAAAGTAATTTCTCTTCTGTTTATTCTAGGTTTTGTTACATATTTTTTAACATGATTAATGGCCACTGATATTTATTTCCAAATGTTCTGTTTGTTTTAAAAATTAAATGTAACACGCCTAAACACAGTTTATTAGTTTTTACAAAAAAAAAAAATACAAAATCGCCAAACTACAATCAAAACAAATAGCAGATGTTTATATCTCCCATGTATATATCGGCCCACCAGCCGGCCAATTTGCGATGTTGCCTTTTCTGATTCGTGGCTCGTTAGTTTACGAAGGCTGCGCTAATATATATATTTTTTTTTCAAAGGTGAGTCACCTGCTAAAAAACTTTAAATTTAACATTATATGGTATCCCCAATTTTTTACACCACTCTATCTTAAAAAATCCATCAAAAACGGGGTGTCACCCTCATAGATTAACTGGTATTTTGCGTATTATAAACTTTGTTTAGTTTAGTTTGGCCAGTCACGAGACTACCAATTTTCTTACACCCTGTAGATTTTTAATTTTTGGATTCATGGAAATATTATGCGTTCAAATTATGATAGCTTTTAAAAAGAAAAACTAATATATATATTTTTTTCAAAGGTCATGAGGTCACCTGCCAAAAAACTTTAAATTTAACATTATATGGTATCCCCAATGTTTTACACCACTCTATCTTAAAAAATCCATCAAAAATGGGGTATATTATTATTATGTGCGTATTATAAACTTTGTTTAGTTTGGCCAAATAGAGAACTAAAACTTGAGGAAATTTGAACTTTTTTGGCCAGTCACAAGACTACCAATTTTCTTACACCCTGTAGATTTTTAATTTTGGATTCATGGGAATATTATGCGTTTAAATTATGATAGCTTTTAAAATATATATATATATATATATATATATATATATATATATATATATATATATATATATATATATATATATATATATATATATATATATATATATATATATATATATATATATATTATTTTCAAAGGTCATGAGGTCACCTGCCAAAAAACTTTAAATTTAACATTATATGGTATCCCCAATTTTTAACACCTCTCTATCTTAAAAAATCCATCAAAAATGGGGTGTCACCCTCTTAGATTAACTGGTATTTTGCGTATTATAAACTTTGTTTCTTCAAATTATATCGCGGAATTTTTTTAACACAAACTCGCTCCTGTATTTCAAAAGGAAGTGATAAAATCGCTATGGTCCCACGACAGCTTCTGACCAGGTCAACATCTACAAAATACTAAAATTGAATGGGATCTAACCTATATTATAATAATAATTTTTACTTTTAAAATTAAAATAGCAAACACAGGATTTCAGTTTCTGTTTTTTTTTTAATTTGGACTAAGAACCCGCAGTCCATTTCTTTAACTAGCAGGGTTGTCAAATATCTATATTATTCAAAACTATTTATTTAAAATACTCTAGCCAAGTTGTTGATATACAAAAAAAAATCAAAACTCAGTGAAACAAATAACACTAGTGTCACAGTTTCTGAAAAAAGACTCAACGTCAACATTTGACGACCGAACTCAATTCAACCAACTGCTGTGCAAACTCGGGGAACTCACTCCGAATCGGAAAATACGTACTTGGATTTGGGGGCAGCGGCCGCTCGTCGCTGTTCTACAGTCTTTACGGGCAGCGGCGACGAGCTGATTTCGTCGTCATCTTCAATTACAAAGGCTTCGTCATCATCGTCTGAGTCGTTCTTCTTTTTTCCTTTGCCTACAATAAAATGTTAAGTTATATAGAAATGACGACAAAAAACGTCAAATCGTAATTTGGGCAAAAATAAGACAATCGAAAACAAGCGCGGATTTGAGGGGGGTAACGCAGTAATCGCAGCCAACGATAAAGACCGGCCATGGCGCGTTATAAGCAAGTAGGCGGTCACGTGATCTTAGGAGTCCCAGGACTCTTATTGTATTGCTTAATATATTATATTTTTTTACACAATTTAAATAAATTAACAAAAAATTTTTGTTCTTTAATAGGCAAAAATTGAAAAAAATATTTTGCTGATATATGTGTTTATTATGGATAAAAGAACTGATTCTATAAAATACAAAATTATACAAAATTTGCACTCTAATATCTTCAGGTACATATATTAGGTACATACATAATATCGTTAGTAACTTCAAATCTATACAAGTCTTTCAAAATTGGACATATCAAACCTAAGCTTTTAGTTTTTTAATTTTTCTTTGACTGTCATCATCTTTGGGTTCTCATTCAAAGATTTATTAGCAGACACTAAATCATTGTGCTTTTTAATAAAATTATTTAAAAAAACTTTACATGCCCTTAAACTAATTTTTTCAAGCTTTGACAATAGTTTTTCTCCACAAAAACACTCGCTAGCGTTATCTGAAGAAAAATTTTCAATATAAAACATTTCACAATAATTTATTAAAAAGAAACAAGTGATTTTGTGAATAAGTGAGATGGTTTTCCCATTCAATGAACTGAATGTAGTGGTCGTCAATAATTTTTTGAAAAATTACCCAGCACAAAGTTTAATATCTATTTCAATAAAGTGTAAGTTAACTACCAACTCATGTTCTTTTAAAAGCTGTATCTTACTTTTTAAATCTTTCACACTACCAGAGAGATTACTATCTGTTAACAATATTTTACAAATCAGTTTTTTAATATTGCGAGGGTGCGGAAGACATATTACCTTAGAATTGTAAATTGACGTGTATGCACTGGATAACTGGATAAACAAAGATGAAGCCAACATTAAAGTGTATCCACCATATCTTCGATTCTCAGGTTACCTTTTTAAGAGACCTAATTGTTCAATAAAGAAATGACAACTGAACACATTTTTCACTCTCACTATCGAAAATGTCACTAAGGATGTCTATTACTTGATCAATCTTATCCAAGATCTTAATCTTTTACCACTTCTTTCCCGTTTGCAACATATTAGGTTTCAGTTTTATAGTTGGACCGACAAGGAACAACACTAATTACACGTTCGCGGCATTGTTTATCTTATAGGTATTTTCTTTAAAATTTACTCATTAGTCATTAATTATTTTAACGCAGCCCACTACAGTCTTTTTCGTGGGCTGCGTTATTTTAATAACTTTGATAAAATTCACATAAAATTCGTGCCCGAATTAAAAAATCGACATAAACAAACATACCAAAACTGAACACACACATGTTTTATAATGACAGCGGGCCGTGAGGCGTTTTTTTGTGGGACTCCTACGGTCACGTGATATTTCCGCGCCCGGGCCGGTCTTTCTCGTGGGCTGCGGCAGTAATTACCCCCCTCCCTCCTAGAACAAAAAATAGCACTTTTTGTTATTGATTATAGGGAAAATAGGCGAATTACCCCCCCTCCTAGATTTTCACCCAGATCCGCGCTTGATAGAAAATAATTTAAACGAAACTTTTAAGTTTTGAATATACAGCTGGAATAAAACAGTAGATAACTTTTAACGACTTTATTGTTTCTCAAAGTGTTCTCCATGAAAATATATGCACTTTTGCATGCGCTCGAACCTATAATTCCACTCGTTTGTTGGTACTGTCAAAATTGCATTCTTGAAGGCGTCGACTGCTTCCTCTGGCGACTGAAATCTTTGACCACGCAGTCCGTTTTATCACCACTGACAATGCTGTACAGCGTGTCCCATTTTCGATGGGATTAAATGGGTAACTCGGTTATTATTAAAGATATCGATTTTCTGATTGCACCTTACCGTGCTCTTTTTTTGAGCCCTTAAAAATGGTGTAATCAGATTTTTGCTATACCCCGTGGTTTCGCTAATACAGGGAGTTTTTGAAAAAATTGTATTTTAATTAATTCCTTGTATCTTGCTTATTTTGCAAGATATTTTTATTCTGTAAAAACCTTTCTATGGCAACTTTTTTAGAGCAAAATAATGAAGTTGTCAATTTTTTTAAATATTGTTTAGTTTTTGAGATATGGTGTTTATAATAAAAAAATTAAATACGGACCTGGATTTTTTTTATTACTGTTTTGATTGGTTCTATGCTATTATTACCTTAAAATGATAAAACTTTAATATTTTTTTGATTTAAGGTTAAAAAAAAACTATTTAATATTTGAAAAAAAAAATTATAGTCCGAACCTGGAAATTTCCAACGTAATTATAAATTAAAAATTGCAAGACACACTAGTTGAACGATTTTTAGTATATCTGTTTTGAAATGATAATTAAAAGATTTATAAATAAAGTAAAAAACGTTAAAAAGTTACAAAAATAATATCATACTAATTATTTGATAACCGAACAGCAGGTCGTGAAATTTACAAAACAAAATTTTTGTGCATGGCTTACAATTATTTTAAACTGGCTAGAAATCGACCATATCCAGATTTTGAAAAATGTGATATATTTGACTGCTTCATTCAAGCAACAAAATCCCAATATTTAAATGGCAGAAATATTTTTATGGAAAATGCGTTAAGAAAAATTACTCAAAAATGCCAACAATGTCTTAAACATAATGGCAATCAGAAAAATTAGTTATTTTTTGTAATTTGTTTTTTTTTGTATTTTTCGTAGACTTTGTTTCAAATAAATCTGTAAATTAACGTAAAACCATTTTAATATGCTAAGTATCAAAACAGTTAAACTAAATATTGTTTAACTAGCAATTTTTAATTTATATTTATGTTGGAAATATCCAGGTTCGGACTAATTTTTTTTTTAAATATTAAATATTTTTTTTTTACCTTAAAACAAAAATTTTTAAAATTTTTATTGTTTTATGATAATACTAGCATGAAACCAATCAAAATAGTAATAAAAAAAATCCAGGTCCGTATTTAATTTTTTTATGATAAATACCATATCTCAAAAACTAAACAATATTTCAAAAAGTTGACAACGTCATTATTTTCTTCTAAAAAAGTTGCCATGAAAAGGTTTTTACAGAATAAAAATATCTCGCAAAATAAGCGAGATAGAAGGGATTATTAAAAATACAATTTTTTCAAAAACTCCCTGTATTAGCGAAACTACGGGGTATAGCAAAAATCTGATTACGCCATTTTTAAGGGCTCAAAAAAAGAGCACGGTAAGGTGCAATCAGAAAATCAATATCTTTAATAATAACCGAGTTTCCCATTTAATCCCATCGAAAATGGGACACGCTGTACACGTTTTTCGAGTTTCCCGTCTCAATGCGATCTAGAGTTTTCTGACACCAATTCTAGTGATCTCCAACTTCTTAAATTACTGCTCCCCTGTCCTTTTGTTAGGTCTAAATTGTTAAATAAATTAACCAATTCGAACGAAACGTAAACGTATCCTAACCGGTCATGTACCTGCGATGTTAGTATTATAAAAACCTAAATTACAAAAAGAAATCTCGACGTTCTTAAGCTAATCAATGAATGGCCCCTTTGTACTCAGCCGCCAGTTCAATGAATTTAGTCAAGAAATTTTGCTGGATATGGCAACATCGCACATTAATTTTCGAATTTTATTTTCGGTATCAGATCATGGATTAATTTTTTTTTACCTTTTCCTTTTTTAGGTGCCTCATCATCTGAATCCCAAGGATTCTTTTCTTTCTTCTTCCTGGCACCGCCTTTTGGTTTTTTCGCACTGTCGTCATCCGAAGTGGCGGCCTTCTTTTTCGGTTTGGTTGTCTTCTTTGGGGGACTATCGTCTTCACTATCGCTGATTGATTTCTAGAAATAATATAATTCAAGTATATTTTTTATGGTCCAGTTCACCATGTGGTGCCTTTTTGTAATGTTTAAAAAACACTAAGAAGAAGTTTTTTTCGCTAAAATTTTAGGTAAACATAGCAAGTACCATTAGAAAGAGACGTAAAATTTATACATGTCCTAAAAATTTCACAACAATTGGCCAAATGTTAGTCTAAACCAGGTCAGGGGCGGCTCGTCCATAGGAGCGCTGGTGCGCGCGCACCCCCAGCAAAAATAAGAAAAAAAATAAATACAAACTATTATTAAATAATTACTGTTGTTTTTTATTTAATTTTTAATGATCCCGATCCCGCTAGTGGCATCTATCGGCCATTAACGGAAGTAATTAATATATTTTCGACTTGACGCTTGCTGCCGCATACGGTGGCCTTCGATCGCCTCGCCTGGCCTCGCTTGAATCTAGATATATGAGAGGCGGGCTTGAATCTGGAGGTGCGCGTGGATTCGGCGTTCCTCTTTAATCCAATTTTTGCCACGCAATCGGATCGGAAATGCTCGGGATATCGGCTGAGAAAAGGGCAGGGTGGTGCGCTAAATCAATACACACTTGCATCGTTTTTTTATAGTTCTCAGCTGATTACTGTTTATATTATCGTTAGTATGCGTGTATTGGGCGTAATTAAAATTTATTTACGCAGTTTTTAAGTGAATTTTATGCTGTTTTCGGCTTCTTGTTTTGGTTTTTTGATGAAAAAGTCTTGGACACATTTGTCATAATTAAAAACCGTCGTATGGACTTTTTATTTAAGGACTAGGAAACTAAACAAAAAGCAGGACTGACAAAAAGGTGCGTAATATCAATTTAACATTAATTTTCAGCCGATAACCGGATAACATTGAATCAACGTATACGAACATTACAATATGAAATGGTATTTAAATCAAAAGCTAAGATAACACGGTTTTGTATGTATATCCATCGTTGGCTAAAAACTAATATGTATGTTTATTGTAGGTAATTTTTTTTGTGTACAGGCATATTTTTATTTATTGGAGACCTGCATTTTTTTACTTTGACAATCTTATTAGGTACCTAGTGGGCACCATAAGTTCTTTTATTTGGCTACAAATAAATATGCAAATTTTTTTAACTTTGTTTATTTTAAATTTATTTCGACTCACTTATTAAAGCGCACACCCATTCTTATACTTCACGAGCCGCCACTGGTCTACACCTAAATTTTTACACTTAGCAAACTTTAATTGGCAAAAATCTTGAAATATTGGTTATTTTTAGCAATTTTAAAATTTCATATCTAGACTAACTTTTTTTTATCGTTACAAAAAGGCACTACAGTGAATATCGATTATAACGACATTGAAGGAACCGCTGAATTTCGGTCGTTATAGACAAAAAAAAAATAAAAAACTGGGTTATAGATTTTTATTACGAAAAAGTTAATCTGTTCAAATTTTCATTAAAAACTCTTTTTTTAAAAAAATTAAAAACATGGAATATTTTCAGATATAAATACATATATGTAACTGTTTATATGTACATATAATGTCATTATGCATGTAGGTAGGTACAGCGTGTCCCATTTTCGATGGGATTAAATGGGAAACTCGGTTATTATTAAAAATATCGATTTTCTGATTGCACCTTACCGTGCTCTTTTTTGGAGCCCTTAAAAATGGTGTAATCAGATTTTTGCTATACCCCGTGGTTTCGCTAATACAGGGAGTTTTTGAAAAAATTGCATTTTAATTAATTCCTTGTATCTCGCTTATTTTGCAACTTTTTTAGAGCAAAATAATGACGTTGTCAATTTTTTAAAATATTGTTTAGTTTTTGAGATATGGTATTTATCATAAAAAAATTAAATACGGACCTGGATTTTTTTTTTCACTACTTTGATTGGTTCCATGCTATTATTACCTTAAAATGATAAAACTTTAATATTTTTTTGATTTAAGGTTAAAAAAAACTATTTAATATTTGAAAAAAAAAATATAGTCCGAACCTGGAAATTTCCAACGAATTATAAATTAAAAATTGCAAGACACACTAGTTGAACGATTTTTAGTTTATCTGTTTTGAAATGATAATTAAAAGATTTATAAATAAAGTAAAATACGTTAAAAAGTTACAAAAATAATATCATACTAATTATTTGATGGTAGCACAGCAGGTCGTGAAATTTACAAAACAAAAGCGTGGAATTGACATTGTCATTTTACTTGTCATTTTGTGAATGGCTTACAATTATTTTAAACTGGCTAGAAATCGACCATATCCAGATTTTGAAAAATGTGATATGTTTGACTGCTTCATTCAAGCAACAAAATCCCAATATTTAAATGGCAGAAATATTTTTATGCAAAATGCGTTAAGAAAAATTACTCAAGAATGCCAACAATGTCTTACACATAATGGTAATCAGAAAAATTAGTTATTTTTTATAATTTGTTTTTTTTTGTATTTTTCGTAGACTTTGTTTCAAATAAATCTGTAAATTAACGTAAAACCATTCTAATATGCTAAGTATCAAAACAGTTAAACTAAAAATTGTTTAACTAACAATTTTTAATTTATATTTATGTTGAAAATATCCAGGTTCGGACTAATTTTTTTTTGAAATATTAAATATTTTTCTTTTACCTTAAAACAAAAAATTTTAAAATTTTTATTATTTTATGATAATACTAGCATGAAACCAATCAAAATAGTAATAAAAAAAATCCAGGTCCGTATTTAATTTTTTATGATAAATACCAAAACAATATTTTAAAAAGTTGACAACATCAATATTTTCTTCTAAAAAAGTTGCCATGAAAAGGTTTTTACAGAATAAAAATATCTCGCAAAATAAGCGAGATACAAGGGATTATTAAAAATACAATTTTTTTAAAAACTCCCTGTATTAGCGAAACTACGGGGTATAGCAAAAATCTGATTACGCCATTTTTAAGGGCTCAAAAAAAGAGCACGGTAAGGTGCAATCAGAAAATCAATATCTTTAATAATAACCGAGTTTCCCATTTAATCCCATCGAAAATGGGACACGCTGTACATACTTAATGTACATTTGTGTACAAAATTATGAGCTTTTTCCTCAACTGTAAAAGCTTTTCGTTGAGACATCCCGTTTAATTTATACATATTCTTAGATTCAGGAGCTTACATTATGTAAACACAAAAGCACACCACATCAATAGCTTTAATACAATAAAGGTAACAGACCTTTATAATAGACCAAATGCCGATTCGCATGAATCGGGGATTTACCGTCTACAAAAAAAGGGATTCCCCGAACTGCGGCGCACAATGGCTACAGTTCCTTGTTACATGCGATATCCCTCGTCGTTATAACCGAGAACTTGGACCAATTTAAGTTAAATTATTGGTCGCTATATAAGTACGTCTTTATAGTCAACATGCCTTTAATGCATTTAGTATACAAATCGGTCGGGACCTTCGAACATTAAACTCCGTAGAAGCAGCATGATTTCTTATTGATTGAGTCTAATATTTACAAAGGGGCCAGGGGGGAAAAGAACCCAAATTGACACGTTTACATGTGATAAGATAACTAAAAAGACATAATTAAATAAACGGTATTTTCTTTAAAAATTAACATTATTTTCATTCAAAATCAAATGTAAAAGCCTATCTTACTAGTTCCACCAAGATAAATACAATAAAATATTTTTACTTTTGTCAAATTACATTAATTAATAATATTTGTGTCCATTAAACCTTCGAAAAAATTAACAGCGCGGCAAACCCGCCAACAGCGGCGTGGTCGATGACGTACTGTCACTTGTTGTTGATGGCCGTCATTGTACTTTGAATCCTTGTGGACTGATCAATGCTAAAAAGCCTGTGATTTCTAATTGTTTTTTGCGTTAAAGTCAATATGGTAAAAAAGTGGTATGTAAAACATCCTATGCCGTAGGAAATAAACGGTCCTTTTACAAATAAGTAAACAGCCATTGTTACGTAAACAAACAGCCTGTTCTTAAGCTGCCACATTGTTTTAAATGTATTATACCTGTACGATTTTGTATTATTACTATTGAGATTCAAAAAATAATATACTTGCTACAATAGAATGTTGAATGATTTTTAATATAAAAAAGTATTCTCTGGTTTAATGCTGTATTATGGTTTTGTACTATTTTTAAGATTTACAAAGAAATGTTTGTATTATTAAAGATTTAGAAATGTTTTCAAATTGACTTGACAACAATGTCTGGAGATCATTTACTCAAACGAACCTGCCTATGGTTTGAGGTTATGCTGCTTCTAGGAATTCTATGTTCTAAGGTCGGGACCTTAATATGTCGTCGCTATAACCGATATGTCGTAATATCCGATATCGTTATAACCGATATTCACTGTACATGAATTTTGAGGGGAAATTGCCAAAACAAGTGAACTGGATTGAAGTTTTCAACTTTACCACTTATTCATTAATGGTTGGTATAGGATCAGATTCATACAGAATTTTAGGGAGTTTCTTTTAATAACTTTTTTTTAAACTTACCGCCTTCTTTTTCTGAGGTTTGGGTTTATCTATTTGTTTTAAGGTCTTCTTTTTCGGTGCAAATTCGTCGTCTGAGTCTGAGCCCGATTCCAATTTGCGTTTTGATCCAGTCTCGTCATCATCTTTCTTACCTAAAACGAGTTTTATAAGAGTGAAAAACCGGTCTCCTTTTTGAAGTCAGTAGCTTTGAATATTTAAAAAACTTTATTAGTACCTAATCGGAGTAAAAATCCAGTTATAGATTAAAAATCATCAAACGTCCGCGAACTTTCAAAACCACAGAATATCATCGGAGAGTAAAAGTAAAAAAGGAAAGGTAGCACCTTCTGCGCAGCGTGCTCTCTTTACAAAAAATATCATTATTTTTGCCTCACTTTGCATATATGTAAAGGCCTATCGAGTTATATATATAGAGATCATTGGACTTAATAGGTAAATAGGTTATACACATTGGCGTAGCTAGGGGGGCCAGGGGGGGGGCCTGGCTCCCCTACCGACTACTAGTAAAAGAACATGACGCTGAAAATACATACTTTTCTATTATTATTCGGGAAATATTCAAATAAAATAGGTGCATTAAAATTTAAAATCATTCAGATAATGTTTACATTTCAGGAAAAAGCCCTTGTCTTGCGGAATTAGGCTTTTTCTCTTTAAATTAACGGTAACTTTTCTGCACTTATGCAATTTCCCGAAAATATTTTTTAAATTTAAACATAATTATGCATATTGAATATTTCATACATATTGGCGACATCTTGTAAAATATTATAGAAGTGTAAGTTAAATTTCGCATTTAAAAAAGACAGCGACCTTTGCCCTCTCTGTTTCCGAAATCGGGTTGTAGATGTCGTAAGGTTATAAAAGACCTTTTTAAACTGTTTTTCTAAAATAAATATCTTTTTAGTTTTTTTGAGGTTAGCGTTTAGTGTCTTATGAAAATTTTCCGATTTTGGTGACAATTTCATAACCATTTTCATATTAAGTTTTCCCACGTCGTTAAATGGAATAAATTCGTCGAGCAATACCGGGAAATTTTTAATATTAATACTTCTTTTAAGAGCAGAAATGACCGTTTTAAAGAATTGTATTTTTCGGTTAAATCAAACTGTTGGTCATGATTCTATCAAACAATATATAGCAGAAAACACCTATCCAAACCTCTACCAACTTTTTAAAGTTGCGAGTATTCTTCCAATTTCAAGTGCAACTTGCGAGAGGTCTTTCTCTGCCATGAGGAGAGTTTTTAATTGGCTTAGAACAACTATGACTCAAGAGAGACACTCAGGTTTGTCATTGTTATTCATAGAAAAAGATGTTGAGGTCGACTTAGACAGTGTGGTAGACGCTTTCAGTCAGCGACGTAGAAAACTTTCTTTGTAGAATTGCTGAATTACATACTTCCTGTGTATACATATAAATAAGTTGGTAAATGTATTATTAAATTTGTTATATTAAAATATTAGAACATTTAATGCGCGGATTTTTTTTTTATGCATTGTACACTTTGCACGACTCTTTAAAACCTATGTTTGCTTTTTGTTCAAGATAGACCGGGACCACGGCCCCCCCCTGAAAAGCAAGGCTAGCTACGCCAATGGTTATACATGTTAGAATAGGTCACACATTTTGGCGGAGAATATGGGGATGCCTCCCAGATGCTAAAGAATAATAATTATACAAAAATCCAGCTTGCACCTATTTTTTTTCCAAAATTCAGGGTTTTTTTCACCTAATATGACTACACTTACCAACTAACGAGTCAAACATATCCTCGCAAGACATTCGATTTGACGGTGGCGACTTTTTCTCAACCTCTGCGTCGCTGTCGTCGCTTATTACTTCTACTGGTTTGTCGCTTTCTTTGATGGCGTCGTTATCGTACAGGACCTCGTTGTCCGACATCACCTCTTCTTCGTCCGAGTCTAGGGCGTATTTGGTGACCTACAGAAAAATTAATTTCACTTAAAAAGATTTTTAAAATGACAATAAGGGCCCAACGCACCGACTTTTAAAATTTGCTTTCTTAACTATGGACTGCATTAATTTTAAGCATGCCTTATTTTTAAATTTGTTGCACCAAGCAAAAATCTCCTCTCCTTTGAGAAGAACAAGACGCTAGCGCTACCAAGTCCACTTCCAATCCCTGGCTTCGCATGCGTAGATCTACCAATATTATTTACCTCATGTATTAGAATCGATGTACAGGGTGATTTTCACTTGAATGATTCTAACCACATGAAAATAGAAAGTTTCAAAAACCTAACGAAACCTAATCAGATCTAACCGAACCGAACCAAAGCAAACTAAACCAATATTTTTCTTCAAAAAAAAAACTTTCCTGACTTCCTACCTGGGATGCTAGAGGATGTGAATCCGAACCGGACCGTACCGAACCGAACCTATCCAAACCTAACCCTACCCAACTAAACCTAATTAGCAGTACGTGTTGTAGTTTAGTTTGGTTAGGTTAGGTTTGGTTCAGTTTAGTTAGGTTCGGTTCGGATTCACATCCTCTAGGATCCCGGGCAGCAAGTCAGGAAAGTTTTTTTTTGAAAAAAATTATTGGTTCAGTTTCCTTCGGTTCGGTTAGATTTGATTAGGTTTTGTTAGGTTAGGTTTTTGAAACTTTCTATTTTCATGTGGTTAGAATCATTCAAGTGAAAATCACCCTGTATGCATCTATTCTAAGACATGAGGTAAATAATATTGGTAGATCTGCGCTTGCGAAGCCAGGGATTGAAAGTGGACTTGGTAGCGCTAGCGTCTTGTTTTGAGAAGATGCGACCACCTTGTGACCCAATCAGGCAACGCCGCTGTTTCAACCAACCAAATTTTTAAGCTATGGAAAAACAACAACACCCAGTACTTCCCAAAATAGTTTTGTCAAAAGTCATCAATTTTTCTGTGTTAAAATTTATTTAGAAAAATAAAAGTTCTTGAATTTTTGGAAGAATATTTGGAAGATGATAAAATTGAGATGGTGATACTCGATTTTGTGGTATTTGGCTGCCCTCGTCGGTACAACCAAAGGACTAAAAATTATAGCGAAATTAGGGTAAAGTGAAGAAAGGAAAATCGTGTTGTTACATAATAAAGTGCAGTATAATTTAAATGTAAGGGTTTTTTTCACTGGTCAGTCCTATCCTACCCTTAGCGCTGTACCTAACAGGCTGTAAACATTAGTTAACTCGAAAATCAGACGAAAATACTGTAATAAAAAGTAGAAGAGAGAACTTTATTTAAATTATTTTTCTTCCTTACAAATCATTTTGTAATCGATACATAGGTATATTTTTTCAGAAAAACATTGTGCCAAAAGAACCAAAATCTAGCCTTACCTTTTGCAATAAAGTTTTTCCAAATCATTCTTATTTAATTGAAGATTTTTTTTAGTTTTTATTTAAAACAAAAACATGATTCTTACTTTATTTACTCACAAAACACAAAAAGACAACTTCACTTTAATACCAACACTCTCATTTGTAGGTATTGTCAGTTGCTCTGGCTATGCCAGACGAGTAACATTATGCGACCAGCTCTTATCTTTAAACAGCTCTGAAGGAACAGTAAAGTCACGAAAAAAGGTGACTTAATTTGAACAACATTAAGAACCCATCGCACCGACTTTTTTTTTCCGTTTCTTAGCCTAAATACCTTATTTTGTAAAATTTTCTTGCACCGAAATTAAAGGCAGACTTATTCCTTCCTTATTGTTGTTAAAATCTTTTTTCGTGACTTTACTGTTCCTTAAGAGCTGCTTAAAGATAAAATGCTGGTCACATAATGTTACCCGTCTGGCATAGCCATAGCAACTGACAATACTTATAAATGAACAGAGTGTTGTGATTAAAGTGAAGGTGATTTTTTGTGTTTTGTGAGTAAATAAAGTCAGAAACATGTTTTTTTTTAAATAAAAACTTTATTGCAAAAGATAAGGCAATAAGGTGAAAAATATACCTATGTATCGATTACAAAAAGATTTGTAAGGAAGAAAAATTATTTAAATAAAGTTCTCTCTTCTACTTTTTATCACAGTATTTTCGGGTTAACTGTTGTTTACAGCCTGGTAGGTACAGCGCTAAGATTAGGATACGACTGACCAGTGCTTACAGCTCTACAACCACATTTGTAGAAGATAGAGTAAAAGTTGCCGGTAAAGTTGCCAAAAATCATATTTTTGCACTTTACTTTATTTACGAGATATGTTGAGCTCGTTTTAATTCCTAATATTCCTTTTTCGGGTAGACAATTTCATACGTCACTACATGATTTGATCAATAATGGTAAAAAATTTAAGGTTATGTATATTTTTTAAATATAATTGTGTGGGGTTTATTGTGAGGGACTAGAAAGAGTGCATTAGCGCATTTTTTATGCAAGAAATTGTTTAACTGTATCTGGCTGCAAAGTTTACTACAAAAGTATGGTCAAGAGTATTTAGAATTTTAATTTGGTAAGGATTATCAGCTTGTCTAAATGTCAAATCTAATTTCCTACAAATCAAACAAGTTTCGTGACTAATCGGGCAAAAAGGAGTTTTTGTTTCCCTCATATTTTTCCGTGGGTAGCCTGAAAGCTTAACCTCACGGGGGTCCAAGATCTAATGGACACCTAATAAGTGTTGACAGTTAACTGTTTCGTCCTTATGGGACTCCTCAGAACACTGCTGGTCAATGTGACAAATCTTGCAACGTTAATTAGACGGTTTTGTCTCTAATCAAATATAAATAGTGAGAAAACTATCGCAAGAAGCGCCATCTACCGAGATACGAGAGAAACAAAAAACAAAAGCAGGCGAAAGAAACACTACTATACAATATCGATCAATGAAAAGATCGAATGCAAATAAAAGAAAACAACTATAGTCCGTGACCTACGACAGTTCTTTGTCTTTCAGGCCGGATCAACGCATATTGCATTTTTACCCGTCATCAAGACAGTGAGCGTCAATCAACGGAATTTTTAAGCCAAATAATGCTAACAAACGTGGAATTTCGTACCCATGAATTTAAAAATCAAACAAGTTTCGTGGCTAATCGGGCAAAAAGTATTACGAAATTCCACGTTTGCTAATTTCGTACAGTTTCTTGACTTTTTCTAGGTATACAAAATCTAAACAAACATAAAATATGACGTCAACACAGTCACAGTCTGTCCCTTGGCTTCAAACCGCACACATGCGCATTTAGAAGTTTGCATATGGAAATTAAAAATTTCCATTGTTGCCAAAGGAAGCTATTTTAGCTCACACATATACTATACTATAGTAGTGTGAGCTATGGTGATCCTAATTTTTTCGAGAAAAAAAAAGTTGCTCCGATTTCAAAAATTTTTATATATCTTTGCGTTTCAGATGATTTTGAAACTTTTTTGTTGCGCCGTCTGTCTGTATGTCTGTCTGTAACGACCAACGCGCATAACTCAAAAACCGCTTGGCCGATTTTAATGAAATTTGGTACCTAGGCTGGGTCTTGGGTCGAGATGGTCCCATTTATAAATGAACAAAATCCACCGAACACAAACCAAATAAAAGGGTGGGGGTAGATTTCAAAAATTAGAGTTTATGTGAAAATATGGCGTGTGTGATATCAAACGAAAGGTAATTGAGTCTGCAGTTAAACAAAATACCTTTTAATTTATTTAAAAAAAGGGTGGGGGTATATTTTAAAAATTAGAGTTTAAGTAAAAATATGGCGTGTGTGATATCAAACGAAAGGTAATTGAGTCCGGAGTTTAACAAAATACATTTTAGTTTTTTGTTTTTTTTAAGGGTAGGGGTAGATTTAAAAAATTTGAGTTTAAGTCAAAACATGGCTTGTGTGGTATCAAACAAAAGGTAATTTAGTCTGGAGTTGAATAAAATATATTTCAGTTTTTAGTTATATTAGCTCACACGTACACTATAACTATAGTACCTAGTGTGAGCTTAGGGGCCCATATATTGGCAGAGTATTTTTACCTGTATTTATACTTGTAGGTATAAGGCCCAGTCCTAGTTACAAACATGGGTTAAGGTTAGTTAGGAGTTTTTACCTTAGTAGCAGCTCTTCTCGAGGTGGTCCGCTGGGTTGTAGGCGAGGCAGTGTTGAAAGAAACGACGTCAGAATCGCTACCGCTGTGCGACATATCTTCGTCGTCGCTATCCTTCTTCTTTCTTCCTTTCTTGGGTGAACCTTTCGGCGATCCATTAACTAAAAATACAATTTAGGAATAAATAATGGTAGTTCTTTCTGACTTTCTTTTAAATATCATTTTTAAAACTTAATTTAAATGCCACAAACCAAGTTTTCTCGAATTTGCAATCATTAATTGCTCCCCTCCCGAGTTAAATTTAATGTTTTATCTTTTTTAGTAAAACCTGCACCACTCATCACTTTGGTATTTCAAAAAATTTTTTCTTGACTTTTCCACCAATTTGCCTCACAAAATGAATTTTACATAACCGAAAATGTTATAGACCCCCTCCTAAAATAGAAAATTTTTAAAATCACCCATGTAGCTTAAAAAAGGCTTAGTTTTCCCCTAATAATACCAAAAATCTTCAAAAACATCGAACTTGGGACACCCTGTACATTTTTTAAAAATTAATTAAAATAAAAACTACAACCCATAAAAAAATTATGTTAAGAGTTTGGACTTTTCATTCTCTTTATATGAAGAAGTGTCGAATAAATTTATAAAACGACGAGGTGGTCAACCACAAGTATGGCAGTGTCAAGTTAAATTTTAATATTACTGACCCTTTAACGCCCTCTATCTTTTAAATCTAAGTAGCACTATGTTGACATTGCTTTTGCTTTACCTTTTGGTTTCTTATCAAAGGTAAGTTTGGTCTGTTTCATACCATCTCCCTTCTTCTTCACCTTTCTCTCGACATCTTCTGGAGTGCCCAGTTTGTCTTTGAGTGTCTTTTTACTCTTGACCATGTTATCGAATTCATCAGCCTCTTCCTATTTACCAAAAAAATGTTTTAGTAGTAATATGAACAGCTAAATTGAACAGTGCTATTTTTAGCTTTTATCCCTAACCGGAAAGACTGCAACAGGCTCATTGGTTATATTTGTGTGCCCTTATCAGGTTAATGTAACTGATAGAAAAAAACTTTAAATACAAAAGTGGTATAGCTTTTCTATATTATCTTTTGGACGATATCAGTGTCAACTATCATTCCTTATGTCGAATTTTGACAGCAACCTTCTTAAGTTAAAAAGTTGGTTTAAAAAAAAAAAAGGTTGTTGACATTTGGATAGGTCGTTTTTGAGTTATTTTAGTTTTAAATTGCTTTTTAAGGCACTTTAAAAGGAGTTTGGCCCGCATAAATCGTTTTGCAATCTTTAACCATAGTTTTGTTATTTGTAATAATTCTTTAATGTTATTTAAACACTCTGTTTAACGTGAGTCAAATAACCTAAATTAACAAAGAGAAATTGTACAAGATTGTACAAGATATATTTGTAACTCTTTTTCAAATGATTTAAAGCGGGTGGTCTTGAATACTAAGTATATGTATGTGCCTCTAAACCAAAATAAAGTTTAAAGTTGAAACGTACCTTCTAGGATTTGTTGGAAGCAGCATGAAAAAGTTGAAAAATCACGTCAATTTTGTTTTAACGGGGGTTATTTTTTAATCAACCAAACTTCACTTATTTACAGGAGATATAAAACGTTTTGCTCAAATGTACACTTGAGTATGTTTAAGAAGCATGATAAAATTTGGCCAGATCAGAAAAATAAAAGTGCCTCATTTTGGGGCATTTCTGAACTCATGTGGGGCCCCATTTTTACCAATGTTAGCAAAGGGATTTAAACCAAATTCTAAACAATTGTAGGCCAAAGCGTTTGCTCAATAACCGTTCCGTCAGTTTTTAACATTACTAATTCGTTTTTAAATTTTGAAGATTTTTCGAAAAATATGCAAAATTTAAAGTAATGACTTGAGACGTTGTTAAAAATGGGGCACCACATAAGTTCAGAAAAGCCTGAAAATGAGACTCTTGCATTTTTCTGATCTGACCAAATTTTACCAAATTTAGCTATTTTGTCATTACATGACGTCATGGAAAGCGAAATGTGACAACCAAGCTTCATTCCTGGTAAATATGGATGCTCGGTTACATAACGTGTTGGATATGGATAATAAGTAGATTTAAATACTTCTAATCAAAGATAAGCAAAAAGTAAACTATTCGACGTTTTGCTAAGAAGATAACTCAAAAAAAAAATAATAATAATTTGTATTGCTATTAAATATAGTTTAAATTTGAAACGTACCTTCTACGATTTGCCGGAAGAAGCATGAAAATTTTGAAAAAAAAATATTTAAAGACGGCCACTTTTTGCGATATTGGGAGTTGCATATACAGGGTGTCCCATAACTTAGGGGCCATAGTGCAGTAGGTGATAGAGGAAGTTATTTCCAAGAAAAAATTTTATATAACCTGAGGGTCAACATAGGATAGGAAGTTAGAGGAGTGGGGGGGAAAAGGGTTTAAAAAAAAAGAAAATCTGTCACAGCCAGCTGAATACTCAGCTAATTGTGATTTGGAGATGTAGTATTCCTTTTGTTGATAAAATTACAAGTTGAGGAGATATAAGCTGTCTAAATAACCTACGTATATCATATAAAAAATAAGTATTTTTGAAAAAAATTTTGGTTACTTATTCTTTAAAAAAATATAAATATTTTATTAATATGTGTTGCTAGAGACTTGTTTTTATTAACAAAAAATATTACAAAAAAAACATTGAATTTAATATGGCATTTATAAAAGTTTATACCAAAAAAATAGTTTTTTCTAAAAAAAAAATGACACGACTCTACCCAATTTCATAATTTTACTGCGTTTTTTTTTTTAAGTTATTATCAAAAAAGTTTTAAAAAATGCCAACTATGATGTTCTGTATCTCGACAAAGAGGTTTGATCCATGCATTATAGGAACTTTTTTATCAGACATGACCTCATCGATGTCCTGTCGGCCTATAGCCCCTAAGTTATGGGACACCCTGTAAATGAACCTGTGTCGAGGTGGATTTCAACCCGTTTCTAAATAGGAAAAGTAGGTTGTGTACCACCTCCTTAAGACTTGTTGGGCACTCCTCAGTACGAGGGTAATCAGTCACGGTAGCCTCGGGTTTGAGGCAAAACTTGACGTCACTATTTTGTTTTCTTTTTTTCTAAATAAAGGGTCAAAATCCGCACCGTGTAGACAGAGTTATCTGAAGAATGCAAAAGTGTCTCTCTTCAAAAATAAATCAAAAACAGCTAAAAATTTAGAAAACCCAAGGGACACGGGTTTTCTAAATTGTCAGCAGTTCTTGACTATCCTGAATGGTATGTTTTAAATGAAACACACTGTATAACAAAAAAAATATCTTACGCCATCAACCGGTTCTTTTTTGACCCTTCCTTTTCCTCTGTTTTCTTTTGACTTGATGGCAGTTTGAATCTTCTTTTTGATGTCTTCAGTGATCGTCGGCGCCACTCTTTTGCCCGCTGGAGAAGGCAATGTCTCTACAAGGTTGATTTTCTTCTTGCCCTACATAAAATATAAGAATAGAATAAGAAATTATCTTTATTATTTTCGTATATTTAATACGTAAAGTGAGTGATAAAGTATTACATTTGTTACCCATTAAATTTGTAAAATTATAGTTTAAGGTAATGGGGATTTTTTATAATTTTTTTTACACTGAGGATTAAAAATAATGACTTTTGAACTTCTTAAGCGAAATTCAAATAAGCATCAAGCTAATTTTTATTTATAAAAAACAACTTAACACTTATTAGGTGTCCATTAGATCTTGGACCCCCGTGAGGTTAAGCTTTCAAGCTACCCACGGAAAAATATAAGGGAAACAAAAAACTCCTTTTTGCCCGATTAGCCATGAAACTTGTTTGATTTTTAAATTCACGGGTACGAAATTTCACGTTTGTTAGTATTATTTGGCTTAAAAATTCCGTTGATTGACGCTCACTGTCTTGATGACGGGTAAAAATGCAAAATGCGTTGATCCGGCCTGAAAAGACAAAGAGCTGTCGTAGGTCACGGACTATAGTTGTTTTCTTTTATTTGCATTTGATCTTTTCATTGATCGATATTGTATAGCAGTTTTTCCCTGCTTTTGGTTTTTTGTTTCTCTCGTATCTCGGTAGATGGCGCCTCTTGCTATAGTTCGCGCACTAATTACATTTAATTAGAGACAAAACCGTCTGATTAACTTCGCAAGATTTGTTACTTGACCAGCAGTGTTCTGAGGAGTCCCATCAGGACGAAACGGTTAACTGTCAACACTTATTAGGTGTCCATTAGATCTTGGACCCCCGTGAGGTTAAGCTTTCAAGCTACCCACGGAAAAATATAAGGGAATCAAAAAACTCCTTTTTGCCCGATTAGCCAGGAAACTTGTTTGATTTTTACAAGTTTTAATTTTTTTCTTGGCGGGGGTGCAGAGTGGTTCTGCACCACATGCCAGATCTCCACCACTAAAATTCTATGAGTTTTTCTGAAAATTTTGATGTATCACCCAATATTGAATCACAAATCGGCGAGGAGATTTGAGATCATTCTAGACATTTCTTAAATCTTGAACAAAGCTTTCTCGACATGTTTCAAAAATGTCCTAAAGCTAAAATCTTATTTTGTAATATATTTTGGGAATTGAAATTTAGTTTTCTTTTTATTTTGTTACTCACCTTTCCTCTACCAACAGTAATTTCCTACGCAGCAAAAAGGCATAAAAGAAAAAAATTAGTTGAGTAAAACAGGGATAAGGGTTAATTTCTAAACTTTTAAGTTCGTATTAGCCCTAAATAGCTAAATAATGTCAAGATGATTTATTAAATGTTTTATTATATTAAATGAAACTGGCTTACTGAAATCTACCAGTTTAAATCACTGCTCTTAAGCCTTAAAAATTTTAAATGTCTGCCATTTTGTTTCACCATGTTTCCTTTATCAAAATATATAGTTAGTTTTTGAACGGTTATAAATAATAATCAAAGTAGTAAAAACTTTTTATTTTTTTTTTACCTTACAAATTTTAAGGGACTGCCATTTTGTTTCATCATGTTGCTTTTATCAAAATAATAGTTTTTGAGCTGTGGTTACAAAAATAATCAAAGTATTAAAAACTTACAAAGGCAGCTTTCTCCTTTTTGATGCCTTTCTTTCCGCCTTGTTCATCTAACTTCTCCTTTTTCTCCACTTCATCCAATTTTTCCATAAACACATCTAAATCTTCCCTCCACAAATCGGATGGTGTTTTCTTTTGCAGGGTCTCTAACTCAGAAATTTTGTTGTCTCTCTACATAAACAAACAAAAAAAAACAAAATATAAAAACCATTAACGTAACGTTATGTTAATGATAAAAACACCATTCTGCTTGCAAAACAATAAGACAGGGAAGGTTTTGAGTTAGGTCGATTCTTTTTAAGATTAGAGATAGAGATTTAACTTTCAAAAGGACACATTTAATATTAGAGACTTGGATTGGAAGTGTAAAAAGGTCTAGCCAGTACTAATGCTAGAAGTAGAAATAAAATTTCGGACTTCCATTGCCTTTATTTATTTTAAAGACGACGTTTCGGTTAGTAAGTATCTCTAACCGTTTTCAAGCTTCAAACAAAGAATGCTAGAAGTATATTGACATCTACGCATGCGTAGTATAGCAGACTTTAATAAGAATTGTGCACAAAGAAGTCATGCAGTAGTTATGTAACTTGGCCTTATTTCGACGGTTTGTTGAAATTTGTCAGCTGCACTTTTTAACTAACCAATTTTCATTTCTATGTTTTATTTTCTTTTGGGAAGGTATTTTATTACAGATTTTTTATGATTTTTTTGTGATTATTGTTTTATACAAAAAAATAAATGGAGCCATGACGGATCTGATACCTTTCAAGACCATTAGTACAGCGTGTCCCATTTTCGATGGGATTAAATGGGAAACTCGGTTGTTATTAAAGATATCGATTTTCTGATTGCACCTTACCGTGCTCTTTTTTGGAGCCCTTTAAAATGGTGTAATCAGATTTTTGCTATACCCCGTGGTTTCGCTAATACAGGGAGTTTTTGAAAAAATTGCATTTTAATTAATTCCTTGTATCTCGCTTATTTTGCAAGATATTTTTATTCTGTAAAAACCTTTTTATTGCAACTTTTTTAGAGCAAAATAATGACGTTGTCAATTTTTTAAAATTTTGTTTAGGTTTTGAGATATGGTATTTATCATAAAAAAATTAAATACGGACCTGGATTTTTTTTATTACTACTTTCATTGGTTGCATGCTATTATTACCTTAAAATGATAAAACTTTAATATTTTTTTGATTTAGGGTTAAAAAAAACTATTTAATATTTGAAAAAAAAATTTTAGTCCGAACCTGGAAATTTCCAACGTAATTATAGATTAAAAATTGCAAGACACACTAGTTTAACGATTTTTAGTTTATCTGTTTTGAAATGATAATTAAAAGATTTATAAATAAATTAAAAAACGTTAAAAAGTTACAAAAATAATATCATACTAATTATTTGATGGTAGCACAGCAGGTCGTGAAATTTACAAAACAAAAGCGTGGAATTGACATTGTCTTTTTACTTGTCATTTTTGTGAATGGCTTACAATTATTTTAAACTGGCTAGAAATCGACCATATCCAGATTTTGAAAAATGTGATATGTTTGACTGCTTCATTCAAGCAACAAAATCCCAATATTTAAATGGCAGAAATATTTTTATGCAAAATGCGTTAAGAAAAATTACTCAAAAATGCCAACAATGTCTTACACATAATGGTAATTAGAAAAATTAGTTATTTTTTATAATTTGTTTTTTTTTGTATTTTTAGTAGACTTTGTTTCAAATAAACCTGTAAATTAACGTAAAACCATTTTAATATGCTAAGTATCGAAACAGTTAAACTAAAAATTGTTTATCTAGCAATTTTTAATTTATATTTATGTTAAAAATATCCAGGTTCGGTCTAATTTTTTTTTTAAATATTAAATATTTTTTTTACGTTTTAAAATTTTGATTATTTTATGATAATACTAGCATGAAACCAATCAAAATGATAATAAAAAAAATCCAGGTCCGTATTTAATTTTTTTATGATAAATACCATATCTCAAAAACTAAACAATATTTTAAAAAGTTGAAAACGTCATTATTTTCTTCTAAAAAAGTTGCCATGAAAAGGTTTTTACAGAATAAAAATATCTCGTAAAATAAGCGAGATACAAGGGATTATTAAAAATACAATTTTTTCAAAATAAGCGTATTAGCGAAACTACGGGGTATAGCAAAAATCAGATTACGCCATTTTTAAGGGCTCAAAAAAAGAGCACGGTAAGGTGCAATCAGAAAATTAATATCTTTAATAATAAACGAGTTTCCCATTTAATCCCATCGAAAATGGGACACGCTGTACACCCCAAGTAAACTCCATGCTATTGTCAAGTAGGTAAAACATTAAATAAGATTTTCTTTAAATAAAATTGTTTCTAAATTATTAAAAATTGACTTTTACCAGAATGTTGATGACACAGTGGTCTAGTAGCTCACAAAAGTCATTGAACGAACTTTGCTTCGATGTGTCAGCAATTATGTCGTTGGCAACGGGCCATCGCCAATAAGTGCTGACGCAGAAAGAAAGTTTTAATTCCGAGGTAGTGGCCCATTAGCGGTATCAGAGGGGGAGTGAAAGTTGAATAGTAGAGCGTCAAGAAAAATGTGTCCTGACCTCTTCCTGTTAGTAATACTGTAAGTACATCTAACTCTTTTTCTAAAAAAAGGAAATTTTAATATTACATGTCTTAAACCATCACCATTTAAGAGTGATCTAAATTGTTTTCGAGCAAAATCCGAAAACCCTATACAGGGTGTTTCCTAAATATTGGTCAAAAATTCATGGTGTGATTCCTCGAGTATTTTCATGAAAAAAAGGTTCCTAAAAACATTTCTCGAAAAATGGTTCCTAAGCTGCGCCCCTTTAAAAAGGGCACCCTGAAGACTGTTTTTCCTCACAGAGAAATTTTACAATTTTGAGGTCATAATCGAATTTGCCGTCAAAATGTTATGCCGTGTACCAAATTTCATGATGTTTTTATGGGGGGCTTCGAAACTATTGAGGAAAACTCATCTTGAGGGTGTTGATGCATCAATGTCGAAAATTGTGATTTCCTCGAAAACTACTCGCCCTATCGATATGAACTAAGAGAACCTTTTTTACGTGAAAAACCTTCAAATATCAGATTCTAAAATCTCAATGTGAAAAAACTACCATAGAAAAAATAGGATTCTTTTTACCCTTAACCCCCCTGGTGTGGTACGCCCCTGATTAAAATTTTGCAATTCTGAGCTGAAATTCTGATGAGCTTTAAAAGCTTATACATTGTACGAAATTTCATGATTTTTGCATGGACGGTTTCGGAAATATTGAGGAAAAACAGTCTTCAGGTACCTTTTTTTAAAGGGGCGCAGCTCCCTTAGGAACCATTTTTCGACAAATGTTTCTAGGAACTTTTTCATGAAAATACTCCAGGAATCACACCACGAATTTTTGACCAATGTTTGGGGAACACCCTGTATATGAGAAAATGTATGCATACAGCAATGAAACTAATTTGTGTTTATAATAATTTTTTTTTGCGTTTGTCTGCACTTACCTGACGTAATAATTCGTTTTTGCGTTCATCTGTCAACATCCACATAGTCATTCCCAGCAGATAATCATACTTTTTGACGTCTGTCAACTTCTTGAACTCTACTTCTATTAACAAAAAAAACTAATTAGAAGATGAACCTTCTATGACACCTGTCACAGCCAACTTGAACATGGCTTTTATTGTTATTTTTTGTTGGCAGTCACATATAATCAATTATAAACCACAATAAAAACACCCATCTAGAGCTACAAGAAAATTAGGTACTTTTTGGAAGAAATGACGCTGCAAAAAAAATGTTCAGTGTAATGAAAGTAAACTTTAAAAAAAATTTTAGAAAGTTAGAAAAATTTAGGTACTTTTTGAAAAATTAAAAAAAAAGAACTTTTCGAGAAAAAAAGCGCCGCGGAAATCCAAAGTATGTTTTGGAAAAAAGTGTATGTATGTGGCGAAAACTTGCATTTGTTAAAAAAAAAGAGAAGAGGAAAGTCCATTGATTTAACTGGACATCAAATAGAAGTGCAGAGAGTGGGTTAAGGGGTTACACACAAACAGAGCAAAAAAATAGGTAATTCAACAAGTATTCTTTGTACCATCTTTATAAGAAAAAGACAGGGTATTATAGTGGTAAGACTCCAAATGATTCAAAAGTGAGACATGGCACCTTGTTGCTGTAGACCAGGTGGTTCCAAGAACAAAAATCGTTTTAACTTTCCTGCCATTATTTATCTATCAAACAAACGAACATATTATTCCCTTTTACTTTTCTTAAGGACTAGACAAGGATGACATTACCTGGATCAGGTTTAGCCTTTTTCTTGGTTGTTTCGCCATCTTCCTCCTGACTTTCTTCCTCATCTGCCTGATTGTCCTCCTCTTCTTCATCCTCCATTTTGTTTTTCTGTTGCCATTCCTTTACTGGATCAGGATCGTAGTTATTTCTTAAAAATAAAAAGTAGTAATGACAAATCTCTAAAATGTATTGCAGTAAGTGGTATGGTCCCAGTAAGACTATAAAATGAAATTTGAATTATAGTTGAATATTTCTGGGAAAAAAGCATAAATGTTCTGGTGTCTTTGTATAAAAGGTGTCCCAATGAAAACGTTACAGAATTAATTGCCTTAAAGTCACAATAATAATGCAAAGCTTTAGTTTTTGAGAGACGTATTTTAATTAGAATTACTAAACTTACTTGATTAGTTCCTCTACAATCTTCTTCCTGGTTTTGTTTTCAACCTCGATTTTTCTGCTACACTTCTCCATGATGAATCTGGCCTGATTCTTCAGTTTCTTTGCTTCAGCGCCCAGCATACCTTCGAGGTAGTCCTTACGCTTTACGTACATTTTCATACGCAGATTGTAGAATTCTTGGAGAATATCCATAACTGAATCAAACCTAAACGCAGAAGTAAAATAAATTATTTATTTTTTTGAACAAGTGGGTTTTTCTTGGTGATTCCGAACCTTGCCAAATGACACACATTCACTCTGTAGGTAAATGACCTTTTTGAGTGCCATTATTACTAGGTTACTTTTCAAGGTCAAACTTCATTAATGTTTTTCAGAAGATAACTTTTGCAGGTCAGAAAAACAGATTTACATAGATACGACTTTTTTTTTAAATATAAACCACCTTAGTTGTCAAGGTTATTTAACTTTGCAAGGGTCTCACATCGACCAAGCGGTGTTATGAGGAGTTTCATAAGGACGAAACAGTTAACTGTTGTAATGTATTGTTTGTGTATAAACTTGTACAGAGACCCCATGTGGTATAGAGAAATAGTGTACAGCCCCCGCAAGCAGTGTTGTCAGATTTGAAGGTTTTCCTTCAATATGAAGGTTTTTTACTTGAAATTTTGACTGCTAAAGGTTTGAAGATTTTGGTTCTAATTTGAAGGATTTTGACTATTTTGTAGCAAAGTTATACATTTTGTAAATATTTCAATAACTTTACTAAATTTAACTAATGTAGGTTAATTTAAATACTTTATTTTTAATTTTGGTTTTTATGATTTATGATTTAAGTGTTAGTCCACGGTTAGAAAAACGTTAAATGCAATGGACTGTAAATATTTTAATTAATGAAAGCGCGAACCAACATAAATATATTGATATGAAATTACGAAATAATCAAACGTCCATAGGTAAAATTATTTGCGCCACACAACGGTAATCAGAGACAAATGCACTCACCACTTTTGCAGCCAAATTCTCCACTTCCAAGGGGCCCCTGATTGGATCTAATGATGTCACCACGTAGCTGAAGGGCTGAAGTTTCTAGTTCTATGCTTCAGTACACAAAAATCGAGCACTTTCAGGTGTAGATGTTTGAAATAGTTGGAGAACGAAATTAACACGCCATTTTCTCTAGGCGATTGACAAGGATCTCACTGGTTGTTGATGCGCATGTCCAAATACGCGAAATGCGCTTTGCCCTTCATACAATTGTGTGGTTTTAGAAATATATAAACAACCGCGAAATTTAGCGGGAGCTAACATTAAGTCATAAATCCTTTTATTTCTTTGATTTTTTCTGAGATTTTTATTTAAAAAAAATTGTACATGCTATAAAGTTTTTTTTCGTTTGGTGTCGACCACCACTGTTTTGAAGGTTATGAAGGTTTTTTGTCACTCAGTTGTAGGAAAGTCGTCAAAAATGTCTGGCAACACTGCCCGCGAGTGACTGACAATTATGACGCATGACATGCGCGGTCTCTTGAACGCCAATCGTGGCTGATAACGGACGCATCTTAATGAACAGTAATAATTAACGGACTAATTAAAGTGATAATCAACCCCGTTCCCGCTCGAAGCATTCTTCATAACCTCTGCCAAGGTAATTAAGTGACTGCACCAGAATAGTTTAGGTTTTTATGTAACTAAATTTGACGTAGCACGTAAAAGAGACTGATAGGTGGAGAGAGCGCATATTTGCAAACGAAAAAGATTTAAAAAAATATATCGCGAATACTTATAGACTGTTACACTATTTTAAATGACTATTCCGTACCTCTACTTAGATTTGTAAGCAAGTGTTTATCTTATATTTACAATTAAGGACCACTTTTTGCTTTGTCTGTAAAACTCTACTTTTTTGACAATAAAGCATATTTTGATTTGATTTATTTTGAATATATTACAACTGTCAACACTTATTAGGTATTCATTAGATTTTGGACCTCCATAAGGACCTAAAATTCCTAATTGAGACATTTCTAACTTAACAGTAACATATATTTTCAAATAGTGACTTTAGGTCGATAATATCTAGGCACTAACAAGCTATGCTTCAGTGCCAAATGTTTATTTATCATTAATTACTTTATTTTTGTTTGCTAATTTTAGTATTTTCGATTGAAAAATAAACTGATTCATTATATTATTATTAATGTATCCTCCCTGTACTCACCGATGGATCCAAGACCTGGAGACTTACAAAATCAAACATGGATAAGGTAACAAAAACATAAAGAGCAATAAACGTGGAATTTCGTACCCGTGAATTTAAAAATCAAACAAGTTTCGTGGCTAATCGGGCACACACTAACTCCTTTTTGCCCGATTAGCCACGAAACTTGTTTGATTTTTAAATTCACGGGTACGAAATTCCACGTTTGTTGGTATTATTTGGCTTAAATATTCCGTTGATTGACGCTCACTGTCTTGAAGACGGGTAAAAATGCAATCTGTGTTGATCCGGCCTGAAAGACAAAGAGCTGTCGTAGGTCACGGACTATAAGTTGTTTTCTTTTATTTGCATTCGATCTTTTCATTGATCGATATTGTATAGCAGTGTTTTCCGCCTGCTTTTGGTTTTTTGTTTCTCTCGTATCTCGGTAGATGGCGCCTCTTGCTATAGTTCGCTCACTAATTACATTTAATTAGAGACAAAACCGTCTAATTAACTTCGCAAGATTTGTCACATTGACCAGCAGTGTTCTGAGGAGTCCCATAAGGACGAAACGGTTAACTGTCAACACTTATTAGGTGTCCATTAGATCTTGGACCCCCGTGAGGTTAAGCTTTCAGGCTACCCACGGAAAAATATAAGGGAAACAAAAAAAAACTCCTTTTTGCCCGATTAGCCACGAAACTTGTTTGATAAAGAGCAATGGAAAGACATGTGTTACATACAAAGCTAACAGAAAAAGGAATTAATGGATAAGAAATAAAACAAAGTAAGGGATGTCAGATGCGAGGAAGCAAAATTAAAATGGACATTTGCCGGTCACAATATCAGACAAAAAGACGATCGATGGAACAAATGTATTGTAAACTGGAGACCTTGGGAAAATAAAAGAAGTAGGGGAAGACCCCAAATGAGATGGGCGGACGATTTGGAGAAACATGCGAGAACTAGATAGCGACAGACAGAGAAATGTGGAAGATACTGGGGGAGGCATATGGCCAAAAATGGATCGAAGAAGGCTAAATAGCTTTATCTTAATCTTTGTCTTACCTTCTCAAGCAACCCATTTCATCGAAGGCGCACATCGAACTGGTGGAGGTCAAAGATTGTAGTTTGAACACCTTGTGCAGGCCTTCCTTTTCCATGGCCTCCATTTGACCAGGAAGAAGCGTGACGACGAACTTAATGGTCGTGTCTGTGTTGTACTCTTTGTAGTCTTGAAGAACTGCCTTTGTTTTTTCGGAACCTTAATAAGAATGAAAACTTATAGGTAGGTGGTGGAAATACAAAAAGAAAAATTCAACAATCCCTAAGACTCCGTTTTTGGTCTAGAAGCATTTCATATTACTTTTTGGCAAATGGTCATTGTCCCCTATTTCGACCCCGAATTCCTCTGTTGCCCCCCCCAAGAAACATTTATATGACTTACAATCTAATGTGACCTGAACCGACGTCGGATTTAGTGGAATTTTAAGTTGCAAGATTGATTATGCGTTAAGCGACGTCGCATTCATATCAAAACCGACGTTATCAAATATACGTTCGTTTTTTTAACGATCTCGCGACGTCAAATAATGCAACGCAATATACCATTAATTTTCCAACGTCGGTCTTACGTTCGTTTGTTCGACGTACAAAAACTCTGACCAGCCCAACGACCAACAGACGTCGGCGTCGGGTACGTCCGGTGAAGACCCTAACCTCAGACCTAAACTAGCGTTTAGTTTGGTTGGTGTATTTTCCGTAACTTTTACTTGACCTATTCCACGTCCGTTCATATGGCCTACGCGTCACATGTACAGCCTACTGTCATTTATAGACGCCCATAACCTAACAACAAGTGCATTTGTTTGGTCAAGAGATATTTTGGTCAGGACATGATGCAGTTTTATATCTTTTTTGGATTTTGGAAACCATAATACCCCATCCTCTTTCCACACGTGGGGTATGGGTTTTATTTCCCTTAGATTTTTGATATTAAAACAAACATTTTTAAAAAATATAAAAAAAACAATGATTTCGGTGGGTAGTTAGCTTTGGGACCGTGGGCTTTACCTATTGTAGTACAAAAAGACCGGACGTTGAGTTCCAATCCCTTGGTAGGCCGACGCAAAATCATGCGGGGCGAACGTCCGAATTTAATGGGACGAAATACGTTTGCCGGACGTCGGACGTCGACTCTTTGGTTATCTTTCACAACCAAAAGTGGAGACCCGGTCCGAATTGGTATATTATTAGTTCACATTAAGTCAGACACAGTAATCCGCCATTCTAAAAAGGTTAGCGTCTGTCGCCCATTATAAAATATTTTTTCTTTTTCTAATTTTAAGTAGAAATGAAAGAATAATTGTAAAATTATTAACAAATTTGAGTTTAGTGAGGCAGCAAAATATTTTTTTCACAAAAATAAAAAAATAATAAAAATTAGATCTATTTAACAAATATATATTTTAGTAAATCTTGCATATTTCAGGAGCGCTTGCTTTTTTTGAAAGTATTTTAATCACATTTATCAATAAACATGCCTTCGTTGTAAAATTTTTGTTGGATTCCTGCTTTAAAATATAAATTATTAATATTGTAATACCCCCTTTCATGCATGACTATAATTGTCATTTGTAAAATGCACCCATTTTTATGAGACTTATTATAATAAGTGTAAAATATTTATTTATCAGGTATAATTTTAGTTACTCGACAGGAATTCTTTTTAGCAAAAACTATATGTATTCTAGGCAATGGAAACGAAACCAAACGCAACTTACCTGTTTGCGACTAAATTTAAGTGACGGAAATCCAACGTACAATTACGTTGTTAATTGGTAAACTCTATTACCTATAAGGTCAGATGCTCACGTCGTAGCGACCCGAATTTGTATTCCCCATTTAGGTGCAAACGAGGGTCGTCAGGCGGTCAAAACGACGTCGGCACCCGACGTCGCGTTTATCGCAAGCAACGTATGGGTAACGTAATATGACGTCCAAATGCTGCTTGGGCCCCTCCCCCTCGAAATATTGACAGGGACTGACAATCCCCCTCTAAACCCCCAAAACATGGATTTTTTAGGTTTTATTCAATTTTATCGAAATAACACATTTTTGGGAAGAACAAACTTCTCTTTCTTCTCAATTCTAGAACAAAAAATGTGCACTATACTTTATTGTAGAAAATTAAATTTTATTTTAAACGCTGTATTATAATGTGGGGTTTATGTCACATTTAAGACTCCAGGGACGTACTTACCTATAGAAATTAAAATACTCTGCCAATATATGGGCCCCTAAGCTCACACTAGGTTCTATATTTATAGTGTACGTGTGAGCTAATATAACTAAAAACTGAAATATATTTTATTCAACTCCAGACGAAATTACCTTTCGTTTGATACCACACAAGCCATGTTTTAAATTAAACTCAAATTTTTTTTAAATCTACCCCCATCCTTAAAAAAACAAGAACCAAAATGTATTTTGTTTAACTCCGGACTCAATTACCTTTCGTTTGATATCACGCACGCCATATTTTCACATAAACTCTAATTTTTGAAATCTACCCCCACCCTTTTACTTGGCTTGTGTTTGGTGGATTTTGTTCATTTTTTTTACCATCTCGAGGGGTCATCTGCACCCTAAAATTTTGTACAGCGTCCAACAGGACTTGCGTCCTGTCGTGTACTGTTGAGTACTGTCGTGTACTGTCGAGTACTGTAGGGTCCTGTCGAGTACTGTTGAGTACTGTCGTGTACTGCCGAGTACTGTTGGGTCCTGTTGAGTACTGTCGTGTACTGTTGGGTCCTGTCGTGTAGTGTCAGTGGCGCACCCAGGAATGTGTCTTGGGGAGGGCCCGACAGCTACGAAGCGCGCCCTCAAAAAACTTGCGACCAAAAAAAAAAACAAAAAGCTCAATCATGTGTGGGGGGGCCCGACAGCTACAAAGCGCGCCCTTAAAAAACTTGCGACCAAAAAAAAAAAAGGTCATCATGTCTTTTCGCAACTACGCCACTGCTTGGGGTTGGGGGGGGCCCGAAGCCTCCTGATGTCAAATTTTAAGGTATTTTTCATGTTTTATCATCAAATATGTAGAAAATATATTAAAAAATCTAAGGCTTGGGGGGGCCCGGGCGCCCATGGTAGTGTCGAGTACTGTCGAGTACTGTTGGGTCCTGTTGAGTACTGTTGGGTACTGTCGAGTACTGTTGGGTCCTGTTGAGTACTGTTGGGTACTGTCGTGTACTGTTGGGTCCTGTTGAGTACTGTTGGGTACTGTCGTGTACTGTCGAGTACTGTTGGGTCCTGTTGAGTACTGTTGGGTACTGTTGTGTACTGTCGAGTACTGTTGGGTCCTGTTGAGTACTGTTGGATACTGTCGTGTACTGTCGAGTACTGTTGGGTCCTGTTGAGTACTGTTGGGTACTGTCGAGTACTGTTGGGTCCTGTCGTGTACTGTTGAGTACTGTCGAGTACTGTTGGGTCCTGTTGGGTACTGTCGTGTACTGTCGAGTACTGTTGGGTCCTGTCGTGGTACTGTCGGGTCCTGTTGTGAAATTTGTACAGTACTGTTGAAAGCTGATGACCCCTCGGACCATCTCGACCCAAGACCCAGCCTGGGTACCAAATTTCATTGAAATCGGGCAAGCCGTTTTTGAGCTATGCGCGTTGGTCGTTACAGACAGACATACAGACAGACAGACGGCGCAACAAAAAAGTTTCAAAATCATCTGAAACGCAAAGATATATAAATTTTTTTTATCGGAGCAACTTTTTTTTTCTCGAAAAAATTAGGATCACCATAGCTCACACTACTATAGTATAGTATATGTGTGAGCTAAAAATTAAAACAGCCAAAATAATCAATTTTTGTTACATACATTTTTTTTAGCTTCTTAGGAAAAAAATTCATATTCTATCCTTCTGACCTAAGTTTTTAAGAAAAATTTTACAAAACTGTTTTTTTTTTGTAATTTTTGAATGTGTAAAAAAATTTCTTGTGCTTCGACCAGGATTTGAACCCAAACCTTTCGCTATGTACTCCAACGCCCTACTACCATGCCACCGAAAAAGTGACTAAAAATTTTATCGCATTTAAAATAAGATATATTTTACAATATTGTTAAAACAGCGTCTAACTAGCTGTCAGCTTTGATTAGTGATCCCATACACACTTACCATGGACCATGGGTTCCAGAACATTTTCCTTGTAATTCTGGGTCCAGCAGCCGACTGGAAGTTCAGTGATTTCGACTTTGTTGGCGCTGATGATTGCGATTTCTCCGCTGAGGCAGTATCGGTTGTCTCCGCAAAACTCTATTGTACCGTTGAAGTTTTTGTACCACGGGTGTAGTTCCATGGGATCCTCACCTAAAAAATTCAGTTGTATTTAACTGGTCATCACAAAATATTAAAACATTTACTTTATCAAACGTGGAATTTCGTACCCGTGAATTTAAAAATCAAACAAGTTTCGTGGCTAATCGGGCAAAAAGGAGTTTTTTTGTTTCCCTTATATTTTTCCGTGGGTAGCCTGAAAGCTTAACCTCACGGGGGTCCAAGATCTAATGGACACCTAATAAGTGTTGACAGTTAACCGTTTCGTCCTTATGGGACTCATCAGAACACTGCTGGTCAATGTGACAAATCTTGCGAAGTTAATCAGATGGTTTTGTCTCTAATTAAATGTAATTAGTGAGCGAACTATAGCAAGAGGCGCCATCTACCGAGATACGAGAGAAACAAAAAACCAAAAGCAGGCGAACACTGCTATACAATATCGATCAATGAAAAGATCGAATGCAAATAAAAGAAAACAACTTATAGTCCGTTTGTTAGTATTATTTGGCTTAAAAATTCCGTTGATTGACGCTCACTGTCTTGAAGACGGGTAAAAATGCAATCTGTGTTGATCCGGCCTGAAAGACAAAGAGCTGTCGTAGGTCACGGACTATAAGTTGTTTTCTTTTATTTGCATTCAATCTTTTCATTGATCGATATTGTATAGCAGTGTTCGCCTGCTTTTGGTTTTTTGTTTCTCTCGTATCTCGGTAGATGGCGCCTCTTGCTATAGTTCGCTCACTAATTACATTTAATTAGAGACAAAACCATCTGATTAACTTCGCAAGATTTGTCACATTGACCAGCAGTGTTCTGAGGAGTCCCATAAGGACGAAACGGTTAACTGCCAACACTTATTAGGTGTCCATTAGATCTTGGACCCCCGTGAGTTTAAGCTTTCAGGCTACCCACGGAAAAATATAAGGGAAACAAAAAAACTCCTTTTTGCCCGATTAGCCACGAAACTTGTTTGATTTATTTTATCGTTTTTATAGCTCAAGACATACTGATGATATCTGAAAAATTTGGTTCAAATCCATGAAGGCAGATCTGACCAGTTTAAATTTACACAACAAATGCAAAACACCGCAAAATATGGCGTCCATCCACACAGCAGCTGTGTGTCTACATGCCAAAACAAAGCTATGATTGCTTCACTTCTGTGAAAAAGTATTTATGCTCTAAGGTGTAACTAACTATGATGAACCCGTGTAAAGTGTTTTTTAGCTCACACTACTACTATAAGTAGTGTGAGCTATGGTCATCCTAATTTTTTCGAGAAAAAAAAAGTTGCTCCGATTTCAAAAATTTTTATATATCTTTGCGTTTCAGATGATTTTGAAACTTTTTTGTTTTGCTGTCTGTATGTCTGTCTGTCTGTAACGACCAACCCGCATAACTCAAAAACCGCCTGTCCGATTTTAATGAAATTTGGTACCTAAGTTGGGTCTTGGGCCGTGATGGTCCCATTTAAAAATGAACAAAATCCACCGAACGCAAGCCAAATAAAAGGGTGGGGGTAGATTCCAAAAATTAGAGTTTATGTGAAAATATGGCGTGTGTGATATCAAACGAAAGGTAATTAAGTCTGGAGTTAAAAAAAATGAATTTTAGTTTATTTTTAAAAAAGGGTGGGGGTAGATGTCAAAAATTAGAGTTTAAGTGAAAATATGGCGTGTGTGATATCAAACGAAAGGTAATTGAGTCTGGAGTTAAACAAAATACATTTTAGTTTTTTTCAAAAGGGTGGGGGGTAGATTAAAAAAGTGTGTGCTATGGTGATCCTAATTTTTTCGAGAAAAAAAAAGTTGCTCCGATTTCAAAAATTTTTATATATCTTTGCGTTTCAGATGATTTTGAATTTTTTTTGTTTTGCTGTCTGTCTGTCTGTCTGTCTGTATGTCTGTCTGTATGTCTGTAACGACCAACCCGCATAACTCAAAAACCGCTTGTCCGATTTTAATGAAATTTGGTACCTAAGTTGGGTCTTGGGCCGTGATGGTCCCATTTAAAAATGAACAAAATCCACCGAACGCAAGCCAGATAAAAGGGTGGGGGTAGATTCCAAAAATTAGAGTTTATGTGAAAATATGGCGTGTGTGATATCAAACGAAAGGTAATTAAGTCTGGAGTTAAAAAAATGAATTTTAGTTTATTTAAAAAAAAAGGGTGGTTAGAGTTTAAGTGAAAATATGGCGTGTGTGATATCAAACGAAAGGTAATTGAGTCTGGAGTTAAACAAAATACATTTTAGTTTTTTTCAAAAGGGTGGGGGGTAGATTAAAAAAATTTGAGTTTAAGTCAAAACATGGCTTGTGTGGTATCAAACGAAAGGTAATTGAGTCTGGAGTTGAATAAAATATATTTCAGTTTTTGATTATATTAGCTCACACTATAACTATAGTACCTAGTGTGAGCTTAGGTGCCCATAGATTGGCAGAGTATTTTTTTAATCTTTATTAAATAATTAAAAAAATTTGTGTATATTTTTTTGTTTTAAACGCAGGAGGTAACAGGGCAAACTGGTAACAACAACACCCTCTTCTTTAACTGTTGTGATAATAAAAAAAATTTATTTTGTCGATTTTTAAAAAAAATCGTTTTAAAATCAAATTATGTTAAGGCTCTTCGGAGACCAAAAATCAAAATAACTTTTACTTGCTGTTAAGGGCTGGCTTTGAATAGAAAAATTTGTTTTAAGTTGCTATCTTACATAGTGTGGGAAATATGATTTTTTTAAAATTACGTCTGTTAAACCGGTCTGTTAAAGTGGAAAATTAAATTCCTATTCAAAAATCAACGAAAGCAGGAGGTAAAAAAAAATTGCTAAAATATTTGGAAAATTCCTGACCCTAACCCCTAGTCGTTTACTGATATTTTATGGATTTACCCATGTGTCTAATTCGAATCTTATTAGTCTTTAAGGCCGCTGATTAAAATGTTCAACTTCTTTAACGAAAAGTATCATTTGTTTCATAAAAATCAGTTTATGAGGGAACAGTTTTGGAGCAAGTTTCATGGCCATTTTTCAACTCAGGGACAGTGTGCTTACTTACCGTCCAGTAACGATCGAATACCCTTTACTAAATCTCTTGGATTGTAGTTGGGAATCTTGGTCATCCAACCGGTACCAATACCGTCAGCACCGTTAACGAGAATCATGGGAATAATTGGAATATACCACACGGGTTCGATCCTCTGACTGTCATCGTATTCGTGTTTGAGCAGGGGATCGTCGTGCGGGTGGAAAATCATTCTTGTGAGCGGTGACATCTTTGTGAAGATGTACCTGAAAAGGAAAAGAGTTTTAATAAAAAAAAGTCTACACAAAACAACATGTAAACCATCCACTTTATAAAGAACCCCGCAAGTCAGGATAGAAAATAATGTCCTATTAACTAAATGGCACAAGTTACATTTATAAGCAAGTGCACATTAAACCTCAACAATTTAAGAAAACTTCTGTATATAGTTCTATTTGTATTAAAACGTGTAATAAACTGTATACGGAATTAAAAACCTTAAGCGATTGACCGGTCGCGTATTTCCGTTTCCGTGCTGATTTCACGGCAGCGCTGTTTTGAAATAGACACGGAAATGTTGCAACATATCTGG
Organism: Aspidapion aeneum; assembly: GCA_963576565.1. NCBI lineage: Eukaryota > Metazoa > Arthropoda > Insecta > Coleoptera > Brentidae > Aspidapion > Aspidapion aeneum. The sequence continues at coordinate 14,596,286 of OY755043.1, forward strand.
TTACAAATGCGTGTTGATTTTAAGGCGCCGAGGCTCGAACAAGGAACGGATTTGTATTGAATTACGCAGCGCAGGGGTTTACTTATTAGTGCACATTTGAAACTTAAATTGGATTCACGTTGTTTATTAGTTTGATTTTGAGGTTATATGTTTGTTAATATGAAAACTATGGAGCAGTTTAAAAGTATTTGTACTAATATTACTCAAGATTTTGAAATTTTTTGAAGTTTGAAGAACACTCTTCCATTAACTATACCTGCAAAGTTCAGTGTTCATTGTCTTACACCGGCAACTACGACGACAGATGTTGTTCTGTTATTAATAAATTTTAATGATTTAAATGATTTTCACTTGATTTCTAACCATATGAAAATAGAAAGTTTCAAAAACCTAACCTAACGAAAGCTAATCAATCAAATCTAACCGAACCGAACCAAAGCAAACTGAATAATTAAAAAAAAAAAAACTTTCCTGAGTTCCTACCCGGGATCCTAGAGGATGTGAATCCGAACCGAACCGATCCTAACGAAACCGAACCAAACCTAACCTAATCAAACTAAACTACAACACTATTCACACCCTCTAGGATCCCGGGAAAGAAGTCAGGAAAGTTTTTTTTTAATTTTTGGTTCAGTTTGCTTTGGTTCGGTTCGGTTTGGTTCGTTTCGGATTTACATCCTCTAGGATCCCGGGTAGGAAATCAGGAAAGTTTTTTTTTTTTAATTATTGGATTAGTTTGCTTTGGTTCGGTTCGGTTAGATTTGATTGATTAGCTTTCGTTATGTTAGCGTTTTAACCTGACAGTTGAATACGCTTTTGTAATAGTTTAATGAGCGATGTTCTCTTACAGATCCGTGCTCATTTCGAGATCAAAACTCTCAAAAATCAACACGTATTTGAACCCAAATATATTGTAACATTTCCGTGTCTATTTCAAAACCGCGCCGACGTGAAATGAACACGGAAACGTAAATACGCATACGCATCTCTAGAACAGTTTAGCAGTAAGTTGTAAGCTGAGAACGTAACGTTCCACACGTACAAGATAACAGTGAAGACAAGTAGTACTCAGAAGTCGAGCGTATCTAGAGGATACGCATTTTAGATACGCATTTTGTTAGCAAGATGTATTTAATGTAAGTAGTAATTATAAGTATTGTTAAAAAAAAACATAAATCTAACTTAAACTGTGTTACGTCACGTTAAAACCCCCTCGTGACATAATGTGTCAGTGGTTGAAACTTACCTGGGGCTAGCCGAGTCCTTGCCGCCGGCCAATCGCGTACCAAACTGACCGCGAGGTTCCAGCACGTTGATGTTGTTGCTGCCCACAAAGTTCTGCGCCAAGTTGACTATGGTCATGCAGAGCGACACCTCACCGTGATGATAGGCTGAATGTTCTGCCACAGATCCGGCCAATTGGGCTACTTTCACTTCGCGTTTGTCGTTACGTTTGAAGCAGGTGAATAGAACCTAAATGGAGACAAAATACCCACTAGTTGTCAAACACGATATGTGAACGGTGAACTATTGGCGAATATCTTGCAAATTCACTTTCAGTAGAAAAATAAAGTAATAAAGTCTTTTGTTTTCCAAAACAGAACAATATGTAATTTTAACAAACGTGAAATTTCGTACCCGTGAATTTAAAAATCAAACAAGTTTCATGGCTAATCGAACAAAAAGGAGTTTTTTGTTTCCCTTATATTTTTCCGTGGGTAGCTTGAAAGCTTAACCTCACGGGGGTCTTTTATTTGCATTCGATCTTTTCATTGATCGATATTGTATAGCAGTGTTTTTCCCTGCTTTTGGTTTTTTGTTTCTCTCGTATCTCGGTAGATGGCGCCTCTTGCTATAGTTCGCTCACTAATTACGTTTAATTAGAGACAAAACCGTCTGATTAACTTCGCAAGATTTGTCACTTGACCAGCAGTGTTCTGAGGAGTCCCATAAGGACGAAACGGTTAACTGTCAACACTTATTAGGTGTCCATTAGATCTTGGACCCCCGTGAGGTTAAGCTTTCAAGCTACCCACGGAAAAATATAAGGGAAACAAAAAACTCCTTTTTGCCCGATTAGCCATGAAACTTGTTTGATTTTTAAATTCACGGGTACGAAATTTCACGTTTGTTAGTATTATTTGGCTTAAAAATTCCGTTGATTGACGCTCACTGCCTTGATGACGGGTAAAAATGCAAAATGCGTTGATCCGGCCTGAAAAGACAAAGACCTGTCGTAGTTCACGGACTATAGTTGTTTTCTTTTATTTGCATTCGATCTTTTCATTGATCGATATTGTATAGCAGTGTTTTTCCCTGCTTTTGGTTTTGTTTCTCTCGTATCTCGGTAGATGGCGCCTCTTGCTATAGTTCGCTCACTAATTACATTTAATTAGAGACAAAACCGTCTGATTAACTTCGCAAGATTTGTCACTTGACCAGCAGTGTTCTGAGGAGTCCCATAAGGACGAAACGGTTAACTGTCACACTTATTAGGTGTCCATTAGATCTTGGACCCCCGTGAGGTTAAGCTTTCAAGCTACCCACGGAAAAATATAAGGGAAACAAAAAACTCCTTTTTGCCCGATTAGCCATGAAACTTGTTTGATTTTTAAATTCACGGGTACGAAATTTCACGTTTGTTAGTATTATTTGACTTAAAAATTCCGTTGATTGACGCTTACGGTCTTGATGACGGGTAAAAATGCAAAATGCGTTGATCCGGCCTGAAAAGACAAAGAGCTGTCGTAGGTCACGGACTATAGTTGTTTTCTTTTATTTGCATTCGATCTTTTCATTGATCGATATTGTATAGCAGTGTTTTTCCCTGCTTTTGGTTTTTTGTTTCTCTCGTATCTCGGTAGATGGCGCCTCTTGCTATAGTTCGCTCACTAATTACATTTAATTAGAGACAAAACCGTCTGATTAACTTCGCAAGATTTGTCACTTGACCAGCAGTGTTCTGAGGAGTCCCATAAGGACGAAACGGTTAACTGTCAACACTTATTAGGTGTCCATTAGATCTTGGATCCCCGTGAGGTTAAGCTTTCAAGCTACCCACGGAAAAATATAAGGGAAACAAAAAACTCCTTTTTGCCCGATTAGCCATGAAACTTGTTTGATTTTTAAATTCACGGGTACGAAATTTCACGTTTGTTAGTATTATTTGGCTTAAATATTCCGTTGATTGACGCTCACTGTCTTGATGACGGGTAAAAATGCAAAATGCGTTGATCCGGCCTGAATAGACAAAGAGCTGTCGTAGGTCACAGACTATAGTTGTTTTCTTTTATTTGCATTCGATCTTTTCATTGATCGATATTGTATAGCAGTGTTTTTCCCTGCTTTTGGTTTTTTGTTTCTCTCGTATCTCGGTAGATGGCGCCTCTTGCTATAGTTCGCTCACTAATTACATTTAATTAGAGACAAAACCGTCTGATTAACTTCGAAAGATTTGTCACTTGACCAGCAGTGTTCTGAGGAATCCCATAAGGACGAAACGGTTAACTGTCAACACTTATTAGGTGTCCATTAGATCTTGGACCCCCGTGAGGTTAAGCTTTCAAGCTACCCACGGAAAAATATAAGGGAAACAAAAAACTCCTTTTTGCCCGATTAGCCATGAAACTTGTTTGATTAATATGTAATTTTATGAAGTCGTGGATCAAATAGCAACAATAACCCGATATAAAAATAATATAAGAAACAATGATGGGGGCATTTAAAAAAAATAACTTTTATAAATGCCATTATATTAAACCACCGAACTCAACGTGATTGCTCTAACAATGTTTTTCCTCATATGGTATATTTTCTGTTAAGCTGGGTTTAGACTGACTACTATGGTTTGGAAGTCAATGTCCTGTATTAATTCAAAGCTTTAAGATGGCAATGAAATATAAGTTTTTCCTCCTAAATTGTTGATTTTGTAATGTTGCATTTTTCTCAAGAAGAACTCAACTAAAACACTCACTTTTCTTTGACCAGGCTTGAAGCCATCTACCAGGCATGGAATAGAACGAATATTGTCAGCGTTTGAGAACAGGACCAATTCCAAATTGACAAAGTCCTTGTATGTGATTCGTTTAGTGTCCTTAGCGTACAGGTATCGTTCGGGCATGCCCATTTCTTTTCTTCTTTTGCTGTCTACCATGAAATTCGTTAGCCATTCCTTTAAAGAAAAACAAAATAATATACCGATCTAAATAATTTTAAAACTGCTAAATGGGAACAATGAAAAAGAAGTTTCTCTTTAAAAAAAGATCAAGTTTTATTTGGAAAAATTGTCATAATTTAAATCCGAGGGGGATTTCACTGGCCGCAATATATGTACAAATTTTGATGAAATAATGCGGCATTATTTCGCATTTTTTCACATTTTTTCGAATTTTTTCACATTTTTTCAAATTTTTTCGCATTTTTTCCCATTTTTTCCAATTTTTTCACATTTTTTCACATTTTTTCGCATTTTTTCTGCATTTTTTCACATTTTTCTGCATTGTTTCTTATTTGTTATAATTTTTTTTCTTATAAATCAAAAATCGTATGATTGCTCTCCCCGAGTTCAAACAAACAAACGGAATTAGTGTTCGGTAAATATTTTAGTAATCACGCATTTTTTTTTGCCCATTTAAATGAAAATTAAATTAGCCCTGATTACTGCTGAGTCTTCAACGAGGTCTTCAAGTTATATTTTTCTAAATGCAAAAAATAAGGACGTGTTAAATTCGTTTTTAAAACTGCCATTAATAAAGGGATTAATAAAGAACGCGATTCTTCCGCGAAATCGCTTGTTACCAGGAGGAATTGTAAACTCTTATGTGCTTACATTAAGGTTGATTTTCGTTTATTTACTAAAAATCAGGTATGAAAACTATTTCCATCTTTGTTGCACTTTCGATATGTATATAGCACCTGCTCTTTCTTTTCCTCAAAAATGGGACTCCTGAGCTGACGCGAACTAAAGTCCGCTGTACGCAAATCCACATTATGCTGGTTTTACTCCAATAATGTGGGACGACTCTCGACTGACAGACTTTTAAGATTTCAAGGACCAATGACAGACCAACCTCGAACAAAACAAACAGGACAGGGAAAAACAAAGAACAGACTGACCAGCCAAATACTAAAATCAAAACAACCTTAAAAAAAAACGCTTACAAAACAAAGATGTACAAAAAAAATGTACCAAAAAAGTGAGACTGAAACAGAAACTGAAAGTGAAACAGAATACATAAGTGAAAGTGATATAGAAGCAGAAGATTTTGAGGACATTGATATATCAGAAGATTAGGAGTAATGAGTATAAATGTATATTTTCACTTAAGAGTAGACATGTTTTTTTTCCAGTCAGTCACCTTAGCTCCGAAACGTAGAAGCGACGTTGCAAAATGCGGCAAAACGACTCACGTGATATACATACCTTTTTGAGTGAAAAAAACATCAGAATTGGCTGAAATTTGAGTGGAGGGCGCATTTTGTATAAACTAAGCCACGGCTCGGAGCACTTTTTTGATTTTTTGTCAAAAATTCTTTCTAGGCCACCGATTCGAAATATTTATGTCATGAATATTTCGAATCGGTGTCCTTAGAAAGAAGTTTTTACTTATTCGGCAAAAAAAAACCAAAAAATTGCTCCGAGCCTTGTCTTAGTTTTTACAAAATGTGCCTTCCACTCAAATTTCAGCCAATTCTGATGTTTTTTTCACTCAAAAAGGTATGTATATCACGTGAGTCGTTTTGCCGCATTTTGCAACGTCGCTTCTACATTTCGGAGCTAAGGTGACAGACTGGAAAAAAAGCATGTCTACTCTTAAAACGTTTTATAAACATGATTAATAAAATACCTTTTTAAAAATTAACCTACCGAAAAATTACCCTTTTCTTTTTACCCTTTTTACAACACTGCCCGAATACAATGAACTCAACAATTCTTAATTTTATTATTTAGCATTTTTCCGCACTATTTCGCATTTTTTCGCATTTTTTCGCATTTTTTCACATTTTTTCGCATTTTGTCAAACAATGCGAACATATGTACAAAAAAATGGTCAGTGAAATCCCCCTCGTTTAAATCCGTGCTTTCAACCGGATGAATCTTAATCTTTTCCAGACGACCCCATTACAAACAATTTGTTTAATAAAAGTAAAGAGCTAAATCTATCAATTAAAGATTTTAAAATTATTTTTACCTTTCTTTGCTCAATATGCTTTCTGCTGAAAGCCAGGATGATATGGTCATCATCTTCAGGTCCCTTATATTGAAACACTATCCTGTGTCTGGCCATGTTTGTAAAATATTCCTTAGCTTCCTTTGATGTGGAAGTACCCAAACCTATGATAAAAAAGCACTGAAAATGTACATTGGAAACTTTCAAAACAAATATATAATTTATTTGTTTATATTTTGTTAATGGGCTTTGTGTTGATATTTATTGGTTTTATTTAATTTTCTACGTCTTTTAATATTGCAAACTGTTCAGTCAATAGATTGTGATTTTTTCAGACTTTTTGCAATTTTTTTTTATGAATGTTATGTGTTTGTCACCGATTTTAATTTCTCGTCGTCTGTGAATTAATAATTCATGCTTCACCCCCGTTCTTATTGATTGAGTCTAATATTTACAAAGGGACCAGGGGGGAAAAGAACCCAAATTGCCACGTTTACATAATGTGATAAGATAACTCAAAAGGCATAATTAAATAAACGGTATTTTCTTTAAAAATTAACATTATTTTCATTCAAAATAAAATGTAAAAGCCTATCTTACTAGTTTCACCAAGATAAATACAATAAAATATTTTAACTTTTGTCAAATTACATTAATTAATAATAATTGTGTCCTTTAAACGTTCGAAAAAATTAACAGCGCGGCAACCTCGCTAACAACGGCGTGGTCGATGACGTACTGTCACTTGTTGTTGATGGCCGTCATTGTATTTTGAATCGTTGTGGACTGAAAGGTGATCCGTGTCAATATGGTAAAAAAGTACGAGGTGTGTAAAACTAGACTGTCCTTTTACAAGTAACAGCCTATTTATCTGTAAAAAAAACATAGGCGTAGTTAAATATTTTAAGCATTGTTAAAACAGCCGGTTCTTAAGCGTCACATTGTTTTAAATGTATTATACCCGTACGATTTTGTATTATTACTATTGAGATTCAAAAAATAATATACTTGCTACAATAGAATGTTGAATCATTTTTAACATAAAAAAGTATTCTCTGGTTTAATGCTGTATTATGGTTTTGTACTATTTTTAAGATTTACAAAGAAATGTTTATATCATTAAAGGTTTAGGAATGTTTTCAAATTGACTTGACAACAATGTATGGAGATCATTTACTCAAACAAACCTGCCTATGGTTTGAGGTTATGCTGCTTATAGTAGTTCAATGTTCTAAGGAAACTGTACATCTTGGCGATAATCATAACATTTTAGTCCATTTTAAAAAAGAACCCTTTAACAACTTTAACCAAATTCGAAAACAAATCACTTAAAGGAATTGGACTTCTCAGGAGTTCTAGTTTAATTGCCAGGAAAATAAATAAGAATAATGACCAATAAATGGAAGTCACACTTACTAGACATTCGAGAAATAAAGATCAAAAGTTAAATGCCATTAAAAAATAAATACCTTTGTAGTATTTTACTCTGTAAGTATGATTGTTTGGTGTGTTGTTCTTCCACTCTTCAAATTCTGGCAGTGAATAGAACGATAGTTCTTCGTTTTTCTTGATGGCCTTCACGATGGGAGTGATGAACTCTTCAAGGAAGTTTTGTCGCAGCAAGTCAGGCCAGTTGTAGTGGATAAAGTTGATCAGAAGACCTTTGATGTGGGAACCTGTTAAAAGCGAAAATTTGTTTAAAATACGGTGAACCACAAGAAAATCAAACGAAACAGATATAAATATGGTAAAAAAAGGCTTATTTTTGTCGAAAATAAAATAGATGAAAATATATTTAACAAGTAGTTTTGTCGAATTGTAAATATAGCCGAAAATAATTTAGACAAATCGTAATTTTGTCAAACCGTAAAAATGTCAAAAATAATAAAGTCGAAACGTAAAAGCAGCGAACCGTAATTATGTCGAAAGGCAAAAAGGCCGAACCGGAGAAAATATGAAAATGAAGATGCGATGTTGCCATATCTAGCAAAATTTCTTGACTAAAGTCATTAAACTGGCATCTGAGTACCATTAAAGAAAGTCGATTTTTTTTTAAATTTTGCAATTTAGGTTTTTCCAATAATGACTTTACAGGTACATGACCAGTTAGGATATGTTTGCGTTTAATTCGGTTTGTTTATTTATCACCGATTTAGACCTCCCAAAAGAAGGACAGGGGAGCTATAAATTAAAAAGTTGGACTTCACTTTATTTTGACAGGACAATGATTAGTTCAACCAAAATCTACTATATAATGTAATAGTACACTTGGCAACGTTTATTGTAGGTGCAATACATAAATTATGAGTTTACGATTCGACTTTTTTTTACGGTTTGACCTTTTTGCGTTTCGACATTTTTACGGATCAATAAAACTACGATTCGTTTCAATTATTTTCGATATTTTTACGGATTGACAAAACTACATTTCATTTATTATTTTTGACAAAACTACGTCTCATCTAGATTATTTTCGTTTACAAAGTTACTATACGTTCTGGAAAACGAGGAATTTCTCAAAATCAAATGTCGAGCTTGGAATTTCAAAAAAAAAATTATTTTTCTGGAGTTTTTTAAAGTTCCCTGAAATTTTTAAGTCGTCTTACTTAAAAAAATTGGTCGATGGATGGGAGTAGAAAGATTAATTTTCGGGATAAATGAGAATACAGGGTGTGCCAGATGGTTTTGGTTAAATAAGAAAAAAATGCGCTATTCCAAGCCCAAACTGTATCGAAACTAAAAAAATCTACAGGGGTTTTAAAAATATCAAATCAGATGACCAACCGCCGACTTCTTTTTCCAATTTTTTGTTTTTTAAAAAATTAAGCAACTATAAAATGGAACTTTTTTGTTTTTCAAGTTTGCTTTACTAAGATAAAAATTAAAACCACTTGTTATCTCTTGAACGTCAAATGAAGACATGTAAAAAAGTGCTTTTTATTTTTATCTGTAAAAGAAAGCTAGTTACAAAAGACTCAAGAACGGAAAAGGTATTTGTAGTTGGGTAATTCGAAAAAAATACCAAAATTGGAAAAAAGTTCACACAAATTTTTAATTAATACTACTACTATGTCGGTTTAGAACGTTTTTCTACGTTGTCCGTCGCCTATTCTCCACCTCCTTCGATCGTGACAATCACCTTCTGTCAGGTTTTTTTGACTCATTGATCTTTGGATTGAATGTTGGCATTCTAGTCTAGGACGCCCTCTTTTTTTGCGCCCTATTGGTTGCCATTCTAGGACCTGCTTTGGTAATCTTTCGTCGTTCAGCCTTTGTATATGGCCGTACTATATCAGTTGTCTTTTAGTGATGTCATCCGTTATGCTTCCCTCGATTTCCATTCTTTCTTTTATGTTCTCCTTTCTTATATGATCTGTTCTAGATATTCTCATTGATCTTCTTATTGCTTCCATTTCGACACTTTCCATTTTTGTTTTGTAATTTTCCGTTACGCGACAAGTCTCTGTTCCATACAACAGCGTGATTTTCACCATTGTTTCATATATGTTAAATTTTACATTCTTTTTGATGTCTCTGCTCCATAAAATACTGTTAAGACATCCAATAACCTTTCTTGCTTTAACTATTCTTTTTTCCAGTTCTTTACAGTCTGTTCCTGTCTTATCAAATGTGACACCCAAGTATACATACTCATTGAATGGAGATATTGTTTGTCCATTGTCTAGATCTACCTTAAATTAATAATCATTAATAACAAAATCGACTGAAGAGTATTGTTGGTGATTTGAGGTTTGAGGTTTGGTAGAGCCGCGGGACTGTAAACGCGCTGGTCGTTTTATAAAATCTGGGTGCCAAAAACCTTAAAAGGACGATGTAAAAATATTAATTTTTCCGAGCCACACAAAGACAATATAGAGGATTGGCACTCACCATTTTAGTTGTTTCCGTCGTCCAGAGGAGCTCCTCTCGCTGGCCCAGTCGTTGCAGTCGATCCACACTAGAATCACACTTGTTTGTGTAATGTTTTAGTTTGATTTTCACAGAATGTTATTGGATTTTTGGTTAATAGAATTTTATCACCATGCTGCGTGGTGATCTCGATAGAATACGACAGAAGAATCTTTCTTGGTTACGCCTTTTTGCGCAGATTCATTTTTCGTAGATGGCGCTGGCGTTTTGCTTGTGCCAATCAAAATTGAAATTGTGTGGGTTTTCCGAATACGGGAATTTGGCGCAAAATTTGAATTTAAAATTAAAGTTGCATGAACAAGTATTAAGATATTTCCGGAAAACCAATTTTAAAGTTTAACAACACGGTATCTTGAAATCTATATACATTTTCGGACAAATATTTATATAAACTTTTTTTCTTAAAATCACTGGGAGAATCACCTCCTGATATTATATAAAATTGAAATAGTAAAAATTACAGTTTACCCCTACTCCTTAAAGGAAAGTGTACGTTTTACTAACCGTCCTGATCCTGATCTGTCATGATCATAATTTTTCCGTAACGCAGCGTTTTCATGTCCGCTTCTGTCTCGTATTTTTTCTTGTACTGAAGCCCCACGATTTTTACCAAATTGTTGATTTCGGCATTTTCCAAAATTTGCTTGTGTGTGGCTTCTCTGACGTTCAGCAATTTACCTGGACAATAATTAAAAATTAGCTTTGTAATAAGAGAAAAAACAAGAATTAAAACCTTTATGTATCATTTTAATGAATGAATGAATTCCGTTGGATGAAACCACCTTGTATACTTTATGTTTCGCCGATGATCAGATAGTAGTGGCTGAGGATTATGACGACCTCGAATATATGACACGAAAACTAATAGAAGAGTACAATAAGTGGGGACTAGAGGTTAATCTCAATAAGACAGAGTATATGTGTATCAGTGGAATGAAACATGATCTAATCTTAAATACCGGGCAGCGAATTCAGTTCTGTGATGAGAATAAATACTTAGGTCTAAAAATTACAGCTGACGGAAAACTAGACAAAGCTATAAAAGATCGAAACGTACAAGGAAGAAAAGCAATAACTATTAAATGGTATAATTTGGGACCAAAGTATATCAAAACATAACAAAAAGCTTATATATAACACCATTGTAAAAAGTATTATTATATATGGCTCAGAAGTATGGCCAATCAAGGATAGAACAGAAAAAATGCTTTCCGCTACGAAGATGGACTATTCGAGAAGAGCAGCAGGGAAATCAAAAAGAGAAAGAGTTACAAATCAAAGAATAAGAGAAATTATGACAGTGTTTGAACATACTTTAGTGGATGATATAAGAACAAAACAACTGGTGTGGTATGGACATGTACAAAGAATGAATGATGAAAAACTACCTAAACAAATACTACAATGGAAACCAACTGGCCGAAGAAAACGAGGACCACCAAGGAGAAGCTGGAGAGAAGGAATAGACTGTGAAATAAGAATAAGAGGCCTAGATGATGAATTATGGGCAAACAGAAACGAGTGGAGATTGGGTATCAGAAGACGTAGAATGTTGTAAAACTGATAAATATATATATATATATATATATATATATATATATATATATATGTATCATTTTAACACAGGAAGACTTTCAAACAGTGGCGGCTGGTGACGTTATAAATTGGGGGGGGGGGGGGGGGGGAGACATTTAAATTGCAGGAAAAATGAGATAAAAAAACTTACCGAAACAATTTTATTTTAGTATTTTCCAAACAAGCAGCTACTACTGTAGTTTTTAGTTTATAGTCCATTCGCCGTTTTTTTTTATGGCCTGTAGAGCAACCTCAAAAATCCCACAGAATTTTAAACAGTCTATTAACTATAGGTAAATTTAGTGGGAAAATAGACACTGTTGTTCTGGTAAATATACGTTTTAATCCATCGGTAACGTTTCGACAATGGTTTTTGCCTTCAAATAAAAAAAAAAATAATAAAAAAAAAAAAAATAATAAAAAAAAAAAAATCAAAATAAATAAAAAAAAATAAATTAAAAAAAAGAAAAAAGAAAAAAAAACAAAAAAAAAGAAAAACAAAAAAAAAAACAAAAAAAAAAAAGAAAAGCAAAAAAAAAAGAAAATTTAAATAATTAGCAGATTAATGTTGGGTTTTGTTTTCAATTTTGTGCCGTTTGTTTTCCTGATGTGCTTGAATTCTTGTTTTTTGTTCCAATGTACGATCTAGTCTGAAGGTCTGATGAAGACAAAAACCATTGTCGAAACGTTACCGATGGATTAAAACGTATATTTACCAGAACAACAGTGTCCTTATTCCCACTAAATTTACCTATAGTTGCATTGCAAGGACGTGATAAGTTTACCAGTCTATTAACCTCCTAAGTATATATCTAATTTTTGTTTTTTACGACTGACCTATCCCAAATGAAAACAACCTCGTACGTCTTCACTAAGGATAGAACCGGCAACGTGTAGGAAGGGCAACGGACGTTTCCGCACGACGATGATGGACGACGTCCACAAAACAAACATTCCTCCCGCTCCCGCGCGAGAACAGCCACCCACACACCGCTGAAAACCGGGTAAAATTGAAACCTTGCCCCGCGCGGCGCTGCCGGCTTGTAATTATTTACGCTAAAAAAGTTTACCCAAATAATCGCTTGTTGTTAACCACAGATAATAAAAATAACTATAAAATCATGTCGTAAGAAAAGATTTAACTTTTTTAAAATAAATCAATTAAAAAGACTGTTTGTTGTCTAGTTTTGGGAGGGCACTGCCCCGATGCCCTCCCTCTAGCAGCCGCCACTGCATTCAAAACATACCTCTTAATGGGAAGACACCATAATAATCTCTTCCAATGACCCCAAGACCTGACACAGCCAAAGACTTGGCTGAGTCTCCCTCAGTTAGGATGAGGGTGCATTTGAGGCCATTTCTAGTACCAGCTTCGTTTGCGTCTTCCAACTTTGGAATACCTGAAAGAAAATACACAATTAGTCCAGTCATTATAGAATTTTAGCTTGCAACAGGTGGTGTAGTCGCGATTTTGATATATGTTGTTGGTGACATTGGGCCACGTCGATTATCGAAAATGGTCGGCGAGGACAAATAAAGCAAAAACCTTCAAAAAAGAAAGTGTTTGTTTGGGAAAAATTCATCTTTGGCAATCATGCGCGTTTTACACACGCTGGGAGTTTGAAGCGCCACCATGTGTTTGACAGGGGAATGAAGAAAATAACTTCCGACAAGAAACTGAAAGAAGTCACACGTGGTTTGGGTTTGGGACCGAAATTCCAACCAGAAGAAAGGGCCGCGGCCGCGAGAGAAAGTGTGGAACTGCTGTTAAATGAAAGAAGGTGGGCTTCTGGCGTGTTGCCGATTTTTTTTCTTTGTTTTAGTTCAATAGACTTGAGTTTTCCCAGACGAAGCGAATTTAACTTTGGGGTAATTTTTTTTGGGATATCTCTAGTTTTCTCCCCTTCGGGCAAAGCCGTCTTGGTCCTTGCGACCAGTCGTCTATTTGGCCCTTCGCGCTCAGATGTCTATTTGGTTGGAGTTCTAAAAAAAATTTGAGTTTTCGAGCTTAGGGGAGACCGGCGCCCCCCGCCAGCTTGGATTTGGTTTGCACAAAAAGTGATTTTTTAAAATTACTTGGTTACAGTATGTTTTAGAAAAAAAAGTTTTAAACAAAAGTTGAAAACAATAAAATTTCCAAATTGTGAAAGGCTTTCGCGGCCATCGTCCAATGGTGGGTGTGCTTTCGGACTGTTCGGCCGTCGTCGTTGGAAATTCGTTCTCGACGTTTCGCCATCTCGAGTGGATGGCATCTTCAGCAGATGTTGACTGTTTGTCGGCTTCTCGAAGACCAGTCTTCGATATGGCCGTACCATATCAGTTGTGACCCGTCTTCGAGAAGCCGACAAACAGTCAACATCTGCTGAAGATGCCATCCACTCGAGATGGCGAAACGTCGAGAACGAATTTCCAACGACGACGGCCGAACAGCCCGAAAGCACAACCACCAATAAAATTTCCTTCAAACGGATGGTTTTTGAGTTATTTCGCCGCGATTTTGGATTTTGACCATTTTTTTTTAGTGGCCTTTAACTTCCAAACTGTTTATTTTTGATAAAACCTGTAATAACATAAAATAAAGACCAATTAATAGCCTATAAAATAAAACGTTACTGAGTTCTCTGGGTAGTACCCTTGCTGAGATAGCAGTATACCCGTTTCCTATGTATTTCCATAGTATATGCAAAATAAACCGAAATTATTCAGTTTTATGTCATTTTCTCAAAAAGCGGATGACTTCTAAACCACTGACAAGTTAGTGACTTTTATTATTCTAGGAGAAACGCAGTGGTTTCTTAATTCAAAAATTTCTCTAATAATGGCATAATACAAATTGTGAAAGGCTTTCGCGGCCATCGTCCAATGGTGGGTGTGCTTTTGGGCTGCTCGGCCGTCGTCGTTGAAAATTCGTTCTCGACGTTTCGCCATCTCGAGTGGATGGCATCTTCAGGAGATGTTGATTGTTTGTCGGCTTCTCGAAGACTGGTGGTTAGTCTGTCGCGGGCGCAGGTTATATACGCTATGGTGGGCGGGGCGTATATCAGAGCTGGTCGGTGATTGGTCACATTCCCTTGATTCAGTTTTGTTATTGTAAGCGAGCCGAGGGTTTTTAAGAACCGGTACCCATGTTCTGTTAATTTTAAGAGTTTCTTCAGATCTGTTGAAGTTCGGCTGGTGTTTATGAATTTCGATTGCTTCTCTATAGAGTCTTGGATAGTATGAAGAGGAGGCGCAGAGAACTTGTGTGTCTTCGAATTTTATTCGGTGGTCTTCATTGTTTAGTGTGTGGTCTGCAACTGCGGATTTTTCCGTATGTCCGAGTCGACAGTTGGCTTTGTGTTCTTTGATTCTTGTGTTTACGGACCGTTTGGTTGTTCCGATGTAGACACTTCCACAGGTACAGGGAATGCGGTATACCCCCGAAGAACTTAGTGGGTTCCTTATATTCTTCGCAGATCTGAGGTGGTTCTCGATCTTCTTAGATGGCTTGAAGATCGTTTTTATGTTGTGTTTTCCCAGAATACGTCCGATCCTATCTGTCACTCTAGGGATATAGGACAGAAAGGCTCTTGAAGTAACTTCGCGGCTGCTTAGTCCACCGCTACTGTTACTTCTAGTGCTCGGCTTTGGTCGTATACATTTATCTATGTCGCTTTGAGTGTATCCATTTGCTACGAGGGCGTTTTTTAAGATGGTTTAATTCTTTGTCTAGATGTTCGGGTTCGCAGATTATTTTCGCCCTCTTATTACCCCTTTTCGTTGGCACGGGTGGTGGTTAGATGTGTTGTTTAGGTAGCGGTCTGTGTGAGTAGGTTTTCTGTATACGGTATGTCCTAGTCGTCCCTCTTTCCTCGTTACTAGTACGTCAAGGAATGCTAATTCTCTGTTGTTCTCTGTTTCCATTGTAAATTGTATACTGGGGTGTATGCTGTTAATGTGGTTGAGAAATTCATTAAGGCTGTCTCTACCATAAGGCCAAACGACAAAAGTGTCATCTACATATCGAAACCAGACTTTGGGTTTATGAGGGGCATTATTCAACGCCTTCTCTTCTAGTTTCTCCATGAAAAAATTCGCAATCACTGGCGACCAACGACGACGGCCGAACAGCCCGAAAGCACACCCACCAATGGCATAATACTTTAGATGTTTTATTTGTAAAATGAATCTGCCACAAACATATAGATTTTAAATTGAAAAAATAGTCCATTTCTCAAAGTAGAGTTTGCAAATTACAAAGAAAAAACTCAGCGTCTTCTCCACTAAAGTCTTTATTGTTTCGGATTTTATTTAGGACATGTTTCGAGGCTAAAGAGACCCATCATGAAACAAGGTAAACAAAGTGTAACTACACTTTGTTTACCTTGTTTCAGCTCATGATGGGTCTCTTTGGACTTGAAACATGTCCTAAATAAAACCCGAAACAATAAAGACTTTAGTGGATAACACGATGAGTTTTTTCTTTGTTTTATTTAGGACATGTTTCGAGGCTAAAGAGACCCATCATGAAACAAGGTAAACAAAGTGTAACTACACTTTGTTTACCTTGTTTCAGCTCATGATGGGTCTGTTTGGACTCGAAACATGTCCTAAATAAAACCCGAAACAATAAAGACTTTAGTGGATAACACGATGAGTTTTTTCTTTGTTTTATTTAGGACATGTTTCGAGGCTAAAGAGACCCATCATGAAACAAGGTAAACAAAGTGTAACTACACATTTTTTACCTTGTTTCAGCTCATGATGGGTCTCTTTGGACTCGAAACATGTCCTAAATAAAACCCGAAACAATAAAAACTTTAGTGGAGAACACGATGAGTTTTTTCTTTGTAATATAGATTTTATTTATGGAATATTGGATCTTTTCCCAGCTTCTTTTCTCTCATTCTCTGGCTAACATACATGTCAATGGTTTGTACTGAGTCGATCAAATCTTACCTTTTAATTTACTCATTTTCTTGCCAGCAGTGGCTTTCACCAGCTCATTCTGCTGCTTGAATTTGGCCCAAGATAAGACCGTTTCAACAATGCCGCTCTTCAGTACACCGTTTGTGAATTTTTCTGTTAGCTGACATTTGGACCTAAACAAGAATTAGAAAAAATTAGAGACGATTTACTGAAAAAAAAACAATAAGTTTTTGATTTTTAGGATTGCGTTTGGATTATTTTTAATCTTTAAGCATATATAACCCAGGGAGATTTATTTTCATTTTAACCTAAGGTTACCAAGGAAAACTATACAGTGAAACCTCTCCTTGCGGACACGTCTATTAAGCGGACACTTCCTTTAGGCGGACAAATTTGTTGGAACCAAGCTTTTCCCTATTTCTTTACATGTAAAATTCACTCCTATAACCGGACGCGAATAATTTTTTTTGGTTAAAAAACCGGACGCGAACCTCTGACAACGGGACGAAGCGCTGCACGACCTGGGCATAAATATTATGTAGTATGTTGGCAACAACGCACTCTGCATCCGGGAAATTGCCTCTTTCCGTTTTAATGCGGAGAATAAATACTTCCCAAGTAACATTTCTCTATTTATAGCAGAAGCTAAAATCGGCACCGCCTTTCCTTAAAACCATTAGTTTCAATGTTTGGTCGCTAGCACGTTCCCATTAACCTTAGACCTATATAATAAATTTATATATGCCATTATGGTTTTATAGTGGTCACTTGGTTTTATTTGTTACTGTATCGCAACAACGATTTTTGAGTGCCCTTATGAAACCAACAAAAAAGAACAATGTAAACATAATCAACATAACCTCACTTAAATTTTTTGTATTTGTTTGTGTGTGTTTAAAAGCGTATAATTCAACACTTTTAAATGTTTTTATCGTGCAATTTCGACACAATCGAGAGGGCCAGTGCAATGATATTCGTTGTGCCTGCAGGTTGGAGGGCAACCTCTTATATTGGCCGTCTAAACAAGCCTTATCTAGACCTAGGTGTCCTACCCAGGAGGACGGAAACTCAACAATTATTATTTATTAGGCTTTAAATAATCAATCTTGCAATAGGTAGGTACCAATCTGTACCTAGGTATATCTATTATTTTTACAAGAAATACTTAAAAAAAATAAAACGCAAAAGTATTTACTTACTTCTGTTAGAACCCTTAAGGAAACAAGGTTTAATATGACCGCCTAATTAAATAATATTTAATATACAGCTATGGGTAACTATAAATACAAAAGAATTAAGTTTACCTTTAAGCCTTCCTATAAAACCTTTTTAAAATGCCTAAAAGTAATGGCAAAAACCAAAAGTCTAAAGTTTATATTTACCACTCTTAAAAACCTTAAGGAAACTAGGTTCTATATGGCCGCCTATCTAATCATATTTACTTTTAAACTACTGGTAACTATAAAAACAAAAGGATATAAGATAACCTTTTAGCTCTATTATAAAAGACTTTTGTGATGACCTAAAGTAATGAAAAAAACTAAATGACCAAAGTTTATATTTATTTCTTTTTAAAAACTTTAGGTAAAATGGTTTTATAAGACCATCTTTATAAATCAGAAATTAATAAAACCTAAAGTATCTAAAAGGAACAGAAGGAATATCAGTTTTATTATACACCCTTTATAAATCACTTTTTGGTTGTATAACACCCCTTTAGGTAATTGGCAATATAAATTACCTTTATGTAGCCAAATTGATCCTAAAACCCATAACAGCACCCTCTAAATAACCTGGGAACCAAATTAATAAAACCTTCAGTTGTAATAATGTTACTTGGGTTCTGTCGTATTTACAACATATTTAATTCGACGGGACAGCTGTTTTTTATTTTTATTGTTCAGGTGGGTAGTAATAGATGTCTTTGAAATGGCGCCTAATAAAAAAACTTCTTAGTTTACGTGAAAAAATGGAAGTTGTTAACGTTTCGGCGAAGGAACATCTATCAGCACGAAAGATCGCTGAAAAATTTAATATCGGAAAGACTCAAGCAGCGGAAATTGTTAATATAAATAAATTGTTAATATATATATAAACATTTCGCAGTTCTCTCTCATAAGCGGACACCTCCAATAAGCGAACACCTCCTTTAAGCGGACATCTCCAATAAGCGGACAAACTCGACGAAACCGTGAGTGTCCGCTTATAGGAGGTTTCACTGTACCTATTTATCGCAATGTTGTATAAAGCAGCCTTTTAAAAAAAACCCTAATAGTCATCAATATCAAAAACCTTAAAGTTTCTTTTGAAAATCGAGGCTCGCAAGCTGGTGGGTCAGTTTTTCCCTAGATCCTTTAGAAATACCTGAGAAACTCCTCTAAAACAACAAATTTGATATATCATTATTTAGAAAAACCCTGTATACTAACCCAAATTGCTTCACTTGCAAGGTCATATTTTCCTTAGTTTGAGAGTCGAACGTAGGGTTGACAATCTGACAATTGATGAACAGCCACATGTGATTCTTAATTTGGAACGGCTTGATGGCCGTTCCTCCTTTATTTTTCTTTTTCAACACTTCCACGATCTGTTTCACAATCATGTCGGCGATATAGTCCACGTGGCGACCGCCTTTTGTCGTTGCGATACTGTTGACAAACGACATTTGCTGGAAACCTATAAGAGATTATGTATAGGTAAAAGAGGGTCATGTCAAATTTAGACACGTGGCAACGCCGCCATCGAACACAATCTCGTATTTCTTCAGTGACGTGCGCTGAAATTTGAGAACACATTAAACTTTTTCACGTCACCACTGGAGAGTTAACCAAATTATTTGTTGTATGTACAGTCCAACCTCTCTAACTCGAACCTCTATAACTCGAACCTCTCTATAACTCGAATCTTTTAAGTGGTCCCTGCACTTTTTATATGTATTTTCACCCCTTTAATTTGAACTTCTATAACTCGAACTCTCCATAACTCGAACTGTTTTGGTTGTCCCTTTGAATTCGAGTTATAGAGGTTCGACTGTATTTTTTTTCCCTCATATTGGACAAGTAATTCGCGCAAATCCCTTGTGGTTTCGGTATTACTCTCTCTGTCAGACTCTGTGTCTAAAAATCATATGGAAGTAACACGCAAAAGATTAGCAACGTTCGTTAAATTTTTGATTTTCCCAGTCAAAAGCCCAGTACTGCCCATAAAACTACTTTACAGAAATCTATGAATAATACCTTATTGAAAAGGCATTTTAAATAATGTGTCACATTTAGAAACACCATTTGTATTTTTTTTTTGTTTAATATATATTTTTTTGTCAATATTTTACTGAAATACTGAACAAATTTCAAGATGGAAAAATGATGGATTTAGGTAAAAAAAAATAAATAAAGATTTTATGACACATCACCCTCAAAAATTTACTTATTAGAGGTTTCTCTTGGTTTTTGTAAAACTTATTTTGTTCCGGTAAATTAATTTTTAAAATAGAAAAAAAATTGCATGTTCATAATTTAGCTAGGCCACACCTCATTTTCTCTGATTGGTCTAGTCCAGAAATATGCAAATTTATGGAGGAAAAATCCTGCATAAAAAGAAGCACCGGGGATACCATATTTTTATGTATTTTTACAAAGCTAAACATTTACTTATTTTTTTCTTTTGTTATACATAGACAGAAACTTTAAAACATTTTAAATATTACTAAAATAATTTTTTATTCAATATTCAAATTATTTTGGACAAATGAAGTAAAAGTTTTTTGCACCCAAACGGGCCAGCCTCCTCTTTTTATTACCCTAAACCTAAATCAGATATTTTAATTATTGAAAGAAAAATGATTTTAAGAAATGTTCAACTCATTACCGCTACAAGTCGGGTCTACAGATTGACAAAGGAGGAAATGTCAAATTCGACCCAAATTTTGGAAAGAAAAATAATTTAAAAATTTTTTAATTTACTTGAAATTTTGAGAAGCGTGTTTATTACTTATAAAATATAATTTTAGCTCACACTACTACTATACTATAGTAGTGTGAGCTATAGTGATCCTAAGTTTTTCCAGAAAAAAAAAGTTGCTCCGATTTCAAAATTTTTTATATATCTTTGCATTTCAGATAATTTTGAAACTTTTTTGTTTCGCCGTCTGTCTGTCTGTAACGACCAACGCGCATAACTCAAAAACCGCTTGCCCGATTTTAATGAAATTTGGTACCTACGCTGGGTTTTGGGTCGAGATGGTCCCATTTAAAAATGAACAAAATCCACCAAACACAAGCCAAATAAAAGGGTGGGGGTATATTTCAAAAATTAAAGTTTATGTAAAAATATGGCGTGTGTGATATCAAACAAAAGGTAATTGCGTCTGGAGTTAAATAAAATACATTTTACTTTAAAAAAAAGGGTGAGGGTAAATTAAAAAAATTAGTGTTTATGTGGAAATATGGCGTGTGTTATATCAAACGAAAGGTAATTGAGTCTGGAGTTAAACAAAATACATTTTAGTTTAAAGAAAAAGGTGGGGGTAGATTTGAAAAATTAAAGTTTAGGTCAAAACATGGCTTGTGTGGTATCAAACGAACGGTAATTGAGTCTGGAGTTCAATAAAATATATTTCAGTTTTTAGTTATATAAGCTCACACGTACACTATAACTATAGTACCTAGTGTGAGCTTAGGTGCCCATAGATTGGCTGAGTATTTTTCTATATTATAGCATTAATCTTTGACTCTTTACTTCAAAAAGCTACCATTTTTTACATGTTTGAATATTGTTTTATTTTTTAGCTCACACTACTACTATACTATAGTAGTGTGAGCTATGGTGATCCTAATTTTTTCGAGAAAAAAAAAGTTGCTCCGATTTTAAAATTTTTTATATATCTTTGCGATTCAGATGATTTTCAAACTTTTTTGTTGCGCCGTCTGTCTGTCTGTCTGTATGTCTGTAACGACCAACGCGCATAACTCAAAAACGGCTTACCCGATTTTAATGAAATTTGGTACCCAGGTTGGGTTTTGGGTAGAGATGGTCCTATTTAAAAACGAACAAAATCGACCGAACACAAGCCAAATAAAAGAGTGGGGGTAGATCTCAAAAATTAGAGTTTATGTAAAAATATGGCGTTTGTGATATCAAACGAAAGGTAATTGAGTCTGGAGTTAAACAAAATACATTTTAGTTTATTAAAAAAAAAAGGGTGGGGGTAAATTTCAAAAATTAGTGTTTAAGTGGAAATATGGTATGTGTGATATCAAACGAAAGGTAATTGAGTCTGGAGTTAAACAAAATACATTTTAGTTTTTAAAAAAAGGGTGGGGGTAGATTTGAAAAATTAGAGTTTAAGTCAAAACATCGCTATTGTGTAGTATCAAACGAAAGGTAATTGAGTCTGGAGTTCAATAAAATATACTTCAGTTTTTAGTTATATTAGCTTTCACGTAGATACACTATAACTATAGTACCCAGTGTGAGCTTAGGTGCCCATAGATTGGCAGAGTATTTTATATGGAACCCATCGTTTCTCCATCTTGAACCTTGGTGAGTGTCTTAGTAAAACATTGAAAAAAATATATTTTTTTGAAAAAAATTAAAAATGGTGTTTTTTAAAAAAAAATAAAAAACATTTTTTTTTAATTTTTTTAAAATATATTTATTTTAAAATGTGTCTTGCTACATACCATTTAAAAGGCCTTTGAAAGAGCTTTTAAGCAAGGTATCGCTCATGCATGCATTTCTGATAAGTAGTTTTAGAGATATCCTTATTTTTCTATACTTATGTAAGAGCAAAATTTGGTCATTTTATAATTTTAAAAAATTAATAACAAAAAAACTACTGGACCAAAAATTTTAAAAATTTATATTTTTCATCTACTCTATGAACAAAATAAGTGTACCAAAAATTATGAAAATCGGAGAGGGTGTCTGCCAAACCCCTGTTTTATCTGAAACAACCCAGTAGCTTAATTTGTTTTGGTCCAGAAGGTTGGTAGTTAAGAAGGAGAGCTACATCTTTAAAAGTAAGATGTACAGCGTGTCCCATTTTCGATGGGATTAAATGGGAAACTCGGTTATTATTAAAGATATTGATTTTCTGATTGCACCTTACCGTGCTCTTTTTTTGAGCCCTTAAAAATGGCGTAATCAGATTTTTGTTATACCCCGTAGTTTCGCTAATACAGGGAGTTTTTGAAAAAATTGTATTTTTAATAATCCCTTGTATCTCGCTTATTTTGCGAGATACTTTTATTCTGTAAAAATATTTTTATGGCAACTTTTTTAGAAGAAAATAATGATGTTGTCAATTTTTTTAAATATTGTTTAGTTTTTGAGATATGGTATTTATCATAAAAAAATTAAATACGGACCTGGATTTTTTTTATTACTTTTTTGATTGGTTTCATGCTAGTATTATCATAAAATAATAAAAATTTAAAAAATTTTGTTTTAAGGTAAAAAAAAAATATTTAATATTTAAAAAAAAAATTAGTCCGAACCTGGATATTTCCAACATAAATATAAACTAAAAATTGCTAGTTAAACAATTTTTAGTTTAACTGTTTTGATACTTAGCATATTAAAATGGTTTTACGTTAATTTACAGATTTATTTGAAACAAAGTCTACAAAAAATACAAAAAAAACAAATTATAAAAAATAACTATTCTTTCTGATTACCATTATGTGTAAGACATTGTTGGCATTTTGGAGTAATTTTTCTTAAAGCATTTTGCATAAAAATATTTCTGCCATTTAAATATTGGGATTTTGTTGCTTGAATAAAGCAGTCAAACATATCACATTTTTCAAAATCTGGATATGGTCGATTTCTAGCCAGTTTAAAATAATTGTAAGCCATTTACAAAAATGACAAGTAAAATGACAATGTCAATTCCACGCTTTTGTTTTGTAAATTTCACGACCTGTTGTTTGGTTATCAAATAATTAGTACGATATTATTTTTGTAACTTTTTAACGTTTTTTACTTTATTTATAAATATTTTAATTATCATTTCAAAACAGATAAACTAAAAATCGTTCAACTAGTGTGTCTTACAATTTTTAATTTATAATTACGTTGGAAATTTCCAGGTTCGGACTATAATTTTTTTTTCAAATATTAAATAGCTTTTTTTAACCTTAAATCAAAAAAATATTAAAGTTTTATCATTTTAAGGTAATAATAGCATGGAACTAATCAAAGTAGTAATAAAAAAAATCCAGGTCCGTATTTTATTTTTTTATGATACATACCATACCTCAAAAACTAAACAATATTTTTAAAAATTGACAACGTCATTATTTTGCTCTAAAAAAGTTGCCATAGAAAGGTTTTTACCGAATAAAAATATCTTGCAAAATAAGCGAGATACAAGGAATTAATTAAAATGCAATTTTTTCAAAAACTCCCTGTATTAGCGAAACCACGGGGTATAGCAAAAATCTGATTACACCATTTTTAAGGGCTCCAAAAAAGAGCACGGTTAGGTGCAATCAGAAAATCGATCACTTTAATAATAACCGAGTTTCCCATTTAATCCCATCGAAAATGGGACACGCTGTACATAGTTTTGGGCGGTTTTTCGCGTATAATTCTGACCTAAGCTTAAATGGTGCTGTCCTAATTTGTGTTTTATGATGAGTGATGACCGAGAATGACCCTATATTAAAATTCACGAGCCGCCACTTCACGGCATAGATATCAATAATCAAAATGGAAAATTTACCTCTATCTGACAAAGTCATGGCCACCTCCCACCTCTCGTGTGGATTTTCGGCGACTACTTTTAAATGATTACCCATTTCATCCTCTTTGCCTTTTATGTACAGTTCTATGTAGTCTTTGAAGGATTTCACTGGGAGACGCGTGCCGTTGAGAAATACTTTTACACCTAGACAAAAAAAAATATAATATAGTTTATTCGGAACATTAGTTCAGTGTCAAGTAAAGTGTTCATGTAAAACCGATTTTAAAAAATAGACATATGTACAGGGTGATTTTTTATAATTGCAAGATCGCTATAACTCGGTTATTATTGGGAGTAGAGAGTTCAAACAAAAACTGTTCGGTTTAGTATTTTTTTATAGGTTATAATATACAGGGGGCGACAATCAGATCAATTTTTTTAAAGGGAACACCCTATATATTTTTGTATTTTTAAGTTCCGCAAAAAATTAGCTTTACAGATATATGTAACACTATGGCTCTATCTTTGTTAGTTTTCGAGATATTGACGATTGAAATTCCGAAAATTAGCAAATTTTGAACAGGTATACGGTGCGGAGTATTTAACGTATAGACTGTAAATAACAAACTGAAACAATATTGACTGACAGTTTGATAAATATAAATAATCATCTTTGTCAATGTTCATAGAAATTTAAAATGAAAAGACGACAATTTTTTTAATGTTTTAATTGTTTTAAATCCATAAATAAATAAAAATTAACGTAACAAATGTTCAAACCTATCACCATTGACTTCAATACATTTTTGAAACCGGTCTCTTAAATTATTTATTGTTCTGGTTATTAAATTAGAAACATTTTCATTAAGCTCATTGACAGACAGTGATATTAATTCTCTGAGCTCTCGAGTATTCCTCGCTTCTAATCTGTAAACTTTATCTTTAAGGTGACCCCATAAAAAAATGTCTAAAGGAGTTAAATCAAAACTGTTGGGTGGCCAGCGTATTGTGCCGTTTTTCCCAACCCATTCATTAAAATTATTATTTAAGAATTCTCGAACCTCAAGAACATTATGAGGAGGAGCCCCATCCTGCTGAAAAATCAATCTTCTTTGATTTAGTGGCAAGTCATCCAAAAAATTTTCTAAGTAATTTTGTAAAAAATTTAAATAAATTTGTCCCGTTAAAGTGCTAAAAAAAAATGACCCAACAACACGGTCGTTCAGTATGCCACACTAGACATTCACGGATTGTCTTCCCTGTCTTTTAATTTCTTTTACAAAATTAGGATTAGTCGTGGACCATAGTCTGCTATTCTGACTATTTGGTAGACCACAAGTTGTAAACGTCGACTCATCCGACCACAAAATGTGATTTAAAAAACGGGGTTCTGCGTTTAGTCTTTCATGCATAGTGACAAAACTCTTAGGCCTTGAAGTTCTTGTTGTTTATATGCCCAATAAGAATTTTTTCTTAGGACACTTCTTACTTTGGTAAAAGACGTCAAGCGTTCCTGTCCTTCTTGCACTAATGCGGAAGATTTTCTTATAGAAATTTGTGGGCTTCTTGAAAATGTAGTAAAATATTTAAATTAGCCTCTTCGTTTGGACGAACAACTCGTTTTTTTCGTTCCACAGACGATGTTTCACGAAATTTTCTATATATCCTAAGAATTGTGGATATATTAAGACATTGTCGGGCTGGATACAGTTCTCGATATTCTCTCGCAGTAGCAGTGGCATTTTTATTATTTTTCGCATATAATAAAAGTATCTCTTGCTTTTCTGCTTTGGAATAAAGCAACATTGTTGATAAATATTTAAAATTTGGCACTAACAATGTCATTAGGTATCCACACATCTTAATATTGTTTGTGACTTGTCACAGGAAATACTCCGCACCGTATTTAAAATTTGCTAATTTTCGGAATTTCAATCGTCAATATCTCGAAAACTAACAAAGATAGAGCCATAGTGTTACATATATCTGTAAAGCTAATTTTTTGCGGAACTTAAAAATACAAAAATATATAGGGTGTTCCCTTTAAAAAAATTGATCTGATTGTCGCCCCCTGTATATTATAACCTATAAAAAAATACTAACGGTGGGCCTAAAGTGGCCATAATTTACCAAACCGAATAGTTTTTGCTTGAACTTTCTACTCCCAATAATAACCGAGTTATAGTGATCTTGCACTTATAAAAAATCACCCTGTACCTTTGTTTGTCTGTGTTATTTATTTATTTTATCAACCTTGCAATTCGGTTAAGAAATTAAAATGCTTTTTATTAGATTAACAGTGAACGTGGACAAGACACAGTACTTATGTATTGGAAATCCAGTGAGTTAGAACTAGACAATGGACAAAGAATATATCCATGCAATGAGTATGTATATTTGGGTATCACATTTGATAAGACAGGAACAGACTGTAAAGAACTGGAAAAAAGAATAGTAAAAGCAAACAATGGTGAAAAGCACGCTGTTGTACGAAATAGACTTATCGCGTAACAGAAAAAATACCAAACAAAAATGGAAAGTGTCGAAATGGATGCAATAAGAAGATAGCATATCTAGAACAGATCACATAAGAAATGAGATCATAAAAGAAAGAATGGAAATCGAAGGAAGCATAACGGATGACATCACTAAAAGACAACTGATATGGTACGGCCATGTACAACGGATGAACGACGAAAGATTACCAATGCAGGTCCTAGAATGGCAACCAATAGGGCACAGAAAAAGAGGGCGTCCTAAACTAGAATGGTAACAGCCAATCCAAAGATCAATAAGTCAAAAAAATCTGACAGAAGATGATTGTCAGGATCGAAGGAGGTGGAGAATAGGCGTCGGACAACTTAGAAAAACGTTCTAACCGAGTAATAATTAAAAAAAAACAGACAAAATGACCTCAATTACTAAAAAGAAAAGACAGTTTTTTATTGTAAATAAGTTCTATTATACCTACATACCTCTAGTCGCTGCTGCGATATCGTAGGCTCTTCTCGACATCAGCGACACAATGTCATCGTCCAGTCTCTCCATCTTGAATTTGCTCAAGTCAGGACAGAATGTGATTTTTGTAAAATCTTCGCCAAAAAAGTCTTTTATCTTGGGTTCGGACGCCTTGGACATGTTTGCCGCCCAAGTCTGTTTAAATTGACGTTTGTACTCTTTAGCTGCCGTTTCCACCACGAATTTTTCGCTGAATATGTTGCACAGTTTGGCACCGTAGCCGTTTCTACCTGTAGCCAAAAAAATTTATCATGGACTCAACATATTCATAAATACCCATAAATGTTTTAACTATTAATTCTGTTAGCAACATTTCTTGTTTTGTTAAGGTTGCAACAACCTAATAACAGCAACTAAAATCCAAAATATTTTTTTAATTTGTAAATAGTTATACAACCCTTAGAAAACCAATGTGATATTTTATGATGGATTTTGTAACTTCTTTTTACGGTTTTATAATGGTTGCTTTCTCTGTCTGAAACATTTAAAATTTAAGTACATATACAGGGTGTAATTTAAATGAGAAAAGATCAAAATGCACCAAACCTCTTTGTTTTTGTGTTAAAAATAACAATTAATTTTTTAGATTTTTTGTTCCTTAAATATTGTAACAGTGGAAATTTCGTAAAATGATGTAGGTACTACAATAAAAGTAAAAATTATATTAAAATTATTTTTAATAAATAAACACACAAAATTATTACCAAAAATCGTTTTTTCTTTAAAAGTCTTTACAAAATTTCAATTTTTCTTTTGTAAATTTAATTGCTCATAAAATAGATTATTCTTTAAAAAATTAACAAATTAAGGCAAAGGTTATTTGGCCACACTGTATCTCCTTAATCTATATCTTTTTTAAAAAAAGCAATGAAACATTTTTTGATCATAATGAATCACAAAACTATTTAACGTTTACAAAATTGTGTAACAAAACGGGATTTTAATATAAATCGTATTTTCGCCAATTATAAGTTTTTACATATTTTAATTAAATATTGTTTTTGACATCAACAAGCATTAATTATATGCAATACTAGGTTAACAATAAGTAAAATTTATGGCAAGAACAGCGACTTGTTTTTAGGCATGTTTTCAGGATCGCTGTATTTTAATAAAAGTAATGTAATGTTAATAAATGTAACTAGAAACCAATTTACCAAACTATTTTCAATTTTTTAAAAACACACTGTGTAATTTAAATTTCTAACGGTTTTCTAAATCCACGCATCTCTGGATTACGCTGGTATTTTGTCTCTTTGGAGCGTTTAAAGCACAGTCTATCTTATCTCGCCAAAGCAAGGAAGCTTAGAGTTTAAACCAATCAACGGCAAGTTAGGAGTGCCTGCCAGGCAGGGTTGTTTTTGCTGAGACAATAAAATCGTTAGAGAGAACATTCTTTAGTTGGTTTTCGTAAATTTCACTTCTTTTGGTTTAAGGGAGGGTTTTTGTTCAACTGGGGAAATGTTAAATCTATCAATTATTTTATTATCTGAATGATTCTACAAAAATGGTGCTGTGGAGTGGGAATGCATATTTTTGAAACACAGACTGCAAATGAAGCATAGTTTTAGTTACAAGATTTAAAACGAAATGTTTTCTTTATGGAGCATTTGAGTTTAATGTATAAAAAAAATTGCAAGTTTATAATTTTTTTTATTACAAAGCAAATACCTCATTCCTCTGGTGTAGTCCCAAACCAAATATTAAAAACTCAGATTGAAAAAAATACCTAATAAATAATATTTAACCAAGTCTTCACTATTTATCAAAAAATTGATAAAACTAAAGTTTGCAGTCATATTTTTGAAAATCCGAATTTACATCTTCTCCGGAAAATTTTACAATTTTAAATGTGCTCCATTTTTAATAACACAATATTTGTGAATACCACCGGTTAATTTCTAGAGAAAGAGACAGCCCTGGATATCTAATTTACTTGTGTTTGGTTTAAGTTATAGATCTTTTTATTTTCGGCAGAAAATTAGTTTTTTTCAGAGAAATCCAAAAGGAAGGCTTCAATTATCATTCCTCTGGTAAGTAAATATTCGACTGATATCAATAGTATAATTTTTTTGTTGATTGTTTTAAAATTATAAGTATAGGAACTTTGTTTATATAAAACTTAAGTAGTCTAAATAGATTTTGATTTAAGTTGGAAAACCATTAAAAAACTCATTCCTCTGGTACTCATCCCTCTGGAATTTTTATGCAGTAATTCCTAAAATTCACGAAAATAAATGTTTCTTAGCTTACACCTAATTAGTTACATAAATTTGAAGAAACAAAATTATTTACTGTGCTGTACTGTTATTTAAAGGCAATGACCAAAAATGATATCCATATAGCCTACTTTTGGTAGAATCATCCATATATATTTACTTTAGAGGTTATAAAGGCTATGCAATCTCATATAAAAAAAAAACCAAAACAGCCTTATAGAACATGTTATAAAACTTGTTTATTTTTAACCTAATGTTTTATAATGAAGGCAAGATTGAGGTGTTGCCAGTGTATCTTATAAAACTAAAGCTTACAGTTTTATAAGAAAGAGTTGGGAGAAGTTTTAACAAATTTAGTGTTAATTTTGTAGTGTTCCTTTAGGAATCCTTATTAAAATAAAGAGATAAACATATAAAACTAGGACTAAATTTGTGCTATTGTGCTTAAAAGATGGGTAAATTAAAAATACTCTGCCAATCTATGGGCACCTAAGCTCAAACTAGGTACTATAGTTATAGTGTGAGCTAATATAATCAAAAACTGAAATATATTTTATTCAACTCCAGCCTCGATTACCTTTCGTTTGATACCACACAAGCCATGTTTTGACTTAAACTCAAATTTTTTAAATCTACCCCCACCCTTTTAAAAAAACTAAAATGTATTTTGTTTAACTCCAGACTCAATTACCTTTCGTTTGATATCACACACGCCATATTCTCACTTAAACTCTAATTTTTGACATCTACCCCCACCCTTTTTTTTAAAATAAACTAAAATTCATTTTGTTTAACTCCAGACTTAATTACCTTTCGTTTGATATCACACACGCCATATTTTCACATAAACTCTAATTTTTGGAATCTACCCCCTCCATTTTATTTGGCTTGCGTTTGGTGGATTTTGTTAATTTTTAAATGGGACCATCACGGCCCAAGACCCAACTTAGGTACCAAATTTCATTAAAATCGGACAAACGGTTTTTGAGTTATGCGGGTTGGTCGTTACAGACAGACAGACAGACATACAGACAGACAGACAGACAGACAGACAGCAAAACAAAAAAGTTTCAAAATCATCTGAAACGCAAAGATATATAAAAATTTTTGAAATCGGAGCAACTTTTTTTTTCTCTAAAAAATTAGGATCACCATAGCTCACACTACTTATATAGTAGTAGTGTGAGCTAAAATAAATTTCTTACCTCCTGTAACTTTTTCTTCTTCATCATTGTAGTTTGAAGATGTTAATAGATGACCAAAAATCATGGTAGGAACATACATGTTCTCGTCTTTGTGCATAGCAACAGGAATACCCTTGCCATTATTCCATACCTATCAAATAAGACATAACACTAAAATTAATTTTACTTTTAAATTCTATCTTCACTGTGTTGGGTTTTTGAGTTAATTAGATATTCAGCATAAAGAAAACTGTTGTCAAACAACTTAGCTGTTATGCATTAAAATATTCAAATTCAAACATTCTTTTATTTAAAAAGTTTTTTGCCTTGTTTTAACAACATTAAAATATATAGAACATCCCAAATTCGATGTCTTTGGGGTAGTAGAAAAAAACTAACCAACACATGTGAGCTTCAATTTTTAAGAGAAGCTTAAAGGTAAGAACCACATTTTGATATTGCAAGCCATTTTTAAGCTACAGAAGGTTTTTGAAAAGGCTGCTTTAATCAAGAGGTTTATTTAAAAAAATTTCACTTTAATGTAAATTGCTTTATAATGTTTTTTTGTTATAAGAATCCAACTGTCAAATTGAATTTCATTTGTCACTTTTAATTTTATATTTTAATTTATTGACTAGGTTTAAAATAATTCAAAATGATAAAATTTCAAAAAATACTCAAAAATAAAACAGAAATTAAAAAACTTTAAAAAAATAAAATGAAAATTACATAAGAAAAACATCAACTTTGTGTAACACCTGAAAAACTAAAAGTGACAGATAAACTTCAATTTAACAGTTAGATTTTTCAAAAAAAAAAGATAAAAAAACAATTTACACCAAAATTAAATAAATTTTCATAAATCATTTTTTTTTTATCTCTCTCAGAAATACCTGACACCCTCCAAAAAAATCCAATTTGGGATAACCTGTACATGGTAAAAGGTAGCTAAAAGTCTCTATTTTTTGGTGTGCATAAAATAAAAAAAGTCTGAACATGAGAAAAATAATAAATAATTTTAAGTAGTAGCTGAACTTACTGATATGGTATTATCTTCTTGCTTGATTTCAATCTTAATACAATCCATTTTTTTGTCTCGCTGTTTGTTGTCTGCAGCATTCACCAGGATTTCATCAAAAATTTTGTATAGACCTGAAAAAAGTTAAAAATATAAATAAAATTTTAGATTTTTTTTAAATTTTTTGAAAGAAAAAATAAAAAAATAAACAATGTTTATTATTTTAAAAAGCAGATTAGGTTTTTTCCACAGTTAGTTAAATTGACAGTTAAAAAACTTAATTGTAATTTTTTTTTAATTTTTTACTTCTATTTTCCTGTCGGTTTTCTCTAAGGTTAGTTTCTCATGGGTTTTACCTGACAAATTGGTCCCATAATAAAATAGGGTTAGGTTAGGTTAATTAATTTGAGGGGGCTGTGACTTAGCCAGTCAACTAGGTACCTTTTTTTGACAATGTAGTAGAAAAAAACATTTACCTGGAACATATTCTATTTGTTTCTGAACCATCATCTCTTTTTCTGAGTCATACACCCACATCAGCTCATTAACCTTCTCCACAGATCCAATGTAAGTGTCAGGACGTAGTAGGATATGTTCAAGTTGTGACTTTTTCTGGTAGGTCTTCTCAATGGTGCCCTTTTTGGGTTTTGCTTTTTCAGGAGAACGGCCTCCCCCATCAGTGCCATTTGAGCTAGATGACATCTTTTTAAACATGCTCTAAAAACAAGTTGTTTCAATAAAAAATATGAAAACAAGTGTTTAAGGTCCTTAAGGGTGACCATAGAGTGACCAAAGGCTTTTTTATATCACTTGTCTCTTGTCTTCTTCTTAGTGTTGGGAATGGTCAGGTAAATTGACCATTACCCCTTAATTTTTCTAGAATGTAGTATTTGCTCGTAAAAAGCCAATTGAACAAAAAAAATTTTCCTCCTTCATATATTGAAGTTAGACAGAAATATAAAAGCCCTTTATTCATTTATTGGCTGTTATGTTGTTGTGTAAGCCAGCTAAATGCAAAAATAATCAAACAGTATCTCCCTCTGAAAATACTTGACCCATGCAACTACAAACTTTAGGTTATGTTACATTATATTTTATGTAATATAGCAAAATTGTACATTTTTCTTAATGGAAATTAAAAATGCTAATTTTATTCAACAAATGTTGTTTATAAATCAGCAGGTAGCCTCTTACACTAGTAAACAAAGAAAAAGTCCCTCTCTCACATGGCACATGCACCTGTCCCAAAAAGAACCTAGAATTATTGCAACTGAACCTATAAATATTTAACATAAAAACAAAATAACTTCAGAAAAATAACACCTAAAACAGAAATACAGCTTATCATGTGCAAAACCTTCAGAACAAAGATGCACAAAAGGGAGATGCAAACAAGCCAAACTTTACCTTTAAATCCGACATTTTTCCGACTGGGAATTCGCCCGAATTAAACACAAACTATTCTTGTTAACATCCAGTTTATAAGCAGTACACTTTTTAAAGTTTTTTGCCTTGTTTTAACAAATTTTTCGTAAATTTACCGGGTAAAAAAACGGCAACAAAAGCAATCAACTTCTGTAAACAGCTTGACAGCGATTTGATGCGGACATTTTGGCAGGCAGTTAGCTGTCGGCCAATGGAAAGCAAGAAATTTTCGATTGGACCAATGGGAGCGAGAATTGAGATCTACGAGGAGAGCGTTCCAGAAGAATTGACGTTTGTTAAGGTTTGTGTTTGGTTGGTTGTATACTGCGCGTATCTGCAGACACAGACCGGAAACTTATTAAAACGTGACAAAAATGACCGTGTGAAAGTAAGGTAACCAATTAACTCCTTACTGGTTTTTGTTTTAATTTTTGAGGCAGATATAATAGAGGTACTTGTTATACAAGGCTATCCAAACAAACGGAACAAAACCTTTCTCTTGTGCGCCTGTTCAATGTACAAGATATCACACCTCGCGGCCCATTATTGTTAAATGGAAATAGAGTGAAATATCTCGCAAACGCTGCGCTACACGGTACGGTATAGTGGTATACCTAGTGCTCTAATCCGTTGAGCCCTTTATTTTTTAACTAGAAGCAGTGCATATATTTTTTTTCTAAAAGGGGGGGAGTCCCACCATATTCCAATAACTCAGTGCTTTTGTTGATAAACTGTATAGTTTTTAAAATATGAATTTTCAAAATTTAGCTATTTTGGTTTTATGGGATTCCCTAAACAAAAATTCGCGAAATGACGTTTTTCCGAATCTTAACTTAGGGTGTGGTTTTTCGCTTGCCTATACTGCCCACCATACAGCAACTCGTTGCTTTTGTTAATAAACTGAATAGTTCTTAATATATTAATTTTCAAAGTTTGTACATTTTCGCCTTATGGGATTCCCTATCCTAAAATTCGCTAAATGACGTTTTTTCGAATCTTAACTTGGAGTGTGGTTTTTTCGCATCTCTATGGCACGACCATACTGCAAGTCGGTGCTTTTGTTGATAAACTGTATAGTTTTTAAAATATGAATTTTCAAAGTTTGTACATTTTCGCCCTATGGGATTCCCTATCCCAAAATTCGCTAAATGACGTTTTTTCGAATCTTAACTTAGGGTGTAGTTTTTTCGCATCTCTATGGCCACACCATACTGCAACTCGGTGCTTTTGTTAATAAACTGTATAGGTTTTAAAATATGAATTTTCAAAGTTTGTCCATTTTGGCCTTATGGGATTCCCTACCGTAAAATTCGCTAAATGACATTTTTCCGAATCTTAACTTAAGGTGTAATTTTTTCGCATCTCTATGGCCACACCATACTGCAACTCGGTGCTTTTGTTAATAAACTGTATAGGTTTTAAAATATGAATTTTCAAAGTTTGTCCATTTTGGCCTTATGGGATTCCCTACCCTAAAATTCGCTAAATGACGTTTTTTCGAGTCTTAACTCAGAGTGTGGTTTTTTCGCATCTCTATGGCCCCACCATACTGCAACTCGGTGCTTTGGTTCATAAACTGTATAGTTTTTGAAATATAAATTTTCAAATTTTGTCCATTTTGGCCTTAATTATGTCACAAGAACCGACTTAAATATTTACATTCATACCGTTGTTTGATGCATTTCTTAAGGAGCAGGTATCAGTGGCGGATTCAGGGGGGCCAGAGGGGCCTGGGCCACCCCCTCCCTCCCAGACATATAACTTATTTTTTAGTTTAGCAGCATTACGTATTTAAAATTTGTCACAAATTTTACAAAATGTTTTAAAAAATTTCGGTTGCGGCCAGTGGCGGCTCATGAAGTATAAGAATGGGTGTGCGCTATAATAAGTGAGTCGAAATAAATTTAAAATAAATAAAGTTAAAAAAAATTGCATATTTATTTGTAGTCAAATAAAAGAACTTATGTAGCCCACTAGGTAATAAGATTGTCAAAGTAAAAAAAGCAGGTATCCAATTAATAAAAATATGCCTACACAAAAAAAAAAATTACCTACAGTATACATACATATTAGTTTTTAGGCAACGATGGATAACATTAATTCAATGTACAAAATCGTTTTATCTTGACTTTTGATTCAAATACCATTTCATATTGTAATGTTCGTATACGTTGGTTCAAAAATGCATGCTTTTTAATTTTTGCCTGTAGATGATTTAAGTCAGTTACCCCTAAGCATGGAAAACAAAATAACGAGTTTGTAACATCACATCCACAAATCCAGTTGTTTTTTTGGTAAATATATTTTCTAAAGTATCGTTTAAAATTCCTACCTTCTTTTTCTTTTGGAGCAAGTTTGTGATAATTCTAGTTCTGGAGTCGGCCTTCCTAATCTTTTAATTTCAATTTTTTGATTTAAATTAAAGGAGGAAAAGCTTGCTATAATGTTTTGTACACAATTAAGTCTTGAATTACTTCCAGGATTACCCGAACCCGAACTTATAACTGCCTCAGACATATTCGACACGTAGTAGATAATAATTAACCCAAAAATTACAAACAAGAAGCCGAAAACAGCATAAAATTCACTTAAAACTGCGTAAATAAATTTTAATTACGCCCTATACACGTATACTAACGATAATATAAATAGTAATCAGCTGAGAACTATAAAAAAACGATGCAAGTGTGTATTGATTTAGCGCACCACCCCGCCCTTTTCTCGGCCGATATCCCGAGCATTTCCGATCCAATTGCGTGGCAAAAATTGGATTACAGAGGAACGCCGAATCCACGCGCACCTCCAGATTCAAGCCTGCCCTCTCATATCTCTAGATTTAAGCGAGGCTAGGCGATCGAAGGCCACCATATGCGGCAGCAAGCGTCAAGTCGAAAAGATATTAATTACTTCCGTTAATGGCCGATAGATGCCACTAGCGGGATCGGGATTCTTAAAAAAATAAATAAAAAACAACAGTAATTATTTAATAATAGTTTGTATTTATTTTTTTTCTTATTTTTGCTGGGGGTGCGCGCGCACCAGCGCTCCTATGGACGAGCCGCCCCTGGTTGCGGTGCCATAAATCTCCTTTAGATACTAAGTTTCACAACTCAGATCTCTCAAAAACCGCTAATAAAAATATTTCGATGTTTGCTGCCACTTTGCCCCCCCCCCTGGAAATCCTGGATCCGCCACTGGAAGGTATACCTCTCTTTTTCTAAAGTGTGCTTTGTCTTACACATGGGGTTGACTAACTTTAATCTCCTTCAACATTTTTATTTTTCTTCCTTCCTTATAAATAAAATAAATGAAAATATTTTGAATTTGCAGCTTATACCCTGTTTCCACCACTCCGATTCAAAAAACGCATCACGTGATTGCCCATGGATTTGTACCGGTTTTAAATGCAGCGTCACCTGATGCGTTTTTTGAATCGGGGTGGGCATGCATTGGTGGAAACAGGGTATTAGGTGGTACCTAGTTTATTAGGAAAAGATTCGATAAAAAAATGTTCTAATTCCATAAAAAATGTTCGATGGATAAAAAATAATCAATAGAAATGAAATCCATAAAACGTTTTTGATAAAGTTGATTTCATAAAAAACTTACGACCCCGTTTCGTACTTGTCGGGTGACTCTCGTTACAGGCAGTTTTCCATGGAACGTCCCCAACCGTGCTTTCAGCTTAGCCACCATAAAACAGCTGATCGCTGCTGATAACCTTACTTTTCGACCCAGTAAAAAAAATCGTGAAAGGTGCCTGAAATTTCGTCATTTTTCAAAATCTAAAAATGGAACAGGCCGACAATATTGCCGCTTTTGTAGGCCTGGGTCTTAGCGAGCAAAAGGCTAAAGAGACCCTAAAAAACTCCACTGTTACCAATACTTTAAATGCCATTTTAAAAGAGGTAAGTTGTTCTTTACAATATGGTAAGTAATTAAAAAGAGATAAGTCAGGTTCTTTACAATATGTTAAGTAATTCTGAGGTAAGATGGCAAGACCAATTCATATTTTTAATTCATAAAACATTATTCAATTCATGACATGCAGTTAAAAGTAGGAAAATAAATAGAATGATTTACCGAGTAGTTTACAATAGAATTGGATACACTTGACCAGTCCATTAAAATAAAAAACATTACCCAATAACTTCAGGTCGGTTCAGCCTCATAAGTTACATTACATTAAATTAAATTAACTTACCCTAAGCCAAATTAGACTAACAAAAAAGTCTAATTAGGCTTAAGTTAATCTGAGTTAATTTAATTTAACCTACTGTAATTTATGAGGAGGAACTGACCTCAATTATATCTCAATATTAAACAAACAAAAAAGAAACTCCTACTTGTTTACCATAAAAAGATAATGGTAAGTTTTTTTGATCATTTGATTCTGTAAATAAATCGGCTTTAAGTTTTCTGAAAAATATTTTTATAGGTGCTTACCTAGTACTGGAGCACAAAATTGCCAGCCAAAAAAAAACATAATTTTTTTCAAAAAACATGGGGATATAAGTTATAATCAAGTTATTTTTAAAAAATTTGCTTGTGAAAAATAAATAACACATAGTTTGATAATTCATGTTACATTAAATTGGTTTTTGTGTTGCCACCAAAAATATAGCCTACTTGTGTTTATATGAGACAACAGGGTAATTTCATATCAAATCAACCAAAATAAAAAGAGGTATGTCAGACCATCCTCACCGATTTTGGATGAAAAGTCCAAAATGTGTTTTTGTTTCTAATCAGTAATTTTTTTAAAATTATTCTCAAATATCGAAAAATTGACCAATTTTGGTCCACACAGCTTCTAGAATATCTTGAGAACTACATACTGTAGATCAATAAGCTTGTTGCAAAGGTAATTGAAATACCTTTCCAAAGATGTATCACATGACCTATTATATTTTTATCTGTTTTTTTTTAATTAAAAAAATTTTTTTTTTCAAAAAGTCATTTTTGATTTTTTTTGAAAAAAAAGTATTTTTTTTATCAATGCTTTAGGAAAATATGTGCCAAATTTCAAAATAGAGATAAAAAAATGTCTATTTTTTGCCACATTTTCTCTATGTTCGGTAATGTTTTGCCTATAGGCACTATTCAATTGACACCTAATATCAGTCTTGCCTAGCATAGATAATTCTATGTGGTTATTTAAATAAGTAGCACTTACTTTTCGGTCATTTCAAGCATGTGGACCGGACAAATCACAAAATAGGACAAAAAAAATTGTAGCCAATTTGTTATGTAATATTTTAACACCAAAATAAGCAAATATATTCTTCATTAATTAGACAATATTT
The DNA here is from genome assembly GCA_963576565.1 of Aspidapion aeneum. Lineage (NCBI taxonomy): Eukaryota > Metazoa > Arthropoda > Insecta > Coleoptera > Brentidae > Aspidapion > Aspidapion aeneum. The sequence continues at coordinate 14,634,726 of OY755043.1, forward strand.
TGGAAAATATAAATGCAAGCAACATGTTTTTATAGTAGAGATAATATCAATAAATGACAGTTGTGGACGGGATAGGAAAAATCTGTATCATTTTAGTTAACATAAAAACAACAAAAATTTCTGAAATGGTTGTTTTAAGAAAAAAGATATAGTTTTTAGTTTATAACAAAATACTAGTAAATCACACTAATTGATTAAGAAATAAATTTTCTATAAGAATTCGTGACGAAAAAATAATATTTATTGGTTGTGGACGGGACGGTTGTGGACGGAATAAAAAAACCTTAAGAATTCTGGAATATTTTTTTATAATTTATTTTAGTATAAATAACAACATCAACTAAATTAAAGGGTAAATAACGACGAACTAATTTTAACAATAAATTAATGATTAATGTTTTGTTATAGATATCTTTCTTATATTGTTTTGATGGGTGTGACCAATTTCCAACATTTTTTCGGACACAGGCCTAAAAAAGTGGCATGATTGGAGCCCTGCAATGGGCAGGACGCTTTCCCATCGAGAGGTTAACATGTTTTTGTTCTCCTGAATCTTTTGGCTTGAAACGTAGATAAGATTTATATTGGTTTTACCATTAAGTGCATTAAAAATATATTTTAATTAATATTAAGAACAGCCACCCATACACCGCTGAAAAACGGGTGAAATTGAAATCTTGTCCCGCGCGGTGCTGCCGGCTTGTAATTATTTACGCTAAAAAAGTTTACCCAGTTAACCACAGACTAAAAAACAAAGAACTAGACATGTTGTAAGGAAAGATTTAACTTTTTTTAAATAAATCAATTAAAAATACTGGTTGTTGTTTAGTTTTGGGAGGGCACTGTCCCGTTGCCCTCCCTGTCACAGTCACCACTGGGTGTAACACATCATTTGCTAAAATGCTAAATAACACCAAAAAAGTAAAAAAAGAATGTCTATAAAATTTCAAAATATTCCAAATAATGCCTAAAAAATTTTGAATAACACCAAAATATTTCAAAAATCAAATATCTTATAAGGTGGTTTTTTTAACTCATTTTTTTCAGGTTAGAGGCATTGTCCTGTCTGATGGCACAGGTCTTCTCCTGTACCATTTGGCAACCAAAATCAAGCCCCAAATTAATCATCACCTGCCTTTTATTGTGAAATACATCGTCACCAGGAAATTGGACAATACTCTTCGAGTTGACAAGGCTATTGAGTATGCTTTGTCAAATATCAAAGACGTTAATACCGATGACTTCGAGAAGTATTGCGGTGTTGGCATTGGTAAGAAGAGTGATACGAAAAGTGCTATGCAAATATGTTACCTTATACCAGAGAAATGGAGTTGAATAGATTACCCTTTCTTATTTTTTTTTATTATGTCGGTTTAGAACGTTTTTCTATGTTGTCCGACGCCTATTCTCCACCTTCTTCGATCCTGATAATCATCTTTTGTCAGGTTTTTTTGACTCATTGATCTTTGGATTGACTGTTGCCATTCTAGTTTACACCCTTTTTTTCTGCACCCTATTGGTTGGCATTCTAGGACCTGCTTTGGTATTCTTTCGTCGTTCATCCGTTGTACATGGCCGTACCATATCAGTTGTATTTTAGTGATGTCATCTGTTATGCTTCCCTCGATTCCCATTCTTTCTTTTATGATCTCATTTCTTCTGTGATCTGTTCTAGATATTCTCATTGATCTTCTTATTGCAGCCATTTCGACACTTTCCATTTTTTTTTTGTATTTTTCTGTTAGGCGACAAGTCTCTATTCCATACAACAGCTTTCTTTTCACCATTGTTTCATATATGTTAAATTTTACATTCTTTTTTATCTATCTGCTCCATAAAATACTGTTAAGATATCCAATAACCTTTTTTGCTTTAACTATTCTTTTTTCCAGTTCTTTAGCGTCTGTTCCTGTCTTATCAAATTTGTCACATCAATCATCATCAACAATATAAAATTGAATTTACTGGTCAATTTTTCATTTGTTAAGAAGCTAATAAATCCACTAGTCAATTCAATCAATCAATCAATCTTTTTTTTAGTTGTCACACCCGAAGAAATTGAAAAGGTAGTAGAGAAACACCTGCGTGCCAATAAGAAAGAAATTTTAGAAAAGAGGTACCGGTATAATGTCGGTCCGGTTATGCAAAAAATCAAAGCTGAAGTTCCTTGGGCTGACGGAAAAGCTGTCAAAAATGAAATCGATGTTCAGGTATATAAAACATATTTTTGAAAGTTTTTTCAGGAAGATATCCTTGAGTCCATTTTGAGAAAAAAACTTCATATGAAAATATGTTCTAAACGTTGTAACAGGGGCCTTGTTGACAGTGGTACTGTCAAATCAAGTGATCAAGGCTTAAACAACAACACACACTTTAAATGACTAATAAAAGTATTAAAAGTTATTAAATTTATTGCTTATTAGATCTCGAAATGGAATTTGGCGGTTCTTGGAGGAAGATAATACTATAAACGCTTTTCTCAATTATATAAACAATCTAGGAAAATCATACATACCTTTTCCATTTTCTTTTTGAAACTTCACATATTAAATTTTAGTACTATAACTTTTGTATTCAAATCTTCACACTCTTTAAACTTTCAGGTTTCAAGAACCTTTTGTATGTTTGTTGTAAATATATTAAGTTATCAACATTTTAAACGTTAATTGAATAGGTGAAGTTATTCAATCACCTGTTTAATTTACTTAATACTACTGTTTAGGTTTGGGATGTTGTATTAATTAAAAATGCCGATTTTAGGGCAACAAAAGGTTTGTATTTGATGTTAAAAACCCAGAAAAAAGATAGCAGTAATATTCTTAAACACTGGAAACAGTAATAATCAACAGCTTTAAAATTATAATAAACTCTAAAAATAAAGAAGAAAATAGTTATGAATAACAAAGGTAATAGCTTTATACAAAGTTAAAATAATTGATAAATTTAACATTTTCCCAGTTGAACCCCCCCCCCAGAACCGAACCGACCCCCCCCTAAACGAAGCAATGTGAAGCGAACAGAAATCAACTAAAGAATGTTCTCTAACGATTTTCTTGTCTCAACCTAAGCCACCCTGCTTTCTAGGCATTCTTAGCTTGCCGTTGATTGGTTTGAACTCTAAGCCTTCTTGCTTTGGCGAGAAAGAGATAGACTGTACTTTAAACGTTGCAAACAAAGAGAAAACACCAACGCAATCCAGACTTAGAAAACCGTCACAGATCAAAATTACACAGTGTGTTTTTTAAAAATTGAAAATAGTTTAGTAAATTTGTTTCCAGTTACAAAATATAAATTTATGTGATGTTAGTGGCTCAAAGAACATATTACCCGAAGAATACAAATTTTATTAAAATACAGCGAACCTGAAAATATGCCAAGAAACAAGTCGCTGCATTGTCATTAGTTTTACTTGTTCTTAACCTAGTGTTGCATGTAAAACAATTCTTTTTGATGTCAAAAAAAATATTAAAAAACTTATAAATGGCAAAAATACGTCTTAACTTTTGAGATACAGGATGTTAAAGACTTTCAAAAATCTGCTTTTTATTAATACCTGTGATACCGTTCTAGATATTTTTGTTAAATTTGGTACACACTTTCTATTGAACAAGGGGCATTTGCTGATGTATGACATGTTTTTTCGGGCGATTTTTAGAACACTTTTTTTTAAATATTTTTTTTTTAAAATTCTTATTATTTGCTGAGAACATGTCGGCTCTTAATTTTTTCGTATCAAAAAAAATTAATTAATTCATTTGCATCGCCCTAGACCCTTTACGAGAAAAAACAATTTATTCAACTTTAAACAATAATTAATTTAAAAGAATAATTTTTACAATTTTGTAACAAACATGTTGTACATCAGAAAGTGTCTCTTGATGAATAAAAACTGTGTACTGAAGATCAGCAAAAAAATCTAGAGCAGTATCACACTCAATATTAAAAAAGTAGATTTCTAAAAAAATCTTTAACACCCTGTTACTTTAAAGTTAGTACCTTATCCATATGGTTAGTACGTTTAGGTCATATTATCTTCATATGAAGTTTTCTTCTTAAAATGGACTCAAGAATTAACTTTTTAATAAATTATTTAATTAAATAATACTACATGCTTACAAAATTTAATGGACCATCAGAGGCCGATAACCAATTTTTCATTGTTAGTGTTGGTTACTTTTAGTGGGAAAGGTATAAAAAATATTAGTTTTTTTTTAGATTTTGGATCTTTTGGGCCCCAAAACAGAGTCTGATTTAGCGCCAGTGCAGAAAACTGATAAAAAGCAGACCAAACCTGTCGAAAAAGTTAAGACTGAAGATAAAAAGGAAGATCATAAAGGTACTAATGGATGCAATCTTCTGCCATTATAGCCTTAGAAAAGAAAAAATAAATGGATCCATGACGGACCTGACACCTTTAACATATCCCACTTCAAGTGAAGCCATGACAATGAATTAGCCTTGAAAACAGTTTTTTGTAAATATCTCAGAAGCTAAAGCTGCTACGAAGTATTTGGTTATAACACGAATTATAGAGCAAAATATAGTCTACTATATTTCGAAAAAAGTGTATTGATATGATGCTCCGTTAAAAAGGTAGCATTTTTTAAAGTTTTTAATTGTCAAAAAACTGTCATTAGCATTAATGGATTTTGACCAAAATCTAATCAGCTCATAAGAGTGTCGAACACTATTTTATCTGAAAATTTTATGAAAATTGGTTTAGCGGGTTACAGACAGAAATAATATATACACAGATACAGACAGACATCACGACGATATTGCTAGGATAGGTCAAAATATATCCAAATAACACATTTTTGGCGTTATCTGAAAAAAAATTTTTTTCGTCGAAAATAATACTTCTCTAGCCATTGCTACGCGGGCTAGGAAGGTAATAACCAAATAATATTATTCAATTTGGAAACAAGAATTTGTTAAAGTATTACAATCTCCTAGTTAGTACTAGTGTCGTATGGAACAAAATCTGTGTCTTAAAAAATAAAATAAAAATAACAAAAGTTGGTTTAAAAGATTAATACTACTTATGTTGTAAGTAGTTGCTTATTTAGCCCATAGACTGACGTCTACTTGCAGGAAAATTCAAAGCCCCAAAAAAAGACATTAAATTTTATTTGCCATTTCTAGTACTAGTTCTATCGACCGATAAATAAACTAAAAGACGTCACTGGGTACTGATATGTATTTTTGTTTTTTCAGCATCTCAAAACCAAGGACTTACAGTATTAGATGTGATGAAAAAAGTCAACTTTCACAAACCGGGCGAGAACTTTAAAACTGATGGTTACGTGGTTACCGATAATACTCAGAAGCTTATAAAAGAGCACTTGAAAATTACTGGAGGAAAGGTAAGTTTAAGGTTCTAAGCCTCATGTGCACCCCAAAAGATCCTAAAAATCAGTATTTTGCGATTTTCTCGAAAACTAAGAACTTTTTTATAAAAAGTGAAGAGAGAAAAAATACGCAAAATTATTCGGTCTATAACGTTAAATTAAGAAAAAACTTAACTTCACATTTAAAAAATATTTAAAAAAAATGTTTTTTTTTTAAATTTTATTTTTTTCCTACCCTGTAGTTAACTTGTTTTAAAATTTTAATACTTTATAACATTAAGCTTAATCCCTGCTTGTACAAAACACCATGTACATAAATTTAATTTTTGTTTCTTAAAAGTTAAACAACTTCAAGTTAGGCCAAGTCAATAATATCCAGACCGCCAATGGGACATAGAAAAAAATATTTTTATACAATTAAGCACTGTATGAGAAAAAAAAGCGTACATAAAAAAGGTTCAACTTCTAGGTAGAAACAGCTTTAAAATATGCGCAAATGTGCACGCTTTTATTATATTTTTTTTAGCAAAAATAGTGTTTCACTAAACTTTAATGGGACAAAGGGGTTTAAACAAAATGAATGTAATCTAAGGCAGGTTTTTTAAGGGTTTAAAATTATAAACATGAGCACATAAAGTTTTACCGAAAAGTCATTGTATCATGATTTTTCCCCAAATATATGTGTAAGATATCTATAAAAAATAATTTCTTCATGTAGATATAGCCTGGTTTTTGACAGCCTTGGCGAAAAATCTTGACATAAAAAACTGAAAATTGCATATTAATACGAATATTTGTTAAAACGTTATGTAAATACCTCTGTTTATAATTTTCAACCCTTAATAAACCACCCTTAACATAGAGCTCATTACCCTTACGTTCCATTTATTTTGTCTAAACTCCTTTGTCACATTTAAGTTTAATCAAACACTATTTTTTGTGTGAGCGCATTTATAAAAATTAAATTTTAAAAATTATCTGTAATGGTGTAAGAAAATTCGCTTGAATCCATGGACTTTGCGAAATAACTGGCATTTTTAAAAAAAAAATCATCCTGACGCCAATGGTGGTACTTTTACAAAACTTCAATAAAACGTGTTTTGCATTTACCTAGACTTAATATTAGATCACCTACAGAAGGTGAAACTCAGGTTTGATCATTGATTGTGCTAAGTGATTATCTAGGGTACAATGGCGTACAAAGTTCGAAAAGGCCAATATTTGGGTTCCTCATAGCAAATTTGGTGGCTATGGGTCAAAACCGGTAGAAAAGTCAAATTAAAGAAAAAAAAAGTACAATTTTATGAAAAAAAATCATATCTCGTAAACTAAAGAGAAATTTAAAAAACTAAGAAATAACTTTTTTTGAATTTAGCTGACTGTCATTTTGTGTCATTAAAATTTTTTTGAAAAAAAATCGTATGGGAAATGGGAGACGTGCAAACTTTCGCACTTTTGTTACACTTGCATTGTAGCCGCCCTGTGAAGCTATCTGTCAAGCGCAGGACAACAAGGAAACCAAACATTAAGAGAGGATAATCGAAGCTATATCACATAGAAAATTGTGTAGAAATTGACCGTTTCGTTTAGGAATAAATTTACTTTAAAAATGTCCAAAAAAATGGGGTGGCTCACTTTAATTTTTGAGCAGTTTATATATTAAAATTTCGCAGTTCTCTCTTATAAGCGGACACCTCCAATAAGCAGACAAAATCGACCGCTTAGAGGAGGATTCACTGTATTTGTTTTAGGTACGAACTAGATTTCCTCCAGAACCAAACGGCATTCTGCACATAGGCCACGCGAAAGCGATCAATATTAACTTTAGCTATGCCGCGGCGAACGATGGCATTTGTTTTCTGAGATATGACGACACCAATCCCGAGAAGGAAGAGGAAAAGTTTTTCACTGGCATTTTGGATATGGTCACATGGTTGGGTAAGTATATACTTAATTTATTCATGTTTGATCCAACTTTGTTGACACTATTGATAGTTCTTCTAACAAAATATACAGGGTGTCCCAAATAAAAGCAACTACATGGGGATTTCGGAAACGGTAAGCGATACGAATTTGTTTAAATAAGAAAAAAGTTGCACTATTCTAAGCCCAATCAGGTGCTGTATCAATATTAAAGATATCTACAGGGATTACTAAAATATCGAGCAAAAACTAAAACAATAAAAAAACATTTAATGAAATTTGGTAGTTTTGTATAAGCAGACGTTAATAATTTTTTTAGGCCTTCTAGTTTTTTTGAAACCATAGCCAAATTTTGATGGCCTAAGTGCATCTATCTATCTAACATTTTGATAATTTTTAGATTATTTGTGATTTAGGCAAACTGGCTACTTTCATGGTGTATAATGATATAAGACATGGGAAATCACAAATATAGCAAATATATTTTTTTATACCCAATAACCCTATATGTGTTACCTAAACTGTTTTTCGCTTCCCCTGTAAAGTTGCATGTTTTCAGATACGGGATATTGCAGTTAGGCCATCGATTTGCTATTTCTTATGACCGCCATATTGAATTTATACGTCAATAAATAGAGCCTTAAAAGAGCTTTTCAACCATGTATAATAAGCCTATCTTTAAATGACGGAAAATGTGAATTTATTTAAAAAACTGTTTTTCACTTGGATGGCTGTGAAACAAAGGCCGTAGGTGCGTAACTATCTGTCAATTTTAAATTTTTCTTTCTTTTTCTTCTGGAACAAAAGTTTGCATTTATTATTTCATTTAAAATAAAACAAAAAACCGATAACAAAGCATTGAATTAAATAAGCAAATGTTCGAAAATTCCACCGTTGTTATTCATGCATGCATCTTTGCGTGCGACTAATTAAGGCTAAACATTTCATAACGGTTGAAGGGTAGTTGAGATATACATTTTTTAAATAGATTTTTTTTTTATTGACTATCCTTTGTTCAATGGTGCTGACATTTTTAGGAGTTTTATAACTTTTACCCCTCTATCGAACAGAACTAGTCACTTTTATCTAAAACTACATAGAAAAAACAATTTTGTTAGTTTTTTTTTAAGCCTGCCAAAAAGACACAAGAAAATTTAATTGGAAGAATAGCTCATAAACTTAGAAATAGATTGGAGTTTTTAAATGTATCACTATTTTTTTTATAGTTGGAGAAAGACCAAAAATGCATGAAATTTTTTGGCTACCACTGTAAATGTACTCTAATCATTTGTTAATAAATTTTTATATGTTTTTCTGCCAAATTCTTAAAGGCTATGCCATTCCTTATAAAAATGTGGCAACCTTAAGGACTCCGAAGGTTTTAATTACTACTTTACAAATGTTTTTCCAAGTTGAGTAAAGGTTTTAAACAAGGAATATCTCGCGACTATTATAACAAGTTAAACTTAATAGATTGTTTGTAAAAATAAGTTTATTTCGTTATCAAAATACACAACCGCTATAAACCCTTAATAATAATAAGTTCAAAATTATAAAACTTTCTCACAACCTTATGGGATTTATCAGGGCTATTGAAACAAACGTTCTTCCACTTTTGTTACCTTATAGACTATTGCAAATGAGAGATTTTGTTTTTTAGCTCACACATATACTATACTATAGTAGTGTGAGCTTTGGTGATCCTAATTTTTTCGAGAAAAAAAAAGTTACTCCGATTTCAAAATTTTTTATATATCTTTGCGTTTCAGATGATTTTGAAACTTTTTTGTTGCGCCGTCTGTCTGTCTGTCTGTATGTCTGTCTGTCTGTCTGTCTGTCTGTCTGTCTGTCTGTCTGTCTGTCTGTCTGTGTATGTCTGTAACGACCAACGCGCATAACTCAAAAACCGCTTGGCCGATTTTAATGAAATTTGGTACCTAGGCTGAGTTTTGGGCCGAGATGGTCCCATTTAAAAATGAACAAAATCCACCGAGCACAAACCAAATAAAAGGGTGGGGGTTGATTTCAAAAATTAGAGTTTATAGAAAAATATGGCGTGTGTGACATCAAACGGAAGGTAATTGAGTCTCGAGTTCAACAAAATACATTTTAATTTATTTAAAAAAAAAGGGTGGGGGTATATTTCAAAAATTAGAGTTTAAGTGAAAAAATGGCGTGTGTGATATCAAACGAAAGGTAATTGAGTCCGGAGTTTAACAAAATACATTTTAGTTTTTGTTTTTTTTAAGGGTGGGGGTAGATTTCAAAAATTTGAGTTTAAGTCAAAACATGGCTTGTGTGGTATCAAACAAAAGGTAATTTAGTCCGGAGTTGAATAAAATATATTTTAGTTTTTATTTATATTAGCTCACACGTACACTATAACTATAGTACCTAGTGTGAGCTTAGGGGCCCATATATTGGCAGAGTATTTTCCTTCCGTATGCCACTTTTTTAACACACTTTTAGTAATTTTTACTTTAAAATCGAGAACACGAATAACAGACTTGGATTAGAATAATAGGGACTTATTGCAATAAGGCCAGGCAATAATAATGCCCGGTACTATTCTGACAATTTTTCATTGAAAACTGACAGTTGATCTTTCAAAATTGACATATAAAAGTCGAATTTATAAATCCAGTCGTTTATTTTCCATTAATAGTGGCGGTACTATTAATTCCGGCTCATATAATACACAAAGGCCTAATTTTGAAAGAAGACAGCTGTTCTTATAATGCGAAACTGTCAGAATAGTGCCCGGCACAATTAGTGCCTGGCTTTATTGCAATAAGTACTTAGTAATACCAAAGAGTTACCAATTTATTTAGTTATTTTATGTTCTTGTATTTTATTTTGAATCTCGCACACTTAGCATAAATCTGCCTAGGATGGGGTCTATTAAATTGACTCAATTATAGGATACAAGCCCTACAAAATCACTCACTCCTCAGACTACTTTGACCAACTGTACACCTGGGCAGTTCAGCTGATTAAAAAGGGACTAGCTTACGTTTGTCATCAAAGTGCTGACGAAATGAAAGGATTTAATCCTCAACCGTCTCCTTGGAGGGATCGTCCTGTTGACGAGAGTTTGCAACTTTTTGAGGTTGGTATGTCCTTGAGGAATTTTGAGGTTTTGTTTTTTTTATTTTTAAAACTATCCAGCATTTCAAATATTGATAGGGTAAATCAACAAACTTAACTTTGCTTAGTTTTTTTTTTCATACAGAGTGTTTTGTAAGTTGAGGAGTTAACTTTAACCTTTTTTGGTTCAAAACACATTTTGACAATCTTGTCGATTTTTTTATCTTAAAAATCACAATAGAAAATCAAAATTTTGTGGAATCATATAATAATTATGGTTTAAATTTGCCTTTCAAATAAATGAACTCATGACACATTCATAGCTTATACGGCGTCAACAAGTTCACATCTAGGGGTATAAATTTCCATAGGAGGATAAAAACAGATCGAGAATAGCATTTATTAAAAAGAGACCGCGATAAGCCCGAGTCCCGCAGAAAGCTTTGCAGCGTTGTCAAAGGTAACCTTGATAAATTACTACAGGCGCACGCGGTCGCACTCGTGAAGGGGCGGACAATCTAAAACATTTTTTTAGGGCGAAAATTACTACTTAACTGATCACCATACAAGAAGTAGACTATTAAAAACGTGAACATTTGATTTTTAAAATTTTATTAAATGTGAGTTATTTAATTCCTAAAACATCTAGATCGGATAATAAAATAAATTGTCTGTCTCAATACACGATAACTCAAGAACACATCAAACGATTTTAACCCAATATGATACACAAGTTTTATGTCAATTCTACCTTAAAACAACAACTTTACTATCAACTTTTCTTGTTGTATCGATTTTTTTAATGTTTTTTTTTTATATTTAAAACATTTTTGCCTGTGACGCATGTCACCTGCGAGCATTTAAAGTAACATTACTTCAATATTTTCTGAAAATTTTCGTTTTTAGTTTAAAAGGCATTACTACTCATAATTATGATATTTGTCTTGAAATAGTTATTTACCTAACAAGTGCGGAAAGTGACCCTTTTCCGCACGAACGGCAGTTACACGAACGACGCGAAGCGGAGTTCGGAAAGGCCGTTAAGGGCGGAAAAGACACTTTCCGCGCGTGTTAGGTACAATATTTTTCCTACTTGCGTAAAAAACTTCTTCCTACATAATGTATTTTGTATTTTTATTGACAAATTATGTTTTCGTTTTAGTTTTAAAATTCAAGTTCATTACTATAATTATTTTATTTTTATTTGCTTTCATAAAATCACCAAAAAAGGTAGCGTGCGTAAAAAAAGTATTAAATGAGCTCCGCGGAACTACTTTTGAGGCTCAATACCACCTCTGTCTCCCCCCTTAGGTATCGACCACCCTCCCGCGTCCTATAACCACGCTGCGTTCACTGTGGTCTACCATTACCTTTGTTACGGTTAGACTAAAAATGCATTTAAAAAAAACTAAAATTAAATAATAATTAGAATACCAATAGATTGGTAAACTGTGGTGTAAAAAAATTGACTTTAGTGAATGTGACAACGAAAAAATATTTAGTTAATGTTAAAAAAACGAGTTTAAAAAAACAACAATTATACAGGGTGTCCCAGAACTAATGGTACATAGTAAAACTGTAGATTCTCTGGATCAAAATATTACGATTTAGCCATACTTATCTTAGTCCAAAAGTTCGTATTAACCGAGATACAGGGTGTTAAACTTTATTTTTTTCAATTCGATTTTCTTTAATAACTTTTTTACTAATTAATATTTTTGCAAATAATAACCAGCGTGTAAGTTTTTTTTAAATTGGAAAGACGATTCCGTTGAAAATTTTAATGTACAATGTACAGGGTGTTCTTTGGACCACTAACATTGCATTAAAATCAGTGTATTTTTTTTGTGCCTCGGTGTATACCAGTTTTTATGTAAAATAATGGTTTTCCCATCCTTTTTATGTAAAAAAGTTATACTGTTTTAAAGTCGCTCAGAGTAACGGTTTTTGAGTTTTTTGTATTTAAAGTTTTTATTGCATGTGAGTAATCTGCCTAATTTATGTATGATACTTTCTTCAATTCTTTCTACTTATTAATAATTTTGCACAAAAAATTGGGTTTGGTGATTTTTGTGCATTGAAAATTTAATTTTAGTTAAAAAAAATAAAAATATTATACAGGGTGTTCTCTGGCTCGGTACCGTTACATTAAAATAGGTCTAACTTTTTTGTTCCTCGGTGTATACAAGATTCTATAAAAAAAACATTAATTTTTTTATTTTTTTTAAGTGAAAAAGTTATAGTGTTTAGATGTCGCTTAGAGCAACGGTTTTTAAGATATTTAAATTATAAGTTTTTATTGTATGCGTCAAAGATTTTTGATTAAATTCTTACCTACTGCATACATATTAGCTATAATCAATAATTTTTTATAGCATTTTAACATTGGATGTTTTCTTAAGAAATATTAAGTTAAAAAATATACAGGATGGTTCTTGAATTATCATAAGTGTGTTAAAACAATTCTAAGTTATTGTCCGTTATTGCAACTGTGTAGGGCGATGTTTTTAATGAGGAACAAAAACTTCTTCGTATTAGTGTTTTTAAAAATGGTAAGTTCGTATACTTTATTAATGCAACTATTTTTTTATTGTTTTGAAAGAAAATTATAATTATTAATAAAATTAATATTTTATTATTTTACAAAATATATAAAATTTCTTAAGCGTGACGCTTTCAGCAACAAAGTTAAAGTTTAAAAATTGACAAATAGTAAATCAAACTTAAAATTGTTTATTATAGTAGGCTTTGAAAATAAAAAACAATAAAATCCAATAAAGTTGCTGTCTGCGTCTATTCTGTCAAACTTTCTTACAACTACAGAACTGTTTGTAAAATTACTTAATAATTAAAATCATATTCTGTTTAAAAACCTGTCTAAGTATACACCGAGGCACAAAAAAAATACACTGATGATTTTAATGCAATGGTAGTGGTCCAAAGAGCACCCTGTACATTGTACATCAACTTTTTCAACGGAATCATCTTGCAAATTTCAGAAAAACTTACTTGCTGGTTAGTTTTTGCAAAAATATTAATTAGTAGAAAGAATTGAAGAAAGTATCATACATAAATAAATTAGGCATTTCACTCACATGCAATAAAAACTTTAAATGCAAAAATCTCAAAAATCGTTGCTCTGAGCGACTTTAAAACAGTATAACTTTTTTACATAAAAAGGATGGAAAAACCATTATTTTACATAAAAACTGGTATACACCGAGGCACAAAAAAAATACAGTGATTTTAATGCAATGGTAGTGGTCCAAGGAACACCCTGTACATTGTATATCAAAAGTTTAAACGGAATCGTCTTGATAATTTCAAAAAAATTTACACGCTGGTTATTTTTTGCAAAAATGTTAATTAGTAAAAAAGTTATTAAAGAAAATCGAATTAAAAAAATAAAGTTTAACACCCTCTATCTCGGTTAGTACAAACTTTTGGACCAAGGTAAGTGTGGCTAAATCATAATATTTTGACCTAGGGAATCTACAGTTTAACTATGTACCATTAGTTCTGGGACACCCTGTATTTTTTAAGTGTTTTCAATTTTTCCAGGACATGAAAAACGGCAAAGTCGACGAGGGTGCCGCCACGCTTAGGATGAAAATCACGTTGGAAGAAGGAAAACTGGACCCAGTGGCATACAGAGTCCGTTTTACTCCCCATCACAGGACCGGAGACAAATGGTGTATTTATCCCACTTACGATTACACTCACTGTCTTTGTGATAGTATTGAACATATCACGCATTCGTTGTGTACCAAGGAGTTCCAATCAAGGTATAGTCTAAATTATACGCATTTGTAATGACGTCACCAGGTGAGAAAAAAACGTATGGCGTAGATATTTTTGCCAATCAATGTTTTTTGATTGAAAGTGACGGATACTTCACATAACCAATTACCTACCTATTTAAATCATAGACACTACTTTTTTTTTAAAGTTTATTGTTTATAATATACTAAACAAAGAAAAACAAAAATGACGTCATTACAAATGGGTATAATTTGAACTATACAATCAAATTCAAAGTGTACCAAGTATCCTATTTTCGACACTTGCTTATTTTCAAAGATAAAAATTAAAATAACACACTTTTAGTATCCGTGCGTTTAAAAATCAAACAAGTTTTCGTGGATAATCGGGTAAAAAGAAGTTTTTGTTTCTCTCATATTTTTCCGTGGGTAGCTCGAAAGCCTAGCCTCAATAATAATATATATTATTATATATACACGGTGTTCCGCGTATATCTTCAAAACGATAACGAATTTGAAAAAAGCCTCGAACACATTGATTTTATTTACTAGGAGGAAATTTTTGTAGCGCGAACCTCCTTCGAGGTGTGTACAGGGTGGCTCAAATTGGGCACTTTTGGGGGGTTTAAGGTACTTCTAGGGAAGACAGAGAAAAACTGACCACGCATTGCAAGGCTCAAATTTCAAGAGAAGACTTATAGCGAAAACCGCATTTTGAAATATCGTCTCGTCTTTTAGCTACGGGGGCTTTTTGAAAAGTCTGCATTTTGGAGGGGGGTCTATAACTTCGTTATTATTGGAAATATTGATTTAGAGTAAATTGCAATTTTATAGACTTTGTCACGAGGAATTCAACCGCTAAATTAAATTTTAACTGTCACTTTTAGTTTATGAGATATGACATAAAGTTGCATTTTTTCTTATGGAATAGCCTATATTTTAATTTATTTTCGAATTCGTGATTGAATTCTTTTCAAAATGATGTATCATATGTCATAGTTTGATTGAGCGGTTTCGGAGACATTTAAAGTTTTTTATTTTTGTCTAGTGTGCGTTGAATGCGGTGAAATCCTACTTCAATGCTCCTATAGTTTTGTTGTCTTATACTATGCAATCATTTTGTCATTGTTCTCAATTGTTTAAACAATTTGACATTACGCTTTGATATGAAATTATTTTGCACAAAAACGTTTTAATTTTATTTTGAAATATGTATAATTTTTTTAAAACTTTTTATAACTAGGCTTTGAGGGCCGTCAGCTGAATTACAATTTTTCCAAACCGGCTTTGCTATATTTGTGACTGTGTAAAATAATAAAAATACTGGAGTGCCTTTACCTGCCTCAGCAGGAAATCATAGCGCACTAGAAATGAGTGAAAAAGCTGAATATCTCCTATACCGCTCAATCAAACTATGACATATGATACATCATTTTGTAAACAATTCAATGACGAATTCGAAAATTAATTAAAATATAGGCCATTCCATAAGAAAAAATGCAACTTTATCTCATATCTCAAAAACTAAAAGTGACAGTTAAAATATAATTTAGCGGGTGAATTCCTCGTGACAAAGTCTATAAAACTGCAATTTACTCTAAATCAAAATTTCCACTAGTAGCAAAGTTATAGACCCCCTTCAAAAATGCAGACTTTTCAAAAAGCCCCCGTAGCTCAAAGACGAGACGATCTTTCAAAATGCGGTTTTCACTATAAGTCTTCTCTTGAAATTTGAGCCTAGCAATGCGTGGTCAGTTTTTCTCTGTCTCCCCTAGAAGTACCTTAAACCCCCTAAAAGTGCCCAATTTGGGATACCCTGTACCAGAGAACATATACAGAGAACATATAACATCTAGTTATTTCTTCGATGCCTGTACTTTACCCTTATATTTTGAATAGAGAAAGTGGGTCTTGTGATACCTTGTTTTGAAGGTCTCTTGAATATCTTTACAACCGAGTAAAAATTTCGGAAATCCATTAGTTAGTTTTTGAGATATTTGCTTTAAAATTTTCAAATTTAACATGGAATGATAAAATAAAAATTAAAAGCGAAAAATATAAAATTCTAATTAAATTTTAATTTTATCAGTCCAAATTTAAAAATTTGAAGGCAATTATCTCAAAAACAAATGGATAGATTTTTAAAATTTTACACGGTTGTAAGGACATTCAAAACGCCTTCAAGACATGGTATCACTAGACCCACTTTCCCCATTCAGAATATAGGGGTAAAGTATACCCCTCGAAGAGGGTTCGTGCTAAAAAAATTTCAGGATAGCCAAAAAGTGTTCCCCACGCAAACAAAATCGACGTCCGAGCGTTTCTCCAAATTTGCACTCTAAACACCCAAAAATGCCTTTGTTTCGTGAAACACTCTGTATATTTCTCTATGATGCACTAGCTATGATTTTTTCCATAAAATTTTATAGTGCTTTTTTTAAATAATAATAATTCTGTAAAACACCCTTTTATTATTAGTCAAATTTGATCTACTTTGTTTTAGGCGTTCAAGTTACTACTGGCTATGTAATGCCCTCGACATCTACTGTCCAGTTCAATGGGAGTATGGACGTTTGAATATGAACTATACCGTCGTGTCAAAAAGAAAGATTGCCAAGCTTATCGACGAAGGGATTGTCAAAGGTACGTTCCACAGTAATCTTCTGAATAGAGGCTGTACCTTATAGATACCCCAAGTAACATTTCTTTATTTATAGCAGAAGCTAAAAGGTTGCCAGCGCCTTTCCTTAAAACCATTAGTTTCAATTTTTGGTCGCTAGCACGTCCCCATTACCCTTATATACCCCTTAGACCTCCTAAATGGGACTCCCCAATTGGTGGTGGCAACCTATGTATTAAATTCATTATAAAACCATAAGAAATAAACGCTAGCTTCGCCCTCTAGCGGTTCCACCAGTATAGAACCTTTTAGAGCCTAAAGCTATTATGCCAGGTTCTAAAAGCAACTCAGAAACGTCCTCTATCCTGTTATAAAACTAGATTTGGTAATTTGGTATCCTGGCAATTCTGTTGAATACCATAATACCTTTAGAGTAAAGAATTTTTCCTATCAAAGCTTAGGCGATATTTTAGATTCACTGGCTATATAAAATAATTTAGGTCATAAAATTGCCAAAAATGTCAGAGTCGCAAAATTATTGTATCACATAAAAATATACGTATATATGAGGAGTTTGTTGTTTTCTGGATCGTCAAATTGCCTGCCAGACTTATTTTTCTGATAAAATCGTATCTAAAAAGCTCTCAAAACAAGCGCACCAGCTCACAAATGCTTTTTAATAGTTTTTTGATAACTAAATAACAAATATTTAAAATAAAATAAAAATAATTTACACTATTCACCATTAAAAAAGTCTGTTTGGTTTACATAAATCAAAATTAAAGTAAAATTATTGTTAAAAAACACTGCTAAAACGACTAGATAAATATTTTCTGTTTACAATATTTTTAAAATAATTCTATATACGCCATTATCGTTTTATAGTGATCACTTGGTTTTATTTGTTACTCTATCGCAACAAGGATTTTTGAGTGCGCTTATGAAACCAATAAAAAAGAGAAGGTAAACATAGTGAACATAACCTCACTTAAATTTTTTGTATTTGTTTTTAAAGTGTTGTGTTAAATTTAAATGCTTTTTATCGTGCAATTTGCACACAATCAGGAGGGCCAGTGCAATGATATCCGTTGTGCCTGCAGGTTGGAGGGAAACCTCTTATATTGGCCGTTTAAACAGGCCTTATCTAGGCTTGGGTGCCCTACCCAGGAGGATAATAAATAATCAATCTTGCAATAGGTAGGTACCAATCTGTACTAGTACTATTAAAAACTAAAATACGAAAGTATTTATTTACTTCTGTTAGAACCATTAAGGAAACAAAGTTTTATATAACCGCCTATTTAAATAATATTTAATAAGCAGCTATGGGTAACCATAAATACAAAAGAATTAAGTTTACCTTTAGGCCTTCCAATAAAACCTGTTTAAAATGCCTAAAAGTAATGGGAAAAACCAAAAGTCTAAAGTTTATATTTACCACTCTTAAAAACCTTAAGGAAACTAGGTTCTATATGGCCGCCTATATAATCATATTTACTATTAAACTACTGGTAACTACAAAAACAAAAGGATATAAGGTAACCTTTTAGCTCTATTATAAAACACTTTTGTTATGAACTTAAGTAATGAAAAAAACTAAAAGACCAAAGTTTATATTTATTTCTTTTTAAAAACTTTAGGTAAAAGGGTTTTATAAGACCATCTTTATAAATCAGAAATCAATAAAACCAAATGTTTCTTAAAGGAACAGAAGAACACTTTTTGGTTGTATAACACCTCTTTGGGTAATTGGCAATATAAATTACCTTTTTGTAGCCAAATTGATCCTAGAAGCCATAACAGCACCCTCTAAATAACCTTGGAACCAAATTAATAAAACCTTGAGTGGTAATAATGTTACTTGGGACAGAACACTTTAAATTAACAAACTAGTGGCATGTTTAGCAATAAGCATTTAGAATTAAAGAAAAAAAAACGAACATCGCGTTTTTGAGCTAGGAACGATTACAGTTTAGGAACACCCTGTTAGATCTTCACATTTTAAACAAAAATATTTGTTATAATTTTATTCTATAAAGACAAAAATAACGATGATTTCAACAGTGCTCTAAGATTTCAATTTTTCAAAACACGCCTAGAATGATTCTACCAAATTAAGTTTTAAATAATAATAAGTAACAGGTTCCGTTAAAAAAAATGTCTTTGTATCTGTACAGTGTGATCTGTTATAAATATAAATATCGTGGGCTGAATGCAATAGTTGAGTAACTCGAAATTTCGTGATTTTGAGTTATATACTTTTTCATATAGTGGGAATCAAGCGCTATCGAATGCAAAAGCTGGATAATACGTTATTCTAAACTGGCGACGTCTATCTGCAAATGTAAAAAGTAGACAATTCAAACATGTAAACTTTTTTGGAGCTATAAATAGATAACTTTAGATACCAGTATGTTTTTCTCTATTTTCTGATCTTTTTATTTTATAAAAGAAGACAACTGTAGTTACCTACTTTATGAACATAAAAATGTGGACTTCTTGTATTAATAATAATAATAATGGCTAACTATAAATAGCTGGTTTCTATAGAAACTTTAAGCCGTTATTTGAATGTCAAAAGTAGGTTACTTAAGATATCTAATTCTTGCACCAAAAATTATTAGTGCAAAAACTGGACAACTTTAACTTTTTCTAAAAAACACATTATATTTTCACTTTTTTTAAAAATTTTACATTAGATGAGTTCTTTGAACAAAAGTAAAACCCTAAAAATAAAAATTGTCTCATATTGTGCAAGCAACCCTTCTCCAGGCGACTCCTTTTATACTACCAATTACCATTCAGCCCACGATATAAAACGTTTAAATAAAAATCAGTCGATGGAGGAAATAATTTCTGTTTTTTGAAATACCAAAATTTGACATTTTTACTGTTCAAGCTATGTCAATTTAGTGTATTTTTTTAATGAACACCCTATTTTTCATAATTTTTATTAAAATGTCAATTAAAAGCTGTTCTTAAATACGTATTAAGTTTTGATTTTGTTTAATTAGTTTTTGAGTTACTCATTGATAAAGATCTTTATTTTTAAACATTTTTTACTGCACTTCGATACCGGTTGGCATTCTTAAAACAATTCAAATTGAGAATAACGATGTAGATAGGAGGGGAAGAATAACTGACAAACACAATCTGTCAAAACTGAAAAGCAAAGTGACAAACAAAATCTTAGATAAATTATTTCTAAAGTGCAGTAAAGAAAACTGGGGGCACGGGAGTGCCCCGCCAAGTATGCGCGAAAACTGCTGTATCATCTTTTCTTGAAACCTTTCCGCCCATATTTGACCTATCCAAAACTCTAGTTCGGAATAAGCTACGAAATTCAAACTTTGCACAGTCGTAGACCTTCATAGAGTTTACAGCCTCTCCAAGTTTCATCGACTTCCATAAAGTAGTAAAGTAGTTACGAAATTTCAAAAAGCTTCGAAATTGCCACTCACTCACTCACTCACTCATGTATAGATCATCAAAATTCTACTGTACTGCGTGTCCCATTTTCGATGGGATTAAATGGAAAGATATCGATTTTCTGATTGCACCCTACCGTGCTCTTTTTTTGAGTCGGTAAAAATGGTGTAATCAGATTTTTACTATACCCCGTGGTTTCGCTAATACAGGGAGTTTTTGAAAAAATTGCATTTTTAATAATTCCTTGTATTTCGCTTATTTACCCAAATATTTTTATTCTGTAAAAACCTTTACATGGCAACTTTTTTAGAGCAAAATAATGACGTTGCCAACTTTCTTAAATATTGTTTAGTTTTTGAGATATGGTATTTATCATAAAAAAATTAAATACGGACCTGGATTTTTTTAATTAATATTTTGATTGATTTCATGTTATTATTATCTTAAAATGATAAAACTTTAATATTTTTTTAATTTAAGGTAAAAAAAAATTTAATATTTCTAAAAAAATTTTAGTCCGAACCTGGAAATTTCCAACGTAAATATAAATTAAAAATTGCAAGATACACTAGTTGAACGATTTTTAGTTTATCTGTTTTGAAACGTTAATTGAAAAATTAATAAATAAAGTTAAAAATGTTAAAAGAAGTTACAAAAATATCATAGTAATTATTTGATAGCACAGCAACTCATGAAATTTACTTTAACATGGAAAAACAAAACCGTGGAATTGACATTGTCATTTTACTTGTCATTTTTGTAAACAAGTCACTAAAAATTATTCTAAAATGGCTAGAAATCGACCATATCCAGATTTTGAAAAATGTGATATGTTTGACTGCTTCTCTAAACGGCAGAAATATTTTTTTAATGCCCTAAGAAAAATTACTCAAAAATGCCAACAATGTCTTACACATAATCGCAATCAGTTTAAACATTTATATCACTAAATAAAATTAGTTATTAACTTTTGTTATTCGTTATTTTTTTTGCTTTTGTCGTAGACTTTGTTTGATATAAATCTTTAAATTAAAGTACGTTTCAAAACATTTAAACTAAAAATCGTTCAACTAGCAATTTTTAATTTATATTTATGTTGAAAATTTCCAGGTTCGGACTAAAATAATTTTTTTAAATATTAAATATTTTTTTTTACCTTAATACAAAAAAATTATAATTTTAGCTCACACATATACTATACTATAGTAGTGTGAGCTATGGTGATCCTAATTTTTTCGAGAAAAAAAAAGTTGCTCCGATTTCAAAAATGTTTATATATCTTTGCGTTTCAGATGATTTTGAAACTTTTTTGTTGCGCCGTCTGTCTGTCTGTCTGTCTGTCTGTCTGTATGTCTGTCTGTCTGTATGTCCGTAACGACCAACGCGCATAACTCAAAAACCGCTTGGCCGATTTTAATGAAATTTGGTACCTAGGCTGGGTCTTGGGTCGAGATGGTCCCATTTAAAAATGAACAAAATCCACCCAACACAAACCAAATAAAAGGGTGGGGGTAGATTTCAAAAATTAGAGTTTATGTGAAAATATGGCGTGTGTGATATCAGACGAAAGGTAATTGAGTTTGGAGTTAAACAAAATACATTTTATTTTATTTTTAAAAAAGGGTGGGGGTATATTTCAAAAATTAGAGTTTAAGTGAAAATATGGCGTGTGTGATATCAAACGGAAGGTAATTGGAGGAGTAAAGGAGTTTAACAAATAACATTTTAGTTTTTGCTTTTTTTAAGGGTGGGGGTAGATTTTGAAAATTTGAGTTTAAATCAAAACATGGTTTGTGTGGTATCAAACAAAAGGTAATTTAATCTGGAGTTGAATAAAATATATTTCAGTTTTTAGTTATATTAGCTCACACGTAAACTATAACTATAGTACCTAGTGTGAGCTTAGGGGCCCATATATTGGCAGAGTATTTTACTATATTGTGATAATAATAGCATAAAACCAATCAAAATAATAATAAAAAAATCCAGGTCCGTATTTAATTTTTTTATGATAAATACCATATCTCAAAAACTAAACAATATTTTAAAAAATTGACAACGTCATTATTTTCTTCTAAGAAAGTTGCCACATAAAAGTTTTTACAGTAAAAAAATATCTTGCAAAATAAACGACACACAAGAAATTATTAAAAATTCGATTTTTTCAAAATCTCCCTGTATTAGCGAAACTACAGGGTATAGTGAAAATCTGAATACACCATTTTTCAGGTCTTGAAAAAAGAGCACGGTAAGGTGCAATCAGAAAATCAATATCTTTAATAATAACCGAGTTCTTCATTTAATCCCATCGAAAATGGGACACGCTGTACTTCCAGACATGCTACAAAGCTGAAATTTGGCAGACTTATAGAAATTATGACCAAGCCCTTGGAAAAAATCAAAAAACCCCAAAATTCTAATTTACTCCCTTCCTTATACATGTCAAGTTATGTAAAAGTAACATTGCCCACTTCCAGAAACGCTAGAGAGCTGAACTTTGGCAGACTGATAGCAAATATGATAAAACTATAGGAAAAAATTTAAAAGCCCCAAAATTTTAATTTGCTTCCTTCCTCTATAAATGTAAAGTTATGTAAAAGTAAAATTATTCCTTCTGTTTTGATTGACTTTTTAGCGCAATAACACCAGATATAAAATAAAACATTTTAAAATATTCAACAATTGGGACTTATGGTTGTTTTCCATTTTGTTGTTTTCTAGATTGGGATGACCCAAGGCTCTACACTCTATCCGCTCTTAGAAGAAGAGGCTTTCCCTCAGAAACGATTAACAACTTCTGTGCTCAACTGGGCGTGACAGGTGCTCAGAGCTCCGTAGATCCGTCCATGTTAGAGGCTTTCGTGAGGGATTCTTTAAACAATTCTGCTTCAAGGTACAAATTTTGTTATTCAACTTGCATTTAAATAATAATTCAAGAAAATTCAAAGAACTGAAATACTCGACACTACAAATTGCACTAATAGCTATCGTATTTCCTCGGTCTCTACCCATAGATATCTCCTTTATAAAAACTATATACACGTTTTCTTTTTTTTGCGAAAAAAATAAGTTTGACATTACAAAAAAACTGACACAAAGTCAGTTAGGAAAACATATTGGTTTGCCTAGGCTCGACTGGTTTCTTTCTATCTCTGACAAGACGCTAGCGCTACCAAGTCCACTTTCAATCCCTGGCTTCGCAAGCGCAGATCTACCAATATTATTTACCTCATGTCTTAGATTAGATGCATACAGGGTGATTTTCACTTGAATGATTCTAACCACATGAAAATAGAAAGTTTCAAAAACCTAACCTAACAAAACCTAATCAAATCTAACCGAACCGAAGGAAACTGAACCAATAATTAAAAAAAAAAAAAGCTTTCCTGACTTCCTGCCCGGGATCCTAGAGGATGTGAATCCGAACCGAACCAAACCGAACCTAACTAAACTGAACCAAACCTAACCTAACCAAACTAAACTACAACACGTACTGCTAATTAGGTTTAGTTGGGTAGGGTTAGGTTTGGATAGGTTCGGTTCGGTACGGTCCGGTTCGGATTCACATCCTCTAGCATCCCAGGTAGGAAGTCAGGAAAGTTTTTTTTTTTTTTTTAATATTGGTTTAGTTTGCTTTGGTTCGGTTCGGTTAGATCTGATTAGGTTTCGTTAGGTTAGGTTTTTGAAACTTTCTATTTTCATGTGGTTAGAATCATTCAAGTGAAAATCACCCTGTACATCGATTCTAATACATGAGGTAAATAATATTGGTAGATCTACGCATGCGAAGCCAGGGATTGGAAGTGGACTTGGTAGCGCTAGCGTCTTGTCTATCTCTGTTGCATACAAACAATGAAATTATTATCATTTTTAGGGTTATGGTTGTTTTGGAGCCTCTCAAAATTACAATAGAGAATTTTCCTCATAAAGGTCCTATCACAGTATCAGTGCCAGACTTTCCTCAAAAACCGGAACTAGGAAGCCATGACGTCACTTTTGACAGAGTTATTTACATTGAAAAAGGAGATTTTTCGGAGGTAAAAAAGTCCTTTTAATTAAAACCGTTAACCTATCTCAAAAATTTATTCATTGATTTGTTTTTTCAAAAGATGTTTTTGATTCTTTTTAAAGGAATAACTGTCGAAAAACTTTATGACTCGATCGGAGTAGTTTATACAGGGTGTCACATAACTTATCTTCCATAGTGCAGCAGGTGATAGAGGAGAAATAACCTCCTTTATCATCTGTTACACGATAGAAATTTTTCAACAGTCATCAGATAAGTCTGGCAAGGTTTTGGGGCTTATAAATAACAGCCAGATTGTATATTAAGCTTTTGCTATAATACAACCTATCATCTCATAAACTTTCAGAACTAAGAAAATAAGGGCACTCATTTCATATCTTTTCTCACTTGCCAGAAGGTTGGCCATCCTTAGAGGTTAGCCAGAATATATTTTTTAGTTAACTTAGTATACCCTTTACTAGTTCTACTAGTTTTATTACTAACAAAATAGGTTCCTTGTCTTCATATCTTCTTTTTCATTTTGCGCTTAACATATCACATGCTTAGAATTGATCAATGAATAATTCTATTGTACAGGGTGTCCCAAATTGGGCACTTTTAGGGGGTTTAAGGTACTTCTAGGGGAGACAGAGAAAAACTGACCACGCATTGCGAGGCTCAAATTAAAAGAGAAGACTTATAGTGAAAACCGCATTTTGAAATATCGTCTCGTCTTCAAGCTCCGGGGGCTTTTTGAAAAGTCTGCATTTTGGAAGGGGGTCTATAACTACGTCATTAGTGGAAATTTTGATTTAGAGTAAATTGCAATTTTATAGACTTTGTCACGAGGAATTCACCCGCTAAATTAAATTTTAACTGTCACTTTTAGTTTTTGAGATATGACATAAAGTTGCATTTTTTCTTATGGAATGGCCCATATTTTAATTAATTTTCGATTTTGTCATTGAATTCTCTTCAAAATGATGTATTATATGTCATAGTTTGATTGAGCGATTTAGGAGATATTCAGCTTTTTCACTTATTTCTAGTGCGCTATGATTTCCTGCTGAGGCAGGTCAAAGCACTCCAGTATTTTTATTATTTTACACAGTCAAAAATATTGTAAGCCTGGTTTGGAAAAATTATAATTCAGCTGATGGCCCTCAAAGCGTAGTTATAAAAAGAAACAAAAATTACAGACTCAATAGAAATTCGAAATTATTAAATATTATCAATAATCATTGCGTCATAGATCAACAGAAAAAATAACAACCGACCTACTAACTAATAATGCCTAGAGGCCCTCGATACATTTGACACTTGTTTAAAACAAGTGTCAAATGTATCGAGGGCCTCTAATAATGCCTATCTCCTCTAACTGACTGTCCCTCCTAACGTCATATATTTTGGCCCGCTGTTTTGAAAAAGCCATACTGAACAAGTTTCCTTTTCAACTTTGGAAATATATCCATATACGGTTGTCTTCGTTCGTGATACCTTTAAAGATATAAGTTTTCAGCGTCCTGTCGATTATCATTACTTTCCCAGTAACATTTTAACATGTCATACTTTTCATCGTTTTGACTTATTTCAAAATAAAATTAAAACGCTTTTGTGCAAAATAATTTCATATCAAAGCGTAATGTCAAATTGTTTAAACAATTGAAAACAATGACAAAACGCCAAAACGCAAGGCCAACTTGATTTGCATAGTATAAGACAACAAAAGTATAGGAGCATTAAAGTAGGATTTACCACAAGGCTTTCATGTCAATGGCGCATGACGTCATTCAAGGCACACTAGACAAAAATAAAAACTTTAATTTTCTCTGAAATTGCCCAATCAAACTGTGACATATGATACATCATTTTGAAAAGAATTCAATGACGAATTCGAAAATTAATTAAAATATAGGCCATTCCATAAGAAAAAATGAAACTTTATGTCATATCTCAAAAACTAAAAGTTACAGTTAAAATTTAATTTAGCGGGTGAATTCCTCGTGACAAAGTCTATAAAATTGCAATTTACTCTAAATCAAAATTTCCACTAATAACAAAGTTATAGACCCCCTTCCAAAATGCAGACTTTTCAAAAAGCCCCCGTAGCTCAAAGACGAGACGATATTTCAAAATGCGGTTTTCACTATAAGTCTTCTCTTGAAATTTGAGCCTCGCAATGCGTGGTCAGTTTTTCTCTGTCTCCCCTAGAAGTACCTTAAACCCCCTAAAAGTGCCCAATTTGGGACACCCTGTACTATGATATTTCCTGACCAAGAAAATAAGTTCCCAAAATCTTTAATGTCTTCAGTACTATACTGCCGTCCTTAGTAAGACCCACCTATCTACGTTTTCACTTATTTCGAGAAAAGCGAGTTTAAAATTTAAATGCTTGCTAAGAGTACATAGTAATATTTTTTTTGTTTTTCAAAATAAAATACTTCCGAACTAAAATTTGGGTATTTTTTTTTTTAAAACAGATGAAGGTAACCTATTTCAAGCCATTTTCGGTCCTAACTCATTTTTAATTTTTTTGCAGATAGGTGGGTCTTACTAAGGACGGCAGTATAGTCCTTGCAGTTACACTTTTGTGACATTTTCAACCTCCTTATTTATCATATGCATACTGAGAGCAACAAAAAATACTCTGCCAATCTATGGGCACCTAAGCTCACACTGGATACTAAAGTTATAGTGTATCTAGGTGAAAGCTAATATAACTAAAAACTAAAGTATATTTTACTCCAGACTCAATTACCTTTCGTTTGATACCACACAAGCCATGTTTTGACTTAAACTCTAATTTTTCAAATCTACCCCCACCCTTTAAAAAAAAATTAAAATGTATTTTGTTTAACTCCAGACTCAATTACCTTTCGTTTGAATCACACACGCTATATTTCCACTTAAACACTAATTTTTGAAATTTACCCCCACCCTTTTTTTTTAAATAAACTAAAATGTATTTTGTTTAGCTCCAGACTCAATTACCTTTCGTATGATATCACACACGCTATATTTTTACATAAACTCTAATTTTTGAAATCAACCCCCACCCTTTTATTTGGCTTGTGTTCGGTGGATTTTGTTCATTTTTAAATGGGACCATCTCGACACAAAACCCAGCCTGGGTACCAAATTTCATTAAAATCGGGCAAGCCGTTTTTGAGTTATGCGCGTTGGTCGTTACAGACAGACATACAGACACACAGACAGACAGACATACAGACAGACAGACAGACGGCGCAACAAAAAAGTTTCAAAATCATCTGAAACGCAAAGATATATAAAAATTTTTGAAATCGGAGCAACTTTTTTTTTCTCGAAAAAGTTAGGATCACCATAGCTCACACTACTATAGTATAGTAGTAGTGTGAGCTAAAAATCTGGAAAATGGCATGTGTTTGATTTGTTTTTATCTGTACGTTTTTTTTGTCAACGTACAGTCAGCATCTTTGTATCCAGAGACAATGACAGTTTTACCTTTAATTTTATACCAACATGACATATTTTAAAGAAATATATTTCTGGTTAGGAAATATGTTTATTTCATGTCAAAGTCACAAAAGTGTAACTGCTTATGGCAAGGACTATAAAACATAGCTAACTGTCTAACAAAATAATATTGTTGAACTTCCAATACTAAATCAATTAGTTTTGTTTTTATTGATTTATCCTGTATGGTTTAATACAATATCTTATTAGTTGGAAAGATTTTTTCTTCACCCACGTTTTCTATCTATTTAAATTTAGATCGGAGAAAAAGGTTACAGAAGACTCACCAAAACTCAATCAGTCGGTCTAAGACATGCCGGTTTTGTCTTGGAAGTGACAGGTGTCAAAAAGAACGCTTCTAGTGAAGTAACGGAGTTGGTATGCAGGTGCGTCGAAGTGGAAAAAGCTTCATCAAAGCCTAAAGCTTTCGTCCATTGGGTTTCCAATCCACTGGAGATTGAAGTTCGACTATATTCATCGCTGTAAGTAAAAGTTTTTAGTTTTTATCATTTGAAATTAACGATTTTTTGCTTTATTTTAAAAATATCTCTTTGTCTCATGCCGATTTTTTTCCAAATTCGTGTTTTCAGTTTTTTAGTCTTTTATTTGAATTTTTCGTCCTTTGGTGTAAATTAAAATAGGTATTAGGTATACCTTAAAAACCTCAATGATACACTTTGACATGCGCACATCCGTTTTCGAATTAGATAAAAATTAAGCAAATAATTGGCCTTGATTTTTATTGAAAATTTTCCTGTGTAAATATAGGGGTTTCAATAAACTTTTGGATTTTATTTTATTTTAATTTGAAGCTATACAGGATGCTTGAGTCATAAGTAGGTGGACAAATGAAGAAGGGTGATTATTTGGCTTATTTTAAGACAAATGTTTATAAAAGTTAGGTCCACAAATGTTTAGTGACAGAGCTACAGGCTCTTGTAGTTTTTAGTTTTTTTTTCTGTACCGCTCTTGCAGTTTTTAAAAAATTTAGCTCAAATTTAGATCATATCATAAATCATTAGGCATGAACCAGTAAAAATCTACAGCGTGATATATTTTCAATGGTCATGACCATCCAAAAAGTCATTGTTGGTCTTATAATTTCTTGTTTTAATTTCAAACATTGATCTCCCGCAATTTTTTTCATATCTCTACTCGTTCTCGTAGAAAAACAACAAAATTTACCAAATTGCATTTTTTTCCTCATAACGGAAGCAGATAAAAAAACCAGAAAAAAAAATTCTTAGCAAAGCAGGATTATATTCGTGTATTATAGAATTCATCAATCTACCAGCCACGGTCCCTAGAATTAGACCGGTCTTCGGATCTTATATATATATATATATATATATATATATATATATATATATATATTATCTGTCGAATTTTTCACGTCACTGGTGATGCAGCTGATTTTTGTAAACAAAAGTTAGATAAAATATGAACAACTAATATTATTTGAATTTTTTGAAAACTAAGGCAATTTTCCTACTGTTTTTTAGTATATTCTTATAAAATAATATTTTTAAAACATACCAGTCGTTATTTTTTTTAGCCCGCTTCATTTTTCTTTACCCAAAAATCAAAATTCGCAGAAAATAATATGTTCGTTTCAGCTTCAAAAGTAATCCGCTAACCTACACCTTTGTTTACTTCCCAAGTCCTCGGTTTACCTTTGATACTAAACGATCACATTCAGTTTGACTTGTATCTTACGTTTTGTGTAATAAAAAATAAAGAAGGCTAAAAAAAATTAACGACAATACGTCTAAAAAATTATATTTTATAAGGAGGTACTAAAAAACAGTAGGAAAATTGCCTTTGTTTTCAAAAAAATTCAAAAAAAATATCTTAACTTGTTTACAAAAATCAGCTGGACCACCAGTGACGTAAAAAATTCTATATAAAATAAGATTCGAAGACCGGTCTATTCTAGGGACACATACTTAAATTACTTAACGCAGAAATTCTGAATTTTTCAGAAATTTTCTAAATAGGGTGTAGAAGTTATAAAGTTTTGTTTATTTTTCAGTTTCAAACACAAAAACCCAGAAGACCCAAATGAAGTTCCTGGAGGATTTTTGTCAGATTGTAATATGGACTCCTTGTCAATTGTCAAAGCGTATGCCGACAATTCAATGAAAACTGCAAAAATCTATGACAAATTTCAGTTTGAAAGAATCGGATTTTTCTCAGTGGATCCGGACAGTTCTTCAAATAAGGTAAGAGCATCTATTTCTTCCCTATAAAGACCCTATAATAGACCAAATTTACAAACAATTGTACCTCTTTATCAAATTTTGTACACATATGTGTACAAAACTTGGTAAACCTCTTTACCAAATTTTGTACACATATGTGTACAAAACTTGGTAAAGAGGTACAATTGTTTGGATATCCTAAATTTTTGCCGTAAAGTAAAATAGCGACAAATGTTAAAAAAGCCATCAACTTTTAAAAAATGTTTCAAAATAAAATGACTTACAGATAAACAGTTGTTAAGTAAATGTTTTAAAGATACTCTGCCAATCTATGGGCACATAAGCTCACACTGGGTACTATAGTTTTAGTGTATCTACTTGAAAGCTAATATAACTAAAAACTGAAGTATATTTTATTGAACTCCAGACTCAATTACCTTTCGTTTGATACCACACAAGCCATGTTTTGACTTAAACTCTAATTTTTCAAATCTACCCCCACCCTTTTTTTAAAAACTAAAATGTATTTTTTTTTAACTCCAGACTCAATTACCTTTCGTTTGATATCACACACGCCATATTTTCACTTAAACTCCAATTTTTGAAATATACCCCCACCCTTTTTTTTAAATAAATTAAAATGTATTTTGCTTAACTGCAGACTCAATTACCTTTCGTTTGATATCACACACGCCATATTTTTACATAAACTCTAATTTTTGAAATCTACCCCCACCCTTTTATTTGGTTTGTGTTCGGTGGATTTTGTTCATTTTTAAATGGGACTATCTCGGCCCAAAACCCAGCCTAGGTACCAAATTTCATTAAAATCGGCCAAGCGGTTTTTGAGTTATGCGCGTTGGTCGTTATAGACAGACAGACAGACATACAGACAGACAGACGGCGCAACAAAAAAGTTTCAAAATCATCTGAAACGCAAAGATATATAAAAAAAATTGAAATCGGAGCAACTTTTTTTTTCTCGAAAAAATTAGGATCACCATAGCTCACTATAGTATAGTATATGTGTGAGCTAAAATAATAAAACTATTGTTTATATATTGTTTTTTTATTTCAGATTATTGTTAATCGAACCGTGGAATTGAAAGAGGACAGTGGCAAATAGTAATGATACGCTCACATATGTTAGGTAATTTATTAAGTTTAAAAACATTTTGTAAAATAAATTATTACTTTTGCAGCAAACACACCAATATCTTTTTGTCTTCCTAGCCAGCCAAGCAATGACTCTGGAAGGTATTTTTTTTCGATTTATTTTTTATTTGCGGTTCCGTTATGACTTATTAGTAGCACTACAGAACCTGAACTTTGAATTATCTTACCAATATAACCTAAAAGACCGAATATTTTTACCTTCCTAGCCCGCGTAGCAATGGCTAGAGAAGGTATTATTTTTTTGAGATAACGCCAAAAATGTGTTATTTGGATGTATTTTGACCTATTTTAGCAATATCGTCGTGATGTCTGTCTGTGTGTGTGTGTGTACCCAAGTAACATTTTAAGGCATATTGGCAAGCTGAAGGGTCAAAATTTCCAATCACTTGTCAAAACGTCTACTTTTTTCCTTAAAAAATTACTTTGCAGTTAAAGGTTTGTAAGATTATGGTATATAAGATTTATTTATAAAATGTATATTATTTCTGTTCGTAACACGATAGCTCCTAAACCGCTGAACCGATTTTCATAAAATGTTTAGGTAAAATAGTGTTCGACACTCTTACGAGCTTATTAGTTTTTGGTCAAAACCCATTAATGCTAATGACAGTTTTTTGACAGTTAAAAACTTTAAAAAATGCTAACTTTTTAACGCAGCATCATATCAATACACTATTTCGGAATATAGTAGACTATCTGGTAAACTTATCACGTCCTTGCAATTAAATTACACGTAAATTTAGTGGGAATAGGGACACTGTTGTTCTGGTAAATATACGTTTTAATCCATCGGTAACGTTTCGACAATCGTTTTTGTCTTCATCAGACTAAAAAGGTTACAACTCATTAGTAAGATAATATAAAATACGGCACATTAATACATCACAATTAAAAATTATTATTCTTTTCCCAATAAATAACATTTAAAATGACCTTATTAACAATATATTCTTTTTTTTTCCCTAAATATTTTTTTCCCTTTTAATGTATATGTAACTGATTTTTTTATTTATATATATAAAAAAATAATTATGGTTTATTTTTCTTCTTTTTTTTGAGATAACGCCAAAAATGTGTTAATTGGATGTATTTTGACCTATTTTAGCAATATCGTCGTGATGTCTGTCTGTGTGTGTGTGTACCCAAGTAACATTTTAGGGCATATTGGCAAGCTGAAGGGTCAAAATTTCCAATCACTTGTCAAAACTTCTACTTTTTTCCTTAAAAAATTACTTTGCAGTTAAAGGTTTGTAAGATTATGGTATATAAGATTTATTTATAAAATGTATATTATTTCTGTTCGTAACACGATAGCTCCTAAACCGCTGAACCGATTTTCATAAAATGTTTAGGTAAAATAGTGTTCGACACTCTTACGAGCTGATTAGTTTTTGGTCAATGCTAACTTTTTAACGCAGCATCATATCAATACACTATTTCGGAATATAGTAGACTATTTGGTAAACTTATCACGTCCTTGCAATTCAATTACACGTAAATTTAGTGGGAATAAGGACACTGTTGTTCGGGTAAATATACGTTTTAATCCATCGGTAACGTTTCGACAATGGTTTTTATCTTCATCAGACTAAAAAAGTTACAACTCATTAGTAAGATAATATAAAATACGGCACATTAATACATCACAATTAAAAATTATTATTCTTTTTCCAATAAATAACAATTTAAAATGACCTTATTAACAATATATTCTTTTTTTTCCCTAAATATTTTTTTCCCTTTTAATGTATATGTAACTGATTTTTTTATTTATTTATATAAAGAAATAATTATGGTTTATTTTTCTTCTTTTTTTTTTTATATATAATTTTTTTTAAACTATATTTTGCTGAATAATTCGTGTTATAACCAAAAACTTTGTAGGAGCTTTAGTTTAACTCCAGACTTAATTAGTTTTCATTTGATATCACACACGCCATATTTTCACATAAACTCTAATTTTTGAAATCTACCCCCACCCTTTTATTTTGCTTGCGTTCGGTGGATTTTCTTCATTTTTAAATGGGACCATCACGACCCAAGATCCAGCCTAGGTACCAAATTTCATTCAAATCGAGCAACCGGTTTTTGAGTTATGCGCGTTGGTCGTTACAGACAGACAGACGGCGCGACAAAAAAGTTTCAAAATCATCTGAAACGCAAAGATATAGTAGAGTAGTAGTGTGAGCTAAATATCTCATAGATACAGGGTCTCTAGCTAAATCTAGTCCTTGTAGTCAAAAAATAAATTACGTTCAAATACTCAAGCACGTCATTTCAATAAGCAAAGATTTTTAAGGAAAGTTTTGAAAAAAAATGCGACCTCTACTGTTACCACAGAGATCTTATACATTTAAACGTAAGATTTAGTAGCCGTGAATTTAAAAAATCAAACAAGTTTCGTGGCTAATCGGGTAAAAAGGAGTTTTTGTTTCTCTCATGTTTTTCCGTGGGTAGCTTGAAAGCTTAACCTCACGGGGGTCCAAGATCTAATGAACACCTAATAAGTGTTGACAGTTAACTATTTCGTCTTTATGGGACTCCTCAGAACACTGCTTGATCAATGTGATACTCTTGCGAAGTTAATTAGACGGTTTTGTCTCTAATCCTATGGAAATAGTGAGAAACTTTCGCAAGAAGCGCCATCTACCGAGATACGAGAGAAACAAGAACAAGAGCAGGCGAAATAAACTGCTATACATATCGATCAATGAAAAGATCGAAAACAAACCATGTTAAGCTTTCAAGCTACCCACGGAAAAATATGAGAGAAACAAAAACTCCTTTTTACACGATTAGCCACGAAACTTGTTTTGTTTCTTATACATTTATTTTAAGATAGTAACACCCTTATTTGTATTTTGCCATTTTTACATAAAGTGCGCTAAGAAGTTTGTTAGAAAATAACCAAAACGATTAGCATGATAATCCATTTTTACGCATTGGAGAGCAACCTCAACCTTCTCAGCAGTCTTCTCTTTGGTTTTGGCTTTGATACCAAACAAAGGCGGCACGGAATGCAAGGAAGTTAAATAAAATTAGAAGACTTGTCAAATCAAACCACAACACAAATCCAACAAAATCAAAAATTTTAATAGAAATGTCACAAGTATTTCCCGATGAAAATAATGTTTTTATATTATAGTGCTTGGCTATTCGTTTTATGTTTTCTGAAATCCCTTGAACATATGCAATGTTAATAATACCCAACGGATTATTATTTTGAGAATTTGCTACATTTGGTTTGTTTTTAATTTTAGAGATCGTTGAGTTTATTAATTTCTCGGAATAACCATTCTGTTGTAAGTCCTTTTTAATGTTGTTAATTTATGTGGTTAATTCTTCATTATTACTACAAATATTTATGGCTCTTAAATACAAACTCCTTATAACTCCTTGTTTTGTAGCAACAGAATGATTACACCATTGTTTGATGGAGATTACCATCAAACAACGATTAGACTTTAAATTTAGGTACTGTCCCGTGTGTGTAGGTTTTCTATATATATATATATATATATATATATATATACTATGTTTCTGTCCAATCGTTTGACAAGAACATCAGAAAAAGGGAGGGCCTAATCTTTTTTTAATTTCCATGGTGCATTTGATTGTTGAAAAAAATGCAATCTGTGTTGATCCGGCCTGAAAGACAAAGAGCTGTCGTAGGTCACGGACTATAGTTGTTTTCTTTTATTTGCATTCGATCTTTTCATTGATCGATATTGTATAGCAGTGTTTTCGCCTGCTTTTAGTTTTTTGTTTCTCTCGTATCTCGGTAGATGGCGCCTCTTGCTATAGTTCGCTCACTAATTACATTTAATTAGAGACAAAACCGTCTGATTAACTTCGCAAGATTTGTCACATTGACCAGCAGTGTTCTGAGGAGTCCCATAAGGACGAAACGGTTAACTATCAACACTTATTAGGTGTCCATTAGATCTTGGACCCCCGTGAGGTTAAGCTTTCAGGCTACCCACGGAAAAATATAAGGGAAACAAACAAACTCCTTTTTGCCCGATTAGCCACGAAACTTGTTTGATTTGAAAATTCTGTAGTACGTTTTCCGGCCATATAATAAATGTGTCATCCATGTATCGTAGCCGTAGTCTTGGTTTGACTCTTGCTATGTAGATCGCATGGTCTTCGAACCACTCACCACACCATGTAGATGTTTGCTACCACGGGCGAAAGGAACAAACCCATTGGAAGTCCATCATTTTGCGCGTAAAATTTATATTTCACTTGAAAGTAAGAGTTCCAACAAATCCATCACCCTCTCCACCTAAGGACACTCATCGTAAAGGCAAGCTTGCTTTACGATGAGTAACCTTACCTCCACCGAACGCGTTGTTCTCTCGTGAAGTGTATCATCAGTTTTTAATCTGTTTTCAATGATACTGAGTGACTCATTTATTGCCACGTTGGTGTAAAGACTTTCTACATCAAAACTTACAAATTCATCGTCGGGATATAATTCGATCCTTTTTAAGATCCCGAAAAAATGTTCTGAGTTGTTCACAAAAGATTTACCCTGTAATGGTTGAATTATATCCAACAAAAACCTCGACAAAGTGCTGGTGGGTGAATCCCTGGAGCGGGTAATTGGTCGCAGTGGTATATCCTTCCTATGGATCTTTGGTAAACCATGGAAATGTGGTGCTTTACTGCGTCCGGGATATTTTCAGCATACTTCTTCAATGTCCTGTAGATGCATCCTTCTATAGTTGTGGTTGGATCTTTTTGTAGTGTTTTGTAGTCTTTTTTCTTCAGAACTTCTTCAATATTTCTGTCGTATGTCTCGACATCCATGATAACCGTCGCGTTTCCTTTGTCGACAGGTAGAATCTCGATTGATTTGTCACTCTGCAGGTTTCTGATTGCTTGTTGTTCTTGACTGGTGAAGTTTGCCTTTTGTTGCTTCTTTCTGTTATCCTTACTTTATGGCAAAACTCATCAGCTTCTGGTTGAGGTCGACTAACGGCCTCTATTTTCGCAATAATGTCCAGTGTCAGTGCCTGTTTCGGTGCAATGACGAACTTAAGTCCTTTACCGAGTACCAATTCTTCATTGGTACTCAGATTCCTTTTTGAGATGTTCACTATTATAGTGCTTGGTGTTGTTGAGGTTGAGACTAGATTGTTTAGTTTACACTTGAAAACGGTTAGAGATACTTACTAACCGAAACGTCGTGTTTAATATAAATAAAGAAAATGAAAGTCCGAAATTTTGTTTCTACACACCTAGTTTAGGTTTTGAAAGATTTTTCCCAGTAATAATTTGACATTCTTACCTATCTCTGATTTAAATGCAATTTTAAAGTTACACTGTAAAGTATTCTAATGTGATTTAACATCTTCGGGCTGAATCTAAGTACTGTGGCTGAAAAGGTCTATTCAGACGCTGCCAAGCGTACTAAAGAATTTCTCGCTTTTGTACTGTTGATGTATTTATTAGGGTTTTAGCAGCAGCAGAAGGGTTTCAGCATCTTTCACAGGTAGTTTACGGTGCTTTTTTTCATATAATACAGGGTGTTTCACGAACATCGAAACAGAGACCTTTTTTGGGTGCGAATTTGGAGAAACGCTCGGACACGTCGACTTTGTTTACGAGGCGGACACGGTTTGGCCATCTTGAAATTTTTGTAGCACAAACCCCCTTCGAGGGGTATACTTTACCCCTTTATTTTGAATAGGGAAAATGGGTCTAGTGATACCCTGTTTTGAAGGCCTTTTGAATGTCCTTACAACCGTGTAAAACAATAAAATTTCAAAAATCTATCCATTAGTTTTTGAGATAATTGTTTTCAAACTTTCAAATTTAACATGGACTGATAAAATTAAAAATTTAATGAGAATTTGATATTTTTTGGATTTAATTTTTATTTTATCATTCAATGTAAAATTTGAAAGTTTGAAAGAAAATATCTCAAAAATTAATCGATGGATTTTCGAAATTTTTACACAGTTCTAAATATATTCAAGAGAGCTTTAAAACAAGGTATCACTAGACCCACTTTCCCTATTCAAAATATAGGGGTAAAGTATACCCCTCGAAGGGGGTTCGTGCTACAAAAATTTCAAGATAGCCAAAAAGTACCTTTGTTTTAAGAGATATCAGAAAAGGTTATTAAGAAAAGTTGTTTAAAATTAAAAGCTACAAGTGATTCTCAATTTTCAGACAAATCAGCTTAAAATCGTCTAAACAAATTTTCATAATCGACTTATAAAACCAGAGTTGGCTGATTTTTCTGAAAATTGCGAATCTGCCGTAACTTTTGAATTTAAACAAGTCTTTAGAACATTTTCGAAAATCTTTTAAAACAAAGGTATTTTAATCTTAACACTTTTTATCAAATCATCCTACTAAACCACCCTGTATATTAATTAATTTGTCTCATTTTCGTAACATGTTAGATTAGGACCAAGCAGGAGCAATTCCCAGAAAATCAGAATCTAAATCGATTTTTTTTTTGTCATTTATACCTTACGGTAACTCTAGAGTCCTTGTATGTTGACATATTTGGTTATATTAATATATCCAAATATGTCAAACTACAGGGATTCTAGGTAACTCTATCCGTAATCAGAGAACCAATGTAATCTTTAATACAAGCACGCATTCAGTGTTGTCCTCTTCTGCAAAAACTGTGTGTGTAATTTTTTACAAAATAATTCATGAGTTTATTGGTCCTTCGAGCCGAATGTTTCAAATTATGCCGCGAAAATGGCTAAACTACTAAATCATCATTTTAATTTTCATAAAAAACTGTTCTTCTTAAACGCAGTAAATAAGTACTTACTAAAATTTGGTAACTTTATGGTAAGTAAGTATATAATCAGAAAACCAATGTAATCCTTAAATACAAGCAAGAATTCAGTGCTGTCCTGTTCTGCAAAAACTGTGTGTGTAATTTTTTACAAAATAATTCATGAGTTTATTGGTCCTTCGAGCCGGAAGATTCAAATTATGCCGCAAAAATGGCTAAACTATTAAATTATCATTTTAATTTTCATAAAAACTATTCTTGTTAAACGCAGTAAATAAGTAATTACTAAAATTTGGTAATTTTATGGCTACGTATATAATCAGAAAACCAATGTAATTATTTTATACAAGCAAGCATTCAGTGCTGTCCTGTTCTGCAAAAAACTGTGTGTGTAATTTTTTACAAAATAATTCATGAGTTTATTGGTCCTTCGAGCCGGATGTTTTAAATTATGCTGCCAAAATGGCTTAACTACTAAATTATCATTTTAATTTTCATAAAAAACTGTTTTTGTTAAACGGAGTAAATAAGTACTTACTAAAATTTGGTAATTTTATGGCTACTTATATAATCAGAAAACCAATGTAATATTTTAATACAAGCAAACAGTCAGTGCTGTCCTGTTCTGCAAAAAACTGTGTGCGTATTTTTTTACAAAATAATTCATGAGTTTATTGGTCCTACGAGCCGGATGTTTCAAATTATGCCGCGAAAATGGCTAAACTACTAAATTATCATTTTAATTTTCATAAAAAAATGTTAAACGGGGTAAAAATACTGTTTTAGGGTTTGACCCTTTTAAAAAAACATAAATTCGATCTTTCATTTTTATTAAAAATGTTATGTTAAATCATTATCATAATATGTTCACAAAAATCGTAAAAAAGTTTGGTTTGTCAATTTTTTTGTTGTAAAAATGACCCTGGCTGTTTTTGAAAAACCCTGTACAAATACACCCTGCAGGAGCCAAAATTTTCTTCTATAGAAATTGTATAGGGTATAGATCTTCCCCGCTTAATTTTTTTATCGAAGGCGAGAACTGATCAATAATAATCGAAGGCAAACCAGAAATAAATGGATTAGCCATGCCTAATGATGGTGATGATGAATTTTAATAAAATCATCTTCGATTCTTCAAATTGTTCTTGTCGAGGAAGTAGGTAAAATAGATAAGTAAGTATGTAGAGGGTGTCCCAAATTCGATGTTTTTAGGGGGTTTCAGGTTCATTTCTAGACGAAAAAAAATGACTGACATGCAAACCTCAGAAAACAAATGTAATATTTTAATATAAGCAAACATTCAGTGCGTCCTGTTCTGCAAAAACTGTCTGTGTAATTTTTTACAAAATAATTCATAAGTTTATTGGTCTTCCGAGCCGGATGTTTCAAATTATTCCGCGAAAATGGCTAAACTACTAAATTGTCGTTTTCATTTTCATAAAAAACTGTTCTTGTCAAACGGAGTAAATAAATACTTACTAAAATTTGGTAATTTTATGGCTATGTATATAATCAGAAAGAAGAAGAAAAATCAATGTAATCTTTTAATAGATACAAGCAAGCATTCAGTGCTGTCCTGTTTTGCAAAAACTGTGTGCGCAATTTTTTAAAAAATAATTCATGAGTTTATTGGTCCTTCAAGTCGGATGTTTCAAATTATGCCGCGAAAATGGCTAAACTACTAAATAATCATTTTAATTTTCATTTCATAAAAATCTGTTCTTCTTAAAGAGGGTACAGATGTTGTTTTACGGTTTGACCCCACCTGAGCTTTTTCCACCAAAAAAAATGTCCCCAAGTCACAGGTTAGGATACATTTGTACTCAATTGACACAGGTTACAATAACACCGATTTCACCCTCCCTAAATAAGGACTGAAAAGCTAATTTAAGGAAATAATTTTTTGAAAAAACGTTTTGCTTTGGTTTGGTTTGGTTTAAATTCACACCCTGTACAATCACGGGAAAGAAGTTGGGGAAGTTTTTTTTTTTGAAAAAATATGTTATAAAGAGGCCTCTTAGTCGAACTATATGTGCTGTGTTAAGTTTGGCAAGGCAGGTCTACAATTTTCCTTTTTTTAATTGTTTTTTCTCATTTGCTATATTTACTATTATTACATTCCCTTTTTTTATATCTCGCACTTTTATTACTTCGCACTTTTATTATTTCGCTCATTTATTACTTCGCTCTTTTGTTTCTTCGTTCTTTTATAACTTCGCTTTTTTAATACTTCGCTCTTTTCATACTTTATTACGTCGCTCTAATGTTACTCGCTAAATTCTTACTCGCTCTTTTATAACTTCGCTTCTTTAATA
This sequence comes from Aspidapion aeneum, assembly GCA_963576565.1. Taxonomy (NCBI): domain Eukaryota; kingdom Metazoa; phylum Arthropoda; class Insecta; order Coleoptera; family Brentidae; genus Aspidapion; species Aspidapion aeneum. Next base: position 14,674,862 of record OY755043.1, read on the forward strand.
CTCGCTCTTGCATACTTCGCTCTTTTATTACTTCGCTCTTTTGTTACTTCGCTGTTTTGGATACTTGGTTCTTTTGATACTTCGCTCTTTTGATACTTCGTACATTCATTCCGGAGCAAACCAATGTGCGGTCGGAATAATTTTTATCAAAAATTTGTATTATAACCAAAAACATCTTGGGAGCTTCCGTTTGTAAGAAATTTATTAAAACTGTATTGGAGTTTGCTAATGGGCTAGGAAGGTATCAAATCCGTCATGGATTCATTTATTTTGGGCACAGCCTAACGGACAAATTAGTACTCCAGCCCAGCAATTTACCCTTCGAATCATCGCCAATGCATTCGGGAGATTAGAGTAAGGCAATTGCCAATGATGTTTTTTGATTCACCATTAACCGTTCGAAACATTTTGAAACGACATTTGTATCTTAGTTTTAAAGTAAAGAAGAGGCAAGAAATTTTTCCAAATGATCAGTTTCAAAGAATGGAGTTTTGTGAAACTATGATTGAAAAAGCGAATCAGGATGAAAATTTTATTAAAAATACTTGTTTTATAGTCAGAAATTCGTTTTCAATTCTGGGCCGTCACAATCCGGTTCGTTACTGGCCACGGAAAATTAAACATTTGCATACTGCAGAACGGACCCAGTATCCTCAAAAACTTAATGTCTGGAATGGGATTTTCAGAATCAGAATCAGAAAAAGCTTTATTGTCAAAGAAAAAAAAAATCTTGTTGATAAAGCATCAATCTTATAACTAAAAAATATGTTGTCTAAAATTATAATTAAGTAACACCAATAAAAATAAGTACACCTTGTCAAAATATTAGAAAATTTTTAGCAAAAAAATAAGTAGGACTTGCAATAATACAAAAACAAGCAAATCAAAACAAATAGGTACAAGCACATTCACACATATTAATTAAATCTACACAGTAAGACATCAAAAAAGATTAAAACAAAAGCATTAAAAAAACAAAATTAACAATACAAAATATTTAAAAAGTTTAAAAATATATAAAACAAATCAATTCTTGGAAGATTCTTATTTTTAGTTATGTATATTTAATACAATTTGTGTAACAATATAATTGGTCCTTTTTTTATTAATGGTAATTTACGAGGGAGAAATTATTTAGCTCTAACAAAATATCAAAAGCCAACTTCAAACCGGTAGAGTCAACCAGGTACACCGGTGTTTCGGAAAAAGGCATTTCCATTCTCAGCGTGGCTTGCCTGACTACAGTCAATCAAGAAGGTATTGTTTACAAAAAAATTGAGGAAACACTGAAAATATGTTATTTGGGTGTTATCTTAGTACCTAGCAATCTCGTTGTCGTATCAGACCGGTTATGGATCAATTTATTTTGGGCAGAGTAATTAGCCGGTGTTATATACCTAATAAAAACTCCTAACGGTCAAATTAGTACGCTAGCCCAGCAATTTACCCTTCGAATCATCGCCATGCATTCGGGAGATTAGAGTAAGGTAATTGCCAATGACGTTTTTTGATTCACCATTAACCGTCCGAACGACATTTGTATCTTAGTTTTAAAGAAAAGGCAAGAAATCTTTCCAAATGATCAGTTTCAAAGAATGGAGTTTTGTGAAACTATAATTGAAAAAGCGAATCAGGATGAAAATTTTATTAAAAATACTTGTTTTATAGTCAGAAGTTCGTTTTCAATTCTGGGCCGTCACAATCCTGTTCGTTACTGGCCACGGAAAAATAAACATTTGCATACTGCAGAACGGATCCAGTATCCTCAAAAACTTAATGTCTGGACTGGGATTTTGTGTGACAATATCATTGGTCCTTTTTTTATCAATGGTAATTTACAAGGGAGTACTTATTTAGCTCTAACAAAATATCAAAAGCCAACTTCAAAGCGGTAAAGTCAACCAGGGACACAGGTGTTTCGGAAAAAGGCATTTCCACTCTCAGCGTGGCTTGCCTGACTACAGTCAATCAAGAAGGTATTGTTTACAAAAAAATTGAGATAACGCTGAAAATATGTTATTTGGGTGTAATCTTAGTACTTAGCAATCTCGTTGTCGTATCAAACCCGTTATGAATCAATAGGGTATTTTACAAATTTTAGGAAAGTGTTTAGAATGATACATAGTTCCCTAATTTGCTATGCAAAATTATTAAAATAGTATATTTTATCATGACATTTAAAAACAAGTTTTCTAATTTCCGATTTGAATTTGCCGCTAAAACGCTCATTTCTAGCATGGCGTTGCAATGACGTCACAGCGCAGTAAACTCGCGGACAGATACACGGCATTCAAGTGTTTATTTGTTTTTGGTCTGTGTTTTTACTGTTTTTATGTATAAAAATGTCTTATAAGTGGTGTGTAGTGCCTCAGTGTTCGAATACTAGCATAAAAACACCTGAAAAACTATTTATTCATGTGCCTATAGCAGTAAAAGAACGGAAAAAGTGGGTAGAACTTGCTCGAAGAGACACAAGGGCCTTATCTAATATATCTTCACTTTACATTTGTGAAGATCACTTTGATGTGAGCATAACTAAATTCTTTCTATTAATTTTTCTCACGTTGTCTATAATATATCTATTTCGCAAATGACGATGAAATTTTTGAGGTTGTTTATTACAAGAGGTAAACAACTATAATAGGCAGAAAGGTGTACAAATTTTTAAGCGGTGCTAGGGCAGTTATTAGGCAGGACTAGGGAGTACTTCTAAATGCAGGATTAGGCAGTGCACATGCAGGCTAAATGTAGGACTGAGCAGTGCATATGCAAGACTAGGCAGTGCATAGGCAGGACTAGGCAGTGTAACCTATGCAGTACTTCAAGTATTGCTGGTCGTTGTATACTTTTTGCCTACCTGTCCTGCAATTTTTGATTGTTTCTAAATGCTTAAAATAATAATGAATGGGTATTTAATTGAATCTATTAGCTTGTCTAACGAACTGTCACGATCAGCTGTTTTTCGATCCAAGATGGTCGCCATGGGACAAACAAAGCGTTTTCCCATAAGCCGCAATGTTAACGAAAACGTAATTTTTAAAAAAAGTGAAACGATTTAACTTACAACAAAGATGCTGTTTTAAGTATTGAACCTTTGTACACATGGGAAAAATGCGTTTTTCTTAAAAAAAATCAATTGAAGCCAGTAAATCTCAAATAAAAGGGACCATGTTTTGTTCAAAAGTCAGGTTATGTTTTTATTTACTTTTGTTTTTTTTTACTTTTTTTTCCAGTTTTTTACTCAGTTTGAATCATTATTATTAGTTTCTGTGCTGTTATGAATTGTGGCAGCGGGGGAGAGCTTGATAATGTTAGTTTTGATGGAATGCCAAGTATTTTGACCTTAAAAAATCATCTTGATTTAAATGAACTAGGTATCAGCTCAAGGAAGGGAAAAGAAAGTGGATAAGTGCTCTATTATCTGACTTAACAGAGGATAAATTGAAATATTCGAAAGTTTTTTGTCAGGTTTGTTTTGGATAAATGTGCAACTGCCATTTTGGCAAAATTTTCTATTGGGATCTTTTTTTGTGCTTGAGTGGACCTTTTGCAGAAGTGTAACATAGAATTGTGTTAAACTGTAAGAAATATTTCACTAGGATTTTTTTACTATTCTAGGCAAGCAACTTTCAAAACTAGAATACAGCAATGATCATGACTGGGTCTCTCCTGAATGGATTATTGTTTCAAAACGGTTGAAAAATTTTAAAAATGATGGTTAAAAAAAGGGTCCCGAGAAGAAAGAAAAGGAAAACAATATGAGGTTAAAGTGTGAATAATGAGCTGAACCAAATTTGTACACCATCCTACAGAACCTTAAATAAACTTTTGGTAGTGTAGCGTCCTGTATAGTGTCGAGTGAAGTCCTGTATCATCAAAGTTTCTTTTTCTTTAATAAATATTTATTTTACAGACCTCAAAACAGTTTAGAATAAAATGGTGAGTTTGACAGTCTCCCTAACTCAAACCTCTTTTTATCTTAAACTATTTTGGTGCAAATTTTCCTTTATTTCCATGCTTTTTGACACCTAAAACTTGTACACCGTAAAATTTGTATAGTATCTGACTGGACCTACTACAAGTCCTGTTGTGAAATTTCTCTGGTAATGTACTGAGCTTATTACCAAAAAAAAATTTTTTGGCATCATTAATAATAGATGGATAAAAAAGTAATCTTTGTTGACTTTGATGACCACAAGAAAATCAAATAAGTTCTCTCAGATATTTTTTTCAATTTCTCTCAAAAAAATTTGGGTTCTAATACTCCTAATGGGATATGCTGTTACGCCCAATTGTAGAGTAGAGTATATGTTTATTTGCATAAACTTTTAGATACATAATTGAGCAAATATTGTTACAAATAAACAGTAATAAAAGTAATAGTAACAGTAGTAATACAACAGCGAATATTGTACTGTTGTAAAATTTGAACAGTACTTACTGTTGTGAGCTGATGAATTTGACCGTACTTAAGCCCTATGTATTATAGTTCATGGAAAATCATATGGTGATGTATGGTGTGTGAGGCCAATGACAAGAAAAAACTGTATTTTAATTTTGCAAGTTTTTTTTTTATATAATGTTTACTTATATTTTTTTAAATAAACATATTTTGTAAAGTACTTATTAGAAGTTTGCTTGACCAACCTTGGTTGGAACTTATATGTGCATATTGATCTGTTGGACTGACCTACCTATAAGTTGTGCCTCTTTTTCATTTTACTACTGGAGGGTTAAAACAATTAAACCACAGATCACCTTTGTTAAGGTGATCCGTGATTAAACTTTGTTTAAACCTAAAAATCATAGTGAAATATTTTTCACAGTTTAATGCTATAGAAGGCCTATTACTTAGCAAAAGGTTTAGTCAAGTACAACAAAAGATCCTAATAGAAAACCTGAATCTGATGAGAAAAGTTTAGTCTATTTCAATTTCGTCTCTGTTAAGTGAGCCTTGAAGTGAGCTCTTTAAATAGAACTACTTTCCCCTACCTTGGGCTGATAGTTCATTGATTCATTGGTCAAAAAACTTCAAAAACCTTTGGGGGGCCCCAGAGGTCTCATGATGTACTTTATGCTATTTTTTCTGTTTACTCATGAAATATATGGAAAATATCTAAAAAAATATGTGGTTTGGGGGGTCCGGCCCCCTAGCCCCCCGCCCCCTTGGTGCGCCCATGTAGTAATTCAAAATAAGTGAAAAAACTAGAAAAAAAGTTAAAAAAAACAAAATAAACAAAAACATAACCTACTTTTTTAAAGAAAACATGGTCCCTTTTATTTCAGATTTTCTCGCTTTAGTTTAATATTTTTAAGAAAAACGCATTTTTCCCATATGCACAAAGGATCTATTCTTAAAACTGATTAATTTTTGAGACTAAAGCTCTTGTCGTTTTTGTAAAATTTACGTTTTTGTTAACATTACGGCTTATGGGAAATCGGTTTGTTTGTCCCATGGAAGACATCTTGGATTTGATCATATGTTTTGTTAGACAGCCCTATTGTAAGTGGCATATTAAACAAAAAAGCAAAACATATAACCTAACCTCAAAATCTAAATGAGTAAAAGTAGGCGAAGAATATCATAAAAGAACTTTCAGTTATATGCAAAACAACTCATCGAAGAGGACTTACATCAACATTTTAACGTTTCTAAATTCCGCAGAACAAAAATAACTGTTGTTGTTAAATAAGCCTGCCACCATAAAGGAATTCAGCATTGGCAAGTTGGAGCTATCGGCTTTGGAGAATCCGTTTTCCATTGAAAATATTTTTTACAAGCAAAACACAAAATAGAATCTAATTTAGGACGATAATTCGCACTTTAAACCAAAGCAAACATTAACATCCATAAGAAAATAACACAGAAAATAGGTTCGTTCGAGGCGTTTACTGTTTTGTGACGTCACTCGCAGCTGATTGGTAGACCGCCTGTTTTGAATCACGTGGCTCATTGTTTTAATTCAATGAATTTATTTAATTAAAAGAACTATGAATTTGAGAAAAAATTAAACAAAAAAGTTTGTTTTTAGCATTACCAAGACCTAAAGAGATATCTAAAAATAAATATATATTTATTTTTTACTACTGTCAAACACCCTATTTATTTTGGACACAGTAATTACACGGATCACCTCTTTGTTAGGTGATCCGTAGTTATTAGCCGGTATATACCTAATAAAAATTTCTAAAACACCCTAACGGACAAATTAGTGCTCCAGCCTACCAATTTACCCTTCGAATCATCGCCAATGCATTCGGGAGATTAGAGCCGAAATTTGTGCAAAGCGGATTAAATCATGCACCCCCCGTTGCACCACCTTAATCCCACGATAAAGAGCTTTTACCGCAATGTCGGGAGGCCACGAACACCAGGCTACCGAATGGGGTCATACACTATTTTTAAAAGGGATTTTAGCAGTAAAATGTGCTGCTAAACCAACCCAGCTATATTAACCCTACTTACCGGACCTACGGGTGAATCGGTCACACTTCTCCCACTAGTACCAACAAAAGGATTTTTCCTACTTGCGCATTTGTTCAACTTTCCGCACGCCGTGCGTAAAAAATACTTTTACGCACGCTTTGCTTATTAAAGTAAATTTAGACTTTTTTTGTTTTATATTTTTATTTGTAACGGAAACAGTGAAAAAAAACTAAAAACTACTCGAAAAATTAAAAAAGTTTAACGCATAATGTGAAAATTAAACGTGCAATGCGTCGCATTTTGTAATGTTAATGCTGACGCCGCCACTTTTGTTAGGTTTTCAGATTGTATCGATGTATTAGTCGTCGTCATTGATGGAAACACTGTCGTTGCTTCTGCATTCGTGCTTCTTTGCACTGATGTGGATCGAAGTGCTATGGTGGATGGTAGTTCTGAGGTGGAGGGTAGTACTGAGGTGGATGGTTGGCGTTCTCCTGTCTCCTGATTTGTGTCACTTTTTTTCTGCAAAATTTGCGTTGCAATTTTTTTCTTGTTTTCCTCGGATTCTTCCACATAGGATTCGGCTACTGACGCACTCTTCCACCCACCATGTCGCTTCAAATTGGTTATATTTGCTCCGGCATTGGCCAACATTGTGGCAGAAGATCGTCGGAAACAATGGCCCGTACAAGTTTCCGGATTTGGCAGCTTAAGAAACCCGGCGATGTTACCGGGGATCTTGCCAAATGTGTTTATACCAACCACTTGCTTCGAGCATTTACCGGTATGGTAGGAAACAAAGAACCGTTGGTGCGGTGTGTCAGGTGGTCGCAAATTTTTGTATTTTTTGTAGATGTTGATATAGCTTATATCGTCTTTGTTGGGATCGCAGACCACAAAACTCCTTGAAGTATGGTTCTTAGTATTTGAAATTGTTACCACCAGGATGTCGCCTTTCTCTTTGATGTCGGATACTTGTAAATTCGCTAACTCCGCTCTTCGGCAGGCTCCTGCAATGCCGAATATTGTGGCCACCTTGTTCATTAAATAAATCTCATCGGGAGCGTCTTTCAAAAATTTATCAGTCTCATTTTTTTGCAGTACTTGAGACTTTTTTGGTTTAAAACCGACATTTTTTCGTTTAATAAATGATATTAAGTTATAATATCGCCCAATATTTTTTCGTAGTCTTATACACATTTTAAGCATTGGAAATTTTGACCATAACGTGCTAGGCACGAAACTCTTTGACAAATAAGAAAAATAGGCCAAAAATACCTCTTCTTTTAGCGATGAAGTGTTCTTTGCTTTTAACCAATCTTCAAAAGCGTGGTACTCTTTTTTGTATCTCGGACGGGACTTTTCTGGAACTAATTCCTCCCTCGCCGATGCTGCGTCATTCAAAATACTGTCTGGAAGTTCAATATCGCTGTCGTCGAAATCCATTTTAAAGAAAACTTTGTAGATAAACCGAAAATAATGCTGAAATGACACTTGCTGCAATGTTTGTATTTTTAATCCCATAGTAACAACAATAACACAATCCGAAAAAATAGCTTGTCACTAATTAATGTCAAAATGACACCAAAATAATAGAGTGCCTGAATATCAATTTCGAATTATTTTACAAAATTTTTAAAAAAGGTAGCGTGCGTAAAAAAATTTTTTGCGCACGTAAATTTTTTTTTTACGCACGAAAACATAATTTGTCAATAAAAATACAAAGTACATTATGTAGGAAGAAGTTTTTTACGCAAGTAGGAAAAATATTGTACCTAACACGCGCGGAAAGTGTCTTTTCCGCCCTTAACGGCCTTTTCCTATTTCCGCCGTTCGTGCGGAAAAGGGTCACTTTCCGCACTTGTTAGGTAAATAACTATTTTGGTTCCTCTACAGATACCGATTACACAAAGAAAAAAATGTTGCTATTACTTAAATCTACAGGGTGTTTTATCTTCTTAATTGGTCAAAGCATATCTATGGTTTATGATTTTTCCTGGAAAATACGAATTTTGCAAAACATAATTTTATTACTGTTTAGAAATAAGAACAAGATGATTTAAGAAAAAATATTGAAAATGACAAATAATCGCATCGGTGACCTTAGTACAAGACAATAAGTTAAAAAAAACCGCCATTTTGAAAATGTGACCCCTTCGATTTTTTATATTTTTTTGAGAAAAGGATAGTTCAATATTTTATCTATTGCTTTTAAAAAAATTTCAGAGTGGGCCGAGGCCTTGACTGTACTTATATGTATATGGGCAAGCGAGCAGTCCGATTGAGGCGCCCAGGGTGTAAATCAATATACATTTTATTAAAAAAAGTTGTTTTGCTTTAAGGAAAAAAACTTTTTTTTTCATTATGTAAAATACACTAAAGGCCACTATACAGGGTGTCCCAAATTCGATTTCTTTTGAGAAGTCTTGACCATTACTTCAGAGTATCCAGTATAAAGAATAGCGGTTTTTTTATATAACTTTAATGTTTATAAAAATTAAATTTTTGCTCAAATCGTTTTTGTATAGTCCATTTTGAGTATAACTATTTAGTTGAATTTCAGCTGAACTTTTAATTTTTAGAGTATACTTAGTCATAAAGTGAAATAGCCAGTAAAAAGTTTCCTAAGAAACGTATCAATCAGTATTTAATTTTTTTAGGTATTTTTTTAGGCAGGTTAAGCCCCGCTCCCAAAACGCAGAGTTAAAAAAACCACTTTCCTTTTTACTGGACACTCGGAAGTGAGAGTCGAGACTTCCCAAAGAAATCGAATTTGGGACACCCTGTATAGTGGCGTCGAGTGTCATAAAAGTGCAGGAATAGGTACCTTGGTCCTTGTTAAAAAGTGCCATTTTTATCCCTTGGTTTAAATAATACGGGTACTATTTAATGGATATTTCTTGATATTTTCGAGAAAACCCCATGTAAAGAATCACTTAGGCAGTTTGATTTTGACCCCTCAATATCTTTTGTGCATGTTGGACATGAGGGCATAATTATTATTAAGCCCATGCAGCCCTTACGTAAATCGAACCTACCTATTTTGGTATTATTCTAAAGGCAACAATCAATGCTTTTATATCCTCACGTTCGTTCAGTTTTTTTTTTATATTATTAAATCGTTAAGGCTATAAGGTATGGCCCAGAAATTTGAAGTCACCAAGTCTTTGGGAAAATCTATACATTTTATGGCATCTATGCAAAAAACAGGGTATCGCAGTTTTAGCTAAATTGCGCAAGAATAAAACCTCTTAATATCAGATGTTTTATACCCATTACTGGTTCAACTCTCTGCAATATGATTGGTGCCGGTCGGCAGAGGGTAAGGTGGTTTTTTCTTAACATATGATGTTGTGCGCTGTTTAATATAAAAATAGCTTGCGCATTATGTGACGGTAAGTATTATTTTTTACAGACTTTTCAAAATTTAATTTACATAGAACAATAAGTCGGTATATTTATTATTCATAATTAAACGCGTTGCCCGTAAAATTAGCCTTTTACGGGATTTTTTCATGGGGGCAAAACGGGGTACCTTGTTATACCTAGTAACCTGTACCTTATTTTGCCTTAATTTTTTTATTTTTTTTGGTACTATTACAGAAAGTTGTTTTATGTTGTTTTTGAAAAAAAAATGGGCGCAAAATTCGTGTGGGAGAGTCGACAGCGATGACTAGGTCGCTGTCAGCGGCGTAGCGTGCCCGAAAGGGCGGGGGGGGGGGGCGACAGCTAAAAAGGGCGCCTCTGAAAACTGATGAAAAATCTTGTGACAAAAAAAAAAGGTCAAAAGGGCGCCTCTCACAAATCTTGCGACAAAAAAAAAAAGGTCATCATGTGTGAGGGGGCGGCCGATAAGTCACAAGGGCGCGCCTCTCACGAATCTTGCGACCAAAAAAAAAAAAAGGTCTTCGTGTCGTTAGTTTCCTTTGGCACCCACTCAATTGGCCGTTACCGGCCCGACTTAATAAAGCTGAGGGCGCTTAGGCCACCTATGGGGCGCCACTACCCTCAGGGCGGGGGGGGGGGGGGCGACGAACCCCCCGCGCCCCCCCCCCCCACGCTACGCCGCTGGTCGCTGTAATTCTTTATAATTTTTGAAAATACTAAGTTTAATTGTCATTATATCCCTGTCTTATTTCTAAAATTTGGTGATTTGCTAAAAGCCAGCAGAGCAATATATGTTTTTTAAAAAGGGGTACCTACAGCGGTTCTGTGAATGTTAAGCAATTAAATATTTTATCACTTTATTTAAGATAAATGTGTTTCTTTCTTGTCTTTTCTGTGTCTATTGCTTGACTAAAGCTAGCAGAGCAGCATAAAAAAATGTAATAAAAAAAATATTTTTTTTTGAATTTTTTTTTTCCAAAATAATTTTTTCTGTAAAATTGGTACCAAGATGGGTACTGACACGGTAAATATAGAGCAATTAAATCTTAAAACTTTATAGATTATTTTTTAATCATCCCTGTCTTATTTCTAAAATTTGGTGTTCTGCTAAAAGCCAGCAGAGCAATAGATATATGTTTTTTAAAAAGGGGTACCTGCAGATCGATAGGTACATTTTAATCTTTAATTTTGGGAAAAATTAATGTTTTAGGGGTCAATGTGCAGTGGCTTGGGGGGGGGGCGTTAGCCCTGAAGCCCCTTCTTGCGTACGCCACTGGTATAAAATACGACATCATGGGGTCTTGATCCCCCCCCCAGACATATTCCTGGGTGCGCCACTGCTGATAATAATAGGGAGACATCCAATTTTTTTTAACTGTAGATAGTGCTTGCATCCTCATCAGTAAAAAATGCATAACAAACAAAGATAAAGAAGAGAAGAGGGGTCGTCGTGATTGGCTGGTAAGTTGAACATGCTGCCGCGCCGTGACCGCAGGTGGCTCCGCCTTTTGAGCGGCAGTCATGTTTATATGGTCGCGCGCATTACAACACGATGCTCTTCTCGTTTTATAGATGACTTCTTTAGAGCATATAGAGCATTTGGGTGCTTTTAGAAGGTCATCTGTGCTTTTAGCACGTTTTATCCCGTGCTTCGTGCTTTTATAAGGTAGAGCAACGACTTTTACTGTCTTATGGTAGTGATCTACCATTGAGGTTCAAATCTTTGAATTTCTGAAGCTGTTTCTCTATTTAAATCAGGAACTTTAGGTTTTAACATATATAAAACAATGGTGAAAAGCACGCTGTTGTATGGAATAGAGACTTGTCGCGTAATAGAAAAATACAAAACCAAAATATAAAGTGTCAAAATTAATGTAATAAGAAGATCAATGAGAATATCTAGAACAGATCATATAAGAAATGAGACCATAAAAGAAAGAATGGGAATCGAGGGAAGCATAACGGATGATATCACTAAAAGACAACTGATATGGTACAGTCATGTACAACGGATGAACGACGAAAGATTACCAAAGCAGGTCCTAGAATGGCAATCAATAGGGCGTAGAAAAAGAAAGCGTCCTAAACAGGAATAGCAACAGTCAATCCAAAGATTAATGAGTCAAAAAAACCTGATGTATCATGCATTGTCAGGATCGAAGAAGTTGTAGAATAGGTGTCGGACAACGTGGAAAAACATTCTAAACCGACATAATAGTGTTTTAGGTTATTTGGTTTTTTCTCTAAAATGTTCTCTTCAATTTCCACTTCCGTCTTGGTTTTATCTTTAATTGCTCACAGAAAGTTACTTTTAATTATTTCTCCGTTTGACAGTAGCCATGTGAATTTGTACTCTACCACCGAGAGTTACTAAGAGAAGACACGTAGGTTTTTGCGATAGCACTTCAAAATTGTGTAGGTCCTACAACTGTATTTCATGCGAGTTCTTTCATATTTATTCAACATGATCTTCCTTTTTCTATTGAAGTATATCTATTATTTCTTTGTTTCACAATTGCAATTTTAGAAAATTTTATATATCCCACAAAAAAATGTATTCCTCATGTAAAGGTAATTAAATCTTCCACTTCACACAGTCACACACTGTTGTACAATTTTTCAGCTCCATGACTGTTTTGTTGCCATTCGAAACAGTTGTTTGTTCCAGAGTTGCTTTCCGACATACGAAATTCGATCTACTTATACTTCAATTAGATCAACTTCTTTGTGTTGGTTTCTTGTTGATGTCTCTTCTTATACATTCGTAAGTTCTCTAAACTCTACAGAAGCAGAATTATCATTCTTATTAGGTTTTTCAATTTCTTTAAAAGAAAATTTCTTTAGGTGTAAAGTTGACTCAGTTTCTTTCGCTGATGCTTTGTTTCCCTTTACAACAGGTGTTTCAGTTTTTAAACATGAAATGAAGTGGTTTTTTTATTAATTTTCAGTTTCTAAGAACCTTATGGCTCTGTTAAATTTGTTACTTCTTGATCACCATCGATATTTGCAAGTGACGACTGATTTTATTTGGATTTTGGATCCAAAGTTGCGTAACTACTGTAATTTTCATCAAATCAATAGTCAGTTATCGTTATGAAAATCTATTTGTTGGCTAAACCGCCTTGATCTAAGTATTAAAAAAAAAGAAAAACCTTTTAGGTAAATATATATTTTTGAAAAATGCACACATCCAGCATACAATTTCGCTTCGAATTTCAGCGTGCAACGCGCAGGTAACCAAAGTAGATCTTCTTCATGCATAATTTAACACGCAAAACCGGTAAGGCCGAAAACGCTAATGAAGACATCATTTGCATCGCCTTCAATGGTGTCACTGCATCATGCATGAAAATTCCTTTTCAAACTGTTAAAGAAGATGGAGTTTCATGGTATAAAAAAAACCCACAGTGTAACGTTCTTATCAGCGCCTTCCCTGTTTTTTAACAATACGAAACATGGCAAATCATAAGAGCTGAAAGAACACAAAAAGGCAGAAATCCATAACGCCAAATCTGTAGAAGAACATGTATAAAGTCTAGAAACTCCATACCCCGATTATTAACAATGCTCCTTTGGAGGAGACAAAAGAAAATACATCAACGATCTAGCTGAGGAAACTAAGAATAATAGAGCAATATTCCGAAGTGCAAGGGAACTTTACGAACAAGAAACGCCAAATCGATAGAAGAACGTGTATAAAGTCTAGAAACTTCATACCCCGGTTATTAACAATGCTCCTTTGGAAGAGACAAAAGAAAATACATCAACGATCTAGCTGAGGAAACTAAGAATAATAGAGCAATATTCCGAAGTGCAAGGGAACTTTATTAAAAAGGAACGCCAAATCGATAGAAGAACGTGTATAAAGTCTAGAAACTTCATACCCCGGTTATTAACAATGCTCCTTTGGAAGAGACAAAAGAAAATACATCAACGATCTAGCTGAGGAAACTAAGAATAATAGAGCAATATTCCAAAGTGCAAGGGAACTTTACGAACAAGAAACGCCAAATCTGTAGAAGAACGTGTATAAAGTCTAGAAACTCCATACCCCGGTTATTAACAATGCTCCTTTGAAAGAGAGAAAATAAAATACATCAACGATTTAGCTGAGAAAACTAAGAATAATAGAGCAATATTCCGAAGTACAAGGGAACTCTACGAACAAAAAGCAACTAAGGCATGTAGAGAGCAACTGTTAACCTCAGAAAGAGAACAGCAGTGCGGCGTGGGGAATTTTCCGCAGAAATGTTGGCGAATATAGGCGATGAACTCTGGAAGAAAAGCCTCTGCTACTACCACTCTGCTTCGTTCTGCCATTAGCCAAGCATGATATAGCTAAACCTAATCCCAACAGAATGCAAACAAAACCTAATTATAAAACTTCCCAGGAAATGAGACTCATCTCCAATTTAGAACTGGCGTTGGCACTTGGTGTTCAAAGTAATATCAATATAATATAAAACTTGCCAGGAAAACAGTCTTAACTTCGTTTCAGAAGTGATGTTGTTGGCACTTGGTATAGCACTGTCCATGTAACATCAGTTAAATAATCCCACAAATCATGCTCTATCATAACCTTTTACTATTACCCCTACTACTATGTCGGTTTAGAACGTTTTTCTACGTTGTCCGACGCCTATTCTCCACCTCCTCCGACCCTGACAATCATCTTATGTCAGGATTTTTGACTCATTGATCTTTGGATTGACGGTTGCCATTATAGTTTAAGACGCCCTCTTTTTCTGCACCGTATTGGTTGCCATTCTAGGACCTGCTTTGGCAATCTTTCGTCGTTCATCCATTGTAGTTGTGTTTAATGATCTCATTTCTTATGTGGTCTGTTCTAGATATTGTCATTGTTCTTCTTATTGCATCCATTTCGACACTTTCCATTTTTGGTTTGTATTTTTTTTGTTACGCGACAAGTCTCTATTTTATACAACAGCGTGCTTTCCACCATTGTTTCATATATGTTAAATTTTACATTCTTTTTTATCTCTCTGCTTCATAAAATACTGCTAAGACATCCAATAACCTTTTTTGGTTTTACTATTCTTTTTTCCAGTTTTTACAGTCTGTTCCTGTCTTATCAAATGTGGCAGCCAAGTATACATATTCATTGCAGGAGATATTGTTTGTCCATTGTCTAGTTCTTACTTGATTTGTTTCTAATACATAAGAGAGAGAGACAGAGAGAGAGAGAGAAGAAAATCATTAACCGAAGAGTTTCAAAAACTGAGAAGAACAAATAAGATTAGTGAAGCGGTGACCCTACATAGGGCGAACGACCCATTAAACTGGTCGATGGCGATCACATTATATAGAGTATATATCTTAATACTTATTTGCAAACCGGATAAATTTGTAATTTTTCGAAATTTCGTATACTTTTTCAGCGTTAATTGGCACCTTGCTTAAAGAAAATAATAACTCAACTTCTTATCTAAATTGATAACGAAATAACAACTTAATTATAATTATAAGAGAAATCGTGATTGAATATGAGTTTCAAAAGGACATTTTGTTAATTATTTTAATTCGAGTTTTCCATGAAACTCAGGGCCGTACCTAGGAAAAAATTTCAGAGGGGGAAGATTAAAAAATTTCAATAAAAATTTGCGTATTGTCAATTTTTTTGTTTTATTAACTATAGTCCATATCATTATTTTTGGGAAAACTTTTTACGATTTTTTTTCGCTGGCCTATGCTACTTGTTATGGTAACAGCTGATTGCTATCAAAAACTTATCTCAAAAATTATGGAATGAACTGTATTTCGGGCACATTGATTCCCCTTGATCCCTCCTAGGTACGGCCTTGATAAAACTTATTATTGGAAATTGCCTTAACGATAGTTGCACATGACTTAATTCTATACTTCTCTTCGCTACCACTGAACATAGCCACACTTTTGGTTAGGTATTCTCTTTACCAGCATATCAAAGCTTTAAAAAAGTTTTTAGAATCGCGAGTTTTATTATTTTGGTAGCTGTGTCGAAAAATGGCCCCAAAAGAACAGCTAAATCATCTTAAGTCGAAAACAACTACAGTGCATGGTGTTCACTTAGACAATTATTAAAGCTTAAAGCAGCAAATATATCACAATTTTGAGACGATAATTCACACAATTCAAGTGAGACTAGCAAGGGCGGATCCAGAGGTGCTTCTCGGGGGGGGGGGGGGGGGTGGCACTTTAGGTGACATTCTCTGTTGGTAAAAAACGGCTACAAATTCAGGATAATTTAAAAGTGGTTGTAATTTCGATGATACTAACACTAGATACTTTCAGCAAAAAATGTTGAATTTTTATTAGCAAAAATCTTTCACTCATTTTTTGTATATTAAAAAAAATTCCCGGGGGGAAGCAAGCGCCCCTAGTGCCCCCCCCCGGGATCCGCCACTGGAGACTAGTTCTTCTGATGGAGATGATCTTGGTTGAGTTAGTGAAGACGAAATGAAAAGCTTTCAGTTTTGTACATGTTCTTCAATTCTGCAGAAAGGTGAACACTTCTTTAAATAATCTTGACACCCCCTTATGTCCCACTTTTGCTTCATTAGCTAGTTTCTTCACCAGTACTTCACCTTTGCTTTTCTGGAATTTTTCAAACTCATCGTTCTTCTAAGTTCTGACAGCCTGGGGTCAATTCTTTACATTTCAAAAAATTTGACGAAATTTGAAAAAATGTGACATAATCTGGCGCTTAAGATTTCTCGTTTAAAAGGCAATTTTAAACTTAAAAACTTACCTAAAAGGCCATTTCCCACTTTTTGATAGATGTAGCTTCACGATATAATATATTTTTTTAATTAAAAACGCCTAATTTATTAAAAAATTTTAATTTAAAAATTGTAAATAAATTCAACGCAGATAACCATTAACCACACAAACTGAAATGTCAGATTTCGTCACATTTCGTCACATTTCTTTCAAATTTATGAGTCCTATTCGTTTTCTTTATGAGGTCAGCTAAGTTTACTTTCTTTCTTTGTTTTTCACGGTAAAATTAACAAAGAGGGACTAACTGCATGTCGTGGAAGGGTCGCTACAAAATTAGCTCTACGCTGTTGCCACCGTTATATTTGAACGGATTTTTAAGGGAATGTCAAATTATTTCTTTAAAATCTGCCAGAAAAATCTGACTAAGTGGGATACTGGTCAAATTATTGAAGTGGTGATTATTTTTTTACTTTTCTTATCAAAGCTAGGCACGTATATAGTTTTTTATTCTGGGGGGTCCTCCCATATAGAAACTGCTGTTATTCAGTGACGGCCCATGAGGTTTTGGATAGGGTAATCAGAAATACTTGCTACAGTCGCCGCCGGCGGAAGATTACAGGGGTGCTACGAACAATTTTCGTCTAAAAGACGTTACTGTTGGGTTTATAAGGATAAAAATAAATATTAAAATAAAAATAAATGTAGATTCTATTGGAAACTGTGTGTGCGAATGAAGAAGAATTACAAAATGTCGAAATTACAAAATATCGAAATTACAAAATGTCAAAAAAAATATATCGAAATGCGAAATAAAACCTAATAACATATTACGATCTGGTCAGGTTAGATTCAGTGTAATTAAGTAACTAGAAACGGTTAGTTTTTTTTTATAATTTTCACCTAACCAGGTCAGGTTAGATTTTAAACCTGACCTGGTTAGGTTATTATACAAAACAAACTTACCTGATCTGGTCAAGTTAGTTTTTTTGAAATTATAATTAGCCAACCGGATTAGGTTTGCTTTTTTTTTTATTTCGTATACCAATCTAACCCGATCTGGTTAGGTTTTATTTTCTGTCTTTTAAATTTTTCAACTATTAGTATTTATGTTTCTTCGACATTTTGTACTTTCGACATTTTGTGTTTCGATGTTCCGTCCGTCGCCCCTTCAATTGATCGCAAACTTATCATTACCTGTCCATACACGCCCCTTTTCCACCAAAAAAAAAGTGTCCAATGGACCGGTTAGGTCACGTTTTCGATCAATTAACCAGAGTTGAATTAACAGGTTAGGATAAGTTTGCCATCAATCGACAAAGGTGAGGTTTGGTTTAATAAAAAAAATGCAAAATTTGCTTGTTGTATTAGGAAATGCACGAAATGTGATCACATCGAACCTTTTAGAAAAGCTATCGTCCAAAAAAGTCGGCAAATAATTTTGCACCCTGTCAATTGTGTACCTTTATCAATATTAATGTTAATCCCGGAATAAAATACACAAACAAAATATAACGGGTTGAAAACCTTAGATACTATAATTAAAATATATTGAATTTGATGAAATAGTTAAAAAGCTAAAGAATAAATTCCAGTGCAAAATTATTTACTCTGTAGGTTCATTGAATAGCTACCTAATTTGAAAAAGTAATAAAAAAAATAAAATAGTTTTTAAGGTTTTGATTATAACAAATATAATAAGGGTAAAAAAAAATTGAATTTGTTTTTTTTTAAACTTATGAAAATAAAACCAAGTAAAAATTTTCATTAAACTTGCAGACAAAGTGCCTAATTATTGAAATTATTTGGTTTTATTTTTAAAAGAACTATGAATAAAGACAGACAGCTATTTTGATTTTTTTGGCCCAAACTTATTTTGACCAAAAATAAGGTTTTTTTTGACGGTCCCCAATAGCCTTCCTACCTATGAGTGGCTAAAAAATAAGTCAGCCAAGCATCCTTTTTCATTCAAATTTATTTTAAAATCAAGTTCAAAAACACGACAAAGAAAAACAATTTTTTAGCAGCTGCTCAAATCTTGGATTGATTTTGCAGTCAAGTCAAGTAATATTATTTAAAACACACAAATGTTTATGAATAAAATTAAGAGATTTAGAAAACAAATTTTTTTTTCCACTCTCCATGCATTTAGGTATAAAAAATACCTTTAAGATTTAAATTTTTTAGAAAACAAAATACTTAACCAAACTTTAGTTTGAGCATGTTTTCAGCTATTATAAGCAAAAATCTCAAAAATCAGAATCAATTCCGCCGTAAAAAAAGCGAATTATCCATATCTCTACTATTATTATCACTACTAAATGTTTGATTACTTTTTATTCCTAAAAATATCGGGGGGAGATTGATCCCCCCTTAGGTACCACCTTGCACGTTACGTTGTAAGAGTTTTTCGTAAAAATATTTTAACAACATATTTAAAAAGTGAATCCAACTTGTGAACGGTACCTTTATTGGTTTCACTTGGAAACAATGAATTGGCAACATAGTATTTCGTAACTGACAGTCCCCTTGGTGATCTTTGACTGACAGTTGTCAAATTTGCCAGATAGAAAAACCGTTGTATGATGAGGTGCTCGGAAAAATACAATTTATCAAGAACTTGTGGATTATCAGTAGCCGAGTTTCAAGGTAGGTTTTAGATTAAATTTTCCTGCATATTTTAAATTTTTGGGGTTTTCATAATTTCCTAAGTTGGCCCATTACCGTGTGGTGTAAGACGTTTTACACAAAGCTGAAATTGCAGTGTTGTCAAGATTTACACCTAAATTCTGTTGTTTCAAATTTCGTCAGATTATTTCAAATTATTTCAAATTTTGAAGAATTGCCCCCCTGAATCGAAAACGGACCTATAGAGAGTAGATGCAGAATCTCAAACTTAAAGCGATTGCAGTGGGGTTCGTTTGGACAATCAATGTAGCAAAAATCAAATCATCTAATACCTTAGCGACTTCTTTAGGTTTACCACTCTCAAACTAAAAACTAATTTTGTTCAAAATATTCTTCCATAATTATTCTTCCATTTCAGTACAGGCGCTGAGCTTTTCTTCAAAATTATATAATGTCTTTAATCTAGTTATTAGCTAAAAGATGCATAGCATCTATAAATTACTCCTTTCAATCCCTCTGTCGCGACTGAAGCTAAAATCTCAAAAGATTCTGCAGAATTACCATTTATTTTAAAGTGAAAACTGCAGTGAGAAAATCAGTGGGCTATAGTATGCAAGAGTAACAGAGAATCTCAAACTCAAAAAGATTTTAGTGAAGTTCATTTCGACAATCAATTTAGCCAAGATCAGATCATGTTACACTTAAGCGACTTCTTTAGATTTACCACTCTGAAGCGTAAAATGACTGCAGCTGTGTGTGTAATGGTGATTACATTATAATTTTGTCCAATATTCTTCCATTCGACTGTAATCTAAGCTCTTCTCCAAAATCAAATATATTATCTCCCATCTAGTTATTAACTAGAAGATTCTTAGCGTCTACAAATGACTCTGTCACGACTGAAGTCACGAGACATTCATATCCACTTTCGCTATTCACTTCACCAACATCTCAACAAATTCTCCAGAATCACTATTGTTCTAAGTATCAGGATAAAACTACAGTAAAACAATCAATGTGGTAAATATTATTTCAGCAAAAGTTGGTCAAAGTTCAATTGATTCAGCTTAGTGACTCTAATATTCTTTCATCTTAATGTCTCAATAACTAGAAAAATTGTTAACGCAATTTTATATATTGCTCATCACCACGACTGGTGGGCACCCAATTGATCGCCTCTTCTTCCCAGTTTTGGTCAGCTACTATCTTCGCTAACATCTCCGACGTTCAGAAAAATGCTTAGGATTTGTAATTATCTCAACTAACCGAAAGGCTATTAAAGAATCTCAAGGCCAAATGATGCTTTAATTCTACTATAAACTACAAGCTGAACTCTTCTCCAGAAACATCTAATGCATCATTAGCTAGACAATTAACCAGATTCTAAAAATAACTCAATTCAAGATCTTCTTCTTCGCCACCACCGAACACGCAATTGACTGCCTTTTCATTCCCACTCTTGGTCGGCAATTTTCTTCGCTAATATCTCAGACCATCATAAAAATCCTTAAGATTTCTCACTCTCTCAGCTGACCACAAGGACAACTAAATAATCTTAATTTTATTTTATATTTAATTTTTATCTCAAGATCGTTATACATATTTTCTCTTTTTATTTTTCCCAACACCATCTAAGTATCGATCCAGTAACTCAAATTCATACATATCTTAACTACCACTAAACAAGGCATTGGCTTCCTTTTTATTTGTACTTTTGGTCAGCTATTTGACTTCCTTCGCTAGCATTTCAAACCTGAAAATTCATCAAAAACCAATCCTTTTTGTGGTCACTCGTTGATTGTCTACTCCAAACAATTCCCTAAGTTTTTTACAAACGCAGTTCCTCTCCAGAACCATGTAATGTCTCATTTATTAGACAATTCGCTAGATTCTACTAATGACTCTATTCAATAGATCTCTTCACCACCACTGAACACGCGATTGTCCGTCTCTTCGTTCTTACTTTTGGTCAGCTATTTTCTTCGCCAGCATCTCAAGCCTTTAAGTCTTTTAGTTTGACGACCGAAAAACCAGTTCTTTTGGTGGACACTCTTCGGTTGTTTAGTTTCAAAAAGAAAGAAAAAGGCTACTGAAGAATATTAAGCCTAAAACGATTTTCCAATACACTACAAGCTGCTTATCCAAAGCGACCATCTAACCATTGGTGACTAGACAATTCGCCAGATTCTGCAAATAACTCAATTCAATAGATTTCTTCGCCACCACTGAACACGCGATTGACCGCCTCTTCGTACCCACTTTTGGTCAGCTATTTGTTTTGCCAGCATCTCAAGCCTTTAAAGAAATTCTTCAGAATCACCATTCTTCTTAGTTTGGTGGCTGTATCGAAAAAGGACCGAAAGGGCAACTGAAGAATCTCTAACCTAATGAAACTTTTTAAAAAACCACTCTTCTTGATGACTACTCTTTGGTTGTCTAGAGCTAAAATGAAAATAAAAGGCTATACTGAGGAAGCTCAAGCTCAATATGATTTTTCAATTGACTACAAGCGGCTTCAATGCTTCTCCAAAACGACCATCTAATGCATCGTTGACTAGACAATTCACCAGATTCTGCAAATGACTCAATTCAATAGATCTGTTCGCCACCACTGAACACGCGATTGACCGCCTCTTCGTTCCCACTTTTGGTCAGCTATTTGCTTCGCCAGCATCTCAAACCTTTAAGGGAATTCTTCGAAATCACCATTCTTCTTAGTTTGGTGGCTGTATCGAAAAAGGACCGAAAGGGCAACTGAAGAATCTCTTACCTCATGAAACTTTTTCAAAAACCACTCTTCTTGATGACTACTCTTTGGTTGTCTAGAGCCAAAAAGAAAATAAAAGGCTATACTGAAGAAGCTCAAGCTCAATAGGATTTTTCAATTGACTACAAGCGGCTTCAATGCTTCTCCAAAACGACCATCTAATGCATCGTTGACTAGACAATTCACCAGATTCTGCAAATGACTCAATTCAATAGATCTGTTCGCCACCACTGAACACGCGATTGACCGCCTCTTCGTTCCCACTTTTGGTCAGCTATTTGCTTCGCCAGCATCTCAAACCTTTAAGGAAATTCTTCGAAATCACCATTCTTCTTAGTTTGGTGGCTGTATCGAAAAAGGACCGAAAGGGCAACTGAAGAATATCAAGCTCAAAACGACTGATGTTGTGTTCGCTTGAGCAATCAATGCACTAAAGATCACAATTCAGAGACGATAAGAGCACGCAATTCAAGTAGGATTAATTCTTCGGGAGGTGATCTAGGTTGAGTTTGTGACGGCGAAACGAATGAGTTTGGGTTATGTGTTAGTTGAGTTGTCTCAGGCTGTCAGATCGGGCTCGGCCCACTAGTTAGTGTTGAGCCTTGGCGCGAGTGTGGTCACGCAACTCTGTGACGTCATTCTTAAGCATATTCGGCGCGTTACGTCTCGCCGCGGCGCCTGATCAGTGACGTACTCGTTTTGACGATTATTTATTTTTTAACATTATTAATATTCATGCGTTTTTTTATTGACTGTCTCGCCTTGTTTAGTGGATTAATGACGTTTTCGGTTGCCTTAATGGTTGGTAATACTCAATACTGATTAATAAATTAGTTCTAGTTAGATATACGTATTTTAGGTAGAATATTTGTGTTATTTTTAAAAATAAGTAGCTACTACATATTAAATAAATGGAGCCAAAACCTTCTCAACTAAAAAACATTGCTTCATAATGAAATTTATAAAAAAATATATTTAATGTAGAATAATCAAAAAAAAGTAGTACCCGAGAGTACCACTTTAGTGAGGTTATCGACTTAATTTAACACATGAAAGATACTTATCATTTGAGCTAAATATTAATAATAATAATAAGGTTCATCAACCTCTGTTTGCAGTTTTAGTATTTTCATGAAAAAAAAATTCAAAAAATTATCATAATGTTTATTTCTGTTTTCAACCAAGTAAGGACCAGTGGCGTCAGAGGGGCCCGGACCTCCCCCCACCTAGACATATATCTTATATTTTAGTTAAGAAGCATCACTTATTTAAAATTTGTCACAAATTCAACTTAATTTTTAAAAAATTTTTAAAATCTCTTTTAGATACTAAATTTCTCACCTCAGATCTATTAAAAACCGCTAATAAAAAATATTTCGATGTTTGCTTCCACTTTGGCCCCTCCCCCTGGAAATCCTGGATCCGCCACTGCTAAAGACATAAGAAATTCTGAATTTAGCAGTATTTCTACATTATTGCATTTTTTATAATTTAGTAGCTTTTGCGGTTTGCGGTTCCTACCGATAGAAAGACATCATGACTAGGTACCCACTAAACAGAAAAACATTTTAATAATGTCAAAATAATGTATTATTTAAAAACATAACGTTAGGTTGGATGTTAGTTCTAACGTCATATTCATAGTGAAAAAAAAGCTTAATAACCCGTTTTCTGACGGTAGAAAAATAATCTTATGTTATTATAACGTTTCTTTTAAGTGTTTTTAATATTGATTTTTAACAGTGAAAAAGAAATGTTTTTCTAACATTGACAAATAAATGTTTTTTTAACAATGAAAAGATATATTTTTTTCAAATATCTCTAAAGATAATAACATAAATAACGTAAATAAAATTCTTCTATTTTGGAAACGCAGGGCAGCAACAGTCTGTTGAGGTTTTCGTGAACTCCACACAGTAAAGGAAATTCGGATCCGTAGCTTCTGAAAATAAAATGTAAAATTCTATGTAAACAATAATTTTGTAGTAAGTGCCTCGCTACGAGGCCAAACAATTCATGCCCAAGTGAATACAAGGCAAACCATTTCAAGGCGCCTATTCAATTTAGCATGAATGCAAACGAAGCATTCCTTTGGTCCCACTGCGAGGCTTGCGAATTCTGCCTCAAATGAATACGCGGCTTAAGGTCCGGCGGCTAATCATTCGCGGTGAATTGTCGCATTCCCTGTCTGATTACCTATAACGTTAAACGTCTGTTTACTTTCTTACCTTAGGTTGTGGTGCTTCATTTAAATCACTGCATACACATTTGTTGCTCTTTAACTATACCATCTTTCCCACACAATTGGAGTAATATTCCTATCCAAATATGTATTCACTATCATTATTAATAATTGTGCTTTTAATTTGCCATGTTTGTTTCTACAAATGGTAAATATTGTAACCAAAATTGCACAAAGCGTATCTGCTATCGACTTGTATGAACTCGCAGCGAAATGCAACTAAACATAGCGATGGCCCGTTCTGGTAGTGGAACTATGCGGCAGCGCCCTCTATAGTATCATTTTTTTTAATGTTTAAAAAACAAAACATTTATTAGCTTCATATATCTTAAATTTAACGTTAGAAATGAGATCTAGGAAAAACATTATAAAAATAGCCATATATTGATGGTATTATTTTTAATGTTAGTGAAATTATGGTTTTTTTAATGCTGGTTTCATAACGTTATTAGATAGTTTAAGTTGTGCTACGTATTTTTACGTAAAACTGCACGTTAAGCGCTCTACGTTTTGTTCCAAATTTGAGTTTAAGTTGAATGTTTTTACGTTACCATAACAAGTCTACTAATAGCAGAGAGTATGGAATTCGGCACTGTGTTTTTTTAATGTTACAATTTTGTTTTTTGTCTTTTCAACTACAGTAGGAATATATTTGCAAAGAATCGTTTGCACTGGAAGCCGAAATTATCGTCTAGGCCTCATTTTTCGATTGGTCAATCAACCAATTCTATTCTTTGGTAACGTCAAGGTGCCCGCAGACTGCCGTAAGCTAACGTAAATACGTAAGCTCCTAACGTGACCTTGACGACGGTGTGACGAAGTACGCTTGCGTAACTGTCAAATCTCATGCTTACGTAAAAATACGTAGCACAACTAAACTATCTATTAAGAAATATATTTTTGGTAATGGTTTTACATGAAATTTTCGTTAGGATTCTCTACATGTTTTTTTAATGTCAAAAGTTGACTTAATTTTAACACAAATTTGTGTTAGAAAAAAACATTATAATAAAGTTTTTAGTGGATTTTAAGATCAAAGAGATTTTGAGGAGGGCCTCCTAATATCTTACAAAATCTAATGTAAAATCTTACAGTTTCTGAAATTTATTTTATAGAAGATTTGATTAGATTTCATGAAATGTCATTCAAGTTCAAATCCTGCGTTTTGGTCAAAATGAAAATGTCCGGCTGGAGTTTTTTTCGTCCGGCGTGTATAACCCATCAGGTTTTTTTGCAAGGCCGTTTTGTAAAATTACAGTGCTCGCCCGGTTTGAGGATTTTGATTTTAGTCAAAACATTTTTTCAATGCGGTTTTTTAAAATGACCGGCTTTTTTTTTTATGGAAAATCAGGGTTTTTGGTAGGTACTCAATCCTTTATGCACACTTAAAAGGGAGGGGCTTTGGGGCCCGCCCCCCTCCCCAATCCTAAGACTTTTTAAAAATATTTTTCTTTTATTTCATGAATAAAAGCATAAAATAGTATAAGATCAAGACACATCAGACTCCAAGACAAATTCCTGGGTGCGCTACCGTTTTACACGACTGTGAAACCTTTGGCACGAGTGCCGAAATCACACGAGCGTATAAACTCACTCTCTAACGACTTATGTACGCTATTTTTTCTACGACCACAAGATATTAACCCAAATTTTCTTGTTATTTTTGTTAAAATTAAGTTTTATTATTTTCGTCCCTAGAGAGGCAAATATGTTTCTCAAATTTGCTTTTGACATTTACAAAGTTATAGGACTTCAAGTCATTTTCCTCTCTAGAGAGATGACCATATTTTCGTCTCTATAGAAACAAAAGCAAAAAACAAGTGCAGAAAATCGATTTTCAGCACGCCAATGCAGTACATTTAGTGCGGATAAATAGCTTTCTGCAAGCGTTTGCAACAATTCTTTTTCTACAGTAATCAGGAAAACATAAAAACATAAAATTATAAGAAAAATAAACCAAAACACTTCTACACACGGGTTTCCACGAAATTTAAAATCTTACCTTTACACCATACCAGCCAAGGCATTTCATTGAAAATATATGAATCGAATTCTATACAGGCTTTTCAAAACTTGACATTTCTGCCCAAAACATTTTTTCCACACTAGTGCGGAAAAGTAGTTTTCTGCACTAAACAAGTTTTTAGGCCGCGTCCGGCTTTCAGAATGTACCTTTGAACAAAAAAATACTGCTTCTCGAGACATAGCTTCGATAAATATTTATTTTTGTTGAAGGGTACATTTTCAAAGCCGAACGCGAATTAAAAAAATTAAATATAGTAAAATAGTAGTTTTCCTAATCAGTGCGCAAAGTTATGCTTTCTCGCGCGCGAAAGCAGTTTGACGAACGTTGCGAAGCGGAGTTTGAATGGGTTTTTAGTGAGGGCAGACTACTTTACTCACGTGTCAGAACAATTATTTGGTCAAGTGTGCGAAAAACATAAAAAAAAAATTAAAAAAAAAAGTAAACCAAAAAACATCCATACCACATCAACCTTCCTAGCTATACTGGCACAGTTCAAGTAAAGCCATGATATATCAGCCTTAAAAACAGATTTTTAAAAATATTTTAGAAACTAAAGCTACTACGAAGTTTTTGGTTATAACACAAATTATTGAGCAAAACCGAACCGAACCGAAAACCGCATATTGATGCGATGCTCCGTTAAAATGTTAACATTTTTTTAATTTTGTAATTGTCAAAAAACTGTCATTAGCATTAATGGATTTTGGCCAAAATCTAAAAATCGGTTTAGGAGCTATCTTGTTACGGACAGATAAAGACATACACACATACATAAACACACAGACAGACATCACGACGATATTTCTGAGATCAAAATAAACCCACAAAACACATTTTGTCGAAAATAATATCTTCTCTAGCCAAACAGTGTTTTTTATTTTAAATAGGTGAAAATACGAGTGATAATGTCATTGATTGGCTCTAAACTGACATGAAAGCGTTGTATGACAATGTATTTTAGTTTCTAAGCAAAACAGCAAACCGCATTTGACGAAAAAATGCATTTTCATGTCAGTTTAATGTTTCAAGTATAAAAAAAAATAGTTCGATGTGGTGTGTGTGTTTCGGTCTATTTTTCTTATAATTTTATTTTTCTCTATTTTCCGAGCATTCAAAGAAAAAATATTGTGCCTGACACATAAACAAAGTAGATTTTCGGTACTTAAATAAAGCTTATCCGAACTCCGCTTCGCGCCGTCCGTTTAACTTTTTTTGGGTGCGAGAAAATTAACATTTTTGCACTGATAAGGAAACCTATGCTATTTTCTACGAATGATCGCAAATAAGCTACTTTGCGCACATTTGGACTTATGCAAAGTAGCACTTTCCTGTACAGGATCAATTGTTTTTGCATCGACGACCAAAAAAGCGATGTTTTTCTTATTTGCTGACAGTGCGTTAAACGGTATTTTTGACAAATGTATATAGATCAGTCATTAAAGCGAAAAAAAACTCCCAGCTTGCAAAAGGT
The DNA here is from genome assembly GCA_963576565.1 of Aspidapion aeneum. NCBI lineage: Eukaryota > Metazoa > Arthropoda > Insecta > Coleoptera > Brentidae > Aspidapion > Aspidapion aeneum. Next base: position 14,702,527 of record OY755043.1, read on the forward strand.
TTTGACATAATATGGTGCTCACATTGGAGTTGGAGAGGAGAAAAAAATTGAGTTTTTGACCATTTTCTTTGAGTTTACAAAAAAATTCACTAAACATGCATATATTCTTTGAGTGTTCCCCCTAAACAAAAACTCACTAGATACATATCGTTTTAAAGATAATTTTATTTTTAACAAAATAGAGTAAAACAAAAATTTTTAGAAAGCTTAGTTTTAATTTAAAAAAAAAACAAATAAAAAATTTGAAAAAAATTACTTAGAACAAAATAACCTCAATATGCGGACGTCCCTGGAGTGTCAACAAAAGCTTTAATACAACTTTGTGATAAAGCGTTTAAAAAAACATTTTATTTTCCCTAAAAAAGGTATTCTAACATTTTTCCCTAAAATGCTTAGTTTTTTTTGAAAACTGATTAAAACCTAAAAAAACATATTTTTTTTTCGTGATCTTAAAGAATAACCCCAGTTTATGGATGCCAATTTATATGCTAACCGTGAACTTGGCCCACTTTGATGATACATCGTTTAAAAGACAATTTAATTTTATATAATAAAGTTGATTACACACTTTCTGTAGAATGCTTACATTTTGAGAAAATGATATAAAACTGAATAGCTTCGGTTTATGTTGCATCTAATATGGAAATACATAAGAAACTGGTGTACTGCTAACATCTCAGGGTTCTTCTCTCAGCAAGGGTACTACCCAGAGAACTCAATATTATCTCATTTTATAGGCCATTAGTTCTACATCTTTATTTAATGTTATTATAGATTTTCTACAAAAATAAGCAGTTTCGAAGTTAAAGGCCACTAAAAAAATTCGTCAAAATGCAAAATGTTTTTGTGCACACTAAATCCAAGATAGCGGGGGGAGCCGCCCCTCCCCCCCAAAGTCAAAAACTCAAATTTGTTTTTAGAACTCCAATGTCGATAATATATGTCAAAATCGCGACTACCCCACCTTTTGCAAGCTAAAATTCTATAATCACTTGACTAAAAGTTTTTTGTAATTTATTTTTCAGAAATTTTTGACAAACCTCAATTGGCCCGATCGTTCGGGTCTCGCGTAACAGCCCGACAATGCCCGAAAAACACGATCCTCCCGGTTTTGGCGTTATGTCCGCGGGTCTGTTCCCGCCACCCGGGGCACCGTTCGGGGCGCCAACGGCATTCCACCACCCCTCCGGACCCCCTGGGCACCCCGGTGCTGAGTCGAGATTCGTTTGGCCCCACCAGGCTCCAACTGGGGCGTTTCATCCACCAAGGTAAGTTTTTTAACAGTGATGACAGAGTTTTTTGTCTAATTCTAGAGGCTGACTTTTTTTACTATTTTTTTTACTTATTTTTTAATTTAATGTCAAAATTGCTATTTGTTAAAAATCCAATATGGCGGAGAATTTTGAAAAATAGCTGATTTTGTAAACAAAAGTTAGGTAGGATATCTCTTTAATGAACAATAAATATTTTTGGATTTTTTAAAAACGAAGGCAATTTTCCTCTCTCTCTTTTTAGTGAATCCTTATAAAATAATATTTTTAAGAAGTATAGATTATTTTTCTTTACACAAAAATTAAAATACAAGTCAAACCGAGCGTTGTCGTCTAGTCTCACCATTTTGCTTCATTATTTAGGAATGTGAGTGTACAGGGTGTCCCAAATTGGGTACTTTTAGGGGGTTTAAGGTACTTCTAGAGGAGACAGAGAAAAACTGACCACGTATTGCGAGACTCAAATTTCAAGAGAAGACTTATAGTGAAAACCGTATTTTGAAATATCGTCTCGTCTTTGAGCTACGGGGGCTTTTTGAAAAGTCTGCATTTTTGAAGGGGGTCTATAACTTCGTTATTAGTGGAAATTTTGATTTAGAGTAAATTGCAGTTTTATAGACTTTGTCACGAGGAATTCACCCGCTAAATTATATTTTAACTGTCACTTTTAGTTTTTGAGATATGACATAAAGTTGCATTTTTTCTTATGGAATGGCCTATATTTTAATTAATTTTCGAATTCGTCATTGAATTCTTTTCAAAATGATGTATCATATGTCATAGTTTGATTGAGCGGTTTAGGAGATATTCAGCTTTTTCACTTATTTCTAGTGCGCTATGATTTCCTGCTGAGGCAGGTAAAGGCACTCCAGTATTTTTATTATTTTACACAGTCGCAAATAAAGTAAGGCTGGTTTGGAAAAATTATAATTCAGCTGACGGCCCTCAAAGCCTAGTTATAAAAAGTTTTAAAAAATGATACATATTTCAAAATAAAATTAAAACGCATTTGTGCAAAATAATTTCATATCAAAGCGTAATGTCAAATTGTTTAAACAATTAAAAACAATGACAAAACGCCAAGACGCAAGGCCAACTTGATTTGCATAGTATAAGACAACAAAACCATAGGAGCATTGAAGTAGGATTTGACCGCAAGGCTTTCACGTCAATGGCGCATGACGTCATTCAACGCACACTAGACAAAAATAAAAAACTTTAATTATCTCCGAAACCGCGCAATCAAACTATGACATATGATACATGATTTTGAAAAGAATTCAATCACGAATTCGAAAATTAAGTAAAATATAGGCCATTCCATAAGAAAAAATGCAACTTTATGTCATATCTCAAAAAATAAAAGTGACAGTTAAAATTTAATTTAGCGGTTGAATTCCTCGTGACAAAGTCTATAAAATTGCAATTTACTCTAAATCAATATTTCCAATAATAACGAAGTTATAGACCCCCCTCCAAAATGCAGACTTTTCAAAAAGCCCCCGTTGCTCAAAGACGAGACGATATTTCAAAATGCGGTTTTCACTATAAGTCTTCTCCTGAAATTTGAGCCTGGTAATGCGTGGTCAGTTTTTCTCTGTCTTCCCTAGAAGTACCTTAAATCCCCCAAAAGTGCCCAATTTGGGACACCCTGTACAGCGTTTCTCATTTTCGATGGGATTAAATGGGAAACTCGGTTGTTATTAAAGATATCAATTTTCTGATTGCACCTTACCGTGCTGTTTTTTTGAGCCCTTAAAAATGATGTTATCAGATTTTCGTTCGCTAATACTGGGAGATTTTGTAAAAATTGCATTTTTAATAATTCCTTGTATCTCCTTTATTTTGCAAGATATTTTCATTCTATAAAAACATTAGAGCAAAATACTGACGTTGTTAATTTTTTTAATTATTGTTTAGTTTTTTCGGTTAGGATTTTTACTTTATCTGTTTTAAAACGTTAATTAAAAGATTTATTAATAAAGTAAAAAACGTTAAAAATATCATGGTAATTATTTGATGGTAGCACAGCAACTCGAGAAATTTACTGCAAGATGGGAAAAAAAAACGTGGAATTGATATTGTCATCTTTTTGAAAAATGTGATATGTTCGACTACTTTATTCAAGCAACAAAAATCCCAATATTTAAACGGCAGAAATATTTTTATGCAAAATGCGTTAAGAAAAATTACTCATTAAAGAAAAATTAGTTATTATTTTTTGTAATTCGATAGTTTTTAGGATTTGTCGTAGACTTTGTTTCAAACACATCTACATACATCTACTACAAAATTAACGTAAAACCATTTTAATTTGCCAAGTATCAAAACAGTTAAACTAAAAGTCGTTCAATTAGCAATTTTTAATTTATATTTATGTTGGAAATTTCCAGGTTTGAACTAAATTTTTTTTAAAATTATTAAATATTTTTTTTTAACTTAAAACAAAAAAGTATTACATTTTTAATATTTTGTAATAATAATAGCATAAAACCAATCAAAATACCAATAAAAATAATCCAGGTCCGTATTTAAGTTTTTTATGATAAATGCCATATCTCAAAACCTAAACAATATTTAAAAAAATTGACAAACTCATTATTTTCTTCTTAAAAAGTTCCCATAAAAAGGTTTTTACAGAATATCTTCCAAAATGAGCGAGATATAAGGGATTATTAAAAATGCAATTTTTTCAGAAACTCCTTGTATTAGCGAAACTACGGGGTACAACAAAAATCTGATACACCATTTTTAAGGGTTCAAAAAACCAGCACGGTAAGGTGCAATCAGAAAATGGATATCTTTAATAATAACCGAGTTTCCCATTTAATCTCATAGAAAATGGGACATGCTGTACCTTCAAAAATCACTGAAATTAAAGGGAGTCTTTGTTTCAAAAGTGGTATGTAAGAAAGCAGCACTAGTTTTAGCTTAATTCCAACCTAAATGAAAGAGGTATTATGAGAAATAAGCACACCACATATTTTGTACAAAATCTCAAAAATATCCATCCCCTTTAGCAGAGATTAAGTTAAGTCACCCATAAAAACTGGCTTTGTTCTTCCTCGGACACGCCAGGGAACCCAAAAATATTCATACACGACAAAGGCCTTAACCAGAATTCAGAGAACCTGTACCCTTGTGAAGACGAAAGAAAAAAGAAAATACCGTCTCTGCCATCCCCTATACTTGTAATCTTTCAGGGCTGCAAAAAAGTTTTGGACACCTCGGGCAAAATTAAAAATTAGCTCCCCTTAAAACTTTATATTCTTATATATATTAAAATTTCCAAACTAGCAAAATATGTCGGGAATTTTAGGGTAGAAAACCTAATAATAATCAAAAGAATTGATTTAACTTCGTCTAGAACTACATAAAAATTTCCAAACTAGCAAAATATGTCGGGAATTTTAGGGTAGAAAACCTAATTAGCTCTCCTCTCCTGAGCCTTGAAGGTAAAAATCAGGTCTAACCTAACCTGGAAGGGATTCACTTGAAATTTTACCTAACCTTAATGTGATGGGTGTGATGGAGTTGAATGTAATATACAACAAATACCTCAATAGTTGCCTCACTTGGCTTTGGCTAAAATTGGCTCCAGATTATATGTTTCATTTTTAAAAAGGTATTCCAGGAAACAATGATATGGTGTGACAGTCATACTATACAGAAGTATAGTATATGTGGTCAATTTTACACCCTTGTTCGATAGAGTGATCTAACTCAAGCTTTGAGCATCATCAGTTCCTGTGAGAAGTATTGAAGTAGACGCTCCTACGATAGAAAAGAGTGACAACAAAATTAAAAAATTCATCAAAGCCCTCAAAATGATAATAACAGATATAAAACTCACAGAGTGACAATTATTAACGGCGATTTCAATGCCAAACTTAATCAGGGTAAAGTAGAACACTTTTCTGGATAATTCCGTTTGGGAACGAAGAGATACATCGATAAAATAATCGGCATTTCAAAAGGAAAAGTTTGTTATCATAATGGAAATCTCCAGCCCCTAGATCAGTGGCTCTCAAACTTTTGTGGAGTGTTTTTCAATATCGGGTTCAATGTTTGAAAGTTGTATGCGCATATCTGCTTCAGTATTTAGTTTATTTCTTAAGTCGGTTTTTGTAAGAGCATAATTTGAAAACCCTACTTTACAACGGTAAGTTGTAGCAAAAGGGAACAATTTTTTTAACAGCAAAATTAGGTTTTTATCGGCTAAGGTTTCCATCGGCTGCAACGTCAATTAGCTGTTCAGTTTGTTTTACGGTTAGAGTTTAATGAGCTTTTTCGTCTGAGACTGAGAACGGATTGCGAACCCAATCAAGATCTTCTTCTTGCCTTTGAAAATATTCTTTGATTGAAATTTGCAGGTTCTAAAGATGATTGGTTACCTCAGAAGTGATTAATTCTGCTGGACTCTCTGACTCGGATACAAAATCAAGCAGTGTTGGAAAGCACTCAGTCACTGCTCTATTAGACAAGATTCCCACAACAGTATTTTATTTAAAAAGTGATAAGCTTAATTCATTAAGTTCATCAGTTATTCTTGATGACAATTGAAATGAAGAGTCATTAACAAAAAACTTCACAGAGTAAGCAGGTGATTGTCCCAATTCTGAAACTTACTTTACTCTACTGAATATTTATTTTATTTGCAACATTAAACTATTGACTATTTAATTTTTGGGTAATACCACCAATATTTCTTATGTTATTAACTTCTTGCGGAACCCCAATTACTGCTTCGCGGAACCCTGGGGTTCCGCTGAACCCAGTTTGATAATCGCTGCCCTAGATGAATATGCTCGGGTGCCCTATTTATTAAGAAGGTTGCCCCGGTTCTAGCGTCGGCCCTATTCCACCCCCTACTTGTAATCTTCTCTTATTTGTTTGTGCTGGGCAGGACACAAAAGGGATCATGCCTGTTCAAAAATCTGAAAGATTTTAAATCGGCGCGTAACGTTGCATTCTCTGATTTTTTTCAAATATACATGTGATGAGGATAGCAGCAGTAATTCTAGATGGCATCAAATTCAATGGGATTTTTAGACCGTGAGTCGATAACAGCAATACAAAACAAGAGAAGTTTGAATTGATCTGTGGTGAAATCTTAATTTCCAAATGAAAATTAACATAAAAGAATATGAAAGATCAATCAAAAGGTACCTTAACTATTTACAAAAACTGTGCTTGGAAGAAACTTCAAATATCTTTGTAAAAATGCATCCAGAAAAAAATTCAAAAATTATACATTTACAAAGCCTAAATTTATTATATTTTACTACTGGACACCACTGGATTATGGTTATGAGCAGAGTTAATTATCAGCCCCTGTATAAGTTTTTATTTAGTACGGAATTTCTTAATAAGAATAAAATCTATTTGATTCCCTACATCAAGTTTTTGGGAGCTTGAAGTAGTGTTCAGAATAGCGACCTCTTCGTTTTGACAAAATTCGACAATTTTATCCCCTCGTTCATTACGTGTTCCCAGACTCACTTCTCCAACATAGTTTTTTACATTACCCTGACCAAGTTTGGCATCAAAATCGCTCAGATTAACATCACCTTAAGATTTTCTGTGTGTTTGGCTTCCATTCCTTTCCATTTCTTTGTAAGGTTTTTCAATTTCTGCGGCAGAAACGTATCCTTAAATAATGGTTAAAGGGACTGGCGATGCTTTAATTTCGTAACCTTTAGTTTAAGCATCAGAAAAGGATGTAAAATTGACCAGAGCATCGACTATATTTTTGTTAAGTATTACTGGCGATGCTTAAAGCTTAAGATACAAGGGTGTAAAACTGAAGACATCATCATCTATACTTTTGTCTAGTATTACTGCAACAAAACTTTTTTCTTATTTTTCTTTCTTTAATTTCACTTGTTGTTTATAGTTTTATGTCCTTACATTATTTGCAATTTGGTATTTGATAATTATATTGGCAAATCGCCCATTTGCGATCAGAAGTTTTAACACACGAAAAGGTGATCTCATGCTTTCAGACGTTGATTCTTTACGTCTAATTTGAGTTATCATACCTTTGACAGTGGGAAAGAAGAATTTAGAGAGATCAGTTGGATGACTGGGTCGAGTTAATACCCTGAGGGTTTCTCGTTCTTGTATTGAGACACCGCAGCCTGCATAGATGGAAGTTTTCCGAAAATTTATGTATGGCTTCGGTTTAGTGGTAGAATGTGTGCCTAGATAGCAAGAGATCCCGGGTTCAATCCCCGGCCTATGCAGAACACTTTTTTCTTATTTTTCTTTCTTTTATTTCACTTGTTGTTTATAGTTTTAGGTCCTTGCATTATTTGCAATTTGGTATTTGATAACCATATCTGTGTGTTGGACCATTGTTTTAAGTAATAATATTTTCAATAATAAAACCTTAATTTTTTGGAACCATCTTTAACTAACCTTGTACTTGGCTTGTTTAGATTGGTTTCTGATTGACTAGATGCATTATTCCTATGTCTATAGTTTATTTTGTAACTAGGGCTAACATCACCGGTAAGATACACAACTTAGAAGACAAGCATAATATACTAAGTCTAAAACTCTATTGTTTTTTATGTTAGTAAGCGCACCACAACCTTCTACGTTTTATTGATTGATGGAATCTTTTTTGACGATATCTTCGGGTCCAATATTTTGGCCAGAATCCAATGAATGAGATCTGATCTCAGGCTTAGCACTGTTATAAAATGTTTACTAGTTCCGGTGTATGCTTGAAATAAACCGATGTGTGCCTGTCTGCAGGCATGCTATACAAAATTTCCTTCAATGAATGAAGGTTTAATATTTGTTTTGTAATTCAATATCATTTACAGAAATAAACAAATGTGTATTTAATGTTTTATACTGGGTTTATTGAGCAAACAATCTATAAGAATTATTTCTATTTACAGGAGTTAAAGGGGTGATGCCGAAGCCATGAAATTTGTTATTTTCTTCTTTCTGTTTTAAATTCCAACGTGGTTTCTCTTGTAATATAAAACTCAAGTAGTAGTAGTAGTGAGGGGCGCCCTGTAGATCTAGCAAGTAAACCCTTTTTCCATACTTCAGGTCTTTCCCTTAACCCACTTTCTCCACGTATTCGATGTCTAGGTAGCTCATCGAGCCTGCCTGTTCTCTTTACAAAGTCCAGTATGTAAGCCCATTTGAGCAAGTGCAAGTCTTCCTCACTCAGGGTTGATGCCTCAAGTACCTGTTGTCTCATCTTTGAGTAGGCCTCACATTCTGCCACGAGTTGCCTTAATGTCAACTTCAATACGTCTCATGTACTACCTCAACCGGTTATCTATTCTCGATTCAATTTATTTAGCTCTCTTCGATCCATCTTTGGACAGGTCTCCCCCAACATCCTCTACTATTCTCTGTCTGTCACCGTGTTCATCCATCTAGTACCCGCATGTTTCTTAAATCGTGCGCCCATCTCAATTGGGGTCTTACGCTACTTCTTTTATTTTCCGAATGTCTTCAGTTTACAATACATTTGTTTCATCGATCGTCTTTCTGTTTGATATTATGACCGGTAAAACTCCATTTTAATTTGGCAACCTATCGTCTGACATCCCTTGCTTTGTTTTATTTCTTATCTATTCAATACTTTTTCTATCTGTTAGCTTTCCATGTAACAATTGTCTTTCTATTGATCTTTGGGCTTTTGTTACATTATCCATGTTTGATTTTGTAAGTGCCAAGTCTGGGATCCATAGGTGAGTGCAGGAAGGATACATTGGTTATACACTTTTGTTTTGAGTTACTGGGGATATTTTTTCAGGCTAATCTTACTCTCCGTCTCCTAATTTCAGCTGTTTGGTTTCCTTTTTGTAGTTTAATAATAAGCCTATATTTTTAGCTCCTGTAATCAGTTGTTCCAGCATTTTCATTAGTTGTTCTTTCTTATCTGTTATTAAGGCAATATCGTTGGCATCGTTGTCTGTGTATCTATGATCTATTCGGCTATTAATTAAAAATGCTTTTACTTCCTAGTGCTCAATGCTATCAAAAGCTTTTTGAAAGTATATTAAGGCAATATATAGTGGAATGTTGTATTCGTTGACTCGTTCTATTAGGATTTCCATGGTTAGTAGGTGGTCAACTGTACTGAAATCTTTTCTGAAGCCTTGTTCTTTTGATTGATATCAATATATAAAAGCTTATCAATTATATTGAGGAGTGTATAGGTTGGTTTTTAGGTCTAGTTAGAATACCTATCCTCAGTCTTTTCGTGTTCGTCCCAGCAGCCATCTAAGTCTGGTTGCTCTTGGTCGGTCTACGAATTCTCTAGTCTGTCTGCAACCTGTTCTTGTTTTCCATGAATTTTTTAGTGTCTCCTATGCCCAGTTATTGAATCCGCTCTGCACTTGTGTTTTGGTCTGGTTTAAACCTACGACATACTAATAACTATTGACGAATACTGCAATTTCAAAGCTTCAAGATACAGGATTAGATAACTGAAACCATATTCGACAAGTGTTTGGAATTTTGTCACCAGGATCTAGTAGCTTTTGTTTTTAATTGCGTCCTCAAAAGCTCAACAAATTTAATTTTTCGTTTTTTGTTAAATGTTGTATATTATTTCGTTTTAAAAATAGTAAATAAATTTTAAACTAGTGGTAAAAGTCGTATTAAAGTGGCGTTAGGAAAAAATTATTAGTGATAAAAGTGGGCAAACATTAAAGAGGCATTAATAAATGTGTGTGTATATATGCGGTGTTGGTTAATATTGAGTTGTAAATTGGTGGAGCCGCATGGTGTGAATGCATCTGTTTGTAGAACTTGATTCCCTAATAGAGCAGCATTCCACGCCCGCTCAATGCCCACATATACAGGGTGCATCAATAAATAGTTCGAAATTTAACTAAATAAAACATTATCAAACCTAACTTTAGGAGTAAAGCATGACATTATGGCATTATCTTCATTACTGTTTAATCTGGTCCTTGAAGTTTCTGTTATGATGATTGGTAATCTTTCGTCGTTCATCCATTGTGCATGGTCGTACCATATCAGTTGCCTTTTAGTGATGTCATCCATTATGCTTCCCTCGATTCTCATTATTTCTTTTATGGTCTCATTTCTTATATGATCTGTTCTAGATATTCTCAATGATCTTCTTATTGCATCCATTTCGACACTTTCCATTTTTCACAATTGTTTCATATTTGTTAAATTTTCCATTCTTTTCTTTCTTTCTGTTCCATACAATACTTTAAGACATCGAAGAACCTTTGTTGCTTTTACTATTCTTTTTTCCGTCATTACATGGAGATATTGTATGTTCATTGTCTAGTTCTAACTTACTTGACTCATTTCCAATATATAAGTACTGTGTCTTGTCCACGTTCACTGTTAATCCCCACTTTTAATACTCTTATACTCCATGTCTTCTTTATCATTAGCTACAATTGCTGGGTCGTCAGCAAACTGTAGTCTGTCTATGGTAAATCGGTCGTTCAGTTATAGCCCCATACCATGTACTTTACGGTTCCAGTTCTTTAGACCGACTGCGATATATATTTTAAAAAGAGTTGGAGAGATACAACATCCCTTTCTTCGTTACCAGGAATTCTTTTGAAAGTCGATTTCCAATTTTAATTATACATTTTGACCTTTGTATTGTTCTTATATGCCTTCTATGCATGTATGATTTATATTAGTTTGCTCTAACACTCTTCATAATCTTTCTACTGGAATGGTATCATACGCTTTTTGAAAGTCTGCAAAAGTAATATGAGTCTATATATTTCTGGCACTCCTTTTATTAATTACTTGTTTAAGACAAAGTCCTTTACGCTCCGAACCATTAGTTTTGGTATACACTGTATAATATGATACCCAGTTTTTTAAAACGATGGTATAAGATGTATTTTAGATTAAGTAATGTCCACTGCATCGGACAAAATTTTAAACTTTTCTGAAAAAATAAAGAACATTGGAGTTTTATTTGTTACACCCGGTAAACATACGTCTATATACGCGGTTCACTTGACTACATGGGCTCTGATAATACGATCCTTGGCCCATGGATGCGACCAGCGACGTACCATTAAGCAAATTTTAAAAATAAAAGGTAAATTTTGATAAAGGTTTTATATTAAACCTAGAATATTTACGGGCTATAATTTGTTACAACTTTTGAAGGAAATTATCTCAACAAGAATGCCTTGCCGAGTTGATTTGTGTTTTCGGTAATGAAGCACTATATCAGTCGACAGTTTCTCGTTGGTATTGAGAGTTCAAGCGTGGACGGATTAGCCTTAGCGACGATTCAAGATGCACCAAAAACGGCTGTCACCAGGAAAACACCGATGCTGTGCGCATGCTCATCACGAAAGATCGACATGATTGCGACATTGAAACTTTATTGGGAATTTCAAAGACCTCAAGTCAAAAAAATTTGCATGAAGAATTAAGGGTAAAAAAATTAGTTTCCCGCTGTATACCGCATCTGTTAACCGAAGAAGAGAAAGCAGCTAGGATCAATTGGTGTCAAAAAACTCTAGATCGCTTTGAGGTAGGATACTCAAAAAACGTGTACCGCATTGTCAGTGGTGATGAATCGTGGAACTACTGATATGAAATGAACTCGAAAATAACGTCAGTGGTGGTTGAGTGTTCCAAGATGAAGAAAAGTCAACAAAAGTCATCTGTTCTCGAAGTGGATTTAAAAAGATGGTGGCGATATTTGTCTCAAAAGCAGGTCATGTAGCAACAATTCCTCTAAAAGATCAAAGGACTGTTACTGCCGATTGGTACATCACCATTTGTTTGCCAAAAGTCATCGCTGAGCTTCAAAAAACGAACCTCCAACGACGAATCATCCTCCACCAAGACAATGCAAGTACGCACAAAGCACATAAAACCATTGAATTTTTAACCCAACAAAATGTCGAATTGTTGAACCATCCTCCATACAGTCCCGACCTAAGTCCCAACGATTTCTAAACTTTTCTGAAAATCAAGAACTGCGAGTTCAAAGATTTCAGTCGCCAGATGAAGCAGCAGACCTTCAAGAATGCAATTTTGAAAGTACAAACTAAAACGGGTGAGGTGTATATCGTTTCCTTAATTCTGATATGTCGTAACCCAAATCAACAAAATTTTACAGGAATAAGAAAAGTTAGAAGAAAATTACCTAGCGTAAGCATTATGCGACTCGTTAGAAATCGCGAGAATGACCGTTTTATATTTTTTTTTAGTTGCGAGGATTTAGCAGCATATAGCTATGTATAATTACTAACCTTTAAAGCAAAAATATGAATTTTCATTTTTGTGTGGGTTACGACGCCGGCACCGGCCGACGTATCAGCATTAGGGTATTGATATGCAAAACGCTCAGGATTATTTTAATGATATCTGAGGGCACGGCAGTGCCTCGCCAAGTTCGCGCGCCGTAACCATCTTTTCTGGAAACATTTCAGCCGATATTTGACCTACCTAAAACTCTACTTCGGAATGAGCTACGAATCTCAAACTTTGCACAGTCGTAGACCTCCATGGAGTTAACAACCCCTCCAGTTTCATGGAATTCCATAAAGTAGTAAAGTAGTTGCGAAATTTCAAAAAACGTCGAAATTGCCACTCACTCACTGACTCACTCACTCACTCATGTATAGATCATCAATATTCTACTGTACTTCCAGACATGCTACAAAGCTGAAATTTGGCAGACTGATAGAAATTATGACCAAACCCCTGGAAAAAATCAAAAAACCCCAAAATTTTAATTTAATCCCCTCCCCTATACATTTAAAGTTATGTAAAATTAGCATCGCCCACTTCCAGAAATGCTAGAGAGATGAGCTTTGGCAGACTGATAGGAACTATGATAAAACTATAGGAAAAAATCAAAAAACCCCAAAATTTTAATTTACTGCCCTCCCCTATACATTTAAAGTTATGTAAAAGTAGCATTGCCCACTTCCAGACATAGTAGAGAGTTGAGCTTTCGCAGACTGATAGGAACTATAATAAAACTATAGGAAAAAAATTAAAAACACGACAATTTTAATTTATTTCCCTCCCCTATACATATAAAGTTATGTAAAAGTAACATTGTGCACTTTCAGAAACGCTAGAGAGCTGAGCTTTGGAAGGCTGATAGGAACTACGATAAAACCATGGAAAAAAATTTAAAAACCTCAATAATTTAAGTAAGGCATTGCAAAAGTTTTGAACAATATTCCGCATATTTTATTACTTTAAAAATTAAGTATTATCCAATTCCTTTAAAAAAGAAGTAATAGCAAAGTTTAAAAAAACATTTCCAAACTAGTAAGAACTTTTCATTTTGAAATTTGTATTGGAGAACTTGGCTTTACTTTTATCTCAATTCTTTTTACGGAAAGCCATTTTCGCGTACTTGGCTTTTTTTTACATGAAACGTTTTTGTTATGATCTTTTAATCTTTCACATTGTTTTGTTGCGCCCATGCGTTGTCCAAAGTTATGTGAGAGGTTACCAAACTGGCCAGTCTAGTGCCTTTTAGCTTTATCTGGCTGCCTGGCCTGGCCGTCCGACCTGGTCGGTCTGAGTCTGGGTTCTCTTCTTCGTTCGGAATTGAGTTATAAATTTTAACAAGCCGTGTAATTATATCGCCATTCGAATTAGCATCTAGATGATTTTCTAAATTATATCCTATTTAATAATTTAGAACTTAATCTGTTGGCCTGTTATTTTAATGAGGATAGCTAAAGTGTCATTTTTAACGCTTTATTCTAAAAAGTTTGTTTATAATCTAGTCGAGTCTTTTAATCAAATATTTTAGTTATTTTTTTACACAAATAAAAGCGGGCGGATAAGCGATCAATTGACGTAATAGTCTACAGTACACCGGTCTATTTTTTAAGTCATGAGTATCAGGCTGAATTTTTATACTACTACTATGTCGCTTTAGAACGTTTTTCTACGTTGTCCAACGTCTATTTTCCACCTCCTTTGATTCTGACAATCCTATTATCTTCTGTCAGGTTTTTTGACCCATTGATCTTTGGATTGACTGTTGCCATTCTAGTTTAGAACGCGCCCTCTTTTTCTGCGCCCTATTGGTTGCCATTCTAGGACTTGCTTTGGTAATCTTTCGTCGTTCATCCGTTGTACATGGCCGTACCATATTACTTGTCTTTTAGTCATCCGTCATGCTTCCCTCGATTCTCATTCTTTCTTTTATGATGTCATTTATTATGTGATCTGTTCTAGATATATTCACTGATTTTATTGCATCCATTTTGTATTTTTCTGTTACGCGACAAGTGTCTATTCCATACAACAGCGTGCTCTTCACAATTGTTTCATACAATGTAAAATTTTACATTCTTTTTTATCTCTCTGCTCAATAAAATACTGTTATAAGACATCTTTTTTGCTTTTACTATTCTTTTTTCCAGTTCTTTACAGTCTGTTCCTGTCTTATCAAATTTGACACCCACGTATACATACTCATTGCATGGAGATATCGTTTGTCCATTGTCTAGTTCCAACTCACTTGATTCTTTTCCAATACATAAGTACTGTGCCTTGTACGCATTCACTGTTATTTCCCACTTTTGCTATTCTTCCGTTAATTTTCTCATCATATACTTCATGTCTTTTTTATCATTAGCTACAATTACTTAGTCGCCAGTAAACTGTAGTGTGTATATGATAAATCGGTCGTTAAGTTGTGTTCCCATGCCGTGTACTTTACGCTTCCAGTTTCTTAGAGCTACTGCGATATATATTTTAAAAAGAGTTTGAGAGATAAAACATCCCTGTCTTAAGCCTTTCGTTAGCAGAAATTCGTTTGAAAGTCGATTTCCAATTTTAATTTGATATTTTGACCCTTTGTATAGTTCTTTTATCGCTTTTATATATGTATGATTGATATTAGTTTGCTCTAACGCTGTCCATAATTTTTCTACTGCAACGGTATCATATGCTTTTTGTAGGTCCACAAAGGTAACACGAGTCTCTATATTTTTAGCACTTCTTTTCTCAATTATTTGTTTAAGACAAAAAACATTATCACTACAAGATCTGTCTGCACGAAACCCACTCTGCTCTTCTTCTTCGTTTTTATACATAGCTTTATTTTGCCGATTTGCCCAACTTTTTCTTCTGCGAAAATTCTTGAAAAGTACGCGGGCGCAGAAATATTTCGAGCTTCGGACTGAATAAACCAAGCATGCAATTTTGGGGAAAATGTTGCCATTACTTTCAAATACAGTGAAACCTCTCCTTGCGGACACCTCTAATAATTCACTCCTATAACCGGACACTCTAATAACCGGACGCGGCCAATTTTTTTTTGTTAAAAAATTCTGAAACCTCCCTTAACCGGACGCGAAGCTCTGACAACGGGACGGAGCACTGCACCTCATAAGCATAAATATTATCTAGTATGTTGGCAACTACGCACTCTGCAGCCAGGGAATTACCTCTTTCCGTTTTAATGCGGAGACTAAATACTTCTCTCGTCTTTACAGCATATTTTATTCGGCGGGACTGTGTGTTCGATTTTTATTGTTCAGTTGGGTAGTAATAGATCTCTGTGAAGTGGCGCCTAGTAAAAAACATCTTAGTTTACGTGAAAAAATGGAAGTTGTTTACGTTTCGGAGAAGCAACATCTATCAGCACGAAAGATCGCTGAAAAATTTTATATCAGAAAAACTCAAGCATATACAGTGTGTCCACGTAAGTTGGCGGCATATGGGAAACTTTTTTATTATTAGCTTTACGAAAAAAAGTTATTCTTTATAAAAAGTTCTGCATGGTCCAAAACCTAAAATGCAACCATCAGATGTTAAATTTTTTCAGTCATATTACGAGGTTTGTCAAAAAATGTGATTTTTGCTATAGAGTAAAGTACCTTTCTTTTTGACAATATCGAAAATTGTTATAAAGAAAAGATGTTTAGAATTAAAAATAGCTTTCAAATATTCAACTTGTTTATTTACATTAAAAAAATATTTTTCTCTACATTTTCTCTGCGATTACGTTGGAAATTTAAGTTTGCACCTCGGTTTGCACATTAAATAAAAAAAATATTTTTTTAATGTAAATAAACAATGTTGAATATTTGAAAGCTATTTTTAATTCTAAACATTTTTTCTTTATAACAATTTTCGATATTGTCAAAAAGAAAGGTACTTTACTCTAGAGCAAAAATCACATTTTTTGACAAACCTCGTAATATGACTGAAAAAATTTAACATCTGATGGTTGCATTTTAGGTTTTGGACCATGCAGAACTTTTTATGAAGAATAACTTTTTTTCGTAAAGCTAATAATAAAAAAGTTTCCCATATGCCGCCAACTTACGTGGACACACTGTATATTAAAATATCGCAGTTCCCTCTCATATGCGGACACCTCCAATAAGCGGACAAAATCGACGGAACCGTGAGTGTCCGCTTATAGGAGGTTTTACTGTACATTTTTTAGGCCACAGAAAAAAATATCCGGTTTTTGCTAAAAAATCAAAATTTATAAATTAAAAAAAAAAATTCTAAAATTTTTCTGAACTTGGCTAAAAAAATATATATTTTTTTTTATAGTTGCTGAATTAAATTAAATTTTATTTTATTTATTTGTCAATAAAAGATTGCAGCCTCCGATAGAGTAGCGCGAAATTCCCGATTGAAATTTGATCTTTGGGTTTGATCAAATCGGCCGTTAAAAAACGCTGTCAATCGCGTCTCGTATTCCAATCTCGCGTAATCCGAGATCGGCTTAATGTTTACTGTTTTTATTGTGTTTTATACACACTTGGTTACACTTGGTTCATCGAAAATTAATACCGAAAAATGTTTTATTATTTTTTGTTAATTATCATTTACAATACTCTGCCAATATATGGGCCCCTAAGCTCACACTACGTACTATAGTTATAGTGTACGTGCGAGCTAATAAAACTAAGACCTGAAATATATCTTATTCAACTCCAGACTAAATTACCTTTTGTTTGATACCACACAAGCCATGTTTTGACTTAAACTCAAATTTTTGAAATCTACCCCCACCCTTAAAAAAACAAAAACTAAAATGTATTTTGTTTAACTCCGGACTTAATTACCTTTCGTTTGATATCACACACGCCATATTTTCACGTAAACTCTAATTTTTGAAATCTACCCCCACCCTTTTTGAAGAAAAAAAAACTAAAATGTATTTTGTTTAACTCCATACTCAATTACCTTTCGTTTGATATCACACACGCCATATTTCCACATAAACTCTACTTTTTGAAATCTTCCCCCACCCTTTTATTTGGCTTGTGTTTGGTGGATTTTGTTCATTTTTAAATGGGACCATCTCGACACAAGACCCAGCCTAGGTACCAAATTTCATTAAAATCGGCATAGTGGTTTTTGAGTTATGCGCGTTGGTCGTTACAGACAGACATACAGACATACAGACAGACAGACAGACAGACAGACAGACAGACGGCGCGACAAAAAAGTTTCAAAATCATCTGAAACGCAAAGATATATAAAATTTTTTGAAATCGGAGCAACTTTTTTTTTCTCGAAAATATTAGGATCACCATAGCTCACACTACTATAGTATAGTATATGTGTGAGCTAAAAATCAACAAATAAACTGGATCCAGCTTCAGCTTTTTCTTAATTTATATACTGAGTGGGCGAAAAAAAAACGGACAATTTTTTTGTCATTATACCTTTTGAACTACATAATCGATTTTAATAAGACAAACTGCACTTGGCAGAGAATTAATCAGAGTTTTGACTAAATCCGCCATCTCAAAATTCAAGATGGCGGACGAAATTAAAATGTACCCTTTAAAGAAGCTCGTTTATTCTTGTGTTGCGAAAATGTTTTATTTATTTTTTTAAATTAGGAAAAAGTTGTCTTTGCCACGCACTACAAGGTATGAATCAGCAAAATCGGTTTAGTGGTTCTAAAACAAATATTTTTGATTTAACCATTATTTTGCCTTGCCAATCATGGCGACATTTATTTCCTTGGAATTGATTAATTTTTATGTTTATCGATATCATAAGATGTAAGATAGTGGACAGAATCATACTTGAATCTCCAAAATGGCGTGTTTATTCTTCTTTGCCGAAAATGTTTTAGTTTTTTTTGTGATTTGTAGAAAATGACTACTTTTTCCCCACACGACGAGGTACAAATTAGTAAAATCGGTGTGATGGTTCTTACAAAAATCTATTTTTCTTTCAACCATTGTTTTACAGATTACACGATTGCATTGTCAATCCTGTCTTCATTGATTTCCTTATAGATTCGTTATTACTAAACCGATTTTAGTCAAATAAAAACATCATGGTGAGAATTGATTGCTCTTCAAAAATTATTATTAAAATTTGCCGCCATCTAAGAATGTGATGTCGGACAAAATCATACTTGATTCTTATTTTCCGAAAATGTTTTAGTTTTTTTTTTCATTTATAGAAAAACACATCTTTTCTCTCGCATAAAGAGGTACAAATTAATAAAATCGGTTTAGTGGTTCTAACAAATTCTGATTTTGTTTTAACCAATGTCTTACAAATTATACGATTGCATTGCCATTCCTGTCTCCTGTCTCCATTCATTTCTTTATAAATTCATTATTACGCCGACATCTTAATTCTTAAGATGGCGGCAAATTTCGATTATAATCTTTAAAGAACAATCAATTCTCACCTTGAGTTTTTTTGATTTCACTAAGATCGGTTTAGTAATAATGTGTTTATAAGGAAATTAATGCAGACAGGTTTGGCAATGCAATCGTATAATCTGTTTAACAACGGCTGAAACAAAAATATTTTTCTTGAGAACCACCACACCGATTCTACTAATTTGTACCTCGTTGGGCGGGGGAAAAGTAGTGCTTTTCTACAAATTAAAACAAAAACTAAAAAAAATTTCAGAAAATAAGAATAAACACGCCATTTTGAAGAATCAAGTATGATTCTGGCGCCATCTTAAATTTTAAGATGTCGATAAATTGTAATCATGATCTTTAAAAAGAAATCAATTCTCACCAGTGTATGGATTCTTGAAACGGGTGAGAGTGAGAATGAGCATCTCCCCACGTCCGGACCAATAGAGATGCGGAAAACAAGTGAGATCGCATGCGCAATTTAACTTTCACCCGATTTTGAGGGAGTACTCCTTCTCGCCCATTCAAGAATTCATACACAGGTTGTATTTGATTTCATCAAAATCGGTGCAGCAGTAATGAATTTATAAATAAATAAATGCAGACATGCTTGGCAAGGCAATCATATAATATTCAAAACATTGATTGAAACAAAAAGATTTATTTTTAGAACCACCGTACCGATTTTGCTGACTTACACCTTGTTGTGTGTGGCAAGAATGCAGCTTTTTTAATGATTTAGAAAACTAAAAAACATGTTCGCAACACAAGAATAAACGAGCATCTTTGAATGATAAAATTTAATTTCGTCCGCCATCTTGGATTTTGAGATGGCGGACAAAAAAATATATTTGGTCAAAACTCTAATTAATTATCTGCCAAGTTCAGGTTGTCCCATTAAAATCGATGTTATAGTTCAAAAGTTATAAAGAAAAAAAATTGACCAGGTTTTTTGGGCCACCCGGTATATAATAGAATAAGGCTAGTAGGGCGCTTTTCAGCAAAAAAAATAAATAGCAACATTTTATACGGCTGACATGAAAAATGGCGTCCAAACAACAAATTTACATCGAAATTGGTGGTCAAAAATAATTATTATTCGATAAAGCGGTTTTTCGCGACATGTCCGCCATTTTTGGAGCAAGTTGCAAGAGAAATTTTTGAGTAATTTGCGCAAAGTTTGGTGTTCCCATTATCGAGACGGTTTTAAAATTGTTTTTTAAAGCATTAGCAATAATAAGTAAAGCGATTTGTCAATATTACTGTCAATATTTTTATATACAACATGGGCGCACCCAGGGGGGGCCCCGGGCCCGGGCCCGGGCCCCCCCAAGCCTTAGATTTTTTTTACATATTTACGACATATTTCATGAAGAAACACAAAACATAGCTTAAAATTCGACATCATGAGGCTTCGCGCGATATCATTTCCTATTTTGGTCATAGCTCCTGTCAGCGTATCATTTATTTCATCTATATTTTAATTTTCGCATCCTACGTTTTGGGTTAGCTGTTCCTTTAGCCTTTCTTTGTGTATAGCTTTATTTTGTGTAAGTTTATTTATGTTAGTTGTTCATTGTTATTATTAATTTATCTTTTCATTTGGAAATTGCTATCCATGCATTATGGTTCTAATCACGTTGATCCTATTACTTTGAAAATTCGTATATTACATAAATTAAAATCCTTGATTTATATTGAATTCTAAAACATTCTGTACTTATCGGCTTTTAAATTTTCCTACTTTTTAAATGGGTAATTTTGAGTCTTCTTGTTTAAACGTTTTATGTCATTATGGCTACCAGTGTTTAGTTCCCCGAGGCTATAAGAGCGGATCAAGAGAGAAGAGCAGAAAGAAGAAAGGAAATTGCTTTATCTCTGAGACCCGGATCCGCCCCTGTAACCATAGAGCAGACCTGCACGCTTTGTTTGCCTCTTCTATATCTCAATTATTATAAACCGAACCGCGTCCAAACATTGTTGTCTGATTTTTCTTAAAACTTTCAATAATATTAAGGTCCACGCGTCTTGAATCGAAATCACGTCATCGGTAACGTCACTGATTCTTACGGATTAAGCCAACCTCAACAGCTAAAGCCTTGACATTAGATTAACGTCCGATTTAGTGCTCTATGTTTTGTTATAAGTTTAAGCAAGGCCAACACAAAAATAGAGGCCACGACCCTGAAAAAGTCAGCTGTTCTCCCGGGGCTGAATTTTACATTGGGGCTTATGGGAGGTCAGACGTTTTTTTATGATATTTTCAAAATGGCACTACAGATTTCCGCAAAATTTCAGTCAAATATTCTCAGACACCATCCCGATATTCCACCAAAGGTTTGTAAGGAAGCAACATGATTAAAAGGTTAAAATCTTCAAGATTTACCATTCCTTATTTTGAATTCAAATTACCCGCCATGTACCACATGCCAACTGTTATATTTGACATGTATTTGACTTTGTCATATGTGATTGTCACATTCGCGTCTGCTTTTAGTGTGAGCTAATGAAGCGGCTATGAAAAATTAGGGCTTACTATACATTTAAACAAAATTGTTCTGCCAGAATAAAGTAAAAACAATCTCAAAAACGGCTTTATTTAAGAAACAATCAAATATCCATGAACCGTCATTCCAACTTCAATATTTTAAAGACATCAGCTGTGTCGTAACGTGACCATCAAAAAAAAAATCAGCCCCGGATGTGACGTCAACAAAGTGGAGGATCGTGGCCCGTCCATTTTGATAGCCCTGGTTTAAGTTGAGGCAAGGCTATCGAAACGGACGGGCCACGATCCTCCACTTTGTTGAAGTCACATCCGGGGCTGATTTTTTTTTGATGGTCACGTCACGACGCATCTGATTGTCTTTAAAATATTGAAGTTGAAATGACGGTTCATGAAAATTTGATTTTTTTAAAAATAAAGCCAGTTTTGAGATTGTTTTTACTATATTCTTGCAGAACAATTTTTAAATGTATGGTAATCCTTAATATTTCAGAGCCGCTTCATTAGCTCACACTAAAATTAAATTTAAAACAGAAGCAAATGTGACAAACACAGATGACAAAGTCAAATACATGTCAAATATAACAGTTGGCATGCGGTACATGGCGGGTAATTTGAATTCAAAATAAGGAATGCTAAATTTTGAAGATTTTAACCTTTTAATCATCTTGCATCCTTACAAAAGTTTGGTGGAATATGAGGATGGTGTCTGAGAACATTTCACTGAAATTTCGGGGAAATCTGTAGTGTCATTTTGAAAATATCATAAAAAAAGTCTGACCTCCCATAAGATCCAATGTAAAAGTCAGCCCCCAGAGAACAGCTGATTTTTTTAGGGTGGCCTGTATTTTTTTGTCAGCCTTGGTTGAGGTTTAGACGTGAAGTTGCACCCCTATTAAAATTTTTTATGACGGTTTTTTCAAATTTATTGGTAATGTCCGGTTTTTTTTTTAATCGAAAATCCGGCATTGTTGTCTCTGACGTCCTCCTTTTACGTTAAACACATGTGGTCACCCTATTTTAGGGTTAGAACATTTTTAACTTTGCAGACAAGATTATTGCCATATTATGTCAACAATGATTTATTATTAGCAATATTTTAACCTCGCAAATGTTGTTGTAATTTCTTGCAAAAGTTGATAATAACCGAGATTTTTGATTCATTTCAAACCAATAATTTTGCATAAAATTTTGTCATTAGGAGCGAGGAATTTAAATTTGTTGACTTTGAACAAAGAAAAGTAGAGTTGATGGCTGTTGATAGATGGATTTATATCATAACCTCAAATGTGGTTGTTTTTAAAATTTGTTGTTAACAATCACAAATCTTTTTATGGAATTACGATGATTGGAATATAGTTCATCTAGCAATTTAGTCCAATATCGGTCGTTTCGGTCAGTCAGTCCCACGGTGAATAGAATATGTCGAATTTTCACGTCACTGGTGGTCCAGCTGATTTTTATAAACAAAAGTTAGATATGAAATGAACAACTAATGATTTTTGAATTTTTTGAAAACTAAGGCAATTTTCCTACTATTTTTTAGTATATTCTTATAAAATAATATTTTTCCGACATACCAGTCGTTATTTTTTTTAGCCCGCTTCATTTCTCTTTACATAAAAATTAAAATTCGAAGAAAATAATGTGATCGTTTCAGCTTCAAAAATCATCCGCTGACCTACATCTTTGTTTACTACCCAATAGTCCTCGGTTCACCTTTGATACTAAACGATCACATTCAGTTTGACTTGTAGTTTAAGTTTTGTGTAATAAAAACTAAAGCGGGCTAAAAAAAATAACGACAATAGGTCTAGAAAATTACATTTTGATAAGGATGTACTAGAAAACAGTAGGAAAATTGGCTTAGTTTTCAAAAAATTCAAAAAATATTAGTTGTTCCGTTGTTCATATCAGATCTAACTTTTGTTTACGAAAATCAGCTGGACCACCAGTGACTTGGAAAATTCGACATATATATATATATATATATATATATATATATATATATATATATAAGATCCGAACACCGGTCTATTCTATCCACCGTGAGTCAGTCCAAGATTGGCTTAATGTGAGCCGTCGCGAAAATGGTTAAATTTAAAAAAAAAGGAGGTATTGAAAAATTTTACAGTCCACTGCGGATGTTTTTTGATTTTTAGGTCTTTAATCAGGGCTATCAAAACGGAGGGGTAACGATCCTCCGCTTTGTTGACGTTATATCGAGGTCTGATTTTTTTTTGATGGTCACGTCACGACGCAGCTGATTGTCTTTAAAATATTGAAGTTGGAATGACGGTTCATGATATTTGATGTTTTTTTAAATAAAGGCGGTTTTGAGATTGTTTGAGATTTTTCAGAGCCGCTTCATTAGCCCAGGCCAACAAAAATATACAGGCCACGACCCTGAAAAAATCAGCTGTTCTCTGGGGGCTGACTTTTACATTGGGTCTTATGGGAGGTCAGACGTTTTTTTAGGATATTTTCAAAATGGCACTACAGATTTTCGCGAAATTTTAGTGAAATATTCTCAGACACCATCCCGATATTCTACCAAATTTTTGTAAGGATGTAAGATGATTGAAAAGTTAAAATCTTCAAGATTTAGCATTTCTTATTTTGAATTCAAATTACCCGCCATATACCGCATGCCAACTGTTATATTTGACATGGATTTGACTTTGTCATCTGTGTTTGTCACATTCGCTTCTGTTTTAAATTTAATTTTTGTGTGACCTAATGTAGCGGCTCTGAAAAATTAAGAATTACTATACATTTAAAAAAAATTGTTCTGCAAGAATATATAGTAAAACAATCTCAAAACCAGCTTTATATAAAAATAAAAGAAATATTCATGAACCCCCATTCCAACTTCAATATTTTAAAGAGAATCAGCTGTGTCGTGATGTGACCATCAAAAAAAAATCAGCCCTGGATGTGACGTCAACAAAGTGGAGGATCGTGGGCCGTCCGTTTTGATAGCCCTGCATTAGCTTACACAAAAATTAAATTTAAAGCAGACGCAAATGTGATAAACACAGATGACAAAGTCAAATACATGTCAAAAATAACAGTCGGCATGCGGTACATGGCGGGTAATTTGAGTTCAAAATAAGGAATGCTAAATCTTGAAGATTTTAACCTTTTAATCATCTTGCATCCTTACAAAAGTTTGGTGGAATATCGGGATGGTGTCTGAGAATATTTCATTAAAATTTCGTGGAAATCTGTGGTGCCATTTTGAAAATATCGTAAAAAACGTCTGACCCCCATAAGACCCAATGTAAAAGTCAGCCTCCCGAGAACAGCTGATTTTTTCAGGGTCCTGACCTGTATTTTTTCGTTGGCCTTGCTTTAATCAATCGGGTTCTTCTAACTTTTGTTGGCCTCGCTGATGGCTGTCATAATCATATGTTCCATCGACCGATGACATCGATGACACCAATCAGTGGAATTTCAGATTCATGTAAGAACTTGCCCGTTTTTTCAAAAAACAAATTTGCAACACTGCATATTCGTGCATCAGTGTGTTCATCCGCCATGATGGGTGTGCATCGTGCTGTTGCCCACCTGTTATTTACCATCGCAATTGACCGCAGGTTATAATCAGCCCAGGAATCACTTTTTGATTTCTTATTTTCGACCAGAATGTGGACGGTATAGGGCAGTAAAGCAGGAGAGATCAGACAACCTTTTATATGATTGTAATATTAAATCAATTTCAGATCTTTCTGATCATTATTTTTTTTTAAATTGCCTTTTATTTAATTGAAATGTACAGTGTAATTGTTGGAAATATTGTAATTTCAAGAACCCTTAAGTATATATTGCTTATTTTAACTCACTTGATTCGTTTCCAATGCATAAGTACTGTGTCTTGTCCACGTTCTCTGCTAATCCCCATATTTAGCCTTAAGCCATTCGTTACCATAAATTTTTTTGAAAGTCGATTTCCAATTTTGATTTTAGATTTTGACCCTTTGTATAGTTCTTTTATCGCTTTTATGTATGTATGATTGATATTAGTTTGCTCTAACACTGTCCATAATTTTTCTACTCGAACGGTATCATATGCTTGTAGGTCCACAAAGGCAAGATGAGTCTCTATATTTCTGGCACGCCTTTTCTCAATTACTTGTTTAAGACAAAAAACATTATCACCATAAGATCTGCCTGCACGAAACCCACTTTGCGATTCTTCTTTTTGTTCATGAAAATCATTCTCTATTAGATCTCTAAGAATCCTACCTTACTGAAATTCCTCTGTAATTATTGCAATCCAGCTTGTTTCCTTTTTTATGTATTAAGGATATAAATGCAATTTTCCAATCATCAGGTACTGGATGTTCGTTTATGCATTGATGGATAATATATATGTGATTTTCCAGTAGTTTCTCTGATCCATATTTGAGCATTTCAGCGTATATTCCCCCAGGTGCGCTAGCTTTTTCAGATTTAAGCTTTTTAATACTATTCTTTATCATTTCTTTTTCGATGATTACTTCCTCTCCATGTACCTCGGAGAGGCTGATATTTTAACTGACCCAAAAACACCCTATTGTAATAAGTTTTAAAGTATAAATTCCATGAATATACAATCAGCTGGTGAAAACATTTGCAGATATTCTATCTTATTGATTAAGTATACGAAAATGACCAAGTAATTAAGTTAATTAGTTTTGCTCTCAATCAGCGCTGGGTTGTTTGCACTTGGCTAATTTAGTTAGGCTCAGATTTAAATTAAGCAATTTTTTCACTCGGTCATTAATCACCCGGCTCGCAGGCCGCTTTATTACCTTTTTAATGATCACTACGCAGATTACTTTTTCCTTTATTACAAGCTTTGAACTATCTTCGACTTTTTGTTCTTTAGTGTCTGCATCTATGTTTAGATTTTCGTTTTCAATACTCTAGTATTTTCCGATATCACCTTTTTATTTTCTCCAGAAACATATATGTTTGTATTAATTGCTGACGCTTATTACGGAAATTTCAACTTTTTATTTTTTTGAACTCTGCCTTTATGTTTAGATTTTTATTACTCTAATATTCTGTGACACTAATTATCTTTTAAATTTTGTTTAAAAATATATTTTTTTTCATTTAGTTTATGATTAAATTTGCATCAATTGCTTACACCTATTTCAGAGACTACTTTTACCATTATTACGCTTTAAATCATCTTCAACTTTTTGTTCTGTAGCGTTTGCATTTAAGCATTCCTTTAATATTTTCATCTTTTCATTTCTGTTTACAACGTTAGCTTTAGTTTAACTTTCGTTTGTTTTAATTGCTTATGGTTATTGCGGAAATTACTTTTACCTTTATTACAAGCTTTGAACTATCTTCGACTTTTTGTTCTTTAGTGTCTGTATTTATGTTTAGATTTTCGTTTTCAATACTCTACTGTTCCAGAAAGCATTTATCACCTTTTTATTCTCTCTGGAAATATATATTTTTTAGAATTAGTTTAGCATTAAATTTGTATTAATTGCTGACGCTTATTTTGGAAATCTTCAACTTTTTCTTTTTTTGAACTCTGCATTTATGTTTAGATTTTTATTACTCTAATATTCTGCGACACTTATTATCTTTTAAATTTTGTTTAAAAATATTTTTTTTTCATTAAGTTTATGATTAAATTTGCATCAATTGCTTACACCTATTTCAGAGACTACTTTTACCATTATTACGCTTTAAATCATCTTCAACTTTTTGTTCTTTAGCGTTTGCATTTACGCATTACTTTAATATTTTCATCTTTTCATTTCTGTTTACAACGTTAGCTTTAGTTTAACTTTCGTTTGTTTTAATTGCTTATGGTTATTGCGGAAATTACTTTTACCTTTATTACAAGCTTTGAACTATCTTCGACTTTTTGTTCTTTAGTGTCTGTATTTATGTTTAGATTTTCGTTTTCAATACTCTAATGTTCCGGAGAACATTTATCACCTTTTTATTTTCTCGGGAAATATATATTTTTTAGATTTAGTTTAGCATTAAATTTGTATTAATTGTTGACGCTTATTACGGAAATCTGCAACTTTTTGTTTTTTTGAACTCTGCATTTATGTTAAAATTTTTATTCCTCTGATATTCTGCGACACATTATCATTACATTTGCATCAATTGCTTACGCTTATTTCAGAGACTACTTTTACCATTATTACAAGCTTTAAATCATCTTCAACTTTTTCTTCTTTAGCGTTTGCATTTACGCATTACGTTAATATTTTCATCTTTTCATTTCTGTTTACAACGTTAGCTTTAGTTTAACTTTCGTTTGTTTTAATTGCTTATGGTTATTGCGGAAATTACTTTTACCTTTATTACAAGCTTTGAACTATCTTCGACTTTTTGTTCTTTAGTGTCTGTATTTATGTTTAGATTTTCGTTTTCAATACTCTAATGTTCCAGAGAACATTTATCACCTTTTTATTCTCTCTGGAAATATATATTTTTTAGAATTAGTTTAGCATTAAATTTGTATTAATTGTTGACGCTTGTTACGGAAATCTGCAACTTTTTGTTTTTTTGAACTCTGCATTTATGTTTAAATTTTTATTCCTCTGATATTCTGCGACACATTATCATTAAATTTGCATCAATTGCTTTCGCCTATTTCAGAGACTACTGTTACCATTATTACAAGCTTTAAATCATCACCTATGTTTAGATTTTTGTTATCACCTTTTCAATGTTGCTTACAAATACAATTTTTTAGTTTAATTTACATTGCAAGCTTTGGACTTTCTTTATTGTTTGTCGTCTAGTATGAATTACTTCAATATTCTTTAACATTTATCATCCTTTTCTTAAAACATTGAACTTGTTTAATATTCGAAGACCCTTTTAATTTTGTTTCAGGTTTTGTTGTTTTTCTTTTAGTTTGTTTGTATTAGTTACATACGGTTGTATTGTTTATATTAGTTGCACATTTTCTTTTGGGTGTCTGCCTCTGGGTAGATTTTTATTTTAATTACTACAATATCATCCCACATTTATCACCTTTTCAAGTTTGCTTAAATATATATTTTTTTTATCGCTTAATAGCTTTGCATTAATTGCTTACGCTTATTTTAAAAATTACTTTTATTTTATTACAAGCTTTGACCTATCTTGGATGTTTTGTTTTTTGTTGGCTGCATTTATGTTTAGATTTTCATTGCTCTAATATTTTTGTCAGTTACAAATATTTTTTTTTTCATTGCTCTAATATTAGTGTATGTATAATTTTTTTTTTAGTTTAAGTTTAATTTTATAACAAGCCTTAAACTATCTTCAAATTTTTATTCTTCGTGTTCAGAATCGTTTTTTTAGATAATCACACCAATGTTCCCTGTCATTTATCATATTTTCAGTTTTATTTAAATATATGTTTTAGTTTTGTTTTGGTTTTTGTAACTAATGCCTTGAGACATAGATGAATTTTACTATATTCTTGGAAATATTTTCGAAATTATAATCTACATTGATGTGTTCTTATCACCTCTTTAGTTTCGTTTTAATGTATTCTTTAGTTTTTAGTTTCTGGTAAAATCGCTTCTACTTTTACCTTTGAACTATCTAAATACATATTATCTTTGTTCTTCGTTATCTGCATCTTGGGCAAATATATTTTGAAGTTTTTGCTTTTGTAGCTAATAATTGCTTAAGTTATCAATCTTTACAGCAAGCCTTAAACTAAAAATTTTTGTTCTTTGCGGTTTGTGTCTATGTCTAAACTTTCAGTTTTGTTGGTCCAATTTTATTTGTTATTTATTACCAGTATATGTTTTTTTTTTAAATATTATTTCTTGAATTTTTGGTTAATTTTTTTGATTAGGGAGAGATTTTACCTTTATTAAAAGCCTTGAAATATCTTCCTTTTTTTAAATATGGTCTGCTTTACCGTTTGTATTTTTTATCATTACTCCAGTCTTCGTCATTTTAAACCATTTGTTTTTATTGCCTTGTTGTCACTCTTAATGTCTACAATTAGATTTTCCCAGTAATTAGAAAGATACATATTTTTCATTTATAATGGTGCAATCGTCACCTTTTCAGACACAGATGTTAAATCGTCGCGAAGTTAAAGTCGGTTCAGTGTCAACTCCTCCCATAAGAAGAGCCGTCATTATAATTTGAACCACATTTAGCCGAGAAATATATTTCTCGGAATCCGCTAATGATGTTGCTGACTCCTAAGATTGCCGTATTGCACTACTTTTTAATTACCTGGGGTTAATTTAGTACATCGACATGCTCTGAAATTTTTAGGAGATTCTAATTATTGTTGATGCTAGTTCGTCACTTGATAAAACGCTTAGGTTGCCAGAAATATTAATGAAAATTTAAATCAAATTTACACCTCCGGGAATTGTGGTAAAAGCTAAAGAATGAGAGTAGAATATCTATAAAGGTACTTTAAGTTTTGCTGGAATAAAACAGTAGATAACTTTTAAAGACTTTATTGTTTCTCTAAGTATTCTCGCATGCGCTCAAACCAGTTGTCAAAGCTGTAATTCCACTCGTTTGTTGGAACTGTCAAAATTGCACTCTTGAAGGCGTCGACTGTTTCCTCTGGCGATTGAAATCTTTGAACACGCAGTCCATTTTTGATTTTCGGAAACATATAGAAATCGTTGGGGCTTAGGTCAGCACTGTATGGAGAATGCTCCAACAAATCGACGTTTTGTTTTGTTTTGTGCGAATTTGCATTGTCTTGGTGGAGGATAATTCGTCGTTCGGGGTTCGTTTTTCGAAGCTTAGCGATGACTTTCAGCAAACAAATGGTGATGTACCAATCGGTAGTAACAGTCCTTTGACCTTCCAGAGAAATTGTTGCTCCATGACCTGTTTGTGGGACAATTGTCCATCTTTTTGGATACACTTCGAGAACGGATGACTTTTGTTGGCTTTCCTTTATCTTGGCACACCCAAAGAGATGACTGACTGACTGAAGTAAATACACGATTCATCACTACTGACAATGCTGTACACATTTTTCGACACCAATTGATCCTAGCTTCTTTCTGTTCTTCGGTTAACAGATGCGGTATCCAGCGGGAAACTAATTTTCTTACCCCTAATTCTTTATGCAACATGTTTGAATTGAGGTTTGAAAATCCCCAACAAAGACTCAATCTCATGATATGTCACATGTCGATCTTCCGTGATGAGCATGCGCACAGCATCAATTTTTTCCTGGATGACAGCCGTTTTTGATGCACCTGGCCTTGGATCATTGCTAAACTGTCGACTGATTTGGTGCTTCATTACCGAAAACAGAAATCAACTCTGCAAGGCATTCTTGTTAAGATAATTTCCTTCGAAAGTTGTAAAAATTATAGCTCAAAAATGTTCTCGGTTCAATTCCATTTTTCGATTGATTTGTTAACTTAAAAAATTCACTGTAGCTATAAGACTCTATGTATACTTTCGAAAAAACTGTATATAATTATTTTTATAATTGATTTTAAATTGTTCATTCAGAAAAATCAAGTATATGCTAATATCAAAACCCATCTCAGGTCAGATCAGAATTTGAGGAATTTTACTGGGAAATAAACCAAGAGGAGTACAAATATAATGCGACAAACAATATATAAGATATCTTAATGATTTTGCTATAACAACATCTGTGGAAAATCTACATGTACTTCTTTAAAAATAAACATAATGTCATAAATAAAGATTAAACTCAATTTAAGATTAACTTAATTCTTACAACAAGACTTAAGACATGCTAAATTTAATTCGTAAGTAAGAATAATTGTCCCAAACAAAAAAAACGATCTTCTGTATTCTTGAAGTTAAAACTGTGGCAATTACGGGTGCAAGTAATAAATTCTCAATGGGTCAAGTTAAGTTCTAAAATTTAACAACACAATCGATAAACAGTCAAACTTACAACATCCGTTCTTGTCTTAAAAGGCCCAAACTGACCGTCCTTTTCTTAGAATTCTCTAGAGAAAAACATAGCAGCTCATTTGGTGTATGATCACTATTTCGTTGTAAAATTAAATCATTTAGCTTTATCTTTGTTGGTTTTATTTTGAGATTGTCGTGTTCTTTTTCTTTTAAATTTAAAACGAACCGAGGTGGGTTTAGAAGTTTAAAATTAACTTTTGGTCTCCTCGATGACAACACAAAATGAGGAACACAATACATGGCAGTGGAGCGTTTAAAACTAAAAGAAAAACACTAGAGAAGCTTTTATTCTTTTAGAGATAGAAACAGTCCAAACAAAAGTACAGGTAAATCATGTAAAGATAGATGAGATTCTCTAGCATAATTAAAATAAATGAAGCTACACTCGAGATGATAAGCTTGACTCTGCCTTTCAAGAATCAGAAAGCAATTCTGGGCTAGAGAGTCTGTCATTTGCATTAGAGAATCTTTTGGATGACACCAGTTTTATTTTTCCTTAGCCCCTTGCAATTCCGGGCCAGCCTCTATGTGAGATATATGTACGATGACACTTGCGGTAAATGTTATTTCGACCTGATCTACTCAAGAAACTATTAGGAGGGAGGATTCTGCGAAATTTTCTTCAGTGTTCCTGGTATTTTTCGTTGAGAGAGAGCACATTTACTGGTACAGAGAAAAGTCTTTATTGAATTTATAGGCAAAATCTACAAATTAATAAATCAGAAAAAAATTGAACTAAGTAATCTTTGTATTGCTGTATTTTGTAGTCCATGCTTTCTTTAAAACTACAAATTTCCAGAGATATTTCTTTCGGATTCTCTTTGGCTATTATTTACACTTAGTTGGTCAGTGTGCAGAACATTGATAAAAAGGAATATTAATTTCTCTATGAACATTTTGGGTGGGAATGTGTGTCAAAAATTAAATAACAGCAACTGGTACTCTATCTTTGTAGTTCGATGGTCGAGGCATGTCGAGCGAGACCTTTATGGGATCAGCGGGAGAAAAGTCGCCCAATTTATCACCCTGCCAAGTGACATGTATTATAGTTTAGCACCTCTAAGACCGTACAAAAGGCATTCAATGGTTAATGGTTCATGGAAATGATCCGCTTTTTCGACCATTTGACATACCTATTTGGCTTGTTGACGCACAGATTCGTCTTCCAATCATGAATCTTCGGCCGCTTTTACAATTTTACACATTTGAAAGAATTTCACATAATGAATGACCATCAAACTAGCGTCATTTTAAGCCAGGAGTCTTTGATGAAGCTTTAAGTAACTGCAAATATGGAATAACTATTAATTAAAAATTCTTAAATATCCAAAGATATGCGGACGATAACTTTGATCCAACTGACAATCTACAAAATATCCAAATATTATTAGAAAGACAAAATGTAGCATACCAGAACTATGGCCTGAATATAAATTTGAAGATTATAACGAAACATCCAAGCATCGACGTCGCGTTTGAAATTGAGTATCGAATGTAACACAAAAATATAGAAAGACGCAAAAAACAAAATGTGGATCAATCTGAGGATATAAGATAAGATCAAAATCAAAAATTGAATTCAAAAGGAAGAATAAATTATAGTGAGTCTGAAAATGAGAAGGTTGGAATACTTTGATTAAAGAGAAGTCAAGATTTTAACAAACTGATAAATAGATAAGAACAAGCATCAATAAGATCCGCTAGGAGAAGAAAAAAAACAATATAGCAAAATTGCTGTTTATATTTGATCTACCTCGTAATTTAACTAAAATATATAATACTATTAAACTAGCAATTAATTGCGTAACATAACTTGTAAGTATTTCTAAGTAAGTTGTGATTGCGGTTGAAGTAAAACCTGTAAACATTGTGTCTGTTTCAAATCCTCATAATACCAAAGTCTATAAGTTGTTGAGCAAGATTGGTCGTCGGCACGGCTTTGATCATCTTCTCGGATGCACTAAGCATGATTCGCCGGTTTGTGCCGAAGCATTTTTTACAAAGAAGCCATTCGCTCGTTGAGCAAGCGGCCGCCAGAGGGCCGTAAAAACCCAATTCAATCGGACTTCAATGAAATTGTTTCAGATTCATCGCTTTTTTATTAAAAGCCCGTTGCATCGGATCGTTACTGATGGTCGAACGACCAGCGATAATGTGGGCTTCTTCAACATTTTCGGAAATGCCGTGAATCAGAAAAGGTTTCAAGAAGTAAAATTTAAATCGAGCAAGAAATCAATTGAAGAGTAAAAGAGAAACAAGAGTACTTAAAGAAGTTTTAGAAATACTGCATTATACCATCGAAAATTTAGTTATATGTTCGCTAATTAGATCGAAAGATATTAGAGGATGTCAACAACACATTTGGCTAAATGAGAAAAACACTGCATGAAATTGTAAAGAAAATAATGCTTAATGTTGATCTGACCAAAGCTTATGACATGCTAAGATTCCCCAGCTGGGAATGACGCGAATATCAACATTGTCCCTTTAAAGGTTTAGGGTTTGAGATAAGGAGGAAGAAAAAACTCTTATTCATAGGGTATTTTAAGGTATTACAGCTTATTTTATTAAAAACAAAGTCGTATTTTCTGAAGGAACCCTATTGTGATTCGTACTTTTTAAATGCACCGCATAGAATTCGTGTGAAATTTTACAAACGAGATCATCAGTCCGTGAAGTTTTTGAAGTGTTAATCAATAAGGCTTTAATCTCAATTCACTTTTTTTAAAGATTTCTCGTGAATTTACTTCTACAAGGCTTAATATATATTTTTTGGTTCCGAATTCTCGTGAATTGACCAGTTCATTGATTTTTACGTCAATTTTTTATAAAATGTGGTTACGTTTGGTAAATTAAATAATTATTTTACGCAGTTAAATTTTTGTTTAAATTTGTATATTTAATACATTGTCATCTGATTTAAAAACTTGTTCATCTTAAATAAAAATCGCAAGCTGACTTTATCGAGGGCTCCAGAGAAGTCAATATTTATCATTATAAATAGTAAGGGAACGGATACTCAAATTACGTAACGCAAAAATTCATGATTTTTGACCCTCTCCTCCATATTTAATTCAATTTAAAGAAAAATATATTAAAGAAATATTGCATGTAACACAAGACTAAGACTCCCTCCCTTGAGCGTTACGTAATTTAAGTAGGGTCCCAAAGGTTTCAGGTCCAAGAATTGAACCCTGGGGTACTCCCCAAAGTATTTATTGTAAAATAGTTATGCATGTATTTGAAGAAGATAATTATATCTACATAATTCTCCAACTTACTAAAAAAGAACTAATTATAAAATTAAAGGTGTACTTTAAACTTCTGAAGTGCAAACACTTCTGAATAAACGCTTGCTTTAAGTCAGTGAAAGAGTAAAGGTGTAATTTGAAAATGCAATGAGCAAATCTGAAAACAATACATGCACACTCGAAAAAAATTACCATACAAACGACTCATACATTACTGCGATCATAGACTGCGACATATTGAGATACGTATCGCTAAAAACTTTGGGAGACAAGCAAGGGATGTTTATATTAGGAAAATCTCCAAAATATCAGCAGTGAGGCCAAACAAGAAGAGATAGAAGAAGATGTAGCCAGATAGTTGAAAAGGTCCAAACTCAATAGTGGGTTTTCTTGTTAGAGAATGGAAAGAACATCACCAAAAACTTAGAAGCAATATTAGCAAAACTACAGACTACATCGCTATAGGAAATAAAACACTAACAAGAGCAAATCGTAACAAGAAAGCCATAAGATATGCTGATGATCCTAATACTTGGCACTTGGAGAAGATCTTTAATAACTTCTCACTAGAAAAATTTATTTAAAATTGCACTTCACAAGGGGGACAGGGTAGCTCGAAGACATCGGGGTTTCGTCCTCATGGAATGGAGATAAAATGAATGGTGATAACTGAAAAGGAGTCATGAAATGCGAACATTTACTAAAAAAAGATCAAATGTCAAGTTAAAGCTTCAAGAAACCTGTTTTTGTTAAGTCTTTTGACTATTTCCTTGCAATATCCCTATTATTTTATTTAAATTGTATTTACATTAGCTCAAGTCTATCTATCTTTATGAAATTTTAAGTCTCCCGTTTTTTTAGACAGATACTTTTTATGAATCACTTATAAATGCAAATCGTATGTCATTTGCGCATAATTTGCACCTCTAGACATGCGTTCGTTTAATTCATCTTCAATTGTTTGGTAACCCAACACTGATTGTTGTTATTATTTGGTCATTATTTACCATAATGGTTTGCTTATATTATCGTTAATGAATTTTAATTATGGATTGTTTAATGAATCTAAATTTGAGTCAACTTGTACTAGATTTGTTTTTTCATTGAAGCAATTATTTTTGTTGATTGGAGCAAACAAATGAATATTTTTAATTACTGATAAATTAAAATTTGATTCTTCTTTTTCCGTACCATCTGCTATCTAAAGTACTGAAGTCCATATAGATTTACCTAGTGTTATTTTGGATTATGACAAGGAAACAGAGAGAGAGAGAGAGAGTCAAGATTACCTAAAAAGATTTTTGGTAATTTGGTGTTGGCCAAAATCTTCTAAAATAAAAAAACAATTTATTTGTGGGGAACTATATTCCATTCATTATATTATTTTGAATTTAAATTTAAATCATTTTTAAAATAAGAGTCTGTAGCAACAATATAAACAAGAAAAAGGTTATCAATAGTTCAATTTGCTCGTCACAAATTATTACATCCCAAAATCATTAAGAAGATGATTTGTATGTTTGTTTTTCAATAAATATAATAAAATAGTTCTAATTTTGTTTATCAAATAAATTTGGCAATTTTATTATAATTAGTGTCATATTATAATATTGGACCTTGTGTATCACCAATGTTTTTGATGTTTGTTATTTGGCCGATTTTAAGTCATTACTGGCATGTGGACAAAATAAATAGCAAAACTGTTTTCGAAAAAATAATATGTAGGAATACAGATTATATTAATTCATGTTCTACTTAGAATTTCTAATTATTTAATTGTAATGCACAAACATCTTTTTCACCTCTTTTCTCAAGTTGCTTCTTTAAATTTATTGTTGCTATTGTTTTTCTTTTAATAAATGTATTTTATTAAAGTAGAGATTGAATATACAGCTTTAGAATTAAAGAGTTGTACTGAATAGCCATAATTATCCATACAACTACAAAGTACTTATTACAGTAAAGAGGCAGTTAAAGCATTCAAAAAATGTCTTAATTTTTCCCAAGAAAGGCGGCAAAAAGTGCCGGTTGGAACATCATTTTGTTATCTTGTTTACATCAGATCGGATCCATTCAATTCGGATTAAGATGTAATTAGGAATAGCCTGACTTATTGTAGGCCTGGTTTACTTTCTTTTTCTAGCGTACCTATCTGTGTAGTTACACTTGATTTTAGTATATGCTCAAAGTTTGAAGAGAATGCATTAAGTGGTTATATAATGTTAAATTTTAAAATATAGAAACAATCAGGATACTAACTTTGCTAAAATTGTTCCATAATGAAGGATTCATATTAATAGAGGAAAAAGAATTCCAAATTACGAAAGGCTTAAGACAGGCATGTTGTATCTTTCCAACTCTTTTTAAAATATATATCGCAGTAGCTCTAAAAAACTTAAAACGTAACACACACACGGCATGGGAATACAACTTAACGACCGATTTACCATATACCCACTAGAGTTTGCTGACCACCAAGTAATTGTAGCTAATGATAAAGAAGACATGGAGTATATGATGAGAAAGTTAACGGAAGAATACCAAAAGTGGGAGTTAACAGTGAATTGGAAACGAATCAAGTGACTTAGAACTAGACAATGGACAAACCATATCTCCATGCAATAAGTATATATACTTGGGTGTCACTTTTAATATGACAGGAAAAAA
The DNA here is from genome assembly GCA_963576565.1 of Aspidapion aeneum. NCBI lineage: Eukaryota > Metazoa > Arthropoda > Insecta > Coleoptera > Brentidae > Aspidapion > Aspidapion aeneum. The sequence continues at coordinate 14,739,752 of OY755043.1, forward strand.
TGTCTACTATTCTGTTTTCCAGTTCTTACAGTCTGTGCCTGTCTTATCAAATGTGACACCCAAGTGTACATATACATTGCATGAAAATATTGTTTGCCCATTGTCTAGTTCTAACTCACTGGATTCGTTTCCAATACATAAGTACTGTGTCTTGTCCACGTTCACTGTTAATCCCCACTTTTGGTATTCTTCCGTTAACTCTTCATAATATTTTCCGAGTCTTCTTTATCATTAGCTACAATTACTTGGTCGTCAGCAAACTGTAGTGTGTATATGGTAAATCGGTGCACTTTACGATTCCAGTTTTTTAGAGCTACTGCAATATATATTTTAAAAAGAGTTGGAGATATACACCATTCCTGTATTAAGCCTTTCATTAGCAGGAATTCTTTTGAAAGTCGATTTCCAATTTTAATTTTAGATTTTGACCCTTTGTATAGTTCTTTTATCGCTTTTATGTATGTATGATTGATATTAGTTTGCTCTAACACTGTCCATAATTTTTCTACCGGAACGGTACCATATGCTTTTTGTAGGTTCACAAAGGTAACATGAGTCTCTATATTTCTGGCGCTCCTTTTCTCAATTACTTGTTTAAGACGAAAAACATTATCACTACAAGATCTGCCTGCACAAAACCCACTTTGCTCTTCTTCTTGTTCATGTAGATCTATTAGATCTCTAAGAATCCTACCGTACAATCTACTTAGAGTACTGCTTACTGAAATTCCTCTGTAATTGTTGCAATCCAGCTTGTTTCCTTTTTTATGTATTTAGGATATGAATGCTATTTTCCAATCATCAGGTACTGGAGTCCGTTTATGCATGATTGATAATATATGTGAGATTTTCTGGTAGTTTCTCTGATCCATATTTGAGCATTTCAGCATATATTCCACAAGCTCCGCCAGCTTTTCCGAATTTAAGCTTTTTAATACTATTCTCATTATCATTTCTTTTTCGGTGATTACTTTTTCTCCATGTACCTCTATGTTTCCTCTTGGAAAGGCTGACAGATGTTCGGGTCTCGTTTCCTGCAGCAGTCCCTTGTAGTGTTCTGTCCATTGTTCTGGTTTGATGATCTGGATGTTTACTTTTTCTTTTGTTGGGTTTTTTTACTGTAGATATGAATTTCCATACTTCAGAACTCTGCCTACCTCCTACGTGTGTATTTAATATATTGTGCCATTTGCGCTTGACTATTTTATTTTTTTCTGTTCGTTTCAAATTTCTTAGCTGTCTTCTGGTTCGGTTATGTAAATGTAAACGTAGAGTATTATATTTTATTCGGAATGAACGTGCTGCCGCGGCTGATTATTTTTGAGAACTACATTCTCTTAGGTATGTCTTTATGCTGCCAAACCAGCCTATAATGACGATTTATATGTGTACGGACCGACCCGAACGACAGACAGACGGACAAACGAACGCGGACGGATACGTACAAAAAACGCGATTGTTTTGCTGCTCGACTCTGACAAGCAACATGATTGCAGCGCTACAAAAACCGGCCAAATTAACCCACTGGAAATTGTTGTTACTGGCTATGGAAATTAAAGGTAAATAGAACAACGATCAGATACCGTAACATAAAAACTGGAAAACAATTTACAACAACACCAAAAATAATAGCTGGGAAAGAAACTTTACCACGGGACAGTACCTAAATTTTAAGTCTAATCAGTCCTGTTGCTTCAAAACAAGGAGTATAAGAAGTTTGTATTTAAAAGCGTAAATATTTATAGTAATAATGAAGAATTCACCACAAAAATTAACAACATTAAAAAGGACTTACAACAGAATGGATCTTTAAAATTAAAAACAAACCAAATGTATCAGATTCTTAAAGTAATAATCCGTTGGGTGTTATTAACATTCCATATGTTCAAGGGATTTCAAAAAACATAAGACAAATAGTCAAGCACTATAATATAAAAACAGTATTTTAATCGGGAAATTCGATAAGGAGTTTTGTAACTAAAACTAAACCAAAAAATCCCTCAAATAATAAGGAATATATTTACCAAATCCCGTGTGAGTGTGGTAAATCATATGTAGGTGAAACGAAACGCCCTCTTCACGTTAGAGTAAATGAACATCTAAAAAGCACCCCATTAGGGGATATTAAGAAATCCGGTTTAGCCGATCATGCATGGATAAATGATCACAGGTTTCAGTGGTCAGAAGCTAAAGTTTTGCATAAGGAGTCGCATTGGCGAAAACGAAAGTTTATTGAGGCTGCGTTTATAATGCAGAATAAAGAAGTTTTCAATCAACCAAGCACGGACATACCAAACATATGGAAACCACTCCATAAGGAAAACAGGCGTCTTAGGATTAAAAAGGGGCGGGCCGTCTCACCTGACTGCACACCAAGTAGTATAAGTAGTAGCCGAGAGACTAGATTGTTTAGTTTACACTTGAAAATGGTTACAACTACTTACTAACCGAAACGTCGTGTTTCAAATAAATAAAGACAATGGAAGTTCGAAATTTTATTTCAAACTTTATTGTATTAAATTAAATTATCTTTTGAACTAAGCATTTAAGAGGAAAATAATGAAAACCCTTTTTCTAGACAATAAAATTAAAACTAAGATTGATACTCCAGGAGAGTCCGAACATCAAGGATATTTTTATAATAAACCGAAATTCTTAAGTTTAATTTGACTTCCTCAATAACTAAGCTTTCTACAAAAAATGTGTTATAAACTTTATTGTAAGAATAACTACAATATTCTTTTTAATCCCAAAAAAATTGTCCTCTTTTGCGGACGCCTCTGGTGTGTGATTGGAAATTCTAACATTGCCAAGATACATATCATTTAAAAAGATATTTCATGGCCAATAACATAGTATATAACGTTTTTCCCTACAGAGCTTTGTTTTTATAAAACTTAAATAAAAAATACCATAAAAAAATTCTTAGGGAAATATGTATAACACACTTTATCGTACATAATAAAATTCCCTTTTTTACACTGTAATTGGTAATTCGGTTGAAATAGACTGTTTTCCCATGATTTAGTCGATTTTTTTAAAAAGCGAGGTTTTGGGGGATCTGGGGTTGGGGGTTTCTTCAGTACCCATCGATATTTCGTTAAGCGCCACTGGAATATTTGTCGCCTTGACTAAGTTGAATAAGTTTAAGAGTTTTATTTAGGAGATATCAGGAGCCAGGAGCGCAGTTTTCATATAAGAATATACCATTTTTTTGAAGAATGGACTTCTTGTATTATAACATGGTCACTCGTGGTTCTAAGAACTTTCGATAGTCGATAAGAATATAAAATCATTGGGTTTCCTTCGATCGACGATTAATCATTATTCTTCCTACACTAGATTTGAGGAATGTGCCGCCTCTATACTAACTTTATACGTGATTAGTATTTTATTTTATCGTATCGTGTGGTTAGATTTTAATCGCCTTTCACATAATCATTAATTAATTGTTGGGTGTTTAATAAGGTATAAAATGCTGACTATAAACCCACAGCAATATGGCGCATACAAAAAAAAATTTCCTTGGTTGGTTTTTTGCCTCATTATTCCGTAATCCTGCCATCGCTTAAACATTATTTCGCCATTCTCTAATTTTAAACTCTTTCTTTCCTTATCCTCTGCCTTCTTCCAGTGGGCTTCCAAAAGAAATCTTCCTTTGGTTGGATTGTGCCTCATCTATGAACTTCCCCCATTCTGCTGTATCTCCAACATTTCTTTGCGATCCTCTAATTTTATCTCTTGTCGACTGCCTTCCTTTAACAGACCGTCATTTTTAATTTGTTCAGTTATTGACGGTATCTTATGACTTCCAAGAATTTAGTTTTAACTTCATTTATTTTTAAATTTTCTTTTTGCTGTCTAGTGAAAAATATATTTGCTTCTCGTCTAAAATATTTGCTTCCCGACCTAACATCCTCCCTAAAACAGCATCGTGGTGGATTCATTTAGTGCTTATGCTTAAAATCATTGAGCTTAGAATATTCACGTGCCCCACTCCCAAGAAGTTAGCTGAACACTTACTGCTGCTCTGGACGCAGCAACTGTAGAACTTGATAAGTTTAAATTCACTAAAAGGCACTCCAAAACCAGATTGCGAAAATGATGCGGATTGGATTATAAGAAACCTCAAAGAAGAATAACAAAAAATGAAGGCTAAATCTAAACCTAAAAAAAACCCAGCCTAAATATGAAAGTATTTAAGATCTTTCTTCTATGGTCCAGTAAAATAACTACCCAAAAAAATTTACCATCTTTACAGAACACATTATTTATAACAACTTGTAATATACGATGCGGAAGTGGGGCAAAACGTATCAAAAGAAACTAGATGACATGCTAAACATCAAGGACAGATCACGAAAGGACGTAATAAATTAGACGAATAAGTCTGATAATAATACTGTTATAATAGCAACTAGGCAGAACTTGCATCTTGATAATTAAATAAATGTCGCATATGGTGGCACATACAAAACGACATTTTTAATAAACCGCGAGGGGTCAAATATCATCCGGTGTAAAATGAGCATGAGAGATGTTAATCTAAAAAACAAACATTACCTAAAAGAGAACTACTTGTTAACATGTTCTAGATTCTGAGGAGTAGCCATTTGAGACGCGCTCTAATCTAAGAACACATCTATATAGCCGCCGTGGAACGTGCGGAGAGCATCGTACATCAACCACATAAGATCCTGTTAACTACTTAGAAGATGGAGGAAGAAAAAGGAGCCAAACAAATTATTAAACTCTAAAAAAGAGACAAACAAAAAATTCCGAAGAAACACCATCCTAATGTAACGACGAGTCCGATGAGAAAACAATATATGACTGTGAAATATATGACAGTGAGATCAATTTAAAACAATCGAAATCAGCAGAAAACGTTCAAATACATCTATCTTTATTTAGTTTATGCTAAAGGATTGCCCTGGGTGATGAGATACCTGTATCTTGCAATCTACCGTCTTGAAATGGTATACCAGATTATTACTATTTATGCATATTCAAGAAATGTTATTATGCTGGTATTATATAATTTTTCATTTTCTTCACCTACATTTGAGACGTCATTATTCATCGGAATAGCCATGCAGGTTAATTTGAAGAAACTTATGGACTGTCGAACGAGATATGTTAGTTCAGGCATTAACCTCGGATGCCGACATGCAAACAATGTCTGAAAGATGGCACAACAAGAGCACAACCAACGTTATACCAAATGGCACGGTCATAAATCGCGATGGCAGTCGATGTTCAGATTGTGATACCAACAAAACCCGCCCACGACCAGCGAGACAACTAAATCAGTTACGAAAGGCCCTTTTGACCGGACGGCGATAAAATTCTCCGCCTCCGTATCGCTATTGCCGTCTTTTGTGCCGGGAGATGTGTAGAAAAGGAGGAGAATACTGGTGTTGAGTGATAGGAATCGCGGCGCTTTGACCGCTCGCTCTCTTCTTGAAATTCTTCGAAATGTTGCACTTGAACGCAGCGGGGCTACCAGCACCACTCTCTCGACCACGTCTTGCCATTATCTGCCCCATCTCGACAATGCTACATGGAAATATTATGTCTCTTTTGGTACCATTCGCGGCACCTTCGCTACGTGTAGATTGTCCTAGATTATCCCCCGAACGTGGCTCAAATGGGCACTCGTCAGCATCTAGGACAACTACTTTGTTTTTACGTAATGGCTGCTTTTTAAGATTAACGTCATGTCGTTTGGAATATATTTTATTTACTGTTTTATGGTTATTTTCTTTTTCTTCATTATTTCCATTCGCGAGTACTTGCAACGTTGTTAGTCGTAATTCGGAAAGTCTGTTTTTTACTTTAAAAGCAATGTTAGATTGTCGTTTTGGGGCATATATTATTTATTGTTATGTGGTTATTGTCTGCTTCTTCTTCATTATTTTCATTTGGGATTACTTCCAACGCTGTTGGTCGTTATTTGGAAAGGCTATGTTTTTCTACTTTAAAAGCAATGTTAGACTGTATTTCTTCTATTTCCCACTTAATACATATACATAACTTTATTTGACAAAGCTTTGATGTCCAAAATGCTATTATAACTTTTTGGTAACCTATTCAAAGAGGTATCTACCGTTGGAATTCTTTCAATATTTTACTAGCGAATTTCTTATCTTATACGCTGTCCTAATTATATGCTTTCATCAGATGTAAACAAACTAGATGAGGGTTATCTGCATATAACTGAAGCTACTCATAAAGACTTCAATCTTTTACACGTTCGCATAGTTGGCAATAAAAGAGATGATTTGCATTTGTTTTTGGCCGAGAGCGACCATCAATGCCAGCCCAAGAATCGACCAATTAAAACTAATGTAAACAACTTCATACGATCTTATTAACATATAATCAGTAACTGTCTCTCTAAAACCGGAGCAAACCGAGACGGTTTGAATTGTCGAGATAAGATTGTTTAACAAGCGCTCATATTTTAATGGACCTCTTTAGATGAAGATCGTAATATGAAGTATCTAGTCAATTATATTCAGAATATTGCGGCAAGTAATTTTAAGATGTTCAATAAAAAAATTCTGCAATAAATTGGCCAGGAAACTCATTACATTTTCAAAATCCGTGTAAAATATTGGTTCTATAAAATTAGCTCTAATATTCTAATTTCTAATTCTTATTGAACACTTAACTTACTGCTCGAAAACTATTGGCTACATTTGACAAAGTGAATCTGTTTTCTGCTTTTTTTTTCTGAAGTATAATTGTAGATCTTCTGCATAGAACATTATCATCTCAAGTGGGTGTCTTATGTTTTTCATTGTATTTCAATTAATTTGTACACTCCTATTGGTTTTATTTTAAAGTCTTATCTTTACGTTATTTAAGTAAAATGGGTTTGTTCTAAAACGGCTTTATCTACTTTTTCTTGATGATGCTACATACCAGCATGGCATATGTATATCTTTTTCATTGCTTTTCCGTTAGTTTTTACTTTGCTTTCTGGTTTTATTTTGTAGTTCAATATTCACGTTTATTTCTGGGAAAACATTTCCTGATTAAAAAATCTTTTTATTTTAAATAAAAAAGCAGGTAACTTAACTACTTAAGCAGCTTATTTCAATTCATTTGGTTCATCTGTTAAATGAAGAACGACTGCATGAAAACGCCGAACAACGTATTTAATGGCGGGCCACAAGAAAGGATCTATCGGTCCGCGATAATCTGCTCGGCAGGATAAATCTAAAAGTTTTGTAATAAGTTGGGAAAAAACTTAAGCAGCAGCATCTGAAAGTAGATGGCCTGTGATCATGGAAACAAAAAGATACTGGAGAATGAAACAGTCTTATCTTAATTCATTGGTTCATCTCCGACCATAACAAAAGAACCAATCGGCTCGCGATAGTCTGCTCGGCAGCATAAATTTAAAAGTTTTATAATAAGTTAGACTTCTTCCTGCATCCTCATTTGGGTGTCCTTGTATCCGTTAACAGAACTATTAAAAGCAGTTCCAAAATAACCTGAATTTACCATGGGTGGCTCAAAAACTGAGTCGGTTATTTGGGTGAGTTTGTAAAGTAATCTTATTTATAGTTATAGACATATGACATTCGTCTGACATTTTCGTTTGGTTAGTACGACGACCATCAAAAAACAAAAAACAACGCGATAAAATAAGATTTCTTAACCTCGCTTTTTTCGAATTTTATGTCTTTAAGGTTCCTACAAAAGTACAACAGGTTTACCGTACCCTTTAATCCTGGTATTCTGGTGAGACCAAAATTAACTCCAGATCTTCATCCTTAAAATTTTCAGTCACTATCTGTACCTTCCAAGATCTCCATGGCAACTTTACGTACTACACCGTCAAGTATTTAAACAAAAAAGGAGCAAAAAGATAAAAAATGACCAAGCTAAACAAAAAGTAAACAAGAAACAGCTGATATTGACGCTATTGGTACTCATCAAGAGTCGGTGAGCATGGGAGAGTCTTTAAATTCCGATGGATTCCACCGATCCACCAATCGATGTCACCAAAACTCACCGACTTTGGCAGCGGGTGAGCAATTCCTGATGAATGTCATTTGTCTGTGATTTGTTATTCGAATCAGCTGTATATTTTTATATACGAAAACTTGATCTTTGTCCTGCACCTTAATGCACACGAGAATAGTTTCCTCCGTTTCGTCCATTTCCATCTTTGTTGTGTAAAGCCGGCTGTCCATGGAGCGTGTTATCGGCGCAGATTTTTAAATAACAAAACTTTCAAAAAAAACCAAAACTTTTTAAATAAAAAAGATAGGGTTTCATTTCCATATGAATTCATCAATTTTCTTTTCATTTTTGGATGGCTCATCAGCATTCCATTGATGAATATCCGATGGATGTCATTTGTCAACAATCTAGATTCCATCGATAAAAAAAAACCGGATGAATTTTGAGACTCTCCCCATCTATGCAATTAATTGGTGGAATTCATCAGAGAATTTAATAACCCAATGGATTTCAACAAATTAGTGATTAATTTGAGAACTTAGTGTTGTCACCGGTAAGTTGATCAATGGCTTTACAAACTTGCCCTTTGCGTGGCTATGACGGTCATAACGTCACCAACCAAAGTAGACCGTTCGTTTTGACTGCTTGGTTTTGCTATATAGTAAACAGATTAATTAATGTTTTGCTAAGACTGTGACTGAATATCTTGGACTCATAACAAATTAGTCCATTTAAGCTCCTTGACCCGATCTTTTGGGAGCTTCTCGTTTGTGACCATGACCATGTCTCGGAATGTTAACAAAAAGGCATCTCGTTTGGTCGAAGGGCCATTGTTTCTTTTGTGCCTGCGGCTCGGGCCTCTCTGATGCGATGTGATCCGCTTTTTGCACCACAAACCAGAAATGAAGTCATATCTTGCATTGGACTGATGACGATTTTGGTACCGTTTTCATATACTACTGGTCAAAAGGCCAGAAATCTTAACTTTAAGTTAATTTGAATTTTTCTTAGTCTACTTTGGGCGCATACACAGAAAAATATCTGCCTCCGTTAGTCAAAATTGTTGAAACAAGTAAGATTCCCTCAAGACAAGTTGGTTAAGCGGATAACACCAATTACTTAGTTAAAAGTAGGAAGAGTTTCTGGTAGATGGCGCGTCCGTCAACATCTCATTGGCACCTTAAGGGACGTGAGTACTTAAAATAAGTTACCTAACTATTAAATTCAGACAAACCTCGAGGTTGTCATATAAAGATGTTAAAGATGGACGATACATCCTCAAGTGGGTGTCTGTAAGTTCTTTTCAAAATTTGTATTTGCCATTATTGAGTACTTGCTTGAAGTACTTTCGTTTCTTAGGTGTAAACATAACTTTAATATTATCTAACATTCTTCTAAGCACAAAAATATTTTACCCTCTGCCCAACCATGATATTTTTTACATGGACGGACGTACGATTTAAATATATCTGTACTGCGAAAGCGTATTAAAGCATTAATGGAAAATGACTGCTACAAGCGTTCCGCCATATTGGATTCAATTGAACCCAAACGTGTGGCTTGGATTAAAAAAGTAGACGCTTTTACAAGGCCAACACAAAAATAGAGGCCACGACCCTGAAAAAATCAGCTGTTCTCCCGGGGCTGAATTTTACATTGGGTCTTATGGGAGGTCAGACGTTTTTTTATGATATTTTCAAAATGGCACTACAGATTTCCGCAAAATTTCAATAAAATATTCTCAGACACCATCCCGATATTCCACCAAAGGTTTGTAAGGAAGCAACATGATTAAAAGGTTAAAATCTTCAAGATTTAGCATTCCTTATTTTGAATTCAAATTACCCGCCATGTACCACATGCCAACTGTTATATTTGACATGTATTTGTCTTTGTGATATGTGATTGTCACATTCGCTTCTGCTTTAAACTTAATTTTTGTGTGAGCTAATGAAGCGGCTATGAAAAATTAGGGCTTACTATACATTTAAAAAAAATTGTTCTGCCAGAATAAAGTAAAAACAATCTCAAAAACGGCTTTATTTACCAAAAAATCAAATATCCATGAACCGTCATTCCAACTTTAAAATTTTAAAGACAATCAGCTGTGTCGTAACGTGACCAACAAAAAAAAATCAGCCCCGGATGTGACGTCAACAAAGTGGAGGATCGTGGCCCGTCCATTTTGATAGCCCTGGCTTTTAATAAAACTAAAAAGGAAGTGCTTTCAAATGTCGTTGACAATTTGTCAGTGCCGTGATCTGACGTTGTCAAAATGGACACCAACAGTCTGTGACAAGTAAAAAACGCTGTCCTGTCATTACTGGATGCGGCATGCAGCTCACTATATTAAGCTTGTTATGGCCTTTCATCTCGTGGGCAATGTTAACCGTTCAAAACAGGACAATTACTGGCCCTTATTTGTTGTTCATCCAAAAATTCTTCTTCAAGTGTAGCGCAACAGATGTCATTTCGAATATTTGTACATCAGTATAGATGGAGAGAGAAGGAAACAGTTTACGTGAGTAGAAAAGAGAGACAATGGCGCATGCGCACTCTAAATTACGGTACGCGGTTTCATGCTTAGTCCTCACTAATTAGTTAAGTTCTTCTTTCTTTAAGTGACATCACAATCACAATCCTTGGTGGGGTTTAGCCTGATAAAGCAAAGCCTTTCATTCTGTCCTCTCTGGAACGATTCTTTTCGAACGCAAATGCCACGATATAAATACACACGTAGGAGGTAGGCAGAGTTCTGAAGTATGGAAACTTATTTCTCCGATAAAAGATCCAACAAAAGAAAAAGTCAACATTCAGATCATCAAACCAGAACAATGGACAGAACACTAGAAGGGGCTGCTGCAGAAAACAAGTCCCGAATATCTGTCTCTCCGAGAAGAGACATAGAAGGACTTGGAGATGAAATAATTACCGAAAAAAAAGATAAAGAATAGTATTAAAGAGCTTAAATCCGGAAAAACCAGCGGACCTGGAGGAATATACGCTGATATGCTTAAATATGGATCAGAGAAACTACTAGAAAATCTTACATATATTATCAATCAATGCATAAACGGATATCCAGTCCCTGATGATTGGAAAATAGCATTCATATCCTTAACACATAAAAAAGGAAACAAGCTGGATTGCAACAATTCCAGAGGAATTTCAGTAACCAGTACTATAGGATTCTTAGAGATCTAATAGAGAATGATTTTCATCATGAAGAAGAAGAGCAAAGTGGGTTTCGTGCAGGCAGATCTTGTAGTGATAATGTTTTTTGTCTTAAACAAGTAATTGAGAAAAGGAGTGCCAGAAATATAGAGACTCATGTTACCTTTGTGGACCTACAAAAAGCCTATGATACCGTTCCAGTAGGAAAATTATGGACAGTGTTAGAACAAACTAATATCAATCATACATACATAAAAGCGATAATAAACTATACAGAGGGTCCAAGTCTAAAATTAAAATTGGAAATCGACTCTCAAAAGAATTCCTGGTAATGTTGATCAGATGTTGTATCTCTCCAACCCGTTTTAAAATATATATCGTAGTAGCTCTAAAAAACTGGAAACGTAATAGTCTAAGTAATAGAAAAGTACACGGCATGGGAATACAGCTTAACGATCGGTTTACCATGTACTCACTACAGTTTGCTGACTACCAAGTAATAATTGTAGCTAATGATAAAGAAGACATGGAGTATATGATGAGAAAGTTAACGAAAGAATGCCAAAAGTGGGGGTTAACAGTGAACGTGGACAAGACACAGTACTTGATGAATTGGAAACGAATCAAGTGAATTAGAACTAGATAATGGACAAACAATCTCTTCATGCAATGAACATGTATACTTGGGTGTCACATTTAATAAGAGAGGAACAGACTAAGGAACTGGAAAACAGAATAATAAAAGCAAAAAAGGTTATTGGATGTCTTAACAGTATTTTATGTCAACAGTCAATCCAAAGATCAATGAGTCAAAAAATCTGACAGATGATTGCCAGGATCGAAGGAGAAGGAGAATACAGTTCATATCATTAGTTTTGACACAACTTTTGACAACTTTTTTTTGTTGGCCCATGCTGTTAGTTATGGTACACAGCTGATAACTGTCAAAAAGTTATCTCAAAAATTATGATATGGAGTTTAGGCGTCGGACAACGTAGAAAAACGTTCTAAACCTCCATAGTAGTAGTATTAAAAGAGATTGACTTATAATAACAAATCACTTAATTTAAAACGTGGTAGATTTTTTAGAGAAATCCCATTTGTAACATCATAAAAAGAAGCTTTTTAAAAATACAAAGAAATCTTTGTGTTCGTCGACAATTTTTAGGATGCCAAATGGCTAACCTCGACGATGTTCTCAGATCTTTAACGCGTCTGTTGATAGATTTATATCTTCATTTTCAAATGGTTTCGAAAACCTTTGATACACACCACTGCATTAAATTTTCAATTGATTTATAAACTCATTCTACGGAGGAAACGACAAATAAAAAACATGCCTAGAGTTTTTTTTAAATAATAGGGACTTATTGCAATAAAGCCAGGCAGTATTAATTCCGGACACTATTCTGACCATTTTGCATTATAAGAACAACTGTGTTCTTTCAAAATAAGGTCTTTGTGTATTATAAGTGCCGTCATTATTAATGGAAAATAAACGACTGGATTTATAAATTCGATTTTGGTATATCAATTTTGAAAGATCAACCCGTGAAGAGCAAACACATGTTCTCGGGATCAACTGTCAGTTTTTAATGGAAAACTGTCCGAATAGTGCCCGGCACTATTCTGTCGGGCTTTATTGCAATGAAAAATGAAAGTTTTATTCAACTTGAATATAAAATAATCAGTGGCGTATGGGTGGAAAAAATCGATTTGAAAGGGCCGAGCCGTTTGGCCATTTTTTTCCTTTTATTTGATATACAGGGTGTTCGGCACATGAACCGTCAAAATTTTTTGCGATATTGTTGGGGTCATTTGCTACCTTTTCAACCTTGAAACTTGGGTCCTTGGAGTCACGGCTAAAGAAATATGAATTTTTTATTTTTTTTTCTTAACGTACCCAAAATCCCACCTTTAAACCCTCGTAAGCTTTTTAATAATGTCTGGAAAAGCACAATTTTTGTTTATAATTCTGTAATCTTAGGCTACTTCAACTAATTAATAGATTTGGTAAAATTTATGTACCAAAGGGACATACGAGGTTTTTTATTGAAGAACATTAGTGATTTTGTCAAAGAAAATCAATTTCAAAATTAAAAATTATAAAAAGTGTCGACACTTGAGAACTTCATTTTCTTTTAAAAACTTCTCTAGTTGATTACCTTTCTAACGGTATGCTACACATTGATTTAAAAAAAAACAATTCTGCTTTAAAATACGGATATTCCGTGAGACGGGCAATAATCGTTCGGACTTGATAAGAAAAACAATTTGATGTTTATGATCGTTTCGAACAAAATTTATAAATAAAAAACACAATACATTATTTTTAAAAGTTTAACTTTTGTTTAAGTAGGTAAACGATCATAAACATCAAATTGTTTTTCTTACCAATTCCGAACGAGTCTCGCCCTTCTGACGGAATATCCGTATTTTAAAGCAGAAATGTTTTTTTTATCAATGTGTAGCATACCGTTAGAAAGTTAATCAACTAAAGAAGTTTTAAAAAGAAAATGAAGTTCTCAATTGTCGATACTTTTTTTGATTTTTAATTTTGAAATTGATTTTTTTTTTACAAAATCACTATTGTTCTTCAATGAAAAACCTCGTATGTTCCTTTGGTACATCAATTTTAACAAATCTATTAATTAGTTGAAGAAGCATAAGATTACAGAATTATAAAAAAAAATGGTGCTTTTCCAGACATTAATAAAAAGCTTACAAGGGTTTAAAGGTGGGATATTGGGTAATTTGAGAATTTTTTTTTAAATTCCTATCTCTTTAGCCGTGACTCTTAGGACCAAGTTCCAAGCTTGAAAAGGTAGCAAATAACCCCAACAATATTCCAAAAAATTTTGACGGTTCATGTGCCGAACACCCTACATATACAACGTTTTTTTTTTTAAATTTGATGTTTTAATTGACGGATGTATATTTGTTTTTTTTGTGTATTGATAATTGTAGGCAGTGAAGTATTAATAATTATAGGCAGTGAAGTATTTATAATTATAGGTATATAGTACAATTTTCTTCCTGCTTTATAGATATAGTTAGCTAAAAAAAAATATTCGATTAGTAACCTTAATATAATATTTTAGCACAAATAAACCGTAAATCTATTTTATGATTGATTGATTGATTTGGTCAAAAATAAATCGATCCATGACGGATCTGATACCTTCCCGGTCCATTAGCACACTACAAGTTATATCAGCTTTGGAAACATTTCTTTGTAAATATCTCCGAAACGAAAGCTTCTACAAAGTTTTTGATTATAACACAAATTTTTGACAAAAATGTGCGCTACCATATTCCGAAAAAGTTAGCATTTTTTACACTTTTTAACTGTCAAAAAACTGTCATTAGCATCGATGAATTTTGACCAAAGTCTAATCAGCTCGTTGTAGTATCGAATACTATTTTACCTGTAAATTTCATGCAAATCGGTTTAGTGGTTTAGGAGCTATCGTGTTACGGGCAGATATACATACATACACACACACAGACAGACATCACGATGATATTGCTAGGGTAGGTCAAACTACACCCAAATAATACATTTTCGGCATTCTCAAAAATATTTTTTTCGTCGAAAACATTGCTGTGCAAAAAAAGAAAAATTTCATTTTAGTGCATGGTGTTTTGTACAAGTGGGGATCAAGCCTGATAACACAAAGTATCAACATTTTAAAACAAGTTACCTACAGGGTAAGAAAAAATAAAATGTTAGGTTAGATTTTTTTCTTAATTTTATAGTACAGACCAAAAATATTTGTGTATCTTTTCTATCCCTACTTTTTAAAATAGGTTTCAAGAAAATCGCTAAAAACTGATTTTTAGGACCTTTGGGCATACACATAATATTCCAATACCCACGGTAACTGCCCATTTATGATGCAAACATGAGGGCCTTGGGGTCTTTAAGCAAAAAAGACCTGATTGGTTGCTTTCAAAGACATATGCATATTATTTCCATATAGTACGTATTATTGCAATACCTACGGTACCTTACGATGCAGAATGCAAACATATTTGAAATAGCAATATCAATGGACACTAAGTCTATCCTTTTTGCGATCATTAAGTTAAAATGTCCTGATTGTTTATACTTTACACATGCATATTATTTTATTCGTGTATTCGTGATGTCAAATCATCTATGAAAATTTGATATCTGTGCATTTTTCGTACCTTTATTTCTGAGTGTTTGCATCAAACGCCAACCATTGTGTAAGTAGGTAACAGGGAGTATTGGAATATAACGTATATGCCTTTGGGGCCTTCTATGTGGGGATGTGTCTCAGATGCTAAGGAATATTTATACAAAAATCCAACTTGCACCTATTTTTTCCAGGTTCCAGGACGTTTTCACCTAATAGGACTGGGCTAGAAAGGCATTACCTAATTACTTATATGAATTTAACAGTATTTGAGGAAAGAACACTTCTAAATCAACTAAATTGTTTTTTGCAGTGTATATAAATCTGTTATTACTGCTGCTGATTTATGGCAGATATCATCCGAGTCGACAACTCAATTAGTTGTCATGTTATCAGAGATATTTGATTCGCTCGATGTTCAGGCTTGATTAACGACGACATTTATTTTATATTCAATTAAATTTAATAACGCCGGGGTGTTATTGCTAATACAAAGTCGTGTCTTTGATAATTCTTGGTCAGTGACCTCTTTTTATAGAAATTAGACTTTCAAACGTAAATTTAAGTACTCGTGAGTTTAAAAATCATACAAGTGTAGGCTAATTGGCATATTTTTCCGTGGGTAGCTCGAAAGCATAATCTCATGGGGTACCAAGATCTAATGGACACCTAATAAGTTTTGACCTTTAACTGTTTCATCCTTATGGGATTCCTCGAGTTACCCACGGAAAAATATGAGACTAACAAAAACTTTTTTTTACCCGATTAGCCAACACAAAGCCAACTGAATGTTCATGCCCAGTGCTGGTGTTTCGAAATAATTGAAATTACACAGAAAATAAGAGACTGGCTATTAAAAATTATTGAGATTTTTCCACAATAACCTTGTTTACATGACACTGACAACAATATTCCAACTAAAACTAACCTCAATCGAAATAAAGTTCTGCATAGAAAATGTGGATCGTCTTCTCTAAAATCCAAAAGCTACGTTCCATAAAAAAAAGATAAACACATGGATACCATTTACTGCAAAAAATATTACAAGAGAGAGTAAATAGAAACCAGAACAATGGACAGAACACTACAAGGGAATGCTGCAGGAAACTAGACCCGAATAGTCAGCCTCTCCGAGGAGAGACATAGAAGTACATGGACAGGAAGTAACCATCGAAAAAGAAATGATAAAGAATAGTATTAAAAAGCTTAAATCCGGAAAAGCTAGCGGACCTGGAGGAATATACGCTGAAATGCTCAAATATGGATCAGAGAAACTACTAGAAACTCTCACATATATTATCAATCAATGCATAAACGGCAACCTGATGATTTGAAAATTGCATTCATATCCTCAATACATAAAAAAGGAAACAAGCTGGGTTGTAACAGTTACAAAGGAATTTCAGTAACCAGTAGATTGTACGGTAGGATTCTTAGAGATCGAATAGAGAATGATTTTCATGAATAAGAAGAAGAAGAGCAAAGTGGGTTTCATGCAGGCAGATCTCGGAGTGATAATGTTTTTTGTCTTAAACCAGTAATTGAGAAAAAGAGTGCCAGAAATATAGAGATTCATGTTATCTTTGTACCTACAAAAAGTATATGATACCGTTGCAGTAGAAAAATTGTGGACAGTGTTACAGAAAACTAATATTAATCACACATACATAAAAGCGATAAAATAACTAAAAAAAGGGTCAAAATCTATTGTATCTTTCAACTCTTTTTAAAATATGTATCGCAGTAGCTCTAAAAAACTGCAAACGTAAAGTACACAGCATGGGAATACAACTAAACGACCGATTTACCATATACACAATACAGTTTGCTGACGACCAAGTAATTGTAGCTAATGATAAAGAGGACATGGAGTATATGATGAAAAAGTTAACAGAAGAATACCAAGAGTGGGGGTTAACAGTGAAAATAGACAAGACACAGTACTTATGTATTGGAAACGAATCAAGTGAGTTAGAACTAGACAATCGACAAACAATATCTCCATTCAGTGAGTATGTATACTTGGGTGTCACATTTGATAAGATAGGAACACACTGCAAAGAACTGGATAAAAGAATAGTAAAAGCAAAAAGGGTTATTTAGTTATATTTAACATATATGAAACAATGGTAAAAAGCACGCTGTTGTATGGAATAGAGATTTGTCGCGTAACAGAAAAATACAAAACAAAAATGGAAAGTGTCGAAATGGATGCAATAAGAAGATCAATGAGAATATTTAGAACAGATCACATAAGAAATGATATCATAAAACAAAGAATGGGAATCGAGGAAAGCATAACGGATGACATCACTAAAAGACAACTGATATGGTATGGCCCTGTACAACGGATGAAGGACGAAAGATTACTAAAGCAAGTCCTAGAATGGCAACCAATAGAGCGCAGAAAAAGAAGGCGTCCTAAACTAGAATGGCAACAGTCAATGCAAAGATCAATGAGTCAAAAAAAATCTGACAAAAGATGATTGTGAGGAGGAAGGAGGTGGAGAATAGGCGTCGGACAACGTAGAAAAACGTTCTAAACCGACATAGTAGTAGTAGTAAATGGAAACAGAGGCCCTAGAAGAACACGGATTTCCTGGTCAGAATTGCTAAACTGATCGCCAACACAAGCAATGAGTAGGCATTACAAGAAGTCGAAAACATTGCATGTAAACGAAGTAAGTGACTCGACACATTAATAAAAACGGCCCTTTATGTTTGGTAATAACCGCGAGAGGCCGCGCTCAATAATAAAGACCACGGGCCTGTATTGTTCCACTAATGACTTCATCGTGACAAATAGCCAAAGATTATGATCGAAAACAAAAGCAAGGTAAAAAAATAACGGCTATTAAATCCTTTTCATACAAATAAACCGATCGTATTGTTTGAAATCGAAGAGTTGGAAGTAATCTAATCGACTTAAAAAGCAATACATACAACAAAATAAAACAAAATAAAGGGTTACATACACAATTCTATAAAAATAACAGCTATTAAACCCAAACCCTTTTTTATAAAAACTACAAACAAAAGAATCTTATTGTTTTGAATCGAAGAAGTGGAAGTAATCTAATTGATTAGAAATGAAACACTAAAACAAAGATTGCATTATGTATGCATAAAAAATTTGAATACCAATGCGATGCTGAGTTTAAAACAACTAAAACCATAGAAACAAAAGTAATGTGGCCACAAGTCAATTTGGCTGTTGTTATTTATCGACGTAATGGAAATAATCAAAATGACTAATAATAAAGAAGCAAAACGACTGAAAAGTAAATAAACATAAAGGGTTGCAAATCAGAAAGGGACAATTGAATAAACTTTAGTTGGAATGAATAAATTACCAACGCCCAATAAATATAAAGAAGTAAGCAGGGTGAAAGAAGCAATAACAAAACCATGACAAAGAGCTATATAAGTAAACAACAAAAAAATGCGAAAGTAGTCGCAAGCCAATAATCACAATCAATTTTTGGAAACACTGGAAGTAAGTAATCAAATTAGTTTGAAATCAATAGGAACAACAATAAAGGATATGAAATAAAAAGTTCATTAATGTATTTGAATAAAGACGTAGTACTGGTAGTAGTAGTGTGGAGTACCGCCAGTTTAGCGTAAAGCTCTGCCTGGAAGACTGTTGCATTGAATTCCAGCGAGTAGAATTTTCCAATACCCTTGCTTTCCACGCTCCTACACTGGTTGAATACATACCGGTCTGTTAGCCTTGATCTGTTTGTATAGCAGACCGTGGCATCGCTAAGGAATTCAACCCTATCCTTTTTCCAAATAAAGACGTCAAAATGAAAAACATTGCAATCTAATAATTTTATAGATGACGTCAAATAAAATATATCATTTTATTATGCATGCTTTTAAATATTAAAGGTCTGTAATATAATTTATAGCAAAACTAAACCAACTCCAGGTATTTGAAAAAAGCAATGCATAATTCAAAAACAAATCCAAATTATTTCGAACAAACTTCCTCAAAATTCCGGACAATAGAGGCATTCATTGTGGCCCACAGAAAGCTGTTAATTTAATATAATCACTTGAATAACGATGTTATTATTCAAAACTGTCGAAAAAAGAAGCGGGGAGCTAATTCCGATTTGAGAAGGCACCTGCGGCCCAGGCTGTAATAATTTTTAGGCTATTAATCATCATGCAGCATAAGTAAAGAACGCTTTACTTATAAAAATAATTGGATTTATTTATCTTGTTTTTATTATATTTTTAAGTTTTATTAGTTTTTGTTTAAGATGAAAGACAAGGTTTATTGAAAACTACGAGTATGTTTGAAGTGTTAACTGTAATCGTTTGAGCAACCAAATTCCTTTTTACACCAGGTTCGCGAGCAGGCTTTGATCCGCTCGCAGTAAGCAGACAGAGGGAATGTGGTTGCAGTTACAGTAGCTGTTGCAGTTGCAGCTCGCCAATGAGTACGCAGCTAGAGTATGCAAAAACTAGAAACTTAAATATCTAATGCTGCGTATCCATTAACGAGCTGCAACCAAATTCCTTCCGTGCGTCAGGTCACTACGGGCTGTTCGAAGTATGCGATGAATGAGTACACGACTTAAGAGATAAAGGAAAACTCGTCCTAAAATCTTTGATTAAAAATATTTAAATTATTCAATATGAAATGGAATATGTAAGAAATTATTCAATATGAAAAGGAATATGTAAGAAAGAAACGTAAACTTAAAATAACTGCAGCCAATAAATCAACCAGCTAATAACAGAAATACTCCGATTATTTTGACGTGAAAACGTGCCTGTGTCATGCCCAGAACGTAGGCAAACTGGCTCTATTTCGAGAATCATAAAATTCGAAAAAGAAATAAAAACAAAAGACGAAGGAAAACACAACACACAAGGGATCACTGATGTTTACAATAAAGCACATAAAATCTCCGATGAGCCATTAGGAAGTTCGAAAATGAATTATAACTTTTTTATTGTAGCGGTTCTAATTTTAAGTCCGAAAGGTGATGAAATTTGGAATGATCCGGAAATTAAAGCAATAAAAAATTCAAAACTGATGATATAAAAATACTAATACTACTATGTCGGTTTAGAACGTTTTTCTCCGTTGTCCGACGCCTATTCTCCACCTCCTTCGATCCTGACAATCATCTTCTGTCAGATTCTTTTGACTCATTGATCTTTGGAATGACTGTTGCCATTCTAGTTTAGGACGTCCTGTTTTTCTGCGCCCTACTGGTTGCCACTCTAGGACCTGTTTTGGTAATCTTTCGTCGTTCATCCGTTGTACATGGCCGTACCATATCAGTTGCCTTTTAGTGATGTCATCCGTTATGCTTCCCTCGATTCCCATTCTTTCTTTTATGATCTCATTTCTTATGTGATCTAATCTAGATATTCTCATTTATCTTCTTATTGCATCCATTTCGACACTTTCCATTTTTGTTTTGTATTTTTCTGTTACGCGACAAGTCTCTATTCCATACAACAGCGTGCTTTTTACCATTGTTTCATATATGTTAAATTTTACATTCTTTCTTATCTCTCTGCTCCATAAAATACTGTTAAGACCATAACCTTTTTTGCTTTTGCTATTCTTTTTTCCAATTCTTTACAGTCTGTTCCTGTCTTATTAAATGTGACACCCAAGTATACATACTCATTGCATGGAGATATTGTTCGTCCATTGTCTAGTTCTAACTCACTGGATTCGTTTCCAATACATAAGTTCTGTGTCTTGTCCACGTTCACTGTTAGTCCCCACTTTTGGTATTCTTCCGTTAACTTTCTCATCATATACTCCATGTCTTCTTTATCATTAGCTACAATTACTTGGTCGTCAGCAAACTGTAGTGTGTATATAGTAAATCGGTCGTTAAGTTGTATTCCCATGCCGTGCACTTTACGTTTCCAGTTTTTTAGAGCCACTGCGATATATATTTTAAAGAGTTGGAGAGATACAACATCCCTGTCTTAAGCCTTTTGTTACCAGGAATTCTTTTGAAAGTCGATTTCCAATTTTAATTTTAGATTTTGACCCTTTGTATAGTTCTTTTATCGATTTTATGTATGTATTATTGATATTAGTTTGTTCCAACACCGTCCATAATTTTTCTACTGGAACGGTATCATATGCTTTTTGTAGGTCCACAAAGGTAACATGAGTCTCTATATTTCTGGCGCTTCTTTCCTCAATTACTTGTTTAAGACAAAAAACATTATCACTACAAGATCTGCCTGCACGAAACCCACTTTGCTCTTCTTCTTCTTGTTCATGAAAATCATTCTCTATTAGATCTCTAAGAATCCTACCGTACAATCTACTTAGAGTGCTGTTGACTGAAATTTCTCTGTAATTGTTACAATCCAGCTTGTTTCCTTTTTTATGTATTGAGGTTATGAATGCAATTTTCCAATCATTAGGTACTGGATGTCCGTTTATGCATTGATTGATAATATATGTGAGATTTCGAGTAGTTTCTCTGATATAAAAACTGCTGTTAACAATAAAGCAATTAATATCGCTAACAAGCCTGTATTCAGACTATGTTTTCATTAGAAAGTATTTTAGCAATATTTAAAAAATGGAATAAAGTAGCTCGTAGAACTTAATGATAATATAGAAAGTCGAAGACAAAAAGCTTGCATAGTTTGCAAATATCCTGTTTAAAGGGTTGTGTTAACAGAACGATACATTTCAGCACAGCAGTTGACAGAAAAAAAAAACAAATAAAATCTTATTGAGAAGGAATTGATGACTAAGTAAGTAAAGGACAACAATTTTTAAGTGATTTGTCACAAGCACATAAAATCTCCGAGGAGCCATTAGGACGTTCTAAAATGAATGCTAACTTTTTTATTGTAGCGGTTATAATTTTTTTTCCGAAAGGAAATTGAGAATGATCCAGAAAAAAAATTGAAAATGATGAATTAAAAATTACTGATGGTCACAATAAGCAAGTCATATTGCCAACAAGCCTGTGGTCAGAGTATGCAATATAAAGGTTTTCTTCAAACGTAAACTGGAGTATTTCGATGCAAGTTTGTTTGTTTAAACTTTTAGAACTGATAATATACCCGGAAACAAAAGAGGCCCGCATAGTAGGCGAATCTCCTGGCTAAAGAATTGCGTTAATAAAACGACTTATCAAAATCGCAGTTGAGAAAATTGATAACGCTTATTTTAGTAAAGGTAAACTAATTTTGATGCTACATTTTATTTTTCAGAACCTTTGACTCAAATTTACGCAACTCATTAATTTAAAAATAAAAGAAGTTTTAAAGTTGAAACCAGATCAATTGTAGCTGTTCTAATTTTATGTCCGAACGGTGTTGAAATTGGGAATTATCCGGAAATTAAAAACAGAAATTTCGAATCCGATGAAATAGGAATGACTGCTATTTACAATAACTACAAATAAAACTGCTGATAAGCTTATAGGTTTAGAATGTGTAATAAAAATGTTTTCTTCAAACCATGAAATAAAGAGAAGCCAAGGAAGAATAAAAAAATCCGAACTTAAGAGCTGCAATCACTTGATATCTTACCGGAGACAAGTTCCGGAAAAAACGACTTGTAACCATATCAGCAAACAAGCGCGGATATATATAACTAAAAGTCCACCTACTTTTTTTAAGGAGGGCGGGGAATTTTCACGTTGCCCTACCCCCTCAAATCGCGCTTGTCAGCAAAGAAGTCTAAATGACTTCTAGAAATTAACAGGAACGACTGAAGACTAGCGTCAGACCGCTTACCGGACACTGCCAAATAGAGAGAGAGCCTCAAGAAGTGAGTCAACTAACTTCCAAGAAAATTGCTTCCTTCGGCAGAAGCTTGCATACATGTCTTGGAGACAAAATGAGAGACAGAGTCATGCATAAAATATCTCGGGGTATAGAAGTAGCCAATATCCATCCTTGTGTAATCTACAAAAACTGGAGGCTGGACCGGCATAAAGTTCAATTAACTGATGCTTGTGTGATCTATAATCTACAAGAGGAGCAGCATAATGTTCCATTACCTGTTACTTAACAACATCTGGAACTTCTATAGAAGAAGAAAATTATACTTCACTGTTTAATGTTAGAGTAAAAAGGGCTAAAAAGAGGAATAAAGCACGATTGCCTCTCGCGAAACCCAATATAATGGCAACACTGTACCACGCAGTAGCGTGTCAGAGACAGCTACACATCTGCTCTACGAATGCCCTGCCTTACCTCAAAGGAGATACTCCATTGCCTCATGATCCACTCCCAAGAAAATAGCTGTTTTCGGCAGAAGTTTTCAAATCTGGGAGACAAAATGAGAAGATAAGGCATAGGTGCTAAGGAGCCAACTACCCTATACGCCTCCTTCTATAATCTACAAGAATTAAATGTACAACAACATCTGAAACTTGTATAGAAGAAGAAAATTATTAAATGATTTTAAAGATAGTGTCGCATGTGTCACTAAAGTAAATACTTCATTGTTTAATGTTAAAGTAAAAAGGGCCAAAAAGAGGCATAAAACACGATTGCCTCTCGCGAAACACAATACAATGGCAACACAACATAAACATACCAAAGCCGTAAAGAATTTAAATTCACATGTGGAGCACGAAACTCATAATTCCAATGGCGCACTCGGGTCGGTGAGAGCAACACAACATTTTGACTCTTTTACGAATAACCAAAACAATTATATTTTTTCCTTTTATTTTACCTTTAATTAAAACAAGTATTACAAAGTTCAGTACTGATGGAGTTTACTTTGGAAAACTGAATAGCTCCCTTAAAAGTATCGTTATTCCAGTTTGTTTATATATAAATAATAATTTATTTTTCTACATAGTCCCCTTGTAAGGTAATACATTTGGCCCAACGATGTTCAACTGATATGATGCCATCACTGAAGTCTGATTCATCAAACTCGTCAAAATAGGCGTTTGTAGCTGCAATGACTTCTAAATCTGAAAAAAAAATCTGACGGAGCTTTGTCTGGCGAATAAGATGGATGGTTTAACAGTTCAAAGCCTAGCTGACGGATTTTAGCCATTAGAAGAGCGGACTTGTGGCAAGGTGCATTGTCCTGATGAAACAGAATTTTCTTTTTTGCCAAAGGGCGTTTTTCACTTATATTTTGCTTGAGCTGGTCCAGGAAGTCGCTGTAGTACTCTGAATTTATTGTTGTTCCTTTTTCGAGATAATCTATGAGGAGTATCCCTTTAGCGTCCCAAAAGACCGTTGCCATGACCTTTCCAGCAGACGGTACTGCTTTTGCCTTCGTTGGAACTGGTTCGTCCTTTGTCGTCCATTGTTTGGACTGTTGCTTAGTTTCAGGGGTATAATGATGAACCCATGTTTCATTGACCGTAATAAATCGACACAAAAAGTCCCCTGAATCACGTCTAAACAGTGCCAAATTTTCCTCAGAAATGGTTAGACGTGCGAGCTTTTAATCTGGCGTGAGCAAACGCAGCACCCATCGGGCGGATAACTTTCTCATACCTAAAACTTCACATAAAAAATGTTGAACTCGCTCTTTTGATATGGTCACAGCCTCAGCTAATACTCCCAGTCTTAATCTGCGATCTTTTATAATAAGTTTGTGAATAGTTTTCACAATTTCTTCAGAAGTTGCCCTTTTTTCTCCTGCCAGAACGCGGAGCATCATCAGTGCTAGTACGACCACGTTTAAAGTTAGATACCCAGGTTTTAACTGTGGTATAGGAGGGAGCAGATTCCCCTAGTGTAGCATCTAGTTCAGCTTTTATTCCGGTCGGCGATAACCCTTTGATTATCACGGCTCTTATCTCGTTTTTTTTCATCTTTTAAAATTGACACACTGTATAAACTTTTAAATAAAGCAGGACACAAACTACTGATCCGTAACATATTGACTCGTAAGCGGAGCGAACCGAGCTCTTCTGTGTACTGATCACAAGCAATGCTACACAAACACGTTGGAGCAATAAAGCAAATCGGGCCTGCTATAGGCTAGGCCGGAAACTTTTCATATCATCCTCGTACAAGGCAATCAGCTCTCTTTTTTTTATTTCTTAAACTATTTTATTTAAAAAAAAAGTGTCCTTATCAGATAAAATATTCTTTTTTTCTGTCTGGGTTTCGTAGCTCTAAATCATCTAAAAATATGAGTTTAAAAGGGAATGTGTTTTTAAAGGAAGGATGGTTTTTGCAGAAATTATTATACTTATTGACTGCATTGACTGCTTACATGAGCACAAATGGTTTCAGCATAAACTGTCCTATAGATTATGGTTTAGTAAGCTTTACTAAACTAGGTAAACGTTTCTAGAAAAAGCTTAAACTACATAACCGACAATTTCAAATTTGTTCCCCCAACTTGTTTCGAGAATTAATTTCAGAAAATAATGGTTTAAAAACAATTTGAATTTTAAAGTTACTAAACGTAAACGTCCAAATAAAGATGCCTTTTTACACCGAACCTGTTTCTTGTTTTCGTTATCTCACAGACTGTATTGACTCATTAGAGCAAGACAGCATGTATATGTAAATATTTAAAAGTGAAAAATCTAAACAAGAAATCTTTAGGTTTAGGCATAGTGATAAAGAATATTTTTCTCAAATTTCATGAAAATCCATATAGGTATATGAAAATGTCTTCAAGACATCAGCTGGTTTTTACAGAATCAGAAGATAAAGGCATCAAAGTCTAAAAAATATATATTATACTGGTTGAAACTCAAGGAAGAACAAGTTTTATTCCTTTATAAGGACTTTGTTTTTATGCTTTAAAGAGAAAATAATTAAAAAAAGAAGAAACCGAATACCAAAATTGGACCAAAAACCTAAATTGTCTCCTCTAGGATCAACTGCACAAAAGTCTAAAAGCAAATTTCCTTTCAATAAAACTGGTTGGGGATCACCCTAGAACCATATTTAAAACCGATTACTGGTTAAAATTCAAGAAATAAATCTTATTGGTTAATTAGGTCTGTGTTTCTGTGCTCCGAAGCGAAAAGAGTTCAAGCAAAGAAGAAACCCGACACCAAAATTGATCAAAAATCTCAAATTGTCTCCGCTAGAAAAGAAAATCCGTTTGAGGAAAACATGAAGGCACCTTAAGAAGTAGAAGAAGATCAACAGTAAAAAGGTCTAAAAGCAACTTTTTTTCTTAACGAACTGATTAAAGATGACCCCGTGCCAGAACCATAATTAAAACATATTACTACTGGTTGAAAACCAAGGAAGATGAAGTCTTATTGGTTAATTAGGTCTGTGTTTCAGTGCCACGAGGCGAAAAGGGTTCAAGAAAGAAGTAACCCGACACCAAAATCTCAATTTATCTCCGGATCTAGTAGGCAATACTTAACGTTTGAAGAAAATATGATTGTAATTGGAGAAGTAAAAGATCAACGGTACAAAAATCTAGAAGCAACTTTCTCTCTTAATGAATTGATTTAAAGGTAACCCTGTGCCAGAGCCATACTTAAAACCCATAACTGGTTGAAAATCACGGAAGATAAAGTTTTATTCGTTCACTAGGTCTGTAGTTATGTGATTTGAAGCGAAAAGAATTCAAGAAAGAAGAAACCCGACACCAACATTTCAATTTATCTCCGGATCTTCTGAAAGAAAAATAACTACTGAGTAATACCAGAGAAGGCTTTTCTCTGGTAATACTAATAACGTTTGAACAAAGTAGATCAATTGTACAAAAGTATTTCTTTCTTAATGAACTGATTGAGGGTGATCCTGTATTTATTTATTTATTAGTTATTACAGGTTAAGACTTAAGGAAAAATAATTAGGTCTTCACATCGATCTTTTAGGTGAAAAGGAAATCCATTTGAGGAAAACATGAAGGTACCTTAAGAAGTAGAAGAAGATCAACAATAAAAAAGTCTAAAAGCGAGGCGAAAAGGGTTCAAGAAAGAAGTAACCCGACACCAAAATCTCAATTTATCTCCGGATCTTCTAGTAGGTAATACTAGAAGAAAATATGATTGTAATTGAAGAAGTAAAAGATCAACGGTACAAAAATCTGAAAGCAACTTTCTCTCTTAATGAACTGTGCCAGAGCCATATTTAAAACACATAACTGGTGGAAACTCACGGAAGATGAAGTCTTATTTGTTCACTAGGTCTGTGTTTATGTGATTCGAAGCGAAAAGAATTCAAGAAAGAACACCAAGATCTTAATTTATCTCTGGAGAAAGAAGAGCAAGCTTTTCTGGTAATACTACGTTTGAACAAAGTAGATCAATTGTACCAAAGTATTTCTTTCTTAATGAACTGATTGAGGGTGACAGGCTGACTCAAGGAAGAATAAGTCTTACTGGTTAATTAGGTCTGTGTTTCTGTGCTTCGAAGCGAAAAGAGTTCAAGAAAGAAGAAACCCGACACCAAAATTGGTCGAAAATCTCAATTTATCTCCGCTTCGGAATTTATTATTTAATGGACCTGATAAAGCGATCAAGGGGTTCATTAAAATAAGACGTATGTGTTCAATTAAAATTTAAAAGGCCTGTCCCCGAAAATATTACTCGCGGCAATTAAGCAGTTTACAGATTTACATGCGAGTATTTGCATACAAACTCTTCGGGATTATTTAAATTAAAATAAAATGAAGGATGAAAGCAATACAAGATGTCAAGAAATATCTGAAAAAATTGCACAAGAAAAAGTGTTTTAAAAACATGCCAACCAATTTACTTTCATAAAAAAAATTGAAATTGCAAAATTTGATTTTAACTAACTGCGGTTCTCAAGTAAACATTTTTCAATGGTGTATTTCCGAGTTGTGGGCTCGAGGCCTTGCACTAATGTATTACATTTTGAATTGTTTCTAGTTTTGTACTACATAGTCCGGGATTTTGTTAGGATGAACTATGATGTCATGTTCAGAATTCCTGTTTCCTCATTTGTAGTCTATTGCGATAAGTAAGTTTGGCGTCGGGTGCTGTAATAAAAAATCCCTTTCTAACCAGAGGCTTTTATCTTTTCGCTTATGCAAGTAGTAGCAGTGCGCAGTGGTCGGAAAGTAGGCTTTTTTGCCATACTCCAGGTATTTCCCTTAACTTACTCTCCTTTGCTTCTATCCGATATCCAGGTAGCTCACTGAGCCTTCATTTTTCCTTAACAAAGTTCAGTCTATCTGTTCTATCTATTAAGACTTCTTCGATCCATCTTTGGACATAGACCTCCACCAATATCTTCTACTCTTCTCTGTCTGTCGCCGTGTTTATCTATGTAGTTCCTGCAAGTTTCTTCAAATCGTCCGCCCATTCATTCCTTTTCTATTTGTTAGCTTTACATGTAACATTTGTCTTTTCATTGATCTTTGGGCTTTTGTTACTGTTTCCATGTTTGATGTTGTGTCCAGGTCTGGAATTCATAAGTAAGTACAGGATGGATACACCGGTTATACATTTTCGTTTTGAGGTACTGAGGATATTTTTTATTTTTTAATATGTAACTTAATTTACCAAATGCTGAATAATTTTAGCGGTTTGGATTATTTTTTTAGTTTACTAATTTGTTCCAGGTATATTCCCACTATTTTTTCTTGGTTTATTCTCATCGTGATATCTTCATCTCTGTTTGCTATGATTTTAGTTGTAGTGTCAGTTCTTCCAGCATTTTTATCAGTTCTTCTTTATTATCTGTTACTAAGGCGATATTATCAGCATATCTTAGGTAGTTCGAGTATTGTCCGGTTTCCCCAATCTAAGTTTTTAAAAACATCTTCAATACAATAACGAGTAGTTATTATTTATTTAGTACGCCACGAAGAATCAAGAATATTTAAAAAAAATTAAATCTGCATTGATTGATCAGGTCTCTTTTAATTTGAGCTCTTCTTATATCTGACCATCAGGAGAAGATAAAAATAAAAATAAGGTGTTTGCTTTTTTAGTCGTAAGTGAAGCTCAGGCACTAAAACAAATCTTTTCGAGGTATAAATAAAGCCTATAGAAAAGAATAATTAAAATACCTAAGAGTGGCTGCAGGATGGTGTCAGAGAATTTAAAGAAACGTAGAATATACTTGTGACGTACCTAATAAATATAATTAAATGCTTACTACTAATATTATAAACAAAAATTAACTGCATAATTTCCATTGAAACTTATTGGATAATTTTACTCGTTATTTACCAGTGAAATTATTAACAAAAGGCTTTCATAATGATTGCCCCGTTTGGTCACTTTTGTCGCGCAATATATCTATGATATTATCGATAATTTTTAGGCAGGCGTGGTGTTATCCTCGACAATTTTAAAACAGCTTTATAACTTACCGTCAAATTTGAGTTATTTATTTTTGAATGGGGTTCATAAAAGTAATTATTTTTACTCGCAACGAATTGACCTCACCCTTCTTTGCATTGATCTTGTCTAGAGGCCCTGTTGTTTTTAATACATCCTTATACTTTGCCAGAAGTGCAGAGACTTCTCTAACCGATTTGATGGCGGACAGTGCAGTTCTGTGTCTGGTAGAATCTAGATCTGGCTTCAAGATCTTTAAAGATAGGTTACCTGGTAACTTTCTGACCATTCAGAGCGAGTTGTTAAAACGCGGGAAATGACGTCACACGGAGTGTCCATTGAAATAAAATTTTAATATGGTAAGAAATCTTCAAGTTTCTTGTGGTTCTTTATTTATAATGTTATTATGTTTTGTTATTTTTCTAAGAAGTTCTAACTCAAATATAAAACTTACCTTATACCAAATATCCCAAAGGCATAATGTCTTAGGAAGCTTTTAGCTTGTAAGTCCGTTAAAATAACTACAAGTAGAAAGTATAAGTAAACTAGAACAAGTATTTACAGTTTTTAAATAAATATATGCCGAAAAAACACCACAAATGTAAAAAATAAAATATCGAATATTAAAATTACTTAAAAACACATGTAAACAAACCGCTGTAATTAAATTGTGGCACTTTAAATGACGCGCTGTCACCTCTCACGCCGCTTCGACCATAGAGTTACCAGGCAACTTATCCTCTACAGACCTTGATCTGGCTTAATCTCTCTGTTGAGTTCTAGGTTGTGCTTGGTGGAAAATGATGAGCTTTCTACGCAGCCAACGATAAAGACCAGCCATGGCGCGTTATAAGCAAGTCGGCGGTCACGTGATCTTATGAGTCCCAGGATTCTTATTGTATTGCTTAATATATTATATGTTTTTACACAATTTAAATAAATTAACAAAACATTTTTGTTCTTTTATAGGCAAAAATTGAAAAAAATATTTTGCTGATATATGTGTTTATTATGGATAAAAGAACTGAATCTATAAAATAAAAAATTATACAAAATTTGCACTCTAATATCTTCAGGTACATAATATCGTTAGTAACTTCAAATCTATACAAGTCTTTCAAAATAGGACATATCTAAGCTTTTAGTTTTTTAATTTTTCTTTGAGTGTCATCATCTTTGTCTGAGTTCTTATTCAAAGTGTTATTAGCAGACACTAAATCATTGTGGTTTTTAATAAAATTATTTTAAAAAACTTTACATGCCCTTAAATTAATTTTTTCAAGCTTTGACAATAGTTTTTCTCCACAAAAACACTAGAGTTATCTGAAGAAAAATTTTCAATGTAAAACATTTCACAATAATTTATTAAAAAGAAACAAGTAATTTTGTGAATAAGTGAGATGGTTTTCACATTCAATGAACTGAATGTAGTGGTCGTCAATAATTTTTTGAAAAATTACCCAGCACAAAGTTTAATATATATTTCATTAAAGTGTAAGTTAACTACCAACTCATGTTCTTTTAAAAGCTGTATCTTACTTTTTAAATATTTCACACTACTAGAGAGATTACTATCTGTTAACAATATTTTACAAATCAGTTTTTTAATATTGCGAGGGTGCGGAAGACATATTACCTTAGAATTGTAAAGTGACGTGTATGTGTACTAGATGACTGGATAAACAAAGATGAAGCCAACATTAAAGTGTATCCACCATATCTTCGATTCTCAGGTTACCTTTTCAAGAGACCTAATTGTTCAATAAGAAATGACAACTGAACACATTTTTCACTCTCACTATCGAAAATGTCACTAAGGATGTCTATTACTTGATCAATCTTATCGAAGATCTTATCTTTTACCACTTCTTTCCCGTTTCCAACATATTAGGTTTCAGTTTTATAGTTGGACCGACAAGGAAAACACCAATTACACGTTCGCGGCATTGTTTATCTTATAGGTATTTTCTTTATAATTTACTCATTAGCCATTAATTAGTTTAACGCAGCCCACTACAGTCTTTTTCGTGGGCTGCGTTATTTTAATAACTTTGATAAAATTCACATAAAATTCGTGCCCGAATTAAAAACAATCGACGTAAACAAACATACCAAAACTGAAAACACATGTTTTATAATGACAGCGGGCCGTGAGGCGTTTTTTTGTGAGCCTCCTACGGTCTCACGGTGATATTTCCGCGCCCGGGCCGGTCTGTCTCGTGGGCTGCGGCTTTCTACTATCTTTTAACTTCTTTGGCAGACAAGCAGGGCTGCCTGGTAAGGCCAAGAAAGCAAGCAGTTAAAACCAACAAACGCTTGAGGTTGTCCTTTCTTGAGCGCAAACATAAACTTTAATAACGAGCTTGAAAGTTTATGTCATAATTAAACCCAAGGGAACCTGTTAGGAAGCTCGTTCTTTGTTTGACAACTAAAAAACGGATTGCGTTTCATACTTATACACGTACGCGAAGCTTTTAAGAAACTGACAAGATAATTTTTATCAGCACAAAATATGTGTAGAAAATTTTATACTTTACAACTTAAAATTACCTTTAGAAAGTCACAAAATACGTTGGGTTCGGTTCGGTCAATGAATACTGTGTATTCATTGCCAAAATTAAAATTATTTCGTTTCGTAATTTGAGCGACGTCTGTGGAGACCGCTATAACTAAAATAATCAATATAGGGACAATTATAGGGAGGGCTTGGGTGCCCTTAATATAGCTGCATTTCTTATAGAGTTGTGTATTCATTGGTTCGATTCAGACAGACACGGATTAAGACCTTATAAATTAGCATTTTAGACCGGGTTTAAGTATCAAGCCTATAGAATTGATTCCGACCGGTTTAAGTGTATTTTTTTTACTACTCACTGGTCAAATAGCTGCATTTGGTTCACCCGAATGTGCAATATGATAGTAAGCATTTCTAAGTGAGTTTCATCTCATATAAATTTAAACTAACTTTAGAAATAAAGAAAAACCACTTAACGAAATGTAATTTTTTGGAAATTTAGTCCGTGCAGTCGTAGGATTCCCGTTAAAAATACTCTCAAATTGTAGTACCACTAAGGTCACTCATCGTAAAGCAAGCTTTACAGGTAGCGAAGCCCGACTTTGATTTTCTATTTTTAGGTTATAATTTTTGACATGTTTTCCTCGGT
Organism: Aspidapion aeneum; assembly: GCA_963576565.1. NCBI lineage: Eukaryota > Metazoa > Arthropoda > Insecta > Coleoptera > Brentidae > Aspidapion > Aspidapion aeneum. The sequence continues at coordinate 14,772,464 of OY755043.1, forward strand.
TTCGCATTGGCGGCTCGTTCTTATTTTAAAAATGTGGCCTTAACACAGTCTTAGGATCTATTTAATAATGATACATTTTCAAGATAGTTTGCAGCATAACTTTTTAATTCTAATTACATAAATATATATTAAGGTACCTTCATACTGTGTAAAACAACAAATAAAACCGAACCGTTCATGCGAAACCGAGAAAACATATAATAACCAAAAAATAGAAAGCCGGACGTTGGCTTCGCTTCTTATAAGGCTTGCCTTTACGATGAGTGTCCTTAAGTACCACCCCTGAGGGGTGGTTTAAAGTTTGAAAAACAGTAGAAATAATCCATAACTGATAAAAAAAGATATATTAGAATCCGTTTTCAATTACACATCCACCAAAACAATCGAACATCGGTTTAATGACACGGACTTACACCGTTTTTATTCGACATTTCCTAGTGACGTTCGGAAGTTTAAATATGGCTACCATTTTTAAACCAAAATATTATATTATTTTTATTTATTTCTGACCATTGTGAGGAAATAATGTATTTGTTACAACGAAAAAAGATGACCCATATCGCAAGGTGAACAATTTATATAAATATTAAAAACTATTGCATTCACGGGAAAAATAAGTTAAACATTCAACCAAAATCTAGACTTGTAAACCTAGGATTGTAGCACTGTAGACCCTTTAGTAAATACTGGTGTCAAAGTTTGGATTTGACCAAAGTTAAAGTGGTAAATCCAAAATGACTGCCGTCCCGTTCTTGTTTCAGTTTGACATTTCGTTCATTGGTTTTGAAATGTCAAGTGCTTGTCAACTGTTTTTTATCTTTGTTTGTGATTTTGTTAGTTTTTTAATTAAATTTGGGATGAAATCTAACGATCGGAAACCATTCAGGGTCTTAAAACATTCGTTTTTCCACTATAGTTGAGTATGTATATAAGGGACACCGCGTCATAGCTATGGTAAACCAAGTTTTGCGGCAAAATCTTTGTAAAGAAGCCCCAAAAAATTGTTGTTTCACTTTGTACCTGCAGTGTGCCGCTTTATATGTCTATAATAAAACACCGAGACCTTTTAAAGGAGATATAAAATAGGTACTTACCTAATAAGTAAAGATCCGAAACATAAAAGAGGATCCAAAATTAAATTAAAATGTGCGCAAATATTGATTTAGTTGCAAAAACGGTAATTTGTTTTGTAAAAAGTCGGTCCCAATTTGTTTGACATTAAAACAGTCAAAACAACAACGAATAGAAAACGTCATAGCCCGGCTAAATCAATATGTTCGTAACAACCAGACAATAGTATATATGTTCCTTTCTAATAAAATCGTTTAGAAGAAGACATAAATAAAAAGCAAGTAAAATAGTAAGCTAATGACTAATTAGTGCAGTGCCTCGTTTTGGGAATCAATACCAATAAAAAAATTACAGGAAGTGCGGGCCACTGTATGTACCCCTCTACTCCCTTCCCGCCCATCACGGTTTTAATGACGCGGTGCCACTTTAATACAACATCAAGTATAGAGTAGGGAAAGTCCGAGAGTTTTTTTTTATTTTACAACAAAAAAGAATTATAGCAATAACTGACAGTCTCCGCAATTTTAACAAGGCCAGGATAAAATCACATTTTCCATGGTATCAAAGGCATAGACCCCACTATTTTTATTTTGGTTGGTTTAGAAAAGATGTACAACTTTGTTGACGTCATAGCGAAGGCTGAATTTCGTCTTGATGGTCGCGTCACGCCATATTTCAAAAACTATACAGTTTATCAACAAAAGCACCCAGTTGCAGTATTGTGGGGCCATAGAGATACAAAAAAAACCACACCCTGGGTTAAGATTCGGAAAAACGTCATTTAGCGAACTTTACGGTAGGGAATCCCATAAGACCAAAATGACCAAACTTTGAAAATTCATATTTCAAAAACTATATAGTTTATCAACAAAAGCACCGAGTTGCAGTATTGCGGAGCCATAGAGATACGAAAAAACCACACCCTGAGTTAAGATTCGGAAAAACGTCATTTAGCGAATTTTAGGGTAGAGAATCCCATAAGACCAAAATGACCAAACTTTGAAAATTCATATTTCAAAAACTATACAGTCTATCAACAAAAGCACCGAGTTGCAGTATTGTGGGGCCATAGAGATACGAAAAAACCACACCCTGAGTTAAGATTCGGAAAAAACGTCATTTAGTGAATTTTGCTGTAGAGAATCCCATAAGACCAAAATGACCAAACTTTGAAAATTCATATTTCAAAAACTATATAGTTTATCAACAAAAGCACCGAGTTGCAGTATTGTGAGGCCATAGAGATACGAAAAAACCACACCCTGAGTTAAGATTCGGAAAAACGTCATTTAGCGAATTTTACGGTAGAGAATCCCATAAGACCAAAATGACCAAACTTTGAAAATTCATATTTCAAAAACTATACAGTTTATCAACAAAAGCACCGAGTTGCTGTATGGTGGGGCCATAGAGATACGAAAAAACCACACCCTGAGTTAAGATTCGGAAAAACGTCATTTAGCGAATTTTAGGGTAGGAAATCCCATAAGACCAAAATGACCAAACTTTGAAAATTCATATTTAAAAAACTATACAGTTTATTAACAAAAGAACCGAGTTGCAGTATTGTGGGGCCATAGAGATACGAAGAAACCACACCCTGAGTTAAGATTCGGAAAAAACGTCATTTAGCGAATTTTACTGTAGAGAATCCCATAAGACCAAAATGACCAAACTTTGAAAATTCATATTTCAAAAACTATATAGTTTATCAACAAAAGCACCGAGTTGCAGTATTGTGGGGCCATAGAGATACGAAAAAACCACACCCTGAGTTAAGATTCGGAAAAACGTCATTTAGCGAATTTTACGGTGGGGAATCCCATAAGACCAAAATGACCAAACTTTGAAAATTCATATTTCAAAAACTATACAGTTTATCAACAAAAGCACCGAGTTGCAGTATGGTGGGGCCATAGAGATACGAAAAAACCACACCCTGAGTTAAGACCAAAATGACCAAACTTTGAAAATTCATATTTCAAAAACTATACAGTTCTGACTTGCCGACCTTTGAGGAAACACATGCGTCACATTATTGCAGGGCCTCTAGGATAAACAAGACCAAATATTATTTATTATTGATGAACGCAATAAGACATAAAAAACCTTATCGAACCATCCCAAGAAATTTTGAAACAAATCAAGATATAACGACGACGTTTGCTCGGAATTCAAATGGCTAATTAAGAATACTAAAACTGCGACTAAATTGTACTAATATTGGCAATATCATTGATTAATTCAAGGCTAAGAAGGCCATTAAATTCGAACAGATTTGGTATAGAGTGATGCAAATACTTTGGATTGAAAAAACGACACAGGACATCATTATTAATCAATAAAATTTAATGAAAAATGTGTAAAAAGTGTGTTGTCTTATAATTTTAATTATGAAAGACCGAACCGAAGCAAACCGCAAACTTATGGTATGACTTTTATAGGGTTTTTTCAAATGCTAACTTGTTGTAAGATTCAGTAATTGGTGACTGAATCATTAGTTTATTTAAAGTTAAATTGCAATACTTTGCTTTCTCCATTATGTTTTGTGCAAATAAAAATATGGCAACAGAGCGACTTGTTTTTAGGCAAGTTTTCAGGATCTTCGCAATTTCTGTATTTAATTAACTTGTGCTACTAACATCAAATAATTTTATTAACTTTCAAAAACACGCAGTGTAACTTCAACTTTTTATTTATTATTATTTACATAAATTCGATAAAACAATTAAAAATTCCTTCAATAGTCGCCATCGCGATCACAGAAATGGAATTAATAATTTTATTGCCTTTGCACATTGTTACAAATTAATACCGAGCAACATGCAAGTCCTGACCCCTCGCCTATGATAGTTGTGGTTTACAGACAGCCGTTACACATTGTTTTAAATATTTCGGACACACTGTGTAAAGTTTTTCATTATGTATTCAAGAAGCGTTTATTTAATTCAAAACACGTTTGGCCATATCGCAAATCTACAAAATTTAAAAATTGATGCGCAATTTATTGTTTTTAAGAAAGACGTAAATTCCCAAGGGTTGTGGAAAACCTAATATAATTTTCTTAGAAATTCATTTCAATAATTTTAATGCAAGTAAATTAATTTTTAATATTAATAAAGTAGATTTTAGCCCCCCAGTAGAATGCCTATAACATAGCAAAAACGAAACAGTAAGTTTTTTACCGAAAAAAAAATACAATTTTAGGAGTCAGGAAATAAATTAAAAGTTTTATAATTTGTAATTAATCGCAACTCAAACTTTATGTAAATAGAATATTGAGATACTTAAATTTGTTTATTTTGCCTCATTTGTATTTACTCGGTATTTCTGTTTATCATTCTTGTGTCTCAATACTTGTCGAATTTCTGACCTGGAATCTAAAACAGTTTTGTGGGTCCTCGACGTGATCAGATTTTGGAACATTATAACTGATAATTTTTGGCTTTAATGAATAAATAACTCAGGATTAAAAGAATGAAAACACAACAGTGTTCAAATGGGTATTTTTGTCCCCACAGTATTTTTTTAGGTAGACTGGTTTCGCATTACAGCATCCTCACTACCATGTAAAAGTCCCATTTGCACACTTCTGTGTTTTTAATATTTTTATCCTGAGGTATGTACCCCACATAGAGATCCTCCAACATTTGATAAATAACAATGAATTTTGTATCAGAGGATCGTAATTGTCAAATTATTAAGAAAATAGATACTGATAACAATAGTACAGATAGAGGTTATTGTAGAAGTGGTTTAGAAAACAATTTTAGAGAGATATTGGTCAGTTATCACACAATTAGAATAAGAAAATATATAAAAGAACATTTCTAAACCAAAATTTTTTACAAAGCTTAAAAACTTGATCACTAGACGATAATAGAATGAAGATAATTAGAAAAAAATTGTTGAAAAATTAATTGACAAAAGAGTAAACATTATCTATTACTGAAACAAGCAGATAAAAATCAGTAAAAAACGTAAAAATTTTGGCAGAAATAAAAACTAAAAAAACTGGAAGACGTTTTCTCGAAGTAAGTTTCCCTTGTTTGCTCACAAATGTCATCTGAACTGGCATTAGTTTCTTCCCATTTGCAGAGCTTTTCTTAAGATAGCTCTGATAAAAAATCAATCAAACAAGAGAACCAAGAAACCTTTCCAGTACGAGAGACCACATGTCTAGAATTGAAGAGCTCTCTGTGAATAATACCGTCTTGTGGTCCAGCCATTTGTGCAGTGACTACATTACAATAATCAGTTTCATTTTCAAAAACACAATGCTCGATTGAGTCTGCAAAGGCTATTAGTATATTTGTAAAGAAATTGAAGATTGATCCAAAAATTCTTGAGCACATAATGTCGAGCCTGAGAACTGACTCCGAGAATGTCTTCTTCAACTAAAGAAACATTTCACTAACGTTATTTCCTTAATTAAGCTATCGCCATTATTTTTAAATAAATTCCGATTAGTAAGAATAATTTATTGGTTTTAAAAGTTTTACAATAATTGACGATATAAATGCAATTTCATACATACATGGTTAAGAAATGTTATATTATAATAATAATGATGCAGAAAAAATTGTTTTAAAAAACATTGTTCAGAAAAAATTGTATTTAAAGGCGGTGGTGGCGCATGCTGTTATTGTTGTCGTTGCAGCCGAGGTTGTTAAACCTATAAAACCCGAGCTCGAAGCAGATTTTAATAATAAAAGCCAGTTGTATCGTTTGCTCGTTAAACATTGCTCCAGAAAGATTGACCCAAGTAGAACGTTTACTTAATGACCATGTTACAGTACATCTTTATGCAATAGTGATGCTGGCCTGATGTAATTCTGTAGAGATCAAGTGTTCTGGGAAAGAGCGCGGTCGTGTAATGATCTCTTGCGCGCGGCGGGATTAAGACATTTAGTTATTTATTCGTGGCCATGAATAAGGCATTGAATCAAAAACGCTGCTCGCCTACCTTTGCTATCGGCCAACAAATCGAAACACACGAAGAAGTATCTTCTTCTTGGCCGATCCGAGATGTAATCTCACCTCGAATCATTTATCTTCTCTTTCTGCTTCAAGAAAATAAAACAGGCAGAATAGATCGTCACAGAACTATTCATACAGTCAAGTGATTAGAGCAGTGGTTCTCAAACTTTTGTAGAGTGAGGAACCCTAAACCTTCCTTTTTTTCTAGGAAACCCCTACCCTAACTACTTGAATATAAGACATAATGTTAAGTTTTGTGTAAAAAAATTCGACAATAACACTACTTTTTAAGCTTCAAAATAAAGACTTACAACAACTGTAAGAACTAAGTAGGTATACGTAATATATTAATAACTCGGAAACAGTAAAAACACTAAAATAAGTATTAAAAATGTTTTGTTATTAATTTTTTAATGCGATGGATGGGCCTGTTTGTTTGAGACAAGTTTCTCAATATCGGGTTCAATGTTTGAAAGTTGTATGCGCCTATCTGCTTCAGGATTTAGTTTAGTTCTTAAGTCGGTTTTTGTCAGAGCATACTTTGAAAACCCTACTTTACAACGGTAAGTTGTAGGAAAAGGCAAAAAATTTTTAACAGCAAAATTAGCTAATTCTGGATATTCACTTCTAAGCTGAGCACAAAACTCCAAAAAAGTCGCCAAATTAAAAGTAGTTTTAAGATTTCCATCGGCTGCAACATCAATTAGTTGTTCAGTTTGTTTAACAGTTACAGTTTGATGAGCTTTTTCGACTGAGATTGAGAACGGATTGGGAACCCAATCAAGATCCTCTCCTTGCCTTGGAAAATATTCTTTGATTGAAACTTGCAGGTTCTGAAGATGTGTTTGATTACGTCAGAAGTGATTTTTGCTTATAAATGGACTCTTTGTCTCGAACACAAAATCATACAGTGTAGGAAAGCACCAAGTCACTCCTCTATTTAGACAGGATTCCCAAAACTGTATCTTATTTAACATAGCCTGGGTTTTGTCATGAGATATCTGTGACAGAATTTCCCTGAAGTGATAAGTTTAATTCATTAAAGCTTGAGAAGATTGACATTGTTACCACTTGACATCAGTTATTCTTGATGATAATTAAAATGAAGAGTCAGTAAGAAATATCACCACCTCATTTCGCAGATGTTTGGTTATCTTAGAAGCGATTTTTGCCAATAATGGACTCTCTGACTCGGATACAAAATTATGAAGTTTTGGAAATCACTCAATCACTCCTCTATTTAGACAAGATTTTTAAAACTCTATTTTATTTAAAATAGACTGGGGTTCCCTGAAGTGATAAGTTTGAGAAGATATGGGCATTATATTCCAAACATTGTTACCACTTGACATCAGTTATTCTTGATGACAATTGAAATGAAAATTTTTTTATTTTAATAACCCAGTTTGAGAATCGCTGATTTAACCGAACCAAACTCCAAAGGAAGTCCTGATTGCGCCTTCTAACCACTTTATTATTGTGTCTGTTTTAGCTCCGACTTTGGAGCTTATTAAAATTCTCTTGATAAAATGGTAAAGTCAAAGAAAACATCCGCCTTTTCTAGTTGGCATTCTAATACACACAGTTTTGATTTTTTTATAAAGCAGGAAAATAATAAAATTAAATAAGCGCCGCAGGACAGAGAAGTTAATAATGTTAAGGTATTCTGAAAATTACCTTCCGGAATAACAACACCGACAAAGTCATAATAAAGTTAACGAAGAAACATAATAATTAAAATAGAAATATACTGAAGAAATTAGTATGATACAAGTTCTCCTTGAAGTGGCTCAAAAGACTTCAGTTAACTCTAAAGAGGTTTTAATTGCATCGTCTTCTAATGACTTCACTTACAATTGTTACAATTTTAAGCTAAAAACTGGATAGCCCAAAAATCATAATGGTATTATGTTAGAAATTAAACAAGTAACAACGAACGACAGTAAACTCAAATTGTTTTTAAAAACATGATTAAAACGCATGATCTTATGTTAAATATAATTGAGTGAATTTATATTGTCATTATGCATTCGTTAACCCAAATTGCAATAGCAGATAGATTAATTGATATCTGCATAGACGTTGCATACAGCACAACTCGCTGGGTAAATACTAAGTGAAAAGGGTGACCTGATTACATCAAGTGGTATTTAACAAATGAATAGTTATGTGGCAAAAGACCAAAGTTTTATTATGAATAAAATAGTAATCTATAAACTAACAAAGACAGCTCTACTTTGTTATAAAAATTTGATTGACTTTCAAAGAAAAACAAATTAAACTATCGCATTGGGAAAAAATCCAAATGAAACAGAAAGATCAAGAAAAAATAGGAGAGAAGTAATTAACAAATAACGATAGCTTCTGGTTCAAATGCCATCAGGCGTTGGATCTGGAGTTGTTAGTATCCAAGAAAAAGTCGAGATTAAACATAGTCTCGGCCAATTGGCTACTATATTTCAGGCCAAACTCGTTGCCATTGAACTGTGTGCCCGGTAGATTATTGACCACGAATGGACCAACAGGACAATAAAAAACTTCTCTGACAGTCAAGCAGCCTTAAGAGCGCTTGATTCCTAAACGGTCTCATCGAGAACCGTGAGGAACCACAGAGATTCGCTGAATGCGCCTGGAAGCCCTAACAATGTGTCAACCAGAGCATTCTAGGCACGAGGGAATGAGGCCGCAGATCAAGCAGCGAGTGAAGCGGCATCTACCGAATCTCTCGGCCCCGAACCAGCGCTGAGGATATCATACAATGCTGCTAAATCAACCAAATTAAAATGGTTGGAGAATAGCTTCCAACAATACTGGATAAATATACCAGAACTGGCTCACTTCAAAGAGTTCATTAAAAGACCTTGTAGAAACCGAGCTTGGACTGGTTTTTTACGGGTTACTGTCGACTGAGAGTACCCATGCACAGAATGGGACTAACAGAAAAGTCCGAATGTAGATTCTTATATGGAGGATGACGAAACAGTCAGATAATATGTACTGGGCGAATGTCCAACTATTGCACGTTTACCTCAAAACACTTTTGGTAAACCTCAGATTTACTCAGAAGCTCTGAACAGTGTCTTACCCAAACTGATAGCCGGCCTTCTTGGAAGATTAGACATACAGTAGTGGTGAGAAACCACTCAAAAGTGAGCACATATGAATCATCATCATCAATTAACAATAAGACAAGAAACCTAAATAAAACTCAAAAGAATAGCTATGCCAGATCTTGCTACTCAGTAAACATTCTAAAACCAATTATTATAAACTTGTTTAATAAAGATGTTTAGGATCGTATTAAATTTTCCAGTAAAGTATGGAAAGAAATAGTTTTTCAAGAAAATAGTTAATTACATACTGCTAATTTAGCCAAATTTAATAGTTACATTTTAGAGATACGGAAGTTATAAATGGATTGATTACATCAATTCCTAGATCGTTTAGAAGTAATTGAGAAAAAGTCCTGAATTCAGTCAATAAAATCTTAATATCTATTACGAACCAGAGATGGGAATGTGAGGAAATAAATTTAGAAACCGGCATTTTGTTAAAAATGCCTAAAGCGGAGAAAAAAGCAATCGCAGAACCAATATTACCATTAACAACAATAAATCGTTATTTTATTGGGCACCGCAAGGCAGTTAAACTTCATAGAAATAGGAAGCTTTAAATTTCAATCAAGCGCAAATTACAACAAACGACAAATGAAACGACTTAAATTAAGATGAAACTAATCACAATTGCAGCGGCAGGAATGCGAAGCAGGGGGCAATAATCAGGAGATCAACCTCTTGAGATGAATAAAAAACCGCAAGATAAGGTAAATAGTTTATTTATTGAACAAGATATTGAGTTCAACTGTCAAGTGATTGTGTTTAATAACAAAATTTACGAACAGATAAAACAAGCCGAGATTAAAGAAAAAACCTAAAATATTGCAGCATTACATATTTAGAATTTTTGAACGAACAAATTATTAAGGTGAAGCTAAACCTCATAATAAAGGAATAAAAAACTAAAGATGAAAGCAGTTACCAGAAGATCAACCTTTAGAGATTAATAAAAATCCTAAGATAAAGTAAATAGTTAGTTTATCGAACAAGATATTAATTTTAATTGCAAAGTGATTGTGTTAATATTCAAACCAGAACAGAACAAAATAATTAAAACAAAATGAAAAACATATAAAACATGAAAAACAAGAAATTATTTTCTTATTTCCGCAAATCTGAAAAATCTGCAAATTGACGGATAAATTTTAAAAAATTCAGCATAAAGCACTTATCACTATAAAAATAAATAAATAACCAAACGATAATGTTAAAGAAGATAATCTGGGGGCACGGCAGTGCCCCGTCAAGTTCGCGTAAACTGCTGGACCATCTTTTCTTGAAAACTCTACTTCGGAATGAGCTAGAAAACTCAAGCTTTGCACAGTCGTAGATCTTCATAGAATTAACAACGCTTTCAACTTTCATCGACATCCATAAAGCTGTAGAGTAGTTACGAAATTTCAAAAAACGTCGAAATTGCCACTCACTCTCTCACTCAAAATTCTACTGTACTTCCAGACATGCTACAAAGCTGAAATTTGGCAGACTGATATGACCAAATCCTTGAAAAACCCCCAAAATTCTAATTAACTCCCTCCCTTATGCATGTAAAGGTATGTAAAAGTAGCATTGCCCACTTGCAGAAGCGCTAGAGAGCTGAGCTTTGGCAGACTGATAGGAAATATGATAAATCTATAGGAAAAAATTAAAGAACTCCAATATTTTAATTTGCTTCCCTCTCTTTTAAATGTAAAGTCATGTAAAGTAACATTCCCCACTTCCAGAAACGCTAGAGAGCTCAGCTTTAGAAGACTGATGTAAATATGATAAATACTATAGGAAAAAAATTAAAAACACCAAATATTAAATTTACTTCCTTTCCCTATAAATGTAAAGTTGGGTAAAAAAACATTGCCCACTTCCAGGAACGCTAGAAAGCTGAGCTTTAGAAGGCTGATAAAAACTATGATAAAACCATGGGAAAAAATTAAAAAACCTCAACATTTTTAATAAGGCATTGCAAAAGTTTTGAACTATATTCCGCATATATTACTACTTTAAAACTTACATATTATCAAAATCCTTTAAAAAAGAAGTGAAATCATAACAAAAACATTTCATGTAAAAAAGCCAAGTACACGAAAATGGTATTCCGTAAAAAGAATTGAGAGAGAAAAGTAAAGCCAAGTTCTCCAATACAAATTTCAGAATGAAAGGTTCTACTTTTAAACTGTTAATAAACTCGCCAATACTTGATTCACACTGATTTTAAAAAGATCTTTGGGCAGCTTTCCACAAATAAAAAAAATCTTTTGAATGAGACAAAGGGTCATTTTGCACCAATATATTGGAATGAGAGAGGGAGAGTCTGAGGTTTTCTGGCTTTCATATTAATCTTAAATCAGAATGTGCGAGAGCCTTTACATTCTTATGTTAGCAAAGATTTTGCAAACATCTATCGATCCCTTCTTTAGGTTCTTCTGTGTACAGTGCTATATTAGAATCAGTCGGTACACTATTAGCGACTTTATTTATTTATGTTTATTATTTATGTTTATTAACTGGTTTAGCATTATTGAACTAAGTAGAGTGGAACGGCTTGCTAGGGCACATATATGCATAATAAAACAATTTGTATACGAGCTCGCGTTGCAATATCTAATCAATTCGATTCAGGAATAACTTTTTGGAATCATGTTTTACCCTGATCTATAAATATACGTTTATAGACCAGAGTTTATAGCTTTCGATACCTTCCTGTTTTATATCATTTCTATCCCAATTGCATTTGGCAGTAAACTATGGTGATCGTTAAATATTTGGAAAGTAATGAAGCAAAAGGACAAACAAAAATATTTACTGATCTTCCAGTAGCACGAAGAACGCGCCTGACTTTCAAGTTGTCCTAACGACAACTTACCAACCATGCTTGAGAAAGAAAATATCACTGGTATGGATTCCAAATTACTCTGGTCATGAAGGTGATGATGATTGATGCTTCATATGTGAGTGGACCATGCAGCCCTTCCACTGCGAGCACCAGTGGGTCTATTGTGGCTCACTTTTGAGTGGTTTCTCACCACTGTATCTAATCCTCCAAAAAGGCCGGCTATCAGTTTGGGTGAGACACTCTTCACATTTTCTGAATCAATGTGAGGTTTACCGAAAGTGTTCTACTGACGTAAACGTGCAATAGCCGGACATTCGCACAGTACATGTTTGACTGTTTTGGTCATCCTTCATACAGAGTCTACATTCGGTCTCTTCTGTTAGTCCCATTCTGTGTATGGGTACTCTCAGTCGACAGTGACCCGTAAAAACACCAGTGACTACGTATCTCCTGTCTAGTAAGTTCAATGCCTAGCTAACTCTGGCATATATATCCGTTAATGTTGGAAGCTATTCTCCGATTTTAATATGGTTGATTTAGCAGCATTTTATAATATGCGCCGGGCTGTTCCAGCCGAAAAGTTCGGCAGATGCCGCTTTCCTCGCTGCTTGGTCTGCGACCTCAATTTTTTCGTGCCTAGCATGCCCTGGAATCCATACTAATTACACATTGTTGAAGCTACTAAGCAAATTCAGCAAATCCCTGCAGTTCTTCACGGTTCTCAATGAGACCGTATAGGAATAAAGCGCTCTTAAGACTTGACTGTCGGAGCAGATTTTTATTGTCCTGTTGGTCCATTCATGTTCAGTAATCCACTGGGCACACAGTTCAATGGCTACGAGTTTTTCCCAAACAAAATATAGTAGCCAATTGGCCGACGCTATGTTTAATCTCGACTTTTTCTTGGATACTAACAACTCCAGATCCAACCCCCCTGATGGCATTTTGGTCCCTCGGTTTACCAAAAGCTATCTTTATTTGAAAAATTGGTCCTGTTCTTTAACCAGTCCGCCCTCATCGGGAGAATAATGATATATAGCTTTTTGCTGTACACCGTGTTAGGCATGATGTCGGATATCATTCCTAGAATTGCATCCAACTTTTGTTCCCTAATTAGGGCTATTGATATCACTTTATTTGCCCTGCCATCCTGGTGATTGGCCCTTATCCTGTATGTTGCTCTTCGTGACTCCGCCTCTAACAAAATGTAAAGCGGAGGTAAGTTTAGTAAACACTCAAGCGCAGTCAATGCCCTGTCGTTGTAAACTGGTTAGTTTGGCCGTTGAGGTCCGTTGATGTTCCTTCTCGAACCAGACTATTGCGCCGTACGCAATCATTGGTCTGATGACTGTTATATATAACCAATACATTTGTTTGGTAGTGCCTCAGGGTTTTCCGCAAATTCTTTTGCACGTCCTTTGCGGGTTACCTTTTCCAAATGGGCATTCAAGGCAAGAGTTTTATCTATTGTGACCCCTAGGTATTTCCTCTCTGATGCAAATGGAATTCTTTCACAGTTAAGCTCCAGAGGAGTCAGGATATCTAGCTTCCTTTTACAGGTAAACGGTATAATAATTGTTTTGCATTTCATGAAGGTACTCTTATTGAGTCTTTGGACCAGTCTGATAGGGAAGAAGAATCTACTGATTTAATAGTATGTAGTGTGAAACCACCACAACTACTCCGATGAAAAATACCTCTACCGGCATTAAATTGTACTGATGATGATGGTTTGATGCTTTTGTTGGTAACTTATTGAAATAATGTAGTTTTCTTTCACTTTATCCAACGTTGATCACAAGAATATGGAACATCCTTACTTGCATCATGCTCTACACGGAACTATCGCTTGCATCCACCTGAAGATGACCTAGTAAGGCTAAAACCAGTTGTAAATTGGCATGAATTACTTATCAGGACGTGTTCCAAACAAGTATGATTCATATCCTTGTGATATATTGTTGGAGAAAGTGAAAACCACATAGTTTTAATAGTATGTTCTTAATTATAACTAACCCATTCTTAACTGTGGTAACATTAAAGTTTTTTGGAATGATAATTCGTAATCGGCAAAATATTTCTTAAGTGCCATATTTCAACTTCATTTGTTCGTTTAAATCAGAAGGCGAAAAAATAAACAGTTTTCGAGCAACAGAGGCGCTACTCGTATTTTAAGATAAATAGAACCAAGCAAACTTTACTTCTGGTCAATATTTGTCCCATGCTCGGTGATCCGATCCACTTTCAGATTATCTCTATTTGCCCAACCAACTCGAGGTGCTAAATGTTTGTCTTACATCATTTCACTTTGCCGTGCTTACTCTGCATGTGCTTTTAGTGTAAAAGCTCAAACAAACTGGATGGGAAAATATTTCGGAAGTTTATGGTTCTATGATAATATTCAGAGCGATACGGAAAAATAAATAATTAAATAAAAAACAATTTAAACAATAATCAACTGGTTTTTTGAAAAGCTGGAAAGAATCCATAATAATTATTCTACACAAAAAAGGCGATAGACCAGACCTTAAAACTATCGACCCACAATACTCCTCAATGTAATTTATAAACTTTTACGAAAATATTAACAGTTAGACTAACAACAACATTTGACGGATATCAAGCAAAAGAACAAGCAGGCTTTAAAAAAGGTTTCAGTACAGTTGACCACCTATTAACCATGAAAATCCTAATAGGACAAGCCAACAAATACAACAATGTACTAGATATTGCGTTTATAGACTTTGAACACACTTGCGATAGCATTGAGCACTGGGCAGTAAAATCATATTTAATTAATAGCCGAATAGATCACAGAGACACAAACTTAATAGTCAATATATATAGCGAAGCAAACACATCAATTAAAATCCACGAAGGAACCAAGCCAATCCACATAAGAGGTGTCAGACATGGTATCTAACCAATATCTCCTAAACTACTTAACCAGGTCCTAGAAGATGTTTTTAAAAACTAAGAATAATAAGCGGAAGATAGAATAAGCGGACAAAACTTGAACGACCTAAGATATGCTGAGGATATCGCCTTAATAACAGATAAGAAAAAAGAACTGATAAAAATGATGGAAAAACTGGATGTAGCAGCTAAAAATACAGGCGGACGATTTGAAAAAAACTTGCGGGATTTAGATGTATGAACGCGGCGACAGACAGAGAAAAGTGGAAGGGAAGATATTAGAAAAGCCCTATGTCCAAAGATGGATCGAAGATGGCTAAATAAATAGATAGAGAGAAACAATTGCTTGTGTTTTATGGCTAATACCAAGAGTCGCCAGCCCTGGTTAATAGCCCATCTTCCTCCGATTTAATAAAATGAGAGGTATTTTACTAGAATATTTTTTTTTATAAAAAAAGTGTTTTCAGGCACTTTTTTTGTTTACTGTTCCTTGTTTTCTTTTTTTTCTTCTTTTCTCTACATTCGGGCCGAATAGACGCGGAGGCAATTCGCTGTCGTCCGACGCCGCGAGGACAATTCGCTGCAATAATTTTTGTTTAATTTTAATCAAACTTGACTTATTTTTTCTTACATCATAGCTCCCCTGTTCACTTGTTGGGAGATAATGACATTCAAGCCTCGCCCATGGAACTCAATGGTTAAACCTAACCTTGGCCAATTGAGAGCAAACATATCCTAGCTGGTACAGACACCAACATTTTGCAAAAAAAATGTTTTCACAAAAAAAATTGTTTTATCGAAAATTTTACGCTTTTTTGAGAAAAAAAATTATTTGTGAAAATAATACTTTTTAAAGTAGTATTACCAAAAACTAATTAATTTTTTTTTAAAACATTTTTTGAAAAATATTTTTGTCTTTTCAAATTGATTTATACCTTCCAAATTTATTTCTACCATTGCTTATTCTTACCAAAATTCACCTCTGAAAAATTTATCCAGCAAACATCTTTTTGCCAATAGTCCTCCACCGGTTCTTCTTTGCAGTAGCATTAATGAAGACGCACAAAGTACATGTTTTTCAAAATTGTCTTTAATAGAATTAAAAATATTAATAGTTTAAAGAAAGGCTATATAATATGAAGGCTTGAACAGAATACTAAAGTTAACGAAAAGTTAATAGCATTTGTGTTTTTATCATAACATAAGGCTCAAACAGACTGAAATTGCTAGGAATTTCTTGTAGTACATTTCTTACTGCACTTTTTGGTTATCGTCATTCTGAGTTGACGCAGTTGCAATATGTCAACCCGTTATCTTTAACAACCATAACGGACGTAATTAGGGACATTTTAAAACGCTTAAAATTTTAAGTTCGCGGAGTAAACTGCTGTACCATCTTTTCTTGAAACATTTCAGCCCATATTTGACCTATCTAAAACTCTTCTTCCGAATGCGCTACGAAACTCAAACTTTACACAGTCGTAGATCTTCATAGAGTTAACAACCCCTCCAAGTTTTATGGACTACCATAAAGTAGAAAAGTAGTTACGAAATTTCAAAAAAGGTCGAAATTGCCCTCACTCACTCATGTATAGATCATCAAAATTCTATTGTACTTTCAGACATTCTACAAAGCTGAAATTTGGCAGGCCAATAGAAATTATGACGAAACCGTTGGAAAAAATCAAAAAACCTCAAAATTCTAATTTATTCTCCTGGGTTTATTCCATGTAAAGTTATGTAAAAGTAACATTGTCCACTTCCAGGAATGCTAGAGAGCTGAGCTTTGAAAGGCTGATAGGAACTGTGATAAAACCATAGATGCTTTAAAAAAAGAGTGAAATCATAACAAAAACATTTCATGTAAAAAAAAGCCAAGTACGCGAAAATGGTATTCCGTAAAAAGAATTGAGATAAAAGTAAAGCCAAGTTCTCTATTACGGCTGCAAATGACTCTTAGGCACAGTGCTAAATTGAACATAAAGAAGTTTGGGTGAAATAGCAAAGTTTAAAAAAACATTTCCAAACTAGTAAGAACTTTTCATTTTGAAATTTGTATTGGAGAACTTGGCTTTACTTTTATCTCAATTCTTTTTACAGAATACCACTTTCGCGTACTTGGCTTTTTTAAAATGAATTGTTTTTGTTATGATAAAACTAAATGAACAACAGGGTAATGACATTTTATTAATGTAAAAGTTTGATAAGTCCAAAATTCTGTTTTTTCACGATAAAAAATTACCGTCATTAACCACAACTATAACGAAATTGACTATTACAGTGACTGACCAAAAACACCGTAATAACCATAATATATAAAATAAACGGATAACAATCAGCAAATTAATTAGCTATTTCCAATATAAGTTTTTGCTAATATCTAATACCCTGTTTCCACCAATGCATGCCCACCCCGATTCATCAGGTGACGCTGCAGTTAGAACCGGTGCAAATCCATGGGCCATCACGTGATGCGTTTTTTGAATCGGGGTGGGCATGCAGTGGCGGAAACAGGATATAATTCCCAGCTGCCGACTGAAACCCAAGTCTAAGTGCATGTATTGAAGCGATAAAAAGCAAGCAAAAACTAGGAGCTTTCGTTTCTGAGATATTTACAAAAAACTGTTTTTAAGGTTGATGGAGTTCACTTAGAGTGTGCTAAAGCTATGAAGGTTTCAGATCCGTCGTGGATCCATTTATTTTTTAAATAAACTTAGTCTGGTGTTTTGAAATAATTTTTGTTCCCTTGTGACATAATTTTTGTAGTTTTTTCTTGGGTATAGGGAGTAAAAAAAGAAAAACCCTTTTTTTTTTTTAATAATAAATTTTTTTTTTAAAAAGTTTCAATACAGAAACGAAAGGGCAACAAGAGAAATCGGGTTTTCTTTTATTACTCCCTATATCTACGCAAGAAAAAACTACAAAAAATAAAATGTATTTTGTTTAACTCCAGACTCAATTACCTTTCGTTTGATATCACACACGCCATATTTTCACACATATAATCTCTAATTTTTGAAATCTACCCCCACCCTTTTATTTGGCTTGCGTTTGGTGCATTTTGTTTATTTTTAAATGGGACCATCTCGACCCAAGACCAAGCCTAGGTACCAAATTTCATTCAAATCGGGCAAGCGGCTTTTGAGTTATGCGGGTTGGTCGTTATAGACAGACAGACGGCGCGACAAAAAAGTTTCAAAATCATTTGAAACGCAAAGATATATAAACATTTTTGAAATCGGAGCAATTTTTTTTTGCTCGAAAAAATTAGGATCACTAAAGCTCACTATAGTAGTAGTGTGAGCTAAAACAACAAAAAATATATGAGCTTAGTTCAACAGGGTAATGACATTTTATTAACGTAAAAGTTTGGTGCGTCCAAAAATGTACCGTCATTAACCACAAAGTTAACCACAACTATAACGAAATTGACTATTACAGTGACTGACCAAAAACACCGTAATAACCATAATATATAAAATAAACGGATAACAATCAGCAAATTAATTAGCTATTTCCAATATAAGTTTTTGCTAATATCTAATTCCCAGCTGCCGACTGAAACCCAAGCCTAAGTGCATTGAAGCGATAAAAAGCAAGCAAAAACTAGGAGCTTTCGTTTCTGAGATATTTACAAAAACTGTTTTCAAGGTTGATGGAGTTCACTTATAGTGTGCTAAAGCTATGAAGGTTTCAGATCCGTCGTGGATCCATTTATTTTTTAAATAAACTTAGTCTGGTGTTTTGAAATAATTTTCGTTCCCTTGTGACATAATTTTTGTAGTTTTTTCTTGGGTATAGGGAGTAAAAAAAGAAAAACCGTTTTTTCTTGTGGCAACGTTTCGTTTCTGTATTGAAACTTTTTCAAGCCTCAGAAGGTCAGTTTATTATTGTTGTAGAAAAAGGATTTCAGCATTCCAGTTAGCTTGTAAAAACAGTTTAATTTTTAGTTTTAATTAAGCACTGGCAAAGTTAAAATTAATTTTATTTATTCTTGTTTTTGGTGTTTTGAAACCAGAAAAATTTTAAAAAGTTTCAATACATAAACGAAACGGCAACAAGAAAAATCGGGGTTTCTTTTATTACTCCCTATATCTACGCAAGAAAAAACTACAAAAAATAAAATGTATTTTGTTTAACTCCAGACTCAATTACCTTTCGTTTGATATCACACACGCCATATTTTCACACATATAATCTCTAATTTTTGAAATCAACCCCCACCCTTTTATTTGGCTTGCGTTTGGTGCATTTTGTTTATTTTTAAATGGGACCATCTCCACCGAAGACCAAGCCTAGGTACCAAATTTCATTCAAATCGGGCAAGCGGTTTTTGAGTTATGCGGGTTGGTCGTTATAGACAGACGGCGCGACAAAAAAGTTTCAAAATCATTTGAAACGCAAAGATATATAAACATTTTTGAAATCGGAGCAATTTTTTTTTGCTCGAAAAAATTAGGATCACTAAAGCTCACTATAGTAGTAGTGTGAGCTAAAACAACAAAAAATATATGAGCTTAGTTCAACAGGGTAAAGACATTTTATTAACGTAAAAGTTTGGTGCGTCCAAAAATGTACCGTCATTAACCACAAAGTTAACCACAACTATAACGAAATTGACTATTACAGTGACTGACCAGAAACACCGTAATAACCATAATATATAAAATAAACGGATAACAATCAGCAAATTAATTAGCTATTTCCAATATAAGTTTTTGCTAATATCTAATTCCCAGCTGCCGACTGAAACCCAAGTCTAAGTGCATGTATTGAAGCGATAAAAAGCAAGCAAAAAGTTCCTTTTACACATGTTTGCGTTTTTCTCTTCTCTCAATTAGCGGTCTATAAGATTTTATCTGTGCTATGCTGCTATCCAAGTGCAGACAATCGATCGATTGACAGCACAGATAAGTCTGTGTCGTCGTGGATATAAAAATAGGTATAGATTTTGCAAAGTCACTTGAATAACTCCAAATACGGGGTTCTATCGATTTCATGAAATTTTGCTTCATTCTGCCCTTCAAAAGTTATCCAAATTCATATAAAATCTTCCTGGTATAATTTCAACCATACCGACACAGAAGAGGCGCAGCTCTTTGTGGTCCGACGACAAAGTATTTGTTTTCCGACCGACCGAGCCCAGATGGATAGACGGCACCTGATTGGCAGATTTTTTTGAGATGCGCTTTTAATTGCTTTCGGGACCCCTTTAGTCGGCAGTATGCAGAGTTAGAAAATAAATCAGTGTCGTTTCTATAGGTGTAGGAATACAAAGTTTTATTATCTATTTTTATTTCTTTAGTTTATGCCATAATTAAATGAAATAATTTTCATGAGTATATCTACCGCCGCCCATGTCACTTTCTATAAAGGATATGCCGATGGTCGGCTTTTATCTTTGTTCAACTGACTTTGCAAAAACTATATTCAGTTGGTTTCTTATAAGTAGGTGTACTCACGAAAGTATAACGAGGTAATCATAACAAAAACATTTCATGTAAAAAAAAGCCCAGTACGCGAAAATGGTATTGCGTAAAAAGAATTGAGATAAATGTAAAGCCAAGTTCTGCAATACAAATTTCAAAATGAAAGGTTCTTACTAGTTTAGAAATGTTTTTTTTTTTTAAATTTGCTATTACAGCCAAACTTCTTTATGTTCAATTTAGCACTGTGCCTAAGAGTCATTTGCAGCCGTAATAGCCAAGTTTAGAAGAACCTTGCATTTTGAAATTTATATTGGAGAATTTGTCTTTACTTTTATCTCAATTCTTTTTACGGAATACCATTTTCGCGTACTTGGCTTTTTTTTACATAACATTTTTTTGTTATGATTTCACTTCTTCTTTAAAGGATTATTTAAGTTTTAAAGTAGCAAAATATGCGGAATATTGTTCAACACTTTTGCAATGCCTTATTAAAATCTTTGAGGTTTTTTAATTTTTTCCTATGGTTTTATCATAGTTCTTATCAGCCTTCTAAAGCTCAGCTCTCTAGCATTCCTGGAAGTGGGCAATGTCACTTTTACATAACTTACATATCAATTTATTTTAGTTTTTCAATTTTTTTCTATACTTTTATCATAGTTTCTATCGGCCTTCCAAAGGTCAGCTCTCTAGCGTTTCTGGAAGTGGGCAATGTTACTTTTACATAACTTTGCATTTATAGGGGAGGAAAACAAATAAAACTTTTGGGGTTTTTACATTTTTTCCTATAGTTTTATCATATTTCTTATCAGTCTGCCAGAGCTTAGCTCTCCAGCGTTTCTGGAAGTGGGTAATGTTACTATTACATAATTTTACATGTATCGGGGAGAGGAGTAAATTAGAATTTTGGGGTTTTTTGTTCTTTTCCAAGGGTTTGGTCAAATTTCTATCAGTCTGCCAAATTTTACCTTTATAGCTTATAGCAGTAGAATTTTGATGATCTATGCATGAGTGAGTGGCAATTTCGAAGATTTTTTCAAATTTCGGAACTACTTTACTACTACTACTGTAACAGGGGCCTGTGTGTGTGACAGTGGTACTGTCACCTCAAGTGGCCAAGGCTTAAATGTTGCAAGCTAACAACTTAGGCTACAACTTATATAAATTATAACTGATTAAATGTTACTATATGTTATTAAATTTACACGATCTCGAAAGGGAATTTGACGGTTCTTGGAGGAAAAGTATGCTATAAACGTTTTTCTCAAATGTATAACTAATGTAGGATAATCATACATACCTTTTCAATTTTCTTCTTGTAGCTTCACACTTTCACTTCTTATATTTATTAGTTGAATATCGACTTTTTACTACTATTAAACTTTTGTATTCAAATTTTTATACTTCTTAACCTTTTAGGTTTTATAAACCTTTTATAAATTTGTTGTAAATATATATATATATATATATATATATATATATATATATATATATATATATATATATATATATATATATATATATATACATATATATATATATATATATATATATATATATATATATATTTATCAACATCTTAAACGTTGATTGAATGAGTGAAACTATTCAATCAACTGTTTAATTTACTTAATATTACTATTTAGGTTTGGGATATGTTGATTAAATATGCCGATTTTAGGGCAACGAATGGTTTGTATATTGTTGTTAAAATAAACCATAAAACAGATAAAAACATTATTTCAAAACACTGGAAACAGTAATAAATAAAAGCTTTAAAATTAATAAACTCTAAAAGAAAAAACCAAAATAATTATGAATATTAAAGTTAACAGTTTTATACAATGTTAAAATAATTGATAAATTTCCCCAGTTGAAATAAAACCCCTCTTAAGAAGTGTGAATGAAAGCGTAACGTACCAGGCAAAGGCAAACTAAAGAGTAAACTCCCTCACGACTTTCGAAAGTTTCCCGTCTCAGTTAAAGCGACCCTGCGCTTGAAGGGACAAATATCTTGGCGTTGATTGGCTAGAATGCTACTCCCTTTCGCCTTGGCGAGAAAGAGATAGACTGCGCTTTAAGCGCTCCACTAAGAGACAAAATAGCAATGCAAGCCAGACTTAAAAACCCGTTAGAAAGTAAAATTACACAGTGTGTTTTTTTTTAAATTGAAAATAGTTTAAAATTTGTTTCCAGTTACAAAATAAGAATTATTTTGATGTTAGTGGCTCAAAGGACATATTAGCCAAATACAACTTTTATTAAAATACAGCGAACCTGAAAATATGCCTAAAAACAAGTCGCCGAGTTGCCATAAATTTTACTTAATCTTAACCTAGTCTTGCATATAATTAATGCTTGTTGATGTCAAAACAATATTTAATTAAAAATCTTTAAAAACTTATAAATGGCAAAAATACCATTTATGCTCCAATCCCGTTTTGTTACACTACTTTATGTAAGTCCATGAAACTTGGAGGGGTTGTTAACTTAATGACGATCTACGACTGTGCAGTAGGTTAAATATGGACTGAAATTTTTCAAGTAAAGATGGTTCATTCAGCAGTTTCCGCAAACTTGGCGGGGCACTACCGTGCCCCAGATTTTTTGGAATTGCTTTTATTCAGTATTCAGTCATGACGTAATAAAGATTTCTATCCTACATTGAGGTAATGCATTAATTATTATTATTTAGGTTTCATTAAAAATACGACTGGTTTGGGAGCAATCCAGCATTTAAATGAGATCAGACCGGGACCAAGTTTTGCTTAAAGTATGATTATTTGATAAAAGCACGTGCTATTTAGTCGCATTTTCAAATGAAGAGACTGTACCAATGAATAATAAACAATCCATGCTGAAAATTAACGTTGGTATGGACAATAATATAGACTGACCCAAAGAGCTAATTTCAGAACTCATAATTTAATTTCTTACTTACTTCTAAATCCAAATTATGACTCAGAAGAATCGAGAAATCGAACAATTTGCGCATACAAATCTTCAGATTACAGTGGTGCCCTATAATCGGTTTCACGGGCTGATTCGGACATTCCCAAGTCGGCCTTAACGTTTTAAGTAATTTCTTGGTCAAACAAAACATTTAAAAATATCATCAGCATAAAGGCATTTGAAATACGTTTGACCTAGGGCATGGTGTGCCAAAAAATCCACCTGTCTTCCTATTTTTAATATTTATTATTAAGTTACTAAAAGATTGATACTTATGTAGGAATAGTAAAATTTTTGTTAAAAAATTTTAGAGAAAACTAAATCTTTTTTTTTTATTTTTAGGTAAGAAATGCACCCTTCTACAAACCAACTCATCGTCTAAATATATTGGTAAGAGAAAGCCGAAAAAAGTGTTGAAATTCTTTTTCCTCGAAGATTAAGTCACCTCCAACGACGTCACAGTTATTGAGAGTGGCCAGTTGTATAATATCATGAGTCAATGACAAATAATTTTTTTGCAAATTCGTTTTAAATTTCAAAATTTTAGAAAAAAAACAACATTTGAACAAACAACAAACACTCCTAACCTTAAAGTTTTTAAGAAACCACGTGTGCTTGCCTGGTTACTCTGTGTGGTTACTTGTGACGTCAAGTAAAGCCAAGTTCTCTAATAAAAATTTCAAAATGAAAGGTTCTTACTAGTTTGGAAATGTTTTTTTTTTAACTTTGCTATTACAGCCAAACTTCTTTATGTTCAATTTAGCACTGCCCCTAAAAGTCATTTGCAGCCGTACCCGAGTCAGGACAATCAATATACATACCTTGATTGAGTCGTTCATTCTTTTGACCAGCCGTTTACGAGGATGGCCCAGCGAATTCTAAAATGGAATACAAATGCCCATAAATAGACAAATTTTTAAAAATGCCCGAGTCTGGACAATCAAAATACACCCTATAATCATGACATGTGTTCATCCTTTTGGTAGAACCCTGTATGTATAACATATTTTAAAGATATAGAGACGCGACAAACTTCAAAGTCAAATTTATTTAAGTCAAATTCAGAGCAGGGAAAATATCGGTCCTCTATACTCCAGCCTTGTTTAGAGAGAGACGCACCTTCCGTCCTTGTTAATTCATAAGTGTCGAAAAATAAAAATAAACGATTTTTGTCAAACATTTACAGGGGGGTGACGTGTCACTCACCGCTCATAACATAAATTATTATAGTGGCAAGAAAAAAACATAACCAAAAAATGGTAGTTTGTAACAAAACGGGATTTGAATATAAATGGTATTTGCCATTTTTGAGTTTTTAAATATTTTTAAATAAATATTGTTTTTGACATCAACAAGCATTAATTACATGGAAAACTAGGTTAAGCACAAGTAAAATTTATGGCAACACAGCGACTTGTTTTTTGGCATATTTTCAGGTGCGCTGAATTTTATTAAAAGTTTTATTAGGCTAATATGTCGTTTCAGACACTAACATCACATAAATGTATATTTTGTAACTGCAAAAAAAATTACCAAACTATTTTTAATTTTCAACACACTGTATAATTTTAATTTCTAACGGTTTTCTAAGTCTACGCATCTCTATTTTATTTTAACTTTGTATAAAGCTATTTGTTATTAGTAACTGTTTTAATATTTGCTTTTAAAGTTTATTTTAATTTTAAACCTTTTTATTATTGCTGTTTCCAGAGGTTTGTCGCGTCTCTATTTTTTTAAATATGTCATACATACAGGGTCTCCACTTTTGGCCAGCCATTCTAGAATGGAAAAAAAATGCCCACAAACGGACAAATTTTGAAAAGTGTCCGAGTTGGGACAATCAATATACACCCTATAATCATGTCCTTGGCGGGCATGGGATTGAGTCGTTCATCCTTTTGGCCCGCCAGTTTTAAAATGGAAAAAAATGTCCATAAACGGACAAATTTTCAAAAGTGCCCGAGTTAGGACAATCAATATACACCCTATAATCATGTCCTTGGCGGGCATGGGATTGAGTCGTTCATCCTTTCCATAAATGGAAACATTTTTAAAATTGCCCGTGGTGGGTCAAATCAAATCAAAATCAAATCAAGCTTTATTGTCTTATATAAAGTATAAAACTTTGTAGACAAAGCAAATACATAACTAATAATAATAATAGAAAAAATCATTTAAAAAATATAAAATATATAAATCCATCCAATAAGGTTTAATTATGTTGTTTGATTAATATATATATATATATATATATATATATATATTTTTTTTTTTAATTTACTTGTTTTTTTTATAATAATTGAGAATTTTAAGTTTAAAATTATTCCTTAATTGTAACTCTGATCAAGAAATTCGTTAATTGAATAAAAGCTTTAGTGATAAGAAAATCCTTGCACTTATTTCTAAATATGTTATACTTATTATTAAGTTTTATATTGTTTGGCAAATTATTATACAATTTTATACCGTTATAAATTATGGATTTTTTAAATAAAAATGAATGCGGTATAGGTAATGTAAGATTATTAACTTGTCTCGTTGAATAAATATTTTGGTTTATTTCAAAGTAATTTAGATGTTTATTTATCAAATTGTTTCAAGAATATATAAACAAGGAAGAGTCAAAATATTATTTTTGATAAACAAGTCTTTGCAGTGATATATAGAATTTACATTGCATAAATACCTAATTGCTCTTTTTTGAAGAATAAACACTGATCTAAATAAATACATTGAACATGTACCCCAGAAAGGAATACCATATCGTAAGTTTTGTATACATTTCTGCCTATCGATTTACCTAATTCATTTGTAATAATTTTTACACAATAACAACCCGAACTTAATTTTTTATTTAAATTATGAATATGGTTTTGAAATTTTAAATTTTCGTCTATGTTAAGTCCTAAAAATTTAATATTATCTGTAGTATTAATTTTATTATTATTTATATTTATAATTTGTTGAGATATTTCTTTAAAACCAATTAGATATGTTTTTGAAAAATTAAGGGATAGTTGGTTTGATTCAAACCAAGTTTTTATACAAATAATATCATTTTTTATATTATTCCAGAGAACATCTATATTTTTATTTTTCCAAAGAATAGTAGTATCATCTGCAAATATTGTAAAATAACCAGAAATTTTAATATTTAGTAAATCATTAATGTAAATTAAAAAAAGTATTGGTCCTAGTACTGAACCTTGAGGAACACCACATTGAATATTATTTTTATTTGAATTTAAATTTTTTATTGACACAAATTGAAGGCGATTACAATATACACTCTGTAATCATGTCATGCATTCATCCTTATGGCCAGTTGCTCTAAGATGAAAAAAAAATGTCCATAAACGGACAAATTTTCAAAAGTGCCCGAGTTGGGACAATCAATATACACCCTATAATCATGTCCTTGGCGGGCATGGGATTGAGTCGTTCATCCTTTTGGCCAGCAGTTCGCGTGGATTGGCCCAGCGAATTCTTATTGGGTGGTCTCTGCGGCGGCTCAGTCAGCCCGCGATACTGCAACCAGCAGGACTAATTTCGTCGGTTACATTATAAGAGCTGTCCTGTCCCGTATAGATTATTATTGAGCGGCCTGCCACAGGAATACTATCTGTATTTGCCGCGTAAATTAAGTTATTAAATAGTTAACAATCGGTTGCGTTGCGCGTTGCTCGAGTCCGGCGAAGATTATATAAAGTACGATAATATAGGGTGTCCCAGTCTTCTCCGCGTTTGGCTTTTGTGAGTTCATTATTTGTGATAGAACGAAAGTGTTAATTCACATCGATTGTAGAAACTAAAAGCGCGTAATTTGTTGATTTTATTATGCGAATCAATATATTGGTGAAAACAAATAAAATAAGATAGAGGAAAGGCGGGCAAAACTAGGAACTTAGGGCCCATCGCACCATTGCTTTAATTTTAAGCATGCCTTATTTTTAAATTTGTTGCACCGAACAAAAATCTCCTCTCCTTTGTTAAGATGCGACCACCTTGTGACCCAATCAGGCAACGCCGCTGTTTCAACCAAGCAAATTTTTAAACTATGGAAAAACAACAACACCTAGTTTTTCAAAAGCCATCAATTTTTCTGTGTCAAGTCGCCTTTAAAAATATATTTAAAAAAATAAAAGTTCTTAAATGATGATGATAAATCGAGATGGTGATACTCGATTTTGTGGAATTTGGGTGTCCTCGTCGGTGCAACCAAAGGACTAAAAATTATAGTGAAATTAGGGTAAAGTGTAAAGCCAGAGAGGAAAATCGTCTTGTTACATCATGCAGTGCAGTTTCATTTAAATGCAAGGGTTTTCTTACACTGGTCAGTACTATCCTACCCCTAGCGCTGTACATACCAGTTAACCCGAAAATCAGACGTACTATACTGTACTAAAAAGAGAGAGATAACTTTATATAAGTTATTTGTCTTCTTTACAAATATTTTTGTAATCGATATATTTTCACAAAAAAATTATGCCAAAAGAACCAAAATCTAGCCTTATCTTTTGCAATAAGTGTTTTCAAAATTATTTTTATTTTTTTAAAGATTTTTTTCAGTTTTTTTTTATTATACTTTATTTATCACAAAACACAAAAAGACAGCTTCCCTTTAATCACAACACTCTGCTCATTTATAGGTATTGTCAGTTACTATAGCTATGCCAGACGGGTAACATTATGTGACCAGCATCTTATCTTTAAGCAGCTCTTATCGAACAGTAAAGTCACGAAAAAAGGTGACTTGATTTTAACAATACTAAGGAAGGAATAAGTCTGCCTTTAATTTTGTTGCAACAAATTTTAAGAAATAAGGTATTCTTTATGCTAAGAAACGGAAAAAAGTCGGTACGATGGGCCCTTAAGGTTTAAAGTGGGATTTAGAAAAAATACCCCATTTTATAAAGCGTATTCAAAAGACATTGAATTATGCTGATGTTTCGACTATATTTTTAGTCTTCTTAGTCTTATAGTCAAAACGTCAGCATAATTCAATTATTCTCTTTTGAATACGCTGTCTCAACCTATGAACCTCTAGACCTGTATCTAACCATAAGGAGGATAATTAACTCTCCTCATTATTTTTTGCTTCAATATTAATTGACGTTTATTTTCGGAATTTACCAATATCGCACAAGCTTTTATAGTTCTGGAGCTATTAGCAGAAACCTATTATAATATCTACTATTATTATATTCACGATAACTAGTGGATCATATGGTTTTGCGCTAATAAAAATAAAATAGTTTAATAAATTCACATTTGCAAAATCAAATAATTTTTTTTTTGCAAAATGGTTTTTAAAATAACTTTTTTGGCATACTCTGTATAAAACATTAATACCAAAACACGCAACAATTGATTTTTTCTTATAGATGGTAAATTAACACTATTGCTCTATATCGAATAAAACTGTCGTAGTAACTCAAAAGGGCGTATCTGATTTTACAGTAGGACCTAGTTTTATTATTATTTATAGCAAAATACACCATTCGTCAGAGAAACCAAAATAAAACTAAGTTCAGAAATATATCAAAGATCTCTTTATTAAAAACGGAATACCAATAAATTCCGTAACATAAAAAAAACTTCCGACAAAAGCGCAACAAAGAGAAGGCTGGGTGCTGGGACACCCTGTATATATGGGTTCTAAGATAGGCGGTTATTAGTGGAAAAATTATCTTTCTAGAGGCTATTATTGAAGAAAGAAGATACCTCCAAAAAATTATAATTTAAAAAAAAACACATTTTAGGGGCATTTCTTTAATTTTATTTCAAACTAAAAGAATCGCCGAGAACCCAGATTTTTTGTATGTATGTTAATTGCCTTTAATTCGTTTATATGAATCTTATTTCGCTTTTCAAGAGTATATGATTTTTTTTCTTCAAAAATTGTGTCTTAGATCTTGTCAGATACGTAAAATTGATCCCTTTAGGACAAATTCATAAAAAACATATCAAAATAATAACAAATGCAACATTTATTAACTCTTACAACTCAAAAACTACTTGATTTCGATAAAATTTGGTAACTGTGCTGGGTTTTGCCTCTTCATTTAGTTAAGTAAGCAAACAAATTGGTGACAAAAAATTAGTAACCCCTTGTACCAAAAAATTTCATAAAGACCTGGTGACTTAATAGCAACCATGATTGTAACGATTTCATAGTCTTTGGCTTTTGATAATAAATAGTGCAAAAGTTGTGCGAAGAACTATATCCAGAATTTTCAAAAGGCTGTGGGAATGAAACACAATGGATTGCGTTTGAAAATTTGACAAGTAAGTTTTTTACTAGATTGTCACTGTCATTTGAATGTGTTAATATCACGGATGAAATCAGTGACAAAATGAATAGCCATTTGGCCAAAAAATCACTGCCAAAGGAGAGCGGCCATCGCGCTACAATTTCTGTTGGCAACACTGGAATTATTTAAAAAGATTTTACTGTGGTAGCATTGATTACTAAGAATGTCAAATATCAAGGAACTAAATCTTATTTTTCCACGATTCGATGTCTTAAAACGTCTCAAAACAAAGATAGACAAAACAAGATAAACAGGCCCTTTGGCAGATAAATCATACGAGATCACTGCCGATAGAAGGTCGACTGTCGCGTGAGAATTTCTGTTGGCAACACTGAAATTCTTTAAGAACATGGTAGTGTGGTAACACTGATTATTAAAAATGTCACTTATTATTTTCTGTTGTGTTTTGAATGTTATTTTTTGTGGCTAACCTATTTTTCCCAAGTTTCTTGAGCTTTTCAGGTGCTTACTTGCTTTATAGCATAGCAAAAAAATTGTGTTGTGAAATTCAGTGTTAAATATTCCAATCATTTAAAAGAATTTCAGTATTGTCAACAGAAGTTGTCACGTGATTGCAGAGCTCCATCCACATAATTCTCACAAGGGAATCCATTAAAGAGATTAGTCGCTAATATAGAGATACTACTATGTCGGTTTAGAATGTTTCTCTGTATTGTCCGACGCCTATTCTCCACCTTCTTCGATCCTGACAATCATCTTCTGTCAGGTTTTTTAGTCATTTTTCTTTAGATTGACTGTTGCCATTCCTAGGGTCACTGCATCCTGGAAGCCTGTAAGAAGACACTACGTCTTCGTGATGCAGTGACCCTAGCCATTCCAGTTTAGGACGCCCTCTTTCTCTGTGCCCTATTGGTTCCATTTGTGTTTTGTATTTTCCTGTTACGCGAGAAATAAATCTCTATTCCATACAACAGCGTGCTTTTCAGAATTGTTTCAAACATATATGTTAAATTTTACATTCCTTTTTATCTATATGCTCCATAAAATACTGTTAAGACATCCAATAACCTTTTTTGATTTTACTATTCTTTTTTGCAGTTGTTTACAGTCTGTTCCTGTCTTATCAAATGTGACACCCAAGTATACATACTCATTGCATGGAGATATTGTTTGTTAACTCACCTAATTAATTTGCAATACATAAGTACTGTTTTGTCCACGTTCACTGTTAACCCCCACTTTTGGTTTTCTGTCGTTAACTTTCTCATCATATACTCCATGTCTTCTTTCGTCAGCAAATTGTAGTCTGTATATAGTAAATAGGTCGTTAAGTTGTATTCCCATACCGTGTACTTTACGTTTCCAGTTTTTTAAAGCTACTGCGATATATATTTTAAAAAGAGTTGGAGAGATACAACATCCCTATTATACGC
Source organism: Aspidapion aeneum (assembly GCA_963576565.1). Taxonomy (NCBI): domain Eukaryota; kingdom Metazoa; phylum Arthropoda; class Insecta; order Coleoptera; family Brentidae; genus Aspidapion; species Aspidapion aeneum. Next base: position 14,803,463 of record OY755043.1, read on the forward strand.
CTTTAGTTACCAGGAATTCTTTTGACAGTCGATTTCCAATTTTAATTTTAAATTTAGACCCTTTGTATAGTTATTATATCACTTTTGTGTATGTCTGATTAATATTAGTTTGCTCTAACACTGTCTATAGTATTTCTACTGGAACGGTATCATATGCTTTTTGAAGGTCCACAAAAGTAACATGGGTCTCTTTATTTCTAGCACTCCTTTTCTCAATTACTTGTTTAAGACAAAAAACATTATCACTACAATAAGATCTGCCTGCACGAAACCCACTTTGCTCGTCTTCTTCTTGTTCATGAAAATCATTATCTATTAGATCTCGAACAATCCTTAGCCCATCTAGAGATAACTTTGCCAAATCACCATGCTCTTAACTTTCGAAACAAGTCCAAAACATCCATGTAAAGATCCCAAGAAAATTATTTAAACATATTTAAATTTGTTTGAAAAATTCGGTAAAATAAAAAATCTTTTTAATAATGGGTTTAAAATATTTGGAAAATAATAATTGCAATGTAACATTCTGGTGATGTTTTTTTCTGAAGTTCTATGGTCGGTTTTCTCATTAAAATATTCGAACTCTCGCGGTGACCATAAAACCGAATTCCTCGGGCCTAATTAAGAGCGCTCGCTCTGCGCATAGCTGCATACGTTAGCGCAGATAAGGGCCTATTAACACCTCGGGTCACGTGAGACACACCGCGTCCTTCTCTAGATCGTAATTGGCTAGCGCGAAGTCTGGCAAAAATAAGCTGGTAATCTCTCAAAATGATTTAGACTTCCGGGCTCAATGCTTTACGACTGTCATCCCTTGGTTATCTTCTAGATAACACGACATTTAACATTTCCGTGGCTCTCAGACTTGGTCTCTATGTGTGTGTGTGTGTGTGTGTGTGGACCAATCTTGTATTTGCGATGAAACAGCTGACGAAAATGGTCGTGATGGACCAGTTTCCAAAATAGTGGGGGCCGTGCTTCCATACACAGACAGATTAATGACATTAATGACAGTAATTTCAGCTCAACACTCAGCTGTTTTGGAACTGCTTGATGCATGCGGAAGTGATGAAAAATGTGTAAAAGGCATAACTTTGACACCGTGGAGAGTACGAACTGCTTTGGAATGCTACCTGCAGATTCATATTTAAATTTAATATCAAATGAATGTGATGAGGCTGCACCTATTGCTGAAGAAAGAAAGAAAGGAGCCTTTAGAACACTTTATCTTCATTCCGTTTGCTGTTGATAATTTCGGTCCTTTAGGTGATGAAGCAAAGAGCCTGATTTCAGAATTAACGTCTGATATTCCAGTGTTCTCGGCTTCCGTTTTAGGTACCATTTGAGAGAAAGTTGGAACACGTCTTAATTTTTAGTTTATTTATTGGTAATCTCACATTATTTGTTATTTTATATTCACATTTAAATTTTAAAAAGCTTGTAAGAGGAGCTCTTCTATAGGGGGCATATAACCGCAGTAAAAGCTGCCCACAGGTTTACCATGTTCATAAAATTCGGCTGATGATTCTTCTGCCTCCAAGTTTGAACAGTTTTTACTAGTCTTCTTGTTCCTGGTAGATTCCTTTGTGATGTTGTCGTCTAGTCTAAGGACTAATTCTATTTGGACAGTAGATCGTTTTGCACTCTTCTATGTTTGATGGGTGTGCCTCAAGGGTCGCATTTGGGCCCACTGCTTTTTAACCTGTTGTTGCTCTTTTTGCTGACGACTTAAAATATTCCTAAAACATGTAACCTGTGATAATCGTTATGCGCTGCAGGATGATCTTGATAGACTGATCCAAGACTGGTGTCAAGCTAATGCCATGGATCTTAATGCTCAAATGTCTGCAGTTTTTGAGTTAAGCTTGATGGAATTTTAGTAAAAGAAAAGTAAGGGATGTCAGAAGACAGGCAGCAAAATCAAAATGAAAACTAGCCGGTCATAATATCAGACAAACAGACGATCGATGGAACAAATGTATTATAAACTGGAGACCTTTGGAAAATAAAAGAAGTAGGGGAAGATTCCAAATGAGATGAAGAAGGCTAAATAGTAATTAGTTTCAATGTCATATTTTCTGACTAAATTTTTAAGCATTCGTAGATTATCTTCTTTGGTGGATTAACGAAAATATGGAGAACTATAATGTAAGAACACATGTGTTAAGTTCAGTCAAACCTTCGATTGATCGAAGGTGTAGAACACTCTATTCAATGAATCGGCAGTCACATTCGGCGAAAGTTCCTCTGATATTTAAAGTCATTTTAGTTGAAGATCGGGGGGTCATCTTAACTAGACTTAACTGTTCTTCGGTAATTGGCTACTTATTCTCCTACTCCCAAGCTTACATATAGGCAGCTGAAATGGTGTGTGTACGTTATCTGATGGTTGTAGCACAATATGGAATCACGGCACCTGGTTTCCTTAAATCAGATCACTAGCTTAGGTCAGCTTAGTTTAGATTCTGCTTAAGACAAGAAAGGTTTTGTTCCTTTATTACGCGTCTCCTGAGAAGAAACCCAGCAAAATATGTTTCGCTTTCAATGGCGTGTTCTATTAGAACCCCTGGTTTCGAATTTAATAATTTATTGAGATTTTTAATAATAAATAAGTACCGGAGAAAGATCATAATACGAGGGTTGTCTTTGAAGTTTTGCATATACATCTGGAATAAAACAGTAGATAACTTCATTGTTTCTTGAAGTATGCTCTACGAAAGTTAAAGCACTTTTGCTTGCGCTCAAACCAGTTGTCAAAGCTGTAATTCCACTCGTTTGTTGGTACTATCAAAATTGCATCCTTGAAGGCGTCGACTGCTTTTTCTGGCGACTGAAATCTTTGACCACGCAGTCCACTTTTGATTTTCGAAAAACTATAGAAATCGTTTGGACTTAGGTCGGGACTATTTAAAAATTCATTGGGTTCTTGTCAAACGATCAGACAGAAACATTCAAACCACTGTATATAGGAAACCTACACACACGGGACAGTACCTAAATTTTAAATCTAATCATTCTGTTGCTACAAAACAAGGAGTTATAAGAAGTTTGTATTTAAGAGACATAAATATTTGTAGTAATAATGAATAATTAACCACAGAAATTAACAACATTAAAAAGGACTTACAACAGAAAGGTTATTCCGAGAAATTAATAAACTCAACGATATTTAAAATTAAAAACAAACTAAATGTACCAAATTCTCAAAATAATAATCCGTTAGGTGTTATTAACATTCCATATGTTCAAGGGATTTCAGAAAACATAAGACGAATAGCTAAACACTATAATATAAAAACAGTATTTTCTTCGGGAAATACGATAAGAAGTTTTGTAACTAAAACAAAACCAGACAATCCCTTAAATAATAATAAGGAATGTATTTACCAAATACCGTGTGAGTGTGGTAAATCATATGTAGGTGAAACGAAACGCCCTCTTCAGGTTAGAGTAAATGAACATCTAAAAAGTACCCAATTAGGGGATATTGAAAAATCCGGTTTAGCAGATCATGCGTGGTCAAATGATCACAGGATTCAGTGGTCAGAAACTAAAGTTTTACATAAGGAGTCGCATTGGCGAAAACGAAAGTTTATTGAAGCTGCGTTTATAATGCAGAATAAAGAAGTTTTCAGTCAACCAAGCACGAACATACCAAACATATGGAAACCACTCCTTAAGGAAAACAGGCGTCTTAGGATTAAAAAGGGGGCGGGCCGTCACACCTGACTGCACACCAAGTAGTATAAGTAGTAGCCTAAAGACTAGATTGTTTAGTTTACACTTGATAGCGGTTAGAGATACTTACTAACTGAAACGTCGTGTTTTAAAATAAATAAAGACAATGGAAGTCCGAAATTTTATTTCTACACAATCATTGTCTACGAGTTTCAAACTATACTTCATTCAGGCACACTGTGAAGAGATGACAATTATTAAGCAGTGAGTTTTTCGGACATGGATGGCCATAATAATAAAGATGCGCTAAAATCTTTTTATTTCGTTTCATCAACAAATCGTAACTTTTCGCCAGAGGTGAGGACTTAACGAGTGTGCCGTTCATTCGTCGCGCAGATGGCGAAATTGAGTTATAAGTTGCCGTGCCAGCTATTCTGGAATTGCTTTAGTATCCTTGATTGCATCACCAATATAAAAACCTTTAGAGCCTCAAAGTATTGTATATGAGATAGATATGCTAGCATAACTTGCTGCGTCGATTTATAAGCACCAGAAAGAAGTATATTTTTCTGATTCTTAAATATTTATCTCTGTAACTTTGTAATAGGAGAAAAAAAATAGAAAAAGACAGGGTTAGAGCAAACTAATATCAATCATACATAAATAAGGGATAAAATTGGAAATCGACTTTCAAAAGAATTCCTGGTAACGAAAGGCTTAAAGCAGAGATGTTGTATATGATGAGAAAGTTAACGGAAGAATACCAAAAGTGGAGGTTAACAGTGAACGTGGACAAGACACAGTACTTATGTTTTGAAAACGAATCAAGTGAGTTAGAACTACAAACAATATCTCCATGCAATGAGTATGTATACTTGGGTGTCACATTTGATAAGACAGGAACAGATGGTAAAGAACTGGGAAAAAGAATAGTAAAAGCAAAAAAGGTTAATGGATGTCTGAACAGTATTTTATGGAGCAACGGATGAACGACGAAATATTACCAAAGCAGGTCCTAGAATGGCAACGAATAGGCCGAAGAAAAAGAGGGTGTCCTAAACTAGAATGGCAACAGTCAATCCAAAGATCAATGAGTCGAAAAAACCCTACAGAAAATGATTGTCAGGATCAAAGGAGGTGGAGCATAGGCGTCGGACAACGTAAAAAAACGTTCTAAACCGACATAGTAGTAGTAGTTTCGGTGACTGGAGATCTCATATCCATCGCTCTGGCTCTGGCTGTCCGTCCGGCTGTTGGCGCTATAACTAGAGAATGCCTAAACCTATTTCAGATAAATTTTACCTAAATGTCCAGGGTCATTTTGTAAAGCCCTATGGTTTTCAGCCAATTCCCAGTTTTTACAGGAAAGTTATGGGAAAAATTATCCGCAGAGAGACCACCAATTTATAGTATAGTATGTCTTTTCTGCATGCTTGTCTCGAAAAATCTGGAAATGTTCACTAAAAGTCTGAAAATGTCTATAAATATTATGACAAAGTCTCTAAACTAAACTCTGGACAGGTCTTGAAATTACTTTTAAAAGTCATCAGGAGATGTTCAGGAATAATCGAAAATAATCTGAAAGTCAGAAAAACTCTCGACGTCTGGAACAGTCTGGAGATGTCTTAGAGAAGTCTGGAAATATTTAAAAAAGGTCTACAAAAATTCTGAAAAACTCTGGAAAAGGTTAGGACCGGAGGTGTAGCTGAGGTGAAGCTGATTCTAGCTTAAGTGCAGCAGAGTGTAGCTATGTTGCACCTGAGTGTACCTGATGTGACTGGACTTTGGTGTAGCTGAGTGTAGATGAAGTGTAGCTGAGTGTACCTAAAGTGTAGCTAAGGTATAGCTGAGGGGTAGCTGAGGGTACCTAAGTGTTGCTGAGGTGTAGATGAATGTTTTTAAGTTGTAGCTAAAGGTAGCTGAATTATAGCTGAGTGTAACTGGGGGGAAGCTTTGATGTAGCTAAGTTATAGTTTGGTTTTAGGTCGGTCATAGAAGACAATATAAGGCTCCCTTAAATTTAAAAGACTGTTAACTTTAAGATATTTTTAATTTGACAGGACCCTTAACTTTAGGGTATATTTAATTTATGTTTAGGAATTTCTTAACAAGTTGATTCTGGATTTTATTTAAATTGTTATCTTTAATGGTAAAGCCATAGAGGAATTTGACGTAGTGGAAGTGTAAGTGTGTGTTATTAAATATCGCACAATCCAGAATACCTTCTTGACAGTTCTGATACCCAGTTCTGTCTTAGGGGAGACGCGCATCACTAAAACCATCATCATAATTCTGGCGGTTAATTAATGTTTCCTTTTTATGCCACTGGTCAGTAGCGTGCAATGAAGCAGGGTAGGCCAAAATTGACATTGTTTTGCCACTTACACGCTTATTGCACATAGATACTAGACTACTAGTTAAATATTTACAAAAAAAAACAACCTAAAAAATTCTATTAACAAATATTAAAATAAAATAAGCTAACACAAAACATCGAAGCCCTTAAAAAAATGAAACAAATTTTTTATGGCTATTATGAAATTAAGATTATTTTTCCCGAATATAGAAAAAAGCAGCAGAAAGTGTCGAAATGGATGCAATAAGAAGATTAATGAGAATATCTAGAACAGATCACATAAGAAATGAGATCCTAAAAGAAAGAATGGGAATCGAGGGAAGCATAACGGATGACATCACTAAAAGACAACTGATATGGTACGGCCATGTACAACGGATGAACGACGAAAGATTACCAAAGCAGGTCCTAGAATGGCAACCAATAGGGCGCAGAAAAAGAGGGCGTCCCAAACTAGAATGGCAACAGTCAACCCAAAGATCAATGAGTCAAAAAAATCTGACAGAAGATGATTCTCAGGATCGAAGGAGTTGGAGAATAGGCGTCGGACAACATAGAAAAACGTTCTAAGCCGACGAGAAAAAAATAATAATAATATGAAAAAAACGTTTTTGGATGTTATCACGGGTAAGCAACACCTTTCTGCCTACATTACACGCCACTGTCCGTGGTCGTCCTTTGGTTCATCTTTTTCTTCTTCGCTTTTCACGCCACAAACAGACAGACGGACAGACAACGGACTGACATGGTCGGTAATAAACTCATTCATTTCATGCGTTATTACTGAAATATTGTCAAGTCGTTTAACGTGCTCTGGGTGTCGAGTGGTCGGTAATTTAGTTGTCGTTGTGATTCTAACAACGATGCTGTTTTTTGGAATAAAATTTGTGGGAAGAAGATCTTTTCAAACTGTAAACCGACAATTATTAGAGTACCCAGAGAAAAGTTTGTATCGTGCAAACATATAATAGATCTACGCTTGGGGAGAACCTGTAGAGCTAACGCAGGAATAGGACATACTAAAAGCTTAGAATGCTGGAAAACCGTCAGGAAAGGAAAGAATATCATCTATGCAAATTTTCAAACAGAACATGGTACAGAGCAGAATACCAACAATTCCTAAATCAAAATAAAACATTAAAATAGGGATCCAATTATCTCCTTTTATAATTACAAATAAAAAAGTAAAATTTACATAACAATTATTACGAGGAATTACAAATTAAAAAGTGAATTAAGCACACATACAACAACATTCTGGCTACAGACCAACTATTCATAGTAACACAATCAAAACTGAAAAGTGTGGCACAAAGTCAAACATTACACCTTTTCTATGTGGAGCTCAAAAAGGTGTATGGTAGGGTATTACAGAAAATCAAAGCAATAAATAAACAGTTGACTTCAACAAAAAGTCTCAAACGACTGTTGTCTATTACGAACATGAATTTTAAAAAAAATTTGTCAATATATAAAAGAGAAATTATCAAAAATAGATATAGGATAGGGAGAGGCATTCCCAGTAGCTGTTGGAAAAACAGAGACCAAAATGAAAGCCTCCAAGAAATTATGGCCAACAGGCCAAATCCAAATTGAACATTTACGATAGTAAGAACATGTAAAAATGATGGATAGAAACAGAGTTCTAAAAGAAATTGAAAAATTTAGACTGCACTGGAAAAAGAGACGAGATATATACATAAAGTTCCTGTGACATATTTGGAAATATTAATATTGTCAAATGACTTACATCTTGTTTATCTGTGACTAAACAAATTGGTACCTATACGTATTTGATATATTATATTCCGTGGCTAAAAAGAGTCAAAGAGGAGTCTTTAAAGCACAAAAGAGAGTGGAAGAGAGTAAGTATGGGTAATCGTCACCGGTGAAGCACTAAACTGGTTCGTCCGCAACCTAATTACCGCTTGCGTGCCTTCATATTAGCTTACCAAGCCGCAAACTCAACAACACACAACACAATTATCTGTATTACACACCGGCATGGGCAATCAGAGGCGTAACTCAAGGTACTGTCAATTTTTTGCTATTCAAAACCATTACCATAGAGTTAGAAGTTGCACAAGGCACAAGAGAAGTGCTGTTGTTTGGAATTAATGATCTCTATTTGAGAGCATAAACATCGACTTTCCAACACAAAAAATTAAAGGAAAATCTTTTCGTAACAACGAAAGTGGTTTATTAACAGATAGCGAAGAGAAAATGCAACTTGTTTCACTACTTTTTAATATCTAGGATGAAGCAATCTTTATTAAAGCTTTGATTGACTACAGAGAAGGCATGTCTATCAATAGTGAAGTTTTAAACAACCTATCCCATCTTCAAGATCTCCAAATATTATTAGGAAAAATAAACGCTGCCTGTCAGAATTATGGACTATAGATCAACCTTAAGAAAACTAGATATGTGATTAAAACGAAGAATCAAAACGTCGCTGAAACTCTGACTATCGACAAGACACCAATAGAAGTAGTATCATAGGACAAAGAGCTAGCCATTAGACACGTGGCTAATCAAAAACGTAGATCAAATTGAAATAGCCAGAAAAGCTTTTTTCAATTCTCAAAATACCTAGAAGACCAACCAGATCAATGGAATTACCAACAAGATTTGTTTCATCTACATAAAAGAGTAAAATAAACTGCTGGAATAGGTGGAGTATTTAGATCATGGATTAACGGTGTAGCAAATCAAATACCAAATGGTCAAGATATGTATATCCAATCAATCTTCACTGACAAAAACAGAAGCACACTTACGGAAAAGAAGGTAATAAAATCATCACAAAAATGTTAATAAAGTCTAACACTAGACTACTACATTTTTGTTTTCTGACTGAAACAACAGCCCTTTGCATAGAATTAACAAATATAATAGATAAATCTCTACTTATTTCTTACACAATTTAAGAGAGGACAATTCCCTATGCGTTCCAATCAGTAATCCCGGGAGGCACCTATTTGGGTAACAAAATCCTCTGCTTTGAAGATTAAATACTTACCAACATCGGCCTTAGACAATAAAAGGAGATTCAGTGAAGAAACTTAAGTTCCTTGACAAAGACAAAGTAGCAAATTTTAATAAAGAAACACCTAAATTTCAAATAACCAAACAACACAATGCAAAATAAAAGATAATAATTAATAGATGAATAGAACTCTCATTTGTTACATAATTTAAGGAATGTGAAACTATTAATAACCCAGGAAAAACTCCGAAAATAAGCCTGAAGAGTAAAACTGGGCAATAGTCAGAAAAAACAACACCAACAACTAAAAGAACTATTATAAATAATTCTGCTAAACCCACACTTCTCAGAATCCAATCAACGAAAAAAATACCTAAGAGCCATCTTAATTAGCTTCAACAAATTATCAGAACCGCCGAAATGAAGAAATCATCGTAAACTGGAGATCGTTCAGTATAAAAAACCGCTAGTTATATACAAACCTATAAATTATAAGAAGAAGAATGAAGGCGGTATAATTTACCGGGGCTCAGGTCGTTAGAAGACACCTTTCTTCCCAACCAACCAAATTAACATGCAGTGTCTTTTTCGACTATAAAAAAGGCACCTACACAAATTGGCCGGGCGCAGTTGCCAGCTTGTCGAGGGCAATTAGTTTTAGATTAGTAAAGGTCGGAGATAATGACTCTATTTTGGTGAGAAAAGATTCGATATTAATCAGAGGTCGTTTGAAAAAAGACCCACTGTTATACACATTACAGAAGATAGAAACTCAGTAATTTTTTTCTGAGTTCGAAAAAGGATTTCTAAACAATACAAGTGGATTAGTTTTAAACAGGTGCAGATGTAGAAAACAGAAGAGTCCGTTTTACCAAAAATCCAGGGCACAAATTCAAATTAAAATCTACAAAAGCCTAATAGGACCAGAGATCACATATGGCTAACAATGCTCAAAAAGATGAAGAACATCTAAAAAAGAAAATTAGGATGAATCATAAATTAGAAGCCCTTATTAAAAAACAAAACATTACAAGTGCTATAAATGTACAAAAAACCAGACGCTTTGGCCACATTTGTAAAATCAATAACAAGACGACGACTAAAATAGTTTTAGTCAGGGAAGTTACACACCGCAAGATTGAAAAGGAGTATAGAAAATAAAGAGTAGTGGAGAAAATTAGTCCAAGAGGTCAAAACTCATGTAGAGTTGTACTAACAAAGGAAGAAAAACTGATAAAGAGTACAACGAAGTAACAATTCCTTCAAGACCTAACAGAAAACGTTATAAGAAATAATATGTCACTAATGACACAGTTATAATACTTACATTGTGCTAATGACAATCTTAAGAAAACTTATCCAAGAACCGAACAACACAAGATGCTAAAAGATCGTTACCAATTTTCAAAAGGGCAATCAGTTTCAGATTAGAAACGGATACACGTCTATAATGGCTCAATTTAGTAGTGGAGTCAAGTCAAAAGAAGAGATTAAAAAAGGCCTTTAAAACGCTTGACCAGGCATGTCTAAAGGACAGAACATTATATAAAAAATTGAGCCTAAAGATGACATAGAACAATAAACAATATGCTTAAAGTTGCTACGGATCCATTTGAGAAAAGATTAAACTATTAAATTAACTAAACTAATAAACATCCATAGACTATTGAACTTTAACTTAGCGTAAAAATATAACTATAATAAATACCAGCTCATCTTAAGTTAAAAAATATAAAAAATATTTCTTCTAGATCTTGCTATATTTGAGAGATTTAAAAAAGTTTGGAAATATTTGACCAAAAAGAGTCGAAAGATCATGTAGCAGAAAAAAATACACAAGACAACTAAATAGCACCAATTAGGTTTGTTAAACACATGCTTGAAAACTTGGAGACAATGTTCTATTTATTAATGCATTTTATTTTCTGGAAAATATTAAGATACATTAAGAGAAAAGTTTTACAGCAGAGAAAAAAGACCCAGCACATAATAGGTTTTTTATTACAGAATTTACGCATTAAAAATTTTTTATGCCAAATTAATAATAGCTTACACTACGCCCAACAGAAAAGAAAAAGATGACGGCACCTCGTGTTCCAATTACTAATCCCCAGCGGCACCTCTTTAGGTAACGAAATCCCCGACTTTGACGATTAAATTAAAGACTTGTCAACAGCGACACCGGACAGAGACATTTAAAAACTAAAGAGGCCTTGCTGATGTCGATGTCATTCTGTTTTGGAAGCCTTCTTTAAAATAGGTTTAGATTTATTTTTAACATGGAATTATAAATGAAAGACATGCTAGAGGCTCATTATGAAACACAGTCTAAAGGTGAAAGTTTAGTTATATATTTTTCATTGTTTTCCTTTTTTGTTGTTATCCTGTCGCATTCTATATATTGGGAAGTGTTACCTTAGTAATGCAGAAGTTCATGTTTCTGGATGGAAGTTTTATTGTGATTTGTCTAGCAAAAACTTTATGGAGTGATCATCTAACGATTTTTTATCATTCCGTAGTAGAGAAGGGATTGATTATGAGGCAAATTTTAGAAAATGCATATGAACACAACTTAAATATATGGTATTTATTTAGATTTTAACCAGGCCTTGGACAGCGTAAATCAGTAAATCAAGAATATGGGAATTAAAAGGGGGAAAGAATCGAAGGACTCTGGTTAGTTAGTTAGGCTAAAACCCACCAGGTGTTATAATGCCACTTGAAGAAGAAAAAGAAGAAGTAGAGAAGGGCTCAAAAATGAGCTATGGAATGCAAATGGAAATACCCTACACGTTCTGCACAGAACGCCTCGTGTGTCATATTGACACTTACGTATCAGAAGTGTTATTTGCTTTGATTTAAATAATAACGATACTACTATAAACGCAATTAAAAGAGTTTTTAAACGAGGTATCATTCGATGAACTTTCCTATTTAAAATCAAGAAAATAATAGATATACTCGGAGATATTCTAAGGACGCAAAAAAGTGTCTCTATTGGGGACTAGATAGGGTTAGGGATATGACCGGTCAAATTAATTTTTTATTAACTAAATGATCATATTACTATTTTTCAAAATTTTACACTCATTAGGATTGGATGGCTAAAGTAGTGGTCCCTGAGAAACCCGGTAATTAAATTGAATATTTTATCGGCACAAAGCGGTGCTGTTGTTGTAATTGTTTAACTTTGGTCGGGACTGTGATTTGATAATGGTCTACTGACTAGGCCATCTACTCGTGGTCCTTCTCGTGTTTTAGAGCTTCAGGGCTTTTACCTAGAAGTCGAGAACACAATGCTCGCAGCAGGTAAAGAGAAAAAATCGAAAAATCCCAAAACGCCGTTGTTTTTAATGACTGGCCAAGCCATTAAGGAGGCAAATAAATTTGAGACCGGCCCCGCTTGAAAAATAAAATTTTTGACACTTGTATAGGACATAACATATTGTTAAATAGAATCGTTAGAAGCAGAGTGACGTTTTTACACTTTTTGGAGAAAACGGGCCCGCTCGCTGTGAGACTCCAACCCAAAAATTAGAATGACTTTCAAAAATTCTTTTGTCCCTCGATTCCTTAGGCCCTTTTGACGATATAGTTAGTCTACGAACAGACTTAGATAGAAACGGACGTGCGTGAGCAGAGTCAGTACCAAGTGTTTCATTACGTGTTAATTAAATATATAATTAAATATTCAATCAATGCTTAGAATGAAGTGATTAATTTGTTAGTGTCAGTAAATATCGCAAGTTGTATCATGGATTATTCAAAATAGTTTACACAAAACTGGATACAAGATGGTATATGAATATTCTTATTGGTGAGTTACAAATTTTAAGTAATAAGAGCTGTAGATTAGTATATTCTAGTTAGGTTAATCAGGTTCGAAAAAGAAATAGATAATAAAGAATTAGATCTGTAAGCAATTATATTCTATTCAATGTCCCAATTTGGAACAGATTGAGCAGCATTAATATATATCTATATATCAGAAGCTAGATCTTGCCAGGACTCCTGTTGGGCAGATTTCTTAAGTTCTTTTCTAGTTAGGTTAATCAGCTTCTAAAAAGAAATAGATAATAAAGAATTAGATCTGTAAGCAATTATATTCTATTCAATGTCCCAATTTGTAACAGATTGAGCAGCATTAGTATATCTAAATATCAGAATCTAGATCTTGCCAGGACTCCAGTTGAGCAGATTTCTTAAATTCTTTTGACAATGTAGTTAATCTATGAACAGACTTAGATAGACACGGAGTGAGCTACGTTAATTATTAATTTGCTAATGACAATGAATATTGCAAATTGTTTTATAGGCCCTTCAAAGTAGTTTACAGAAAATGTATGAACATTCTTATTGGTCAGTTTTAAAGTTGTTTTTCTTTACTGGTTCTGTAGATTAGTAAATTATATTAGCTTAATTAGCTTCTAGAGATTTAGATCTGTAAACAATTATATTTTATTAAACGTTTCAATTTGGAATAGATTGAGGAGTTTTGATAAAAATTCATTAGAATCTAGATCTTGCCAAAACTCAAGTCGTGCAGATTTCTTAAGTTCTTTTGACAATAGAGTTGTTCTACAAACAGACTTAGATAGAAACGAACGTCGAGTTGAGATTACTAATGGATCGTTCATACTCGTCTTTTGTCTAGTCTTTTGTCTTGGTTTAGTCATAAGAAAGTTAAAACCACTGTTTCTTATGGGAGTGTTCATACAATGCTTTTGCTTTTGTTTTTGATTAGTCTTTGTCTTAAGAGTTGCCAACTTTCAATCCTTAGGACAACGACCAAGACGAGTGACAGATATCAGCTGATATTTGTTGTTTTTTTTACAAGGCGTCCGAAGAGCGCAAGCGCGCGGCCGAAATTTTGAATTTACCGCCATTAATCATGTTTTTAACAGAAAATCTCAACATAACCTCAAAATTTTATTTGTTTTTATTTTCTTTTTCGCTTTTGTTCTTTCGTGTCTGTGTTTAGTGCACAGATTAGGTTAAATAAGATTGTTTTGTGTAGAAAATTACTTTTAAAAAGGGGCCTTTTTATTGAAATTGATTTTTTTTTCAGTGGGTTATGACTAAAACTAATCAAAAACAAAAGACGAGTATGAACAGCCGATTTTGTTTAAGACAGCTAAGACTAATCAAAGGACAAAGACTAATCAAAAACAAAAGACTAAAGTATGATTCATAAAGTCAGTTGAGGTTGGGAGTTGAGGTTCGGAGTTTGAAAGTTGAATATCGCCTTATTAAAAGATGTATTATCATTCATAAAGTAAGTTGAGGTTCAGTAGAGAAGTTGGAGATAACCAAATTTTATGTTGGGAGTTTAAACCAGTTGGTATCTACCAATAAAACTACAGCATTTAGTCACCTGACCATCAGCTGTGATGATTTATGCTTGCGGCAGCCATGTTCATTTTAGTTGTTTGAATTTTGAATAAAGTAGTTGTTTTTAAAAATTTTAGTGTGTTTTTATTATAAAAAAATGGCTAGAGATTCCTGACCTGAAATTTTTTAAGGTTAGGTAGAATCCAAAGAGCTGTTTTGTGTCAATTTACCATTTTGAATTATTTGACCAATCAAAATTAAACAGTCAACTGAGTTTATGAATGGCTGAAATTGTGAACTCCAACTACCAACTAACTGAACTCCCAACTCTCGGCGTCAACTGAACGTCAACTGACTTTATGAATCGGCCTTAAGACGAGTATGAACAATACTTAAGTTGCAGCATTAATTTATCGGATAGCTTTAAATTTTCACTCAACTTTAAGAATGGTGATTAATTTTTCCAGTGTTAATGAACATCATGAGTTGTATAAATCACTTTTTTATACAAATTTTGTATTTACGACTCCATAACTTTTAGTGATCTAAAGCTGTTCAGTTTGACAAAGCTCCTATATTGCATCAAAAGTATAAACTGAAAATACATTGAGCAGTTATACATTAGATATAACAAAATTGTTATGTTTTCGATCAACATCTCCTTGTTATTTTATTGCAGCATACTAAACTTGAAAAATTTCCTCACTCAATTCCTTTTGGAATTCCAATTCCGATTCATCTGGCCGAATGAAAGGAGTTTTATGGCTGATATCCGCCATGCAAATATAAAATTTTATGGCACCCGGTTTGGTTTATACCGCGTGTTATAAGAATCAAATGAGGCTGATTTATTTATAGCTACCTTGCCAGTAGTTAACTTCTTGTTTACAAGATTGATGTTTCAATATTTTTTCCATGTAATTGCAAACTCGTAACTAAATCATTATCTTTGACGTTTAACTTATCTTGATGGTAATGGTGTTTCATACTGCAAGTGAATTGGTTTGTAACCTAACTCTTTACGCCTTTCTCTTGCTGGTGTATAAAAAACAGACACATTTATGGTTTGTGGGTCTTCTCCTATTGTATTGTTAATATCAACATCGAGATTGTCTATTTGATATTCTATAGGTTACAAGTTGTTAAGAGGTTGCTGTTAAAATAAAATTGATGCTTTAGTTGCCATCTTAACAATCACTGTTACAATAAACATAATGACAGCCGCGTATATCAGGAGATTAAGCTTATCAACTCATGTATTTAGGGTTCCAAAAGCTGTAGTCAGAATAAATAAAACGTTCTCAAAGCTATTTTGTGTAACTTTAAGAGTAAGGCAAGGTAATGCGTAATTTTTATTACTGGTCTGATTCTTGAGTAATTTATTATTTCGTCCAGTTTTATTTTGTATGATTTTCAAGGGACTCAAAGTTGCTATAGATTATAACAATGAGTTAGAAAAAGACTTCCATATTGTTTGTTTTATTCTAAGCCACTGTGACAAGCTTTTGTTGCAAAAGTATTGTGTAAATTTATTCACCACATATCTATTAAGTTGACAGTCAACACAGAAAGCTAATCATTCCCACGTCTAATTGTCTTATAAAACCCTAAATTGTATGGAGACCAAAGCAGTAAAAAGGTATACCTCTTATGGTACAGTATACAAAGATAACAATAAAGACAAAACGAAAAAGTAATTGGCTGGGACAAAGACGTATGGTGTCGTGGTCGAGGCGCAATCGCGCCACTCGATCGCCCATTTACATATTCATGCCCACAAACTTACATGCTTTTAAACTGCTCAGCGCACAAAACCAAAACAAACAACTTACGAACGAGGTTGGTTTGTCACTGCAACTTTGAAGGCGAAAATATGCTATTCAGAAACTTCATTGCAGAAACTTTATTGCATTTTTAATATTATTGACCAGTGTACAATTTGCAGCTAATATAAAAGATCTATCACTCACTTAAAACTTTCGGAAATTGGCGGGTACGTAAATGGGAAAGCCTCGTTGACATATTAAAACGTTAATATGTCAATGGAAAGCCCAGGTCATTCTACAATCGAATATCATTGACCAAAGTTAAAATGTTAGGTTACAATTGAGTAGTTTTAATATGCACACTCTACAACTAATGTAAAAGTTTTCCACTCTAAGCAAAAAAGCTAACAAGGCATTGACAAAAATACTGATGTTTGCTTTCACTGTAAAGGCCTAGGTCACTATACTAGAAAGTGTTCAATAATAAAAATTACCATATCTTTTCAATATTATTCTTCAAGCTACAATTTACAGCTAATATAAAGCTGCATGCAAAATAACTGCAAGGGAATAAGTGGCAATGTGGTTTTATGATTTAATTGTAAAGCCTCATTTTTAATAAAATTTACAATCGAGCAGAGCTAAATATATAAATATTCGCTAATTCCTTCTTGTTGGTAGCAGAAATTAGTATGATGATGATGATCTTCTATCTATTTAGCCTTCTTTGATCCACCTTTGGACCTAGGCCTCCCCAATATCGTTCACTCTTCTCTGTCTGTCACCGTGTCCATCATCTAGTTCCGCATGTTTCTACAAATCGTTTGTTTTGTTCCATCGATCGACTTTTTGTCTGATATTATGACCGGCACTGATGAACCCCTACTTTTGTTTTACTTCTTATCCATTTATTTCTTTTCCTATCTATTAGCTTCACATATAACATTTGTCTTTCCATTAATCTTTGGCCTTTTGTTACCTTATCCATGTTTGATTTTGTAATTGTCCAGGTCTGGGATCCATAAGTGAGTACAGGAAAAATACACTGGTTATACACTTTCGTTTTGAGGTACTGAGAATATTTTTAATTTTTTAATATGTAGCTAGCTCATCTTACTTACGACATTTTAAATATTTTTAGAAATCTGCTTCAAGTTCCTTCAGATTTTCCACTGTAAACTAGAAAGTGCATTAATTTCTCATAAACCATGATCAAACAAATGAACCTATTAGAGTGGCTTAAACAAATATTTGTGTGGTCGTGAATCTTCGTGAATATGATTTAAACCATCAACTTCGACTGATGATTTTCCGGAACAGGATGTATTATTATATTATCTTTTTTATTTCTTGTCATTGGTGGTCAAAATAAGTACTTTAACTACAAATTTTTAGTAAATGACCTTACTTATGACATTTTGAACATTTTTTGAAATCAGATTAAAATAATTCCTTTAGATTTGCCACTGCAGGAATGATATCCTAGAGTGCATTAGTTTCTCATAAACTATGATCAAACAAATAAATCTTTTAGAGTAGCTCACAACAGACTTTTACTAGATTATCTTACTTACGACAATTATAAATATTAAAAAAATCTTATCCACTATAACAAGTAGTAGGAGTAGTAGTGCATTAATTTCTCATAAACCATCATCGGACAAATTAACCTCTTAGGTTGTCTTAAATAGATCCTTGTTTGGTCGTGAATCTTGCTGAATATGATTTAAACTATCAATTTTGCCCGATAGTTCTTACTTAGAATGACATTTTAAACATTCTTAAAAATCTGTTTAGAATAAAATAATACCTATAAAATAAGAATTATATTCTCTGGTGCAATTATTTCTCATAAACCATGATCAAACAAATGGACCTCTTAGAGTGGCTTAAACAGATCCTTGTTTGGTCGTGAATCTTCGCGAAGATGATAATAAATTTATTGTCGTTGGCGGTGGTGGAAATAAGTACTTAAACCACATATTTCTATTAGATCGCTTTACCCACGATGTCCTAGACTGGGTAATTTATTGGTCAGATTAAGGCATGCATCAGATTAGAGAGCCGAATAATTAGGAATTTAAATAAAAGCTGGGATCAGGTATCTTCTTTGCTTGGAGCAGGTTTAAGTTTAAAAGTGAGAGAGAGAGAGGGTTGGAGAACTTACGATGATTAACGACTTTATTATACCTTCAAAAGAAAACCGGATTTTGTAACTTCATCATCTTGGCGTGTTGTGTGTGTATACATGCTGCGCTCGCCTTTTTCGTTAACCTCTTCTACGTCTTCTACACTTCTTCATCTTGTAGAACGAGAGATAAGTCTTTTATTTGTCTAATCTTGGTTTCAATTTATTTGTTAAACTGAATTTTTCATCCAATCTAATACCCAATATTTTCCATTGAACGTCTGTATATATGTTACTTCTAAAATGGGATTAAGAAGTTGAGAAAGCAATGCAGTTTTGACTTGTGATTTAATTTTATTTGGGTGGTCATGGTTGCATATAGTTGAGTGGCCTATGGTATAGCGTGAGATAGTTGTTCAAGAGTTTTTAAACTAAGCTACATAGATTGGTAATAGATCACACAATTTTTGGTCACCGGGTGTTCCAATTTTAATAGAAGGGCCTGTGTGACGTCATAAAGCCAAGAATGCGATTTTTTCATGTTTTTTCACTGCTTTTAACTTTTGCCACATCAATTTTACAGAAAAATCGTAAAGGACATGATTTGTTTGCAATAGAACAAGAATTGAATTGTCGTTTAAACGAACGTTATATCTCAATAACTAAGACATATATTGGTATTTTTTTAAATATTAAAAAAGTGATTTTAAGATTGAACAAGAGAGTTTTAGACTACCCTAGGCCGATTGGTGATGGATCACTCAATCTAAGATATTTGCCTCAAATTTAAGGGCTATATGACGTCGTAAATCCTAATATATTAGACATAGATATTATCAACACGATTTGTGATGATCTTGGAAACACTAATTTTTTCCAAAGCACTAACCTTTTCTTGTATTATTATGATCTTCTGTTTTTGATCGTTATCTCTCGCACTGTTAACTTCTTCTGGCTCGTTTTTCTTTCTCGCGAAGTCTTCAAGCCCGCAGGAGGACGAACTCACGATCTGAAACCCAACAGCAAGATATTAGATTATCTTCTTCTTTAAATAATGAAGATCACCAACGGCTCCATTATAAACAATAATTCGTGTAGGAAGATTTTCAACTAGATTAGATTTATAAACTCAGATTGTTAAGACTTTTTTAAAAATTTGAGTTTTAATTAGAATATCATAAAACTCTGTAAAACAGTTGCTTCAACGATTATAGAATATATTTGTCCCATTGTGAGGCCAACTGATGTCGGATATTTTTAGGAGCTCCGATGGAAAAAAGCTGACGGCCTCCTAGGAGCCTTGATTTTGAAGAGAAGCTTAAACGTCAAGCCGTTTTCAGCTACTGAGAAATCTACATTTCGGGAGGGGGTGTCCAAGTTTAATATAATTATAAAATATTATATATATTTTCCTAAAAACAAGCTGTTTCATAACTTATCCGACAAATTTTAACCACAAGTTCTGGGTTACATAAAGTCCAATAGGAAAAATTATTTAAAAAAAGTTAAAAAAAAACAACTTATTTTTTTTAAGCTATTTAATATTGTCTTCACTGACTTCAAATGCAAGCTTAGGAGTTTCAAATCTAATTTTAAACAAACTTGAATAGATTTGGTACAAAAAAGTATATTACAAAAACGTGAGACATTTTAGAGGAACTATACGTTGATTTCAAAATATAATGCAAATGGGCTCATTCCATAAAAAAACCAACTATATGTAATATCTTAAAAACAAAAACACCTAGGTGAAATTCAGATTGACAGTTTATTTGGACTCTTTTGGAAACCTTCCATCAGAGACATCGAATTTGGGATACCGTGATTCCAAGATCAATCTAATCCCAATATTCTTCACTTGTAAATGTTCAAAACATCCCTCGAAGTGTTCCAGACGCCTCCATTTCAGAAAACTTGAGATAACATTTACTCTCAGTTTGACGAGTCTTCTTATGAGGAACACGATGAAGAAGAGGTGTTAAAAAGGGTGACACAATATCTCCTAAACTATATAACCAGGCCGCAGATCTTTTTTAAAAACTTAGATTGGGACGAAATAGGCATTAAAGTAAGCGAACAATACTTGAATCACCTAAGATATGCTGATGATATCGCCTTAATAACATAAAAAAGAAGAACTGATAAAAATGCTGGAAGAACTGGATACAGCAGCTATAAATATAGGCTTCAGTATGAACTACACTAAAAGTAAAATCATAACAAACACAAATGAAGTTATCACGATCAGAATAAAGCAAAAAAAAAATAGAACAAGTAGAGGAATATATATCACTGGGACAAATTATTAAACTAAAAAAAGAAAACCAAACAGCTGAAATCAAGAGACCAGTAAGATTGGCCTAGGTAGTGTGTATAACCAATGCATCCTTCTTGTACTTTCCTATGGATCCCAGACCTGGAAACTTACAAAATCAAACATGGATAAGATAACAAGAGCCCAAAGATCAATGGACAGACAAATGTTACATGTAAAGCTAAAAGATAGAACAAGGAATAAATGGAAAATAAATAAAACAAAACTGTCAGAGAACTAGAAGAAGAAAATGAAAACAACGTTTATGCACATGAAAGCATCAATACTGTAATATTTTATGTTCTTGTATCGGAAGGAGCCAAACTGAGAACTTTTTTGACCGCATATTTTTGTTTATTCCGACAACTACAAACAGTCCACGGCCTTATAAGAAGTTCACAAGAAGTTCACGAACCAAACGTTGGAATCTTGAGAGGGTTTTTGTTGTTTAAAAAAATATAACCGACGACGACGTTTTGACAGTTCAGTTTAGTTAAGACTTGAAGATGTATACGTAAGAATTGAAGAGAATTAAGGAAGTGAGAAAAAAACTAAAACAGACAGAATTATAAGAAATAAGAGTAGGCAATTATTAGTACAAATACAACCTCAGATACTCAAATATATAGTAAATGTTTATTGAAACTAAATATGTAAAGTAAAAATTAAGGAATATGTATCAGAGGAAGTAATAATACTAGGAAGTATTCGCCCAGACTGTAAACTTTCCCCACTCATTTTCAATATCTACAAATAAAATATCCTGTATTGAAGCTTCGAGTGACTGCAATGAGGGCATACCTATTAATGATGAAGTTTTAAACAATTTACGATATGCCGATGATACCTTCATTACTACTGAAACTTGAAGCTATAAATTTATAACAAAGACTTAATGCCAGAATTATGGAGTAAATTTCTTTTTCTAGATAATTATTTGTGTCAATTATCTTACTAGTTTAGTATTATTGGTCCTCTTATTCAAATGCGCACTCTAGGATCATCTAAATCGAAAGCGCTATAAATATATTTGCGCCTATGCTTCTCTTTAGACCCGATTTTCAAGCAGTTTTTTTCTAACGCAATGATAAAACAACCAGCATGATCCTTGTCGAAGTGCTCCAAAACGGCACCTTGAATCTGTTTTTCTATTACTATTTCTTGTTATTTATGTCTATGACTTAAAATCTGAGACACGTATTTGACTATAACGTAGATTTCTTTAATTATGTTGTTGTTTGTATGTTCTAACCTCTCATACTTTTACCATATATTTATATTTATCTTCTTTCCATCTTATTGGTGTTTCATTGCGTCGAATTTCCTTGTTTTGAGGATAATTTTATGGCATTCATTCAATAGTATTGCCTTGTCTTTTGAACTGTATTTGTATTGTATTTTGTTAAGTCTTATTGGTTCTCCTGCTCAGCCGTGAACTCTAGGATCATTTGAATCCGATTCTCCTGCAGCTTTTTCTAATGCATTTTAAAAAGCAAACAAATCTCCTTGTCGAAGTGCTATTTGTCATTTTGGACCTATCTATTACTAATTCTTGTTATTTTTGTCTGTGACCTATAATCACGTATTTGACTTTACCATAGATTTCTTCAGTTTTCTTCTTGTTTGTATAATCTACCTTTCTCGTATACTCTTACAACAAATTTATCTTTGTCTACGTTGCTGCTTCTTGGTATTTTCGTTGTTTTCAGGAGAAGTTTCTGGCCTTCATTAAATATTATTGTCGTGTCTATTAAACTGTGATTGTGTTGTCTTGTGTTAAGCCTTATTAGTTCTCGTGTTCAGCCGTCCACTCATCATTTAAATCAAAAGCGCTACACAACATATTTGCGGCTGTTCTTGTAGTTATGACCGATTATCCTACAGCTTTTTCTAAAATGATCAAACATGATCAACTTTGTCGTGTGTTGTTTTGGACCCATCTCTCTATTGCTGTTTCTGATTATTTGGGTCTATGACTTAAAATCTCAGACACGTATTTTACTTTAATGTAGATTTCTTCAGCTCTGTTGTGATGTGTATGTTCTAACTTTCTGGCATACTCTTACAACTAGGGTATCCAGTACCGGGACTTGGTCCCGGGACGGTCCCGGGACTTTTCCTAAAAAAAGTGGTCCCGGGACTCAGTAAAGGTCCCGGGACCTCAACTTGGTCCCGAAACCGCTAAATTATACCAGACAAATGCATAATAAGCGTGACGCAGCGCCGTCTATTGCATGAACGCGAAAGGATCGCAAAAAAGTTAGTTAGTGATTTATTGAAAATGCAATATTTGCTACTGCCTCAACAAGTACAAGAGCAATGATACAAACGTCATCAATTGCAAAACCAGATCGATTTTCAAAAATAATAAAACAAGAAATGGTCCTTTTTGAGGATGGCGGTTGTCGAGGACAATATTTGCAGCTATGCTACGAGCATTTACTGACTATACCAGCTACCACCGTCCAATCGGAGAGAGCTTTCTCAGTGGCCGGCGGTGTTTGTAAGAAGCTTCGTTTAAGATTAAATAATGAGTTCTTAAATGCACTCGTGGCACTTAAATCTCACTTTGGACAAAAGTAATGTTTCCCTATACTTACCTTTTTATTTGCTACGTTTGTCGATTTGTTTTTATGTTAACCATTTACCAATATCAATAAACCTGTGTTCTGTTCTGTGTTAAATTAATTTAATTGCTTTTATTTTAGTTTCGGGACCAGTCCCGGGACTGGTACATGTACCTGACTATACCGTAGAATTATTCAGCTCTGTGGTTGTTTGTATATTCTAACTTTGTTGTATTCTCTTAGAATATTCTTTGTCTTTTTTACATCTTCTTGGTATTTCAGTGGTTCGAATGTCCTTGTTTTCTGGAAAAAAATATCCGGACCTTACTCAATAATATTATCTTGTATATTAAACTGTGATTGTATTGTCTTGTGTTAGGTCTTATTAGTTCTCGTGCTCAGCCGTGCACTAGGATCATTTGAATCGAAAGCGCTACAAATATATGCGCTCCACTAAACTTCGGTTCGTTATGTAAATGAGGTGTGTGTGTGTGTGCATGCTCCGGCTAAGTGAGTAAAAACGCGGAGGTGCTAATGGACACGAGCCTTAATTAAGGAAGCTGAAACCACCGCATCGGATTTGAATTAATTAGACGAACGAAACGAGAGAAAACCGGCTAAAAAAACAGTGGCGCGCAGTTGCTCATCGTGAAAAGCCTAGAAGATCAAGGTATCTATTCTGAATTCACATCACAAGCTTGGACCAATAGTAAACTCTTGGCGGTCGCGTGTTGTGCGAAATGACTTGTCTCGACCAATGGCATAGTCGCCCGCTCTTCAGAGTTAGTGAATTTTACGAGTTTGAAGTGAACTCTGTTTTTGGCCCCGTACCGACTGAACGTTTCTCGGTCGAATCGTAGGAGAAGCTTGCGCAATGGAGGTCTTTTCGCATAGCACTTGACGGTTCGGAGCTAATTTAAAGCTTGCTATTGGTCCAAGCGTGTGATGTGGATAGTCACATCGTTTAAGACCCAGAATAGATACCCTGGTGTCATGACTACATCGAAAGAGAATTAACTTAAGCCTCGTATGTACAGGGTTTTCCCGTATATTTTTACACCATATCTAAAATGTTTATTTGATATCAAAATATGATACAAGTTTTATAATTTTTTACGAAGTTTAAGAATCTTAGGATCAGAATGTAATTTTTTTGTTCTAAATGTCAAAATTTGACAGGTTGATGGATTTTTTAAATTGAACACCCTATATATTATTTTAGATTTTAAAGACCTTTTCTTACTAATTTCAAAAATATATATGTTGGGCTTTTTAGTTTATTAGTTTTGGAGATATATGCGTCTAAAAATTAAAAAAAATAAGTTTCAGCCATGAAAAAGACAAACGCATTGACACAAATAGTTATGCTGTTGCTTTTGTAAGGTATATAATTTACTAATATTTACCATCCGTGGTGATTCTGCGCAGTAATGTTTGGCGCTGCAAGTCAGTAGTCAAGAAATAATACAATTAAAAAAAAAATAATATCTTAAATTCCAGACTCTCTTGTTTCAATCAATGGGTATTCTTTATTTCGCGAGGACCGAAAAAACAGAGAGGGAGGTGGTGTGTGTATATACATAAAGCAAAAAATACATGGTTTCATAACTGAATGCATTAAAGTCCCTAAGATTTTACATACCAACTCTGATAAAATAGACTACTTATTTCTTAAAATCAAAATAAAAACTGCAAGCTTCTTGATTGGATGTGTTTATAGACCACCAGATTGTTCCTCATTTGAGAATTTAAAATTCTGTGAAGGTTTTGAAAAGTTATCAGAAATAACGAGCAACATCCTAATTTTTGGAGACCTGAATTATAAAGAAATTGTCTGGGAAAACAACTTTCTTACAGAACCAAATCTATTGGCTGAGCAGTTTCTCACTAGCTACAAAAGCACCCACCTTCACCAGCTAATTAACTTTCCAACCAGATTTCGAAGAAACAATACCCCATCTCTGCTAGATGTCTTCTTTACATCTGATAAAAACCTAGTCGCAGAGATTGAAAGTAGCGCTCCACTAGGTAAGAGTGACCACATTATTGTAACATCATTACTGCAAATAAACATTGGCCCCACAATACGACCTTCACGATCACATCTAAACTACTGGAAAGCAGATTATGCTTCCATAAAACAACATCTGAGGGAAGCAACTATTGATGAAACATTGTCGGCATTTGAAAATATGAAGAAAATCATTTTTGACCAACTTACAAGGTATGTCCCCTTAACTTCCACAAAAGAAAAGGGAGGAAAACCATGGATCATGAAACGCCATAAACGATTAATCAACAAAAAACGGAGGCTTTGGCATAAATATCAGACCACCCAAGATCAGATCGATTTTGAGCAATACCAAGAAGCTAAAAACACAGTGACATATGAACTAAATCATTCCAAAAGGCTATTCGAAGAATCCATTCTAGAAAAAGGCCCAAAACAATTTTTTCAGTACATTAGCAATACTCTTAACTCAAAGGTACAATCCTTCGCCCTATACAACAATGATGGAAATGTCACAGCACTCCCTGAGACAGTCAGTGAATTGTTTGGTAATTACTTCAAGAGTACATTTGTAACTGAAGACATTAACATGCCAACTTGTACACCTGAGACAAGATCTATCCAATCCTTAGAGAATATAATCTTTACAAATGAAAAAGTATCAAATGCCCTTAAAAAACAAAAAATCCACTCAAGCCCAGGCTCTGACAATATTCCAGCTGTGTTTTTAAAAAAATCCACACCCGAAATCTGCCCAATTCTCACATGTGTTTTTACAGAATCACTAGACAGTGGAAAACTGCCACCTGAATGGAAAAACTCCATAGTCATCCCAATTCATAAAAAGGGGGACAAACTCTCTCCAAAAAACTATAGACCGATAAGTCTAACATCTATAGCCTGTAAATGTATGGAACGAATAATTGCAATAGAACTAACAAAGTTCTTGCTAGACCACCACAAGAACAGTTTCTTTGCACAACATGGTTTTCTTCCAAAACGGTCAGTAATTTCTAACCTGTTGGATTGTCTGGAAGCATGGACACAAGCACAAGATGAGGGATATCCAATTGATGTCATATATGTCGATTTTGAAAAAGCATTTGATACTGTCCCAATCCAGAGATTGATTAAAAAATTAGAGCACATTGGAATACGAGGAAAGCTTCTTAGGTGGATAGAAGATTACTTGACAAATAGAACATTCCAGGTCAGGATTGACAACCATCTATCAACCACAAATACAGTGACAAGTGGCGTGCCTCAAGGCTCAGTACTTGCTCCAATGCTGTTCCTTATCTACATAGCAGATTTACCAACAAACATGCTAAATCTTTTAAAATTCTTTGCTGATGATATGAAATCTTACTGCGACCCAAGCATACACCATGGGCTAGAAATGGAAGATTTAGCAGAACTTGAAAGATGGATACAAAAGTGGAAATTGCAGCTTAACATCGATAAGTGCTGTATTCTACATATCGGTAACAACAATCCAAACTTAGCTTACTTCTTGTATGACAAAGAACTAAAAACTGTTGAAAACCAGAGTGACTTAGGTGTAACAGTCTCCATAGACCTTAAATGGGACTCGCATATAGCTAAGATTGTGAAGAAGGCTAATTCCATGATATACCTAGTAAGACGCGCATTTGGTAACATCTCAGAACGGATGTGCATCAAAATTTATAAAACTTACATTAGACCGATTCTAGAACATGCCATGGTAGTCTGGAATCCATATTTTCAAAAAGATATTGACCTTCTAGAGAGGGTACAGCGCAGATTTACAAAAATACCACTTTCTTTGAGAAACAAGACCTATGAAGAACGTCTAAGAACTCTAAAGTTGCCAACATTATACAATAGAAGGAAACGTGGCGACCTGATTGAAACATATAAAATACTCAGTGGGTACTATTCGTGTGACATCAACTACTTTAAAAGAAATGAAAACCCTCAACTTCGTGGCCATTCTTTGAAACTTGACCCTCTTCGATGGAGTCGAATGTCCAGAAAAAACATTCTGTATAACCGGGTGGTGAAAGACTGGAACAGCTTAACCGAAGAAATCGTGACCGCCCCAAGTGTAAATAGTTTTAAAAATAAATTAGACAAGTTTTGGCCTCACCTGGCAAGTTAAAACTAGTTAGGGACTAGTGTGCAGTCAATCAGACAAAGTTGTCTGTCTATCTGCTTATGGATAATAATAATAATAATAATAATAATATCTTATACTTTATTAATAATAATTTTCTACATAGCCTCCGATTATTAATACAATTTTCAATAAATCTAATAAATTTTTTGTGAATAGCGTAATATATAGAGTGCGCAGAATTTCTATGAAGATCGACGAATGTCTGTTCTATTTTCTCTGGTAGAATTTGAACAGGCTGGAAACACTTCAAATTCTACAAGAGAAAATAGAACAGACATTCGTCGATTTTAATGGAAATTCTGCGCACTGTATCAATCTATTCACAGATTTATAAGAATTATTCCAAATTGTATTAAAAATCAAGGAGGCCATGTACAAAATGATCAATGAAGTATAAGATAAGTATTAATTTTTTTCTAAACAAAATTGTATTCATTTTTGTTTTTACTGGCTTGCGGCGCCACATATTACTGCGCAGAATTATCACGGATAATAAATATTATGTAATTATATACCTTACAAAAGCATCAGCATCACTTTTTGTGTCTATGCGATTGTTTTTAGCTCACACATATACTATACTATAGTAGTGTGAGCTAAGGTGATCCTAATTTTTTCGAGAAAAAAAAAGTTGCTCCGATTTCAAAATTTTTTATATATCTTTGCGTTTCAGATGATTTTGAAACTTTTTTGTTGCGCCGTCTGTCTGTCTGTCTGTCTGTGTGTCTGTATGTCTGTCTGTAACGACCAACGCGCATAACTCAAAAACCGCTTGGCCGATTTTAATGAAATTTGTTACCTAGGCTGGGTCTTGGGTCGAGATGGTCCCATTTAAAAATGAACAAAATCCACCGAACACAAACCAAATAAAAGGGTGGGGGTAGATTTCAAAAATTAGAGTTTATGTGAAAATATGGCGTGTGTGATATTAAACGAAAGGTAATTGAGTCTGCAGTTAAACAAAATACATTTTAATTTATTTTTAAAAAAAGGGTGGGGGTATATTTAAAAAATTAGAGTTTAAGTGAAAATATGGCGTGTGTGATATCAAACGAAAGGTAATTGAGTCCGGACTTTAACAAATACATTTTAGTTTTTGTTTTTTTTTTGTAAGGGTGGGGGTAGATTTCAAAAATTTGAGTTTAAGTCAAAACATGGCTTGTGTGGTATCAAACAAAAGGTAATTTAGTCTGGAGTTGAATAAAATATATTTCAGTTTTTAGTTATATTAGCTCACACGTACACTATAACTATAGTACCTAGTGTGAGCTTAGGGGCCCATATATTGGCAGAGTATTTTCATGGCTGCCTTGATGTTTTAAAGAGTATCAATTTATTTTTTAAAACTTTTAAACGCATATATCTCCAAAACTAATGAACGAAATAATCCCAACGAATATATTTTTGAAATTAGGAAGAAAAGATCTATACAAATCTAAAATAATATATAGGGTGTTCAATTTAAAAAAACCCATCAACCTGTAAAATTTTTACATTTAGAAAAAAGAATTACATTCTGACCCTAAGATTCTTAAACTTCGTAAAAAATTATAAACATTTTAGATATGGTGTAAAAATATATGGGAAAACCCCGTACAAACCAGAATTTTTTTTGCAAGCACTACTATTGCTTAGTTTATCCTTTATTAATGTGACATTAAACGACAGCCTTTTCTGTGTTATATAGGTAAAATTAATTAAAAAGTTCTGAAAACAACTAGGGAAAAGAAAAAAGTGAAAAACCGACAGGAAAATATAGGAGTATGTCTGTGTTTACTTGTGTACTTCTTATTTTTTTACGCACTTCACAGAACATTGATGACTTTTGGTTAGTTGGTGAACACTGTTGCCAAACAACGCAAACCAACCAGTTTTTATAAAAAATAATTTTCAATAACTGGCATAAAATTAAATCTGCGGATTACCCCGCATTGGTAGCTCAAGAAATAATTGTCTGGTATCAAAAATATTTTAAATTTACATTATATTTAGACATAACGGTATATGCAAGACAACACTGTCTCTAAAAATAAAGGAACTAGATAGCAGATCAAACCAGGTATTTGCGCATTCAAAACAGGACAAGAGCAAGTTCTTTACTGCCATGCCCAAAGAAAACGCCGTATCTACATAGCTTTAGCACATACCGCATTTTCATTAAGAAAGGTCCATCCTATAAAAAGGTTAGATGTTGGACTAGGTTAGGATTCATTTGAGGTTTGGTTCGGTTCGGTTAACACCGATTTCGACCTCTCAAAAGAAGGACAGGGGAGCTAATTAAACGAACAAAACACTAATTTTTATTTTTTTATGTATTTTTGGGTCTAAAAACAACAATATATGCCGCCAAACTTTCATGAAACCGATTTATTTATGATTTTGTCCGTTTTGATTTTGTCCGGTTTTAATAAGGGACTTTATAATACAACCGAACCGAACCAACCACCTTGTATACTTTATGTTTCGCCGATGATCAGATAGTAGTGGCACAGGATTATGACGACCTCGAATATATGACACGAAAACTAATAGAAGAGTACAATAAGTGGGGACTAGAGGTTAATCTCAATAAGACAGAGTATATCTGTATCGGTGGAATGAAACAGGATCTAATCATAAATACCGGGCAGCGAAATCAGTCCTGTGATGAGTATAAATACTTAAGTCTAAAAATTACACCTGACGGAACACTAGACAAAGCGTACCAGGAAGAAAGCAATAACTTTATTAAATGGAATAATTTGGGACCAAAGTATATTAAAACATAACAAAAAGTTTATATATAACACCATTGTAAAAAGTATTATTACATACGGCTCAGAAGTATGGCCAATCAAAGATAGAACAGAAAAAATGCTTTCCGCTACGGAGATGGACTATTGGAGAAGAGCAGCAGGGAAATCAAAAAGAGAAAGAGTTACAAATCAAAGAATAAGAGAAATTATGACAGTGGGTGAACGTACTTTAGTGGATGATATAAGAACAAAACAACTGGTGTGGTACGGACATGTACAAAGAATGAATGATGAAAGACTACATAAACAAATACTACAATGGAAACCAACTGGCGGAAGAAAACGAGGACGGCCAAGGAGAAGCTGGAGAGAAGGAATAGACAGTGAAATAATATTAAGAGGCCTAGATGATGAATTATGGGCAAACAGAAACGAGTGGAGATTGGGTATCGGAAGACGTAGAACGTTGTGAAACCAATAAATATATATCTATACTTTATAATAATATATAATTTTGCTCTTGTCTTGTTTTGATGAATTACGTTTTTGTATAATCTCCGGTTATTAAGAATTTCGTTTTTGCCATTGGACTGTTATAACATTTTCATTTATGATCTTGGACCTCTTGGACTATTTTGTTTTTTCAGTTACTTTAATTAATTTATTTAAGTACACAATTGGTATTATAATATACGCATCACTAGTTTTTGTTCTTAAAAAATTAAAATCACAAAATCGACCTGGGAAAGAAGTCAATTTGTTTGTTGTCTTTGGTCAGCTAGAATTAAAAACATCCAATTCAATGGAGCCGCGTCCTTTTTTTTTTCTGAATTTGTGGTTTGGCATTCAATAAATATAAGCTCAAAAAGCGGTGTGAAAAATCAATTTTAGTCTCCGAGCATCGAGTTATTTATGGTTTATGATAATAAAGTCATTAAGCGTAAACGTCTGCATATTGGAGCCCAGGCCGTTAAAAAATGTCGTGTCCGCCCGAAGCGGCTTGCCTTATTCAAATTGAGATTTTGCGCGAATTTTTCTTTTTTTTTCTGAGCTTTTTCTCCGCGCCCAGCGAGCGCTCGACAATCTGTGTCCGATTTGAACATTCTTTTTACAACTACTTGCACTAAAATTTTAAATGGAACTCAGAACCTTAAACCAAATGCTAATGATTCCTTTTGCTTTCACCAAAGTTAAGTGTAACCCAAATAAACTAGTCATTATTATTTATTTCGTTATTTAAGCTTAAATCTGGAAACATTAAATCGAGAAAAATTCAATTTTTTAATAATTTTTCTTACCAATAACCTTGCTCTTTTATTAAAGTCGCGCTTAAATATTTTGTTTGTGCGTGTAGTAACCTCCTTTAACATTTTTGCCATGTTAGAAAGCTCTACTTCGCAGTATTGATTATTAGTCATATAGTTCAAATGATATCTAAGAGATGGCGCTACAGCAATTAAAATCAAGGGGTTTTAAGGATTTTCTTAACTTTTTTTTTTAAATTAATAACCTTCCGAGAATTACTCTTCCAGTCCGGTAACAAAAATCCGGCATTTTAAAAACGAAACTACAGTAAACCCTACGAAGCAGGTTTCAATACAGTTTAAGCTCTACTTTTTATTTATTAGATGCTCAAACCGTCCCCCCTGTTGAGCCTACTCAGCCGGTAAGAGTAACGTCATTAGATCGCGAAAAGAAAACCATTTTCTTGAATTGCTAACTTGACAACAGCGGTAAACTATTTATCTCTCCTAGTGCCATTTATTTAAATAGCGATCTTACTTTAATTCAGATATTTTCAATGGCCAAACGATCGTTGACGAACCCTGTATACAGCTGGAATAAAACAGTAGATAACTTTTAAAGACTTTATTGTTTCTCGAAGTATTTTCCACAATAATTATTGGACTTTTGCATGCGCTCGAACCAGTTGTCAAAGCTGTAATTTCACGCGTTTGTTGGTACTGTCAAAATTGCGTTCTTGAAGGCGTCTCTGCTTCCTCTGGCGACTGAAATCTTTGATTTTCGGAAAAGTATAGAAATCTTTAGGACTTAGGTCGGGAGTGTATAGAGGATGGTCCAACAATTCGACTTTTTGTTGGGTTAAAAATTCAATGGCTTTTTGTGCTTGGTGCGAACTTGCATTATCTTGGAGCCCAGGCCGTTAAAAAATGTCGTGTCCGCCCCAAGCGGCTTGCCTTATTCAAATTGAGATTTTGCGCGAATTTTTCTTTTTTTTTTTTGAGCTTTTTCTCCGCGCCCAGCGAGCGCTCGACAATCTGTGTCCGATTTGGATACTAAGAGGGTTGTTTTTTAAGTTTTGAATACAGGGCTCGACTTCGAACGTTTAGCCTTTATAAAAAACGTATAAAAAAGGATGAACTTATGGAAAGCAAGAAGTCAGTGAGGGACCAAAGACGCGCATATTTATGAGCGTTTGCCGCTGTGACTCAAAATTCATTAATAGTTTTTTATTACTAAACAAGAGCAAACACAGTAAGATTTCCACTTTTAAAAGACAAAGAAATAGTCATTATTATTTATTTCATTATTTTAGCTTTAATCTGGAAACATTAAATCGAAAAAAATTCAATTTTTTAATAATTTTTTCTTACCAATAATCTTGCTCTTTTATTAAAGTCGCGCTTAAATATTTTGTTTGTGCGTGTAGTAACCTCCTTTAACATTTTTGCCATGTTAGAAAGCTCTACTTTGCAGTATTGATTATTAGTCATACAGTTCGAATGATATCTAAGAGATGGCGCTACAACAATTAAAATCAAGGGGTTTTAAGGATTTTATTAACTTTTTTTTTTAAATTAATAACCTTCCGAGAATTACTCTTCCAGTCCGGTAACAAAAATCCGGCATTTCAAAAATGAAACAACAGTAAACCCTACGAAGCAGGTTTCAATACAGTTTAAGCTCTACTTTTTATTTATTAGATGCTCAAACCGTCCCCCCTGTTGAGCCTACTCAGCCGGTAAGAGTAACGTCATTAGATAGCGAAAAGAAAACCATTTTCTTGAATTGCTAACTTGACAACAGCGGTAAACTATTTATCTCTCCTAGTGCCATTTATTTAAATAGCGATCTTACTTCGATTCAGATATTTTCAATGGCCAAACGATCGTTGACGAACCCTGTATACAGCTCGAATAAAACAGTAGATAACTTTTAAAGACTTTATTATATCTCGAAGTATTTTCCACAATAATTATTGGACTTTTGCATGCGCTCGAACTAGTTGTCAAAGCTGTAATTCCACTCGTTTGTTGGTACTGTCAAAATTGCGTTCTTGAAGGTCTCTGCTTCCTCTGGCGACTGAAATCTTTGACCACGCAGTCCATTCTTGATTTTCGCAAAAGTATAGAAATCGTTAGGACTTAGGTCGGGACTGTATAGAGGATGAACCATATTTTTGGATACACTTCGAGAACGGATGATTTTTGATGGCCTTTCTTCATCATGGAACACCCAAACTGACGTCTGACGTTTATTTTCGGATTCATATGAATAAATCCACGATTCGTCACCACTGACAATGCAAAACCAAGTATACAGTCTCTAGTTATTAAAAAAACATTTGGATAAATTTTACGAGGTGTCCTTAACGGGAATGTCCAAAACAGGAAAGCACCGTCTGGTCTGCAGCGTCGCAGGAATTTATGAGAGTTGATTTAAGCCCACAGAGGAAACAACACATACCTTTATAGCTCTCTGCGAGTTTAACGTGTTTAGTTTACCTTTTAAAATTCTTGCGATAATATGCATATCTGCAAAATCAAGATTTTAAATTCCATAGTTGGTAGTATAAATAGTTAAAACTAAATTTTCTAACAATAAAAAGTTAATAAAAAAATTAAGCAAGATGACATGAAATGTGAGATCAATCAAGGTAAAAAATACAATATTTCTTCTTCTTCTTCGTTTATCAAAAACTGAATTAAATCTGCCCACATCGCACAATCACGTGTTTAACACGTAAAAAAGGCGTGAGAAAAAAAACATTGATTTTAAAAGCTGCTAGAAAAAAACGTTTATTTCATGTATGAAAACAAGCTTAATAGGTCATTCATTAACGTTATAAAAAATAACGTTGCTAAAAACTGCGTTTTAATAACGCCATTATCAAATTAAAACAGCAATGTTATTACGTTAGTTTCACATGATTTTTATCAACGTTAAAATCACATTAGATTCACGCCTTTTCTACACGAATTTTAAAACGCGACTTGCATTGCTTTTCTACCGAATATTTTTGAGATTTTACTAGCAGCAGCGCCACCTATTGTCGGGATTTTTCATTTTGACGAAATGGCAGTGCTTTGCCGTCAAAACTCCAAAAACCTGTTAAGGAACTGATTCCTGATCCACGATCACGACCCATCTGTTATCAACCTGATAAAGACACATTAATATTCTATAAAAGTGTTTACTGTTAAAAAATCTTGTTTAGCTTTAAAAAAAATTTAATGTATATAGATAGATATATAGATATTTTGTCTTGCCTTGAGCGCCATCTTTCAAATTGTCTTGAAGTGTTGTAGTCTTAAACTAGTGAACTTTTATATCTTCCTTTCGCGTCTATTTTAAGTTAAAAAAATGTTATTAAAAAAACGTGACCAAAAAAGACACAGAAAGTTAGTAGATTTGAGAAGTCTTAATCTAGTGACGTTTTAGAACATGTTGTGGAGGACTTTTCAAGTGTGAATTTGGTACATAAAAATAACGAGGGTAAAAAACACGTTATATACACAGCACCAGAAACTTCAGCAAAAAGTACATTTTTATAGCTTGATTTCTCCTTGTTTCTAATATTTCACAAAATAAATATTACCTGGTATGCGGTTGTTTTCAAGTAAAAAAAACTTTGTTATTTTTATTCACGTTAATTTAACGTTGATGTGATTTTCGTGCTATGTGGGTGATGCTGCTCCTACTACTAAAACTGCAGTCTTTATTTTCCAAAAGCCAAAAACGAAATAAAATAACAAAAAATAAAGATCTAGAAGTCTAAAGGTTATTAAATATATCAGAATCAAGTCTACAAAATATATTTCGAGTTCTTATTCTAATTCTAATAAATCTGATAAACTTACTGCTTCTGCATCTGCAGTTTCTATAATAATAACACACACGATCAGTACAATATGGGGTAAATTAAAAATATATCCCCCTGTGTAATTTAACTATTATAGTATTAACAGTATTCCCACCACTTACGATTCGCATCACATTGCTTACAATAATTTGAAAAATATGACAGATTAAAGATTACAATAATCATAAAGAATTTAAGCGTTTAATTCCTAAGAAAATAATAAATTTTTATTTCATTCTTAAAACAGAAAAATGTTTAATACATCTTTTCGAATCGTTTATATATATATATATATATATATATATATATATATATATATATATATATATATATATATATATATATATATATATATATTTATCGATTTCACAACGTTCTACGTCTTCCGATACCCAATCTCCACTCGTTTCTGTTTGCCCATAATTCATCATCTAGGCCTCTTATTTTTATTTCACTGTCTATTCCTTCTCTCCAGCTTCTTCTTGGCCGTCCTCGTTTTCTTCGGCCAGTTGGTTTCCATTGTAGTATTGTTTAGGTAGTCCTTCACTATTCATCTTTGTACATGTCCGTACCACACCAGTTGTTTTGTTCTTATATCATCCACTAAAGTACGTTCACCCACTGTCATAATTTCTCTTATTCTTTGATTTGTAACTCTTTCTCTTTTTGATTTCCCTGCTGCTCTTCTCCAGTAGTCCATCTCCGTAGCGGAAAGCATTTTTTCTGTTCTATCCTTGATTGGCCATACTTCTGAGCCGTATGTAATAATACTTTTTACAATGGTGTTATATATAAGCTTTTTGTTATGTTTTGATATACTTTGGTCCCAAATTATTTCATTTAATAAAGTTATTGCTTTTCTTCCTTGTACGTTTCGATCTTTTATAGCTTTGTCTAGTGTTCCGTCAGCTGTAATTTTTAGACCTAAGTATTTATACTCATCACAGGACTGAATTCGCTGCCCGGTATTTCCACCGATACACATATACTCTGTCTTATTGAGATTAACCTCTAGTACCCACTTATTGTACTCTTCTATTAGTTTTCGTGTCATATATTCGAGGTCGTCATAATCCTGAGCCACTACTATCTGACGAATCGTTCATCAAAGGTAAATTAAGTTACTACTAATAAAACTAAAAAAATATAGTAAAACAAATAAAACCAGATATATAACAAAATAACCACCCATTACAGTTATAAGAAAGCTCTTCTTCCAATTCGGTTATTAAAGATCCAACTAAATTCTTTAATAAAAAATGCGATAATGAAACAAATGAAGCAAGTTAAAGAAGAACAAGAGAATCTTCAAAGTCGACGGCATGACTGCAATGATGAAATCAAAAAACATTTAAAAGATCCAACAAGGGAATTCCTGCGAGTCGAGAAAAAAACTGACAAAAAGTCACCATATCAGAAAGTCTGCCCGGCCGCGCGGTCGAGCAAAATTAACCACATAAATTAAAGCCGAACATGGCCAAATTGAGCTTAAGTTAGCCATTTAAATACGATCGATGGTTTAAGCACTCTTCTCGAATAGCCCAGTGGACCAGACATAGCAATGAGGTTGTACATAAACAACAAGAACAGTAATTAAGGCCGTTAGGTTTATTATTCTGTGGAATTCAAAGGATTTGGTCTGGATTCTAAATTTAAAAATGAACTACATATTTCTTCATCTGTTAAATTTTGGTGGCATTTAATCAGTATTAATTCAATGTGGTTTATCCGACCTTACAGATCCAGTCATTTTTTGTTATGTTTGAATCTAGTTTGTCTTAAGATACCTCTGAGTGCTCTGAGTATTGCTAACCCAGTGGAGGACATATTTCGCCTTCATCCTCCTTCAGAGTTTACTTTAAGGCTTGGGTCATCCAATGCTTTGGTCATGCCAAAGCCCTTTACTAAAACATGAGGATTTTCATTTTCTACTCCCACTCTTAGATTTTCATCTTTTAACTCACCAATCTGACTTTATCAGTGCTCCTCCAGAACCAATTTAAATTGGAATTTATCAGATGATTTGATGGATCTTGATGGTTTTTGGGAAAATAAATATATAATATGCATACACATCTCTAAAATTCATATTGATCTTAATGATCGAGATCTGTTAGATGAATTTTTAGCTTATACTAAAGACGCTGGAAAGCCCCAATTGCAAAGCAGTAAGAAGGAATTTACTACACAAAATACGATATATGAATTTACAACTTAGACTGACAGTCCTAGTAATAAAGCAATCGAGAATTCACTAGACAATTGCGAAAGAAGTTTGACTATTAACCGAATAAAAATAAGCAATCTAATATTTGTTGACGATACTGTCTCAAAGGCAGACATCGTGAAAGGTTTAAAAAAGGACTAAAATTTAAAAATTTTACGAATTGAAGCTGATCAATATTCTTTAGATTTTATTTAGCAAATCTGAGCGAATATATTTTAGACCATTTCCTATAAAGAGACTTTAAAGAAGCGAAACGGACAACAGATTTCCTAATTGCCTTGCATCAAGGTTCCATAGTTGCACTGGTCAACTGGATCGTACCAGTGGGCACAGCACCTGATAATGTAGTACTTGGGAGTAGAGTTTTATTTTATTCCTATCCGCGTTGGGACCGTATGTCGTGTAAACAAAAAGCGTTGTTTATATGCGCCTGGGTTTTTTTCTGGGTCTGGGGCCTCCGCAATTTTACAGAGGCGTAGGTATAATTAGTAAGACGGTTACTTAAGACCAAGGACTATTTTTAGCTGTCAGACCTTCTATGTGGGTTTCTTGATGCAGTAAATAAATGCCTTGGCTGACTTATATTATATATTTTTATTACAAAAAAATTAAATAGTGTGCGTCGCTTTTGTCTTTGTAGGAGCATACTTTAAGATTATAATTCATAACAGAAAATCTGTCACAATGAAACCCTTCTTTAAATTTTATGTAGCAAATCTGAGCGAACACATTTTGGACCATTTCCTGTAAAGAGACTTTAAAGAAGACTCTTAAAAGCGAAACGGACAAAAGATTTCCTAATTGCCTTGCATCGAGGTTCCATAGTTGCACTGGTCAACTGGATCGTACCAGTGGGCACAGCACCTGATAATGTAGTACTTGGGAGTAGAGTTTTATTTTATTCCTATCCGCGTTGGGACCGTATGTCGTGTAAACAAAAAGCGTTGTTTATATGCGCCTGGGTTTTTTTCTGGATCTGGGGCCTCCACAATTTTACAGAGGCGTAGGTATAATTAGTAAGACGGTTACTCAAGACCAAGGACTACAATTTTTTAGCTGTCAGACCTTCTATGTGGGTTTCTTGATGCAGTAAATAAATGCCTTGGCTGAGTTATATTATATGTTTTTATTACAAAAAAATTAAATAGTGTTCGTCGCTTTTGTCTTTGTAGGAGCATACTTTAAGATTATAATATATAACAGAAAATCTGTCACGATGAAACCCTTCTTTAAATTTTATTTAGCAAATCTGAGCGAACACATTTTGGACCATTTCCTGTAAAGAGACGTTAAAGAAGACTCTTAGAAGCGAAACGGACAACATATTTCCTAATTACCTTGCATCGAGGTTTCATAGTTGCACTGGTCAACTGGATCGTACCAGTGGGCACAGCACCTGATAATGTAGTACTTGGGAGTAGAGTTTTATTTTATTCCTATCCGCGTTGGGACCGTATGTCGTGTAAACAAAAAGCGTTGTTTATATGCGCCTGGGTTTTTTTCTGGGTCTGGGGCCTCCGCAATTTTACAGAGGCGTAGGTATAATTAGTAAGACGGTTACTTAAGACCAAGGACTACAATTTTTTAGCTGTCAGACCTTCTATGTGGGTTTCTTGATGCAGTAAATAAATACCTTGGCTGACTTACATTATATAGTTTTATTACAAAAAAATTAAATAGTATTGGTCGCTTTTGTCTTTATAGGAGGATATTTTAAGATTATAATTCATAATAGAAAATCTGTCACGACGAAACCCTTCTTTAAATTTTATTTAGCAAATCTAAGCGAATACATTTTGGCCATTTCCTGTAAAGAGACATTAAAGAAGGCTCTAAGCTGCACTGGTCAACTGGATCGTAGCAGTGGGCACAGCACCTGATAATAGGGACCTATTGCAATAAAGCCAGGCACAAATTGTACCGGGCACTATATTGACAGTTTCTCATTATAAGAACAGCTGTGTCCTTTCAAAATTAGGTCTTTGTGTATTATACGAGCCGGATTTAATAGTGACGCTACTATTAATGGAAAATAAACGACGGGATTTATAAATTCGACTTTGGTATGTCAATTTTGAAAGATCAACTTCAGTTTGCAATGCGAAATTGTCAATATAGTGTCCGGCAGAATTTGTGCCTGGCACTATTGTAGTACTTGGGAGTAGAGTTTTATTTTATTCCTATCCGCGTTGGGACCGTATGTCGTGTAAA
Organism: Aspidapion aeneum; assembly: GCA_963576565.1. Classification (NCBI taxonomy): domain Eukaryota; kingdom Metazoa; phylum Arthropoda; class Insecta; order Coleoptera; family Brentidae; genus Aspidapion; species Aspidapion aeneum. Next base: position 14,843,041 of record OY755043.1, read on the forward strand.
CAAAAAGCGTTTCTAGGTCTGGGGCCTCCGCAATTTTACAGAGGCGTAGGTATAATTAGTAAGACGGTTACTTAAGACCAAGGACTACAATTTTTTAGCTGTCAGACCTTCTATGTGGGTTTCTTGATGCAGTAAATAAATGCCTTGGCTGACATATATTATATATTTTTACTACAAAAAAATTAAATAGTGTTCGTCGCTTTTGTCTATATAAGCATATTCTAAGATCATAATTCATAACAGAAAATCTGTCAAGATGAAACCCTCGAAATCTAAAATATGTCTCATCTAAATCAGAAGGATGTTGTCTCAAGAAAAATACCAATGTTTCCCCTAAAAACATAACCCACATGAAAGTGTCAAATTTCAATGCCAACTAGAGATGTTTCGTGTAACAGATTATCGCTGGTTATAAGAGAATGATCTATGAAGTAGTCCCGAAAAATAGGAATATTATAAAGACTTGTAACTAACTTATTTATATTTTTGTTTCTGAAAACTTATCAGGTATCAGCCTTGTTAGCAGGTCTAAATTTTTGTTCCTTGGTAAGTAATAATGGTAGATTTCTGATAACTGATATCAGCCAAGAAGTGACGTTAGCAGCTCTAATTTTTTTTCTTTATAAAATAATAATGATAGTTTTTTCAAGAGGAATCGAAAATATGTATAAACTTTTTAGCTCTTGAAAAAAAAACAATTTCTAAATTGTTATTTGTATTGTATTTCATTTTCAGGAATCGATCGTCCTCAAATATGCCGATAACTTCCTTAAATGTGTCTTTTGTAACGAAATGTTATGTCAAGTGTCCTTTTGCCAAAAATAATAACATCCGTAGGAACTGGTGGTGGAGATATATGTTTTTGTTACGATTAAATTTCGGTTTTGTTTTGGCTAGCTTTGCCAATCTCATTTCCTACCGGAAACATTTTTTGTTTTGGGAAACCGTCAAAACCTAAAGGAGAGTTTGAGCAAAATGGAGAAAGATTATTAATAGATAAATCCACCAAAGGTTATACGATTTGTTTGTGAAAGGTTTTATCAGTGTTTTTATATATATACCGCTCCAAATAAGTTTATTTTGTAATACAATGATTCTAATATTTTCTTTTTTTTTAGTGTGGCGGGTGGCGCTGCGACTGCAGGGAGTATCCTCCTGAGTCGGGAGTTGCACCCTGCATACCGACTCCCGCCCCATATGGAGTACCTCCACATGCTCCAGCACTCAACCGCCAATTCTTTACATGGTAAGTCTTTTAGAAGGTGTAATGTATCGCTTTTAATATGTATGGGTACTGCTCGTCAAAAAATTTTAAAAATAACACAGAACAGAACAGCAATGAACTTATTGAACTGGAGCAAATGGTACACCAGAATACTTTTTACAGTGACCATAATAAACCTGCACAAATGCACAATTATTTTTAGCAAAGTAACTAATGTTTACAAAAAAATAATAGACATAACCTCAAATGTTTGACAAGCTTTTGAGTTATGTGCGATGGAGTGTGTTCCAAAATTACGAAATCAACGTTTTGTTGACGTCACATCAAGGGCTGATTTTTTTTATGGTCACATCACGACACAGCTGATTGTCTTTAAAATATTGAAGTTGGAATGGTTTTACTATATTCTTGCAGAACAATTTTTTTTAAATGTATAGTAATCCTTAGTTTTTGAGAGCCGCTTCATTAGCTCACACAAAAATTAAATTTAAAGCAGAAGCGAATGTGACAAACACAGATGACAAAGTCAAATACATGTCAAATATAACAGTTGGCATGCGGTACATGGCGGGTAATTTAAATTCAAAATAAGGAATGCTAAATCTTGAAGATTTTAACCTTTCAGTCATTTTGCATCCTTACAAAAGTTTGGTGGAAAATCGGGATGGTGTTTGAGAATATTTCACTGAAATTTCGCGGAAATCTGTAGTGCCATTTTGAAAATATCATAAAAAAAGTCTGACCTCCAATAAGACCCAATGTAAAAGTCAGCCTCCGAGAACAGCTGATGTTTTCAGGGTCGTGGCCTCTATTTTTTGTCGTCCTTGGTTTAGCTAAACTCTATATCATAATTTTTGAGATAACTTTTTGACAGTTATCAGCTGTCTACCATACCAAATAGCATAGGCCGACAAAAAAAATGATATAACTATAAGTTGTGTGAAAGAATGCATAGAAAGAAATTATGTTGTATATGGTTTAAGCTCACTAATTTTACTGATTATGGGAGCAACCTGTTCAATTCGACGTGACGGTCGGGAGAGAAAGAGAGAGTTAGTTAGAGATCATCGGGCGATGATAAGATGGGCATTGCGTGCTCAGCTTGCTTGTATATTTACTCCTTGGGCTTAATGATTTATTTTCGCTAAAGGAAAGGTTTGTTTGGATTGGGTCTGCCCGGTTTATTTATAAAACCGGCTGCCGTTTGTTTTCGGAATGCCGCACTGCTCGCTGCCTTGATTACGTCGTTATTATTTATCATGGTTACACAGAGTCTCATTCTCCGAATTCAGTTCGAACTAAATTTTATGTACACTAGAACTAAACTATTATCTCTCGTCGGGTGTAATAAGCTAGGTGATAGAAATAAAATTTCAGACTTCCATTGTCTTTATTCATTTTAAACTCAACATTTGGGTTAGTAAGTATCTCTAACCGTTTTCAAGTGTAAACTAAACACTCTAGTCTCTAGGCTACTACTTATACTACTTGTTATGCAGTCAGGTGTGACGGCCCGCCCCTTTTTAATCCTAAGACGCCTGTTTTCCTTAAGAAGTAGTTTCCATATGTTTGGTATGTCCGTGCTTAGTTGACTGAAAATTTCTTTATTTATTATAAACGCCGCTTCAATAAGCTGTCGTTTTTGCCAATGCGACTCCTTATGCAAAACTTTAGCTTCTGACCACTGAATCCTGTGATCATTATACCATGCTAAATCGGATTTTTCAATATCCACTAATTGGGTACTTTTTAGATGTTCATTTACTCTAACCTGTTTTGTTTCACCTACATATGATTTACCACACTCACACGGGATTTGGTAAATACATTCCTTATTATTTAAGGGATTTTCTGGTTTTGTTTTAGTTACAAAATTTCTCGATGAAAATACTGTTTTTATATTATAGTGCTTGGCTATTCGTCTTATGTTTTCTAAAATCCCTTGAATATATGGAATGTTAATAGCACCCAACGTTATATACAGTGGTTTGAATGTTTCTGTCTAATCGTTCTGTTGTAAGTCATTTTTAATATTGTTAATTTCTGTGGTTAATTCTTCATTATTACTACAAATATTTACGGCTCTTAAATACAAACTTCTTATAACTCCTTGTTTTGTAGCAACGGAATGATTAAACTTAAGATTTAGGTACTGTCCCGTGTGTGCAGGTTTCCTATATACAGTGGTTTGAATGTTTCTGTCTAATCGTTTGACAAGAACATCCAAAAAAGGTAAGGCCGAATCTTTTTCAATTTCAATGGTGCATTTGATTGTTGGTCGAATACCGTTCACACGGTGTAGAAAATTCTGTAGTTCGTCATCATTTTCCGGCCATATAATAAATGTGTCATCCATGTATCCTAGCCATAATTTTGGTTTGACTCTTGCTGTGTTAATCGCATGGTCCTCGAACCACTCCATGTAGATGTTTGCTACCACTGGCAAAAGAGACGAACCCATTGGAAGTCAATCATTTTGCGCGTAAAACTTATCTTTCACTTGAAAATAAGAGTTATGGAGGCAAAGCTCCAACAAATACATCACCCCCTCCATCGATAGCGTTGTTCTCTCGAAAAGTGTATCATCAGTTTGTAATTTTTTTTTGATGAAACTGAGTGACTCATTTATTGTCACGTTGGTGTACAGACTTTCTACATCAAAACTTATAAATCTATCGTCGGGATCTAATTCGATCCCTTTTGAAACCTCGACAAAATGTTCCGAGTTTTCGACAAAAGATTCGCTAGCTAGGTAATCTCATCTCCAGGAACAAGGCGGAAAAACAAGATAACAATTCAGTTCTAGTAAATATCATAACTATCAGTGCAAATATAGTGAAGAGATTTGAACACTATAGCTTCTATTATTCCTCATACTTTTCTAATTCTCAAATTGTTTGTCATAGGAATTGTATTTCTTTCAATTTCTTTCTGAGAAACTCAGTTTAATGTGTTGCTATTTTGAAATGAAATAACGTGTTAAAATTGACATTGATTTAAACTCGATGTAAACATAGGAATTATTTGTAGGCTCGTTACCGTTTTTACTACTTTTTCTTGTTTTGTTATTGTAAATACGTTGAATGTTGTCTGCTAATAAAATTGAAATGGATGCTGAATGAAACAGATGGAAGTGTGGGTGATTTTTTTATGAATTGGTTGTCAGATGTCTAGGTCAGGCTTTCTTAGGTATTGCAGGAATTGATTCACCATTTTAAACATTAGGATTACCTACCTACAGATTATTTATATCATCTAACCCCAACTCAGGACAATAAGAACAAACAGATAAAATTAGAAAAATATTCCAACCAACACGGTTCTCTTCTTTCACTGACTAATTTAATAGCTAGAGAAAATTCAAATCAAGCACACCAAACTAATGGACATAAAAATTAAACAGTGAATACATTTAAAAGCAATATTGGGAAAGTAACGACCAAAGCTTAATTAATCAATTTGGAAAATCACAAGGAAAGACTTGAAAAGTCAGAAACGTATGTACTGATAGAGTTTGACACTTAAGTAGATCTAACAAGGGATTTTGCTAAGGTGCTTTGTAAAATATGCTTTATCTAATTTGAAAATAGTTAAAAATTAAATTTAAGCAAATTAGGATTATCACAAAAAACAAACCAACATAACTTCACTTAAGTTTAAAATCAGTGAACACATGAGAAAACTAAATAACAAACAAAAAATATGTCAATCAATCATAGCCCCAATTGCAGTAATTCTTCTAATATGAAAATAGTTAAAAATTTAAATTAGGCTTGATCAAAATGATTGACGTTATAATAAAAAACCAGTTGTCACAAAAACAAACCAGATTAATTTTATTTAAGTTTAATAACAGTGAATACAAAAAAGATAAAGTCATTTCATACTATAACAGGGCAGTACAATTCTCCTGAGCAAAGAGAAGACTCAATAGCAATCATCGACATGGACGTGACAAGTTTACTGGGAGACCGCTTATAGACCAGACACGAGAATGTAGCAGATTGACAGATACAAAGTATAAACGAAACAAACCATGTGTTAACAAGTCAAACATTATCGAAATATTTTTCAACCACACTCTCTTTGCACATATTGTAGAGGTTTCTAATAATAAGAATGATTTGATAAAAAGTATAGAAGGATATTTGCGTAATAATTTTCGATTTCCAATCTCCGAAGATATTTTACAAACAGCCTTAGCAAAATCCGCTGTTATATCTTCTTCAGTGGCATACTCAATCTATGTTGCCACTTGTCTGTCTTTCCTTGTGAGTGTCAAAAATGACTTGGCTTTGGAGCTTCTTTGGAGGTATCTACTTTTCCAACATTACCTTCAAAGTAACTTGGTCTATCTCTTTTTTCTGTTTAAGTCACATTTTACAGCCAATTTAGTTTGATATTTTGAGATGTTCTCTTTAATCCTTTTTTGCCTTCGAACCTCAAGTTGGCCTTTTTTGCCTACTCAGCTATAATTGCAAAGCTTACTTTACCCTAATTATTAATATCTACACTATATCCCAAATAAACTATTGTTAGGTCTCTTACTTTGTTTAAAAGCTTCTGTAGATACTTTGGCCGAGGCGGAGATTGACTGATCGGCTCGAGTACCTTCAACGATCTCGCATCATTAATAAAAGGTCCGGCCTCGACGAGGATTATCTTTCGACTTTTTTCATATGGTAATTTCTCAATTGCGAGCCCCATCAGCTCCAGTGTCGAGATAAGATTTCGACTACACGACTTTTGCTGCCATACTTACATCGATATTTTCTTTATGGATTTAAATTGGATGTTGTTGTTTACCATTAACAATCAGAAGATCTACCTACATCTTGGACAGTAGAAAATAAACCAAGAGGTGTAAAAGTCAACAAAAAAGCAACAAATATAATAAAATATGCTGATGGTGCTTTACTTACAGAAACCTCGGTAGCGGATCTACGAGTATTCATTAAAGGTCCAAAATGTTTGACAGTAGAAAATTAAAGAGGAGTAAGTTAATAAAAAAGCAACAGAGTTTTAAGGGATCCGGACTTGACGGAGATTATCCCTTGACTTGTTCCAGATGGTAATTTCTAAATTGCGAGTCCCACCAGCTCCAGTGTCGAGATAAGATTTCGACTACACGACTTTTGCTGCCACACTTTCTTCGATATTTTCGTTATGGATTTAAATTGGATGTTGTTGTTTAACATTAACAATCAAAAGATCTACGTACATCTTACAAAAAAGCAACAAATAAGTAAAGAGATAGTGATAATCCCTTACTTACAGTAACTTCGGTAGCAGATCTACGAGTACTTAAACAGGGTCACGCCTACATCTTGAACAGTAGAAAGTTGAAGGAGAAAATTCAACAAAAAACCAACGGACACAATACAGCACAAGATTAGTCCGTTAAACTTCTGTTTAATATCAGTTCTAAGGAGCCCGGCCTTGATGGGATTACTCTTGTCTCCTTTCATATTGTAGTTTTGCTGCCATATTTATGTCAATATTTTCTTCATTTTAATTAAGTGGTTGTTTACCATTAATAATAATCAGGAGCTCCACAATGAACCAAAAAGGAGTATATAGGTCAACCGAAAAACCACAAAAACAATAAGATATGCTGATGATACTTTGGTTACAACAACGTATTATAGCAGACCAACGAGTTATATTAAAGGGTCCTGCTTTACGCGGATTATCTCTAGACTTTTTTCATATGGAATTTCTCAGCTCCAGTATCGAGATAAGATTTCGACTAGACGACTTTTTCTGCCATACTTACATCGATATTTTCTTTATGGATTTTAATCGGATATTGTTGTTTACCATTAATAATAAGGATATCTATTTGTTGGAGACTAGAAAGTAAACCACGAGGTGTAAAAGTTAACAAAAAAGCAAGAAACCAAAAATATGCTGATGATACCTTACTTAACAGTAACCTAGATAGCAGATCTAGCAGTACTAATAAAGGCCTACATCTTGGACAGTAGAAAATTAAAGAAGAGGAGGAGTAAATTCAACAGAAAAGCAACAGATACACCAAAGTACAAGACTAGTCTATTAAACGTCTCTCTGCTATGTGTTATTTCTTTTTCATATTGTAATTTTTCAATTGCTACTCCATTGGAATCTTTAAAGAGTTACACAATGGTATCTGTGTCATTTTTGGTTTAAAATATATCCCATTTAAGTATATTTTGAGGACAAACCTGTTTGTTTTTAACAGCATCGGGTTTGTTTTTGTTAATAATATCCGTTATCTGTTTGATGTCTAAATTTTTGTCGATACTGGTTTTAAAAAAAGCTGTTTTTAATATATTAAGACATTAAATTTGTCGAAAAGGAGTTGTAACGTTTTTGGATGCTTATCGCTCAAAGATATAGGTTGCGCCAGTGGGCGTGAGAAGCTCAACCGAGTCTAAAAGGGGCTCTTCCAAAAAATTCGTGGGTTATTATCGAAGTTATTATGAAAACTAACACCCGAGAAGAGCAAACACAAGCTCTTCTCAGCTAACACTTACAGGAAAGGTCTGAATCCATACCGAGCGTAAGAGAGAGTCCATTAATTTTTGGAGCAAGCTTCTGTTAAGATAATTGACATACAGGGATATACTTGTATTCGTAACAAATTTACGCAAATGGCTAGCAACGTCAATGATATTGGCGTCCACGATAGAGGTGAAAGATCTTTGGTTGAAACAAATCTAGCTAAAGAAACCGAAAAACCAGATCTAATAATAAATAAAGAATATACTAAGCATATTAGATTTTAATAAAATAATGAAAATCTTCCTCTAACATGACGAAAAAAATGTGAATAACCCCTTCATCGAAAAATTTAAGGCTCAATTCCAAACAACCTGTTAATACAAATATAAATTATGTAGATTTTTACGTGTCATATGTAAATAAATCGATAAAACCTCAGGTTTTACGAGCGGTCTTCGAGAGCCGCAATCGAAAACCGATATTACATTTATGTGGATTGAAAGTTGTTGGATCGACAACTAAAACAAGGTATCAAGTCATTGCTCTATCGATACTTTTGTTTAACTTAACCCTTTAAGTTTAAAATTTGTAGAAATCTGGCAACCACAATTCAAACATCGAATTATTGGCAATCAATTAAAAATACGGCTTTTTATTATTATATCGGTTTAGAACGTTTTTCTACGTTGTCCGACGCCGATTCTCCACCTCCTTCGATCCAGACAATCATCTTCAGTCAGGTTTTCTTGACTTATTGATCTTTGGATTGACTGTTGCCATTCCAGTTTAGGACGCCCTCTTTTTCTGCGCCCTATTGGTTGCAATTCTAGGACCTGCTTTGGTAATCTTTTGTCGTTCATCCGTTGTACATGTCCGTACCATATCAGTTGTTTTTTAGTAATGTCCTCCGTTATACTTCCGTCGACACCCATTCTTTCTTTTATGATCTCATTTCTTATATGATCTGTTCTATATCTCATTGATGTTCTTATTGCATCAATTTCGACACTTTCACTAGTTCTACCTCACTTGATTCGTTTCCACTATATAAGTACTGTGTCTTGTCCACGTTCACTGTTAAGTCCCCACTTTTGGTATTCTTCCGTTAACTTTCTCATCATAAACTCCATGTCTTCTCTTTATCATTAGCTTCAATTACTTAATCGTCGGCAAACTGTAGTGTATTCCCATGCCGTGTACTTTACGTTTACAGTTTTTTAGAGCTAATGCGATATATATTTTAAAGAGTTGGAGAGATACAACATCCCTGTCTTAAGCCTCTCGTTACCAGGAATTCTTTTGAAAGTCGATTTCCAATTTTAATTTTAGATTTTGACCCTTTGTATAGTTCTTTCATCGCTTTTATGTATATATGATTGATATTTGTTTGTTCTAACACTGTCCATAATTTTTCTAATGGAACGGTATCATATGCTTGTTGTCGGTCCACAAAGGTAACATGAGTCACCATATTTCTGGCACTCCTTTTCTCAATTACTTGTTTAAGACCAAAAACATTATGACTACAAGATCTGCCTGCACAAAACCCACTTTGCTCTTCTCCTTCTTGTTCATGAAAATCATTCTCTATTAGATCTCCTTGAGTAGAAATTCCTTTGTAATTGTTGTCCTTTTATGCATTGATTGATAATATATGTAAGATTTTTTAGTAGTTTCTCTGATCCATATTTGGGCATTTCAGCGTATAGTCCTTGCAATACCCCAAGTCCCTTTGCTATCCTTTTTTATTTTTCTCCTATAAAGAAGACAGAAAATAGCATCGAAAATCATTGTTGGCCCCAGATTGCAGTTGGCAGTTGCAAGCCTGTCTGTCTATCAAAGTTTAAATTGACAATAAAAGACAACTTTGAAAACAAAACATTTTTGGCAAATTGTCAAAATGGTAGAAAAAGATAAATTATTCATTCAAAAATTCCACGCTTTTTTTTGATCTTCAGTCCCATCCGTAATAACTACAGTGCAAAATTTTAAGAAACACAGTAATAGGTAATGACAAAAAGTATGAAGACTTTCTGATGCCATTCAAAACAACGTCTTTAGAAAACTAATTCAAAAAGTTTGTAAAATTATTGTTTAAAAAGATAAAACGCATTGTTAAAATTACATGTTGTCTTGCAAAAAACTAATTTTGGAAGACTGAGAAAATGAAAAAGCTATTGATGTCACTCCTCTCGTCATAACTGACGATGGCAGTTTATGAAATGAAGTTTTTTGGACAATGAGAATAAATTATTTTTGCATAGTTTTTCGGTTGGTTTTATTTTATTTTAAGAAGATAGGTTTACAAAACCATACAAATAAAGCTTAATAATAATTTTCATGTTTTGATTTGAACTTAATCCTATGAGCTCTTCTACTGTTCTACTGCAACATTTTAAACTTAGTAATTAGTAATAGCCTATTTTTAGTTTAAATATTGTGTCTGAAATATATTTTTTAATTCACTCAGAAAGAGTCTGTACAATACTGTTTTTGTTGAAATTTCCAAAGCCTTTGCAGTTAAATCAGTTGAGAACTTCATTATACTTTCTAAAAGATCTATGTGTCGACCATAAAAAATGTTTATTTATTAAAAATTATAATAAAATACTGTTTTAATTTACCCTAAACAAAAAATATAAATGCTTATATACTTATTGTAACAAAGAAATGAGTATGTACTGCATTAATATAAGTCGAGAGTTTATTTGTGGAAACTACAAATAATAATAATTTAACTTTTATAAAGTCTTTATGCTTAGGTAATAATATTACAAAAAATATAATATAAATAGGGCCTAATCTTATTTAAATCATAATTTTTACCAAAACAAATTGCAAAGCTTAGCTTAACTCCAGCTCGAAATACATTGTAGAAAATAACATTTTTGAAAAATTCAATAATCATTAATTTATCGTTTGCTCATGGTTTGTTTAGCTCTACGGTCAGTCGCACTGAAAATCTTCCAATGTAGAAACTTTGGCGGAAGGGCACCCCAATTGTTCATAAATTTTTCGCTACATAAAATCATTTTGGGACAGAACCTTTTCTCAAAAAACTATTCCAAATCAGAATCGGAATTTAAATAAAAAATAAGCGATAATTTTTCAAAGTCAGAAATTTCAAAACAATGACAGTTTAAACACCGATCCATCACCCTTATTATAAAGGGTAGTGACCGCTTATATTAAAATTAAGGTAACTGATAATTAGTTTCGCATCATCCATTATCAGTTACCTTAGGAACCTGTGGTTTAAAACTGAATTAAGAATACACGTGCGTTTTGTTACCAGAATTACGGGGTGATTAAACAAAAGGACTAGCCTTATTGCAAAGACTATATATTCCCCCAGGTCCGCTAGCTTTTTCAGATTTAAGCTTTTCAATACTATTCGTTATCATTTCTTTTTCGATGAAAAACTAATTTTAAAACAAATTAAAAAATAAACGACAGGCCACATGGAAATTAGATGACGTGACCCACAGGTGAAGCAATCTTATTGGCGGACAAGTTTTGATGTGTCAAGGCGTGTGGATATAGCGAGTTTTGCCTTGAAAATCAAATTTCAACGTAGAATTTAAAGAGTTTTAGGCATTTTTTGCTAGAAAATTATTTTACTGTGGTGCGAGGAGCAAAATCAACAATAATATGCGGTATTTAGATGGTTTTTTGAGAAACGTGGATACGGCGAGTTTTGCTTTGGGACGCCTCATTTATGCTTTAAGGTATTTGATCAGACTCAAATGTCAGAACATAAACTTTTGACAGTTCCCTCGTAAGTGCTAGTACCTTGTCCTAGGTCTACTAGTACCGACTCAATAATCAAAACCGTGTTCTTGCCTTTATTACCGGTTAAAATATCGGCGGCTCGGCCACTAAAATATGATAAGCCGACGCTTTCGGACGTTTACGAGAGCCGCATCCTATTGGACTCCATTAAAATGTCGCCCCAGCGAAAAAAATTACAATTTTTTTTATTGGTTCATCGGAGAAATTGAAATTATTAAGTTGGCTTTGCGTTAATTGGGTCCATTTTTCAATTTCTTTTATAAGTTACATATAAATTTCAATATATCAATATCAAGCACTTTAGTGCAAAGTTAAAAAGACACAAAGTAAGTGGTATTCATTTAAATAACCACATAGAATTTTCTATGCTAGGCAATACTGATATTAGGTGCCAATTGAATAATACCTATAGGCAAAACATTACCGAACATAATGAAAATGTGACAAAAATTAGACATATTTTTACACGGTTGTAAAGATATTCAAGAGAACTTCTAAACAAGGTATCACTAGAACCACTTTTCCTATTCAAAATATGGGGGTAAAGTATACCCTTCGAAGATGGTGCGTGCTACAAAAATTTCAAGATAGCCAAAAAGTGTCCCCCTCGCAAACAAAATCGACGTGTTCGAGCGTTTCTCCAAATTCGCACGAAAAATATCCAAAAACACCTCTGTTACCTTTTAGTTGGGACACCCTGTATTTATGAAATCAAAAAGAAAATAACTATAAAATTCTAAAATAATATACAGGGTGTTCCATTAACAAAAAACCATCGACCTGTCAAATTTTGACATTTAGAATCTATTTTTGACATTCTGACAAAACACAACTTATGAAACTTTTGTATTTATCATATTTTGATATCTATTCAAATAAACGTTTTAGATATGGTGTCAAAATATACGGAAAACCCTTTTCCAAGCCCAAAACATGTAACCACAACTCAACATACACCATATTGTCGGTCAAATTGCAATTCTCGCCAAAACTGCGCTACTTTTTTCACTGAACATACCAATTTCGACTTCACATCCTAATTGTTTCAGCTTGACGAAAATTATACAGGTTGTACTTTTTCTCGTAACCTTAAAGAGATTCGGGACAAGATGGTCGATGCAACCAACATGATGACGAATACGGCGGGTAACTATAAGGCGTCCAAAATGGTCAAAAAATCCTAGATTTCCCATCCTTAAATTACGTAACGCAAAAATTTAGGATTTTTACCCCCCCCCCTTGTAACGCATTTTCAAGAAAAAACACATTAAAAAAACATTGAGTGTAACGCTGCAGCAAAATATAACACTGATTTTTACATTGTTTTTGGACGCCACTAAATTTTGAAATGCAATAATTAATTAGTTAAATTAATTAAGATCATAAAATGTTGAAATTTTTAATTAAGAAATTTAGAAACTTAATTAAGATAAACCTAGTTTTATTTTTGGAAAGGTTCCAATAATAAAAAAAGTTTAAAAAAAAAGGAATATTATATTCTACTTTCTCACGTGGTAAAAAAATATACAGAAAACGTATGTACAAAAAGTACCGGTAAACATTTTTAGATTGGTTATCTAAAAATATGCGCAACAATGGGAAATCAAAAAGTAATAGAAAAATATCTATAAAAAATGTCAATGGTTAATTATTAATTATAAATAATAATTAAACCAATTCAACCTAAAAACACCTGGGGAAAATTCTAGAATTTTTCTGGTGGTTTTTACAATAAATCGACTGTAAATAACCAAGTTCAGGGTTAAAATACTAAATCAAAAATTAAGAGAAAAATATAAAAAGTAAAAAGTAGCCTGTAAAAAAAACATCATATCGCAGTGTTCTTAACCTAATCAAACCTGATTTTGTATAAATGAATAATCATATTTTATGGCAAATTTCACAAAAAACTGGCGATCAAATAGGGATGTAGAAAACTGAAAAATCTGGGTTCATCAAGTCGGTTCGGTTCCAATTTAACTAGTAGAAGAGGTGGATGTTAAAATTGGATCAGCCCATAATATTTACATGCGGATTTGGAATTGACAGACATCTGTCGTTTTGAGGATCTTCATTATTAAAAGAATGATATTCTCTAGCAGAGGAGTTTCTCTAGCAGAGGATTGGCAGGTGGGTGGATAGCAAGTAGGTGATTGGTTGGTGATTGGCAGGTGATTGGTTGGTGATTGGCAGGTGATTGGCCCTGTAACAAGGAGAGATTGTTTTTTAAGAAAAATGGGAAGTTATGACGAAACCCTTTAAGTACAAAAAAAGATAGTTTTTGTCCAATAAAATGTAACTTACCCCTAATAGAAAAAAGGTGAAACTAGCAGCAAAACAGCACCATTGTACAGTTGACTTTCTCTGCAGAACAGTAAGAAAATGACGGAGCTGAAAAAATGGAAACCGCCATAAGAAAATAGAAAATGTCTGCATCGAAACACGTGTACCACTTGGACAAAAAAAAGATAATAATTTTTATAGAAATATATAAAATTAGTACTTACATGAGTTCATCACAGCAAAATAATGAAAAACACAGATGGGGAAAGCACTACAAAAACTTTTCAGAAGAAATTTTGCAGAGACCCCTTTTCATCACTGTCGTGTGATTACTCGGTGGCTGCTTGAGAGAAAGTGAAAACCAGCTGAAGCGATGCGCCTTAGCGCGCGGTATTCGCAGTTTCCCACCTTATTAGGATTTATGAAAATTGCCAAAAATATGCATCGAAATTTCGATATTTGGTGAATGAGCTAGAACAAGTTATATTGGTCACTGTAAGAAATACCACTGCGATTTTATGCTTTGAACCAAAATAAAATTTAATCGAATTCTAATTCGAAAGAAATTGATTCTTTTTCAAATAAAAAGAAGAAGACCTGTAGCATTTTATTACGAGGAAAATAAAAATGCTACAACGCATGCCAAACCCCCCCTTGAGCGTTACACCCGGTTCCCATCTACGACTTTCTCGTGGGTGCCCGCTCACGCGTCACATGATCTCAATATGAAATGTTATGGCAGTCATGTGACGCGTGCGCGGGTACGCACGTGAAAGTCGCAGGTGGGAACCGGGTTTTACGTAATTTAAGGACAGGCCCAGATATTTATAAAAAGATAAAGAAGCAAGCAACGAAGCTGTTGGATACCAAGATAATAGAAATAAAAGAAACAATATAATTTTAGTATTTTGCAAACAAGCAGCTACTTGGTGTAGTTTTTAGTTTATTTATTTATAAATAAAGTCCATTCGCCTTTCTTTTTTATGGCCTCAAAAATCCCACAGAATTTTAAACAGTCTATTAAACCTACTAAGTATATGTCTAATTTTTGTCACATTTTCATTATGTTCGGTAATGTTTTGACTATAGGCACTATTCAATTAGCACCTAATATCGGTCTTGCCTAGCATAGAAAAATCAATGTGGTTATTTAAATGAATACACAGAAAAAAGTGTTTATTTGAACCAAAAAAATATTATTTGACTCAACCAAATTCGTTATTTCAATAGGTCCAAAACGTCCTCTTGTTTGGTTCAAATAAAAATATTTATTGTTTTCAAATAACTAATTTAGTCTCTTTAAATAACATTTATTTGATGCGTTAGAGTTATTTGGTTTATTTGACAAACAAAAATACATTTAAATCAAATAATTTGAAATATTTAAACCAAATACTACTAATTTATTTATTTGCAATAACAAGTTTATTTCAAACAAACAAATATGTTGGTTGGTAAAAATAAAATAATTCTTTAACATGACTGTTTTCTTTGATTGAAGTAAAAATATTTATTGTTTTCAAATAACTAATTTAGTCTCTTTAAATAAGATTTATTTGATGCGTTATTAATATTTGGTTTAATTGACAAACAAAAATACATTTAAATCAAATAATTTGAAATATTTAAACCAAATACTATTAATTTATTTATTTGCAATAACAAGTTTATTTCAAACAAACAAATATGGTGGTTGGTAAAAATAAAATAATTCTTCAACATGACTGTTTTCTTTGATTGGAATAAAAATATTTATTGTTTTCAAATAACTAATTTAGTCTCTTTAAATAAGATTTATTTGATGCAAAAAAACATTATTTGACTCAACCAAATTCGTTATTTCAATAGGTCCAAAACGTCCTCTTATTTGGTTCAAATAAAAATATTTATTGTTTTCAAATAACTAATTTAGTCTCTTTAAAAAATGTTTATTTGATGCGTTAGAGTTATTTGGTTTAATTGCCAAACAAAAATACATTTAAATCAAATAATTTGAAATATTTAAACCAAATACTATTCATTTATTTATTTGCAATAACAAGTTTATTTCAAACAAACAAATATGGTGGTTGGTAAAGACAAAATAATTCTTTAACATGACTGTTTTCTTTGATTGCTTTAAAAAACTTATTACTTCTTCATATAAATTAATTTGTTTAATATTCTAGGCATATTTTTTTGTCTTAATATTAAAATTTATTTAATAACTGACATTTATTAAGTAAATTTTTTAAATTATTTTACTTGATGTAAATAAATATTTGTTTAAACTTATAATATATTTTGTTGAATTGAAGTAAATATTTCTGTGAGAACAAGAGTTAACTTATTTCACAATACAAAACCATATTTTCCAACAAACAAATAGGGTAGTTAGTAAACCTAAAATAATTGTTTGAACTTACCGTTTTCCTTGATTGTTTTAAAAAACTTATTGTTTTTTCTTAATAAATAATTTGTTTAATCTTCTCAATATATTTTTTGTCTTACTAACATAATTTATTTAATAACGAACTTTTATTTGTAAAATTATTTTGTTTATTATAAATAAATGTGTGTTAAATTTAAGTAAATATTTATTATTGCAAGTTTATTTCAAACAAACAAATAGGGTACTTGGTAAACCAAATATAATTGTTTCAAATGATTGTTTTCCTTGATTGCTTTACAAAATATTGCTTCTTATTTGAATTATTTTTTTAATATTCCTAATTTATTTTCTTGTCGTTTTAACAAAATGTATTTAATTAGATTAGACATTTAATAAACAGTTACATGGTTACCCGTCAGAATACTGCGTTGTACAAGTAAAAACAAATGTTTTGCATGAAAAAAAGTATTTTAATTCAAAAATAGGCAGGTAGGTACAAAAAACATGTAAAATTGTAAAAACGTTTAAAGGCAAATTAACATAAAATTAACCAAATATGCATAAAACAAAAATACTTCCTAAATACTAATTAGATTATACTTTTGTAATCTTTTCCAAGGTATAAATAAAACCACTAACCTATATACAGGGTGACCCAAAACCCTGAGACCTCTCTAATATCTTCGAAATCAAAATAAACAGAGAAGTCAAATTTTACATACTCAGATGGTTTGCAAAAAGTATCTTTTTTGATGCTAATATTGGAACCAGTCATTAAGGAGACGTAGCGAAGCCAGCGACGTTACTTTTTAAAATGAAATACCCTGTATATTTTTGCAATTTTGAATAAAGCTTTCCTTTCTGTTTCCAAAAATACCTAATATGCTACGTTTTTATGTAATGGGTTTTAAATAAAATGACAAAACCTTTTCATTAAGAGCAATGAGTTAACCAAGAAAAATTATCGATGACTCTTTGTCTGCTTTACTCTTTTGTTTGTTTTTGTCATTTTATTTCAAAACTGTTAGAGAAAAAGGTATTAGGTATAATAGGTAGTTTTGGAAACAGAAAGACAAGGTCTATTCCAATTTGCCAAAATATAGAGCGTATACCGGGTGTTCCAAAGTGAGTGGCCTATTGGATTATTTTGGAAACTATACGATAGAAACTTTTAAAACTTTCTATTCTTACATACGTCCATGTAAAGCATATTTACAAAATACTTTCATAGTTGCGGTGTTGCCATTTGCAGGAAAAGTTGGCTTTATTATTTTAAAAAAACACCATGTATATTTTTCGATTCTTTATGTAGAAAAATGTATGTAATTTTTTTCAACAATTATTGTAAAATTTTTTTGCACCATTTGTTTTTAAAATGGGTATAAAACCAATTTGTGCAAAAATTTTGAATAGATTTGTGCAATGGAATTTGTTGTAAAATTTTAAACAACTGTGCAACTGTTTTTTTTGCACAATGCTTATTGTACAGGCCTGTATAAAAAAATTTCCCATATTTTTGCACAATTTGTTGTATATTTTGCATTAATTTTTTTAAAATTTTGGAAAAATTGCAAAATATTCAAGTATGAAAACATTTTACACAATATTGTGTAATTTTCTTATTCTATTTTATGCAATATAAATGCACAATTATGTAGTTATATTTTAAAAGATGTTTGTATTTTTTTTACATTGTGGTGTTTTTTTTCAGTTATATTTTTCTTTTTACCACAAAAAATATAATATATCAATATAATATATTATATATTTTACAATAAATAATTTTAGTTACACCCAAAATTGCACAATTTTGTGCATATATTTCCTACAATTTTATGTAAAAATAGTTAAAAATATGAATTTTTTACATAATATTCTGTAATTTTCTTTAACAATTAAATGAAAAGTATCCCTGAATGTGTACAAAATCTTGTAGATGTTTTTTTTCAATAGGTTGCATTGCATTTTGTTTTAATTTTTGTGTATATATTTTTAAAAAACGCTTTATTACTTTTTATAACAAGTACACAATGTTTAATTTTTATTTGACAAAAAAATACCAAACTAAAAAATCACTTGTTAAAAGACCTTTATTTTCGTTTTTTCTGATGAGTACAACAAATTTTAACACATTAGTTATTAAATTATCTAACCAATATTATTATGCTTAATGAATTTACCTGAACGTGTAAAATATATCTATTTAAAGATTCTTGTTTGCTGGACTTTCGTTGTTCGGATTTTCCATTGTTTGGAAATTGCAAGGAAGGCAGCGAAGACAAAATAGCTGCTAAAAAAATAGTACTAAGTTTAACGGACATTGAAGGATTTCTATGTAATAGTCAAATTATTCTGACTGATATTTTGATACCCTTTAAATAAAGGTTACAGTTTTATAGATACCATGGTAGTAAGACAGGCAAAATATGTCTTTTGACTTCTAATTTACAAATTTTAAGTTAATCAAAAATAGTGGTGTTGCAAAAATTATCATTTACCTTCGTCTGCTTCATGGAAACTCTTTTCAGACCGCTGTATCTGATCTTTGGTAAATTGCGTTTGATTTTAACAGCACCCAAATTTTTGAACAAACTTCTGCACATTTGTCAAAAAACTGTCTTTGTTTTCCGGATATGCCATTGCAAAATCGTTCAAGCTAAAAAATATAAAAAAAAATGTTTAAATATAGAATTTTAGTATCGGCCGTTATAAAAAAGCGCAGTTTAGACCAAAAATAGGATAAGCCATGAGTAACAAGCTGAAATTTTGTAAATAGTTTTATTTGGTCAAGAAGCCCAATTTTTTCTCTGCGAAAATTCTTGAAAGTGATTCCTAAGGGAGTGCGCGGGCGCAGAAATGTTTTCGAGCTTCGGACTGGCTAAACCAAGACAATTTTGGGGACAATGTTGTCATTTACTTTCAAACACATTTTTTAAATCACAGAAAGAAAAATCAAAAATGGATCAACTATACTCAAAAGCTTGGGTAGACTAGAGTCCCTGTATGTTGACATATTTGGATATATTACCAAATATGTCAACATACAGGGACTCTAGGGTAGACCTATGTGTAGTAATTTACTTACCCCGAAATCTCTCTTTGTGGACTGCAAGTAGGCACCCATTCCTCCAGTTTTTCGAGAACTAATTCCACAAAATCCATAGAATCCATTACACGTTTAACGTTAACGGAAGCACTTATCAATTAATGACACTAACCTTGTACGGATCACCTCACTGACAAGCCAAAACACAAATTTAAACTCACAGAACACTGAAGGAAGCCAGATGCGGTGGGGCGATCCCTTGAAACGACTTTTACCGAATCAATCCGACGAATGATTTCTACAATTTGAAGTAGGTATTTTTGCACAAATTTTCATTAAAAAAATTACATTTTATCTGTGTAGATTTATAACACAATGGGCTTTTCCACTACGCTGTTGAGAGTTATTGTTCTGTTGTGTAACATTTTTACACAAAATAAGTTACACAATCCAATTGGTAACATTAAAACAGATTTATTCGTTTATTTCAACAATTGTTTTATATTTTTGCACAATTTCAGTTGCACAGCGTATTTAAAATTATTGCATGGATATTTTTCTCTGTGTATAACGTCTTATACCTATCTGTAATTGTTTTTAAAATATTAACAGGTAAAAATTGACATTTTGTAACTTTAACAGGCCGTAAAATCAAAACCTATCTTAGCTTTTTACAAGCTATCGCTTTAGACTACTTTTAGATTTAACCCAGGGTTAAATTAACCATGGAATATTTTAACCCTGAACTAATTCTAAATAGTATAAAATAGCTTTTGAAAAACCGAGATAGGAATGTAGAAACCGTTTTGTTCTATTCTTAATAGTTTTGATGTTACGGGCTGATAAAGTTACAAAATGTTAATTTTCATCTGTCAATATTTTAAAAACGGTTGAAGATAGGTATACGACATCATACATAAAATAATAAAGGTGTTTGCAAAGTTTTCCCACAATTGGCAACACTGCAACTATGAATGTATTTTATAAATATACTTTACATGGACTTATTTAAGAACAGAAAGTTTTTATTGTATACTGCCGTCCTAAGCCTAACCCCCCTATTTGAAAAAAATCCAAAAATGCGATTGTTGTTTAAGACAAATTATAATAATATACTCTATTGCTTATACTAATGTAACCAATCGAAAAACTACAAAAAGTATTTAAAATGTCACTTAAAATTTTCTTTTTTCCATAAGGCACTATGTATTTTCAAACGTTCAACGCGATTTACTCCATTTCATATAAAATTCAAATACGGGGGTTACGCTTAGGACGGCAGTATAGTTTCCAAAATAATCTAATAAGCCACTCACCTTGAGACACCCGGTAAATCTCATTTAAAAAAGTAACGTCGCCGCCTTAGCTCCGGTCCCTTAATAATAATAAATTTCACAAAGACAAATAAATTTCACAAAATTTCACACACAAGCTACAGGATTTCACAAAAATGTTCCGATTTTTTCAAAAAACATTTCACAGAATTTCACAAAAATTTTACAGAATTTCACAAAAATTTCACAAGCTGTGTACACATTTTGTAATGTTTACGCTAAGCAATCTAGAGAAGTACTAGCAGGTTAATGGCGAGTTTAATGGTTTTAACAGAAAATTAGTTAAATCAAATAAATAAAATTTTAAACTTTAGGGCGGAATGTTATTGGTCGGATTTCCGCGAATCAATCGGACAACTTTGGATCGAAACTCTTTGTCTGTTGTGCATTAGAAAAACAAAAAGATCTGTTGCGCTCCTCTTTTTTATCATATTGAACATAAGACAAAACAGTATTTTTAGAAGCGAGACAGCTAGAGAGTTCACCTTAGTAGGTACATCGATTTTATTCTACACTTTTTTGGTTATTTGCTATATTGAAATAAATAAAATTCTTGTAGATATTATATAGGGTGTTTTTGAACCGTTCTTTTGCCACTTAGTTATTGTTATCGTTATTCTGCGTCGGCGCAGTAGCGATTTGCTGTTATTTTTAATAGGTATAGCAACGCGCTGTATTTACAGAAGATAAAAAGTTGTACTTGTAATTTCATAAAAATTTAACCTTATTAGGTAACTTGGTAATTATTTAGTATATACGAATTTCTGCCATTTTTGGTTTTTGATGAAAAATCCTTTCTGGAGGTACTTAGGGGGGTCCCTAGGACCCTGAATCGGCGACCGGAGAATTAAAAAAAAATTGTTTTAATTTTTTTGAGTTTTTATTTTTTTTTTCTAAATCGACGCAATCTAACCTGAACAAACTCAAATCAACTCAAGCCAACCCATACCAAACCAAAAAAATACATTACAACCTCGCCCTCCGGTACCCGTTTTTTTATTTAAAAAAAATAAAAAAAATCCTAGAGGCCCTAGTAGGTACCCCCATAAATAATTTTTCAAAAAAAAAAAAACAAAAATGGCAGAAACCCGTATACTAAATAATTTACATACCTACACGGGTTTTTGCCATTTATAATTTTTCATGAAAAGCCGAAAAGTTCTTTATGAGGGCACCTACTAGGGAGCCTGCCTAAGATCCAAAATCCGCGTCCGGCGATTTTTTTTAACGCAAAAAGGGGTCGGGAGGGTTTGTATTAGTTTGAGTCTGTTTACGTTAGGCTAAGGTAATTAAGTAAAAAATAAAAAAAAGCAAAATAAAAAAAAAGCCGGACGCAGATTCGCGGTCCTTCGGACCCCCCAAATTTTTCTTAAAAACCAAAAATGGCAGAAACCCGTATACAAAAATCTCTTAAGTCTTATTTAAAGCGACTAAATTACTTGTTTGGCTAAAATAAATATTTTTATATGGACCAATGAAGAATATGCACTGACAAAGTCAAAAATCTAATTTGTTTGAGTCAAATAATTTTACGTGATATATATCATGTATACAAAAATGGTTTACTATTGGAAATAAAAACCAAGAAAGAAGGAATTTAAAAAAATCGTATTTGTATATTTATTTATAAACAAAAACTTAATTTAGTTGTTTCAAATAATTTTATCTAACAATATTAAAATTATTAATTTATATAATTGAAACAATTATTTAGTCAATCTGAGCATTAAAAAAAATAAAAAGCAATTGAGTTGCTTTAAAAAAAATCAATTATTTGAGTATACGGTAAACAATATTTTTTTAAATATTATTATTGCCAAAAAAATTTAAACTTGTAATTTATTTAATTCACATGTACAATGTTTTTTGTCGTAACAAAATGTACTGTTGTCCGAAATAAATATATTTGTTTGATCCAAACAAGATTTATTTAATCCAAATATTTTTTTTCAAATAAATTGGTTTATTTGATTCAACCAAACACTTTTTTCTGTGTACCACTTACTTTGTGTCTATTTAACTTTTCACCAAAGTGCTTGATATCACACATTCCCTTGCACGCAGGATCACTTCGCGGATTTTTCATAACAAGACAAATAAAGCAAAAAAAAAGCATTTCTTTTTTCACAACCGCACAACCAGTTTTCAGCATCGTATAATTTTTTTTTAAATTTTCTATTATAAGTTTTTATGAAACACCCCTTGGCATTAATTACACTAAAATGTTGGTTAATTTTTAGGTCCGAACTTCATATGTCAACGTATTTAAATTTGCACAGTTAATTATGTAATCGACGGTATTTATTTCCATTTTGTAAACGAACAATAACGAAAACAAACAATGACATGTGACCGGCAGGCTTGTTACTCCTGACAAACCCCAAATCAAAACAAATTCATACGTCTTCACTAAGGATGGAACCGGCAACACTAAAAGGGCAACGTACGTTTCCGCACGATAATGATGGCCGACGTGAACTAAAACAAACAACGCCCCCGCGCGAGAACAGCCACCCAGATTACGCTGAAAAACGGGTGAAATTAAAACGTTGCCCCGCGCGGCGCTGCCGGCTTGTAATTATTTACTTTAAAAAAGTTCACCCAATTACTCGATCGTTGTTAGCCACAGATAATTAAAAGAACTAGGCAAGCATGTCGTAAGGGAAGATTTAACTTTTTTTAAATAAATCAATTAAATATACTGTTTGTTGTCTAGTTTTAGGAGAGCACTGCACTGCCCCTCAATTGCCCTCCCTGTAGCAGCCGCCACTGGTGAAATAGTCACTTTGAAAGCTGAGTAGCTGACTTTTAGCTCACACTACTACTATACAGTAGTGTGAGCTATGGTGATCCAAATTTTTTCGAGAAAAAAAAAGTTGCTCCGATTAAAATTTTTTTTATATATCTTTGCGTTTTAGATGATTTTGAAACTTTTTTGTCGCGCCGTCTGTCTGTCTGTCTGTCTGTAACGACCAACCCGCATAACTCAAAAACCGCTTGTCCGATTTAAATGAAATTTGGTACCTAGGCTGGGTCTTGGGCTGCAATGGTCCCATTTAAAAATGAAC
This sequence comes from Aspidapion aeneum, assembly GCA_963576565.1. Taxonomy (NCBI): domain Eukaryota; kingdom Metazoa; phylum Arthropoda; class Insecta; order Coleoptera; family Brentidae; genus Aspidapion; species Aspidapion aeneum. Next base: position 14,866,646 of record OY755043.1, read on the forward strand.
AAAATCCACCGAACGCAAGCCAAATAAAAGGGTGGGGGTAGATTTAAAAAATTAGAGTTTATGTGAAAATACGGCGTGTGTGATATCAAACGAAAGGTAATTAAGTCTGGAGGTAAACAAAATGAAGTTTAGTTTATTTAAAAAAAAGGGTGGGGGTAGATGTCAAAAATTAGAGTTTAAGTGAAAATATGGCGTGTGTGATATGAAACGAAAGGTAATTCAGTCTGGAGATAAACAAATTTTTTTTTAGTTTTTAAAAAAGGGTGGGGGTAGATTTTAAAAATTAGAGTTTAAGTTAAAACATGGCTTGTGTGGTATCAAACAAAAGGTAATTGAGTCCAGAGTTGAATAAAATATATTTCAGTTTTTAGTTATATTAGCTCACACGTACACTATAACTAAAGTACCTAGTGTGAGCTTAGTGCCCAAACGTGCATTGGCCAGTTCTACTTGTTGGTACTAATTTGGCGGTAAATGTTAATTTTTTGTGTTCAACATGTCAAAAATTCATGCTGGGTAAGCTGTGGGATATCTTAAACATTTTTTTCGTGGTTTAATAAACGCTGAACTGATATCATGTCTTTATATAGATAATTTACGTTTATTAGCATTTTATATTTAGCAACGTAATGCAGAGACCTAAATTTCGTAATATTTTATCTTCAAAACAAGGTATCCCTCGACCCACTTTCCCCATTCAAAATATAATGGCAAAGTTTACCCCTCGAAGGGGTACGTGTTAGAAATATTTTAAGAAAACGAAAAGGTGTCCCCATCGCAAACAAAATCGACATGTCCTTTTTTACAAATTATTTCAATAAAAAAATTTTAAAATAGAAAAAACAACCAACTGGTAAATTTACTTGTAACTACTAGTCGCAGTTGAGTACAAAATTGATAGGTATACCTATAATAATGCACGACATGCTTCAACTTTTAGTTTTGATGCCCAAAGCACACTTACGAAATTATACAGTTTTGTATTTTCGTAAATCAGGTTATGGGTAATTTTATACCCAACTGCGACTAGTAGTTACAAGTAAATTTAGCAGCTTGGTGTTTTTTTTATTTAATTTTTTTTTGCCAACTTTTAGGTTTAATTCTTATTCAGCCTTATAAAAAGCACTATGATTTACAATTCACTTAGCTTTAAGGAGAGTTTACACATGCATGGATTTGCTGGCGCCAATAAAAACTGGCGCGCCAGTAAGTTAAATTTGCAAGTGTAAACACCGACTTGCACACAAGTTATTTTTTTGCATGCATGTATCAAAAAAGTCTGCAGCTGACTGAATTTGCTGGAGCCAGTGGTGACGCATGCGCGCAGAAAAGGAAAATTTTCATGTGTAAACAAGTGCTTGCACGTCGGCTTGCCAGTTTTAAGTTCATTATTTTACATTATTTTTATTTTCATTGTGTTTGAGCTTAAAAATTTTGTTTATTTTTGTTTTTATAGCTTAATATGGCTAAAAAAAGTGGTCAGCAGAACTGAGCATACAGTTTCTTGAAGGCTATAAATGTTTTCCTTGTTTATGGGATGTACACAGTAGTTCGTATAAAAACAAAGATAGTCGAGATAATGCTTCCCAAAAAATTAGTAAAATAATGACTATTGAAGGCTTTGAAGTTGCAGAAGTAAAAGCAAAAATATGATCCATAAGAAACACATATGCTTTGGAATTGACAAAAATTAAAAAAAGCCAATGTTCCGGAGCCGGTGCAAATGAAGTATACACCCCAAAAATACCATGGTTTAAAATAGCAGACCGAATTTTAAAGAATGTTGTTTAAATAAGAGAAACTCTAGAAGAATATCAAAATATGTTGCTTTGTCATTCGAAGATGGTTTTTATAGCTCGCACGATCTTCTGCTGCAAGTTCTCCTAAAAGTTTTTCGGAAGCACCCAAAGTAGATCGACGAGCAATCCATGCTTTAACCCAGATACGGCCTTTTCGTTGTTCCTTTTTCTGAATCTCTTTTATTTTTTTTTTCAATAAAAGTTTAGCGACTATTTTGCAGGCTTCCGAGAGTTCAGCCGAGATATCGCGTATCGTGTACACTTTAAAAATGAAACTGGCGTGCGCCAGTCTTTTTAATTTTCGCACAATAGTGTAAACCTTTACTGGCGTGCAAATAGAACTGGCGCGAACACTGGCGCCACTAAATTCATGCATGTGTAAACCCACTATTACCCAAAAAGTACGTGTAGATTTTCTACGGACGCGAACAGTGTTACCTTCCATTGAGTGATGGTGGGGGAGGAGAGAAGGAAGAGGGAATGACTAAAATGGCGTCGATAACGATCTTAAAGCGTGTGCCGAAAGAATTTTTGAAATCGCTCTAAATTTGTGAACACAACACACATTTACTAATCAGGAGGATGGGAAGAAGAGAGGGAGAGGAAGGGGGAAACTAGTAAAATGATGATGAAAAAAAGTCTTAAAGCCTGTGCAGAAAGAATTTTTGAAATTGCTCTATATTTGTGGAAGGTATAGCTACAACTTTTACTAATAAGGAGGGAGGGGAGTGGGAAACTAGTTAAATGATGTTAGAAAAAAGTCTTCAAGCGTGTGCAGAAAGAGCTTTTGAAATTGCTTTATATTTGCGAAAGTTATAGCTATAACTATTACGGCGGGGAGGGAACTAGTAAAATGTTGTTGGAGAAAAAATCTGAAAGCGTATGCAGAAAGAATGTTTGAAATCGCTCTATATTTGATAAAATTATGCGAATAATGGTTTTTCAATAGTGTGTAGGGAATGACAGGAGGGGAGATGGGTACGAGCAGGGAGGACTACAAAGTAACTACAGCAAATTAGAGGACATTTGCAATGGGTAAATTTAGAAAATTTGTATGCCTTAAGGGGCCTACAGACACGCGAACATTTCCAGAGATTAGTACGCGCGTACCAGTTTGCGCATACTAATCTCTTCGTATGTAGACAATATCCGCCTAAAATAGCTCTCGAAGATTAGTTCGCGCGCACAATGTACGCGAGCAAATCTCTCGGTGTCTAGGCAAAACGCATTGATAATATCGTGTTTATGTTTAGAACGTTTAATTTTGTCTTCGTGTGTGTAGGCAATTCCACCAAACGTACATGTATGCAGAGATTAGTTCGCGTACTAATCTCAAGAAATGCTTGCGTGTCTGTAGGCCCCTTTAAAGCCTACATCATGTGACAAAATGGAGTCTGATTCCTGTTTAAAAAAATATAGGCTATAGCACCTTCGGGATCAGTAGCAATTCAACGACACCTTTTTTGTCAAAATCTGTTCAGCCGTTTAGCCTCTAGCATGACACAAATATGCATATTTACTTACATACATACAACAATCGAAAAACATTATCCTTATCCTTCCTTCGCCGTGCTGCAGCTAAAAAGCCTGTGTTTTATTTAAAAAACCCTTTATTTTAAAAACATTAATGCAATGAAATGACATAGGGTATTAACACAAAACAAATACCAACACAAACAAAACAAATGCTCATACTATTTACAGGTAGGCTGTGCTATTTAGTATTCATCATTATACAAATATCGTATTCTTAAGGCGCCTGCCTTCACGAAAAACAAAAACAAAAGACCCAAGATAGGCTCGAATTATTATGAGGCACTAATTGTCTGGCACCTAAGAGCGGATGTGGGCCGGTGTTTTGTCTTATCGCCCCCATAATGCCTTCTTTAGGCTGTTAGAGGGCCCGAGGATGGATGATGAGTGCCCGCTGATGACAGTTTTATTGTTCAGACGGGCACCCGATATCGCTCCTGCGGAAATGTCCCCTTTAATGATTCTAAAATGTGTCGAGATTTATCTAACAGTAAGCGGTCACCCAGGGCTATCAAAACGGACGGGCCACGATCCTCAACTTTGATGACGTCACATCGAGGGCTGATTTTTTTTGATGGTCACGTCTTGACATAGCTTCATGAATATTTGATTTTTTTTAAAATAAAGCCTGTTTTAAGATTGTTTTTAATATTTTCTTGCAGAACAATTTTTTTAAAATGTTTAAGTAATCCTTAATTTTTCAGAGCCGCTTTATTAGCTCACACAAAAATTAAATTTAAAGCAGAAGCGAATGTGTTCGTTTCTGGGTGGAAAGTAATCGGATTACCTACATGTATTTGTTTATATTCGGCACTCGGCAGACTTTTAAAACTTAATATAGTTATTTACATATGTATTTACAAAAATTACATCAAAAAAATTATTTTTTTGTAGTGTAATTTTGTTTTAAAAAGATTATCGCTGGTATTTTTGGATTCGAAATGAACTTTATTGTAAAAAGTCTGCCAAATCTTGGCAAGATTTTAACCTTTTAATCAACTTGCATCCTTACAAAAGTTTGGTGGAATATCGGGATGGTGTCTGAGAATATTTCATTGAAATTTCGCGGGAATCTATAGTGCCATTTTGAAAATATCATAAAAAAACGTCTGACCTCCCATAAGACCCAATGTAAAATTGAGCCCCTGGAGAACTGATTTTTTCTGGGTCGTGGACACTATTTTTGTGTTGGCCTTGGTTTATGCTAGGAAGGCTGTCTTTTATATTTTGCATATAGGAACATAGAGGGCGACACCGATCGAATGTCGCATTGAGTTGTATAACGCCCTGAAAGGGCGTTAGAGACGGAAAGACAAGGCATTTTTTATTGACCCTATCCAATTTGGTTCCTATGGTCGGGTATTTCTTTTACAATAAAAACAGAGATAGACATTATTGAACATGTGAAACAGACAAAGATAGGGTGATTTTGCATGCTAATAATACCCTAGATAATATAAGGGTACTTTTATCTCTTTCACACTGACGGCATAAGTGCGACAGAAAAGCAGCTGGCTACCTTTAATCCACCTGCCGTATTTTGAGTGATTCTACCTGTTAGTCCGTGTATACAGGGAAAACTGATAGACAATGTTGTATAAGTACGGAAATGATTTTTTTTGAATTTTGTGCGGGAATATTACAAAAAGAAATCTTAAAACGTTTAAAAACAAGTTTAGAAGTAACTATTTGAGTTTAAACATGGTCCAAAATTGTTTTTTGTGCAAAAGAAGAAAAAAAATCCATAAAAAAACAACATTTCATGGGTAAGTCGTCTTGACGGATAGTTTTTCCTAAAATACGAGAAAGTTCAGTAGCGTCACGATAGATAGTTTTTTCTGCGACCGTGCGATTTTACCCTCACACATTTTGATTCAGAAAGTGTCACTTCCCCGCACTTTTTTTTGCATTGCATGAAAATTAACAAATGATTTCTTTTTAAATGCTTACATACCGATTTTTATCCAGTTGTTTTTGTTTTTTCGAACCAAACTTTTGACATGTCACGGTCGAGTTTCATACATCTTGATGAATTGTTACACACACTGATCTATGTTTTTATAAATTTCGATAAATTTAATGTTTTTTGCGGACTTTACAGTAATTTTAAGTTAAATTTTGGTCTTTCATCGCGAAAGTATATATTTATTATTATATGACCACCGCGACCGGGTCTACAGGCCGGTATCATATGTTTATGTCCTTCTAATGTCATTTGACTATCATGCTGTCTTACTTAATAAGGTCACTTAGTTTAATTAATAATGTTGTCCTACATAATATAAAAGAAGAATAGAAACCAACAAAAAATTTGTGACACTTCGATTCCCATTTTCTTTGATTGCGATGGATTAGGGTGACCAGATTACGGTTTATTAGGGTGCCCAGAGTGCGCAAAAAAAGATTTTGAAAAATTTCCCTAAAAAAATTGAAGACCAAACACTCACTCGCCACTCAATGTTTATGGTCGCATACACTAATCCTAACTCGATTTCCGACGATTATGGACAATGGTTACCCCCTGGACATAAACCTAACAACTTTTACTATATTTATTAACAATAGGTAGGTTAGGTTTGGTTAGGTTGGGTAAGGTTGGGTTAGGTTGGGTTAGGTTGGGTTAGGTTGGGTTAGGTTGGGCTGGGTTGGGTTAGGTTGGGTTAGGTTGGGTTAGGTTGGGTTAGGTTGGGTTAGGTTGGGTTAGGTTGGGTTAGGTTGGGTTAGGTTGGGTTATGTTGGGTTAGGTTGGGTTAGGTCGGGTTAGGTTGGGTTAGGTTGGGTTAGGTTGGGTTAGGTTGGGTTAGGTTGGGTTAGGTTGGGTTCGGTTGGGTTAGGTTGGGTTAGGTTGGGTTAGGTTGGTTTAGGTTGGGTTAGGTTGGTTCAGTTTGAGTATGTTCGGTTAGGTTCCGCTAGGATTGTTTAGGTTAGGTTTAGCTATATTCGGTTAGGTTCGGTTCAGTTTAAGCAAATCGAACCGAACCAAACCGAACCGTTAGATTCGGTTTGATTTGGTTCATTTCGATACGGATGGGTTCAGTTTGCTTTTGTTCAGTTAGACCTTCGATAAATTTTAAAAAAGTAAATAATTATTAATTTTTAGTGTTTTAAGGAATAAAAATTGATATAATGTTCAATTAAACTAATTTTTATTTGTAAAAATGTAGGAATCATAATTTTCTTGATTTTGTTTTGAATTTCATGCTTTTTTAAAAATTGTGCATTTTCATAAAAGGACCAAAAAACTGACCCGATTTCGATCAGTGACCTTAGTTATTTCAAGTTTTTGTTGACAGCTGATAGACGTCAGGGACCGTTTTGTTTCAGTTTGAAATGAGAAAATGCTTCTTTTGTAGCAATTTGTATGGGTTTTAATGGGGTTTTAAGAATGTTTCAATTTCAATTTTTTTAGCAAAATCAACGATAGTCCGCAATTTTTTTTTTAGAAATCACTATAAAATGGTCTAAAATTATCATTTTTCAAAAAACTTCGTAGTTTTAAGAAAGGTGGTAAAACGTACCAGACCCCTGAAATGTGTTGCAGTCTAGGACAACTGGGCGCCGCCAACTCGGCGCCACCAACTGGGCGGCAGGCCAACTGGGCGCCGGGCCAACTTGACGCCGAGCCAACTGGGCGCCGGCCTAAAATATTTTTTCTTGATAAAATGTGCAGATGAAAAACAAACTTAAAAAAATTAAAATGGCGCATCCAAAATGGCGGACTTTCTTATTTATGCATCGATATGTATCGAATATGGAACTTGGCGGTGTTTCAAGTCGCAGAACACTACACCTACCAAATTTCAACACTCGACTTAATAGATGTTGAAAGTTTTGTATAAATAACATATTTATTTTGTTTTTATCTGCACATTTTATCGAAAAAAAAATAGTCCGGCGCTGAGTTGGCCCGGCGCCCATTAGGCCCGGCGTGGCGCCCTGTTGGCGGCGCCGAGTTGGCCCGGCGCCCGGTTATATCATTCCGAATTGAAATTTTTAGTTCCGAAATTTCATCTGACTCGAGCATAACTTGTAGTCCACCCAAGAAAAGAAGAGTTGAAGAAGACCCTTGTTCAAAGAAAGAAAATATTTTACCTGGAAGGTACAACATTTGTAAAGTTCTAAGATGAAAACAATAATTTTAATACATCCACTGCACTTAGCATGCTTAGAAATTCTTTTTACTCTTTTTTTTACTGAAGAGAATTTTGTAAACATACACAAGTAAGTATTCATGAATTATTTATTATTCAAACAGAAAATTGTTGATAAAAAAATTCTAGTGGAATTCAAAATTTTTATTTTGCGCCGCCACTGCCCTTTTTTATCCAAGACAAGCAAATAGAATATTTTTGCGATGTTGCATGTTTCCGGACTCACCAAACCGAAATTCTATTTTTATCCCTATTTTGCTCATTAAATTCTTACTTGTATTTGGTCAATTGCGATAAAAGCTTGATATAATGGCAATTTTGGCCCATGCCGGGTCTACCCGTAGGGTATAGAAGTCAATGGAATGTCGTTAATAAAACCTAACCTCAATCTTTACCTAATCTAAATTCAAAACGTCAGTGCGATTCATATAGCTTTATAGCTACAGTGAATTTTTTAAGTTAACAAAGCAGTCGAAAAATGGAATTAAACCCAGAACATTTTTGAGCTATAATTTTTTACTTTTGAAGGCAATTATCTTAAGAATAATGCCTTTCCGAGTTGATTTCTGTTTTCGGTAATGAAGCACCACATCACTCATTGGTATGGAGAATTCAAGAAAACATCGATGCTGTGCGCATGCTCATCACGGAAGATCGACATGTGACATATCGCGAGATTGAGGCTTCATTAAGCGGACCTCACACGATCAGTATTACTGACAGTATTTTTATACATGTCTTTGTTTATAACTTTTGACAAACAAAGACATATATAAAAATCCTGTCAGTAATACTGATCGTGTGAGGGCCGCTTTAGGGATTTCAAAGACCTCAATTCAAAAAATTTTGCATGAAAAATTAGCTAGATACCGCATCTAAGCAAAGAACACAAAGAAGCTAGGGTCAATTGATGTAAGAAAACTCTAGACCGCTTTAAGGTAACGAAAAACGTGTACAGTATTGTAAGTGGTGATGAATCGTGGATTTACTCATTATGAACCCGAAAATAAACGCCACTCGGCTGTTTGGGTGTTCTAAGATGAAGAAAAGCTAACAAAAGTCATTCGTTCTCGAGGTGTATCCAAAAAGATTGCCGCGACATTTGTCTCAAAGCAGGTCATGTCTCAAATAACTGTTACTGCCGATTGGTACATCACCATTTTTTTGCCGAAAGTACTCGCTGAGCTTCGAAAAACGAACCCTCAACGACGAATCATCCACCCACCAGAAGAATGCAAGTTCGCACAAAACACAAAAAAACCAATGAATTTCTAACCCAACAAAACGTCGAATTTTTAAACCATCCTCCATACAGTCCCGATTTAAGTCCCGACGATTTCTATACTTTTCCGAAAATCAAGAATGGACTGCGTGGTCAAAGATTTCAGTCGCCAGAGGAAGCAGTTGACGCCTTCAAGAATGCAATTTTGACAGTACCAACAAACAAGTGGAATTACAGCTCTGACAACTGGTTGCAGTTGTTGCAAATACTTCGAGAAACAATACAGTCTTTCAAAGTTATCTACTGTTTAACTCAAGCTGTATTACAAAACTTAAGACGACTCTCATAGTCATTGACTTCTATACCCTGTGAGGGCGTTATACAACTCAATGCTCGTAGTCCTCTCCTTTGGCAACGCAGAAGTGAATGAAAAGTGCATGTCAATAGAATGGAAACAAATCAATGCTGCACTAATTTTCCCAATGGAATACGCCATTAGTCATTAGATTTTCATGCAGTGCGCCCTCGAAACTTATTCTTAATTCTAGTGGGTTTTGCTGCAAATGGCTGACATAGGGCATAGGGTAATTGGAACAAAAAATACCAATAGGCTAACGACTTCTGAATGAAGTTCATTTGTTTTAGAAACACCTACACATACACTAATATGTTTGACTAAGAAAAGAGAACAATCTTAAATTTAGATGGTGGTAAAAAAGTTTCAATTCAATGGAATATATAAACCGAAAAAGTGCAAGTCAATGAAATAAAAACAAACCAATGCTGCACTCATTTTCCCAATGGAATACGCCATTAGTCATTAGATTTTCATGCAGTGGCGGACCCAGAGGTAGACCCGGGTCACTCTCGAAATAAAACTTATTTTTAATTCTAGTGGGTTTTTGCTGCAAATGGCTGACATAGGTTAATTGGAACGAAAAATACCAACAGGCTAACGACTTCTGAATGAAGTTCATTTGTTTTAGAAACACCTACATACACTAATAGGTTATGACGAAACAAGAAAACAACCTCAAATTAACATTCTATTTTTTGTAGTGCATGTTTATTTACTTTCAAAATGTTTTGAGTAATCTGACGATCAATTAGTGGGTGAGCGGGCGTCTATATTAAACCCTGAGGCATTCTTTCGTCAACTGCCATCCATTCTGGGCTCGTTGCGCTGTCATCCAAGATTATTTAAAGAATAACATCGCTTAAGCAGTGGCGTAACGGCATAACTTAACATATGTAAAGGATTTTAGCTTCGGTTCGGTCAGTTGTTATTAGATAGGCAACTCCGGCTGTTTGACAGATCGTTAACTCTGTGGCGCCTACTACCGAGCCTAGTGACGAACTAAAAGTTGAGGCGGGAAATTTGAATCGCATTATATAATAAATTTTCTTTCTTTTTAAAGTTTTTATGAAATTATCAATCGGTTAATATTTTATAAAGACTTACCTACAATGTCTTTATAAGATATAAACATACTGAAAATTATATATAAAGTGCAATAAATAATAAACATTTTTAATGAGTTTTTATTAGTATAAAAAAACATACAAATAAAAACTAAATTAACAACCTAGAGATAAAATGAGATATTATAGTGTGATTGATTTGTAAAATACAATATAATGAAAACCGAAAACTGTCTGGAATATTTAATTTTGCTTTTAACATTTCTGGTGAGAAACAGTTGTTCGTGAAGAGAATCATTCTTAAATGTCTACTTTTTAAAAGCTTGACAAAGATCTGATGTGACTCAAAAGTACCTCCTCGTCTTTGTTACAAAACTTTTAAGTTTCAATTCAATGGAATATGTAAACCGAAAAAGTGCATGTCAATGAAATGAAAACAAACCAATGCTGCACTCATTTTCCCAATGGAATACGTCATTAGTCATTAGATTTTCATGCAGTGGCGGATCCAGAGGTGGGCCCGGGTCATCCTCGAAATAAAACTTATTTTTAATTCTAGTGGGATTTTGCTGCAAATGGCTGACATAGGTGAATTGGAACGAAAAAATACCTCTGGCTAATGACTTCTGAATGAAGTTCATTTGTTTTAGAAACACCTACACATACACTAATAGGTTATGACGAAAAAAGAAAACAACCTCAAATTAACATTCTATTTTTTGTAGTGTGTATGTTTATTTACTTTCAAAATGTTTTGAGTAATCTGACGATCCATTAGTAGGTGAGCGGGCGTCTATATTAAACCCTGAGGCATTCTTTCGTCAACTGCCATCCATTCTGGGCTCGTTGCGCTGTCATCCAAGATTATTTAAAGAATAACATCGCTTAAGCAGTGGCGTAACGGCATAACTTAACATATGTAAAGGATTTTAGCTTCGGTTCGGTCAGTTGTTATTAGATAGGCAACTCCGGCTGTTTGACAGATCGTTAACTCTATGGCGCCTACTACCGAGCCTAGTGACGAACTAAAAGTTGAGGCGGGAAATTTGAATCGCCTTATATAATAAATTTTCTTTATTTTTAAAGTTTTTATGAAATTATCAATCCGTTAATATTTTATAAAGACATACCTTCAATGTCTTTATAAGATATAAACATACTTAAAATTATATATATAATGCAATAAATAAAAACCATTTTTAATGTGTTTTTATTAATATAAAAAAAACATACAAATAAAAACTAAATTAACAACCTAGAGATAAAATGATATATTATAGTGTGATTGATTGGTAAAATACAATATAATGAAAACCGAAAACTGTCTGGAATATTTAAAATTGATTTTAACATTTCTGGTGAGAAACAGCTGTTCGTGAAAAGAATCATTCTTAAATGTCTACTTTTTAAAAGCTTGACGAAAATCTGATGTGACTTAAAAGTACCTCCTTGCAAAACTTTTAAGTTTTAATTCAATGGAATATGTAAACCGAAAAAGTGCATGTCAATGGAATGGAAACAAACCAATGCTGCACTCATTTTCCCAATGGAATACGCCATTAGTCATTAGATTTTCATGCAGTGGCGAATCCAGAGGTGGGCCTGGATCGTCCTCGAAATAAAACTTATTTTTAATTCTAGTGGGTTTTTGCTGCAAATGGCTGACATAAGTTAATTGGAACGAAAAAATACTTATAGGCTAATGACTTCTGAATGAAGTTCATTTGTTTTAAAAACACCTACACATACACTAATATGTTATGACGAAAAAAGAAAACAACCTCAAATTAACATTCTATTTTTTGTAGTGCATGTTTATTTACTTTCAAAATGTTTTGAGTAATCTGACGATCCATTAGTAGGTGAGCGGGCGTCTATATTAAAACCTGAGGCATTCTTTCGTCAACTGCCATCCATTCTGGGCTCGTTGCGCTGTCATCCAAGATTATTTAAAGAATAACATCGCTTTAACAGTGGCGTAACGGCAAAACTTAATTTTTATATATCAAATCGCCTGCTCTTGTTTTGGTTTCTCTCGTATCTCGGTAGATGGCGCTTCTTGCGAAAGTTTTCTCACTATTTACATAGGATTAGAGACAAAACCCTCTAATTAACTTCGCAAGAGTGTCACATTGACCAAGCAGTGTTCTGAGGAGTCCCATAACGACGAAACAGTTAACTGTCAACACTTATTAGGTGTCCATTAGATCTTGGACCCCCGTGAGGTTAATCTTTTAAGCTTCCCACGGAAAAATATGAGAGAAACAAAAACTCCTTTTTACCCGATTATCCACGAAACTTGTTTTTGATTTTCAAATTCACGGGTACTAAATTTCACGTTTGTTAGTATTATTTGGCTTAAAAATTCCGCTGATAGACGCTCACGTGTCTGATGGCGGATAAAAACGCAATAAGCGTTGATCTGGCCTGAAAGGCAGAAGAGCTGTCGTAGGTCACTGATTAGTTTGTTTCTTTTTATTTGTAATCGGTATTTTCATTGATCGATATATATATATATATATATATATATCAGTTTATTTTCGCCTGCTTTTGTGTTGGTTTGTCTCGTATCTCGGTAGATGGCGCTTCTTGCGAGTTTTCTCACTATTTACAGATTAGAGACAAAACCGTCTAATTAACTTCGCAAGAGTGTCATATTGACCAAGCAGTGTTCTGAGGAGTCCCATAAGGACGAAACAGTTAACTGTCAACACTTGTCAAGTGTCCATTAGATCTTGGACCCACGTAAGGTTAAGCTTTCAAGCTACCCACGGAAAAATATGAGAGAAACAAAAACTTCTTTTTACCCGATTAGCCACGAAACTTGTTTTATTTAGAAATTACTATATTAATTAGTAAAAGAAGTCACAGGAAACAAAAAAGATAGAAATATTGTGCGCCAATGGATAGCATGATTGTCAGTAAAATTATTAAGAATAACATCGTTAAACAGAAATAGACTGCCACAGCACAGAAAGCACCACATCATTTTATTTCCAGAAGCGGCAGAAGTCACCAGATGCACTCAGCCATGCTACCGCTCTGAGCACAAAACATCTAACTAAAAAATTTAATTTTCCAATCAAAATTTTGAAAAATATATTTAAATTATTATAAAATTTACAAACAATAATTCGTATAACATTGTATATTACTTTTTGATCTTAAAAAGAAATGGAAAGTTATTGGGTTGAACCCTAGGACCATGAATCCTTCCGAAGGTAGTAACGCATTTAAAAATCTTAAAATGCAGATAAGCTTTTTTTTACTAGACATTAAAGCAAAAGCTTTGGGGCAAAGCCTACTTGGAACATGCTGTTGACATCAATTATGCTTTTGTTTTATCACATAAGCATGGTTTGCAACAAAATAGCATTATATGTATTATTTCGCACATTTGCATGTTTAGAGGCTTTCATTCATTCCTAAATTTTTCCTACTCGCGTTCTGAAATACGCGCGAAAATGCCTTTACCGCCTTTAACGTTCTGTGTGTAATAAGGGACCACTTTCCCCAGTCTAACTCTCTCTAACTAACAGTAACTATTACGTTGCAATTTTTGCTAATTTTAAATAGCAAACAATTTTAAACCTATAAGCGGAAATTATTATTCAAAATTAATATAATTACGATATCCAGCTCGAGGGACCAAAACATTAACTCACATGCCCAATCCCTTTAATATATTTTTTTCAAATTGCTATTTATTTATTTTTAATTAGTAACCAGTAATCAATAGTTAAAATAAATATATCCGACTCAATGGACAAAAAAATAAATTTACATGTCCAAAAGAGGGTTTAATACGTCATTTAGCTTAACCATCTTAATATTGTATTTTTTTTTTATTTCAGGACTTGGTTTAAGCTCAGAGTACCTTAATGCAAGATTGCCAGATCTCCACCCTTCCTCCACTTTGGCCAGTAGTGAATTTCCTTTTAGTTTAGATGGTAAGTCAGTTTATGTTAAGGAAACATTTATAAATTACATAACGCAAAAATTCAGTAATTTTGATCCCCTCCCCCTTTGGAACGCATTTTCATGAAAAAAAAAACATTTAAAAACAATGAGTGTAACGCAGGGGTAAACTCCCCTTCCATTCTTGAACGTTACGTAATTATATTCAAAATTTTTGTCACGAAAGACTCATATTACTATATTTTTTTTCTAAAAAAATCCTACTCGATTAAAATTCAAATCACATCATATAAAAAAATTTAACCCACATCCGCTTCTAATTTAGACTTAATGAAAACTTTGTTTGTGACTTTATATGATCAGTTTATTTAGATTTTTGTTTTGTCTTCGCGTAAAATCCAGTTTTTAATTCTAAGAAAGAAAACATATTATGTAGTAAACTAGTAAATACAGTAAACACATCATACTCATATGTGTGAGGTCAGGCAAAAAAAAAATTTGGATTTTAAAAATTTTTCCCTTAAATTTTTCTTTGAAGGTTCCAAAGTTTAAATGTTCAGGCCGTCACACCTGACTGCACACCAAGTAGTATAAGTAGTAGCCTATAGGCTGGATTGTTTAGTTACACTTAAAAATGGTTAAAGATACTTACTAACCGAAACGTCGTGTTTAAAATAAATAAAGACAATGGAAGTCCGAAATTTCGTTTCTATTGCATTTTTACCGCCATAAGTTCAAACTTTCTTTACCCTCCTAGCCATGAAAAAATCACCATCACTAAAATTTGCGTTATTACAATTTATATTTAATCCTGACTCTTTTTTTCCAGGATCTAGACTGAACAGCCCTCGCCCGGGAGGAGTGCGTGCCTCACGGAAGCGAGCTCTCTCCTCCTCCCCGTACTCGGACTCCTTTGACATCAACCAGATGATCCGGTCCTCACCCATTTCTTTGGTGCAGTCTCGGTAAGAAATCTAGCTTTGATTCAACAACATTTCTCAACATTTCAAGTAAAACTGCAGTGCAATTCTCAGGAAATACCTTGTTTGAAAAATAATACAAAAAACTGTTTTGTATTCACAAAAATACAGCACATTCAATTATTTCTCTTGATTCCAGGTCGTCTTCAGCATGCAGCGGCTCTTACGGCCATCTGTCGGCCGGCGCCATAACCCCCGCCCTGCAGGCACTTCACCCGATGGTGGTGCAAGCGCACCTGATGAGAGCCGCATCGGCGGTGAGTGGCGCACCTCCACCCTCGCTGTTGCACCCACCGCCTACTCATACCTCCGTGTACTCGCTGCACAATCCCTACCACCATCAACCACCTCATTCAATGCACAAGACTGATGTAAGTAACAAGAATATTGATTCACTGAATGAAGTATTAAATAAAAGATCAATTAATGAGATGTAACACATAAATTACCGGTCTTACCTAACCTAAATCTTTTATTTTCCCTTTCCAGAGTAATAGTAACGACCGGCGGAAATCAGACCTGAGTACCTTTACGCACATCGACGTGGAATCGGTGCGAAAGCAGAAAATCAAAAAGGAACCTGCGGCCCATCAAACTAACAACAATACGAACAACAATACGAACGATGTAGCTGACCCTAAAGACGACGAACCTGCTGATTTCATTGAGACAAACTGTCACTGGAAAGATTGTTCAACCGAGTTTTCGACGCAGGGAGAACTAGTTACAGTAAGTACAAGTTTCCAATATCAAATTATCTTCAACTTCCCTAAGTATTTTACCACCACAATTCCTTTAAGTCTTCCAATCGTAAAGACTTAATTGTTTTATCTTTTAGCACATAAACAACGACCATATCCACGCCAACAAAAAATCCTTCGTCTGCCGCTGGGACGGTTGTTCCAGGGCGGAAAAACCATTCAAAGCACAATATATGTTGGTTGTCCACATGAGAAGGCATACAGGCGAAAAACCTCACAAATGCACGGTAAGTTTGACAATACTCAACAAATTTGAATGTTGAGAGTGTTAAAACTACCTACTTAATTTTTCACTATAACGTCCAACACTGATTACATATTACATAAGGGCTCTTTAAATTTAAACGACTTCCCTTTGGATATTTGGACTTTTCAATTTTCGAAGAATGCCATTTGGAATAACATGCTTTTAATTCCTCTGAACAAAACATCAGGTGTATTTGGCTTAAACTTGTCTGAACATTTGTTCAAATATTTTTTTTTTTAGTTTGAAGGATGCAGCAAAGCCTACTCAAGACTGGAAAACCTAAAAACTCACCTACGATCTCATACTGGGGAAAAGCCATACACTTGTGAATATCCTGGATGCTCGAAAGCATTCAGTAACGCTTCGGATAGAGCCAAACATCAGAATAGGACTCATAGCAATGAGGTGGGTTGGTTTTCCTTTGGTTTTGATAATACTGGTTAGGTTAGATGTCATCATAATATTTACTCAAAACCATTTGCTTAGTCGTTTGACTTTACACCTCAATGAACTTTTTTTAAATTTTAATTAGTTTTTCTTGTTTTTCTTCTTGCTTTCCAAGGTTTCCAAAACATTGTAAGTACACGTTAAAAACTAGTGCTATTATAAAATACAACATGTAAAAAAAATCTTCTGTGAACTTTAAATAAGAAATCCGTTTGTTACACGCAAAACAATGTATGTTTCCTTTTAGAAACCTTATGTATGCAAAGCTCCTGGATGCACCAAAAGGTATACTGACCCTTCGTCCCTCAGGAAACATGTAAAAACTGTTCACGGGGCTGACTTTTACGCCAGTAAAAAACATAAAGGTGGTCCCGACACGAGTGGGGATGACGGTCCATCTGGATTGGATTCCAGTCCAAGGTAAGCAAGCGTTAAATATTCAAACATTCCTGGAAAACAGATAAGTCCAGAAATGTTTTAATACCAGGTCGCCAGCTCCTTTAATTATTATCATAAAAAATACTATCTCAAATTGAACAATTTACCTAGAATTTATTTTTCTTTCACAGAAGCGAAGACACTCAAAGCCATAAAACGACCAGCCTTAGTAGTCCAAGCATCAAGTCTGAGTCAGATGTCAACTCTCCTGGTCAAGTTCACCAAGGAAGTCCTCTGGGAGCAATGCAACTTCACGGTGGCTTGGGTGAAGACCTTAGTTTGGATGGAGGTAGGTTAATGCAGATTATAATTTATCTAGAAAGGAATGTATCTGTTTCTAAGTATGCCATTTCGATCATCCCTTTAAAGTATTGCAACAGACCTTTGGTTATATTCGTGACATCTCGCCAACCTTAGATCAACAGATCGAGAGAAAGGGCGTTATCAATTTAAAAGAATGCCGTTTGGACTGGGAAAAACTTTGAGCTTTCTCCTCCCAAATATTAATTTGTTTTTATTGGGTAATAGGTCGATAATATCTGCAACCTCTTATATGTTTCTGGTTTGTAATACCTACCTACTTCAGATGTTTTAAAGTATGATAATTTTATTTTTATAGGCCTTGATGGTCATGATGATTGGCCGTACGACGTGGAGGACGTACTGGAGGTTAACCAATTACCTGGGAGTTTACGAGCTGTGGTGGAAGGCGGAGTTAGCGGAGGAGTTTCAACCATCGAAAGGATGACGCCTAGATTGAGGCTGATGAAACCTAGCATTAGGACGCCCAAGAATAACTTGGTAAATTACTTTTTCCGTACTATGAGTACATTTATTGCACTTTTTACATTTAAATGTAATAGTGTCTAAACATTGCTTTTTATTCACAGTGTACCCAAAGAAAAATCAGTGAACTCAACACGAGGATAACCAATCTAAAGATGGAAAGCGGTATTCCTCCGCCTTCGCCCAAAACGCAACTCACAGATCTACAACAACGATTGCAGCCCGGCAACACCGCGCCAGCGCAGATCAGACGGGACAGCAACTCGACAGTCAGTTCCTATTACGGCAGCATGAGGAGTGATGCAATGAGCCGAAAAAGCAGCCTCGCTTCTCAGGTTAGAAAACTTTATGTATCTGCTACTTTTCACTTTTACTGACTAGAAACTTTTATAGAGGCGCCTTACCTCTTAAGTAACTTCTAATATTGTTTTTTGTAGGTTTCAAACTTGAGATCGAATATTCAAGGAGCAGGTTCATTCTACGACCCGATATCTGCCGGAAGTTCACGAAGATCGAGTCAACTATCGACAGCCACAACCGGTGGCACCTGCATAATACCTCCACCTCCTCCCTCGCACTTGTTGGCCGGCCAGTTGCAGAAACTACAAAATATGAGTGGCAATTTGCAACCTACCAGTAACCTCATTTTACAGGTAAGGTTTAGTTTGGTTATCAGAAGACGACATTAAATAACATACATTATTGTAGATGCTTTTGGCTTATTATTATGTTAACACATTATTTTGTATCTTTTTAGACTCAAAACGCCAACCTCCAACAAACAGCAGTCCAACAGTCTTGGCTATCAACTGTCACTTCTCAATTGACCAGCTCGACAACTACGATTGGCACTGACGGCAGGCGTGCCTCCGCCCCGGCCACCACGTTAACAGATAGAAACAGTCCTCCACCAAGGCCGGCGTCCGTCACTCTCTCACCTCTTAGAGGTACCGGAGCGAGCAGTTCCGACCTCCATCCGAACCAGGCCGTTGTTCTTGATGAGGTAAAGACTTAAGATGTTTTGCAGGTCCAACATTGCATTACACATGCCCTTATACACACAAATCAACTAGATTTAACTTAATTCTTTCCTTTAGGTGGCCGAAGGAGAAAAAATCGAGAACAAACTGGTCTTACCCGATGAGATGCTAATGTACCTAAACCAAGTGGCAGACAACCAAAACGGTACTGACCTACCAACAGCCATGAGTTGGTCAGAAACTGGTGGACAGAATAACCTTGACAAGTCGATGCCATCACCAGCGAGCGCAACTTTGAATCAGCTGTTACCTTCGCCTGGTAGTGTCGAACAAGTGATGATGTCGCCCAATCCTGATATACTTAATATGGATCAAATGGTAATATTTTAAAAACATAGTATTTTAAAACATAATATTATCATCCGAATACAATAACCTAAATGTTACCTAAATACAGTTTGTTCTAACAGTTTTTTTAAATTAATCTTTCAGGTAACCAACCAGAACTCATCATCCAATTACCAAATAATGCCGAGTCCAGCGTCGATGTACAGCGATATGCAGAACTCAGTACTGTCACCTCAAGCGCATAATGTCATGTCTCCCCAAATTCAAAACGTTATGTCACCTCAGGCTCAAAACGGCATGTCATCTCAGATTCAGAACGTCATGTCACCTCAGAGTCAAAACGGCGTGTCCGCTCAGATTCAAAACGTCATGTCGCCTCAAACTCAGAACGTCATGTCTCCTCAAATTCAGAACGTCATGTCGCCACAGATTCAAAATGTCATGTCGCCTGGATCAGTTTACAATCAGATGGTAGCATCACCCGCTTCGAATATGAACCAAATGGTGCCTTCACCGGGCTCAGTAAGGTCAGTAATATATATTAAAATATGTACTTATGCATAAATCAAAACAATAAGTTTAACATAAGAGTTAACTTTTATTGTCTACATCTTGGGTATAATACACCACTCAACTTCGTCTGCAACTTCATTGACCGCCATTTAGTCAGCACAAATAATAATTTTTGTTTCTTTTTGCAGATGTCAATCCCAACTGATGTCACCGGGAATGCCGTGTTCGCCATCAATGCCCAGTCCTAGAGCAGTCCCACAACAAAACTGCACCCCAATGCCTCAGCAACAACCCCAAAATAATCTAATGCGCCAAACACCTTGTTACACCAACAACAATCGACCAATGAGCGCGTGCTACAATCAACCAACTAATCACTGGTGTCAAAACGGCAACCTTGCTGGGAGCAATCAACAACATCACATGTGTCAATCGATATTTTGTCAAACTAGGTCGGGTCAGAATCTCATGAATCACATAAACAACCAACATGCCTACCAGATGAATCAAAGCCATCAAATGCAGCAAGCAGTGAGGTCCAATAGCAACATGAGTCAATGTGGTAACCTCGGAAACCATCAGCTGTACAACCAGATGTGCGGCCAGCAAAATTACGGATGTCAGACAGGCGGCCAGATGACGAGTAACTTCATGAATAACTGTAATAACAATGGCGTCTACCAGCCGATAAACAATGTCGGGTAAGTAGTCGAAGATGTGTTTTATGTAATAAACCGAGAGGTATAAGCCAAAGAATCATCTCCTTTCGTTTCTATACATGATGAGGAACAGCCTGTATCTATTTAGCCTTCTTCAATCCATCTTTGGATCTGATATGACCGGCAAATTTCCATTTTCATTTTGCCACTTTTGTTTTATTTCTTATCCATTCATTCCTTTGTTTATCTGTTAGCTTTACATGTAACATTTGTTTTTCCATTGATCTTTGGGCTTTTGTTATATCCATGTTTGATTTTGTAGGTGTCCAGTTCTCGGATCTATAGTAAGTACAGGAAGGATACCTTGGTTATACACTTTCGTTTTGAGGTACTGAGTATATTTTTTATTTTTTAATCACTCGTCTCTTGATTTTAGCTGTTTGGTTTTCTTTTTTTAGTTTAATAATTTGTCCCAGGTATATATATTCCTCTACTTGTTCTATGTTTTTTGGTTTATTCTGATCGTAATATCTTCATCTGTGTTTGTTATGATTTTAGTTTTAGTTTAGTTCATACTTATATTTTTAGCTGCTGTATCCAGTTCTTCCAGCATTTTTATCAGTTCTTCTTTTTTGTCTGTTATTAAGGCGATATCATCAGCATATCTCAGATGGTTTAAGTATTGTTCGTTTACTTTGATGTCTATTTCTACCCAATCTAAGCTTTTAAAAACATCTAGGGCCTGATTAAATAGTTTAGGGGATATTGTGTCACCCTGTCTCACACCTCTTCTTATGCGGATCGGCTTGGTTCCTTTGTGGATTTTGATTGATATTGTTGCTTCACTATTAGCTGTATATCTATGATCTAATCGGCTATTAATTAAAGATGCTTTTACCGCCCAGTGCTCAATGCTATCGAGCTTTTTCGAAATCTATAAACGCAATATATAGTGAAATGTTCTATTTGTTGGCTCGTTCTATGAGGATTTTCAAGGTTAATAAGTGGTCAACTGTACTGAGACCTTTTCTAAGGCCTGCTTGTTCATTTGGTTGATATCCGTCAAATTTTGTTGTTAGTCTATCTGTTAATATTTTCGTGAAAAGCTTATAAATTCTACTGAGGACAGCGCCGGCTTATCCTATAGGCACTCTAGGCACTTGCCTAGGGCCCGGAGCTTCAAGGGGCCCGCAGGGCCCTGGTCCAAAAACTTAATTTGACTTTAAATTTATTGTGGTGCAAGAATAAAATGAAAAAAAAAACATTTTTTTTTATTACTGGTTTTTTTCTGAAAAAAAAAACAACTCTTTATAAATCTAGGTATTTAATAATTTTCTAAAAAGAGGGCCCCCAATTTCTTACAATTTTTTAATTACCTTTGTAATTTTCAAAAAGTTTTCGGATTTCATTTGCTTTTGGTTCAAATTTTCGAGAATAAGACTTATTTAATATAGCAAAAAATTAAATTTTCTTATCAACATTTTTTAATAACCGAATTCTACAAAAAAAATAATGAGGAGATATTCATGTATTTTTGAAAATTTAGATGTCTTTCCTTAGGAACAAATACATAGGAATATTAAGGTCTGTCTCGACCGACATTACCTATTTGTTTTCTGTGAGGCTGTGTAATAATTTTTTCTGTGAACATTAAAAGATTTTTGGTCCTGGCATGTGAAAGTTCAAAATTAATAAGTGAAAATTAAAAAGTTTTGATAAAAAAATATAAAAAAAACAAGTTGTCTCGCTGTACCTTTTTTTGCGCGGGTTTGTAAAAGGGGAAGGGGCCCGTCTTACCACTAGTGCCTAGGGCCTGGTACGCCCTGAAACCGGCGCTGACTGAGGAGTATTATAGGTCGATAATTTTTTAGGTCTGCTCTATTGCCTTTCTTGTGTAGAATAATCGTTATGGATTCATTTCAGTTGTTTGGGATCATTTTTTCTTTTAGTATTTTATTCAGGAGAATATGCAGGGTATTAACTACAGCTTTACCACCGTACTTGAGCATTTCTGCCCTTACTCCGTCTTTTCCAGGTGATTTGTTATTTTTCATTTTCTTTAATGCTCTCTTTATCTCCGCTTTGCTTACTTCAGTTTTGAGTTTAGGTTCTTTAATGTTTCTCCATGGTTTCTCGTAATGGTTTCCTTTCTGTTTGGTATAATTCTGAATAGAATAGTTGTGTGATATTTATAATATCCTCTCCATGTCGTTCATATCCTTTATTTTAATTATTTCATATCGGCCTTAGACATTTCATATTTCTCTTATTTTCTATAAGAAAATAGAAAACATCCTGTATACATATATCCAATCTTTGTATTTTTTTACAGATTCAACTGCATGCCAAATCGAACGGATCCTATGCCCTCACCAGCAATGGCCACTCCCGCCCCTCAAGACTCCCTAATGAATCACCCGCAGGCCGCCCAAATGAGCCGACCCTGTCACAACCACTTTCAACCCACCCAAGACTGTTTCAACAATGTCCCTAATGTCAACCAAGCATTCCAGCATCAGTACAACTCGTGCAACAACTGCCTAAACTGTCGGAAAAAACAGCAGTTTACTCAGCAGCAATACAGCGAGAGTGAAATTCAGTGTAACGACGTGACGCAAAGTCAAATGTCACCCGGTATAAACCAGACAACCACTACGCAAACGAATACCACGACGCCCAACATGGGCATGCGCCAAGATACGTATCAAAGGACTTTGGAGTACGTGCAAAACTGTCAGAGTTGGGTGAATTCGGACGTCGTCAGCAGTACGACGCAGATTCCGGGTCATACCAACATGGTGGTTAACGATATGACGTCATCGTTGAATTCTTTGTTGGAGGAAAACAAATATTTGCAGTTAATGGGTTAGGTAATAGGTGAAAATATGTGGCACTTTTTTTTGGAACAAAATCAATATTTTTGCTGAAAAATATAAAGATTCTTGTATCAGTAAAAATTGTTGTAAATCAGTCAGACTTTAAACTACTTATTATGTGTCACTTTTATTATTAAGTTTTTGTTGGAATGGTCATTTTTCTGTCCCTTCTGTAACGCGGTAGTTTTTGCAGTTGTAGTTTTGGTTTGGTGTTACAGAAGGGACATCAACGTTACAGAAAATAAAAAAAATAAAAAGCACATAATTTATGGCACAAATTACAAAAATAGATAATAGTCAAAAATTATCAATGCAGATTATAACTACAACTATTTTCCAACTAAATTCCAAAGAAAAAATTCAATATGTCAATCTGTAACACAGGGACAATTTCTGTAACATCGAAAAATAATTTTACCGAACGGGAGAAATCCTGTTACAGATGGGACAATTTCTCGGAAAGGCAATATTTGAATTTAAAAAACTTGACAAACCACTAGTGACACGTTACCGCCGGAATATTTTTATGTTTCAAAAATTTGTTTTGTTGCTTTCTAAGACCTAAAATGATTCTTGTTATTTATAATAAAATTTAAAAAGCTTAGATAAGCTCTTAGTAAATCTTTTTTTTCGTCTGTGACAGCCAAAATAAGGTTTTGTTTCAAAAAAATGCCATAATAAGAACAAAAAGCTTATGTCTCATTAGCTTGGCATTTTTTGAAATTTTACTGTCAATTTTTGCAGACAGAGCAGTGGGTAGTGCTATTTAAGTTTTACAAACATGTATCTTTCTCATTTGTTTAAAACTATGATGACAAGAAAAATATAGTTAACCAGATAATTCATATTAAAATAACCAGACTTTGGGGGTTTGCAAATTGCAGTTTTGCCCTGACACATTTAAAAAACATATATATAGTTTGTTGGAGAGGCCTTTTGAAACATTTTACAATTTTTTTTTTATTTTCCAAATTTTTCTTGATCTTTTCTTTAAAATTAATCAAGGAAAAAAACATATATTTCAAAACAATTAAAATAAAAACAAACAATTTTGTTTGGCGCAATATATATGAAATGTGATAAATTCTTTAAAGCATTCTTAAAAGACCTTTCAAACAGCTCATAAATTATGTTCCTAGTTTAAGTAGTTTTCGAGATATTTCAATAGGTATGTCTTGGGGTAAAGCTGCAATTTTCAAATATTATTTTAAAACATAAACCGAAATTTTTTATTTTTTAGTTTTTTTCATTTTTAGAACAAATCTAGGTAAAATCATCAATATTGGAAAGGATAAACCCCCAAACCACATTTTTTTGTTGATTAGTTGATTTTTGTACATAAAACCGTTTTAAGAACCAACATGGCCGAGAAAATGGCATATTAAAATGCCTTTCCATTGCAAAAAATTACAAGATTTTGTGGTAAATATCAAAAAATGACTAAGCAATAAGGACATTTAATTTGTTTGAGAATATTGTTAAAAGTGTAAATTTAAAAAAAGTAAAGTTTATATTGCTTGTTAGAGGATTTTTAATGGTTGTTAAGATTTTTTATAATTACTAGGGTAATTTTTTTATGAAAATTTTGAAAAAAAAAGTTTGATTAGAAATCCTTTCCAGAATTTTCATAAAAAATAAAATATCAAAAGTTTCAGTTTTCGTTTTTGTGTACTATATACGATTTCAAAGTACTTTTATAGTTTGTAAAAAATGTAAATTGTGATATCTTGCATTATAAAGTTGCAATATTACTATAAAAATAAAATTTTATAAGAAGGGCTTTAATTTTTTATGTTTTATATTTTAAATGTGTAGATTAGATATAAAAAAGTATACGGTAGGTCCTATACTTTTTTATTATAATGAATGTAATTATAGAGATCTGTTTATAATGATCTCAAATTTATTTAAGTAAGTTTTATAGTGTTTGTGGTAAACATAAGCATTTATTTTATAAAACTTATTAATAATTTTTATAGTGTATATAATTGGTAATTTTTAGTTTTAACATTCTCTTTTGTATTCTGCTAAAAAAATTAATAAAAATTATTATTGCTTAATTTTTTTTTATTCCACACATATACATACTATTACAGTAAAAGCTATATTGACCACGAAGATTCTGCTTAGAAAGAGAAAACTAATTTAGGAGGTATTTAGATAAAAATAGAAACAACTTCCCCTCTTCATCCCTCTTGAGTCATGTGCCACCTTCCACAAGCCGCGTCGAATGAATATAATTGCATTATTTTTATTAGGGATAAAGATATTTTATTGCCTAGTTTGGGTGTGTCCTTGTCCCAAAAATTAAAGACAAAAGAAGAAAATTCTATTTAAACTTATATACTTAAGATAAACTATAATTAAATATACAAATATATAAACAAATGAATACAAAAATGTTCCGTAATTAGGCGCGTGGATTACAATGGTAGAGTCCATTGCAGTCGTATTATTTGACACCTGCTAACTTAGAACAATGCGCACTTTACCTAATAATTCATCCATACTGGGTGATCGTATGATCGACGGCTACTCAAGCAGGCGATCCCACCCACTAGTCAGGTTTTAATAATCGCTCACTGCTGAAAAGGGCGTGGATTACATATGTAATCCACATGCCTAAATGGAGGGTTAAAATGTTCAAATTTGGTTGCTTTCAGAAGGTGGCTGTTTGAGGCAGCTGTCTTGTTGCCTCACCCTTTGGCACGCCCTTGGTACTCATTGAGTAAGGACATTATTGAGGAACAATTTTGGGTTTAGGTTGGGAACGAACATGGACCAGAGATACAAGACATGGACTGATAAATAAATATACTTGAAAGATTAGATTTTTGAAATAAAATCTTGAATCTTCAATTAAACTTAGGGCCATGAAGGGAAAAGGTCTGCCTAACAAGCTTTTTATTTCTATAAATGGAGAGACCCTGTATGTATGACATATTTTTACACTATATTTAAAATATGTCATACATACAGGGTCTCTAATTTCCACCAGCTGAAGACTGGTGTGTTATGTGGTAGTGGTGTAAGTAGGTATAACGTATATAATGCAAAAACTTGAGATTATTCCATTAAATGCAGAGACAATTTATTATTTTCTTTATGAATAAATGAGAACATATAAATAATAATTAATATCTTACAACAGTTCTGCTAATACACAACTCATTAAAATTCGGTTAATAGTTTATTGCACAGAACGTTTATTGTTATTTACGGCCATAAACTAATATTATATTAGTTTAGTTTATGTTACGGCTGTTTATTTTCAAAACACTACCCGACCACAGAACACGGAGACGACCGTGGCCTTAACTTTTTTCATAACTTGGTTTATTACGATCAGATGGCGCCAGTCCAAATATTCCGCATTTTGTCATTTTTCCGGCCTGTTCACCAAGTATTGTCGTTAAGGACACTAGATTCACACCACAGAAACCTGTAATATTCTACGAGGGCTTTATTAAAAGAACCAAGTAGTTTTGGAATATTTTTAGGTTATATTTTTTGGAAACAAACGTGAAAATGGTAAATTCTGCAAAATTAACAAAAATTGACAAAAATGATATAGTTGGTAGGTATCCAAAAAATTTGTGTATTTAACTATCCGGGCATTATTCAGTATTTCTTTGAAAATGACAAATCTTTTATAGGATTGTTGTTTTGTTTTATACTAGTAGGGAATTGTTCGGAGAAAGTTAAGCCTTGTTCATACTCGTCATAGTCATAGTTTTTGTCTTAACTTATATATTTTTTAGTGTCACTTTTACACAGGGGTGGATGGGGAACTGTAAACCAGCCCAGGAAAAAATAGGTTACCGGCCCATATTTCACACAAAGGCATCACTACAACAAAGCTAATAAAATGGCTAGTTTCCTAACAAGTGCAGAAAATTGATTTTTCTGCATGCAAATACTGTTGACAGCAAGCATAAAGTACATAAAAATAGGTTTCTGCAAGTGTTAGAAAGAATTGATATTTTACAAGCCTTACAAAATAAAAAAAAATAAACCACACATCCACACCACATAGAATTACTTCAAAGAAAAATAGTTTTTTTAGGAAAATTTAACGTATTGATGTAGGAAAATAACACACAAAATAGTTGATTTTCCCTATTCTCACAGGAAAAAACCCTTTATATTAAAACACCTTAAATTTGTAATACTTTATCAGCCTCGGTATTGTACCCAAGATGTGTGGCAGATCTGAATATAAGGTAAATTTTGTGAAAGAAACTGGAACTGCAGATATATTTTGTAAAAATCTGTGGTTCATGCATTTTTTATATTTTAATCAAAATTTAAGTTTTATGTCTGGCAAATGAGGCACCGGGGCACTCTGGTTCCCCTGGATCTGCCCAAGATAGAATTCTCAGGTTTCTGTTGCAAACCATATTTTTTTGATTTTTTCCATATGTAGTCGCAGTGCATGGAGGTCCAGTAGGGCCTGCCACCACTTTCGAATACAATACAATATTTTTTTGGAGTAAAAAGTGCAAATCTATGGCGACATAATAATTGTTGACTAAAAAATATTTGTGCATTTATTTTTCTTTCCCTAGAAAGCCCCATTAAGTCCTTTATTTAATATGCAGCTCAGTGCTTTTGTTGAAAAACTGTATATTTTTGGAATATGAATTTTTAAAGTTTAGTCATTTTGGTCTTATGGGATTCCATACTCAACAATTTATTTTCCTTTGGTGTTTTCGCATCTCTATAGCCCCACCATACTGCAACTTGGTGCTTTTGTTAATAAACTGTATAGCTTTTGGAATATGGGTAGATATTTGGAAAGTGACAGATTTGGAGCAAAAATTGTGGACATACATGAAACTTGATATACAAATAAAAAAAATCAATGAAAATATGACCAAAGTACCAAATAACATGTTGCCATGGAAAAATGTTCAAATTTTAAAATATTTTCTGTTTTTTGGCCATTTTTTAATTTTAGCATATCAGGTTACTGATGCACTTCACAGGTAACTGATAACCACTAATAAACTTCACAAATGTTGGGATAAAATATAGAACTAACCTTTAATATTTGATTTCTTTTAAAAATAAGTATATTTTTTTATTTTTTCTTTCAAAATTAATAGTTTTTGCAGTACAGGTAACTGACAACTATAACAGGTAACTGATTATAAAAACAAATAAAATTATTTTAAAAATTGTTTTAATTTAAAAAAATGCTAAAATTTGTATTTAAAAGTCACAAACGCATTTTTTTTATGGAAGGGGGTGGGGGGTAGGGGTGGGAGGACATTTTTTTTATTTTTGTTGTATTGTCATCGGACCACTATATGTATACCAAATTTCATCCAAATCGGATAATGGGAAGTGTGTCAAAAACGCATTTTGCTATAGAAGGGGGTGGGGGTAGGAGTGGTAGGATATTTTTTTCTTATTGTTGTATTATCATCGGACCACTATGTGTATACCAAATTTTATCCAAATCGGATAACGGGAAGTGTGTCAAAACACATTTTTCTACAAAAGGGGTGGGTATAGGGGTGGGAGGACTTTTTTTCTTAATGTTGTATTGTCATGTTTCATCCAAATCGGATAATGGGAAGTGTGTCAAAAACGCTACAGTAGAGCAGGTCAGTAACCTGTAAGTATTCTAACAGGTAACTGACGATTTTGTCACGTTTTGTCAGATATTATTAATACTACTAAAATTAAGTCTAATAAATAAGAAAACTCAAAAAGTGTATCCTATTGTAATTATGTTTTACCATTTTTTAAATAGTTTTTTTGTTGTTCTACCTTTTAAAAACTTACCAGGTTACTGATCAGTATCAGAGTATGGATCGGTTAAAGGACACACCCACTGTCTTAGACGTGTGACATCGAATTAAACCGTTCGCGCGTTTTCCGAATCACAGAGCTCATTTTCACTTAGCATCTGAAGGTCAAGAATGATCCAATTATGCCAAAAGGATAAAAAATCTGAAGGCACAGGTAACTGATGCAATTTTTGGTGACAAAGTTGAAATTTGAATATTTAAAAACAAGTAACTTTAAAACAATTCTGGTTTTGACTATTTATATAACTAAAAGTTGTTTTTTGAAGTTTACTAAGAAATTACTCCAATAAATAATTATAAGAACATAATTTAATTAAAATATAGTAAGATTCTAATGGTGACACTCCAGGTTACTGACGATTGTTACATAAAACCTCTGTTATCTAAAGGAAATATTTTTTATAATCTTCCAAAAATGAACTTGCTTGTTAGTTATTTAATAGAACTATAAAAATAAAATTAGTTTTATATAAAAAAAAAAAAATGTTTTAACATGTTTTTGTGTAGGTCACATCAAAATCCGTCACTTTCCAGATATTCACCATATACATTTTTTAAAGTTTGACCATTTTGGTCTAATGGGATTCCCTACCCTAAAATTCGCTAAATGACGTTTTTTCGAATCTTAACTGGTGTGGTTTTTTCACAACTCTATGGGCCCACCACACTGCAAATCGGTGCTTTTGTTGATAAACTGTATAGTTTTTAAAATATGAATTTTCAAAATTTGGCCATTTTGGTCTTATGGGATTCATTCATTGTGTTATTGTCTACCTTAAAGTATCTAATATTCAATTGAATTTGAAAAAATTATATATTGAAGCCTTGTCTGTGCTGCACCAAACCGAACTGAACCGAACCTTGGTTGTAACATAGGTATATTTATTTTTTAGATGACTCTATAAACAACTCGGTAGACAATGATAAGAGCATGGAGGCTGAAGAAGAAGAAGAAGAAAAAAATGTAAAAGTAAAAACTGAAGAAGATGATTTTAAACCATCAACCAGTGGTTCGATACTTTTCCCCACTGAAATAAAGTTTGCCAACATTAAAAACAAACAAGTCAGATCACAACAGTACCAGAAGGCTAAAAGAGCTCAGAAAAAGGTAAATGACTTGGGTGCTACATTAATTGCAACAAAACTGTTAGATTTAAAAAAAAATTGTAAAGAAAACTTTAATATACCTACGGCAGTGCAGTAGCTAGGGGTAGACAGCATGGGCGTCAAAATGAAGGATTTAAAATTAGCCCCCTAAAAAAGAGGAGTATAATTTATCATTCTTTGCCAAAAATATTTTTCTGTTGCTTTATTTTTCCAAAAACATAATTTCTTTCTGCGGTAGGATTTTGGCTGATAAGTGGATACTGACAGGCACTTAATTTTCTAAAATGTTCACTAGTGGTTCCATTTTTTTAGTTTTTTCTGCAGTATGGCAGGGTTTTCTTTGAAAAGTACTTTTTTTAAAAAAAATTTGTCACATGTACACATTTTTTTTAAATTTTCTCGAGAGGCTGATCAATCCATCAGGACCTGTACAAAATCTTGACAGGACCTGGCAGGATTTGGCAGGACCTAAAATCGCCAGAGCGGAAGGGAGATGTAGTGACTACACAGAAAGACTGCTCTGCCACCTGATGTAATGTTTAGAAAACGGTTCCGGGGGCACATGCATTTCAAAGGGACCACTTGTTTTCAGTGCTTGCACTGACTACGCCCTTAACAAAAAAGTGTGCTAATAGGCTGGGAAGATATCAGAGCCATCATAGGTCAATTTATTTTACATTTTTATGAGATTATTTTATGTAACTTTTGTTTAATCTACTTTTAGTATATTTTATCTTACTTGAATATTATTTTAAATGACAATTTCTACAACTATTGGGTATATGCATTACTTAAAAGTATCAATATCAATGTAAATATATTAACAAGAAATATCTATCTATATAACAAATATAGAGATAGATAGGTAAAGTCTTTGCAAAGTCAATTGAAATACCTCATATTACGGGGTTCTATCGATTTCATGGAATTTTTCTTAATTGTGCCCTTCAAAAGTTATCAAAATTCATATAAAATAATCCTGGTATAATTTCAACCCTACCGAGAAAGAAGAGCCGCGACTCTTCTCGGTCCGACCACAAATTATTTGTTTTCCGACCGACCTAGCCCAGGTGGATGGACGGCAGCTGATTGGCAGATTTTTTTGAGATGCGCTTTTAATTGCTTTCGGGTGTGCCTTTCGGGACCTCTTTAGTCGGCAGTATGCAGAGTTAAAAAATAAATCAGTGTCGTTGCTGTAGGTGTAGAAATATTTCTTTAGTTTACGCCATAATAAAACGAAATAATTTTATTGAGTATATCTGCCGAAGCCCATGTCACTTTCTATAAAGGATATGGTCAGTTTTTATCTTTGTCCAATTAAGTTTTGTTTATTCTCTTTCTAGCTGTGGTATTTTTGCTTAGCCAAAGTTGTAACTTATGTAGCTGTCATTCTCTTTTTTGTTAAAGTCGAGGGGTGATCAGCTAAACGAAATTTGTACACCATCCTGCAGGATTTTTAATATAAATTATTGTTCTTATAGTTTTATGTAGCGCCCTGTATAGTGTCTTGTGGATCCCTGAAGATAAATTTTTAAATTTCGCAAAAGCACTAAAATTAACTTAAAAGTTAAACAAAAAATTAAGACTAGGCAAGGATGTATGAAAGTTTCATTCATCCTTGGACTAGGACAGCATGGGCTTTGCAGAGACATTTTAACTTTCTAGGCAAAAAAAGAAGCCAAAAAAGAACGGGAAAGGGAAGGACTACCAAAAAAAGTACCACACACCATTGACAGTCTACGAATAAAAGAAGAAACAACTGTTACAAACTTAGAAGATGAAGAAAATGAACTTATTCGAGAAGACTTGGACAATGATGAGTTTAATGATTACTATAAACAAGTTTATGAGCCCAAAGTGTTGATAACCTATGCTGATAATCCAATGAGGGTAAGTAGGTGATGTTTTTTGCCTAATGAGTGTAGAGAAAATTCAATTAATTATAATTTCTTATTCTATATTCTATGATCCCTTTGAATGATTCCATAACTCTATCTCTAACACAAAAGAGTACTCCCTAGTCACCAGTGTTTGTTTCTTTAAATAAGATAGCTGTAGATAAAGGGAGTTCCAACCTTCATGGCCATACCCAAATGATGTCACAAGGTCTTTTGAATTTGAATCAACAAACCTAAGCTTAATTTACCTCATGTCATAATTTGTCACCTTTTCATTGTCACCCAATAAAATTCAACACTTCACAACACACTAAAGCCAGCAGAGCCATATATGGTTCTTTTAAGTGGTACCTAGAGCGGTTCTATCACTGTAAATGTTGAGCAATTAGATATTTTATCACTATATTAACTATAAATGTTACTACAGCTAGCAGAGCAGCATATATTTGTTAAATATAAATTATACCAGGGTTGGAACCGGGTGTTTTATTAGTAAAAGCTACAATAATTATTGAGTTATCAAAAACAATAGAAATTTTACAAAGTTTATAAACAAATTTTGAAAAATGAATAAAAAAAATGTATATCAGTAAATATCAATGACGCAAATGTCATTATAAATGTTAATATGCAACGAATATTTTTAACTTGTATCACAAAAATCCATAAATGTGTACACTGCTGTTACAAATTTACGAATGCAATAATTGCTATTACAAAAAAGCGTTGTTTGAGGTACTCTCCATCAAACAACGAAAAAAGTAAGAAAAATATAAGTGCAAACAATGTTGTTATAAATATACAAATGCTACAATTGCGATTATAAACCTGTAAAAAAATTAAGTGCGAGCAATGTTGTTATAGCAGTCTTAAATTAAGTGTGATAAATGTTCTTATTAAGTAAGTAATAATAAAATGCAAACAATGTTCTTACAAAACATTAACAAGTCAAAATGCTACCATTGTAGTTATAAAACATCAATAAAAATGTCAAAATCGAAAAAATCGAGTCTTTTGAATTTAATTAGTTGTTAAAATGATAATTTTATTCAAATAGAGAAAATTTATCAGGTATTTGAAAAGCATGAGTTTTTAAGCTACTCAAAGGGTTCTATCATTATTTACAATTGGGTTTTCTGGCTTTTCACTTGGAAAATTGTCAATTGCTGCTTCTTGCAGTCTATAATCAAACTCAGCTTCATGAGTCTCCACTGAGCTTTGATCTACGATCGGAATATAACGTTTTTTAAGAGAATTTTTTGATGTTAATGTAGATTTTTTGCTAGTTGAAGCCGCATTTTGCTTTATTGAACTCTTCAACTTTAAAAATGCGTACTATTTTAGAAATCTTTTTTTTTAATCAAAACGGAACCATTAACCAATATTTAATATTTTTATTCCGATATAACTCTGAACCGTCTCCACTTTAGGCTTTAGAAAACTTTAATTATTTTATAGTTCCCCTTTATATTCTATCTATCTATCTATTTAGCCTTCTTCGATCCATCTTTGGACATAGGCCTCCCTTAATATCTTCCACTATTCTCTTTCTGTCGCCGTGTTCATCCATCTAGTTCCCGCATGTTTCTTCAAATCGTCCGCCCATCTTAATGGTGGTCTTCCCCTACTTCTTTTATTTTCCCATGGTCTCCAGTTTACAATACATTATGACCGGCAAATTTTCATTTTAATTTGGCTACTTCTCCTCTGACATCCCTTACTTTTGTTTTGTTACTTATTGTTGTTGCTATCTGTTAGCTTTACATGTAACATTTGTCTTTCCATTGATCTTTGGGGTTTTGTTACCTTATCCATGTTTGATTTTGTGTGTTCAGGTCTGGGATCCATAGGTAAGTACAGGAAGGATACATTGGTTTTACACTTTCGTTTTGAGGTATTTTTTTTTACGGTTAAGCGCACTCGCAAGGAGATCCCTATCACGCTCGAGAAGCGGCCAGTGCGCGGAAATGTTGGTGTGTGTTGGTTTTAAAACGGTTCAGGTTGTAACCTGCAGGGAAAACTGTCGCAGGGAGTTTATTCCACAGCGATGCTGTTCTCCAGAGATATGAATTCTGATATAATGAGGTTCTTGGTGCCTCTATTTTGACAGTAAATTGATGGTTACCGTCTGTTTGACGTGTTCGTCTAGTAGGTGCTACTCCCGGGGGGATCATACGTGCCAACTCTTCAGAGCATTTTCCGTGATAATACCTGTAGAAGAGAGATAGATCGCCCACAGTTCTTCGATGTTCGAGACTATCCATTAGTATTAAGGATATTTTGTATTTTTTAATATGTTACTTAATTTACCCAGGCCAATCTTACTCGTCTCTTGATTTTAGCTGTTTGGTTTTCTTTTTATAGTTTAATAATTTGTCCCAGGTCCTCTACTTGTTTTATTTTGTCTTGGTTTCTTCTGATCGTGATATTTTATATATATGAACCGAACCCCCCCCCCCGAACCCAACCGAACCGAACCCCCACGAAACTGTCTCGGGCCCCCCCGAAACTTTTTTCTATATACGGCACTGCTCAAGCCTATATTTTTAGCTGCTGTATCCAGTTCTTCCAGCATTTTTATCAGTTCTTCTTTCTTATCTGTTGTTAAGGCGATATCATCAGCATATCTTAGCTGGTTCAAGTATTGTTCGTTTACATTAATGCCGATTTCTTCCCAATCTAAGTTTTAAAAAAAATCTTCTAGGGCTTGGTGAAATAGTTTAGGGATATTGTGTCACACTGTCTGACACCTCTTCTTACATGAATTGGCTTGGTTCCTTCGTGGATTTTGATTGATGTTGTTGCTTCGCTATATATATTGGCTATTAAATCTGTATATCTGTGATCTTTTCGGCTATTAATTAAAGATGCTTTTACTTTCCAGTGCTCAATTCTATCGAAAGCTTTTTTAAAATCTATAAACGCAATATATTGTGGAATGTTGTATTCGTTGGCTCGTTCTGTTAGGATTTTTATGGTTAAAAGGTAGTCAACTGTACTGAAACCTTTTCTGAAGCCTGCTTGTTCTTTTGACTGAAATCCGTCAGCTTTTATTGTTAGTCTATCTGTTAATATTTTCGTGAAAAGATTGAGGTGTTATAGGTCGATACTTTTTAGGTCTGCTCTATCGCCTTTCTTGTGTAGAATAATGGTTATGGATTCTTTTTAGTGGTTTGGAATTATTTTTTCTTTTAGTATTTTATTCAGTAGGATATGAAGGGTATTAACTACAGTTTTTTCACTGTACTTGAGCATTTTTGCCGTTACTCCGTCTTTTCCAGGTGATTTGTTATTTTTCATTTTCTTTAATGCTCTCTTTATTCAGTGCTCTCTTTATTTCCTTTATATTAAATACTTTAAATATTTCAAAACCCTTAATCTTAATCATTTCCTTTTAGAAAACAAGGCTGTTCGGTCGCGAGCTGGCCAGAATAATACCGAATTCGACTCCTCTATTCAGGAACCGTTCAGGAGTGAAGAAGATGGTCAAAAGTGCCACTCAAAAGGGCTTCACAGACATTCTTGTTGTGAATGAGTGTAGGTTAGTTATTTATTAACTTTACCTATACTGCCGTCATAAGGAAAAACCACGTGTTCAACATTTTTTGCAAAAACGAGATACTGTGCTCCTAAGACTTATATTAGCTTTCTAAACAAGTTTGTTCAAAAAAATAGGCGTATATTTCAGATTTAATCGTAAATTCGTGGTTAAGTGTTCACGTATTTGCACCACACTAACCAGTCATACGAGGTATAAACCACGTACTTACACAGTACTAAGAATAAACCACGTAAAAACGAATTATATACGCGGTTGTTTCTTAGTAGGGGCAATTTTACGTGGCTCTTTCTTAGCACTGTAAGTACATTTTCGCGATTTTTTCCTGTCATTATTTTCGGGATGCATCGAACGCATTTGCGTTTTTGCAATAAACCGCGCAAGACGTTTAGTAAGTTTAGCACTAAATAAGTGTGAACAAAATGACGATTATGCAAACTCCAGTGCTTGTAGTGATAATACTAAAGATCAGTCAATACGGAATTTTAAGTCGTTTAAATGAAAATGTTACCAAGGTTGGTACTGACACGGCAAATATAGAGCAATTAAATTTCAAAACCTTGTAGATGGTTTATTTTATCATCCCTGTTTAATTTGTAAAGTTTGATGTTCTGCCAAAGCCAGCATAGCAATATATGTTTCTTTTTAAAGAATTACCTAGAGCGGTCCTAACACTGTAAATTTTAAGCAATTAAATCACTTTATTTACGATTAATGTGTATTTTTCTCGTCTTTTCTCTGTTTATTACTCGACTAAAGCTTATGGAAATGTAAGTATACGTGTTTCTTTCTTAGTATTGCAAATAAATTTTTACTTTTTATGTTATAAAACAGTTATTTATTGCTTCATTAACAAATAATCTGTTTTATTTAGTCGATTTTTTTAGTGTGTGTGCAACATAAGATTTTATTTCGGAAAATAAATTTCTGTTTTATTTGTATCCAAAACTTTATTTACTCTCCATTTTCTCAAAATAGCGATTTTGTTGAATACGTGGTTTTTTCTTTTGATGGCAGTATAGACTAGTGCAGATACCCTTAAAATAGAAAGAAATAAATGGATCCATGACGGATCTGATACGTTTCTAGCCGATTAGCATAGTCCAGGAGAACTCCACGTTATATCAGCCTTGAAAACACAAAGTTTTGGTTATAATACAAATTATTAAGAGAAATGTGTTGTACTATATTCTGAAAACCACATATTTTTTTTCATTTTTTAACTGTCTAAAAACTGTTATTAGCATTAATTAAATTTTGACCAAACTTTCAGCACGTTACAGGGCCAAACACTAATTTTCAGAAAAACTCATAAAAATTGGTCCAATAGTTTCAGAGCTATCGTAGATTTTTTTAAACTAACCTAGAACGATTGGTAATAGATCACACAATTTTAAGTCACCGGGTGTTTGCCTCCAATTTTAGTAGGACTTTTCGTGACGTCATAAATCCGTGATGGCGGTTTTTTTCATGTTTTTCCACAAACTTTGACATAACTTTTTCTGAATTAGTTTTACAGAAAAACTGTAAAGACGTTTTTTGTTTGCCATAGAACACCAAGTACGATGGTAGAGAAATAGGCTTTATATTTTAAAATCTAACAAAAATATATTATCTTGTAGTGATAATGTTTTTTTTTAAATTACTAAAAATTAGTAACTTTTTTTACCCAAAAAAAATAAATTAAGGCAGAAAGTTTTAGACTACCACAAACCAATTAGTTATGGATCACTCAATTTTAGGTTTGCCTCAAATTTGAGTAAGAGCGCCTGTGTGTGTGACGTCATATATCCAAGATTGAGATTTTTTTCATGTTTTTTCACAAACTTTTGCTTTTAACTTTTGCCATGTCAACTGTACAAAAAAATTATATAAGTTGGGATTTGTTAAAATATATATCGCAGTGGCTCTAAAAAACTGGAAACGTAAAGTGCACGGCATGGGAATACAACTTAACGACAGATTTACTATATACACACTACAGTTTGCTGACGACCAAGTAATTGTAGCTAATGATAAAGAAGAGATGGAGTATATGATGAAAAACGGAAGAATACCAAAAGTGGGGACTAACAATGAACGTGGACAAAACACAGTACTTATGTATTGGAAACGAATCCAGTGAGTTAGAACTAGACAATGGACAAACAATATCTCCATGCAATGAGTATGTATACTTGGGTGTCACATTTGATAAGACAGGAACAGACTGTAAAGAATTGGAAAAAAAAATAGTAAAAGCAAAAAAGGTTATTGGATGTCTTAACAGTATTTTATGGAGCAGAGAGATAAGAAAGAATGTAAAATTTAACATATATGAAACAATGGTAAAAAGCACGCTGTTGTATGGAATAGAGACTTGTCGCTCAACAGAAAAATACAAAACAAAAATGGAAATTGTCGAAATGGATGCAATAAGAAGATCAATGAGAATATCTAGATTAGATCACATAAGAAATGAGATCATAAAAGAAAGAATGGGAATCGAGGGAAGCATAACGGATGACATCACTAAGAGGCAACTGATATGGTACGGCCATGTACAACGGATGAACGACGAAAGATTAGGACAGGTCCTAGAGTGGCAACCAGTAGGGCGCAGAAAAAGAGGACGTCCTAAACTAGAATGGCAACAGTCAATCTAAAGATCAATGAGTCAAAAGAATCTGACAGAAGATGATTGTCAGGATCGAAGGAGGTGGAGAATAGGCGTCGGACAACGTAGAAAAACGTTCTAAACCGACATAGTAATAGTAGTAGTAGTAGGGATTTGTTTGCAATAGAACAACAATTGAATTGCCGTATTAGTAAGCTTTATAGCTGAAGAACTATAAAAGATATTGTTAATTGTTCAAAAAACTTTCGTTTGTTTTATGAAAAAATAGAGTTTAAAAAAATTCTATCAAAACCTTGTTTTATATTAACAGAAAGGAGCCAGATGGACTGCTGTTGATTCATTTGCCCCATGGCCCTACGGCGCATTTCAGGGTGTCAAATGTCCGAATCACCACTGAGTTAAGAAAGAACCATTTGGACATTACGGCACATCGACCGGAGGTGAGTCATGGATAGATAATGTCTTGTTTTATTTTGTAGACAATGATTGAGTAAAAAAAATTCGGACTTACATTGTCTTTATTTATTTTACATGACGTTTCGGTTAGTAAGTATCCCTAACCGCTTTCAAGTGTAAACTAAGCAATCCAGTCTACAGACGCTTGTTTTCCTTAAAGAGTGGTTTCCATATGTTTGGTATGTCTGTACAGGGTGATTTTTTATAATTGCAAGATCGCTATAACTCGGTTATTATTGGGAGTAGAAAGTTCAAGCAAAAACTGTTCGGTTTGGTAGTACCATTAGTATTTTTTTATAGGTTATAATATACAGGGGGCGACAATCAGATCAATTTTTTTAAAGGGAACATCCTATATATTTTTGTATTTTTAAGTTCCGCAAAAAATTAGCTTTACAGATATATGTTACACTATGGCTCTATCGTTGTTAGTTTTCGAGATATTGACGATTGAAATTCCGAAAATTAGCAAATTTTAAATAGGTATACGGTGCGGAGTATTTAACGTATAGACTGTAAATAACAAACTGAAACAATATTGACTGACAGTTTGATAAATATAAATAATCATCTTTGTCAATTTTCATAGAAATTTAAAATCAAAAGACGACAATTTTTTTAATGTTTTAATTGTTTTAAATCCATAAATAAATAAAAATTAACGTAACAAATGTTCAAACCTATCACCATTGACTTCAATACATTTTTGAAACCGGTCTCTTAAATTATTTATTGTTCTGGTTATTAAATTAGAAAAATTTTCATTAAGCTCATTGACAGACAGTGATATTAATTCTCTGAGCTCTCGAGTATTCCTCGCTTCTAATCTGTAAACTTTATCTTTAAGGTGACCCCATAAAAAAATGTCTAAAGGAGTTAAACAAAACTGTTGGGTGGCCAGCGTATTGTGCCGTTTTTCCCAACCCATTAATTAAAATTATTATTTAAGAATTCTCGAACCTCATGAACATTATGAGGAGGAGCCCCATCCTGCTGAAAAATCAATCTTCTTCTTTGATTTAGTGGCAAGTCATCCAAAAAATTTTCTAAGTAATTTTGTAAAAAATTTAAATAACTTTGTCCCGTTAAAGAGTGCTAAAAAAAATAGCCCAACAACACGGTCGTTCAGTATGCCACACCAGACATTCACGGATTGTCTTCCCTGTCTTTTAATTTCTTTTACAAAATTAGGGTTAGTCGTGGACCATAGTCTGCTATTCTGTCTATTTGGTAGACCACAAGTTGTAAACGTCGACTCATCCGACCACAAAATGTGATTTAAAAAACGGGGTTCTGCGTTTAGTTTTTCATGCATAAAGTGACAAAACTCTACCCTTTTTCTTTTCTGATCGGGTGTTAGGCCTTGAAGTTCTTGTTGTTTATATGCCCAATAAGAATTTGTTCTTAGGACACTTCTTACTTTGGTAAAAGACGTCAAGCGTTCCTGTCCTTCTTGCACTAATGCGGAAGATACTTTTCTTATAGAAATTTGTGGGCTTTCTTGAAAATGTAGTAAAATATTTAAATTAGCCTCTTCGTTTGGACGAACAACTCGTTTTTTTCGTTCCACAGACGATGTTTCACGAAATTTTCTATATATCCTAAGAATTGTGGATATATTAGGACATTGTCGGGCTGGATACAGTTCTCGATATTCTCTCGCAGTAGCAGTGGCATTTTTATTATTTTTCGCATATAATAAAAGTATCTCTTGCTTTTCTGCATTGGAATAAAGCAACATTGTTGATAAATATTTAAAATTTGGCACTGACAATGTCATTAGGTATCCACACATCTTAATATTGTTTGTGACTTGTCACAGGAAACACTCCGCACCGTATTTAAAATTTGCTAATTTTCGGAATTTCAATCGTCAATATCTCGAAAACTAACAAAGATAGAGCCATAGTGTTACATATATCTGTAAAGCTAATTTTTTGCGGAACTTAAAAATACAAAATATATAGGATGTTCCCTTTAAAAAAATTGATCTGATTGTCGCCCCCTGTATATTATAACCTATAAATAAATACTAATGGTGGGCCTAAAGTGGCCATAATTTACCAAACCGAATAGTTTTTGCTTGAACTTTCTACTCCCAATAATAACCGAGTTATAGCGATCTTGCAATTATAAAAAATCACCCTGTACTTGGTTGACTTAAAACTTTTTTATTCTCCATTATAAACGCTGGTTCAATAAACTTTCGTTTTCGCCAATGAGACTCCTTATGCAAAACTATAGCTTCTGACCATTGAATCCTGTGATCATTTGACCATGCATGATCCGCCGGATTTTTCAATATCCCCAATTGGGTACTTTTTAGATGTTCATTTACTCTAACCTGATGAAGGCGTTTCGTTTCACCTACATATGATTTACCACACTCACACGGGATTTGGTAAACACATTTCCTATTATTTGAGAGATTTTCTGGTTTTGTGTATGTCACCAGAAGTTTTAGAAAAAGTTCATTGGGTGGATCTAGATTTTTAGCTCACACATATACTATACTATAGTAGTGTGAGCTATGGTGATCCTAATTTTTTCGAGAAAAAAAAATTGCTCCGATTTCAAAAATTTTTATATATCTTTGCGTTTCAGATGATTTTGAAACTTTTTTGTTGCGCCGTCTGTCTGTCTGTATGTCTGTAACGACCAACGCGCATAACTCAAAAACCGCTTGGTCGATTTTAATGAAATTTGGTACATAGGCTGGGTCTTGGGTCGAGATGGTCCCATTTAAAAATGAACAAAATCCACCGAACAGAAACCAAATAAAAGGGTGGGGGTAGATTTCAAAAATTAGAGTTTATGTGAAAATATGACGTGTGTGATATCAAACGAAAGGTAATTGAGTCTGCAGTTAAACAAAATACATTTTAATTTATTTAAAAAAAAAGGGTGGGAGTATATTTTAAAAATTAGAGTTTAAGTGAAAATATGGCGTGTGTGATATCAAACGAAAGGTAATTGAGTCCGGAGTTTAACAAAATACATTTTAGTTTTTTGTTTTTTTTAAGGGTGGGGGTAGATTTCAAAAATTTGAGTTTAAGTCAAAACATGGCTTGTGTGGTATCAAACAAAAGGTAATTTAGTCTGGAGTTAAATAAAATATATTTCAGTTTTTAGTTATATTAGCTCACACGTACACTATAACTATAGTACCTAGTGTGAGCTTAGGGGCCCATATATTGGCAGAGTATTCTTTAATTGTCAAGTTTGAAAACAAAAAAAATTGTATGTTTTGTGAACCTTTTTTGACACCCTGAAGGAATAATATATTTAATCTTGTTTGTAGGTAATTTTGCAAAATTTCTCAACAAGGCTGGGACTGTCAGTTGGAAGAATGTTGGGGGCAATTTTCCACTACGATCCTGAATTCACAGGACAAAGAGCCGTCACTTTTCACAATCAGAGAGATTTTATTTTCTTTAGGCATTATCGGTATGTAATAGAAATATTTTTTCTAAATTTAGTAATACTACATACGTATTATGTATTAGTATTAGGTTGCTGAGGAGGGAATTCTTAAAACCTCAAATTTCTACATGCGGCTTCTTCTTATAGGCTAGTCACTCGAGCGAAAAAAAGAAGCTTGTAAAAGGAGGTTC
This sequence comes from Aspidapion aeneum, assembly GCA_963576565.1. Taxonomy (NCBI): domain Eukaryota; kingdom Metazoa; phylum Arthropoda; class Insecta; order Coleoptera; family Brentidae; genus Aspidapion; species Aspidapion aeneum. Next base: position 14,908,796 of record OY755043.1, read on the forward strand.
TTACATTTGTTGTTCACACTGGAGTACGAAAAAAAATTGAGTTTTCGACCTTAGGGGGTCCGGCTTCCCCCTCCATCTTGGATTTTGTGCACAAAAATGTTTTTTTTTAAATTATTGGTTCCTCTACGTTTAAAAAAACAATAAAATTGCCTACAAAAGCCCTTTTATACACTTTTTTGTCTGACGAATGGTTTTCGAATTATGAGGCTAAACAATTCAATATTATTTGAAATGATCTTTCTAGTGGGTTTTTGTTCGCGACGAACACTCAAAAAACTTTTTCATTTTCATTTTTATTTTTTTTGATCACTAAAAAAAATACTCTGCCAATATATGGGCCCCTAAGCTCACACTAGGTACTATAGTTATAGTGTACGTGTGAGCTAATATAACTAAAAACTGAGATATATTTTATTCAACTCCAGACTAAATTACCTTTTGGTTGATACCACACAAGCCATGTTTTGACTTAAACTCAAATTTTTGAAATCTACCCCCACCCTTACAAAAGAACAAAAACTAAAATGTATTTTGTTAAACTCCGGACTCAATTACCTTTCGTTTGATATCACACACGCCATATTTTCACTTAAACTCTAATTTTTAAAATATACCCCCACCCTTTTTTTTTTAAATAAATTAAAATGTATTTTGTTTAACTGCAGACTCAATTACCTTTCGTTTAATATCACACACGCCATATTTTCACATAAACTCTAATTTTTGAAATCTACCCCCACCCTTTTATTTGGTTTGTGTTCGGTGGATTTTGTTCATTTTTAAATGGGACCATCTCGACCCAAGACCCAGCCTAGGTACCAAATTTCATTAAAATCGGCCAAGCGGTTTTTGAGTTATGCACGTTGGTCGTTACAGACAGACATACAGACACACAGACAGACAGACAGACAGACAGACAGACAGACAGACAGACAGACGGCGCAACAAAAAAAGTTTCAAAATCATCTGAAACGCAAAGATATATAAAAATTTTTGAAATCGGAGCAACTTTTTTTTTCTCGAAAAAATTAGGATCACCATAGCTCACACTACTATAGTATAGTATATGTGTGAGCTAATATTATTATTAGGCGTGTTTATTAATTTTTTTATAAACCAAACTATACTGGAAAGAGCTTTTTAGTATGCATAATAGCCAATTAAATTTTCTTATATAGTTATAACATTTAGGCAACCGTTAATACACCAGGGGCGTTCAAAAACTAAATTGAGAAAAAAATCACCTTGAGTGTTCCCCGAAAACCAACTAGATACATATTGTTTTTTAAATAATTTTATTTTTGAACAATAAAGAGTAAAACAAGATGATTCGAAAAGCTTAGTTTTTAAGAACCAGTTTGTGAAACACCACTCTGTAATACACCGTTTAAAAGGGTATTTTATTTTCTCAGGAAACAATGTGTTAACATTTTTCTTTAAAATGCTTAGTTTTTTTGAAAACTGAATAAAACATAAAAAAAATGGATTTTTTTTCGTGATCTTAAAAAATAACCCCACTTTATTCCTGACCGTGGACTAGATCCATTTAAGTGATATATCGTTTAAAATATAATTTAATTTTCTACAATAAAGTTTTTTATACATTTTCTGTAAAATACATTTTAAGAAAATGACATAGACCTTAATAATTTCGGTTTATTTTGCATATATTATGCAAATACATAGGAAACGGGTGTACTGCTAAGACTTCAGGGTTCGTATCTCAACAAGGGTACTCAAGCGCAGATTTCATAAGAGGGGGAGACGTGGTAATTTCCCCCTCTAGAAAAAAAATATATGCACTTTTAGTTAATAAATAAACGGCCAACCGGATAATTACCCCCCACCAAAAAAAAGCACCGAGTTGCAGTATTGTGGGGTCATACAAATACGAAAAAACCATGGATTGTGTTGAGATTTGAAAAACGTCATTTAGCGATTTTTAGTCTAGGGAAACTCATAAGACCAAAATGGCAAAACTTTAAAAATTCATATTTTTAAAACCATACAGTTTATCAAGAAAAGCACGGAGTTGCAGTATCGTGGGTCACACAGATACGAAAAAACCACAGATAGAGGTGAGATTCAAAAAAACGTCATTTAGCGATTTTTAGTATAGGGAAACCCATAAGACCAAAATGGCAAAACTTTGAAAATTCATATTTTTAAAACTATACAGTTTATCAAGAAAAGCACGGAGTTGCAGTATCGTGTGGTCACACAGATACGAAAAAACCACAGATAGAGTTGAGATTCGGAAAAACGTCATTTAGCGATTTTTAGTCTAGGGAAACCCATAAGACCAAAATGGAAAAACTTTAAAAATTCATATTTTTTTAACTATACAGTTTATCAAGAAAAGCACGGAGTTGCAGTATTGTGTGCTCGCACAAATACGAAAAAACCACAGATAGAGTTGAGATTCCAAAAAACGTCATTTAGCGATTTTTAGTCTAGAGAAACCCATAAAACCAAAATGGCAAAACTTTAAAAATTCATATTTTTTAAACTATACAGTTTATAAAGAAAAGCACGGAGTTACAGTATCGTGTGGTCACACAGATACGAAAAAACCACAGATAGAGTTGAGATTTTTAGTATAGGGAAACCCATAAGGCCAAAATGGCAAAACTTTAAAAATTCATATTTTTTAAACTATACAGTTTATCAAGAAAAGCACGGAGTTGCAGTATCGTGTGGTCACACAGATACGAAAAAACCACAGATTGAGTTGAGATTCGAAAAAACGTAATTTAGCGATTTTTAGTATAGGGAAACCTATAAGACCAAAATGGCAAAACTTTGAAAATTCATATTTTTTAAACTAAACAATTTATCAAGAAAAGCACGGAGTTGCAGTATCGTGTGGTCACACAGATACGAAAAAACCACAGATAGAGTTGAGATTCGGAAAAACGTCATTAAGCGATTTTTAGTATAGGGAAACCCATAGGACCAAAATGGCAAAACTTTGAAAATCCACATTTTTTAAACTATACAGTTTATCAAGGACAGCACGGAGTAGCAGTATCGTGTGGTTCATATTGATAAAACCAAAATGTCAAAACTTTGAAAATTCATATTTTTTAAACTACACAGTTTATCATGAAAAGCACGGAGTTGCAGTATCGTGTGGTCACACAGATACGAAAAAACCACAGATAGAGTTGAGATTCGGAAAAACGTCATTTAGCGATTTTTAGTCTAGGGAAACCCATAAGACCAAAATGGAAAAACTTTAAAAATTCATATTTTTTTAACTATACAGTTTATCAAGAAAAGCACGGAGTTGCAGTATTGTGTGCTCGCACAAATACGAAAAAACCACAGATAGAGTTGAGATTCCAAAAAACGTCATTTAGCGATTTTTAGTCTAGAGAAACCCATAAAACCAAAATGGCAAAACTTTAAAAATTCATATTTTTTAAACTATACAGTTTATAAAGAAAAGCACGGAGTTACAGTATCGTGTGGTCACACAGATACGAAAAAACCACAGATAGAGTTGAGATTTTTAGTATAGGGAAACCCATAAGGCCAAAATGGCAAAACTTTAAAAATTCATATTTTTTAAACTATACAGTTTATCAAGAAAAGCACGGAGTTGCAGTATCGTGTGGTCACACAGATACGAAAAAACCACAGATTGAGTTGAGATTCGAAAAAACGTAATTTAGCGATTTTTAGTATAGGGAAACCTATAAGACCAAAATGGCAAAACTTTGAAAATTCATATTTTTTAAACTAAACAATTTATCAAGAAAAGCACGGAGTTGCAGTATCGTGTGGTCACACAGATACGAAAAAACCACAGATAGAGTTGAGATTCGGAAAAACGTCATTAAGCGATTTTTAGTATAGGGAAACCCATAGGACCAAAATGGCAAAACTTTGAAAATCCACATTTTTTAAACTATACAGTTTATCAAGGACAGCACGGAGTAGCAGTATCGTGTGGTTCATATTGATAAAACCAAAATGTCAAAACTTTGAAAATTCATATTTTTTAAACTACACAGTTTATCATGAAAAGCACGGAGTTGCAGTATCGTGTGGTCACACAGATACGATAAAACTACAGATAGAGTTGACATTCGTAAAAACGTCATTTAGCTATTTTTAGTATAGGGAAATCCATAAGACCAAAATGGCAAAACTTTAAAAATTCATATTTTTAAAACCATACAGTTTATCAAGAAAAGCACGGAGTTGCAGTATCGTGGGTCACACAGATACGAAAAAACCACAGATAGAGTTGAGATTCGAAAAAACCTCATTTAGCGATTTTTAGTATAGGGAAACCCATAAGACCAAAATGGCAAAACTTTAAAAATTCATATTTTTAAAACCATACAGTTTATCAAGAAAAGCACGGAGTTGCAGTATCGTGGGTCACACAGATACGAAAAAACCACAGATAGAGTTGAGATTCAAAAAAACGTCATTTAGCGATTTTTAGTATAGGGAAACCCATAAGACCAAAATGGCAAAACTTTAAAAATTCATATTTTTAAAACCATACAGTTTATCAAGAAAAGCACGGAGTTGCAGTATCGTGGGTCACACAGATACGAAAAAACCACAGATAGAGGTGAGATTCAAAAAAACGTCATTTAGCGATTTTTAGTATAGGGAAACCCATAAGACCAAAATGGCAAAACTTTGAAAATTCATATTTTTAAAACTATACAGTTTATCAAGAAAAGCACGGAGTTGCAGTATCGTGTGGTCACACAGATACGAAAAAACCACAGATAGAGTTGAGATTCGGAAAAACGTCATTTAGCGATTTTTAGTCTAGGGAAACCCATAAGACCAAAATGGAAAAACTTTAAAAATTCATATTTTTTTAACTATACAGTTTATCAAGAAAAGCACGGAGTTGCAGTATTGTGTGCTCGCACAAATACGAAAAAACCACAGATAGAGTTGAGATTCCAAAAAACGTCATTTAGCGATTTTTAGTCTAGAGAAACCCATAAAACCAAAATGGCAAAACTTTAAAAATTCATATTTTTTAAACTATACAGTTTATAAAGAAAAGCACGGAGTTACAGTATCGTGTGGTCACACAGATACGAAAAAACCACAGATAGAGTTGAGATTCGAAAAAACGTCATTTAGCGATTTTTAGTATAGGGAAACCCATAAGGCCAAAATGGCAAAACTTTAAAAATTCATATTTTTTAAACTATACAGTTTATCAAGAAAAGCACGGAGTTGCAGTATCGTGTGGTCACACAGATACGAAAAAACCACAGATTGAGTTGAGATTCGAAAAAACGTAATTTAGCGATTTTTAGTATAGGGAAACCTATAAGACCAAAATGGCAAAACTTTGAAAATTCATATTTTTTAAACTAAACAATTTATCAAGAAAAGCACGGAGTTGCAGTATCGTGTGGTCACACAGATACGAAAAAACCACAGATAGAGTTGAGATTCGGAAAAACGTCATTAAGCGATTTTTAGTATAGGGAAACCCATAGGACCAAAATGGCAAAACTTTGAAAATCCACATTTTTTAAACTATACAGTTTATCAAGGACAGCACGGAGTAGCAGTATCGTGTGGTCACACAGATATGAAAAAACCACAGATAGAGGTGAGATTCGAAAAAACGTCATTAAGCGATTTTTAGTATAGGGAAATTGATAAAACCAAAATGTCAAAACTTTGAAAATTCATATTTTTTAAACTACACAGTTTATCATGAAAAGCACGGAGTTGCAGTATCGTGTGGTCACACAGATACGATAAAACTACAGATAGAGTTGACATTCGTAAAAACGTCATTTAGCTATTTTTAGTATAGGGAAATCCATAAGACCAAAATGGCAAAACTTTAAAAATTCATATTTTTAAAACCATACAGTTTATCAAGAAAAGCACGGAGTTGCAGTATCGTGGGTCACACAGATACGAAAAAACCACAGATAGAGTTGAGATTCGAAAAAACCTCATTTAGCGATTTTTAGTATAGGGAAACCCATAAGACCAAAATGGCAAAACTTTAAAAATTCATATTTTTAAAACCATACAGTTTATCAAGAAAAGCACGGAGTTGCAGTATCGTGGGTCACACAGATACGAAAAAACCACAGATAGAGTTGAGATTCAAAAAAACGTCATTTAGCGATTTTTAGTATAGGGAAACCCATAAGACCAAAATGGCAAAACTTTAAAAATTCATATTTTTAAAACCATACAGTTTATCAAGAAAAGCACGGAGTTGCAGTATCGTGGGTCACACAGATACGAAAAAACCACAGATAGAGGTGAGATTCAAAAAAACGTCATTTAGCGATTTTTAGTATAGGGAAACCCATAAGACCAAAATGGCAAAACTTTGAAAATTCATATTTTTAAAACTATACAGTTTATCAAGAAAAGCACGGAGTTGCAGTATCGTGTGGTCACACAGATACGAAAAAACCACAGATAGAGTTGAGATTCGGAAAAACGTCATTTAGCGATTTTTAGTCTAGGGAAACCCATAAGACCAAAATGGCAAAACTTTAAAAATTCATATTTTTTTAACTATACAGTTTATCAAGAAAAGCACGGAGTTGCAGTATTGTGTGCTCGCACAAATACGAAAAAACCACAGATAGAGTTGAGATTCCAAAAAACGTCATTTAGCGATTTTTAGTCTAGAGAAACCCATAAAACCAAAATGGCAAAACTTTAAAAATTCATATTTTTTAAACTATACAGTTTATAAAGAAAAGCACGGAGTTACAGTATCGTGTGGTCACACAGATACGAAAAAACCACAGATAGAGTTGAGATTCGAAAAAACGTCATTTAGCGATTTTTAGTATAGGGAAACCCATAAGGCCAAAATGGCAAAACTTTAAAAATTCATATTTTTTAAACTATACAGTTTATCAAGAAAAGCACGGAGTTGCAGTATCGTGTGGTCACACAGATACAAAAAAACCACAGATTGAGTTGAGATTCGAAAAAACGTAATTTAGCGATTTTTAGTATAGGGAAACCTATAAGACCAAAATGGCAAAACTTTGAAAATTCATATTTTTTAAACTAAACAATTTATCAAGAAAAGCACGGAGTTGCAGTATCGTGTGGTCACACAGATACGAAAAAACCACAGATAGAGTTGAGATTCGGAAAAACGTCATTAAGCGATTTTTAGTATAGGGAAACCCATAGGACTAAAATGGCAAAACTTTGAAAATCCACATTTTTTAAACTATACAGTTTATCAAGGACAGCATGGAGTAGCAGTATCGTGTGGTCACACAGATACGAAAAAACCACAGATAGAGGTGAGATTCGAAAAAACGTCATTAAGCGATTTTTAGTATAGGGAAATTGATAAAACCAAAATGTCAAAACTTTGAAAATTCATATTTTTTAAACTACACAGTTTATCAAGAAAAGCACGGAGTTGCAGTATCGTGTGGTCACACAGATACGATAAAACCACAGATAGAGTTGACATTCGTAAAAACGTCATTTAGCTATTTTTAGTATAGGGAAATCCATAAGACCAAAATGGCAAAACTTTAAAAATTCATATTTTTTAAACTATACAGTTTGTCCAGAAAAGCACGGAGTTGCAGTATCGTGGGTCACACAGATACGAAAAAACCACAGATAGAGTTGAGATTCGAAAAAACCTCATTTAGCGATTTTTAGTATAGGGAAACCCATAAGACCAAAATGGCAAAACTTTAAAAATTCATATTTTTAAAACCATACAGTTTATCAAGAAAAGCACGGAGTTGCAGTATCGTGGGTCACACAGATACGAAAAAACCACAGATAGAGTTGAGATTCAAAAAAACGTCATTTAGCGATTTTTAGTATAGGGAAACCCATAAGACCAAAATGGCAAAACTTTAAAAATTCATATTTTTAAAACCATACAGTTTATCAAGAAAAGCACGGAGTTGCAGTATCGTGGGTCACACAGATACGAAAAAACCACAGATAGAGGTGAGATTCAAAAAAACGTCATTTAGCGATTTTTAGTATAGGGAAACCCATAAGACCAAAATGGCAAAACTTTGAAAATTCATATTTTTAAAACTATACAGTTTATCAAGAAAAGCACGGAGTTGCAGTATCGTGTGGTCACACAGATACGAAAAAACCACAGATAGAGTTGAGATTCGGAAAAACGTCATTTAGCGATTTTTAGTCTAGGGAAACCCATAAGACCAAAATGGCAAAACTTTAAAAATTCATATTTTTTTAACTATACAGTTTATCAAGAAAAGCACGGAGTTGCAGTATTGTGTGCTCGCACAAATACGAAAAAACCACAGATAGAGTTGAGATTCCAAAAAACGTCATTTAGCGATTTTTAGTCTAGAGAAACCCATAAAACCAAAATGGCAAAACTTTAAAAATTCATATTTTTTAAACTATACAGTTTATAAAGAAAAGCACGGAGTTACAGTATCGTGTGGTCACACAGATACGAAAAAACCACAGATAGAGTTGAGATTCGAAAAAACGTCATTTAGCGATTTTTAGTATAGGGAAACCTATAAGACCAAAATGGCAAAACTTTGAAAATTCATATTTTTTAAACTAAACAATTTATCAAGAAAAGCACGGAGTTGCAGTATCGTGTGGTCACACAGATACGAAAAAACCACAGATAGAGTTGAGATTCGGAAAAACGTCATTAAGCGATTTTTAGTATAGGGAAACCCATAGGACTAAAATGGCAAAACTTTGAAAATCCACATTTTTTAAACTATACAGTTTATCAAGGACAGCACGGAGTAGCAGTATCGTGTGGTCACACAGATACGAAAAAACCACAGATAGAGGTGAGATTCGAAAAAACGTCATTAAGCGATTTTTAGTATAGGGAAATTGATAAAACCAAAATGTCAAAACTTTGAAAATTCATATTTTTTAAACTACACAGTTTATCAAGAAAAGCACGGAGTTGCAGTATCGTGTGGTCACACAGATACGATAAAACCACAGATAGAGTTGACATTCGTAAAAACGTCATTTAGCTATTTTTAGTATAGGGAAATCCATAAGACCAAAATGGCAAAACTTTAAAAATTCATATTTTTTAAACTATACAGTTTGTCCAGAAAAGCACGGAATTGCAGTATCGTGTGGTCACACAGATACGATTTTTAGTATAGGGAAACCCATAAACCAAAATGGCAAAACTTTGAAAATTCATATTTTTAAAACTATAAAGTTTATCAAGAAAAGCACGGAGTTGCAGTATCGTGTGGTCACACAGATACGAAAAAACCACAGATAGAGTTGAGATTCGGAAAAACGTCATTTAGCGATTTTTAGTCTAGGGAAACCCATAAGACCAAAATGGCAAAACTTTAAAAATTCATATTTTTTAAACTATACAGTTTATCAAGAAAAGCATGGAGTTGCAGTATTGTGTGCTCGCACAAATACGAAAAAACCACAGATAGAGTTGAGCTTCCAAAAAACGTCATTTAGCGATTGTTAGTCTAGAGAAACCCATAAAACCAAAATGGCAAAACTTTAAAAATTCATATTTTTTAAACTATACAGTTTATAAAGAAAAGCACGGAGTTACAGTATCGTGTGGTCACATAGATACGAAAAAACCACAGATAGAGTTGAGATTCGAAAAAACGTCATTTAGCGATTTTTAGTATAGGGAAACCCATAAGGCCAAAATGGCAAAACTTTAAAAATTCATATTTTTTAAACTATACAGTTTATCAAGAAAAGCACGGAGTTGCAGTATTGTGTGCTCACACAAATACGAAAAAACCACAGATAGAGTTGAGATTCCAAAAAACGTCATTTAGCGATTTTTAGTCTAGAGTAACCCATAAAACCAAAATGGCAAAACTTTAAAAATTCATATTTTTTAAACTATACAGTTTATCAAGAAAAGCACGGAGTTACAGTATCGTGTGGTCACACAGATACGAAAAAACCACAGATAGAGTTGAGATTCGAAAAAACGTCATTTAGCGATTTTTAGTATAGGGAAACCCATAAGGCCAAAATGGCAAAACTTTGAAAATTCATATTTTTTAAACTAAACAATTTATCAAGAAAAGCACGGAGTTGCAGTATTGTGTGGTCACACAGATACGAAAAAACCACAGATAGAGTTGAGATTCGGAAAAACGTCATTAAGCGATTTTTAGTATAGGGAAACCCATAGGACCAAAATGGCAAAACTTTGAAAATCCACATTTTTTAAACTATACAGTTTATCAAGGACAGCACGGAGTAGCAGTATCGTGTGGTCACACAGATATGAAAAAACCACAGATAGAGGTGAGATTCGAAAAAACGTCATTAAGCGATTTTTAGTATAGGGAAATTGATAAAACCAAAATGTCAAAACTTTGAAAATTCATATTTTTTAAACTACACAGTTTATCATGAAAAGCACGGAGTTGCAGTATCGTGTGGTCACACAGATACGATAAAACTACAGATAGAGTTGACATTCGTAAAAACGTCATTTAGCTATTTTTAGTATAGGGAAATCCATAAGACCAAAATGGCAAAACTTTAAAAATTCATATTTTTAAAACCATACAGTTTATCAAGAAAAGCACGGAGTTGCAGTATCGTGGGTCACACAGATACGAAAAAACCACAGATAGAGTTGAGATTCGAAAAAACCTCATTTAGCGATTTTTAGTATAGGGAAACCCATAAGACCAAAATGGCAAAACTTTAAAAATTCATATTTTTAAAACCATACAGTTTATCAAGAAAAGCACGGAGTTGCAGTATCGTGGGTCACACAGATACGAAAAAACCACAGATAGAGTTGAGATTCAAAAAAACGTCATTTAGCGATTTTTAGTATAGGGAAACCCATAAGACCAAAATGGCAAAACTTTAAAAATTCATATTTTTAAAACCATACAGTTTATCAAGAAAAGCACGGAGTTGCAGTATCGTGGGTCACACAGATACGAAAAAACCACAGATAGAGGTGAGATTCAAAAAAACGTCATTTAGCGATTTTTAGTATAGGGAAACCCATAAGACCAAAATGGCAAAACTTTGAAAATTCATATTTTTAAAACTATACAGTTTATCAAGAAAAGCACGGAGTTGCAGTATCGTGTGGTCACACAGATACGAAAAAACCACAGATAGAGTTGAGATTCGGAAAAACGTCATTTAGCGATTTTTAGTCTAGGGAAACCCATAAGACCAAAATGGAAAAACTTTAAAAATTCATATTTTTTTAACTATACAGTTTATCAAGAAAAGCACGGAGTTGCAGTATTGTGTGCTCGCACAAATACGAAAAAACCACAGATAGAGTTGAGATTCCAAAAAACGTCATTTAGCGATTTTTAGTCTAGAGAAACCCATAAAACCAAAATGGCAAAACTTTAAAAATTCATATTTTTTAAACTATACAGTTTATAAAGAAAAGCACGGAGTTACAGTATCGTGTGGTCACACAGATACGAAAAAACCACAGATAGAGTTGAGATTCGAAAAAACGTCATTTAGCGATTTTTAGTATAGGGAAACCCATAAGGCCAAAATGGCAAAACTTTAAAAATTCATATTTTTTAAACTATACAGTTTATCAAGAAAAGCACGGAGTTGCAGTATCGTGTGGTCACACAGATACGAAAAAACCACAGATTGAGTTGAGATTCGAAAAAACGTAATTTAGCGATTTTTAGTATAGGGAAACCTATAAGACCAAAATGGCAAAACTTTGAAAATTCATATTTTTTAAACTAAACAATTTATCAAGAAAAGCACGGAGTTGCAGTATCGTGTGGTCACACAGATACGAAAAAACCACAGATAGAGTTGAGATTCGGAAAAACGTCATTAAGCGATTTTTAGTATAGGGAAACCCATAGGACCAAAATGGCAAAACTTTGAAAATCCACATTTTTTAAACTATACAGTTTATCAAGGACAGCACGGAGTAGCAGTATCGTGTGGTCACACAGATATGAAAAAACCACAGATAGAGGTGAGATTCGAAAAAACGTCATTAAGCGATTTTTAGTATAGGGAAATTGATAAAACCAAAATGTCAAAACTTTGAAAATTCATATTTTTTAAACTACACAGTTTATCATGAAAAGCACGGAGTTGCAGTATCGTGTGGTCACACAGATACGATAAAACTACAGATAGAGTTGACATTCGTAAAAACGTCACTTAGCTATTTTTAGTATAGGGAAATCCATAAGACCAAAATGGCAAAACTTTAAAAATTCATATTTTTAAAACCATACAGTTTATCAAGAAAAGCACGGAGTTGCAGTATCGTGGGTCACACAGATACGAAAAAACCACAGATAGAGTTGAGATTCGAAAAAACCTCATTTAGCGATTTTTAGTATAGGGAAACCCATAAGACCAAAATGGCAAAACTTTAAAAATTCATATTTTTAAAACCATACAGTTTATCAAGAAAAGCACGGAGTTGCAGTATCGTGGGTCACACAGATACGAAAAAACCACAGATAGAGTTGAGATTCAAAAAAACGTCATTTAGCGATTTTTAGTATAGGGAAACCCATAAGACCAAAATGGCAAAACTTTAAAAATTCATATTTTTAAAACCATACAGTTTATCAAGAAAAGCACGGAGTTGCAGTATCGTGGGTCACACAGATACGAAAAAACCACAGATAGAGGTGAGATTCAAAAAAACGTCATTTAGCGATTTTTAGTATAGGGAAACCCATAAGACCAAAATGGCAAAACTTTGAAAATTCATATTTTTAAAACTATACAGTTTATCAAGAAAAGCACGGAGTTGCAGTATCGTGTGGTCACACAGATACGAAAAAACCACAGATAGAGTTGAGATTCGGAAAAACGTCATTTAGCGATTTTTAGTCTAGGGAAACCCATAAGACCAAAATGGAAAAACTTTAAAAATTCATATTTTTTTAACTATACAGTTTATCAAGAAAAGCACGGAGTTGCAGTATTGTGTGCTCGCACAAATACGAAAAAACCACAGATAGAGTTGAGATTCCAAAAAACGTCATTTAGCGATTTTTAGTCTAGAGAAACCCATAAAACCAAAATGGCAAAACTTTAAAAATTCATATTTTTTAAACTATACAGTTTATAAAGAAAAGCACGGAGTTACAGTATCGTGTGGTCACACAGATACGAAAAAACCACAGATAGAGTTGAGATTCGAAAAAACGTCATTTAGCGATTTTTAGTATAGGGAAACCCATAAGGCCAAAATGGCAAAACTTTAAAAATTCATATTTTTTAAACTATACAGTTTATCAAGAAAAGCACGGAGTTGCAGTATCGTGTGGTCACACAGATACGAAAAAACCACAGATTGAGTTGAGATTCGAAAAAACGTAATTTAGCGATTTTTAGTATAGGGAAACCTATAAGACCAAAATGGCAAAACTTTGAAAATTCATATTTTTTAAACTAAACAATTTATCAAGAAAAGCACGGAGTTGCAGTATCGTGTGGTCACACAGATACGAAAAAACCACAGATAGAGTTGAGATTCGGAAAAACGTCATTAAGCGATTTTTAGTATAGGGAAACCCATAGGACCAAAATGGCAAAACTTTGAAAATCCACATTTTTTAAACTATACAGTTTATCAAGGACAGCACGGAGTAGCAGTATCGTGTGGTCACACAGATACGAAAAAACCACAGATAGAGGTGAGATTCGAAAAAACGTCATTAAGCGATTTTTAGTATAGGGAAATTGATAAAACCAAAATGTCAAAACTTTGAAAATTCATATTTTTTAAACTACACAGTTTATCATGAAAAGCACGGAGTTGCAGTATCGTGTGGTCACACAGATACGATAAAACTACAGATAGAGTTGACATTCGTAAAAACGTCATTTAGCTATTTTTAGTATAGGGAAATCCATAAGACCAAAATGGCAAAACTTTAAAAATTCATATTTTTAAAACCATACAGTTTATCAAGAAAAGCACGGAGTTGCAGTATCGTGGGTCACACAGATACGAAAAAACCACAGATAGAGTTGAGATTCGAAAAAACCTCATTTAGCGATTTTTAGTATAGGGAAACCCATAAGACCAAAATGGCAAAACTTTAAAAATTCATATTTTTAAAACCATACAGTTTATCAAGAAAAGCACGGAGTTGCAGTATCGTGGGTCACACAGATACGAAAAAACCACAGATAGAGTTGAGATTCAAAAAAACGTCATTTAGCGATTTTTAGTATAGGGAAACCCATAAGACCAAAATGGCAAAACTTTAAAAATTCATATTTTTAAAACCATACAGTTTATCAAGAAAAGCACGGAGTTGCAGTATCGTGGGTCACACAGATACGAAAAAACCACAGATAGAGGTGAGATTCAAAAAAACGTCATTTAGCGATTTTTAGTATAGGGAAACCCATAAGACCAAAATGGCAAAACTTTGAAAATTCATATTTTTAAAACTATACAGTTTATCAAGAAAAGCACGGAGTTGCAGTATCGTGTGGTCACACAGATACGAAAAAACCACAGATAGAGTTGAGATTCGGAAAAACGTCATTTAGCGATTTTTAGTCTAGGGAAACCCATAAGACCAAAATGGCAAAACTTTAAAAATTCATATTTTTTTAACTATACAGTTTATCAAGAAAAGCACGGAGTTGCAGTATTGTGTGCTCGCACAAATACGAAAAAACCACAGATAGAGTTGAGATTCCAAAAAACGTCATTTAGCGATTTTTAGTCTAGAGAAACCCATAAAACCAAAATGGCAAAACTTTAAAAATTCATATTTTTTTAACTATACAGTTTATCAAGAAAAGCACGGAGTTGCAGTATTGTGTGCTCGCACAAATACGAAAAAACCACAGATAGAGTTGAGATTCCAAAAAACGTCATTTAGCGATTTTTAGTCTAGAGAAACCCATAAAACCAAAATGGCAAAACTTTAAAAATTCATATTTTTTAAACTATACAGTTTATAAAGAAAAGCACGGAGTTACAGTATCGTGTGGTCACACAGATACGAAAAAACCACAGATAGAGTTGAGATTCGAAAAAACGTCATTTAGCGATTTTTAGTATAGGGAAACCCATAAGGCCAAAATGGCAAAACTTTAAAAATTCATATTTTTTAAACTATACAGTTTATCAAGAAAAGCACGGAGTTGCAGTATCGTGTGGTCACACAGATACAAAAAAACCACAGATTGAGTTGAGATTCGAAAAAACGTAATTTAGCGATTTTTAGTATAGGGAAACCTATAAGACCAAAATGGCAAAACTTTGAAAATTCATATTTTTTAAACTAAACAATTTATCAAGAAAAGCACGGAGTTGCAGTATCGTGTGGTCACACAGATACGAAAAAACCACAGATAGAGTTGAGATTCGGAAAAACGTCATTAAGCGATTTTTAGTATAGGGAAACCCATAGGACTAAAATGGCAAAACTTTGAAAATCCACATTTTTTAAACTATACAGTTTATCAAGGACAGCATGGAGTAGCAGTATCGTGTGGTCACACAGATACGAAAAAACCACAGATAGAGGTGAGATTCGAAAAAACGTCATTAAGCGATTTTTAGTATAGGGAAATTGATAAAACCAAAATGTCAAAACTTTGAAAATTCATATTTTTTAAACTACACAGTTTATCAAGAAAAGCACGGAGTTGCAGTATCGTGTGGTCACACAGATACGATAAAACCACAGATAGAGTTGACATTCGTAAAAACGTCATTTAGCTATTTTTAGTATAGGGAAATCCATAAGACCAAAATGGCAAAACTTTGAAAATTCATATTTTTTAAACTAAACAATTTATCAAGAAAAGCACGGAGTTGCAGTATCGTGTGGTCACACAGATACGAAAAAACCACAGATAGAGTTGAGATTCGGAAAAACGTCATTAAGCGATTTTTAGTATAGGGAAACCCATAGGACTAAAATGGCAAAACTTTGAAAATCCACATTTTTTAAACTATACAGTTTATCAAGGACAGCACGGAGTAGCAGTATCGTGTGGTCACACAGATACGAAAAAACCACAGATAGAGGTGAGATTCGAAAAAACGTCATTAAGCGATTTTTAGTATAGGGAAATTGATAAAACCAAAATGTCAAAACTTTGAAAATTCATATTTTTTAAACTACACAGTTTATCAAGAAAAGCACGGAGTTGCAGTATCGTGTGGTCACACAGATACGATAAAACCACAGATAGAGTTGACATTCGTAAAAACGTCATTTAGCTATTTTTAGTATAGGGAAATCCATAAGACCAAAATGGCAAAACTTTAAAAATTCATATTTTTTAAACTATACAGTTTGTCCAGAAAAGCACGGAATTGCAGTATCGTGTGGTCACACAGATACGATTTTTAGTATAGGGAAACCCATAAACCAAAATGGCAAAACTTTGAAAATTCATATTTTTAAAACTATAAAGTTTATCAAGAAAAGCACGGAGTTGCAGTATCGTGTGGTCACACAGATACGAAAAAACCACAGATAGAGTTGAGATTCGGAAAAACGTCATTTAGCGATTTTTAGTCTAGGGAAACCCATAAGACCAAAATGGCAAAACTTTAAAAATTCATATTTTTTAAACTATACAGTTTATCAAGAAAAGCACGGAGTTGCAGTATTGTGTGCTCGCACAAATACGAAAAAACCACAGATAGAGTTGAGCTTCCAAAAAACGTCATTTAGCGATTGTTAGTCTAGAGAAACCCATAAAACCAAAATGGCAAAACTTTAAAAATTCATATTTTTTAAACTATACAGTTTATAAAGAAAAGCACGGAGTTACAGTATCGTGTGGTCACATAGATACGAAAAAACCACAGATAGAGTTGAGATTCGAAAAAACGTCATTTAGCGATTTTTAGTATAGGGAAACCCATAAGGCCAAAATGGCAAAACTTTAAAAATTCATATTTTTTAAACTATACAGTTTATCAAGAAAAGCACGGAGTTGCAGTATTGTGTGCTCACACAAATACGAAAAAACCACAGATAGAGTTGAGATTCCAAAAAACGTCATTTAGCGATTTTTAGTCTAGAGTAACCCATAAAACCAAAATGGCAAAACTTTAAAAATTCATATTTTTTAAACTATACAGTTTATCAAGAAAAGCACGGAGTTACAGTATCGTGTGGTCACACAGATACGAAAAAACCACAGATAGAGTTGAGATTCGAAAAAACGTCATTTAGCGATTTTTAGTATAGGGAAACCCATAAGGCCAAAATGGCAAAACTTTGAAAATTCATATTTTTTAAACTAAACAATTTATCAAGAAAAGCACGGAGTTGCAGTATTGTGTGGTCACACAGATACGAAAAAACCACAGATAGAGTTGAGATTCGGAAAAACGTCATTAAGCGATTTTTAGTATAGGGAAATTGATAAAACCAAAATGTCAAAACTTTGAAAATTCATATTTTTTAAACTACACAGTTTATCAAGAAAAGCACGGAGTTGCAGTATCGTGTGATCACACAGATACGATAAAACCACAGATAGAGTTGAGATTCGAAAAAACGTAATTTAGCGATTTTTAGTATAGGGAAACCTATAAGACCAAAATGGCAAAACTTTGAAAATTCATATTTTTTAAACTAAACAATTTATCAAGAAAAGCACGGAGTTGCAGTATCGTGTGGTCACACAGATACGAAAAAACCACAGATAGAGTTGAGATTCGGAAAAACGTCATTAAGCGATTTTTAGTATAGGGAAACCCATAGGACTAAAATGGCAAAACTTTGAAAATCCACATTTTTTAAACTATACAGTTTATCAAGGACAGCACGGAGTAGCAGTATCGTGTGGTCACACAGATACGAAAAAACCACAGATAGAGGTGAGATTCGAAAAAACGTCATTAAGCGATTTTTAGTATAGGGAAATTGATAAAACCAAAATGTCAAAACTTTGAAAATTCATATTTTTTAAACTACACAGTTTATCAAGAAAAGCACGGAGTTGCAGTATCGTGTGGTCACACAGATACGATAAAACCACAGATAGAGTTGACATTCGTAAAAACGTCATTTAGCTATTTTTAGTATAGGGAAATCCATAAGACCAAAATGGCAAAACTTTAAAAATTCATATTTTTTAAACTATACAGTTTGTCCAGAAAAGCACGGAATTGCAGTATCGTGTGGTCACACAGATACGATTTTTAGTATAGGGAAACCCATAAACCAAAATGGCAAAACTTTGAAAATTCATATTTTTAAAACTATAAAGTTTATCAAGAAAAGCACGGAGTTGCAGTATCGTGTGGTCACACAGATACGATTTTTAGTATAGGGAAACCCATAAACCAAAATGGCAAAACTTTGAAAATTCATATTTTTAAAACTATAAAGTTTATCAAGAAAAGCACGGAGTTGCAGTATCGTGTGGTCACACAGATACGAAAAAACCACAGATAGAGTTGAGATTCGGAAAAACGTCATTTAGCGATTTTTAGTCTAGGGAAACCCATAAGACCAAAATGGCAAAACTTTAAAAATTCATATTTTTTAAACTATACAGTTTATCAAGAAAAGCACGGAGTTGCAGTATTGTGTGCTCGCACAAATACGAAAAAACCACAGATAGAGTTGAGCTTCCAAAAAACGTCATTTAGCGATTGTTAGTCTAGAGAAACCCATAAAACCAAAATGGCAAAACTTTAAAAATTCATATTTTTTAAACTATACAGTTTATAAAGAAAAGCACGGAGTTACAGTATCGTGTGGTCACATAGATACGAAAAAACCACAGATAGAGTTGAGATTCGAAAAAACGTCATTTAGCGATTTTTAGTATAGGGAAACCCATAAGGCCAAAATGGCAAAACTTTAAAAATTCATATTTTTTAAACTATACAGTTTATCAAGAAAAGCACGGAGTTGCAGTATTGTGTGCTCACACAAATACGAAAAAACCACAGATAGAGTTGAGATTCCAAAAAACGTCATTTAGCGATTTTTAGTCTAGAGTAACCCATAAAACCAAAATGGCAAAACTTTAAAAATTCATATTTTTTAAACTATACAGTTTATCAAGAAAAGCACGGAGTTACAGTATCGTGTGGTCACACAGATACGAAAAAACCACAGATAGAGTTGAGATTCGAAAAAACGTCATTTAGCGATTTTTAGTATAGGGAAACCCATAAGGCCAAAATGGCAAAACTTTGAAAATTCATATTTTTTAAACTAAACAATTTATCAAGAAAAGCACGGAGTTGCAGTATTGTGTGGTCACACAGATACGAAAAAACCACAGATAGAGTTGAGATTCGGAAAAACGTCATTAAGCGATTTTTAGTATAGGGAAACCCATAGGACCAAAATGGCAAAACTTTGAAAATCCACATTTTTTAAACTATACAGTTTATCAAGGACAGCACGGAGTAGCAGTATCGTGTGGTCACACAGATACGAAAAAACCACAGATAGAGGTGAGATTCGAAAAAACGTCATTAAGCGATTTTTAGTATAGGAAAATCGATAAAACCAAAATGTCAAAACTTTGAAAATTCATATTTTTTAAACTACACAGTTTATCAAGAAAAGCACGGAGTTGCAGTATCGTGTGGTCACACAGATACGATAAAACCACAGATAGAGTTGACATTCGTAAAAACGTCATTTAGCTATTTTTAGTATAGGGAAATCCATAAGACCAAAATGGCAAAACTTTAAAAATTCATATTTTTTAAACTATACAGTTTGTCCAGAAAAGCACGGAGTTGCAGTATCGTGTGGTCACACAGATACGAAAAAACCACAGATAGAGTTGAGATTCGGAAAAACGTCATTAAGCGATTTTTAGTATAGGGAAACCCATAGGACCAAAATGGCAAAACTTTGAAAATCCACATTTTTTAAACTATACAGTTTATCAAGGACAGCACGGAGTAGCAGTATCGTGTGGTCACACAGATACGAAAAAACCACAGATAGAGGTGAGATTCGAAAAAACGTCATTAAGCGATTTTTAGTATAGGGAAATCGATAAAACCAAAATGTCAAAACTTTGAAAATTCATATTTTTTAAACTACACAGTTTATCAAGAAAAGCACGGAGTTGCAGTATCGTGTGGTCACACAGATACGATAAAACCACAGATGGAGTTGACATTCGTAAAAACGTCATTTAGCTATTTTTAGTATAGGGAAATCCATAAGACCAAAATGGCAAAACTTTAAAAATTCATATTTTTTAAACTATACAGTTTGTCCAGAAAAGCACGGAATTGCAGTATCGTGTGGTCACACAGATACGATTTTTAGTATAGGGAAACCCATAAACCAAAATGGCAAAACTTTGAAAATTCATATTTTTTAAACTATACAGTTTATCAAGAAAAGCACGGAGTTGCAGTATCGTGTGGTCACACAGATACGAAAAAACCACAGATAGAGTTGAGATTCGGAAAAACGTCATTTAGCGATTTTTAGTCTAGGGAAACCCATAAGACCAAAATGGCAAAACTTTAAAAATTCATATTTTTTAAACTATACAGTTTATCAAGAAAAGCACGGAGTTGCAGTATTGTGTGCTCACACAAATACGAAAAAACCACAGATAGAGTTGAGATTCCAAAAAACGTCATTTAGCGATTTATTAGTCTAGAGAAACCCATAAAACCAAAATGGCAAAACTTTAAAAATTCATATTTTTTAAACTATACAGTTTATCAAGAAAAGCACGGAGTTACAGTATCGTGTGGTCACACAGATACGAAAAAACCCCAGATAGAGTTGAGATTCGAAAAAACGTCATTTAGCGATTTTTAGTATAGGGAAACCCATAAACCAAAATGGCAAAACTTTGAAAATTCATATTTTTTAAACTATACAGTTTATCAAGAAAAGCACGGAGTTGCAGTATCGTGTGGTCACACAGATACGAAAAAACCACAGATAGAGTTGAGATTCGAAAAAACCTCATTTAGCGATTTTTAGTATAGGGAAACCTATAAGACCAAAATGGCAAAACTTTGAAAATTCATATTTTTTAAACTAAACAATTTATCAAGAAAAGCACGGAGTTGCAGTATCGTGTGGTCACACAGATACGAAAAAACCACAGATAGAGTTGAGATTCGGAAAAACGTCATTAAGCGATTTTTAGTATAGGGAAACCCATAGGACCAAAATGGCAAAACTTTGAAAATCCACATTTTTTAAACTATACAGTTTATCAAGGACAGCACGGAGTAGCAGTATCGTGTGGTCACACAGATACGAAAAAACCACAGATAGAGGTGAGATTCGAAAAAACGTCATTAAGCGATTTTTAGTATAGGGAAATCGATAAAACCAAAATGTCAAAACTGAAAATTCATATTTTTTAAACTACACAGTTTATCAAGAAAAGCACGGAGTTGCAGTATCGTGTGGTCACACATACGATAAAACCACAGATAGAGTTGACATTCGTAAAAACGTCATTTAGCTATTTTTAGTATAGGGAAATCCATAAGACCAAAATGGCAAAACTTTAAAAATTCATATTTTTTAAACTATACAGTTTGTCCAGAAAAGCACGGAATTGCAGTATCGTGTGGTCACACAGATACGATTTTTAGTATAGGGAAACCCATAAACCAAAATGGCAAAACTTTGAAAATTCATATTTTTTAAACTATACAGTTTATCAAGAAAAGCACGGAGTTGCAGTATCGTGTGGTCACACAGATACGAAAAAACCACAGATAG
This sequence comes from Aspidapion aeneum, assembly GCA_963576565.1. Classification (NCBI taxonomy): domain Eukaryota; kingdom Metazoa; phylum Arthropoda; class Insecta; order Coleoptera; family Brentidae; genus Aspidapion; species Aspidapion aeneum. The sequence continues at coordinate 14,930,491 of OY755043.1, forward strand.
AGTTGAGATTCGGAAAAACGTCATTTAGCGATTTTTAGTCTAGGGAAACCCATAAGACCAAAATGGTAAAACTTTAAAAATTCATATTTTTTAAACTATACAGTTTATCAAGAAAAGCACGGAGTTGCAGTATTGTGTGCTCGCACAAATACGAAAAAACCACAGATAGAGTTGAGATTCCAAAAAACGTCATTTAGCGATTTTTAGTCTAGAGAAACCCATAAAACCAAAATGGCAAAACTTTAAAAATTCATATTTTTTTAACTATACAGTTTATCAAGATAAGCACGGAGTTGCAGTATTGTGTGCTCACACAAATACGAAAAAACCACAGATAGAGTTGAGATTCCAAAAAACGTCATTTAGCGATTTTTAGTCTAGAGAAACCCATAAAACCAAAATGGCAAAACTTTAAAAATTCATATTTTTTAAACTATACAGTTTATCAAGAAAAGCACGGAGTTACAGTATCGTGTGGTCACACAGATACGAAAAAACCACAGATAGAGTTGAGATTCGAAAAAACGTCATTTAGCGATTTTTAGTATGGGGTAACCGAGGGGTGGCTCTATCGCCGATTTTTGTACACCAAAAGGAAATACCTACGGTATTTCCTGGTATTTCCCAGTATTTCCTCAAATTTCAATTGAATTTCCCAGTATTTCCCAAGCACTTCCCGGTATTTCCTAGTATATTTTTCAGTACTTCGCAAGTATTTCCTGGTATTTCCCCTAACCTACACCAAAAGAAAATACCGAACCACCCCTCGAGGGAGGCAAGCGCGGATTTAAGGGGGTAACGTGGTAATCAACCCTGGTGTACTAAACTAAATTCAAGATGGCAGGGGGAGCTCGAGAATTCAATTTTTTTTAACTTCAATTCTATAATGACATTGACTGTAATAGTATTACAATAATTGCAATTTTTATTTTCAGATACGGCTTTGACGAGGCGGGCAAAAAAGCGCGCCTGAAAGAGTTGGGGCCTAGATTTACTCTAAAACTAAAATCACTGCAAAAGGGCACGTTCGACAGCAAATACGGAGAGTATGAATGGATTAAAGATGGTCGCCGACATGCCTTGGAGGCTGCTGGCCGTAGAAAGTTTGATTTATAGAAATATAATAATTTTTGTATGTGTACAATAAAATAATAAAATTGTTTGTTTCAGATTTTGTTTTTTTTTAATATAATCTATAAACTTACAACCTAACTGAACACAACTGTGTTTTGGAAAAATAAACTAACTTCATATTTTGTAATTTTTGCTTTACTCTCAACTATACGCTTTTTGTCACGAATGTGATGTTTAGCATGGAATGATCCGTTTCTGCGTAAGCCCAATGGAATCATGTATAAAAACCTTAACAAAGGTCACTAAAACGCTGAGCGTTGCTTTCTATTGGTCACTATTTTAACTACACCGGACAGTTTTCTGTAATAATAGGATAGACGGGGAGACAGTGACGTTTTTCTTTTTTTTAAATTAAAATTACAAAATGGAAGCATACTATATGCACTTGGTTCAGTTTTGTCATTAGTTAAAACTAAAATGTCAATCGAAATATGGCCTTTACTACATTTTGTATACAGTTCATATCATTATTTTTGAGACAACTTTTTTTCGTTGGCCTATGCTATTTGTTATGCTAAACAGCTGATAACTGTCAAAAAATTATGTTATAGGGTTTAGACTGCTAAGCGGCATACTCACTAGCCAATAGGGTGTTTGACAGTAGTAAAAAATAAATATATATTTATTTTTAGATATCTCTTTAGGTCTTGGGAATGCTAAAAACAAACTTTTTTGTTTAATTTTTTCTCAAATTCATAGTTCTTTTAATTAAATAAATTCATTGAATTAAAACAATTAGCCACGTGATTCAAAACAGGCGGTCTACCAATCAGCTGCGAGTGACGTCACAAAACAGTAAACGCCTCGAACGAACCTATTTTCTGTGTTATTTTCTTATGGATGGTAATGTTTGCTTTGGTTTAAAGTGCGAATTATCGTCCTTAATTGGATTTTATTTTGTGTTTCGCTCATAAAAAACATTTTCAATGGAAAACGGATTCTTCAAAGCAGATAGCTCCAATTTGCCAATGCTGAATTCCTTTATGGTAGCAGGCTTCTTTGCCAACAAAAGTGATATTTGTTCTGCGGAATTTAGAAACGTTAAAATTTTGATGTAAGTATTCGATGAGTTGTTTTGTATATAACTGAAAGTTCTTTAACGATATTCTGCGCCTACTTTTAGTCATTTAGATTTTGAGGTTAGGTTATATGTTTTGCTTTTTTGTTTAATATGCCACTTACAATAGATTCAATTAAATACCCAATCATTATTATTTTAAACATTAAGAAAACATCAAAAATTGCTTTTTTAAAACAAAATAACTGCCTAGCACCGCCTTAAAATTTGTACACCTTTCTGCCTACTATAGTTGTTCACATCTTGTAATAAACATAACCTCAAAAATTTCATCGTCATTTACGAAATAGTTATATATATTATAGACAACGTGAGAAAAATTAATAGAAACAATTTAGTTATACTCACATCAAAGTGATCTTCACAAATGTAAATTGAAAATGTATTAGCTAAGGGGGTTTCTTTGAGCAAGTTCTAGCCACTTTTTCCGATCTTTTACTGCTGCAGGCACATGAATAAAAAGTTTTTCAGTTGTTTTTATGCTAGTATTCGAACACTGAGGCACTACACACCACTTATAGGAAATTTTTTTACATAAAAAACAGTAAAAACACAGACCTAAAACAAATAAACACTTGAATGCCGTGTCTCTGTCCGCGAGTTTACTGAGCTGTGACGTTATTGCAACGCCATGCTAGAAATTTTTAGCGGCAAATTCAAATCGGAAATTAGAAAACTTGTTTTTAAATGTAGTCATGATAAAATATACTATTTTAATAATTTTGCTCTTCTAAAATTTGTCAAATACCCTATTTGTGGGCTCACTTTAGAGTTTGGTAATGACAGATATATCGGCGTTCGCCGATATTTGTTAAGCGCAGGGACTCGAAGTCAAAATTGACCCTGAAAATGGCTCCTAGTGATACTGGTTAATTGCTTGCGTAACCTATGGTTATATTCAGTAAGCATTTTCACAATAAAATTGAAAACATCAATGTTCTTCTTTAACATTAAAAAAATGTTGCGATCTCCCATACTAAACCAGCATGGTTTGAAATATTTCATATTCCTACTAGAGCGCGCTACTCTCGCTTTAAAAAGAAAGATGGCGAGGTTAGGGTTATATTTACATTCTGTTTAGAAAAAATTGTCAAATTCCCGTAGAAAAAAACGCTTTTCTCACGCTTTCTAACATTGTGGCGCGCGCGATAAAAACTGCAATTTTTAAAACGGGTAGTGTACAAAGCGAAAAGTAAACGTCGATCGAGGAAAACGCGAAATACTCTACCAAAAACTGTGCCAAAAGAAGTGAAGAATTTTCAGGTGTTATTGGATGGAAGGTGCAAATTATTGGTAGGGAATTTATTACGATTTATTGTTCTGTAGAATTTAATTAGTCCTTAGTTTTTGCATTGATGAAAATCATGATAAAGAAAATTCAGTACCATTCTATGGGAAATCAACCAAATCTAACAGTACTTTACTGCGACAATGTGAGTAACGACATTCGTAGTGATTTTAATGTTTTTATAATGCAATGTTAAGTTGCCTTGGCATAGTTTTTTATTGCATAATTATTTTTTTGTGACAAACTTGCCCTTCTCACAGAAAGACTGATTTTGTTGTACATAAATATTCCATATTTTTGAGAAATTTGAATAACAACTTTTTTGAATTGCTGCATAATGATTGCACTCTCTAAATAAAGTATTTAACACAGGTGTGTTGAATTTCTTCTTTTTTGTTATGTTATTTAATTAAGTTTTTGTTTCCAATATGAAAATGAATCTTATGGGTCTAAAGTTTTGATTATAAAAATTAAATAGACTAATTAGAGAGATCTAAGTAGGATAAAAGTTATTTTTAAAATTATAAAATATCTGTTTATAAAAGTCAGTGGCACACCCAGGAATATGTCTTGGGGGAGGGGGCAAGGCCTCATGATTTCATATTTCATACTATTTTTTGTAATTATTCATTAAATATGTGAAAAATATATAAAAAAATCTTAGGCTTGGGGGGCTTGGGCCCCAGGCCCCCCCCTGGGTGCGCCCATTTAAAATTAACAGAAAATCATTTTTGAACATTTTATAAAGAATATGTATTTAATTGTTTTTATCACAGATTTTGTGGAAAAATTAAAACTTAGTGTTAGTAAAAAAATAATATTTTTTTAAATAACACTAATGTTGGGTGTATACAGATAACAATAAAACATATTTTGCTGTTTATACCCTCAATATAGCCAAATAAAAATAAATTCATAACTTTTTTTGTAAAAGAAAACATTGTATTTTTGGGATTGTTTAAATAAAAGTGGATTTTTGGCTCCATATAGGTACCTACTAAAAAAACATAAAATTTTGCACCCTTATGGATGTGCCTCTGATTGCTAGTTAAAGTGTATATGTATTGGGGGTAGTTAATGACCCCTGGATATACAGAGTGTTCCTTAATAATATGGCAATATTTAATGGGGTGATTCCTGGGCTCATTTTAAGAAATATAAATGGATCCATGTGAACTCCACTCTATATCAGCCTTGAAAACAGTTTTTTGTAAATATCTCAGAAATGAATGCTTCTCCATTAAAAAGTGCATAATTTTCAGTTTTTAAACTGTCAAAAAACTGTCATTAGCATTAATAGATTTTGACCAAATTCTAATCAGCTCATTACAGTGTCAAAATTTCATGAAAACTCCTTAAGGCCGCTTGACATGGTGCATGACGCGCTGCAAATATTTGCAAGCAAAAAATTTCGGTCAAATTGTTGCCTGCAAAAAATCTTCTTTTCGTTTGACATTGTGCATGGCCATGCATTGATTCCCCAGAATCTAGAGGCTGCTTGACATGGTGCATGACGCGCTGCAAATTTTTGCAAGCAAAAAATTTCGGTCAAATTGTTGCCTGCAAAAAATCTTCTATTCGTTTGACATTGTGCATGGCCATGCATTGATTCTCCAGAATCTAGGTAAAAATTCCCCAGTTTGCATGCAAGTACAGTTTACATGCAAAAGAATGGCACCGGACCGATAAAAATGGATTGCCTGCAACAATCAGCTGCCATTTGCCTGCAAATTTTATTGTCATGCACCATGTCAAGCGGCCTTAGGTAAAAATTCCCCAGTTTGCATGCAAGTATAGTTTGCATGCAAACTGGGGAATTTTTACCTAGATTCTGGGGAATCAATGCATGGCCATGCACAATGTCAAACGAATAGAAGATTTTTTGCAGGCAACAATTTGACCGAAATTTTTTGCTTGCCAAAATTTGCAGCGCGTCATGCACCATGTCAAGCGGCCTTTAGGTAAAAATTCCCCAGTTTGCATGCAAGTATAGTTTGCATGCAAAAGAATGGCACCGGACCGATAAAAATGGATTGCCTGCAACAATCAGCTGGATTTGTTCTGTGCATGCACCTGGGCAAAATTTTATGCCATTTGCCTGCAAATGTTATTGTCATGCACCATGTCAAGCGGCCTTTACAAGAAATACCAATTTATTTAAAATTCCGAAAACAATTCCTGCACAGACTTCAGTCATCAAAAGTAAAAAAAATATATATATAAATACATTAGAACATGCCCTTGGATGAACAGAAAGTGTATCAAAGTTTACAACAATATCTTGTGAGAAGATTCAAAATTTTTAGCACTCTGTATCCTGTATTTCAAAAGTTAAGGCATTTAGGACCGAGTTTAGGACCTATGTTCATATATAGCTTTTTCCTTAAAATGACCTCAGGAATCAACCCCTTGAATATAAGGAACCTCTGTATACCTGTATTCGGCACTGAGACCTGGCCCCCGCTATGGGCGTGTGTATAAAGTTAATAGAATGATGTGTATAAAGTTAATAGAACAACTTTGGAAATTTTAAAAAATGATATGCTTATAATTTGCCTTTAATTATCCGTAAATTAGTTGTGAAAACAAAAAATTTGACGTGCCGTTTTTAAAGTGAGCAGAACACCTATAGAAATACTCTGCCAATATATGGGCCCCTAAGCTCACACTAGGTACTATAGTTATAGTGTACGTGTGAGCTAATATAACTAAAAACTAAAATATATTTTATTCAACTCAAGACTAAATTACCTTTTGTTTGATACCACACAAGACATGTTTTGACTTAAACTCAAATTTTTGAAATCTACCCCCACCCTTAAAAAAAAAACAAAAACTAAAATGTATTTTGTTAAAGTCCGGACTCAATTACCTTTCGTTTGATATCACACACGCCATATTATCACTTAAACTCTAATTTTTAAAATATACCCCCACCCTTTTATTTGGTTTGTGTTCGGTGGATTTTGTTCATTTTTAAATGGGACCATCTCGACCCAAGACCCAGCCTAGGTACCAAATTTCATTAAAATCGGCCAAGCGGTTTTTGAGTTATGCGCGTTGGTCGTTACAGGCAGACATACAGACAGACAGACAGACAGACAGACAGACAGACAGACAGACAGACAGACAGACAGACAGACAGACAGACAGACAGACAGACAGACAGACAGACAGACAGACAGACAGACAGACAGACAGACAGACAGACAGACAGACAGACAGACAGACAGACAGACAGACAGACAGACAGACAGACAGACAGACAGACAGACAGACAGACAGACAGACAGACAGACAGACAGACAGACAGACAGACAGACAGACAGACAGACAGACAGACAGACAGACAGACAGACAGACAGACAGACAGACAGACAGACAGACAGACAGACAGACAGACAGACAGACAGACAGACAGACAGACAGACAGACAGACAGACAGACAGACAGACAGACAGACAGACAGACAGACAGACAGACAGACGGCGCAACAAAAAAGTTTCAAAATCATCTGAAACGCAAAGATATATAAAAAATTTTGAAATCGGAGCAACTTTTTTTTTCTCGAAAAAATTAGGATCACCATAGCTCACACTACTATAGTATAGTATATGTGTGAGCTAATATTGGATTTATGCTTAGAGTAATAACAATTATTACTCTAAGAATTTATCTAAAAAAATTTTTTTGCTTAATTTGCCGTTAATTATCCGTAAATTAGTTGCGAGAACAACTGCCCGTTTTAAAAAAAAAATGGTTTTCGGCAAATTTTATATAAAGTTAGCAGAAGACCCTTGAGAACACCCATAGAAATCATGTCTGTATGTCTGTCTGTCTGTCTGTCTGTCTGTCTGTCTGTCTGTATGTCTGTCTGTAACGACCAACGCGCGTAACTCAAAAACCGCTAGGCCGATTTTTATGAAATTTGGTACCTAGGCTGGGTCTTGGGTCGAGATGGTCCCATTTAAAAATGAACATAATCCACCGAAGACAAGCCAAAAAAAAGGGTGGGGGAAGATTTCAAAAATTAGAGTTTATTTGAAAATATGGCGTGTGTGATATCAAACGAAAGGTAATTGAGTATTGAGTTAAACAAAATACATTTTAGTTTATTTTTCTTCAAAAAGGGTGGGGGTAGATTTCAAAAATTTGAGTGTAAGTCAAAACATGGCTTGTGTGGTATCAAACAAAAGGTAATTTAGTATGGAGTTGAATAAGATATATTTCAGGTTTTAGTTTTATTAGCTCGCACGTACACTATAACTATAGTACCTACTGTGAGCTTAGGGGCCCATATATTGGCAGAGTATTTCTATAGGTGTTCTGCTAACTTTATATAAATTTAGCAGAACACCATTTTTTTTTAAAAACGGGTACGACAAATTTTTTGTTTTCACAACTAATTTACGGATAATTAACGGCAAATTATGAGCATATAATTTTTTTAAATTTTCAAAGTTGTTCTGCTAACTTTATATACATACGTCGTTGCAATCTACTTATACCCGAGCTAATAACTAATTTAACGCGAGATTTAAAGCTTTGGTTAATTGCTAAAAAGCCTTAAAACTTGACAATTACAACTGCATAGCCATCCATAATGGTCGCCATCCTCTTTGACTAATTAGCGACCGGCAAATGAAGAAATTGGCCCTTATCGCGCCCATCTCCAACGTTTGACATCTCTATCTTGTCTCTTTTGACAGGTAATTAATATTTTCGGGTGGCTCTGATTATCCCTTTTCGCCTTCGGAGCTTGAAAAATTTATGTGAAATCGGTAAAATGCATCGGCAACGTCGCACTCAAGTGCACGTGTATTAAATCGCTCTGTTTTAAAAACCGAATATCTGGTAAAATCTTGGGTGCAAAATTGTGCTTCTTATATCAATTCCATCTGTGGATGGTCCTGTAGCTGGTGAGTCAAAGAATTTACTGCAACCTATTATAAAGCCTGAAAATTGCCACATTCTCAAGCATTTCCCGCCATCCAGGTTATGATAAAAATACGCCATGTCTCGAAATTGTGGCGTATGCGAAACGTCAGCAAGGAAGCCATCTCTTTCTTGCGCAGGTGTGTGTAAGAGAAAGTATCATGCGGATTGTATGAAAATACCAAGCGATGCTGTTGCTATTATACAGAGTGTACCCGGCTTATTTTGGCAGTGCCCCACCTGCAGAAGCCTGCCTACTGAATCTATTACATCTAGCCTAGAGGATTGTATTGAAGCAAAATTTAACTTAGTCAAAAAGACCTTACTGGACGAAATTAGTTTGAAACTCGATCATAAATTACAAAATTTTTCCTCTTCAACTTCAACTGAAAACCAACCTAGTTATTCTGATATAATCAAGAGACAGACATGCTCCAACTTTGTAATTAAGCCGAAAGATGTAAATCAAAACAATACGCAAACAAAAACTGATATTCTTCATCAACTTGAACCGGCCCAGGATATGATCCAGATTAATCGTGTCAAACATATATCGAACGGAGGCATCGTTTTATCCACCGATCATACTGATGGTCAGCGAATAAAGGACTTGGTGACAAAGAACCTAGCCGAAGGATATGAAATCCGAGAATCGAAATCTGCATCTCCAATGGTGCGAATTGTTGGACTTTCAACTGAATACAATAAGGACATTCTGTTAAATCATTTAAAAGCACAAAAATCAATTTTTAATGAATTTGCTGAAATTAAAATGCTTAAAGTCTGGCCGACAAAAATAATAATAATATTTTTCAAGTGATACTGCAGTTAGATATGCTTACTTATAAGAAACTTACTGATCAAAAATGTATTGTTATCGGTCTTGACAACTGTAGAATTTACGACGCGACTTCAGTATCACGCTGTTTCAAATGTAATCAATTCGGTCATTCAAAAAAATACTGTCAAAAAGACCCCTCATGTCCACTCTGTGGAGAGGGACATGAAGTAAAGGACTGTAACAACTCTGCCAATAAGTCCTGCGTCAACTGTAAATATCTTAAAAATAAGTATGATCTAAATATTTCAATAAATCATCCTTGCTGGGACTATAATAATTGTTACGCCTATAAACAAGCTAATCAGAAATATAGGTCGGAAATATTTGGGTCCACCATATAGCCATCACAAGTCCCTGCCCCCCAAAATACCGTGATCGACCGTATTGGTACCTCCCACAATAATTCAATAAATCAACCAAATCCGGGGCCAGTGCAGTTGGTCGAGTTTCAGCGTAGCCGTGACTTCTTATCACTGTACTATCAAAATGTTCGCGGGCTTCGTACGAAAACAAAACAACTTTTCAATGCAACACTTACCTGTGATTTTTCAGTAATAGCGCTCACTGAAACTTGGCTATGTCCTGGCATACACGACGCAGAATTATTTCAGCCAGAATATTGTATATTTAGATCAGACAGAAATTATGATGAGGTGAAACAAAATTTGGGGGTGGAGTCTTATTGGCGGTGAGGAAAGCATTTCAAACTACCAGTTTAAAACTTGAATTACCAGTTGCAATTCGCGACACAATTGACATTCTAGGAGTCAAAATATCTTTTTCCAGCAATCTTCATATGTACATAATCTTAACATACATTCCGCCAGGCAAAATTTCTTTTCTATATGAACACCTTTTTGAATACCTGTCCTCTCTTACTTATTTATTTAACGAAAAAGTAATCTTTCTAGGAGACTTTAATTACTCGGAATATGTAGCTTATGTGGAAGGAGCACTTCCTTCTAGTAGGTTAAATCATTTGGTTAACTTTATGAGTTTTTTGGATTGGCAGCAAATAAACACTATAAAAAACTCTGATAATCGATTACTTGATATTGTCTTATCCTCTTGTCCTAATTTAACCTTTTTGCAGAGATGTCATGATTTTCTGCTTAATGAAGACAGGTGCCATCCTACCTTGTTAATAAAATATCAAATAAATGGCGACAAAAAGCTTAAGTCGTATGTAATGGATGATGTATTTTACAATTTTAAGAGGGTTGACCTAGGAATTTTATACCCAAGCTTAGCAGAAATCGACTGGCGAATTCTTGAATCAATAGGTGATGTAAACACAGCTGTTGAACTTTTTTATCATAAACTGTATCTTTGTCTGGATGACCTTGTGCCTAAAACACTTAAAAATCGGCGAAAATATCCTCCTTGGTTTACCTCTGACATAATTAAATCGATAAAACAAAAACATAAATTTTTCCAAAAACACAAAAAATTTGGCAATGATACTTACTTAGATAAATTTCGGGAATTACGCGATAAAATAAAGCGCGATATAGAAACCTCATATCAAAACTATTGTACTCAGCTTGAGTCAAACCTAGCATCTCAGCCTGGAAATTTCTGGCGCCTTATTCAATCCTCACAGAAAATCAATAGCTTACCTCCTAACATGCAAAACCAACACGGTGAGTGCTTATCTGACCCACAGAGTATCGCCAATGCCTTCGCCAAATACTTTCAGTCATCGTATACCTCAGATCAACAGATCCCCATAGCACATATGAATACTGAAGACCCTTCGATTACTAATGAAATATCGCTTAAAAAGTTTCAGGAATCTGAGGTATTGCGAGCCCTGAGGAGTTTAAAACCGAAGGCTATTGTTGGTCCAGACAAAATTCCAGCATTTTTGTTGAAAGACTGTGCCCATATATTTTCTTATCCTTTGACTATTTTGTTTAATTTATCCTTGAAACAAAAAACTTTTCCGGACACTTGGAAAGCATCTAAGATTATACCAGTCTATAAAAAACAAGAAAAAAGCCTAATCGAAAATTACAGACCCATCACCATTATTAACAATTTTTCAAAATGCTTCGAACGTGTCCTTCATACTTCACTCTACCCTGCTTTGTCTGGCCGGATTGACTCGAGACAACATGGATTCATGAAAAACAAATCAACTTCCACTAATTTAGTCACTGTTACCCAATTTATTGCTGAATCAATAGATATGAATGCTCAAGTTGATGTGGTCTACACAGACTTTTCTAAAGCATTTGATCGGCTGGACCACAGCATTTTACAACGTACTTTTGAACACTTTGGACTGTCTGATGATCTTTGTATTTTTCTCAAATCATACCTAACTAAGAGACCCCAATACGTTGAATGTTGTGGCCGAGCTTCATCTACAATTATCGCTAGCTCTGGGGTCCCTCAGGGATCGATATTGGGCCCATTATTTTTCATTGCTTTCATTAATAGTATTTTAAACGACATTCAGGTTATTTGTCTATTATATGCTGATGATCTTAAAATATTTTGTCGAATAACTAATTTATCTGACTGCGAAAGACTTCAAAATGCCCTAAATAGAGTTAATACTTGGTGTCACTCTAATTTACTACCACTAAATCCTATCAAATGTAACGTTGTCTCCTTCTCTCTTAAGCAACAGGTAATTCAGTTTGACTATTCTTTGGATGGCGCCATATTGCCTAGATCACTGGAATTTAAAGACCTCGGTATAACATTCGACAGTGCTCTTTCTTTTGTCCCTCATATACGGGATATTGTTAAGAAGAGTTATCAAATGCTCGGTTTTATAATCCGCAATTCTCAACATTTTAAGAATATCGCTAGTTTAAAATTATTATATTTTGCGTACGTCCGATCAAGATTAGAATACTCGTCTATTGTGTGGTCACCGTGCTACCAAACACATATTGACTCAATTGAAAAAATTCAGCGCAAATTTTTAAAATACCTGGCTTATAAATTGGACGGTGTGTACCCAGAAATAGGAACACCAAATGAGGTCCTTTGTAATAGGTTTAATATCAGTTCTCTAAAGGATAGACGCAGTTTGGCCGAGATACAGTTCATTTATAAAATTATTAACAACCAAATCGACTCGCCGGAACTATTGCAACAATTAAACTTTTTAGTACCTAGAACTTCGGCTCGATCGACAGTGCCATTTTATTTACCAAACCAACGAACCAACATTTGCAAAAATGCCCCTTTAACAAGAGCCTGCAACACTTGTAATTCTTACAATGATCGATGTGACATATTTAATTGCAGTATCGCTTATTTAAAAAAATTACGGCTGTCCTAAATCACTTTTAACTTATTATTTATTTCTTTTATAAACACTATTTTTTTTTATATCTTTTATTAGCTGTAATCAACTTCAACTGTATTTTTCCCACTCTGTAATTGGGTTTGTTCCTGTTGAGTGGCTGTAAAATAAAATAAAAATAAAAAAAATAAAAAATAACGGTAAAAATGGCGTGAGAGACTTTTTGAAAAATCAAGTAATTGCATGCACTGGCGGATCCAGAATTTCCGCAGGGGTGGGACACTCTTGAAACAGGTGTACAAAATTAGTTTGAAGTACTTTCAAACATAATAAAATACTGTAAAATACTTGAAATGAAATCAAATCAAATACCTACACAAAAATTCTGAAATAGGGGAAGATGGGGTAATAATCATAAGAGGTATAAGAAACATAAAAAAAATAGTCTCGACCTTGATTTTGCTTACCGCGTGAATAACAAAAATAGTATTTAACCAATTTTACCATAAAACAATCAACTTTACTATCAACTTTGCAATAAAGTGAGCATTTAAAGTAACATTATTTCAATATTTTCTAAAAAATTTTCGTTTTTAGTTTAAAATGCATTACTACTCATAACACAAAGTATATAGCCTATTACTTTTACTTTGTGGTTCAACGCAGTGTTTAATCTTGAAATGAGACTTTATTTTTCTTCTTTAATTGTTTTGTTTCAGTTTGTAATAAAGCAAATTGTCTTCATATAAGTTAAATTTTTTTACCTTCCAAAGAAAACGGTGCCTTAGATTAATTCAGTTCCAATAATTTATAATAAAAGAATTTCTGTTTCACATTGACATTTTTTGTGCTATATCAAGAAAATATTCCCTTGGTGAATAGGAAAGTACAAATTATTAAATTATTTTACTTCAAAGCAATTTGCTTTGATCTAATACAATTTTTTTACCATGTATTAATTAAACAAAAGATGTTATTAAACCGCAAAAATTTTTTTAGAAAATATTCCCTCTAACCAAAAAAACATATTTTTCAAGTAAATATTATTATTATTATTTAAATTTTTACTATTTATACCCTGATTTATGCTTCCTGAAAATCTAGAAACAATCGCCCTGTATCAGAAAGTTATAGCAAAATATTTTTAAACTGAAAAAGGAGAGAAGATTTTTGAATATTTTCTATCCACCAATTGCATTCTAGCAACGCAATTTTCGGGATTCTAAATTTTAGAGTGGGGGTACGCTCGGGTAATGCCAAAAATTAATTTTCTATATGAAAATAAAGCGTCTTTATGGGGATCTAAAAATAGCTTACTAATAATAATTTGTTTTTTTTTATTTCTTAATAATCAAATATAATTTTTTATCGGTATTTATTTTCGTTAAACAAAACAATTAATTTCCGATCTTATTTAAAAACTAAAACCTCAAATTTAGCATGCACCGATGGGTCTTCACCAATCTTCACCCGGGCAACGCGAGCAGATGCCGTAATCACGGTCTGCTTAAACTTCTTTGTCTTTACCGCAAAAACGATAATTTGACAGTGTACACAAACATCTGTCCGTTTTCATTTGAATACAAGGGTGCGTTCACATTGAAACTTCACGTCGGACGGGATATTCGACACTTACACTAGTATTTACTTATTAGATCTTAAAACTTAGCACTTAGACCAGGGCTGGCACGTCGATACGGGGGGGGGGGTACTGGGAGACAGCCCAAAAGACAAATTGGGATTTTAACCAAGGTTATGGTCAAATTTGAAGGCAAGTGGGGGGAGAGGGGATGATTTTCGAGATGATTTTATGAATTACGTAGTTCTTATAACGATAATAATGGAGCCCCCATAGTTTATCATAAAGGACAAAATAATAAAAAGGGGTCGGGCCTAGCTTGGAACGTTCACCTAAAGAAGAGCGGTTCTAATATTGCTATGCAATTGAAGGGTTATTTACTGCAATTTCTTTAATGGTATGTCTAATGGATAGGAATTCTAATAATGCAGTTGTGCAGGTCTAAGTGAAATTATGCGGTTAGTTCAGATTTTTCATTTAAGAAGCTCTAAATCAAATAACTCAAAAACTCTTCGTTCGATATGAAAAATAAAATTAGTTCTGAATAAATAATTAAAAGACCTTTTTAACGAGGTATCACTGGGCCCCCTTTTCCTATTCAAAATCAAGGGGTCAAACACACCTCCGCTAAGAGTTGATAAATAAAGAGGTCGCAAAATCGCGAAAAAGCTTCCCTCTCGCAAAAAAATGTTTTTTTTAAGGGTGGGGGTATATTTAAAAAATTTGAGTTTATGTCAAAACATGGCTTGTGTGGTATCAAACAAAAGGTAATTTAATCTGGAGTTGAATAAAATATATTTCAGTTTTTAGTTATATTAGCTCACACGTACACTATAACTATAGTCCCAGTGTGAGCTTAGGGGCCCATATATTGGCAGAGCATTTTGTTGCGCCGTCTGTCTGTCTGTATGTCTGTCTGTCTGTCTGTAACAACCAACGCGCATAACTCAAAAACCACTAGGCCGATTTTAATGAAATTTAGTACCCAGGCTGGGTTTTGGGCCAAGATGGTCCCATTTAAAAATGAACAAAATCCACCGAACACAAACCAAATAAAAGGGTGGGGGTAGATTTCAAAAATTAGAGTTTATGGGAAAATATGGCGTGTGTGATAACAAACGAAAGGTAATTGAGTCTGGAGTTAAACAAAATACATTTTAATTTATTTAAAAAAAAGGGTGGGGGTATATTTCAAAAATTAGAGTTTAAGTGAAAATATGGCGTGTGTGATATCAAACGAAAGGTAATTGAGTCCGAAGTTTAACAAAATACTTTTAGTTTTTGTTTTTTTTAAGGGTGGGTGTAGATTTCAAAAATTTGAGTTTAAGTCAAAACATGGCTTGTGTGGTATTAAACAAAAGGTAATTTAGTCTGGAGTTGAATAAAATATATTTTAGTTTTTCGTTATATTAGCTCATACGTACACTATAACTATAGTACCTAGTGTGAGCTTAGGGGCCCATATATTGGCAGAGTATTTTATTTAATTTATCTTCTTTCTCTACAGGGTGGACCAACCAATGTTCAGATGGTGGTTTGATTCTTATGGAAAACAGGTAAGAATATTTTAAATCTTGCTTATTTTAAAGAACATTCCAATTGTGAAAAACCAATTTTATAGCGAAAAAATTGCGATATAACGTTTTTTTCTGACAACTGTTATTAAAAACGAAAATGTCAATAGAACAAAAAAAAATTTTTTTTTGTTAAATTACATAAACCTGCCAATTTTTATTTTTAATTTGAAATTGTCTTCACAGAATTAAAATATCGTTTCAATCAGAAATATGTAAAAGAAAGATAATTATTAATTTACCATCAACCAAAAATAAATTTTGAGAAATAAAAAAGTTGTAGACCCCAATCCAAAATGCACACTTTTCAAAAAGCCCCCGTAGCGTAAAACCGGGTTGATATATCAAAACGCGGTTTTTATCAAAAATCTTCTTTTAAAATTTGAGGCTTATAAAGGGGAGTTTGAATCACCCTGTACATAAATTGGCAACCCGTCCGACCCTTCGGAGAAATGAGTTATAAAAGGTTGGAAAAAAATTGATTATTGTATTTGATTACTTAATACCTAGGTATTAAAAAAAACTTTTTATAACAACAACCAACTCAACTCAGGAATCGTTATTAAAGTCTAGCTTATAAGGCTTTATAGAGTTTTTTTTATCGCAAAAAAATAAATATTAATGCTTTTGTTGATAAAAATCGCACACATTCCTCACACGGAAAGGCTTAAGTGTCCGTTTCGGCCCGATGATGATTCGGTGCTGTCCAAAAAAGATTCCCATTTCGGTCTATTACAGGATTTTCACTTTTCCCTGGCTGTTAGTCTAGCAAAATATTACCTATGTAAATAGAAAGTATCGAGCGCACCATAACGAATCCATAACCATTATTTTACACAAGAAAGGCGATGGACCAAACCGAACCGAACGCACCTAATCGGGTGACACGTGCCTAATCCCTTCTTGTAAGGTCTAACAGAAGTTATCGACAATACTACCTGCACCTTTTTTTAAACGGCAAATTTCAAAAGAGGAACTTTATACAAGCAAGTTCACATCTAGGGGTATAAATGTTCATAAGAGGATAAAAAACAGATAGAGTATAACATTTATTAAAAAGAGACCACGATACGCCCGAGTCTTGCAGAAAGCTTTGCAGCGTTGTCAAAGGTAACCTTGATAATTTGCTACAGGCGCACACGATCGCACTCGTCAAGGGGCGGGCAATCCGAAACTTTTTTTTTAGGGCGAGAATTATTACTTGACTTGTCACCATATAGTTCAGGCCCTACGGAGTCCGATACTGCGTTTAATGATAGAAGCAACACACTTGGTATGGATATGCAGTATACTCCCCCGAAAATATAAGTAGGGGGAACCATCCGCCCACTCATGATGGGGTGGTGGTTCCCCCCTAAATTTTTTTTTATTACATGTCATATCAAGTATGACCATTTTTGGGGCGTCTCTGCAAGATCTACTGCTGCGTTGAGGAGGAAGTAATGTACATCGTTGGAAAGGAAATTTCTTCGGCTTTAAAAATAAGTTTTTAAACCTGACATGTGGGACAGTAAAATTTAAATTAAAAAAAAAATAGTTGTTCCACACCTCTCATTTATTTAAATGCCTTTAAAAGGTGCGCCACTGACGTAAGGGGGGCGTGTTATACATCGTTAGAGAGTACTTTTCATCAGCCTCAATAATTGGTACTTAGTTGTTTTTTGCCAAATTAAAAGTTTGCAAATAATTGGGAAAATACTGTAAGAGAGCACTTTTGAGGGTGGTGAGAGGGAGGATGCCTCTCAACCAGACTTTAAAGAAGGTCAACTAGAAAAAGTCAGTTTTAAGTTATTACCAGGGTTCGAAAATATCATGATATTTATATAAATATCATATCACATGATATATATCGGATATATATCAGATATATATCTGATATATATCATTATCAAACTGAATGCTTTGGTTTTGGCATATTAAATAAAAATCACTACTTCTTAATAAATCAAAAGTACACACAGATGGAAAACACAGTAACTGCTCTAACCTGGGAAAATAGAAAACAAAATAAATGGTCGCGTCGGGGATCTACTAGATGTGAAACAGGGGATTCCCAGTCAGCTCCGCGATGCCTATGCGGCAGCCGAATCGATCGATACCACACCTTTACAGATACTTATACTTTTGTACAGGGGCGTACTGACAAATTTTCTGATATTTAGAATGTTAGAAAACATTTTTAGTTTAATAAGTAAAATTATTGAATATATCGGATATATATCATGACATATATCACTTGATATATATCCGCGGAACCCTGGTTATTACTAACCAAAAATAATTTTTTACTCACTCTTTTTTATTTACTGAGACAAAAATTAATATTCAACATTTTTGCTTGATTTAAGGATTTCTACAAAGACATTTTTTTTTATTTCAAGGCGACTATTTAAAAAATATATGTCTAGCTTAATAAGTATTTAACAATGCGCTTTTAACCAAATTTTTTTTAATGAAAGAAATAGTGTTATGATTGGACGAATCGGGAATCGAAAGAAGTCGGAAAGTAAATCGAGGAACAGAAAAAAAGGGAAAAATCGCGCGCGATGAAGTAGTCGAACGCACGCACGCAATCGTATGCTCCGCATCCAATTAATTTATTTTATTATTATAATATTATTTATTTTTGCATATTGCTATGGCTTTTAGATACTATACAGGGCTACCCATTATAGTTTTTTTTTAAAACATTTTTTAATCAGTTATAACTAAGGGCACCCATCGTAGAGCAAGCTCTCTTAACGATGAGTGTCCTTAGTTATAACTCAAACAAGTTTCGTGGCTAATCGAGTAAAACGGAAGTTTTTGTTTCTCTCATATTTTTCCGTGGGTATCTTGAAAGCTTAATCTCACGGGGGTCCAAGATCTAATGGACACCTATAAGCGTTGACAGTTAACTGTTTCGTCCATATGGGACTCCTCAGAACCCTGCTTGGTCAATGTGACACCCTTGCGAAGTTAATTAGACGGTTTTGTCACTAATCCTATGTAAATAGTGAGAAAACTGACAAAAAGCGCCATCTACCGAGATACGAGAGAAACTAGAACCAGAGCAGGCGAAAATAAACTGCTATACATATCGATTAATGAAAAGATCGATTGCAAATTAAAAAAAAACAAACCATTCGTGACCTACGACAGCTCTTTTGTCTTTCAGGCCAGATCAACGCTGATTAGCGTTTTTACCCGCCATCATACACGGGAGCGTCAATCAGCGGAATTTTTAAGCCAAATAATACTAACAAATTTAAAAATCAAACAAGTTTCGTGGCTAATCGGGTAAAAAGTAAGTTTTTGTTTCTCTCATATTTTTCTGTGGGTAGCTTGAAAGCTTAACCCCCCGTGAGGTTTTTTTAAGTTGTTTTTAGGTTTGTCCAAGGTTCTCTACATTATTGGTAACACCCTGTACATAAGATTTTCTATAGTATTATTGTAGTTTTGGTCCCACAAACTGTTATGGATTACTGTTTCCCTATTAGGTGGCAGACTGCCTGTTTGCTTATCTTTTCAATCGATTTTTATGGTAAAAAGGTCTTGCAGTTACTCTAGGTTGGCACAACATTGAAAAAAGTTTATTCAATTTTTTTTAAGTACAAACCAACTACCATGACCAAAACAACGTTCAGTGATAGGTCAAAAGAAGTAGAGAAAGAGGAGCTTTAATGTATTTTTTTACCCAACTGCAGCACGGCGAAAGGAAGGGTAATGTTTTTCGATTGCTGTATGTAAGTAAATATGTATGTTTGTGTCACGCTAGAGGCTAAACGGCTGAACCGATTTTGACTAAAAAGGTGTCGTTGAATTGCTACTGATCCCGAAGGTGCTATACGCTATATTTTTTTAAACAAGAATCAACATGGCGGTCTTCAGTCGCCATTTTGTCACATGATGTAGGCTTTAAGGCATACAAATTATCTAAATTTCAGGCGATTTTATTGAAATTCCTTTGATCACCCATTGCAAATGTCCTCTAATTTTGTGTAGTTACTTTGTAGTTTTCCCTGCTCGCACCCATCTCCCCTCCTGTCATTCCCCTCCACCCTATTCAAAAACCATATTCGCATAATTTTATCAAATATAGGGCGATTTCAAAAATTCTTTCTGCATACGCTTTCAGATTTGTTTGCCAACACCATTTTACTAGTTCCTCCTCTGTGTCTCCCTCTCTCCTCCCCGCCCTCCTTATTAGTAATAGTTATAGCTATACCTTTCACAAATATAAAGCGATTTCAAAAGTTCTTTCTGCACACGCTTTAAGACTTTTTTCCAACATCATTTTACTAGTTCCCCCTCCCTCTCAATCCCCCTGTCTTCTCCCCACCCTCCTTATTAGTAAAAGTTGTTGCTATACCTTTCATAAATATAGAGCGATTTCAAAAATTATTTCTACACACGCTTTAAGATTTTTTCGACACCATTTTACTAGTTTCCTCCTCCCCCACCTTCACTTAATGGAAGGTAACACTGTTTGCGTCCGTGAAAATCTACACGTACGTTTTGGGTAAAGCTAAATGAATGGTATATGCATAGTGCTTTTTATAAGGCTGAATCAGAGTTAAACCTAAAAGTTGGAAATAAAATAATATTTAATTAAAAAAAACACCCAACTGCTAATTTTACTTGTAACTACTAGTCGCAGTTGGGTACAAAATTACCCAATAACCTGTTTCGTGAAAATACAAAACTGTATAATTTCGTAAGTGCGCTTTGGGGCATCAAAACTAAACGTTGAAGCATGTCGTACATTATTATAGGTATACCTGTCAACTTTGTACCCAACTGCGACTAGTACTTACAAGTAAATTTAGCAGTTAGGTGTTTTTTGATAAAAAATTTTATTTAACTTATTTACGGATAATTATTTGTTTACGACAAATTGTTTTAATAACTGAATTTCTTTCCGGAACATTGCAGACAAATTGTGCTTTTTTTCCTGTTTACAAAGAACTATCCATATGTCAAAACTGTTATAAATTACTCCCCCGTTTACCGGAGCGCTATTAACCGATGAAGACAGGGGTTGAAGGTATCAACTTTGACAAATTTTAGATAATTTACCCGAATTTCGGCGGCTTTTGTGCCCAACAAAAGCCGATTTATAGGCCAAACAGCGCATTTGCGTTTATAGTATGGGCTGTGACAAACAAAATCATTTGTTTACTTTTACAGAGTGGCCCAAAACCAATTTAAAATTATGTTAAATTCAAATTTTTTAACTCTAAGACTACCAGACTTTTTTGTCAAAATTTACATTTTTTGTAAAATTTAAGATGACTAAACTTTTTGTGCCCCACTGTACTCGATTTTCAACATTGACCAAAAAGCCACGTTTTTGGTGTACAAAATAAGGTATCAACTAAAAAAATTGGTTAAGAAATAATTATATTTTACCTTAAAGAATTAGTTGCTGATTTAACCCTGTGTAACGTAGGTAAAAAAAAACGATTGTTTTTGTTCTACTGTGGATTTATCAAAGACTATTCAATTCCTACCGTAGTGGACTTTACAAAAAGGTGTGGTCTTGTACTACATATGCTGTATCTTAAATTTGTAATTTTGGTAAAATCCAAAATGGCGTATGATGCTTTTAAAATTTTAATATTTTTAACCCACTTGCCAAAAGTTGATGTGCGCCAATGACATGATCTTAAATATTGTCAAGAAAGCTACGTCTTTGCCGTTTAGAAAGACACATCACTTGTAAAAATTGGATAAGAAGTAAGAAAGTTTAACTACATCAAAATAGGTACTGTTTTAACCTTTTGGAAGGTATACTGCCGTCCTAAGTAAGACCCACCTATCTGCAAAAAAAATTAAAAATGAGTTAGGACCGAAAATGGCTTTAAATAGGTAATAATTTGTAACTTTTTTTTGTTTTATTACTTGGATATTGCTACTAGAAACCCATCAACATTTACCAACAAAAATTTTTTATTACTATGTAACTCTTGGCAAGCATTTAAACTTTAAACTCGCTTTTCCGAAATAAGTGAAAATGTAGATAGGTGGGTCTTACTAAGGACGGCAGTATAGGTAAAAAACTGATGAAAAATAACATCAAGTTAGCGTGGCTGCTGGTGCGATTCGTTTCGCGGCAAATTTAAATCTTGAACAAATAATATTATTGTTTTTGGACCAAAAAATACTTAAAAAAATATAAAAAATTGTTTTTTAGCTACTATAAGTAGTGTGAGCTATGGTGATCCTAATTTTTTCGAGAAAAAAAAAGTTGCTCTGATTTCAAAAATTTTTATATATCTTTGCGTTTCAGATGATTTTGAAACTTTTTTGTTTTGCTGTCTGTCTGTCTGTCTGTATGTCTGTCTGTCTGTCTGTATGTCTGTCTGTAACGACCAACCCGCATAACTCAAAAACCGCTTGTCCGATTTTAATGAAATTTGGTACCTAAGTTGGGTCTTGGGCCGTGATGGTCCCATTTAAAAATGAACAAAATCCACCGAACGCAAGCCAAATAAAAGGGTGGGGGTAGATTCCAAAAATTAGAGTTTATGTGAAAATATGGCGTGTGTGATATCAAACGAAAGGTAATTAAGTCTGGAGTTAAAAAAAATGAATTTTAGTTTATTTTTAAAAAAAGGGTGGGGGTAGATGTCAAAAATTAGAGTTTAAGTGAAAATATGGCGTGTGTGATATCAAACGAAAGGTAATTGAGTCTGGCGTGAAACAAAATACATTTTAGTTTTTTTTAAAAGGGTGGGGGGTAGATTAAAAAAATTTGAGTTTAAGTCAAAACATGGCTTGTGTGGTATCAAACGAAAGGTAATTGAGTCTGGAGTTGAATAAAATATATTTCAGTTTTGGATTATATTAGCTCACACTATAACTATAGTACCTAGCGTGAGCTTAGGTGCCCATAGATTGGCAGAGTATTTTTCTTCTAATGAACTCCCTTGTTCTACTTTTGAGATGTTATGATAAAAGACGTTATAGAGAATTTCGATTTTGCTCTTGTCTTGTTTTAAAGAATGTTTTTGATAATGTCCGGTTATTGATCATTCTGTTTTTGACATAGGACTGTTATTTGCCATTTTCCTTTATGACCTTAGACGATTTTTTATTATTTTTCCTTTATGATTATTTTTCCTTTAAAAAAAAAACAAACGTGGTAAATATACTTTTTTTTAAACAAAAAATCCTTTGTCCATTATCAATCATGTATTTATTTGGATAAAATATATATCCCGCTAATCTAATAGTTTTTACAAAGGTTAATCTAGTCTATTTGTTGTTATAGACCTCTCTCTCCTGCCTATTTCTTCCCAATCCCTTTTCTAGATTGGGAAGAAATAGGCATCAAAGTAAACGGACAATTCTTGAACCACCTAAGATATTTATTTATTTTATTTATTTATTTATTTTCAATTAGGGGTTAACAACAGATGATTACATCCACAAACGCAACATAGTAAGAACAGTGGGAAAAAAATTAAACACTAATTACAAGCAAGAAAAAAGCAAAATCCTAAACACTAACTACAAGCTAAAAGAGAAAAAAGAAACATTTGTGTTTGAGAAAGTCACATTATGTTATTACTTAAAAATATTGTTTTGAGCCTAGCTTTAAAATTAGGGAGTGACATATCGAAGTATTCAATTGTATTACAATATTGATTATAACATTTCAACATTCTACAAAGGGGAGCATTTTGTCCAGAGTTAGTTCTACGAAAAGGTATTTCAAACAGCTCACGGTTTCTTATATTCATATTGTTTTGTGGTCCAAACTGTATTTTCTGGTAAACCTCTGGACACGATGCCAGACCCTTCATTATTTTAAAAATCATCAAAAGATTGGACATTGTTCTACGGTCCTTGAGTGAAATGATTTTGTATTGTTGCATAATGAACCTATAGTCTCTATCAATTATAGGTGTTCTAGTTTTGTAGCCAATATATCTTAGAAATTTGTGTTGGACAGATTCTAATCTTTTTGCATAAACGTCATAACATGGGTCCCACACGACCGATGCAAAAGAGAGCTGACTATATACATATGCGTAATAAATTTTGAGAATAGGTCTAACATCACGAAAATCATTACATACGCGTTTAATAAATCGGAGCATTCGATTGGATTTGTTTAAAACATTATCAATGTGCGAGTTAAATTGCAGTTTGGAATCTAAAATCACCCCCAAGTCTCGCACCTCAGAGACGAACTTCAAGTTATGATTCCTTATAAAATACACATGCTTTATCGGATTTTTGTTTCTGGTATAAGATATTGTAACGCATTTCCCCAAATTAAGAGACAGATCTTTTCTCTGACAATAAACTTCCAACCGATCCAAATCCTCTTGAACCCTCAAACAGTCCTCTTGACTAAGAATTTTTCTGTATCCCTTTACATCATCGGCGTACACCAAAAATTTGCAATGCTTAAAACAGTCTTTGATATCATTGATATATATATGATAAAAAAAAAAGTGGTCCAAGGTGACTACCCTGAGGTATTCCTGAGGGAGAACAATAAAAGGATCTGATCTGAAACCATTGACAGCTACAGCCTGCTTTCTTTCAGATAAATAAGACCATATCCAACGTAAGAGGAAGCTAGGAACTCCCACCCCAGCAAGGCACTCGACCAGCATTCGATGATTGACCGTATCGAATGCCTTGCTTAGGTCTGTGTATACAGCATCAACCTGCTCCCTGCTGTCCATGGACTCAGATATATAATCTACAAATGAAACTAGATTGGTCTCTATGGATCTGTGTGCACATAAACCATTTTGCTCTTTTATAATAATGTCTTTTACGCTCTCAAATATGACATTGTAGATAATTTTTTCAAATATTTTACCAAATACACACAACTTGCTAATTGGTCTGTAGTTCCGAACATCATGATTATCCCCACTTTTAAATATGGGAATAATATCTGAGGACTTCCAAACCTCTGGAAAACAGCCCTCAAACAATGACTGGTTAAAAATTATCTTTAAAGGCTTTAATAGGAACGATCTGCATTTTTTTATAAAAACAATAGGTATATTATCAGGTCCAGTACATTTGCGCTCATCTAATGATTTAATTATATCAGAAACATTATTTTCGTGTATGGTAAATCTTTCCTCGTACGAGTTCGGAAATACAGGCGCAGCAAGTTTGTGTTGGGGTTGTTTATAGTAAGTTTTAAAGCATTTCGAGAAAATGTTACAAATATATTTCCCATTGGAAGCCGTTATATCCTGAAGAAATACTGAGCTTGGGATTGAATGGCTGGTCTTTCTTTTGTTTTTAATGAATTTCCAAATCTCTTTAGCATTTCCCGTGATGTCAGCCTCGATTCTACGCACATATTCAAAATAGTCCCTCTCTATCAACTGCTATGCTGATGATATCGCCTTAATAACAGACAAGAAAGAAGAACTGATGCTGAAAAATGCAGGCAGAACTGGATACCGCAGCTAAAAATATAGGCTTAAATATGAACTACACTAAAACTAAAATCATAACAAACACAGATGAAGACATTACGATCAGAATAAACCAAAATAAAATAGAACAAGTAGAGGAATATATATACGTAGGACAAATTATTAAACTGAAAAAAGAAGGGGGCAGCATTCGGCAAATTAAGCTACATATTAAGAAATAAAAAATATCCTCAGTACCTCAAAACGAAAGTGTATAACCAATGTATCCTTCCTGTACTTACCTATGGATCGCAGACCTGGACACTTACAAAATCAAACATGGATAAGGTAACAAAAGCCCAAAGATCAATGGAAAGACAAATGTTACATGTAAAGATGCCAGATAGAAAAAGGAATGAATGGATAAGAAATAAAACAAAAGTAAGGGATGTCAGAGGAGAAGTAGCAAAATTAAAATGGAAATTTGTCGGTCATAATATCAGACAGAAAGACGATCGATGGAACAAACTTATTGTAAACTGGAGACCTTGGTTAAATAAAAGAATAGGGGAAGACCCCAAATGAGATGAGCGGACGATTTAAAGAAACACGCTGGAACTAGATGGATGAACACGGCGACAGACAGAGAAGAGTGGAAGATATTGGGGGAAGGCCTATGTCCAAACATGGATTGAAGAAGGCTAAATAGATCTCTTTTTTGCATACCCTTGGGAAGTTAAATATATCTTCGTCAAAATAAAATATTCAGTTTTGTTTGAGACACTCTGTAAAAATTTTAGTACACCATTATTTGCACCCTGTCTGGCCATAAAGAGATCAAAAATTCGTTAATGCGCACCACCGATAATCC
Source organism: Aspidapion aeneum (assembly GCA_963576565.1). Taxonomy (NCBI): domain Eukaryota; kingdom Metazoa; phylum Arthropoda; class Insecta; order Coleoptera; family Brentidae; genus Aspidapion; species Aspidapion aeneum. The sequence continues at coordinate 14,956,436 of OY755043.1, forward strand.
CTTAATAGGTGCGCAGGGGGTCGACTGCCGACGTCGAAAATCGTTTGTCACAAATAATCTAATAATGCCCGTTTATTATAAATACGACATTTTACTTGTAATTGCAGCAATACACCCTTCATAAGGCTGGCAAGCCTACCTTTACTGCCGTCCTTAGTAAGACTTACCTATCTACGTTTTCACTAATTTCGAGAAAAGCGAGTTTAAAGTTTAATAAAATACTTCCGAACAAAAATTTGGGTATTTTTTTTTTTAAACAGATGAAAGTAACCTATTTCAAGCCATTTTCGGTCCTAACTCATTTTTTTATTTTTTTTGCAGATAGGTGGGTCTTACTAAGGACGGCAGTCTAGCGCGGATCACCATTTGTTCGGTGATCCGATCCTCTGCTTTTAATTAATACCGCGTTAACAAGTTAACATCTAGGGGTATAAATTTTCATAAGAGGATAAAAAACAGATAGAGTATAGCATTTATTAAAAAGAGACCGCGATACGCCCTAGTCCCGCAGAAAGCTTTGCAGCGTTGTCAAAGGTAACTTTGATAAATTACTACAGGCGCACGCGGTCGCACTCGTCAAGGGCGGACAATCTGAAAAATTTTTTAGGGCGAGAATTATTACTTGACTTGAGGAGCAACTTGTTTTGAGAAAAACTTAAAAAAGAGCAAAGCGAGGGGTGATCAGCTGCCCACAGTAGGTGTACAAATTTTGTCTACAGGACCATACAGGACTCCACAGGACAATATACAGGACCCTAAAATTAACTACAGGACCTATATTTTGTACAAATTTGGCCCAGCTGAAAACCCCTTGGAGCAAAGTAAGTTAGATCAAAAATTAAGATGTTGATGTCCATGTTTGCCGAATTGGGTTGTTTTTCTTCTAGATTGACAAAAAAGCAAAACATTTTTATATTTAGCCCGAAAATCATAAAAAGTGGATGTAATGCATTTTGGTAAGTTGCTCCTCACTTGTCACCATACAAGAAGTGGACTATTAAAAACGTGAACATTTTATTTTTAAAATTTTATTAAATGTGTGTTATTTAGCTCCTAAATCACCTAGATCGGATAATAAAATAAATTGTCTGTCTCAATACACGATAACTCAAGAACACCTCAAACGATTTTAACCCAATATGATGCACAAGTTTTATATCGCATTAGATTTTGGGTTAGTTAAAAGTATTATTTAACCGATTTTACCTTAAAATAATCAACTTTACTATCAACTTTTCTTGTTGTATCGATTTTTGTTTAAAAATGTTCCTTTTGTATTTAAAACATTTTTGCCTGTGGCGCATGTCGCCTGCGAGCAGTTAAAGTAACATTACTTCAATATTTTCTGAAAATGTTCGTTTTTTTAGTTTAAAAGGCATTACTACTCATAATTATGATATTTGTCTGGAAAAAGTACTAAATGAGCTCGGCGGAACTACGTTTGATGCTCAATACCACCTCGGCCGCCCCCCTAAGGTCTCGATCACCCTTCCGCGTCCTATAACCACGCTGCGTTCACTGTGGTCTACCATTACCTTTGTTAGGGTTAGACGAACAATGCATTAAAAAAAACCTAAAATTAAATAATAGTTAGCTTACCAATAGATTGGGAAGCTGTGGAGTAAAAAAATTGACTTTAGTGAATGTGAAATGAAAATCAATAACAAGAATAACACTTTAAAATTCTGCTTGTTTGTAAAAGTAAGTGACATTTAGGAACAAGCAGAATTTTAAGGTATTATTCTGGTTGTTTATTACCCAATTTGGCAATGTTGGTCTGTTCTCCCATGCAATCTTTATGACCCATACAAAAATCCTACTCCTAGATAAAATGCTGGCCATGCGGTATACACCTTGTCACATTTTGTTGTGGTTAATCATTGATTTCGAGATACTACTTGAAGTTAATGTTGTTAATATATTTTTTAAACTTTAATCGGCCATTGATTGAAGTCGCATTTTTAGCTCACACATATACTATACTATAGTAGTGTGAGCTATGGTGATCCTAATTTTTTCGAGACAAAAAAAGTTGCTCCGATTTCAAAAATTTTTATATATTTTTGCGTTTCAGATGATTTTGAAACTTTTTTGTTGCGCCGTCTGTCTGTCTGTATGTCTGTCTGTCTGTCTGTCTATGTCTTGGGTCGAGATGGTCCCATTTAAAAATTAACAAAATCCACCGAACACAAACCAAATAAAAGGGTGGGGGTAGATTTCAAAAATTAGAGTTTATGTGAAAATATGACGTGTGTGATATCAAACGAAAGGTAATTGAGTCTGCAGTTAAATAAAATACATTTTAATTTATTTAAAAACAAAGGGTGGGGGTATATTTTAAAAATTAGAGTTTAAGTGAAAATATGGCGTGTGTGATATCAAACGAAAGGTAATTGAGTCCGGAGATTAACAAAATACATTTTAGTTTTTGTTTTTTTTAAGGGTGGGGGTAGATTTACCAAAAATTTGAGTTTAAGTCAAAACATGGCTTGTGTGGTATCAAACAAAAGGTAATTTAGTCTGGAGTTGAATTAAATATATTTCAGTTTTTAGTTATATTAGCTCACACGTACACTATAACTATAGTACCTAGTGTGAGCTTAGGGGCCCATATATTGGCAGAGTATTTAAATAATTTTATAACCAATTTTTCCTGACGTGATAAAACCTTTTCGAGTAAAAGATTTTTTTTTCACTTGTTCAGTTCCAAAAATAAATAAATAGCTAATTTCGCATTTGTGTCAAACCATTTCGTTTTTTGTTGTAAAATATGGATGCCAGTATTAATTTTTATGGAATTTTATGACTTAAATAATTATTTGTGTGTTTTATAAAAATACTAATGTTTTCCACTTTTTTAAAATGTATGCTCCTTTTCTCTTGTTCCTTAAAAACAATGTTTGATTAACCAATGACATAAGGCGGAGGGGTAGTGCCGTGGTATGGTCGTCGGCTTCACATGCAGAAGGTACCAGGTTCGCGTCTCGAACAAGGATGCAAAAACAAAAGAAAAAAAAGTCCGTCGCCCTGCCGCTTACTTCCTTTTCAGCATTCAGTAGTCGTCATCGAATTAGCATGCGATGCAATGCACGCAAAATATAAGTTGACCTTGAGTATCGAGAATATACGCAGGTGTAGTCCAGGAGCCGACACGCAACCAGCCGAGGAACCAGGATTAATAAGCCCGGAGTCTGCTATAAGTGCTATATAGTCGGTACCCGGATGGTGCCAGTATAAATGTCCTACAGTCATCTCACGACGATCTCGACTGTTTCGCTGAAAAGGAAAGAAGTCTATCGTCTATAACCAAGTTCTGCTTAGACGATAGCGATGTTAGATAGATGCAAGTCTAACATGTAGCAGGACCACCATTCGGAAGGGGTGTAAAAGCGTGGGTCCACTGTGTTTACTTGCTACGCAGTATAAAGATCCCTGCCTCGACAAAGAGGTGCCAGGCAAAATTAAGTCCTCTTAGAGAAAGAAAACTTGCATCCTAAGGGGCGCGTGCATCAGGTTGATATATGAAGTTCGTTCCATCAAAGCGTGGGACGGTTATAGAACGGTACGAAAAATCCTGTTTGCGTTCCAGGTCGACGTTGAACTGTTATGGGACAGTTAGTTTTCCGTTCCATCAAGCAACCTAAACTGGTTTCGGACTCCTCTGAAAGACAAGAATTGCAGACAGGCGCATTCGAAGGCGCGGAAAAATTGTATGTAAAACACACACATTTCTAGTTTACATCATCTGAGATAATAATATACCATAAAATTACATTAAACTTACATTTCTGAGTCATTAAAAAAAAAACAGTGAATAACCCAAAAAATTAAAAATTTTTTCAAAATAAATTGAGTTTTACAACCAATTTTAATATATGACAAAATGCCGGGGAAGCCATCTGTTGATTTTTTTGCAAGAGCCTCTTAATTTTTATTACTACGGGACTGCTGATCGGGTAGGTATACCACATGAAAAACAGCTATACTGACCATAGGGTAGCTTGCTTAGAAAAAGAAAAACTAGTTTAGCAGGTGATTGGATAGGATTCGCTTTAAGGCATCAACATTAAGGTCAATACTAAAGTACAAGCTACAAAATGTGATTTTCCTAACTTCTTAGAAGTATCACGAAAACCTTGTGAATATTAAGGCCTTCTATAATATGTAGATAATTTCACAAATATTTTATAAAAATCAAATTAGAAAATACAAATAAATAAATATATAAATTTTACATAAAACTTGTGATATTATTAGAAAAAATAAATATATTTTCACAAGTTTCGCCCAAAAATATGTGCTAATGCAAGTTCGTTTTAATTTTTGGTATATTTAGTTTATTAGGCAGTCTGTAGTGGTTTATAGTTTGTGAATACAGGGTGTAACTAAATAAGTGTAAAACATTTAAGGGGGTGATTCCGCATCAAAAAAGGATAGGATCTTTCATATAAAGAAACTTCATTGGAGCATCCCTTGTTAAGATACAGCCCCTTAAAGGGGGTACATAAAATGTTCTACTACCAAAAAAGCCGGTAATGAATTTGGCAACCCCTAAAATTTATTTCCAATGTAATTTTTTGTCTTATTATTTGTTTTCCATTTAAAAATGTATTTCCGATAGCCTGTTTTATTGTAAATAAAAAATGTGTCTTGGATTTTTGCCCAAAATAAACCAGTTCGCAGCAAAAAATTATTTCACGAACAACTACAGAGATACATCGTCATAAATGTTATGAAGCCCTTTAAGGGGCGGTATCTGAACAAGGGATGCTCCAATAAAGTTTCTTTATATTAAAGATCCGAGATCCTATCTTTTTTCGATGAGGAATCATCCCCTTAAATGTTTTACACTTATTTAGTTACACCCTGTATAAATTAAATTGATGTAATTTTATCGCATTTTAAAGAACTAAAATTAAAAATATAATATGATAATCCTATGTAATTGTGTAATCCTTTCTGTGTGCAAATTTAATTTCGTGCTCTCGAATTCATGCGTTGCCTTCGATTTATCTTTAAGCGAGACGCCAAACCTACACTTTCTTTTAGTCACGTGATTTTGAATTTAACTCTCTCGCATATGATCACGTGCCTGAAGTAAATCGAACAGCATTCGGTTTTTGGACAGTTATTTGGTTGTTCCATCTAACCCGAACCGTTTTAAAACAGTCCTCGTACTCCTTGTAATGCATTGCGCGCGCATTGGGATTTTTTGGACGGTTCTATGACCGTAGAACTGTTTGATGGAACAGAACTATGGTGTACGGACAAATCGGGGTTTGCGAACAGGGCGCGCCGTGTGCCTAGTCGCTAGACCAAAAATGGTCTCCCCACCACTAGTACTACTACCAACGACATATGAAAGTTCATCAATTTTTGGATTTACTTAAGTTTTGCTAGGTTTACATAAAATTTGGCAGCCCTAAAGAACTATTATAAATATTTTTATAAACTGTGTGAAAAAGTTACCCTACTTTCAAGGGCCAAAGCAACAGCCATATCCAGATTTTAAGAGGTCGCGTGCACTCCAGGTGGGTGCGGTATTCCAAGGTCGCAAGTCTGGGGCGCACCTGGACACGCCAAAATTATTTATATCAATGTATCACGAATTGTTGAAAAAATACTCTCAAACCAAATATAAAAATTAAAGAATTATTTACTATAGGTCAAATATGGGCTGAAATGTTTCAAACAAAGATGTTATAGAAATTTACGTGAACTTGGCGGGGCACTGCCGTGTCCCCAGAAGTAAAATAACCATAAAAATTGTCGCCAGAATAGTATGGTCATTCAATTATTAAAGTTAAAGGCGTGATAGGTCGCTACTGCGTTTACTTAGAATAACGATAACCAGGATTGCAGAAATGTGCAAACCAAAAACACCCTAATACTTTGAACAAAGGGACCAGTTTTATTGTACTGCGCCTCCAGTTTTATAATATTTATCCTGTAAGCGTGCCAAACATTTACTTAAAAAAAAAGAAAACTGATAAGCCATGAAGGCGTTAGTTGTTAGCCTAATCTTGCGGCTTATAAAGACTTCATTGTGGCCCACCTCTTGTCCAGTAAATGACCTTTTTAAGAACCTCCTATTTGGCCACCTTGTGTCGTTATCCGTGTGTTCTTCACAGAATTAGAAACAAACAGAATAGTCCATTGGAGCGAAAAAAATCCCTAAGCTTGCAAAAGTTGGTGTAGTCGCAATTTTGACGTATGTTGTTCACATTGGAGTCCTAAAAAATAACTTGAGTTTTCGACCTTGGGGGCCGGCCCCCGCCATCTTAGATTTAGTGTACACGAAAAGGTTTTTTTAAAATTACTTGGTCCCTGTACATTTTAGAAAAAAAGTTTTAAACAAAAGTTGAAGACAATAAAATTTTGTACAAAAACGCTTTTGTACGTTTTCTTGTCAGACGAATGGTTTTCGAGTTATGACGCTTATCATTTCGCCGCCATTTGGGATTTTAACCATTTTTAGCTCACACATATACTATACTATAGTAGTGTGAGCTATGGTGATCCTAATTTCTTCGAGAAAAAAAAAGTAGCTCCGATTTCAAAAATTTTTATATATCTTTGCGTTTCAGATGATTTTGAAACTTTTTTGTTGCGCCGTCTGTCTGTCTGTCTGTCTGTCTGTCTGTATGTCTGTCTGTCTGTCTGTCTGTCTGTCTGTCTGTGTGTCTGTATGTCTGTCTGTAACGACCAACGCGCATAACTCAAAAACCGCTTGCCCGATTTTAATGAAATTTGGTACCCAGGCTGGGTTTTGGGTCGAGATGGTCCTTTTTGTTGCGCCGTCTGTCTGTCTGTCTGTCTGTATGTCTGTCTGTCTGTCTGTCTGTCTGTCTGTCTGTCTGTATGTCTGTCTGTAACGACCAACACGCATAACTCAAAAACCGCTTGGCCGATTTTAATAAAATTTGGCACCTAGGCTGGGTCTTGTGTCGAGATGGTCCCATTTAAAAATGAACAAAATCCACCGAACACAAGCCAAATAAAAGGGTGGGGGTAGATTTCAAAAATTAGAGTTTATGAAAAAATATGGCGTGTGTGATATCAAACGAAAGGTAATTGAGTCTGGAGTTAAACAAAATACATTTTAGTTTATTTAAAAAAAAAGGGGGGGGGTAAATTTCAAAAATTAGTGTTTAAGTGGAAATATGGCGTGTGTGATATCAAACGAAAGGTAATTGAGTCTGGAGTTCAATAAAACATACTTCAGTTTTTAGTTATATTAGCTTTCACGTAGATACACTATAACTATAGTACCCAGTGTGAGCTTAGGTGCCCATAGATTGGCAGAGTATTTTTTGTGTACTTTAACTTCGAAACTGCTTATTTTTGAGAAAATCTGTAAAAACCATAAAATAGAGACCAGCTAATGGCCTATAAAATGAGATATCACAGAGTTCTCTGGGTAGTACCTTTGCTCAGATACGTACCCTAAAGTGTTAGTAGTACACCCGTTTTCTTTGTATTTCCATAGTATATGCAAAATAAACCGACATGATTCAGTTTTATGTCATTTTCTCAAAAAGGAAGGATTTTACAGAAAGTCTGTAATCAAGTTTATTTTAGAAAATTAAATTATCTTTTAAACGATCTATCACCTAAGTGGGTCAAGTCCACGGTTAGCACCTAATTGGCATCGATAAGTTGGGGTTATTTTTTAGGATCACGAAAACAATTCATGTTTTTTTAGGTTTTATTCAGTTTTCAAATACTCTGCCAATATATGGGCCCCTAAGCTCACACTAGGTACTATAGTTATAGTGTACGTGTGAGCTAATATAACTAAAAACTGAAATATATTTTATTCAACTCCAGACTAAATTACCTTTTGTTTGATACCACACAAGCCATGTTTTGACTTAAACTCAAATTTTTGAAATCTACCCCCACCCTTAAAAAAAACAAAAACTAAAATGTATTTTGTTAAACTCCGGACTCAATTACCTTTCGTTTGATATCACACACGCCATATTTTCACTTAAACTCTAATTTTTAAAATATACCCCCACCCTTTTTTTTAAATAAATTAAAATGTATTTTGTTCAACTGCGGACTCAATTACCTTTCGTTTGATATCCAACACGCCATATTTTCACATAAACTCTAATTTTTGAAATCTACCCCCACCCTTTTATTTGGTTTGTGTTCGGTGGATTTTGTTCATTTTTAAATGGGACCATCTCGACACAAGACCCAGCCTAGGTGCCAAATTTTATTAAAATCGGCCAAGCGGTTTTTGAGTTATGCGTGTTGGTCGTTACAGACAGACATACAGACAGACAGACAGACAGACAGACAGACAGACAGACAGACAGACAGACATACAGACAGACAGACAGACAGACGGCGCAACAAAAAAGTTTTAAAATCATCTGAAACGCAAAGATATATAAAAATTTTTGAAATCGGAGCAACTTTTTTTTTCTCGAAAAAATTAGGATCACCATAGCTCACACTACTATAGTATAGTATATGTGTGAGCTAAAAAAAATGTTACAATACCATTTTTAGAGAAAATAAAATGTTTGTTTAAACGGCGTATTACAAAGTTGTGTTAAAGCTATTGTTGATACTTCAGGGGCGTCCGCATATTGAGGTTATTTACGAAAACAATTCATGTTTTTTTAGGTTTTATTCAGTTTTCAAATACTCTGCCAATATATGGGCCCCTAAGCTCACACTAGGTACTATAGTTATAGTGTACGTGTGAGCTAATATAACTAAAAACTGAAATATATTTTATTCAACTCCAGACTAAATTACCTTTTGTTTGATACCACACAAGCCATGTTTTGACTTAAACTCAAATTTTTGAAATCTACCCCCACCCTTAAAAAAAACAAAAACTAAAATGTATTTTGTTAAACTCCGGACTCAATTACCTTTCGTTTGATATCACACACGCCATATTTTCACTTAAACTCTAATTTTTAAAATATACCCCCACCCTTTTTTTTTAAATAAATTAAAATGTATTTTGTTCAACTGCGGACTCAATTACCTTTCGTTTGATATCCAACACGCCATATTTTCACATAAACTCTAATTTTTTAAATCTACCCCCACCCTTTTATTTGGTTTGTGTTCGGTGGATTTTGTTCATTTTTAAATGGGACCATCTCGACACAAGACCCAGCCTAGGTGCCAAATTTTATTAAAATCGGCCAAGCGGTTTTTGAGTTATGCGCGTTGGTCGTTACAGACAGACATACAGACAGACAGACAGACAGACAGACAGACAGACAGACAGACAGACAGACAGACAGACAGACAGACAGACAGACAGACAGACAGACAGACAGACAGACATACAGACAGACAGACAGACAGACAGACGGCGCAACAAAAAAGTTTTAAAATCATCTGAAACGCAAAGATATATAAAAATTTTTGAAATCGGAGCAACGAACAACTTGAGGTTATTTTTTTTAAAATTTTTTATTTTATTTTATTTAATTTTCTTAAAAACTAAGCTTTTTGAAAAATCTTGTTTTACTCTATTTTGTTGAAAATAAAATTATCTTTAAAACGATATGTTTCCAATGGGTTTTTGTTAACAGGGAACACTCAAAGAATATATACGCATGTTTAGTGATTTTTTTAAAATGTAACTCATGTACAAATTTTAAGATTTCTTTTTCCTATCATTTCCAGATATGTGAATTTACTTCTAAACTTTAACCCTTAATCTAACCCTCTTTGGAGTGATGTTTTGAAAAATTCTTGATTCGCCAAATCTAACAGTCAAATTTTATTTTAGCTCTGATGGTATAAGCTCCGTTGATTTTCAATTGAAGACCTTGGTGCAAGAACTGGACAAGTTCACTATACGCAGTTTGGAACAGGATCAGGACTTGCCTGTTTCTTGAGCCAAATTGGTTAAACTGGCAAGTCCTTTGTCATTATATTTTCACTACTATGCCACGGACTTGCCTGATTTTTGCACCAAAAGACGCGGAATTTCGATTTGTATGTGCGACATGTTTAACTCATTTTATGTGAAAAATGAACTTGCCCGATTCTTGCACCAAGATCTTCAATTTGCACTGAACTAAACATGCGCAAGGCGATACCGTGCATGTTAAATGTATTTTTGAGTTTGCTACGGCTAGTGATTTATTTGATTTTGCTCTAATTCTGTAATTTTTTGTGCGTAGTTTCCGAAAAGGAGTTCTCCAATTTCAAAAAGTTTACGATGTTTGCATTTCGGTGCAGATGCTTCTACGCCGCATCGTGCTCTCTCCCAAACAATATTACACACACTGAAATGGGGTTGTTGTGCTCTTTCAGGGGGTGCGACTATAAATATCCACCCCCTTACATTGTAATAAGCGGAAATTTAGGATTTTTGGGTCCGACAGGTAAATTTTTATATAATAAAATGCTCTACTTTGTATTCTGGAATACTTATTATAATTTAGTAATTGTGTCTAATCTGAGGACACGGCAGTGGCCAACTGCTGTACCATCTTTTCTTGAAACATTTCAGTCCATATTTGACCTATCTAAAACTCTACTTTAAAAGGAGTTACGACACTCAAACTGCACAGTCGTAGATCTTCATAGGGTTAACAACCCCTCCAAGTTTCATAGAATTCCATGAAGTACTAAAGTAGTTATGAAATTTCAAATAACGTCGAAATTGCCACTTACTCTCACAAAGCTGAAATTTGGCAGACTGATAGAAATTATGACCAGACCCTTGAAAAAAAATCAAAAAACTCCAAAATTCTAATTTACTCCCCTCCCCTATACATGTAAAGTTATGTAAAAGTAATATTTTCCACTTCTAGAAGCACCGGAGGGCTGAGCTTTGGCAGACTGATAAGAAATATGATAAAACGATGGGAAAAAATTTAAAAACCCCCAAAATTTTAATTTGCTTTCCTCCCCTATAAATGTAAAGTTATGTAAAAGTAACATTGCCCACTTCCAGAAACGCTAGAGAGCTGAGCTTTGGAAGGCTGATAGGAACTATGATAAAATTATACAATAAAAAAGGCTGATAGGAACTATGATAAAACCATAGGAAAAAATTAAAAACCTCAAATTTTTAATAAGTTTTGAACAATATTCTCCATATTTTGCTACTTTAAAACTATCCAAATCCTTTAAAACAGGAGTAAAATCATAACAAAAACATTTCATGTAAAAAAGTACGCGAAAATGGTATTCTGTAAAAAGAATTGAGATAAAAGTAAAGCCAAGTTCTCTAATACAAATCTCAAAATGAAAGCTTCTTACCATGTTTCTTTAAACTTGACACCCTTTAAGAAAATTATTGTTTTGAAATGTAATGTAAGTGCATGCAAATGACAAATTTTGAAAGAAGGTTTCTTATTTTGTACAAAAAGCCCTGTAATTTATAAGTCTATGCTTTTAAAGGTATATCGCATTTAAATTAATATTGAATTAAAAAAAATTTTTTGGCACTCCAATGTGATTTACATACTATGTCAAAACCGCGACAACACCACTTTTGCAAGTTAAAATTCTATAATGACTGGGGTTCTTTTTCATAAAATCAAAACGATTTCTTTTCGACAACGTTTAAAATTAAAATCATTTTCCACCCTCCTTATAAGGGACGTCCAAAGTGATTTTCAAATTTCGAAACATGTTGGTGTTCGTGTCTGTTTGTGTGTCTGTGATGACACCACCAGTCGCTGTCACTCATCGGCGTTCAGGAATCGTACAAACCAATTTGGCCTTGATGGCAAATTGGGGTGAAACACCCCCTAATGATTGTACAGAAAGAAAGTCCTGCAATTTGGAAATTCAAATCCTGCCATATGCGGATGCTTACCCACACCAAACATCTGCAGCTTTAACAGGAATTTTAATATTATTTTTCCTGATTTTTGACAGTTTTGCCGCCTGATATGAAGTGGGGTTGGTGGAAATGTTTTGATTACATTAAAATATTTTTCGATTTTCGAAAGAACACAAATTCATCGATTAGTTTTTGAGATATTTGCTTTCAAATTTTCAAATTTAACATGGAATGATAAAATAAAAATTAAATCCAAGTTAAATTTGAAAGTTTGAAGTCAATTTTCTCAAAAACAAATGGATAGATTTATGATTTTTTTACACGGTTGTAAGGACATTCAAAAGACCTTTAAAACAAGGTATCACTAGACCCACTTTTCCTATTCAAAATATAGGGGTAAAGTATACCCCTCGAATGGGGTTCGTGCTTCAAAAATTTCAAAATAGCCAAAACGTGTCCCCTCGCAAACAAAGTGACGCGTCCGATCGTCTCTCCAAATTCGCACTGTAAATACCTAAAAGGGCCTTTGTTTCGTTGTTCGTGAAACACCCTGTATGTATGTAAGACCGCACGATAACAAAAATTCCACTGACTACAGTGAACAGTGAGTTAAAAATATTAAGAACCTAAACAAAAAATAAAGATTGTCTCGATTCAAAACCAAAGTTTAAAAGGAACAATATGAAAAAAAGATGTCATCTTTTGAAATATTCATGTATTATTATAATTATTATTATTACTTTCTATTATTCCACACACTCCCCTTATAATACGATACAGATCTCCAAAAGCAACCAAAAGCTACCTGTCGGCCGGCAAAGATAAATCTCAGAAAATTAATTTTTTGAAACACTTTCATTGTGTTTTTTAAAAAGGGGTGGCGTTAACCAAAAACTGAAAGGGTGCAGGCTTAATCAGCCATGTCTCATAGAATACGCTAGCTCAGCTCATTTAAGCTAATGCTCCAGAGCATTCCACAAGTATTTTGTCCGATGCCTATTCTCCACCTCCTTCGATCCTGACAATCATCTTCTGTCAGGTTTTTCTGATTCATTGATCTTTGGATTGACTGTTGTAATTCTAGTTCAGAACGCCCTCTTTTTTCTGCGCCCTATTGGTTACCATTCTAGAACCTGCTTTGGTAATCTTTCGTCGTTTATCCGTTGTACATGGCCGTACCATATCAGTTATCTTTTAGTGATGTTATCCGTTATGCTTCCTTCGATTCCCATTCTTTCTTTTATGATCTCATTTCGTATATGATCTGTTCTAGATATTCTTATTAATCTTTCCATTTTTGTTTTGTATTTTTCTGTTATGCGATAAGTCTGTTCCATACAACAGCGGGCTTTTCACCATCGTTTCATATATGTTAAGTTTTACATTCTTTTTGATCTCTCTGCTCCATAAAATGCTGTTAAGACATCCAATAACCTTTTTTGCTTTTACTATTCTTTTTTCCAGTTCTTTACAGTCTGTTCCTGTCTTATCAAATGTGACCCCAAGTATACATACTCATTGCATGGAGATATTGTTTGTCCATTGTCTAGTTCTAACTCACTGGATTGGCTTCCAATACAGTACGGTGTCTTGTCCATGTTTACTGTTAACCCCCACTTTTGGTATTCTTCCGTTAACTTTCTCATCATATACTCTCTTCTCTTCTTTATCATTAGCTACAATTACGTGGTCGTCAGCAAACTGTAGTGTGTATATGGTAAATCGGTCGTTAAGTTGTATTCCCATGCCATGTATTTTACGTTTCCAGTTTTTTAAAGCTACTGCGGTATATATTTTGAAGAGTTGGAGAGATACAATATCCCTGTTTCAAGCCTTTTGTTACCAGGAGTTCTTTTGAAAGTTGATTCCAATTTTAATTTTAGATTTTGACCCTTTGTATAGTTCCTTTATCGCTTTTATGTATGTATGTATGATGTATGTATACATCGGTATCGTTAATCTATGATCTATTCTCAGATGGGTAGGGGACAATTCGCCGCAGCTGATTCGCCGCGGCCGATTTGCCGCGGGACAATTCGCCGCCGGCCGATTCGCCGCGAGGACAATTCGCCGCGAGATTTTTTTTTAAATGATATTACCATTAGCAATTGTTTAAACATTTTTATTTAGCTTGACTTCATATAATATATTTGTTTATTTGTTTGGTTATAACTTCTTTCAAACTTTGCCAACAGGTATTTGGTGGTTAGTATAAAATTCAACATTTTTTTTGTTAAAAAAATAAATAAAATTATGATTTCTAACTTTAAAAAAATCAAAATGGCGGTTCCACAATTTATAAACCGATTTACCTCAAACTTAAAACATCGCGGCGCTTAAGGTAACACAATACAATTTTTGACTCAAATTTAAAATTCTGAAAATGGCGGATTCAAAATGGCGGATTTTCCCATTTTTGAACCATCATGCATTCAATTCGGAATTTTAAGATCTTTCAGGTCGCTGATTATGATTTCTAAACTTAAACTTTTAAAAAATCAAAATGGCGGTTCCAAAATGGCGAATTTTCCCATTTATGAACCGATTTGCATCAAACTCGGAATTTTGAGATCTTTCAAATATTATTTTTAACTAAAATTTATAAAAACCAAAATAGCGGATCCAAAATGGCGGACTTTCCCATTTATGAACCAACATGGACCTGAAAGACCTTAAAGTTCCGAATTTGATGCATATTGGTTTATAAATGGGAAAATCCGCCATTTTGAATCCGCCATTTTCAGCTTTTTAAATTTGAGTCAAAAATTGTATTGTGTTACCTTAAGCGCCTCGATGTTTCAAGTTTGAGGAAAATCGGTGTATAAATAAGAAAGTGCGCCATTGTAGACCGCCATTTTGATTTTTATAAATTTAAGTTAAAAATAATAATCAGCGACCTGAAAGATTTTTAAAGTTTCGAGTTTGATGCATATCGGTTCATAAATGGGAAAATCCGCCATTTTGGATCCACCATTTTATTTATTTTTCTAGTTAAAAAAAATGTTGAATTGTATACTAAACGAACCGAACCGAACCTAGTTGGAAAAGTTTGAAAAAAGTTATAACCAATCTAATAAACAAATATATTATATGAAGTCAAGCTAAGTAGCCGTGGTGGCTCAGTGCGTTCGCGCATTGAACACAAGTGAGTTAAGGAATCTCGCTTGCTACAGTGGCGGGTTCGATCCCCGTCGGTTGCCGAGGTCGGGTGCGGCAGACATTTATAGGATTCCTGGAGAGTGTAAAATGTAATATTGTCCTACCCCTTCATTCACGCCGGTAACCAGGCCGGATGAGGTCGGATATCTCGTGAAGGCGGACTTTGTTACACACTCCTTCAGTCGGTAGGCCATTCTAAGGGACAAAAGGACCGGACAAAAAAAAAATACCCGATCTGGGGTTCCAAAGGTGGCTGATGACCCGTGCAATTAGGCGTTCCGAAATGGCGGCCTTAGTGTCGGCGAAAGAGTCACGGTTATCAAATGGGAAAAAAAAAGTCAAGCTAAATAAAATAGTTATTTACCTAACTAGTGCGGAAAGTGATACTTTTACGCACGCGACGGCAGTTGCCCGAACGACGCTTTGCGGAGTTCGGGCACGCCGTCAAGGGCGGAAAAGGCACTTTCCGCAAGAGTTAGGTACAAAATTTTTCCTAGTTGCATAAAAAGCTTGGTTTTACATTTTAATATATTTTTTTACATTAAAACAGCAAAAAACAAATTCTGTTTTCATTTTTAATTTAATTGAGTTTATAAATGGGTCAATAAGGCTAATTAGGCCTCATTTTTAATTTAATTGAGTTTATAAATGGGTCAATAAGTCTAATTAGGCCTAAAATTCACGGCGTGCGGAAAGTTCAACTTTCCGCACGCAAATGCGTGCGTAAAAGTGCACTTTTACGCACGCTCGTAGGAAAATGTTTAAACAATTGCCAATGGTAATATAAAACAAAAAATCTCGCGGCAAATTGTCCCCGCGGCAAATCGGCCGAAGGCAAATTGTCCCGCGGCGAATTGACCGCGGCGAATTGTCCCATCCCCTCTCAGATAGTATCCATTGTCAAACTGCGGTCCTCATATTTTGTTACCTCTAACTCCAGCACTAAACATGTTAAAAATTATAGTTTGCACTTCAGGTTGAACTTGGACGTAGATGCTGTCTAGTTCAGAAGCAACCAAAAATAAAAATGTATTAAATATGGTAATTTGAGGGTGCGGGTGCCAAGAACATTTTTTAAAACGTTTTTTTAGTTCTTTATCTAAAATAGAGGAAAAAACAACCATCTGGGCCTTATTTAACTAAGCGTTTTAAATCTATTTTACGCCTAATGGCATGCGTTTTAATTTTTTTTACTCTGGTTTTTTAAAAATTATTTATGATCTTTTTAAAGAGTCATTGGTAAACTCAGTAGTTTGCTGCTGAGACTGCATTAAACGGTTTTCAGATTTTTATTAAAAATTAAAGTTCATTACATTTTAAATACGTGAGATTTTTTTATTAATTTTTGTTTTAAATATTTTTTAAATTGTCCCATTGGTAACGCTATTTGTCGATGTTACAGAAATTGTCCCTGTGTTACAGATCGGGACACTGAATTTTTTCTTGGGAATTTAGTTGGAAAATCTGCCTCGATATTTTTGACCATTATCTAAAAAAATTTCCAGTGTTATTTTAAACCTATTTTTAAAATTTTTAGTTGTCCTTTAGAAACAACTTAAGTAAAAGAATAAATTATTTTATTTCAGATAATGTTTATTTTAATCATTTGTGAGAAAAAATACTAGAAATACCTTTTCAAAATCTCTAAAAATTAGTGGTAAAGAAATATTTTGCGAATTTATTTTAGTAAAATTATTGCGCTGTGTGTTTTTTTATTCAGTTTCTCACTAGCTATCTTATTTCATGCAATTTTAATAGTTCAATGAATAGAGTCCAAAATAGGGGGTTACCCTACAAAAGGTCCGGTAGTTCTGAATTTTGGATATGTTGTTAAGCTCAGGAGGGTAGTTAAAAATCTGAGTTTTCGTCACCCCCACCCCTGTGCTCTCTCCGCCATCTTGAAAAAACCATAAAAAATTGGCACTTTTTTTAGTTTTTTGCCTTTAATTTTGTTCCAGTACACTAAATCGCATCTACAATTGGGTGGCACTATGGTTGTTCTGCGAGCAGTAGTAACGGAGCTAGGTAATTTCCAATAATGACTAAAATCACGTGCTTGGGCAAATTTTAAAAAAAATTAATTAAATGGCCCATCGAGTTATACACCGTTAAAAAGAGAATTTTACTGTCAATAAAGTGCATCATAGCATTTTTTTAAATTAGGCTCAGTTTTTGAAAAAATTAGATAAAACTTGTAACAAAAATATTTTCATTTGTGATTTTTTAAAATTGGTTAAATTTACGGGCGCCTCTGAATTTATAACCATGAAAGCAATCCGACTTTCTTGTACAGCATTTTAAAGGAAATTTTATTTGCTACAATAATGTATAACAGATTTTGTTCTATAGACCTTGGTTTTAAAAAAAATCGAATAAATCATGGAAAAAACATGGATATTTTGTGACTTTTTTAAATTACTTCAATTAACGGACGCCGCTGAAGAGTTATAAATAGTTGACCTCCATCGAGTTGTACCTTTTTCAAAAGGAAATTTCATTGTCTACAATAAAGTATATTAGACATTTTTCTCTTAGAAGCGTATTTTTTGAGAAAATTTTAGAAAACCTAAATATGTTAGATTTTGGGGGGTCTGGGGGGGTTTTTGAAGAGGTGGTTAGTTTAAGGAGGTGTTTGACCCCTAAGCTCTCTTACCTTTTTGTACGTCACTAAATTTACACAAAAAAATAAAAATAAATAAAAATCGTGCCGTTTAAAGCACTAAATTTAAAAAATTTCTTATTTTCTACCTTACTTACTTTAAGTTAAAAGTTACTCCCACTTCATTACAATATTTAAAAATACATTTAAAGAATGGATTTTGTAGCTGATAAAATTCTCTAGAAGATATGTTCTTAGAACTTTTACCCTAGAACAAAGTATTTCGGAGCTTATACCGTCTAAAGTAGAAAAAAATCTGAAAATTTGCCCAAGCACGTGATTTTAGTCATTTTTGGAAATTACCTAGCTCCGTTACTACTGCTCGCAGAACAACCATGGTACCACCGAATTGTAGATAATTACATCCTCTAAAAAATTTCATATAACTCTTTTTGCGATTTAGTGTACTGGAGCGAAGTTACAGGCAAAAAACTACAAAAAGTGCCAATTTTTGATGGTTTTTTCAAGATGGCGGAGGAAGCACAGGGGTGGGGGTGACGAAAACTCAGATTTTTAACTACCCTTTCGACTTTAATAACATATCCAAAATTCAGAACTACCGGACCTTTTGTAGGGTAAAACTCCTCTATTCATTTTTCTATAACACATTTGATAGATTTTGAGTAAGTAATATTGCAAAAGTTACCGCGTTACAGAAGGGACAAAAAACCATTTCAACAAAAACTCCTTATAGAAAACGCAACTCACATATGGGACTTTCCATGTCAACCCGGCCACCTTTTGCACTTAACAATTTTGATTTTAATAAAAATTTCTTTTTTGGTTCCTCTATAGATACCGATTACATTAAAATAAAAAACTTGAAAATATGTTGCAATTCCATAAATCTACAGGATGTTTTATCTTCAATTGGCCAAAACATACCTATGGTTTATAATTTTTCCTCAAAAAATACGAACTTTGCAAAAAAAATTTTTTACTATTTAGAAATAAGAACAAGAGGCTTTCAAAAAAATAATTGAAAATGACAAATAATCACATCAGTGACCTTAGTACAAGACAATAAATTAAAAAAATCGCCATTTTGAAAATGTGACCCCTTCGATTTTTTATATTTTTTTGAAAAAAGATGCTCCAGTATTTTGTCTATTGCCTTTAAAAATTTTAGAGTGTGCCGAGAAGTATAAATGCCAAAAGGAAAAAATCTTGTGTAAGTGCGCGGAGGCTTTGGCCGTACTTATATGTATATGGGCAAGCGAGCAGTCTGATTGAGGCGCCCGGGGTGTGAATCAATATACATTTTATTAAAAAAAGTTTTTTTGTTTTAAGGAAAAAATCTTTTTTTTTATTCTTACAACCGCCCCCCTTGCATATGACATAAACGGCGTCACATTGAAGAGCCAAGACGGGCCTTGTCCTTCCACTGTTTAAAACCTTATCGGCTACCAACATTGTGGAACATTTTTCTAACTAAAAAATTTTTTTGGTTTTGTTACAAAATAATAAAAGTGCCGTATCTAGGAAAAGCATTTGTCCGTCAATAAATAAATAAAATAAAGTTAAATTTATGACTTAAAAAAGAAGAAGCTCGTCATGGCTAACGGCCGACGCGACTAATTTTGCACGGTTCGAGTGTTGCCATCGTTAAATCAGCACGCGATGATTTTTAAAAAAACCAATTTGCAAAAAATAGACCAACAAATAAAGAGTATTTGTTAATTACTCTAAAATATCACAACTGAAAACTTTAAGAAATGCTATACAGTGAAACCTCCTATAAGCGGACACTCACGGTGTCGTCGATTTTGTCCGCTTATTGGAGGTGTCCGCTTATGAGAGAGAACTGCGAAATTTTAATATATATTTATTAACAATTTCTGCTGCTTGAGTTTTTCTGATATAAAATTTTTCAGCGATCTTTCGTGCTGATAGATGTTCCTTCTCCGAAACATTAACGCCATTTTAAAGAGATCTATTATTACTACCCAACTGAACCCAACAACGACAGGAGTATTGAGTCTCCGCATTAAAACGGAAAGAGGTAATTCCCTGGCTGCAGAGTGCGTTGTTGCCAACATACTACATAATATTTATGCCGATGTCGTGTAGCGCTCTGTCCTGTTGTCAGAGGTTCGCGTCCGGTTAAGGGAGGTTTCAGAATTTTTTAACCAAAAAAAATTTTCCGCGTCCGGTTATTAGAGTGTCCGGTTATAGGAGTGAATTTTATATGTAAAGAAATAGGGAAAAGCGTGGTTCCAAAGAGTTTGTCCGCCTAAAGGGAGTGTCCGCTTAATAGAGGTGTCCGCAAGGAGAGGTTCGGTTCGGTTCGGTTCGGTTCGGTTCGGTTCGGTTCGGTTCGGTGATCAAAATGTGATGTGAAGTATAAAGTTTCATACTGAGGATTTTTTTAGAGAAAAATGTCTTCTTTAATTTTTTTTTAAATCAAGCCTACGCGTTTTGACGTATAGACGTCACGTTTAGGGCTTAGAAAACCAGTCAACACATAAAAGCCTTTCAAGGAGACACCAACATAGTAAAAAACGACAGCAACTTTATACAAGACAAACTAATTCAGCACACGAATTATTTTGCAAACATATTTTTTTTTAAATTTCTCCAAAAACAATATAAATTTTATTTTATTTTACAAGAGGTTATGTTTTAGTCTAAGGTAATATAAAAAAAATAAAAAATGAAACATGTTTTACCCGATAGTCTTAAAAATCAAGGTCTATATCACAAAATGTTTTCTACACTTTATTGTAGACACTAAAATTTCCTTTTAAACGATGTCACGTTTAACCCGATTTTCCTAAAAACCAAGCGTTTTATCAACCAATGTGCCCTTTAGTTGATTGTAGACAATAACATTTTCTTTTTAACGCTGTATAACAAGGTAAGATTTATCCTTAGATTACAACTTCACAGGCGTCCGTAAATTAAATCAATTTTTACAAATCACCACATTAATTTTGTTACACATTTTGTCCAATTTCCTCAACTGAAAAAAAGGTGTTCTATACTTTATTGTAGAAAATAAAATTCCCTTTTTAACCATTTGTAAGTCATTGGGGTTTAATTCATGACAAACTCTCCAGGGACTTCCGTAAATTAAGGTCATTTAAAAAAAATTAAAACATTTTTGTTACATTTTTTAACCAATTTAAAAACCAAGCTCCTTATCAAAAAATGTTTCTTATACTTGATTCTAGAAATTTAAATTTCATATAACAAGCTAAGATTAATTTAATTTTTAAAAATTTCAGGGGCGTCCGTAAATTAAATAAATTTTTAAAAATCACCAATTAAATCAGCACCGTATAGCCGCACTCTGCATTGTTAGTCTCCAAACTCTTCTAACCCCCAATTAATAACTAAGCAAAACGTAGGTAACCTCTGTTGTTATGGAACGACTGAAGATCAAAAAGAACGTCAAAAATCATTCAGTTGGCCTGCTTACATGTGACGTAGCGTGCTAGATACGGCCAGTTTATTTTTATTTTGATGGTCAAGAGCAATTTTAATTACGCGATTAATGGCGAGATTATGTCTTGAATAAAAATGCAAAAAAGGCATGCAGAAAAGCGTTATGATATGTTGGCGATTAACTATAAACACAATATTAAAAAATTGGCGCCAGCCGGCACCTACAGCCATCCATAAAACCTGGATGTTGAATAAAAATTATATTGTGAACACTACGTTACTCTAGTGGCTCAGGATTATGACGACCTCGAATATATGACACGAAAACTAATAGAAGAGTACAATAAGTGGGGGCTAGAGGTTAATCTCAATAAGACAGAGTATATGTGTATCGGTGGAATGAAACAGGATCTAATCTTAAATACCGGGCAGCGAATTCAGTGCTGTGATGAGTATAAATACTTATGTCTAAAAATTACAGCTGACGGAACACCAGACAAAGCTATAAAAGATCGAAACGTACAAGGAAGAAAAGCAATAACTTTATTAAATGGAATAATTTGGGCCAGAGTATATCAAAACATAACAAAAAGCTTATATATAACACCATTGTAAAAAGTATTATTACATACGGCTCAGAAGTATGGCCAATCAAGGATAGAACAGAAAAAATGCTTTCCGCGACGGAAATGGACTATTGGAGAAGAGCAGCAGGGAAATCAAAAAGAGAAAGAGTTACAAATCAAAGAATAAGATAAATTATGACAGTGGGTGAAGGTACTTTAGTGGATGATATAAGAACAAAACAACTGGTGTGGTACGGACATGTACAAAGAATGAATAATGAAAGACTACCTAAACAAATACTACAATGGAAACCAACTGGCCGAAGAAAACGAGGACGGCCAAGGAGAAGCTGGAATGAAGGAATAGACAGTGAAATAGTGAAATAAGAATAAGAGGCCTAGATGATGAATTATGGGCAAACAGAAACGAGTGGAGATTGGGTATCGGAAGACGTAGAACGTTGTGAAACCGATAAATATATATATATATATATATATATATATATATATATATATATATATACGTTACTCTAACTACTGTCGTTTTTTAGATATATACTATATATTCTATTAAAAATTGTGCCTCTTGCAAAGCAGTAAAAGGATTCTGCTACACGCGTCGAGTCGGGTATGACAGAGAAAGTGTATATAATTTCCACGGGCACGAACCTGATTAATAATAATATATTATCACGCGTCTCTGAAAAGATTGTCACGCGTCTCTCAGACGATTTTCACGCGTCTCTGAGACGATTTTCACGCTCTCTGAGACGATTGTCACGTGTCTCTGAAACGATTGTCACGCTTTTTGTTAAAAAAAACTGGCAACCCTGCTTCCATACATGGTATGGATGGCTAAAAAAAGCTTGTGCAGTCTTGGCAGTTGAGCGGAACTAAAACGACAAGTCCATCTGTATTATGTTCATGTGGGCACGAATCGGCATTACAATTAGCAAAATACTGGTATTGTAGTTTTTCCTACGTCATGTTTGGCTCGTAACCATAAAATAGTGCGATATAATAATAATAATATACAGGGTGTTCGGCACATGAACCGTCAAAATTTTTTGGGATATTCTTGGCGTCATTTGCTACCTTTTCAACCTTGGAACTTGGGTCCTTAGAGTCACGGCTAAAGAAATGAATTTTTTAATTTTTTTTCTCAAATTATCCAAAATCCCACCTTTAAACCCTCGAACGCTTTTTATTAATGTCTGGAAAAGCACCATTTTTTTTATAATTCTGTTCTGTGTCGTTATCCCTACATATTAATAAAATCGCTTTCGTCAATGAACTAAAAGTCTTTAAAATTTTACAAGTAGTAACGAATCTATTCTACAAAATAAATTTGCTGTTTTTGGACCAACCTGTATTATATCTAATATACTTATACCTAATTGTTTGTGTTTTATTTAATATCTTAAAAATTACGACTCTGGCAATATTTATTTACCGTTATGCCTTTTAAGTTTTACTTAAAAATTTGATGCATATAGGTTTATAAATTGGAAAATCCGGCATTTTGGATCCGTTATTTTCATGTTTTTAAATTTGAGTCAAAAATTGTATTGTGTTACCTTAAGCTCCGCGATGTTTCAAGTTTGAGGCAAATCGGTTTATAAATAAGAAAGTGCGCCATTGTGGAACCGCCATTTTGATTTTTTTAAAGTTTAAGTTTGAAATCATAATCAGCGACCTGAAACACCCCAAAGTTCCGACTTTGATGCATATTGGTTCATAAATGTGAAAGTCCGACATTTTGGGTCCACCATTTTGATTTTTTCATAATCATAATCAGCGACCTGAAACACCCCAAAGTTCCGACTTTGATGCATATTGGTTCATAAATGGGAAAGTCCGACATTTTGGATCCACCATTTTGATTTTTTTAAGTTTACGTTGAAAATAATAATCAGCGACCTGAAAGGTCTTAAAGTTCCGAGTTTGATGCAAATCGGTTCATAAATGGGAAAATCCGCCATTTTAGATCCGCCATTTTATTTATTTTTCTAATAAAAAAAATTTTGAATTGTATACTAACCACCAAATATCTAGTTGGAGAAGTTTGAAAAAAGTTATAATCAAACAACTAAACAAATATATTATATGAAGTCTAGCTAAATGAAACTGTTTAAACAATTGACAATGGTAATATCATAAAACAAAAAATCTCGTGGCAAATTGTCCCCGCAGCGAATTGTCCCCTTCCCAAAAAAACAATCACTAACAAATTCTAACCAAACCAAAACATTACAGCTGTCCATCAAGAGACATGTAAAATATCCTTGAATTCTACTAATATATTTGACATGACATTTTTTTCCGAATTTTTACTTAAAACAGTCTTGTTAAGTTCAGGCTCCGTTTATAAAGTTACATACATAATTAAAGAGGTTTTAGAACAAATAAGGAAACCTGCCATAAAATATATATAAGCCAGTGTAATGTTAGAAAGCCTTTTAAAGAAAGTGCGATATTTTTATCAGTAGAGGCACGTGTTAATGAGCGTGATAAGCAGGTAGAACTTAAGTTGTTTGACGGGGTGGAAGAAAAAAAGGTAGAAAACCAAATAAGCGGTGATGCAGACAGGAAGATGTGGCACACGAGACGCGAAGCAGCAACTACTCAGCGAACACGTGGCTCTTGTTCTGGCAAAGGTTCGCATCTGTCAGGCGACACATGTGAACCGCTTTATACATGACGCTGATATTGACATAGTCTGGGAGAACTAACTTCCAGAGACGCTAATTGAAAATATATTTTCATATTAGAGGTAGATCGGTATTAGGTATCTATAACAACAGAATGATTGGACTTAAAATTTAGGTACTCTCCCGTGTGTGTGGGTTTCCTATATACAGTTGTTTGAATGTTTCTGTCTTTTTGTTTGACAAGAACATTCAAAAAAAGTAAGGCCGAATCTTTTTCAATTTCCATTTTGCATTTGATTGTTGGTCGAATACCGTTTAGATGGTGTAGAAAATTTTGCAGTTCGTCATCATTTTCCGGCCATATAATAAATGTGTCATCCATGTATCGTAGCCATAGTTTTGGTTTGACTCTTGCTGTGTTGATCGCATTTTCTTCAAACCACTCGATGTAGATGTTTGCTACCACTGACGAAAGAGACGAACCCATTGGAAGTCCATCATTTTGCGCGTAAAACTTATCTTTCACTTGAAAGTAAGAGTTACGGAGACATATAGATAGCACGTTAATCGTCACCAAGACTTAAAATCTATTTGGTGGAAACTCAAACTACACTACATTTTCAAACAAGAAAGATAAATAGTAACATAAAAACCACTTTTGACTCAACAACTCTGTTATTCCTTAAACTATACATAAGCTACAGGAACATTAGAGAAAATCTAGGCTAATTCTCAATGTATCTGGAGTCCATATAAGAGAAGGCCATCAATTTCATTGAATCAGTTCAACTGATCTATCTAAAGTAGAAACGCCCTTTATTTTCAATAAATTTATTATTATTAAATAATTTTGTTAAAGAGCTGTTCACATTGCCGTACTATATAGACAAAACCTAGGAAGTCCCTAATCTGAAAAATCATCAAAATATTGTTTTAGGCAAAAAGCAATAAACTAAGTCTCATAACTTTATTTTTAGAATTCCAAAAAAATACGAACATTCCAATCCAATGGTATGAAAATCTAATATTTTAAGTAAGTCGATTTGTTGGGATTCTGCTTTGCACGACAATAATGAGCACCACCCCAACCGCTGCCATAGAGGCCATACTAAACCTCCTCTCTCTTGATATAGTCACCAAAACGGAGACAAAAAGGGATCTGATAGACTTTAATGCAACGACAACAGGTATCCGAAAACTCAATCAGGATTATCAATAACTCGTTGCTGGAAAAATTACAGCATGAGTCCGAAAAACAGCACTTAAAGCCCAGCCATATTGGAAAAATTAGACGGGATGTATACACTAGTCCAGTCGGGAAAGTTGATAAGATATACTGACAGGTTTAAAACAGACAGTGGATCAGAAGCAAGAATATAGGGTCTAGCTGCTAGTATAGAGCAAGCTGGTTTGAATCCCTGGGGAAACACTCCACAATATTCCAAGCCGAAAGAAGATATCTCAACAAGAATATCAAAATGTGATGAGATAGCCAAGCAGCAATTAAAGCTCTGTTATGCCAACTGAATTCAAAAGTAGTTTGGAACTGCTTGCAATCCCTAGCAACACACAACATGTCGCTGCCGGGACACACGGATGCAACAGGCAACAACCATGCAGATTGTCTAGCAAGACGAGGACCAGAAAGACCATTGATAGGTTCAGAACCTGTATTTGAAATTTCAAAACTCGATAGTTGTCTATCAAGCGATGGGTAAATGAAGAACATCAACGCCACAGCATTCAAGATCGATGGAAATTCACAGCAAGAAAATAGTGAAATCACCTTTATCATTACTTACCTGTGAACTCCTTAAACTAAACTGGAAACAAATCAGAAAGGCGACAGGAATCATAACCGATCACTGCACACTAAAGAAATACCCGCATAAAATGAATGGGAATTTATAGAGATGAGTCCACTTGTAGACCATAGAATAGAATAAAATTTATTTACCATATAAATAAAGCAGAAGAATCAGCCGCTCACATCATATCTAAGCAGAGTACAAAATCTCCTGAAAGAAGATCCCTCCGGATTGTCAGAATAGCCTACCCTCGCTACTCCGTAAATCTCGTAAATTCGGAAAAAAGAAACCTGATAAACATATCTCCTTTCCTGCTGTATTTTGTTTTATAATTGGGGATTCTTTCTTCGGCTATGAACTTCTACCGGACTAATATCAAATACACGCGTTTTATCCAAACCAAAGAGGCACTGAAATTTCTTCTCTTTCTTGTAATATAGCGCTGCTGCCTCGAGCGCACCTTTGCACCTTTCGTTCGAGCTTCCGGCGTAATGTGCTTTATAAAAGCCCACCACCGAAATATTTTTCGATGTTATTATTATTATTTTGTCTCGTCTGAAGTGCAAAGGGGCCTGTTGCTAACTGCACGCCCCCTTTCTCGATTGCCAAAAAATGTCTTGTAATAACTTTATCAAAATGTTTGGACAATAAGCTATTCTATTTAATTTTTTGCTGTCTTTAGTAGCTGTTCTGCATACTACCTTGGGGTATACCTTTTAGCGATTGCCAATTCTTATTTTAATTACTTTATTAAATTATTTTGACAATGTGATTTTTACTAGCGTTTCTGTCCACTACCTTGCGGTATACCATATTTACTACCAATAAGGAAGGTGGGAACATTGTCATATAAAGGTTATTGTGGCGCAACGAGCGTCAAATCTTTCTTTATCCTGTATGGCTAGCTTAATTTTTAAAATCGCAGAAACCATTTCTAACTTTTAATTAGCATTTTAAAAAAAATATATTTTGTGAATTCTTTACGAGCTATTTAATATTAATTGTCTGTATTGCATAAAACTTTTTGTTCCTCAAACTAAAATGTGTTCTTAAATACGGTTTTTAAATTCCAGTAAATTTTCTTAATCCAAGAGAAACAATTTTGAAATTCCTGCTGAACATTTGCCTTATCCCTCTTGTTTTTCGATTTCCCCTATCCCTGCGAGCGAGATGCAGGAAGTCGTTGAAAAATCTCGAATATAGGGTCACCGGGTCACCTGCACGAAGTTTATTTTTAAACTAATTTTTTTTTTGGGGTAGGCTCCATTTACATTTTTAGGATAAAATTACGTTTCTGCATTGGCAAGCAAATCTTCATATATTTTTAATTATTGTTTTACTCTTATTTTATGAAAAGTTACATATTATCTATGGTATTTAATTTTATATCTATCTATGAATACATCAAAATTGAGTTGAAAAATTATTTAGGTTGACACTATGAAACAAAACGGGTGGTACTTCAGTTTATCAACAGAGAAATCTATGCCATATTATATTGTACGAATAAAAAAGTGTAAGAGCTCCTGTTATACCCATCAAGACTTTTGTATTTGAGTACATATTCACAAATCTCTTCAGGTATTAGACGTAGCGGTACAACGGGTACAAAAAAATCGTACTTTTCGGGGGCTCCTTCACGCCCACTTCCGGTGCCGGATCAAAAGATCCGCGGTCGTGGCACGGGGCTCTTACGCTCTCGACGATTCGATATGTAATATATTAAAAGGCACTTAACACCGACAGATGTGGGCCACATTATTCGCCCAAAGGTTCTTCAAAATAGAGAAGATATCACTAAACATGGTGCTTTAGAATTCAAAGCAAATTCTTCTTTATAAAATGCTTAGTGGGGCATGGAGCTTCAAAGAGATGTATAGATCATTTGCTAAAATTATTGTAATTTAGTATAGTAACCATAGTATTTTATGTTTGAGGAAATCTGAATTTAGTTTGTAAATCTGTACAAGTATTTTAAATAAATTAACTACGTCATGTAAACCTGATCAATATAAAGGTTGTGACAGTATGGGCACAGTCTACACTGTGATATGGGCGTATTATTCGAGAAGAGCCAACTAGTACTTACTAGTGAGTCACATGGTGGTTCCAGTGGGCGTCCGACGACGGCGCCACTTCCGTGCATTACGCGTGCCATCTGAAGTAACTTACGCCCTTCAATCACGATTACTACTTTATTGTCGTAGTTTATGTTATAAATGGGTGTTATGCGCCAGTGTTTTCATTCAGTTTTATCCGAATGAATAAGCGAATTATGTTTATGTCCACTATCATCCACAACATTCGCAACTTCAATTGCTCATTGTTCCTCGTAGATAGCTTATGTCTGCATTTCCTTAAATGCAGATTCTTGAACCCGCTTTTTTTCAAAAAGTTTTAATACCTACTACATCTCTATTTTATCTTGTTGCTTTGTATTATTTTGAGCTTTCGTGGCATGGTTAGGCTCTTTTTTTATTAATTCTGAACTTGATTCATTTGCATCATTTACTATAGCTTGTAGTATTGCTTTTTTATTATCTCTAAGCTTTGTTCTGTTTATTTCTGAAGCTGATTGATTGCTCTTTACTTTATTTCTATCTAATTTTATCTTCTTATTTACATCTATTGTAGCTTTGTTTACTTTAAAATTTTCTACTTTTATTGGCTGTATTGTTTTGTTAGCTCAGACTACTACTATATAAGTAGTGTGAGCTATGGTGATCCTAATTTTTGCGAAAAAAAAAAGTTGCTCCGATTTCAAAAATTTTTATATATCTTTGCGTTTCAGGTGATTTTGAAACTTTTTTGTTTTGCCGCCTGTCTGTCTGTCTGTCTGTCTGTAACAACCAACCCGCATAACTCAAAAACCGCTTGTCCGATTTTAATGAAATTTGGTACCTAAGTTGGGTCTTGGGCCGTGATGGTCCCATTTAAAACTGAACAAAATCCACCGAACGCAGGCCAAATAAAATGGTGGGGGTAGATTCCAAAAATTAGAGTTTATGTGAAAATATGGCGTGTCTGATATCAAACGAAAGGTAATTAAGTCTGGAGTTAAACAAAATGAATTTTAGTTTATTTAAAAAAAAGGGTGGGGGTAGATCTCAAAAATTAGAGTTTAAGTGAAAATATGGCGTGTGTGATATCAAACGAAAGGTAATTGAGTCTGGAGTTAAACAAAATACATTTTAGTTTTTTTTTTAAGGGTGGGGGTAGATTTAAAAAATTCGAGTTTGTCAAAACATGGCTTGGGTGGTATCAAACGAAAGGTAATTGAATCTGGAGTTGAATAAAATATATTTCAGTTTTTGATTAAAATAGCTCACACTATAACTATAGTACCTAGTGTGAGCTTAGGTGCCCATAGATTGGCAGAGTATTTTATTTATGCCTTTTAAGTCTGTTTCTAAGATAAATTATTGTTTGTATATTTTGGTCCTTGATGCAAGATGCATGCCAAGCATCCTGGATGTCGCGAGATGTCCTGGATTTGGGAGTCCCGTTGGGCCATTTGTCCTCACATACTTTCGTTAATTTTATGCCCTCCCAATAAAGTTACTACAATTTTAATTTATAGGATATATTTTTTTCAATTAAAAAAGTCAAAAATAAACTGAAAATACTATTTTAAGGTTACCTCAAAATGAACAATCATTGTTGACGAAATTACCCAAAACAAAGCGTTTGATTCCCCAAAAATCCCTACAATTCTCCAGATAAATTTTTTAGGGCTGTGCTGTTAAAATTGGAAAAATTTTTAAAAATATGTTGTTTTTGGACACCAAACAAAAAGATGGCAAAATTTTTGAAAAATTAGGTCTTTGTCAAAAAAAATTGTGCCGCAGGACAGGGTACAGTTTTTTATTGAAACAAAAAAAAAATATGCCGCAAGCGAAAAATAAAAATCAAGGACACAAAAACAATGTACATCTTTTTTATTTCTGTCTTGGATTATTCGCCTTCTTTTCCTGCCAATTCAAAAACCAAAACAAAATACAACTGAACTAAATGTCTACGTAAATGCCCGGATATTTACTAAATATTTGCCAAACTACTTTGATTCGGGCAAGAATACCGACGACCGAATTTCGGATATTAAAAAAAATACCAAGACGGCCATAAAAAGAAGGTGTGATCGAGGGTGTGATAAATAGTTAAACAAAAATACTTCTGAATTTTAATAATTTATATCCTCATCAAACTCAGGGTTGGGCCTCGATTTTTTAATCAACCACCATCCTACACAAGGTGTAACTTTTAAAACATTAATTTTATTATTTTTTTAATGATGGGTTATTATAACATTCTCCATCTGATTCATAGCGTACGGTTTATTATCCCTTCTATGATGTCTATAAACATAACATCCCTAATCACTTTAAGTCGATCTCTACTTTCTTTTTGTAAGATTTCCCAGGTGGTTTCTACTGCTTCTGCCTATATATACACGCTGTCTCTTAATTCTAGTAGATTTTAAATTTTGAGGATTTGCTGCCATTAAAAATTTAAGCGACAAGAATACTAAAATAACAATTTCATTACATTTCCCAGGAATATTTCTTAATGCGATTTCCACAACCGATGCAATATTCTATAGGCTATATTTTTTTTAAACAGAAATCAACATGGCGGTTTTCAGACGCCATTTTGTCACATGATGTAGGCTTTAAGGCATACAAATTATCTAAATTTCAGGCGATTTTATTGAAATTCGTTTGATTACCCATTGCAAATGTCCTCTAATTTGCTGTGGTTACTTTGTAGTCTTCCCTACTCCCACCCATCTCCCCTCCTGTCATTTCCCCCACCCTATTCAAAAACCATATTCGCATAATTTTATCAGATATAGAGCGATTTCAAAAATTCTTTCTGTATACGCTTTCAGAATTTTTTTCCAACACTATTTTACTAGTTCCTCCCCCCTTCCCGCCTCTCCCTCTCTCCTCCCCGCCATCCTTATTAGTAATAGTTATAGCTATAACTTTCACAAATATAAAGCGATTTTAAAAGTTCTTTCTGCACACGCTTGAAGACATTTTTCCAACATCATTTTACTAGTTTCCCCCTCCCTCTCTTCTCCCCTCCCTCCTTATTAGTAATAGTTGTTGCTATACCTTTCACAAATATAGAGCGATTTTAAAAAAAAATTCTGCACACGTTTTAAGACTTTTTTTCCAACATCATTCTTGTTAGTTTCCCCTTTCCTCTCCCTCTCTTCTCCTCACCCTCCCTTTTAGTTATAGTTGTAGCTATACCTTTCACAAATTATTCAAAAATTATACAGAAATTCTTTTGGCACATGCTTTAAAAAATTTTTCGATACCATTTTACTGATTCCCTTCCCCTCTCTCCTTCCTCACCTTCACTCAATGGAAGGTAACACTGTTCGCTGTCCGTAGAAAATCGACACGTACTTTTTGGGTAAAGCTAAATGAATTGTAAATGCATAGTGCTTTTTATAAGGCTGAATAAGAATTAAACATTGATTGAATGTAAAACAAATTATGTTACAAAAAATGTTTAGCGGTGTTTTCTGCTTAAAAGCAAAACCTTAAATGAAAAATAAATAGACGTGTTGCGTAGCACAGGTAATCTGCTGTGTGAACGGTACATTGGTACTTTGTTGCGACCCAGCTTCTACAGTAAGGGAGCTAAAAACCTTTCGCCTCGGGATAAAAAGTGATACTTTTATTCCCTTGCCTACAATATACTAGTACGCAAGTGAAATAATCGGTGTAAAATCTTAATGAGAAATCATTGAAAATATTATTGTTTATTTTCTATTTCGTATATGTTTTCTACTTACGAGACCACCATTACCTTATCGAAAATTGATCGTCTTCTAGAAAACCGCGTGGCGAGCAACTATCGACCCCCTGCCCTGCGTCTGCGAGGGGTTGGAAATATTTAATACGGTTAAAACGGGGAGGATTTTTATTTGGGCCATTCTGTTCTGGAGATACATTCTCGAAGTATTACTTATACTAATAAACATAAGAAATTAATTTCATAAATATAAAGTTGAGAGTAAAGTTATTATAAAGTCTTTTAAGTTTTGCATACACAGCTGGAATAAAACAGTAGATAACTTTTAAAGACTTTATTGTTTCTCGAAGTATTTATTCTCCATTCTTTTACATGCGCTCAAACCAGTTGTCAAAGCTGTAAATCCACTCGTTTTTGGTACTGTCAAAATTACATGCTTGAAGGCTTCGGTCGACTGCTTCCTCTGGCGACTGAACTCTTTGACCATGCATCCATTCTTTATTTTCGGAAAAGCAAAGAAATCGTCGGTAAAATTTTAATGGGTTTTTGAGCTTTGTGCGAACTTGCATTGCCTTCGTGGAGAATGATTCGTCGTTCGGAGTTCGTTTTTCGAAGCTCAGCGATGACTTTCGGCAAGCAAATGGTGATGTACCAATAGGCAGTAACAGCCCTTTGATCTTCCAGAGGAATGGTTGCTACTTGACGTGCTTCTGAGACAAATATCGCGACCTTTTTTTTGGATACACTTCGAGAACGGATGATTTTGTTGGCTTTTCTTCATCTTGGAACACCCAAACAGACGGGCTGATGTTTATTTTCGGTTAACAGATGCAGTATCCAACGGGAAACTAATTTTCTTAACTCTATTTCATGCAAAATTTTTTGTAATTGTGGTCTTTGAAATCCCCAATGAAGCCTCAATCTCGCCATATGTCACAAGTCGATCTTCCGTGATGAGCACGCGAACAGCATCTATGTTTTCCTGGGTGACAGCCATTTTTGGTGCGCCTGGCCTTGGATCGTCGCTGAGGCTTATCCGTCCACGCTTAAATTCTCCATACCAACGAAAAACTGTCGACTGATGTGGTGCTTCATTACCGAAAACCGAAATCAACTGGGCAATTCATTCTTGTTGAGATAATTTCCTTCTACAGTTGTAAAAAATTATAGCCCGAAAGTGTTTAGTTTAATAATTCCATTTTTCGACTGATTTGTTAACTTAAAACATTCAATGTAGCTATAAAACTATATGTATCGCACTGACGTTTTGTATTTACGTTAATTAAAGATTGAGGTTAAGTTTTAGTAATAATTAATTTTATCATAAAGTATCAATTAATCCCAAAAGAAATTTACCAAAGACTTGATTACTAACAAGAAATTAATACCCGGTATGTATGTGTTTGTATTCGTGGACCCAAATTTTGTGCATGTTATGTCGCATACTAATTACGAAATATAGAAAGAGATGACGACATGCCACTATAGAATTTTACAGTACACAGAATCTGGGCCGTACTTCGGTTCGTGCTTTTGTGAATCAATTGCGGCGATCGATGCCGCCCACACCCCCGTGATGCCACCCGCGTCAGGGGTTACCGTTGGCTGTGACAAAAAAAATTGTCTTAGATTAAAGCAAATTGCTTTGAAGTAAAAAAAATTGTGCTTTCCTATTCACCAAGAGTATATTTTCTTGATATAGCACAAAAAATGTCTTGCCTCTTTATTTTGATGTGAAACAAAAATTGTTTTATTATAAATTGGAACTGACTTAATCTAAGGACCGTTTTCTCTGGAAGCAAAATATTACTTATACGAAGACAATTTGCTTTGTTACAAAACGGAGTATACTGAAACAAAACAATTAAAGAAGAAAAATAAAGTCTCATTTCAAGATTAAACTTTGCGTTGAACTAAAAAGAAATATGTTTATTCAAAACAAATTGTTTTAAGGTAAGGTAAGTACTTGGAAAAGTACAAAATTATCAACGACAAGCAATACGGATTTCGAAAATATAGGTCAACTGGCGATTTACTTACATACGTCACTCACTTATGGCAAAAAGCGATTGAGTTGCGGGGCGAAACAAGAACAATTGCCTTAGATATATCTAAAGCATTCGATAAAGTCTGGCATGAAAATCTGCTCAACAAGCTCAAAGGCAATGGGATTATCGCCGAAACTTTGCACTTGGTTTGAAAGTTACCTTAAGGATAGATCCATTTATGTTGAACTGGATGGTCAGAACTCCAACTCTTACCAAATAAATGCTGGTGTGCCACAGGGAGCAATCCTTTCGCCAACACTTTTTCTGATTTACATAAATGACCTCATAGATAAAACAGTAAATCCACTTTATTGCTTTGCAGATGATGGCAATGTAGTCTCCTCAATCATACCACCCACATGTCTCTCCGCACGTGAGTTCCATCATCTTAGACTAACTCAAATATCGCAGATAAATAACGACCTGGAGATAATAGAGGACTGGGGAAACAGAAACTTTGTACAGTTCAACGCGCAGAAAGACCAGCACCGGTGAACCAAACATCATGCTATCTGGAAGTGCTGTCACATTGCAGAGCCAGTTGAACATCTTAGGAGTCACTGCAGAGACCAACATGTCTTGGCACAGTCACGTGGCATATATAGCTAAGAGGTCGTCCCAAAAGCTTGCGGTGCTATTTCGTACCAGACATCTGTATACACCAAGCCAACTGCTGACACTCTACAAAGCCCAGATTCAACCAACTATGGAGTACTGCTCACATATATGGAGTGCGGCATCCAAACATACCTTAATGCTTTTGAACACCGTGCAAAAACGAGCTATCAAGCTGATTAATGACCCCGCACTTACCCGTAGCTTGGATAGTCTCGAACATCGAAGAACTGTGGGTGATCTATCTCTCTTCTACAGGTATTATCACGGAAAATGCTCTGAAGAGCTGGCACGTATCATCCCCGCGGGAGTAGCACCTACTAGGCAAACACGTCAAACAGACGGTAACCATCAATTTACTGTCAAAATAGAGGCACCAAGAACCTCATTATATCAGAATTCATATCTCTGGAGAACAGCATCGCTGTGGAATGGACTCCCTGCGACAGTTTTCCCAGCAGATTACAACCTGAACCGTTTCAAAACCAACATACACCAACATTTCCGCGTACTTGCCGCTTCTCGAGCGTGATAGCGATCTCCTTGCGAGTGCGCATAACCGTAAAAGGAAAATCAAGAAAAGAACGTATTTTCATTGTAGTCAAAATTTTTACCGTGTAAATATAGCTTATTTGCACCTTAAATTAGTGCACTGAGACAACTTGGCATTATCGGTCGGATCGTATTGTTTTGATTAATTGAAAAAATTTTTGCCTGCCCCGCAATTTTGTTTTTGGTGTGCTCCCCCAAAGTTTACCAGCACGCGCCGCCACTGCTGAGAGTAGGATTGGAAAGAATAAGAAGTTTGTGTAATAATACGAGCCGAACATCAAAATAAAAATTAGAAATTAAAAATAGGTTAAAAAATCTTCTAACTAACTCGATATTTTTAAAGGATCCCGCCCGGAGCTTTTGAGCGGTGGCTTTCGGTTGTATTTCTCTTAAATTTCAGTATATTGTAGATCTTGATCTTCTGATGAAAAGCTATCATTGCCCCTTCGTCGTCCGACCTATGGTTTCAAAGATACAGAGGTTCAAAGTTTCAGTTTTTCACAGAAAACTATTTCAAGTATTTTCTACCTATTCTGAAAAATGATATTATTGTCTGTTGTATATCAAACGTTAGGCCACAAGTAGAGCTTAATACACAAAACGAAAAAATTGGACCTATCAACAGTTTGCTACATTCAGTGGCGTTCCAAACATAAAAATTATTAAAAAATATTTATTCAAAAAATGATGCTTTACAAAATTAACTATAAAAAAAGAACAAACGGTGGAATTTTTTTTGATTTCTCCTGTCTTTTAGGAATCTCCCAAAGAAACCAGAATATGTATAAATTGTAAAAATCGGTTTGTAAAGTTTTTCACAAAAAGCTGTAAAACTCTAAGCTTTTTATGTTTTTTTTAGAAATGCAATACTTTTGCTTTTTCTTAACGATAATATTTAAAAAAATAATCATGAGGTTACTGGAATGATTTTTGTTACTCACAGTACTTTTTTAATAATTTATTCATACAGTGGCGTCCAATTTACTAAGATAAATGTTCGAAATCTTAACTTTTTTTGACATTGATTGTTTTGCGACATTAAAAGGAAAATAAAAAAAGTTTAACAATATGATCTGTCAATTTTACATTGGTAGGTTCGTGAAACGAGCTAAAGGTGAGCTCTTTAGGAAAAAAGTTATACCGGGTGGTCCAAAAAAGCCGGAAAAATTTTCTTTTATTATAACTTTTGAATTATATGATCGATTTTAATATGATAAACTGCACTTGGCAGAGAAATAATCAGTTTTGACTAAATATATTTTTTTATTCGATATCTGAAATTCCAAGATGAAGGACAAAAATAAAACATGTTCGCTACATAAGAATAAACGAGCATCTTTGAAGGGTACAATTTAATTTCGTCCACCATTTTGGATTTTGAGATATCGGACATAATTAATTCTCTGCCAAGCGCAGTCTGTTCCATTAAAATCGATTGTATAGTTCAAAAGTTATAATGAAAAAAAATTATCCGGTTTTTTTTTTGGCCTACCCGGTATAACTTTTTTTCGTGTAGATCTCACCTTTAGCTCGTTTCACTAACCTGCCATTGGCAAATTGATAGATCATATTGTTAAACTTTTTTAATTTACTTTTAATGTCGTCAAAAAAATCAATGTCAAAAGAAGTTAGGATTTCGAACATTTATCTTGGTAAATTGCACGCCACTGAATAAATAAATGATTAAAAAAGTACTGTGAGTAACAAAAATCATTCCGTTCACCTCATAATTATATTTGTTTAAAAATTATCGTTAAAAAAAGGCAAGAGTATTTTGCATTTCTACAAAAAAAAACATTAAAATCCTAAAAAGCTTAGAGTTTTACAGCGTTTTGTGAAAAACTTTACAAACCGATTTTTATCATTTATACATATTCTTGTTTCTTTGAGAGATTTCTAAAAGACAGGAGAAATTAAAAAAAATTCCACCGTTTGTTCTTTTTTTATAGTTAATTTTGTAAAGCATCGTATTTTAAATAAATATTTTTTTATAATTTTTATGTTTAGAACGCCACTGAATGTAGCAAACTGTTAATAAGTTCAATTTTTTTGTTTGTATATTAAGCTCTACTTGTGACCTAACGTTTATTGTATAACAAACAATAATATAATTTTTCAGAATAGGTAGAAATGACCTGAAATAGTTTTTTCTGAAAAATGCACAAAAGCTAAAAACTGAAACTTTGAACCTCTGTATCTTAGAAACCATAGGTCGGACGACGATGGGGCAATGATAACTTTTCATCAGGGCATCAAGATCTACAACATACTGAAATTTAAAAGAAATCCAACCGAAAGCCACCGCCCATAAGCTCCGGGCGGGAAAAATGACTTATCTTTTGGAATAGGACTCAAAGTTTCGACGGCCAATAAATTTTTATTAGATGTGGCCTCAAACATGCGACTTTCCGTGCATGTCGTTCTGTTTAAAGTTTTTTCAATATTGCTTGGAGGCCCTCAATGTTTCCTTGGAATTATTATTTAATTTTGTTTACATAAACGGGTATTATTAGAAACCTTTAATTTGTTTGTTTTCTTTCTTACCACTTGCTGTTTCATAAGCAAGGGCTCAATTAGGGAAAGCTTCGCCCCCCTCAAAAATAGCTCCCACAAACTAAATTACCATAACTTATCAGGTCCGTAAAAATTTTTATCTGCTTGTTACTATCCAATACTTTTTGAAGCCATTTGTTCCTTGAATTATTTTTCAAAAATTTTCTTCTGTCGCGCTATTTTTTCCAAAAAGTATATATATATATATATATATATATATATATATATATATTCTCCTGCACGATTCTTTCCGCAATGTATAATTTATTTAAAAAATTTGCCTACGGTGCTATTTTTTTACATTGCAGATTTTTTTCATCTTGATCTGTGTTATGCCATCTCAGCTCCCCCCCCCCCCCCACACAAAATCGTACTAGACTGGACTGACGGCCTGCCGCTTGCAACTCGCGTTTGAATAAGAAAACTGCGGAATCAATTACTGAAAACTCCCCGAATTATTCGGGGAATCACTGGTGATATTCCGGTTTTAACGTACACAATATGGTACGTTATAACTAGGGTTGCCAACCGTTCTATATTATATAGTATTGTACTATATTTTGGATCTGCATACTATATATTATTGAAGAAATATATAGTACGCAAAAATACTATATTTTACTTGGATCTTGATTTGGTCTATATTTTGCAAGACCGCGACTAAAATCAGACAAATCTCTTAATTTTCTTTTAATCATATGCCCATAACTAAATGCGCCTTTTGACACAGAGAATATTGGATAAATTGGTGAATCCCCTATAATGGTGACATTAGGGACTTATTGGAATAAAGCCATGTAATGACACTATTATTGCAGTATTTTGACAGATTTACATACAGGCAGGCTGACAGTTGATCTTTCAAAATTGACATACCAAAGTCGAATTTAAAACTAAGTCATTTATTTATCTTTAATTAAAGTCGATATTTTGGTTTGTATAGTAAACAAAATCCTTTGTTTTCTTATGTGTTGCATTAAACTGTCAAAATACGGCCTGACATTATTGTTACATGACTTTATTCCAGTAAGTCTCTATTGTCATTGCTTTGCGAATTTATATGTAAAGTGTGTAAAAAACTTTTTTTTTCATAAAATACTAGGTATATTTTTTTTTGGTTTATATTCAAAAATACTATATTTATCTTTAAAAAAGTTGGCAACCCTAGTTATAACCGAAGTAGAAGGTATAAAAGGTGCGTAATATCCGGTGAAAAAAGTAGAGTCTTTTGGCCATTAAACTTAGTATAGAACAATTTTTATTTTCGATACTATTGAAGAATTTGAGGAAGTAGATTGGCAAGACGATGTTATTGAGTGTGATGCTGATGACAGCGATGAACATATGCCTCTTGCTCGACTAGTGAGTAGTGTGTCAAGAATGAGATTTTTGTTGTACAAATTTTACCTTATTTCTGTATATTTGTTTGAAGAATAACTCCTGATTTGTGTTCATGTATAAATAAGCCTTCTGCATTTTCGGTGTTTTGTTATTATTTTATAAATAAATTTTTTTCTTATTTTTTTATTATTTCATATATTTCCATATACAGTGAAACCTCTCCTTGCGGACACCTCTAATAAGCGGACACTCCCTTTAAGCGGACAAATTTATTGGAACCCAGCTTTTCCCTATTTCATTACCTGTAAAATTCACTCCTATAACCGGACACTCTAATAACAGGACGCGGACAATTTTTTTTGGTTAAAAAATTCAGAAACCTCCCTTAACCGGACGCGAATCTCTGACAACTGGACGGAGCGCTGCACCTCATGGACATAAATATTATGTAGTATGTTGGCAACAACGCACTCTGCAGCCAGAGAATTACCTCTTTCCGTTTTAACACGGAGACTCAATACTTCTCTCGTATTTACAAGATATTTTATTCGGCGGGACTGTGTGTTTGATTTTTATTGCGCAGTTGAATAATAGTAATAGATCTCTGTGAAGTGGCGCCTAGTAAAAAACTTCTTAGTTTACGTGAAAAAATGAAAGTTGTTAACGTTTCGGAGAAGGAACATCTATCAGCACGAAAGATCGCTGAGAAATTTAATATCAAAAAAAGTCAATCAGCGGAAATTGTTAATAAATATATATTAAAATAAGTTCCCTCTCATAAGCGGACACCTGCAATAACCGGACAAAATCGACGGAACCGTGAGTGTCCGCTTATTCCTATAATTTTTTCACTGTATTTCCAATGTTTCAGGAAATATTTCTGGAAATATTTCCGAAAATATATTTCTGGAAATTTAACCACACTAGTTATAACCCAGGTACGTTGTAACCGGAGTACACTGTATATAGTTTGTTTTTTTTTTTTTGGGAAAATCAACCGTAAGTTATTTTTTTTGCAAAATAAATGTCATTATTCCTTCCATGTTTCGTCACTTATCAAGATCATACACATTGTCAGTGACGGTGATAAGAACGCAACCATATACTTTATGGATAGACCCGTAGTTAATTTTTTTTTATTTAAAAATTTGGTATCTATAGGCCCAGGTAGGCTGATATAGGGAAGGTGTTTTATATGGCACAACAACTTGGTAGGAATTTTTTGTTATGCTGATATTTTAGCAATTAACTATTGCCCAGTCATGTTTGCTGTCCCAGTGCCGAACTCCATATGTTCCTTGGGGTATCTTATATCCAATTACAATATAAGGGCAAAAACCTTATTTTTTCCTTTGTTTTATTAGAATTTTTTATGTTTCACAGGTCCATCTCACCTTTTTTTATTGTTGCTTAGCGCAGAAAAACAAAATGAGTAACGAGGTTACGTAGCTACTTCAAGAAATAAAAAAGGACTTGAACAATATCGAATAAAATTAAAAAATTTGGATGTAAAATATAGACGTGGGATGAGAGACAAAACGGCCTGATTAACTTTGAAAGGGTGTCATATTGACCAAGCAACACATATTAGGTGTCCATTCGATCTTGGACCCCCGTGAAGTTAAGCTTTCGAGAGCTACCTACGGAAAAATATGAGAGAAACAAAAACTTCTATTTACGGGTACAGTCATTGGCGTAGCTAGCCTTGCTTTTCAGGGGGGGGCCGTGGCCCCGGTCTATCTTGAACAAAAAGATAGGTTTTAAAGAGTCGTGCAAAGTGTGCAATGAATAAAAAAAAATACGCGCATTAAATGTTCTAATATTTTAACATAAATTTAATAATACATTTACCAACTTATTTATATGTATACACAGGAAGTATGTAATTCAGCAATTCTACAAAGAAAGTTTTCTACGTCGCTGACTGAAAGCGTCTACCACACTGTCTAAGTCGACCTCAACATCTTTTTCTATGAATAACAATGGCAAACCTGAGTGTCTCTCTTGAATCATAGTTGTTCTAAGCCAATTAAAAATTCTCCTCATGGCAGAGAAAGACCTCTCGCAAGTTGCACTTGAAATTGGAAGAATACTCGCAACTTTAAAAATTTGGTAGAGGTTTGGATAGGTGTTTTCTGCTATATGTTGTTTGATAGAATCATGACCAACAGTTTGATTTAACCGAAAAATACAATTCTTTAAAACGGTCATTTCTGCTCTTAGAGCAGAAGTATTAATATTAAAAATTTCCCGGTATTGCTCGACGAATTTATTCCATTTAACGATGTGGGAAAACTTAATATGAAAATGGTTATGAAATTGTCACCAAAATCGGAAAATTTCCATAATACACTAAACGCTAACCTCAAAAATACTAAAAAGATTATTATATTTATTTTAGAAAAACAGTTTAAAAAGGTCTTTTATAACCTTACGACATCTACAACCCGATTTCGGAAACAGAGGGGCTAAGGTCGCTGTATTTATTAAATGCGAAATTTAACTTACACTTCTATAATATTTTACAAGATGTGGCCAATATGTATGAAATATTCAATATGCATAATTATGTTTAAATTTAAAAAATATTTTAGTTTTAGTTTAGTTTAGTAAAAGTTACCGATAATTTAAAGAGAAAAAGCCTAATTCCGCAAGACAAGGGCTTTTTCCTGAAATGTAAACATTATCTGAATGATTTTAAATTTTAATGCACCTATTTTATTTGAATATTTCCCGAATAATAATAGAAAAGTATGTATTTTCAGCGTCATGTTCTTTTACTAGTAGTCGGTAGGGGAGGCCTAAAATATCTTAGAGGGGGCCTGAGGGACTTCAGGGGGGGCCAGGCCCCCCCTGGCCCCCCCTAGCTACGCCAATGGGTACAGTAGACTCGCGCTAGTGTGAACACGAAAAAAATCTGCACGTTCATACCGTGGAGACTGTTCACACTACGGAAGGTTTTCCGCTCTTATACGATCGAGACTCGTTACTCTTTATACTACTATAACGCATTGATCCTCACTGTTCACACTACTGGCAGGTTCACACAAGCGTGTGTTCACACCAGAGCGCGAGTCTACTGTACTAAAATTTACGTTTGTTCCCATCACATGTCATTTCGGAAAGGAGGTCCTTTGCACGGGTGGTGGTCCCGCACGTGCCGCTTTTGAAACGAGAGGTTTACGATGATAGCGATAGGGTCCGTTCGTCTTCTACTTTCATCATCAGCCATATTGTTTTCGGGACACACTTAAGAGCTTTTTACGAAACGAGTATTATGATGCTCTTTACGTACTAGAGACAAAGGTGCTTGAAACTCTATCCTGGCAGCGACCTGGGTGTCATCATCTTTGGTGATGCAGTGTATCGAAGAGATTTAAATTGTAGATAAAATTGGTTTAAAACTGCGGCGGCGTTCACCGGGGATGCCAAGATTCTATACTTTATTGTCAACAATAAACTGCGAACCTGGATTCACATGCATCAAACCAATGATATTAGGGAATAAAATCAACCTTAAATTTAATTGGTCAATACAGTGAAGTTGAGTGGGTTGGAATCAGTGGTGGATGTAATAATTTAAAAAACAACCTCTAGTTTTTACCTTCCTAGCCCGCACAGCAATGGCTAGAGAAGGTTTTGTTTTCGACGAAAAATTTTATTTGAGATAACGCCGAAAATGTTTTATTTGGATGTATTTTGACCTATCCTAGCAATATCGTCGTGATGTCTGTCTGTATGTGCCTGTGTATATTATTTCTGTCCGTAACACGATAGCTCCTAAACCGCTGAACCGATTTTCATAAAATTTTCAGGTAAAATAGTAGTGTCGACTCTTACGAGCGAATTAGATTTTGGTCAAAATCCATAAATGCTAATGACAGTTTTTTGACAATTAAAAACTTTAAAAAATGCAAACTTTTTAACGGAGTATCGTATCAATACACTGTTTTCGGAATATAGTAGACTATATTTTGCTTAATAATTCGTAGGAGCTTTAGTTTCTGAGATATTTACAAAAACAGTTTTTAAGGTAATATATTATCATGGCTTCACTTGAAGTGTGACAATAGGCTAGCGAGGAAGGTGTCAGAGCCGTCACGGATCCATTTATTTTTTTTTGAATTCTGCCTTGACATTTTTTAATATAACAAATTTTTTATTTGAATTTTTTTTTTAAACTTTATTTAAACTTTTTTTTTTCCAAAAGCATTTTTAAAAGTGACGATAAGCAATTTATTACTGAGATGGGATGCAATATTTTATGCACAACACTGATTTTAATAGCAACATATTTTAAAATAATAATTTAAAGAAAATTTTGATGTCTCATATTTTTACAATAGGCAAATCATCAGCTGACGAGCATTCTAATAAAAAGTCCTGTCCTGGATTTTTTTAAAATGCTTTTAAATTGTTTTAACTATCAAATTAGTTTGTAATTTTGTTTTTGTTTCAGGTACATATGATACGAAAAACACTCTTTCGATGACCACTAGCAGAATAACTTGTGGAATATGTTATATCAAAACGTAAGGTTCTCTATCCCTATACTACGAAGTTAAATTAAAAAACATTTTTAAGCAAAAAGTAGATCATCTACTTTTTTTTTGTAATTAAAAAAAAATTCACACTATCGTTTTAAATATAATTTTATTTTTAACAAAAGAGAGTAAAACAAGATTTTTCGGAAAGCTTAGTTTTTAAGAAAATTAAATAAAACAAATAAAAAAGTTCAAAAAAATTAATTAGAAAAAAATAACCTCAATATGCGGACGGCCCTGGAGTGTCAACAATAGCTTTATCACAACTTTGTAATACGGCATTTAAAAAAACATTTTATTTTGTCTAAAAAACATTTTTAGCTCACACATATACTATACTATAGTAGTGTGAGCTATAGTGATCCTAACTTTTTCGAGAAAAAAAAAGTTGCTCCGATTTCAAAATTTTTTATATATCTTTGCGTTTCAGATGATTTTGAAACTTTTTTGTTGTGGTGTCTGTCTGTGTGTCTGTCTGTCTGTCTGTCTGTCTGTCTGTCTGTCTGTATGTCTGTCTGTCTGTA
Organism: Aspidapion aeneum; assembly: GCA_963576565.1. Classification (NCBI taxonomy): domain Eukaryota; kingdom Metazoa; phylum Arthropoda; class Insecta; order Coleoptera; family Brentidae; genus Aspidapion; species Aspidapion aeneum. Next base: position 15,000,400 of record OY755043.1, read on the forward strand.
ACGACCAACGCGCATAACTCAAAAACTGCTTGCCCGATTTCAATAATATTTGGTACCTAAAATGAACAAAATCCAATGAACACAAGCCAAATAAAAGGGTGGGGGTAGACTTCAAAAATTAGAGTTTATGTGAAAATATGGCGTGTGTGATATCAAACGAAAGGTAATTGAGTCTGGAGTTAAGCAAAATAGATTTTAGTTTAAAAAAAGGGTGGGGGTAGATTTAAAAAATTAGAGTTTACGTAAAAATATGGCGTGTGTGATATCAAACAAAAGGTAATTGAGTCCGGAGTTAAACAAAATACATTTTAGTTTTTTTTTAAGGGTAGGGGTATATTTTAAAAACTTGAGTTTAAGTCAAAACATGGCTTGTGTCGTATCAAACGAAAGGTAATTTAGTCTGGAGTTGAATAAAATATATTTCAGTTTTTAGTTATATTAGCTCACACGTACACTATATTAGGGGCCCATATATTGGCAGAGTATTTTTTTCGTGATCCTAAACAATAACTCCAATCTATGGATGCCAATTAAGTGCTAACCGTGGACCTGGCTTACTTAGGTGATGCATCGTTTAAAAGATAATTTAATTTTCTACAATAAAGTTGATTACACACTTTCTTTAAAATGTTTACTTTTGAGAAAATGACCTAAAACTAAATAATTCCGGTTTATTTTGCATTTACTATGCAAATACAGTCGAACCTCTATAACTCGAACTTAAAGAGACAACCAAAACAGTTCGAGTTATAGAAATTCAAGTTAAAAAGGTTAAAATACATATAAAAAGTGCAGGGACCACTTAAAAGGTTCGAGTTATAGAGAGGTTCGAGTTATAGAGAGGTTCGAGTTATAGAGGTTCGAGTTAGAGAGGTTCGACTGCTTAAACTTCGGGATTCGTATCTCAGCAAGGGTATTGCCCAAAGAACCCAATCATATCTCGTTTTGTAGGCTATTAGTTGGTCTTTATTTTATGTGATTAGAGATTTTCTCAAAAATAAGCAGTTTCGAAGTTAGAGGCTACCAAAAAAAAATTGGTCAAAATCCTAAATGGCGGCAAAATGTTTAGCGTCTCCAAAACCATTCGTCTGACAAAAATTTTGATAGTTTTTGTAGGAAACTTTATTGTCTTCAACTTTTGTTTAAACCTTGTTTTTCTAATACGTACTGTAACCAAGTAATAAAAAAAACCTTTTTGTGCACACTAAATCCAAGATGGCGGGGGGAGCCGACCCCCCCAGGTCGAAATCGCGACTACACCTTTTGCAAGCTAAAATTCTATAATGATTGGAGTTCGTCGAAATGTGTGGACGCGACTTAAGAATACTCCTTGAAACTCTTGCCCTAACTTAAAAAAACACCCTGTATAATGTCCCTAATATCCGTGATGATCGACGTAATCAATAAAATATTATTTGGACACGCGACAATCGTTTTTTTTTGTAATTTCTTTTTGCGGTTTTTTTTTCGTGCTAGCTGGCCAATGGTTCGTGAAAAATCACTTTTTGCGGTAAGGCACCGAAAGGTGGTGTCAACCATGTGTGAAGATGATCGTTTGCATTGACACCTGCCTCGGATTCGGTCTACTGATCGTTCGTGGTTATAATGGTTGTTGATTTTAATGCAATAGATTATTTTACATTTCATAAATATAGTTGAATCGGTCATTTCAAAAACAACACATGTCACATTTCTCTAATTTTTCAGGAGAGAGAAAAAACTACCTGGAAACCTGGACTAGTGTTATTTTTGCACAGACTTAAAAATTCGGTTATTGTATATATCAATAGATTAAGTGCGGATTGTTGTCGTTTTTACTTAGATCGTGCATTTACCTTAGAGGAAGTCGATTCCACTGAAAAACTCAGTTTCTGAAAAAAGTGGACTCATATCGTTTTTGAAATGACCGATTCAGTTATATTTGAGACATTTTGGTGGATCGGTTGCTACTTAATGTAACATATTTGAGTAATCCCTCAATTTTTTTAGAAAAAATGTAGATTACAAATATGTTAAAAAAAATTAAATAAAAAAAACATTCAACTGCTAAATTTACTTGTAAGTACTGGTCGCAGTTGAGTACAAAATTGATAGGTATACCTATAATGTACGACATGCTTCAACTTTTAGTTTTGAGGCCCAAAGCGCACTTACGAAATTATACAATTTTGTATATTCATAAATCAGGTTATTGGGTAATTTTGTACCCAACTGCGACTAGTAGTTAGAAGTGAATTTAGGGGTTCGGTGTTTTTTTTATTTAAAAATTTTTTATTTCCAACTTTTAGGTTTAATTGTTCTTCAGCCTTTTTAAAAAAACTATGCATTTACCATTCATTTAGCGTTACCCAAAAAATACGTATAGATTTTCAACAGGCGCCAACAGTGTTGAATTCCATTGAATGAAGGTGGGGGAGGAGAGAGAGGGAGGAGGGAATTAGTAAAATGGTGTTGAAAAAAATCTTAAAGTGTGTGCAGAAAGAATTTTTGAAATCGCTCTATATTTGTGAAATTTATAGCTACAACTATTACTAACAAGGATGGTGTGGTGAAGAGAGGGAGAGGGAGGGGGATATTTGTAAAATTTTGTTGAAAAAAAGTTAAAGCGTGTGCAGAAAGAATTTTTGAAAAATATTTGATAAAATTATGCGAATATAGTTTTTTAAGAGGGTCGGAGGGAATGAGAGCATGGGTAGGAGCAAGACTACAAAATAATTATTAGAGGACATTTGCAATAGGTTATCAAAGGCATTTCATTAAAATCGCCTGAAATTTACGTAATTTGTATGCCCTAAGCCGACATCATGTGACAAAATGGCGTCTGATGACCGCCATATTGACTCTTGTTTAAAAAAATATAGCCTATAGCACCTTTGGGATCAGTAACAATTCAACGACACCTTTTTCGTCCAAATGGGTTCAGCCGTTTAGCCTCTAGCGCGACACAAACATACATATTTACAACGAGTCGTTAAATACCGAGATGAATTCCATCAAAGAAGCATGCGGCAAAATTAACGTCAAAATGTCTAATTTAAATTATTGGCGCGAATACCGGGATTGGCGCGAGATCGAAGAGCTTAACGTATAATAAAAAATTCAAGGTATAAAATAATAGCAAAAGTGAAATTTCATACCCGTGAATTTAAAAATCAAACAAGTTTCATGGCTAATCGGGCAAAAAGGAGTTTTTTGTTTCCCTTATATTTTTCCGTGGGTAGCTTGAAAGCTTAACCTGCCCGATTAGCCATGAAACTTGTTTGATTTTTAAATTCACGGGTATGAAATTTCACTTTTGCTAGTATTATTTGGCTTAAAAATTCCGTTGATTGACGCTCACTGTCTTGATGACGGGTAAAAATGCAAAATGCGTTGATCCGGCCTGAAAAGACAAAGAGCTGTCGTAGGTCACGGACTATAGTTGTTTTCTTTTATTTGCATTCGATCTTTTCATTGATCGATATTGTATAGCAGTGTTCCCTGCTTTTGGTTTTTTGTTTCTCTCGTATCTCGGTAGATGGCGCCTCTTGCTATAGTTCGCTCACTAATTACATTTAATTAGAGACAAAACCGTCTGATTAGCTTCGCAAGATTTGTCACTCGACCAGCAGTGTTCTGAGGAGTCCCATAAGGACGAAACGGTTAACTGTCAACACTTATTAGGTGTCCATTAGATCTTGGACCCCCGTGAGGTTAAGCTTTCAAGCTACCCACGGAAAAATATAAGGGAAACAAAAAACTCCTTTTTGCCCGATTAGCCATGAAACTTGTTTGATTTTTAAATTCACGGGTATGAAATTTCACTTTTGCTAGTATTATTTGGCTTAAAAATTCCGTTGATTGACGCTCACTGTCTTGATGACGGGTAAAAATGCAAAATGCGTTGATCCGGCCTGAAAAGACAAAGAGCTGTCGTAGGTCACGGACTATAGTTGTTTTCTTTTATTTGCATTCGATCTTTTCATTGATCGATATTGTATAGCAGTGTTCCCTGCTTTTGGTTTTTTGTTTCTCTCGTATCTCGGTAGATGGCGCCTCTTGCTATAGTTCGCTCACTAATTACATTTAATTAGAGACAAAACCGTCTGATTAGCTTCGCAAGATTTGTCACTCGACCAGCAGTGTTCTGAGGAGTCCCATAAGGACGAAACGGTTAACTGTCAACACTTATTAGGTGTCCATTAGATCTTGGACCCCCGTGAGGTTAAGCTTTGAAGCTACCCACGGAAAAATATAAGGGAAACAAAAAACTCCTTTTTGCCCGATTAGCCATGAAACTTGTTTGATTTTTAAATTCACGGGTATGAAATTTCACTTTTGCTAGTATTATTTGGCTTAAAAATTCCGTTGATTGACGCTCACTGTCTTGATGACGGGTAAAAATGCAAAATGCGTTGATCCTGCCTGAAAAGACAAAGAGCTGTCGTAGGTCACGGACTATAGTTGTTTTCTTTTATTTGCATTCGATCTTTTCATTGATCGATATTGTATAGCAGTGTTCCCTGCTTTTGGTTTTTTGTTTCTCTCGTATCTCGGTAGATGGCGCCTCTTGCTATAGTTCGCTCACTAATTACATTTAATTAGAGACAAAACCGTCTGATTAGCTTCGCAAGATTTGTCACTCGACCAGCAGTGTTCTGAGGAGTCCCATAAGGACGAAACGGTTAACTGTCAACACTTATTAGGTGTCCATTAGATCTTGGAGCCCCGTGAGGTTAGCTTTCAAGCTACCCACGGAAAAATATAAGGGAAACAAAAAACTCCTTTTTGCCCGATTAGCCATGAAACTTGTTTGATGTATAAAATAATGGTCAATTCTAATTTTTAGGTATGATTTTATGTAGGTACCGGGTGGTTTTTTATAACCGGAGCACTCAGCAACTTTATCATTGAAAATAAAGGGCTATAATAAATTGTAGATTTTTTTTGGTTAATTATGATGATGATGAACTTTAAAAGCCAACATAATTTTTTTCTATCCGTCACCATGTACAGGGTGTCCCAAATTCGATGTTTTTGGGGAGTTTCGGGTATTTCTAGAGGGGCTAAAAAACCTGATCAACCTTTGCGACACTCAAATTTCAAAAGAAGCTTAAAGGTGAAAATCGCATTTTCATATAGCAAGCCGTTTTTAAACTACGGGGTGTTTTTAAAAAGTCTGCATTTTGAGAAGGGGTCTATAACTTGTTTATTTATTAATATTTTTTTTTCTGTGAAAACATTCTTTAGACACTTTTTTAAGAGGAATTCAACTGTTAAATTAAATTTTATTTGTCACGTTTAGTTTTTGAGATATCACATAAAATTAATTTTTCTTTATGGGATTAGTGGGATTTCTTTAAATTTTTGTTTTTTTTTATTTTTACCACATATGGGTGCTTAATGGGTTAAAAATATTTTAATATTATAAAATTATAAAAATAAAAAATAATAAAGAGGTGATTAAAAAATAAAAATAAAGAAAACATTAAAAAAAAATTAAAAATTAAAATATTGAGTGTGATACATCATTTTAAAAGAAATTTTAGAGAGAGTTTTAGAGTTATTCTGTAAGAAAAATAACAACTTTATGCAATATTTTAAAAACCAAAAGAGATAAATAAAAACCGTTTACATCTGTCAATTCTTCAAGAAAAGATCTATAAGAAAGCTATTTACACAAAAGCAAAATGCAGACAAAAACACTCCGTAGCTTAAAAACGGCTTGCTATATCTAAATGTAGATTTCACCTTTAGGCTTCTCTTAAAATTTGAGCGTCGCAAAGGGGGCTCAGTTTTTTCCTTTCTTCCCTAGAAATACCCGACACCACAAAAAAACAACGAATTTGGGACACCCTGTACAGGGTGTGACAATAAAGTCGATTTTTTTAGAGGGAACACCCTGTATATTTTTGCATTTTAAGATTCGTCTTTTCTTTTTGATTTCAAAAATATACAATATCTATGTGCTGCGATTAATATTTTTTGAGGTATATGCAGTATTTCTTCTATATGCATTTCAAGTTTATTTTGTTTTGCCATGGGAGTATTGACAAATTTAAATGCGCTAAATCTTAAAAAAAAATGTTTATCGTACCATAGACATACAGTAGAACCCTGATGACAGTGTTTATTCAAATTAAATTGGGCACTAAATAATTTGTCACACAACTTGCACGTCACCGGCATTTTTACAGCACAAAAACGACGAATTTTCATCAAAAAGAACTGGGAATTATTAAAGTTTTGCTGTATAAAACCATACTGATATATCTCTCAGTTGATTGGTTGGCAGAAGTGACAGATCAACGCTTGCGCACGTTTTGGAATTCATCTCGGTATTTAACGACTCGTTATTTACATACATACAAACATTACCCTTCCTTTCGTCGTGCTGCAGTTGGATAAAAAGAGAGGGCACTATCTATGAGTTGGTAATCTCTGGTAGGGATGGGCTCTCGGAGCAGTACCTGTTCTTTTGGGAACAGGTTTTTACTCGGAACAGGTTTGTCAAGTTGTTCCGTTTTGTCGGAACAGTTTTTTCGAGGGGGCGGCGGTAAATCGGCTTTCGAAGAACAAAAAAAGAAAAGTAAAGACCTAATGACCTTTTTTTTGTTTTTTTGGTCGCAAAATTTTTATGGACACCCTTTGCAGCATTCGACCCCCCGCGCCGTAAGGCACGCGACGCTATTTTGACCAGTCCAGTTCGGAACAGGAGCAGAATTTTCGGAACAGGTTTTTTCTGGAACCGGAACAATTTGTACCTGTTCCTAAAAATACGCTGTTCCGCCCATCCCTAATCTCTGGTAACACAAATCAGTCAAAATAAACCATGCTTTGGGCAACTCTATCCAAATGTTAACTATCTCTAGATGTTGTTTGAAAGACTATAATAATGTGCAAACAGGAAAAGTTAGTTGAGAAGATCGGCGCCAGATAATCGCAATCCTGATTGAAAGATTGTCGTCCTGTTTGTGTGGCCCAGTTTCGTCGTCTAAACTGACACGAGGAAACAACTAAAGCATCGACTAAAAAGGCCGAAATAATACATCTATATTAGCGTAATTTTTATTTAATGGGGTCATCAAATTTTTTAAATGTTCAAATTGATAATTATGAAGTTACAGTTAAGGTAACTCTTTCCTTTTGAGAGGCCTTAAAACGTTATTTTTAATTGTTCCTTAATCACTTAGCAGCAGTGGTGGCTGGTGACGTTATAAATTGGGGGGGGGGGGGCAGAAATTTATATTGCATGGAAAAGGAGATAAAAAACTTACCTAAACAATTTTATTTTAGCATTTTACAAACAAACATCTACTTTAATTTTTAGTTTATTTGTTTATAGATAAAGTATATTCGCCCTTCTTTCATGCGCAAAGTGCCTGGATTAGCACCAGTTTCAGACGCATCATGGCCCCGTAGAGCAACCTCAAAAATCCGACAGAATTAAACAGTCTAATAACCTACTAAGTATATGTCTATTTTTTGCCACATTTTCATTATGTTCGGTAATGTTTTGCCTATAGGTACTATTCAATTGGCACCTAATATCAGCCTTGCCTAGCATGGGAAATTCTATGTGGTTATTTAAATAAGTAGTACTTAATTTGTGTCTTTAACTTTTCATTAAATTGCTTGATATCACATTCCCTTTTCCACCCACGCTGGATCACTTCGTGGATTGTTCATAATAGGACAAATAAAGCAAAAAAACGCATTTCGTTTTTTACAACAGCACAACCAGTTTTCAGCATCGTATAATTTTTTATTACTTGCTTTAAAGTTTCGGTTAAATTTTAGGATTTTTAGGTCCGGTCTATGTGGCCCTAAAGATTTTATTTATTTATTTAAGTTTATATGTCAACGTATTTAAATTTGCATTTCATTTATATCCATTTTGAAAACAAACAATGGGCACGCGTCCGGCAAGGCTTTTAACTACTGACCTAGCAGTCTCCACTGCTTAGCAGTGGTGCCCTAAGTAAGATTCAGTAACCCATAAATTCGATTTTTTTTCAAAAAAGTCGGGTATGCGCACTCGCAAGGAGATCCCTATCACGCTCGAGAAGCGGCAAGTGCGCGGAAATGTTGGTGTGTGTTGGTTTTGAAACGGTTCAGGTTGTAACCTGCAGGGAAAACTGTCGCAGGGAGTTTATTCCACAGCGATGCTGTTCTCCAGAGATATGAATTCTGATATAATGAGGTTCTTGGTGCCTCTATTTTGACAATAAATTGATGGTTACCGTCTGTTTGACGTGTTCGCCTAGTAGGTGCTACTCCCGGGGGGATCATACGTGCCAACTCTTCAGAGCATTTTCCGTGATAATACCTGTAGAAGAGAGATAGATCGCCCACAGTTCTTCGATGTTCGAGACTATCCAAGCTACGGGTAAGTGCGGGGTCATTGATCAGCTTGATAGCTCGTTTTTGCACGGTGTTCAAAAGCATTAAGGTATGTTTGGGTGCCGCACTCCATATATGTGAGCAGTACTCCATAGTTGGTCGAATCTGGGCTTTGTAGAGTGTCAGCAGTTGGCTTGGTGTATACAGATGTCTTGTACGAAAGAGCACCCCAAGCTTTTGGGACGCCCTTTTAGCTATATCTGCCACGTGACTGTGCCAAGACATGTTGGTCTCTGCAGTGACTCCCAAGATGTTCAACTGGCTCTGCAATGCGCCAGCACTTCCAGATAGCATGATGTTTGGCTCACCGGTGCTGGTCTTTTTTGAAAACAGGGCTGCTTGGGTTTTCTGCGCGTTGAACTGTACAAGGTTTTTGTTGCCCCAGTCCTCTATTATCTCCAAGTCGTTATTTATCTGTGATATTTCAGCTAGTCTAAGGTAATGAAATTCACGTGCGGAGAGACATGTGGGTGGTATGACTGAGGAGACTACATTGCCATCATCTGCAAAGCAATAAAGTGGATTTACTGTTTTATCTATGAGGTCATTTATGTAAATCAGAAAAAGTGTTGGCGAAAGGATTGCTCCCTGTGGCACACCAGCATTTATTTGATAAAAGTTGGAGTTCCGGCCATCCAGTGCAACATAAATGGATCTATCCTTAAGGTAACTTTCAAACCAAGTGCAAAGTCTCGGCGACAATCCCGTTGCTTTGAGCTTGTTGAGCAGATTTTCATGCCAGACTTTATCGAATGCTTTAGATATGTCTAAGGCAATTGTTCTTGTTTCACCTCGCAACTCAATCGCTTTTTGCCATAAGTGAGTGACGTATGTAAGTAAATCGCCAGTTGACCTATATTTTCGAAATCCGTATTGCTTGTCGTTGATAATTTTGTACTTTTCCAAGTACTTGGTTAGGTGATTGTTCACAACTCTTTCCATTACTTTTGATATCACCGGAAGTAGAGCAATTGGTCTATAGTTTAACGGATCTGTCTTTTTTCCTTTCTTTGGAATGGGTTGTACTGCGGCAGACTTCCATGATGATGGATATACTCCTTGCCTATAAGATAAATTGAATAATTTTGCGAAAGTTGGGGTGAGTTCGCTAGCACAATTTTTGAGTACTATCGCGGGAATGCCATCTGGACCCATTGCTTTGTTTGTATCCAACTTTTTAAGGGATTTTCGTATTTCTCTGTGACAAAAGGGTACCTCTGGCATACTGTGGGAAACCCTTTCAATGAACGGTGGAGTTTTTCCATTTGGCACTGTTAGGTTTGAGTTGGAGGAAAAGATTTTGGCCAGCATATTGGCTTTTTCCTCTGATGTTGTGGCTAAGTGAGTATTTTTATCTGTAAGTGGTGGTATGGATGACTTGGTGAAGTTTGATCCAATGGCTTTTGCAAGAGACCAAAAGGACCTAGAACTACTTGGACAATTCAACAACCTGTTTTTTATTATTTGATTGTATGTTTCTTTGGCGGCGTCAATAGTAATTTTGCAACTATTTCTGGCTTCTATAAATTCTGTGTGGTTTTGAGCGGTTTGTTGTCGTTTCCAAAGGTTATATGCTCTGTGTTTTTTCTGTACAGCCGTTTCACACTGGCTGTTGAACCAAGGTTTTGCATTAGCTCTGCGTTTTATATATATATATATATATATATATATATATGTGGGATATATGCATCCATTCCAGATAAGATTACTTTTGTTATTTCATTACAGCAAATAGTGGGATCAGCTATTTTAAAGCAAACCTCTTGCCATGGAAAATCTAGGTAAAACTGTTTAAGGTCATTCCATTTTGCCGATTTATAGTGCCACATTTTACGAGGAAGTGATTGTTGTCTTGGCGGTATGAACATTTCGCACTTTGTTCTTATAAGTTTATGATCGGATGAACCAAGTGAGGGATCTACTTGAATAGTGTACAAGTCAGGATTTGTAGTTAGGAACAAGTCTAAAAGCTTAAATAAGCTATGAAAAGTTTGACTTCTAATGTACCTTTCTCAGTTCGAAACTAAGTTAAATGAAAATATATGAAAAGTTTACGCTATAAAAAACCCTCTTCTCCTTTATATACACAAAAATTTTCAAAAGTTAGCATATTACATGTTTTTTTAATCCTCTTTTTATTGCATTTTTGAAATCAGATTAAAATATCCTTTAAAATTACGTACCACACTCAATAGTATATTTTTATTGTTTTTTTATATTTTTATTTTTTAATTACCTGTTTATTTTTCGTCGTTATTTTAATTTGATCTTTTGAAAATATTTTACACCGAGATAAAAAGAACTAAAGAAATTCGTCATCCTATAAAGAAATAACAATGTTTTTGTGATATCTCAAAAACTAAAAGTTTCAGATAAAATTTAAGTTAACAGTTGGAACCTTTATGAAAAAGCAACTCTAAAAAAGTATTATACTCGTACACCAAATGAAAATGTTCATAAATAAAAACGGTATAGGCACCTTCCCAAAATGCAGAATTTTTATATATGCTCTACATACATATGATAGCAACTAATTGAAGAAATACAGGGTGTCTCTAAAAGGTCTGAACAAAATCTTAGCACATATTCCTGAGGTCAAAATAAGTCGATTTAAAGCAACTTACCTTAGTCCGAAATTGGTCCGTTTCAGAGATACAGGGTTGGTGAATTTAAAAATTAAAAATCGATTTTATTAAAATTTATGAACATTTCTCTACGCATTACTTTAAAAATTGGTACTCGGGGGTTTTTTGGGATGCGAAACCTAAATATGGATACCTTTTCACTGTGACCGTTAGAGGGCGCTTTACAATGCTCTTTTTATAGTTTAAAATGACTATAACTTTTTTCTCAGTGTACGTTTTAACTTGTTTTGTTAAGAAAATATTTTCCTGAATCTTTTTAAGCCAAAAAGGTACTCTTGTTAACATGCGCTAAAGTAAGTCGTTTTCGAGATATTTCCGTTTTTAGTGTTCGATGCCGCAACGGAATACTGAAATTATTTTGAATGACTAGAGTGTTTTACACTGGCAAAATGTCATAGCAACGGCCAGTTTTCTACTGACTATTTTTCTCAAAGCTTTATTCAAGTATGTTGCTTTTCGGCAATTTCGCTCATGAAATTTTTGATAAAATCACTCGTCTCACGGCTAGGGATTTTGTCAAAAATCTTATTCGCGAAATTGCCGAAAAGCAACAAACTTCGAAAATTTTGCAGGCAAAATTTTTTAAAGTAATTTAAATTTTAATTTTTAAATTCACCACCCTGTATTTCTGAAACGGAGCAATTTTGGACTAAGGTAATTTGCATTAAATCGACTTATTTTGACCTCAGGAATATGTGCTAAGATTTTGTACAGACCTTTTAGAGACACCCTGTACATACTTACATACATACATATCTCAATCGAAAAACATTACCCTTTCTTTCGCCGTGCTGCATGCAGTTGGGTAAAAACAAAACAGAGCAATTGTAATTGAGAAAGTTTGTTAGGGTTTACGATAATTTTGTTTTCATTGTTACACTCTGTATACAAGCTAGACCCTATACTACTACTAATATTTATCAAAATAGATTGTGTAGATTTAGTTTACATCCCAATGTTTATTATAGCCCAAAAATTAACCATAAATTTCCAGAAAATTAGTGAAGGATCATAAACAAACCACAATGATGTGATAAACCTACAACGACGCGACGGTGGCGACAGCTGGCGGGCGAGCCGTACCGTGGCCGTACCCTCGGTGATGCCTTGCGCAGCAAATACACCTGCCCAAATAGGGAGGCTTTGAAGAAACGCCACGTGGTTTCGGCTCTATCACTGCTAAAACAGCAATTCATTTTTATCAATTTATTACATATAGAAAATATAAAATAAAAAATAATAAAAATGTTACTTCAATTTGATTTAAGATAACAGGAGGGCTAACACAAACAAATGCAGTTTATTTCATGTAAAATATAAAGTTTTGATAAAGTAAGTCACCGCACTTTTTTGGATGAACTAACTGGAATGGCTCAATGCTATCGAAAGCTTTGAGCACTGGGCAGTAAAAGCACCACCAATATATATAGCGAAGCAACAACATCAATCAAAATCCACGAAGGAACCAAGCCAATCCGCATAAGAAGAGGTGTCAGCAGGGTGAGACAATATCAAATTATTTAACTAGGACCTAGAAGATGAGGATATCACGAGCAGAATGAACCAAGAGAAAATAGTAGAGGAATATGTATACCTGGGACAAATTATTAAACTAAATAAATTGTTAAAAAATTTTTTTTAAGTCACAAGCTTTTATAAAATGCACTAAAAATTAAAAAATTATTTTCTAACATTCTAATATTATCATAATAATAAAAGCGATGGCCGACTAATTCAAATGTTGACAATGTTAGCACGATAAGATATCCGTATCAATTAAGTATCACTATTTGCAAGAATCAATCTAGCAGAAAAATGCAGAGGTACCAAACCCACCTAACTCGACCCAAGATACCCCAGCATTTCTCTGACATAGGTATGGCAATGGCATAACATTGCGGCACATCAAACATATCTTTGATGACCTGCTATGTTGAATATTCTTTAAGTGTTTAGGTCACAAATTTAGATTAATTTATGCTTTGATTTGCGGCCATCGCTTTTATTATTATGATAATATTAGAATGTTAGAAAATTATTTTTTAATTTTTAGTGCATTTTATAAAAGCTTGTGACTTAAAAAAAATTTTTACCAATTTATTTTCTACTTTTTAGTCTCAGCTATCTACTCTATTAAATGAAAATATTTGTTCAATAACAGAACAGAAGAGTTTATTCTAGATTATAATGAAATTGCTGATCGTGAGTTGTTTGGAAACTCATTTTTCTATTGGGGGAAGAAGAGAGTGGGGGTAGAGGTAGAAATATATTTTTTGTTTGGGCTGTATTGCCATCGGACCTTTATGCATATACCAAATTTTATAAAAGTCATTTGAAGTGAAGTGTGTCAAAAACGCATTTTTTATGGAAGGAGGTGGGTAGGGTGGGAGGACATTTTTTCATTATTGTTATATTGTCATCGGACCACTATATGTATACCAAATTTCATCCAAATCGGATTATGGGAAGGGTGTCAAAAACGCATTTTCTATGGAAGGGGATGGGGGTAGGGGCGGGAGGATATTTTTTTTTAATGTTGTATTGTCATCGGACCACTATGTGAATACCAAATTTCATCCAAATCGGATAATGGGAAGTGTGTCAAAAACACATTTTTCTATAGAAGGGGTGGGGGTAGTGGTGTTTTGGATATTTTTTTCTTAATATTGTATTGTCATCGGATCACTATATGTATACCAAATTTCATTCAAATCGGATAACGGGAAGTGTGTCAAAAACAAATTTTTCTATGGAAGGGGGTGGGGGTAGGGGTGTTGGATATTTTTTTCTTAATGTTGTATTGTCACGGGACCACTATGTGTGTACCAAATTTCATCCAAATCGGATAATGGGAAGTGTGTCAAAAACGCTTCACAAGATTTGATAGATAGTTAGATACTTAGTTAGATAGTTAGATAGTTAGACAGAACATCTGAAGCTAAATAAAAGCTTGTAATAAAAAGGAAAACAAATCGGCTGAAATCAAGAGACGAGTAAGATTGGCCTGGGCAGCATTCGGTAAATTAAGTAAAATATATTCTCAGTACCTCAAAACGAAAGTATATAACCAATGTATCCTTCCTGTACTTACCTATGAATCCCAGACCTGGACACTTACAAAATCAAACATGGATAAGGTAACAAAAGCCCAAAGATCAATGGAAAGACCAATGTTACATGTAAAGCTAACAGATAGAAAAAGGAATGAATGGATAAGAAATAAAACAAAAGTAAGGGATGTTAGAGGAGAAGTAGCAAAATTAAAATGGAAATTTGCCAGTTATAATATTAGACAGAAAGACGATGGATGGAACAAGTGTATTGTAACCTGAAGACCTTGGGAAAATAAAAGAAGTAGGGGAAGACCCCAAATGAGATGCGCGGACGATTTGAAGAGACATGCAGGAGTTAGATGGATGAACACGGCCACAGACAGAGAAGAATGGAAGATATTGGGGGAGGCTTATCCAAACATGATCGAAGAAGGCTATATAGATAGATAGATAGATAGATAGATAGATAGATAGACAGATAGACAGATAGACAGATAGATAGACAGATAGACAGATAGACAGATAGACAGATAGACAGATAGACAGATAGACAGATAGACAGATAGACAGATAGACAGATAGACAGATAGACAGATAGACAGATAGACAGATAGATAGATAGATACAACTGGAATGAGTGTTTCCTCATACTTAACTAATAACAAGTAAGGGATATCAGTCTGTAGAATTAAAAGGTGGCAGGTCTACTATCTATGTAAGTTCTTTTGGTGTGCTCCAAGGGTCAAATCTCGGAGCTTTCCTTTTTATTATTGCCGTAAAAAATGTGGAATTATTGGAATTTGCCGATGATTTTAAATTGTTTGTTAAAGTTTTCTCATTGGAAGATTGTGAAACACTTCCAAGAGAATTTCAGGACACAGCCCTATATTACCATGAAAATGATTTTAACTTAAATTTGTGTTAATCCTTTTGTTTGTCATTTAGTCGTAACAAAAACTTAATTGAATTTGATTATACAATAAATAATAAAAACCTTAAGCGTTCTGAACTAAAAGACCTGAACCCAACCTTCGATACTAATTTTTCATTTTCATCACATTATTTCCAAAATTGAGAGTGGCCAAAAAATTGCTCGGTTTATTTGTAGAAATACTAAAAGTTTTAACATTGAAGTAAGCAATTCTTATACACATAACTGTCAAAAAGTTATCTCAAAAATTTGGCGTATATCTTTCGCTACTTGGACATGTCGAGAGAAAATCAAATCACGGACTTCTTCAATTAGACGCGTTTGATTTGCCAATACCCAGACTTATTTTCGATTTAATCCGGATTTTTTTGATATTTTAATAGCTAAAATAAAGGTTTCGAAGGTGGGTGGCGAAAAATTCAGGTGAATTGAAATGTTTGAAAGACGATGATGGTCTTCCAATTAGACAAAGATTGCTGTATCGATAATGACGTGATTTATTAGGTATTTTGTCAAAGCAAAGCCGTCTTTGTCGCCAAATATTGACGACAATGTGCCACATAACGTCTGACTCAAAGTTTTGGTCATCTCAGATTTTTTTGTGAAAAGAAGCACTGATGTTTCTTTTGAAGTGAAGTCACATCGTTTACTAACATCTATCCCTGTAGATTAATCAAATTTATCCTCCATTCAAAAAGAAGCACACATTTATCTGAGCTCAATAATTAGACGTTGGTGTATCTATTTTGGTATGTGAATACGTGTTTAAAACTTTAAAAAATTCAAATTTTTGCAAGAGTTTTTTTGGAAAATAGTGATTTAGGCGGTACGGCAAAACAATGTCTCAAAACCAGGCAAAAGAATGGTACAAGTTTTTAACTAAGTGTTGTGATCCAGTAAAAACATTCAGGAAAACGAAGAAATGTTACTGAAGCCATGTTCAATCGTGCAGACATAAAAAAGGGATGAAGATTTGTGATGGGTGTAGGCTAAAGTAGATGAAGACTTTATAAATGCTGAATCCCCTGAAGTTTTAAATTTAAGTTTTTTTTACAAAACTAAACATTTTCTTATTTTGGCTCACACTACTACTATACTATAGTAGTGTGAGCTATGGCGATCCTAATTTTTTCGAGAAAAAAAAAGTTGCTCCGATTTCAAAAATTTTTATATATCTTTGCCTTTCAGATGATTTTGAAACTTTTTTGTCTTGCTGTCTGTCTGTCTGTCTGTCTGTATGTCTGTCTGTCTGTCTGTCTGTCTGTCGTGGTGGTCCCATTAAAAAATGAACGAAATCCACCGAACGCAAGTCACATAAAAGGGTGGGGGTAGATTTCAAAAATGAGAGTTTATGTGAAAATATGGCGTGTGTGATATCAAACGAAAGGTAATTAAGTCTGGAGTTAAACAAAATGAATTTTAAGTTATTTAAAAAAAAAGGTGGGGGTAGATGTCAAAAATTAGAGTTTAAGTGAAAATATGGCGTGTATGATAACAAACAAAAGGTAGATGAGTCCGGAGTTAAACAAAATACATTTTAGTTTAAAAAAAAAGGGTGGGGGTAGATTTTAAAAATTAGCGTTTAAGGCAAAACATGCCTTGTGTGGTATCAAACGAAAGGTAATTGAGTCTGGAGTTGAATAAAATATATTTCAGTTTTTAGTTATATTAGCTCACACGTACACTATAACTACAGTACTTAGTGTGAGCTTAGGTGCCCATAGATTGGCAGAGTATTTTTTTTGTTAGCATAGCAGAAACTTTTAAACATTTTAAATATACATATTTTAGCTCACACTACTACTATACTATAGTAGTGTGAGCTATAGTGATCCTAATTTTTTCGAGAAAAAAAAAAGTTGCTCCGATTTCAAAAATTTTTATATATCTTTGCGTTTCAGATGATTTTAAAACTTTTTTGTTTCGCCGTCTGTCTGTCTGTCTGTCTGTCTGTCTGTCTGTCTGTCTGTCTGTCTGTCTGTCTGTCTGTCTGTCTGTCTGTCTGTCTGTCTGTCTGTCTGTCTGTCTGTCTGTCTGTCTGTCTGTCTGTCTGTCTGTCTGTCTGTCTGTCTGTCTGTCTGTCTGTCTGTCTGTCTGTCTGTCTGTCTGTCTGTCTGTCTGTCTGTCTGTCTGTCTGTCTGTCTGTCTGTCTGTCTGTCTGTCTGTCTGTCTGTCTGTCTGTCTGTCTGTCTGTCTGTCTGTCTGTCTGTCTGTCTGTCTGTCTGTCTGTCTGTCTGTCTGTCTGTCTGTCTGTCTGTCTGGTCTGTCTGTCTGGTCTGTCTGTCTGTCTGTCTGTCTGTCTGTCTGTCTGGTCTGTCTGGTCTGTCTGGTCTGTCTGGTCTGTCTGGTCTGTCTGGTCTGTCTGGTCTGTCTGGTCTGTCTGGTCTGTCTGGTCTGTCTGGTCTGTCTGGTCTGTCTGGTCTGTCTGGTCTGTCTGGTCTGTCTGGTCTGTCTGGTCTGTCTGGTCTGTCTGGTCTGTCTGGTCTGTCTGGTCTGTCTGGTCTGTCTGGTCTGTCTGGTCTGTCTGGTCTGTCTGGTCTGTCTGGTCTGTCTGGTCTGTCTGGTCTGTCTGGTCTGTCTGGTCTGTCTGGTCTGTCTGGTCTGTCTGGTCTGTCTGGTCTGTCTGGTCTGTCTGGTCTGTCTGGTCTGTCTGGTCTGTCTGGTCTGTCTGGTCTGTCTGGTCTGTCTGGTCTGTCTGGTCTGTCTGGTCTGTCTGGTCTGTCTGGTCTGTCTGGTCTGTCTGGTCTGTCTGGTCTGTCTGGTCTGTCTGGTCTGTCTGGTCTGTCTGGTCTGTCTGGTCTGTCTGGTCTGTCTGGTCTGTCTGGTCTGTCTGGTCTGTCTGGTCTGTCTGGTCTGTCTGGTCTGTCTGGTCTGTCTGGTCTGTCTGGTCTGTCTGGTCTGTCTGGTCTGTCTGGTCTGTCTGGTCTGTCTGGTCTGTCTGTCTGTAACGACCAACGCGCATAACTCAAAAACCGCTCGCCCGATTTTAATGAAATTTGGTACCTACGCTGGGTTTTGGGTCGAGATGGTCCCATTTAAAAATGAACAAAATCCACCAAACACAAGCCAAATAAAAGGGTGGGGGTATATTTCAAAAATTAGTTTATGTAAAAATATGGCGTGTGTGATATCAAACGAAAGGTAATTGCGTCTGGAGTTAAATAAAATACATTTTACTTTTAAAAAAAGGGTGGGGGTAAATTAAAAAAATTAGTGTTTATGTGGAAATATGGCGTGTGTGATATCAAACGAAAGGTAATTGAGTCTGGAGTTAAACAAAATACATTTTAGTTTAAAAAGAAGGTGGGGGTAGATTTGAAAAATTAAAGTTTAAGTCAAAACATGGCTTGTGTGGTATCAAACGAACGGTAATCTGTCTGGAGTTCAATAAAATATATTTCAGTTTTTAGTTATATCAGCTCACACGTACACTATAACTATAGTACCTAGTGTGAGCTTAGGTGCCCATAGATTGGCAGAGTATTTTCTATATTATAGTATTGATCATTGATTCTTATGGGTTGTTTGTTCTTAAGCTACCATTTTTTACATGTTTGAATATTGTTTTATTTTTTTTTCATATGGAACCCATTCTTTCTCCATCTTGAAACTTGGAGAGTGTCTTAGTAAATGAGTAAAAATGAAAAAAAAAATTTTTTTAATAAAAATGGTGTTTTTCTAACATTTTTTATATATATTTATTTTTAAAATGTGTCATACTACATACCATTCAAAAGGTCTTTGAAATACATTTTAAACAAGGTATCGCTCATGCATTTCTAATAAGTAGTTTTTTAAATTTGGTAATTTTATAATTTTTAAAAATTAATAACAAAAAAATTACTGGACCAAATATTTTAAAAATTAAGATTTGCTTTCATTTCTGAGATATTTACAAAAAACTGTTTTCAAGGCTGATATATCATGGAGTTCAGTTGGAGAGTTGGAGTGTGCTAGTGGGCAAGGAAGGTATCAGATCCGTCATGGATCCATTTATTTCTTTTTATTATTCTGTTACGCGACAAGTTTTCATTCGTCTTTGTGACAAAACTTTTAAGTCAAACGTTACCGGTGGACGATCGAATTGCTTCCTTTTAAAAATCGGTAGGTGGGCCAAATTGGCCGAATCTAAGTGAAATGTCGCAACACCTTCAAAAGCACACGTACAGATCTGGGTGGTTAGTCTGTTGGTTCTCACCTGGGTCGATAGACAAAAATATCCACGAATAAAGACCCATTTTAAGAAACTTTGTGTAGATCTTCTCCGAAACTTCTCTCTCTTTATTTATTTCCAGCTTTTTTCCAGTATGTTTTAAAACTTTCTCAAAATATCTTTAGACAATTTAAGACTTCCTGACTTTTTTAGAACGTTTTCACATTTTTTTAGTGCATTTCTACTGTTCCACATTCTCAAACTTTTTAAATATTTCCAGGCTTCCAAAACGGTTCTATACTTTTCCAGAAAATCTTGATACTTTTTCAGGAAGTTTTGAGACTTTTTGAGACTTTTCCAAAAAGTTTAGAGTTTTTGATACGTTTTCCAATATTTTTATGCCTTTTCAGAAGATTTCTAGACCTAAACTTTTTTTAATCGTCTGTCAGAATATTTTTAGGTTTTTCATAAAATTTAAAAGGTTTTACATGATGTCTCAATTTCAGAATTATCTCTAATATTTGCAGACATTTCTGGAATGCTTTTTTCAAACATTTAGATATTTTACCAGAACTAGAAAATAAAAAAATCTAAGAATGTTTGTCCTCTGGAAGATGTTAAAATTTTTACATACTTTCTAATAACATACAAAGGTTTTTTGTATGTTTTCCCAGTTTTGTCAGCTTTTCCAAGAGAACTTCTTAAATTTTTCCGAACATTAAAAATTTTTTTATGATTAATTTTGATTATTTTTTAGGTACATTTTCAAACTGCAGAAATTTTTTAAAGTTTTTTAGGTAATTTCCACTCTTACTTTTCCATATACTTTTCCATATTTTTTAAACCACATTTTTCAAATGCGTTTTTCATATTTTTGTATTTTTTGAGGGGAGGGGGCGCGCGGCCATGCTGCCTTAAAGAGCAACTGCTCTGCTTAATCAGGCTAAAACCCACCAGAGGTTGTTATGCCACTTGAAGAAGAAGAATTTTTGGTTGACCTCAAGTTGTGATTTTATACCGATAAAAATACTTCCCTCTTATATGAATAGGAAGTAAAAATAGAAGGTGTATGAAACACCGAACGTGTCCAGTAATCTAGGGAGCGAATTAGCATCACCCACTGCGTCGGGGGTCTTTTTTGCCCCTATATCTATTTACCGATTGATAAATGCGTTTATTACGTTCCTTCATGGCTAGTAGGGCTTTTAATCTGCCAAACTCGCATTCTTTTCGATCTACGGTAAAAGTATTTTCCGTAAAAAACGATCCACATAAAAGAGGATTACGTGAAGATGAAAATAGTACTTTAGATTCAATGACTCATGAATTTGTTATGGGAATTCTTAAGGGTGTTGTAGACAAGTCCAAGTATAATGCCACAAATTCCGGTATTAATGATTCCAGTCTTGTTGTCGGTGACCAAAAATTAGACCAAGAAACTGATTTTAACTATTTGGTTATAATTGATCCCAAGTTCCTTTCTTGGAACTTTTAACAAAACCATCTTTTTGGAAGCTTCATATCCATTGATCCAATTTTAAATATCGATGATTCCAGTTATGATATTGATGTCGAAAAAATAGTAAAAACAAATAAATTAATAACAAATGCTTCTTGAAAATAATAATCTGTTGTTAAAGTTTTTATAGACAACTCTATGGATGTTGATCACTTCTATTTTAATAGCAATATAAAAGAAATGCGTGTAAATACTAAGTGAGAAATTGGTAGATGCATGTAAGTATTTGGTGAAAACCTTGCGAAAGTTACTTTCATGTTTAGACGAGCCTTAAAATAAAGAAGATTTAGTTAAGATTATACATTCAGATTTCAGTAGACTTGATCTAGACGTTGACTGTCAAAAATAGACTAGAATTCTAATTGAATGACCAACCAATGAACTAAAAGCTTCCATAAAGCATGAAGGAGCCAAAACAATTAAATAGTGCTCAGAAGAATTTTCTGACTTTTCTTTATTTTGGCTTAATGAAACTATCCAAAATTGTCCTAATTTTATTGCAGATGCAGTTTCCTATTTAAAATATAAGGACCAAGTTTACCCCTCGGGGCGCGTGCTACAAAAATTTTAAAAAAGCGAAAAAGTATCCCACTTGCAAACAAAATCGTCGTTTTCCAGGGTTTCTTCAAATTCCATCAAGAGTACTCGAATACCTGTCTTGTATCGTGTCATTTTTGAGTCACCGGAAAATATATGCTAAAGTTGAAAACAAAACATCGGACCATTTTGACGTTGATCTTGGAGTTCCGCAAGGCTCTGTATGGGGCCCTTTAATTTTTCTATTATTTATAGAAGATATAAATGAATATATTAGTTCTGAATGTCTGGTAGTCGACTGCGATGACCTAACTGGGGAGCGTCAGGATCATTTGAATGGTTATGCCAAAGAATTTACGGATTGGTGTACCAAAAATCGTTTAATATTGAACTCGGATAAGACAGTTTGTCTCCAGTTCTATAATCGTAATGCAATTAATACTAATTTTTTTATAACAGTCAATAACAGCCATATTGAACTCTCAAACTCCACGAAATTTTTGGGCACTATGATAGACAGTGATATGAGATGGGAAAGCAATATTGAGCAAGTTTGTGCAAGAATCAGTAGAGGTTATTACGCAATATTGCAGCTAAAAAATCTTTTAGATATTGATCAACTATTAAATATATATTACGCTTTAATATATTCACATATAAGCTATAATATTGCACTTTGGGGTTTAGCCAGTCAACAGAGTGTTCATTGGTCAAAAAAAGATAATTCGACTGATGTTTAACTTAAAAACTAATGATTCTTGTAAACCGTATTTTAAACAATATAATATTGTGACACCAGCCAGTTTGTTCATATATAAGTGCATTTTGTTTGTTAGAGATTAACGTAACACATATGAAATAAACTCCAGTTTTCAATGTTATTCAACTAGAAATAGACAAGATTTCACAAACCAAAAACATCTTTGTTTCAAAAAAGTTCGGCCCATATGGGATGCAAATTATTTAACCATCTACCCACAATTATAAAAAAAGAAGCTAAAAATGTTTTTAATCGAAAACTGTTTTTATACCACTATCGAATATTTTAATTCTAATAATAATAAATTATTATCTCAATTTTTCTAAATAAATTTTTATTATTTTGTCTGTCGTTCTTTCGTTTATTGTATAAACTTTTAAATTAATAATATATTTGTTTAAACGTGAATAATTGCTCTTTACAGATATTTTACTGGCCTAACAGCCTGAATTTTAAATAGTATAGCAACATTTTTTGTGACTTTATATTTTTTACTTATTCTCGACAATTTGTTTGTGTGTTTGTTAATTTTAAGATAAAAATATTTCTTTTTATGGTTTTTGTGGTTTTGATAGAAAAAATATGTTAGGTACCTAGTATAGAAACAAGATTTTTAAGACCTGTCCTATGTCATTGTAATGATCTTTAAGGATGAATAAAAAACTTGAACTTGAATCAATCCTCTGTTAAGTTCTCGTTAAAACACACTGTATAGAATAAGTACAATGTTTTAAGTTGGTATTTTTTTGACATTTAAGGGGCTTAATAAATAATTAAGCAAGCAATTAAAAGAAGCTAAAACAACTTTAGAGTACTTGGCTGACTCACTAAGACCTGAAAATCGGCATCATTTTATTGAAGATAAACATTGAGATGTTTATCTTGTAGAATATGATCTTGAAGCTGACGCCATAGTTTTCTTTATCACTGAAAATCAGTTTTTATATACAAGCATGTCCCAAGCTTCTGTCAACAATAGACATCAGTAAATTTTGGATTTCACACCTGCCGCTTCACGAGCCAATAAAGAGATCAGGGAAGTGCAACAATGAAGCAATGGTGAACAAATAAAAGTATTACATTACAGAGAGGGTGTATGGGCGGTCGTGGATAGCGAAAGAGGAAAATGTGTGCAGCATGCTTTAAACGAGAACAGGAAAATAATAATTTTTGGATAGGCAAGCTTGAATGATCTAGATTTAATTTGAATTTATGAATTGTGTCTCTAATGCTATCATGTTCTACCGTTGGTATTGTTCCTGTGTTTCAAAATCAAATTTAATTCAATTAGCGCTCAGACTAGACATATTTTCTGGTTTTCCAAGTAATTTGTTGCTTTGATATGTATCCGTAGTAGCACTGTCTATTTAACCAATGGTAGTAATTAGGGTCTTGTGGTCATATAGAATTGTGGCATTGATATGATGTTCTGTGGACCTGCATTTAAAATACAACTATTTTTCTTTCAGTTGGCTGTTGTTTTTTATCGTTGTTGTTGTTTATTGAGTTAAGCCCTATTGGCAGTCTGTGGGTGACGTCTTCTTCAAAGATATCCTTATATATCTACAGTAGAGAAACTGCAAGAGGTCATTAATTGTCATTAATTCACGCTATTCAACTTAGGAGCTATACTAAAAAATCAAACGCTGACATTATCCTCATTCATTCAAAGTTTACAAAAGAAAATAATTACTAATAAACATGGTGACTAACCCTTGATACATAAGGAATAGTAATCTTCACCGAGATTTAAACATAGAAACTGTTATTAGCAAAACAATTAAAAGATCTGGAAAAAGGGCTCGAAGGATGCTTCATAATAATGTTAACATTGAGGCAATCCAATTGTCAGATAATGACCAGCTAATAAAAAGATTCAAACGAGTAGAAGCATTTGAACTAGTTGGTTAATTAATTAATAGGTCAATCATAACTCAAATTCCCTCGTTCAAAAAGAACATCAACTTTCTAGAATTATATTCAAACAAAGCCTTTCAACGACAATTTTCCTTTTATGAACGGTCAGATTTTCATTGAATGATATGAATTTCAAAGAGTCACCTGATGATGAGTAAAACTTAAAATTAATATTAAACTTCCTGATTCTAAGCGACATAATAGAAACGAAAAACATCGCAATAATAATAGTGACAAATTTCTAAATGCAAAAACACATATTACCAGTTTAGGTAATGATAAAAAGGCCATTCGAAGTAAGTGAAAAATTGCACATCCTCGCTATCAACCAATTAGGTTAATAGAAAATGGCGTTAATTTTCCATTTGTTGGATTGTGTTTGTGTGATTCATCAAGTTGTGATTGCACAATATGCTTCTAATCATGCATGATTACGTATTTTTTAAAGGGATTCGGGACTTCGAGGTTATACAGTGTGTCCCATTTCAACGGTGCCACCCAGAATTTCTGAAAAACTGCTAAAAATTTTGAAAAAATTTAAAAAAAACCCCGAGATACGTCAATTTAGTTTTGGAAGGGGTTTGCAATCTTAAGATTTTTTATCTACTTTTTCCCAGCCTGGGTGTATTTTACCTTTTGATTTGAAATAGAGAAAGTTGGTCTATTGACACCTTAGGTTAGGTTAGGTTTGATTATGAGTGGTGCTACTGTCGCCCCTCCACTGCGACTCAAATGGTCTATTGTGGCTCATCCCAACTTAAATATCATCAATACCTATCTCCTTTATGAAGCAGATCAGTTTGTTTGGTGATATTTCCTCAAGATCTTGAGGCTCTATCTGTCCAGGTCCGAATATTTTCGCCCTAGTTCTTTGTCTTGCTACGCAGTGGCAGATTAGATGAAGTGGCGTTTCCTCCTCAACACCGCAGAACCTACACGCTGGTGTGTTGCTTACTCCCAGTCTGTTCATGTGTTTGTTGAGTCGGCATTGGCCTGTGTAGAGCCCTGTGATTATTCTTAGGCTATTCCTGTTTAATTCCAGGAGTTGGTTCGTTCTGTGTTTGTCTGGCTTGCTTAGGAAGGTTTTGGAGTGTTGTTGTCTCGGGGTTGCCCGCCAGTTTTGAGTCCCTTTTCTAACAACCCACTCTCCTATTTCTTTTGTGACTGTGGCCTTAGGTAAGCCGAAGTAAGGCTCCGGTCCAACCAGCGCGGATTCTGCTCCCGCCCTGGCTAGTGCGTCTGCTTTTTCATTTCCCTCAACTCCCGTGTGGCTTGGCACCCAGACAAGATTGATCTTGTTGGTTCTGCTGGCCTGTCTTAGGGTTTCAAGGCAATTCCAGACTAGTCTGGATTGAATTTTGTGTGAGCTTAATGCTTTTAGAGCTGATAAGCTATCTGAGATGATTTTGATGCTTTTGTTTGAGAGGTCCCTGCGGGTAATCTCTCTACAGCATACTTCTATTGCATGTAGTTCTGCTTGGAATATGGTTGCTAAGTTTCCGAGTCCCACAGATATTTCAGTCCGTGGTCCCGTCACACCCGCACCCACCCCATTTTTTGTTTTCGATCCGTCTGTATACCATACGTGGTCGGCGTTTAGCAGTTGAGCAGGTCTCTCCCGCCATTGACACCTTGTTCCGAAGGTTTTTAAATTACCTTTACAGTGCTGGAATTACTTCAAAAATGTATCAATTTGTTTTTAAATAATTCAATAAATACATTATTAATTACAAAAACACCGCTCATTACATTATCTTTGTTGTACACCTTTGTTTGAAACAGCAACGTTTCAAGTTATGTACAGTGCCATCATTTATACCTGCGGACACATCTGAAGCGAATATTTTTAGCTGATACCCGGAAACATCTGTAATTTGCTATATTTCGTACAAAAGATATAGCAAATATTAACACCTTTATTTATTGCTCATCGTTTGGCAGCTAGTTTGGCAGGATGTTTTTACAAATGTTCAAAAGCTAAGTAATCCAACTTGTGTATGTATTATTAATATTCTTATTTTCCACTTCAACACCTTTCTTTACCCTTTTTCTATTCACAGAGACGAAATTAAAAACCAACCACCTTTCGGTTAAGAGGATTTCAAACTGACAGATACGTCATGTCAATGCATATATTTGGAGCTTAAAATTATTGTACTCGTGAGCCGGTGGTCGTTGAAATATAGCGAGTCCTTTTTGATGCCGCGTATACAGGGTGACCCGATCTTAAGAAGCCAAACTTCACCAGCGTATTGTACGTTGAAAAATATGAAAAAAAGTCTATACAACATAGGTCGAAAAATGTTTCGTTAGGAAAATACAGTGTGTTGAAGTTTTCTAAAAAAAAAAACGAAAAAAATTATTATCTAGAAAACTACTTGGGACAATAAAGCTAAATTTGGTACAGAATAAAGGTTAATTTAGCTCTATACTTTTCTTTATAAAGCAACAATTTAGTTTTTTTTTTGCTTTCAAATTATTTTTGAAATCACAGTCTAATTACTACTACTATGTCGGTTTAGAACGTTTTTCTACGATGTCCGACGGCTATTCTCCACCTCCTTGGATCCTGACAGTCATCTTCCGTCAGGTTTTTTTGACTTATTGATCTTTGGATTGACTGTTGCCATTCCAGTTTAGGACGACCCCTTTTTCTACGCCCTATTGGTTGCCATTCTAGGACCTGCTTTGGTAATCTTTCGTCGCTCATCCGTTGTACATGGCCGTACCATATCAGTTGCCTTTTAGTGATGTCATCAGTTATGCTTCCCTCGATTCCCATTCTTTCTTTTATGATCTCATTTCTTATATGATCAGTTCTGGATATTCTCATTGATCTTCTTATTGCATCCATTTCGACACTTTCCATTTTTGCTTTGTATTTTTCTGTTACGCGACAAGTCTCTATTCCATACAACAGCGTGCTTTTCACCATTGTTTCATATATGTTAAATTTTACATTCTTTTTTATCTTCTGCTCCATAAAATACTGTTAAGACAGCCAAAAACCTTTTTCGCTTTTACTATTCTTTCTTCCAGTTCTTTACAGTCTGTTCCTGTCTTATCAAATGTGACACCCAAGTATACATACTCATTGCATGGAGATATTGTTTGTCCATTTTCTAGTTCTAATTCACTTGATTCGTTTCCAATACATAAGTACTGTGTCTTGTCCACGTTCACTGTTAAATCACAGTCTAATTTCAGTTAAAAAATGTCTCCTTACTTTTTTTTCTACGATGCGTCATTTTTAACTAAAAAATAAAAATTGTTTTATCTCTACATAAAGATTTTAGCAATAAAAGTTAAAAAAAACAGCGTTTTGTTAATAAAAAGTCAAAGATAGTCAATAAATTTTAAAAAAGGTGATAATTAAAGTTCAATCAGTGTCGCCCTCTATGTTCATATATGCAAAATATAAAAGACAGAGGCGTAATTAAAAGTGTTTTATTATCCGATCCATTTGTGGAGTAAGGACGCAAGTTTCTGTCAAAGTTGCAATATGTTCCACGAAGGAGATCACCTGATGGCTGAAAGAAAAAAGAAATGGCATCTCCGAAATTTTACGAAACACAAAAGTAGTCATATTTTCCCGACTATTTATGTTGTGCGTGTGTGTGAAATTTGGTTCAATGAAAAAGGGCGGTAAATTTTGTCAAAAGGTCCTTTTTTCCAATAGGACAATAACTCTGCAGGGCTAAATGCGAAGGAGTTTCCGATTATTATTTTTGTAAGGTAAACTGGTAACTGGGTATTCTGTAGAATAAATAGAGGATAATAAAAATAGCAAGTATATCGATCGGTTTTTAACCATAAACCTATGGGTAGGTAATTCTTTGTAAAATGGTTTTTTTCATTTACTCCCGTTTTTTTTGTTTTTGGAACGATCACTCAAACTAAAATAAACTGAAATTAATTTTGTTATTCAGCCCTATAAAAAGCAGTATGCATTTACAATTCATTTAGCTTTACCCAAAAAGTACGTGTAGATTTTCTACGGACTCGAACAGTGTTACCTTCCATTGAGTGAAGGTGGGGGAGGAGAGAAATTTGTGAAAGGTATAGCTACTACTACTATTACTAATAAGGAGGGTGGGGAGAAGAGAGGGAGAGGAAGGGGGAAATTAGTAAAATGGTGTTGGAAAAAAGTCTTAAAGCGTGTGCAGAAAGAATTTTTGAAATCGCTCTATATTTGTGAAAGGTATAGCATCAACTATTACTAATAAGGAGGGACGGGGAGAAGAGAGAAAGGGGGAAATTAGTAAAATGATGTTGGAAAAAGTCTTCAAGCGTGTGCAGAAAGAACTTTTGAAATCGCTTTATATTTGTGAAAGTTATAGGTATAACTATTACTAATAAGGAGGGCGGGGTGGAGAGAGGGAGAGACGGGGAGGAAGGAACTAGTAAAATGGTGTTGGAAAAAAAATCTGAAAGCGTATGCAGAAAGAATTTTTGAAATTGCTCTATATTTGATAAAATTATGCGAATATGGTTTTTGAATAGGGTGAGGGGTTATGACAGGAGGGGAGATTAGTGGGAGTAGGGAGGACTACAAAGTAACTACAGCAAATTAGAGGACATTTGCATTGGGTAATCAAAGGAATTTCAATAAAATCGCCTGAAATTTAGATAATTTGTATGCCTTAAAGCCTACATCATGTGACAAAATGGTGTCTGCAAACCGCCATGTTGATTCCTGTTTAAAAAAATATAGCCTATAGCACCTTCAGGATCAGTAGCAATTCAACGACACCTTTTTTTTCAAAATCGGTTCAGCCGTTTAGCCTCTAGCGTGACACAAACATGAATGAACCCTTCCTTTCGCCGTGCTGCAGTTAAGATATGCGCAAAAATTAAAATTCAAGATATT
The DNA here is from genome assembly GCA_963576565.1 of Aspidapion aeneum. Lineage (NCBI taxonomy): Eukaryota > Metazoa > Arthropoda > Insecta > Coleoptera > Brentidae > Aspidapion > Aspidapion aeneum. Next base: position 15,029,167 of record OY755043.1, read on the forward strand.
CATCTTTTTTAGGATATTTTTTTACCGTAAGTATATTTTTGTTTATTTCGTTCTAAAATTTGACAATATTATTTTTTTCTTTTTTTTCAAGATATCAAGATGATGAAAATATATATTTATATGCAGAGAAAAAATACGAATTTAAAAAATTATAAAACTAGGCAAATTTGGTATTTTTTGCGAAATTTATGTTGCCTGTGCACGTCAAGTTGTCTTAAGCGTACAAAAATTACGAATAATCTTAAATTGTTTTTCTTGTTTTTAATAATGCTACAAATTTAAGTTTTTATTTAAAATTTATTTAGGTTTAGTGTAGTATTAGGTTAACTTATCTTATGGTTGTATTCTTAGTCTAGTTTTTAGTTGCGCTATCTATGACTCACACTCGTACTGGGACGCGAACCTTCTAGCAGAAACTAGTATACTCGTGTATCGAAAAAGGATAGATTGTTCGCGAAGGATCGCAGACCCTATATAAAAGCCGGATATCGGGCAACGAGTCAGTCAGAGATAACGAACGGTAGTAATCGCGAGATATTAACACGAAGTTAATAAGCCGATTTCAGGAGTGAGTTATTAGCAAGTTATTAGTAAGTTTAAGTGCGTGTTTTGTACATAATTGGCGAAATAAATTGACATATCGTTTTTTTGATATTTGCGTGTTTTATTTGTAGCAGTGAACCCGAAAGACTTTAAATGTTGCCCTATGTATGTATTAGAAATTAGTCAAAAGACTAAAAAGTTTGTGGGCAAAAACTTTAATACATTATACATTATTTCCATAACACTCCATGCAGTTTATTAGAAAAAACAGCCATTCGACCAAAGTTTTTCTACGAAAAAAATTAAACAATCTTAATAGGAGTGTCACGCCCCTTCCTACCTTAATATACTTAGTCGAAGTTTGCTTATCAACACATCTTTAAGTTTTTTTTTCGCCTTAAATCCTTTAGTGTTAGTCGATACCACAAAACACCCTGTTGGAGGGGTCAAAAGTGGATGTTTATACGAGGCGCTAACCGTTTTAGAGTAAAAAACTCCACACACGTGCGCCCAATGAAGAATGAAAGATGCGTAGTCTGCTACTTTGAGTACGGAGTAATGCCAATGGCAGATAAATTAATTCTGTTTATATTGTGGTTGAACATTAAAAAAACAAAAACCGAAATCAGATTCAATTTAATACTACTACTATGTCGGTTTAGAACGTTATTCTACCTTGTCCGACGCCTATTCTCCACCTCCTTCGATCCTGACAATCATCTTCTGTCAGCTTTTTTGACTCGATTGATCTTTGAATTGACTGTTGCCATTCCAGTTTGGGACGCTCTCTTTTTCTGCGCCCTATTGGTTGCCATTCTAGGACCTGCTTTGGTAATCTTTCGTCGTTCATCCGTTGTACATGGCCGTACCATATCAGTTGTCTTTTAGTGATGTCATCCGTTATGCTTCTCTCGATTCCCATTCTTTCTTTTATGGTCTCATTTCTTATAGGATCTGTTCTAGATGTTCTCATTGATCTTCTTATTGCATCCATTTCGACACTTTCCATTTTTGTTTTGTATTTTTCTGTTACGCGACAAGTCTCTATTTCATAAAACAGCGAGATTTTTACGATTGTTTCATATATGTTAAATTTTACATTATTTGTATGTGTCTTGTCCATGTTCACTGTTAACCCCCACTTTTGTTATTCGTCCGTTAAAATTCTCATCACATACTCCATGTCTTCTTTAATTAGATAGTTTAAGTTGTGCTACGTATTTTTACGTAAAACTGAACGTTAAGCGCTACGTTTTGTTCCAAATTTGAGTTTAAGTTGAATGATTTTACGTTACCATAACAAGTCTACTAATAGCAGAGAATATGGAATGCGGCACTGTGTTTTTATGATGTTACAATTTTGTTTTTTGTCTTTTCAACTACAGTAGGAATATATTTGCAAAGAATCGTTTGTACTGGAAGCGGAAATTATCGTCTAGGCCTCATTTTTCGTTCGGTCAATCAACCAATTCTATTCTTTGGTAACGTTAAGGTGCCCGAAGACTGCCGTAAGCTAACGTAAATACGTAAGCTCCTAACGCGACCTTGACGGCGGTGTGACGAAGTGCGCTTGCGTATTTGTCAAATCTCATGCTTACGTAAAAATACGTAGCACAACTTACACTATCTATTAATTGGTCGGCAGCAAGCTGTAGTGTGTATATGGTAAATCAGTCGTTAAGTTGTATTTCCATGCCGTGTACTTTAAGTTTCCAGTTTTTTAGAGCTACCGCGATATATATTTTAAAAAGAGTTGGAGAGATACAACATACCTGTCTTGAGCCTCTCGTTACCAAAAACTCTTTTGAAAGTCGATTTCCAATTTTAATTTTAGGTTTTGACTCTTTGTATAGTTTTGTTTATGGCTTTTATGTATGTATAATTGATATTAGTTCGCTCTAACACTGTCCATAATTTTTCTACTGGAACGGTATCATAATATGCTTTCTTGTAGGTTCACAAAGGTAACATGAGTCTCTATATTTCTTGTACTTCTTTTCTCAATTACTTGTTTAAGACAAAAAACATTACCACTACAAGATCTGCTTGCACAAAACCCACTTAAGACCATTTCCAATTTGATGCTGGATACAAAAACGCGTTACATTTTCAGATTTTCAAAATATTTTGTCTAAAATTACTAAAACCTTAAAAACGGTGTATAGAAAATCTTTCAAAGATTATTAGCTTTTAGTGTTTTACATTTTTTATTTTTTTTTTCGGAAATTTTAAATATGAAAAACTGCATTTTCTTCTTCAAACAACGTTCAAACGACGGTGGATCCAAAATGGCGAATTTTTTTAGCTCACACATATACTATAATAGTAGTGTGAGCTATGGTGATCCTAATTTTTTCGAGAAAAAAAAAGTTGCTCCGATTTCAAAATTTTTTATATATCTTTGCGTTTCAGATGATTTTGAAACTTTTTTGTTGCGCCGTCTGTCTGTCTGTCTGTCTGTCTGTCTGTCTGTCTGCCTGTCTGTATGTCTGTCTGTCTGTATGTCTGTAACGACCAACGCGCATAACTCAAAAACCGCTTGGCCGATTTTAATGAAATTTGGTTCCTAGGCTGGGTCTTGGGTCGAGATGGTCCCATTTAAAAATGAACAAAATCCACCGAACAGAAACCAAATAAAAGGGTGGGGGTAGATTTCAAAAATTAGAGTTTATGTGAAAATATGGCGTGTGTGATATCAAACGAAAGGTAATTGAGTCTGCAGTTAAACAAAATACATTTTAATTTATTTAAAAAAAAAGGGTGGGGGTATATTTTAAAAATTAAAGTTTAAGTGAAAATATAGCGTGTGTGATATCAAACGAAAGGTAATTGAGTCCGGAGTTTAACAAAATACATTTTAGTTTTTTGTTTTTTTTTAAGTCAAAACATGGCTTGTGTGGTATTAAACAAAAGGTAATTTAGTCTGGAGTTAAATAAAATATATTTAAGTTTTTATTTATATTAGCTCACACGTACACTATAACTATAGTACCTAGTGTGAGCTTAGGGGCCCATATATTGGCAGAGTATTTACCAATTGATTTGGCTCAAACTTAAAACATTGCTCTTCTTAAGGTAACTCAATTTTTTTTTGGATTAAATTAATTAATTTAATGGATTTTGGCCAAAATCTAATCAGCTCGTTAGAGTGTCGAACACTATTTTACCTGGAAATTTTATGAAAATCGGTTCAGCGGTTTAGGAGCTATCGTGTTACGAACAGAAATAATATACACACAGACACACACACACACGACGATATTGCTAGGATAAGTCAAAATACATCCAAATAACACATTTTTGGCGTTATCTCAAAAAAAAAGTTAAGGTAAAAATAAGTATTAAGGTATCGATTCTTGAGTTTTTCGTAGCGTGCGGCAAAGGAGTAAAATAATCGTAGAAAAAATATTTTAATGCGCAGGTTAAATTTGCAGATTTTTTAAGCACCATTAGGTTTTATTTGTAATAATAGGGACACATTGTCGTCTCTCACTAATCGCAGCAGTCGCCCATTTAGTTTTTTCTTCGGACTACCCTGATTGCGCTGTTGATAGAGCGGTTGAATTTTTAATTAGGTATGACTGGTTGTGGGTTTTTGTTGGAGTTTTTTTTTCACCAAAAAGGTTAATTTTTTCAAAACGTGGCTGTCGTAAAAAAATCTCTACGCAAGGAAAAACATTTTCAAAGGTTGATGACCAAAAAATTCGATGGATAGCAGGCACAAAAAATTCTTTTTTGTTTGATACATATTGTTCGCTTGTTAAAGATCGATGACCCGTATCTTTTATTAGGACTTTTCATCATTTTGTTAGGTTTGTTATAGTCTGGAAGATAATTCGAAAAATCAGGCCAAACCTGGATTTGAGGATACAGATAATTTTGTTGCAAATTTTGGCACCGGTCACACCCTCCTAGTTACTGCACGGCTATGGCCCCACCATACTGCAACTTGCTGCTTTTGCTGATAAACTATAGTTTTTAAAATATGAATTTTCAAAATTTGGTCAATTTGTTCTTATGGGATTTCCTACCCTAACATTCGCTAAATGATGTTTTTCCGAATCTTAACTCGAGGTGTGGTTTTTTTGTATCTCTATTGCCCTACCATAATGCAACTCGGTGCTTTTGTTGATAAACTGTACAGTTTTTAAAATATGAATTTTTAAAGTTTGCCCATTTTGGTCTTATGGGATTTCCTACCCTAAAATTCGCTAAATGACGTTTTTCCGAATCTTAACCCAGGGTGTGGTTTTTTCGCATCTCTATTGCCCTAACATACTGCAACTCGGTGCTTTTGTTGATAAACTGTACTGTTTTTAAAATATGAATTTTCAAAGTTTGGCCATTTTGGTCTTCTTGGATTCCCTACCCTAAAATTCGCTATTAACGTTTTTGCAAATCTTAACTCAGGGTGTGGTTTTTTCGCATCTCTATGCCCCCACCATATTTCCACTCGGTGCTTATGTTTATAAACTGTATAGTTTTTAAAATATCAATTTTCAAAGTTTGGCCATTTTGGTCTTATGGGATTCCCTACCCTAAAATTCGCTAAATAACTTTTTTCCGAATTTTAACTCAGGGTGTGTTTTTTTCGTATCTCTATGGCTTTAATATACTGCAACTCGGTGGTTTTCTTGATAAACTGTATAGTTTTTAAAATATGAATTTGCAAAGTTTGGTCATTTCGGTCTTATGGGATTCCCTACCCTAAAATTCGCTAAGAACTTTTTTCCGAATTTTAACTCAGGGTGTGTTTTTTTCGTATCTCTATGGCTTTAATATACTGGAACTCGGTGCTTTGGTTGATAAACTGTATAGTTTTTAAAATATGAATTTGCAAAGCTTGGTCATTTCAGTCTTACGGGATTTCCTACCCTAAAATTCGCTAAATGACGCTTTTTCGAATCTTAACTCAGGGTGTGGTTCTTTCGCATCTCTTGGGCCCCACCGTACGGCAACTCGGTGCTTTTGTTGACAAACTATATAGTTTTTGAAATATAAATTTTAAAATTTTGGTCATTTTGGTCTTATGGGATTCCCTACCCTAAAACTATCATACTGCAACTCGGTGCTTTTGTTGATAAACTGTATAGTTTTTAAAATATGAATTTTCAAAGTTTGGCCATTTTGGTCCTCTGGGATTCCCTACCCTAAAATTCGCTAAATTACGTTTTTCCAAAGCTTCACTCAGGGTGTGGTTTTTTTCACATCTCTATGGGCCTACCATACTGCAACTCGGTGCTTTTATTGCTAAACTATATAGTTTCTAAAATGTGAATTTTCAAAGTTTGGCCATTTTGGTCTTATGAGATTCCCCACCTTAAAATTTGCTAAATGATGTTTTTCCAAAGCTTAACTCAGGGTGGTTTTCTAGCATCTCTATGGCCCTACCATACTGCAACTCTGTTTATATTTGCTCCCAAATCCCCGATAAATTACCGTGGTAATATTTTGAAAACAAAATTTTTTATTGGCTAAAATAGAATTAAATCAAAAAAACAAAATGAGGTCAGAAAATGGTTGTGACCTTTTAGCACAGTATTATTGTTAACTGTAGATGTAGAATTGCCTTTTTAAAATCAGCAGCGCCACTCATATTGGCTATTAATGGCAATCTAGATTATAATATGAAAGAACAGAAAATGGTAATGACAGTTTTGAAATGGATATCAAAAATGCACGCTTCTACTTTTAGTAGTGGTAACATTATGATAATAAACAATAAGCTGTCACCATATAGGTTTAAAATATGGGCTTACTATAAATTACTTAATTAAATTACTAGTCCATGGTGCACTATAATCCAAATAAAACAAAATTAATTTTTTTAAAATCGGTTAGTAAATAAATAAGTTGTGAATTGAATCCAAAATTCTTCTATAGTACAATGAATAGAGGAGTTTTAGCCTACAAAAGGTCCGGTAGTTCTGAATTTTGGATATGTTATTAAGGTCGAAAGGGTAGTTAAAAATCTGAGTTTTCGTCACCCCCACCCCAGGGCTTCCTCCGCCATCTTGAAAAAAACCATCAAAAATTGGCACTTTTTGTAGTTTTTTGCCTGTAACTTCGTTCCAGTACACTAAATTGCAAAAAGAGTATATGATATTTTTTAGAGGATATAATTATCTACAATTGGGTGGTACTATGGTTGTTCTGCGAGCAGTAGTAACGGAGCTAGGTAATTTCCAAAAATGACTAAAATCACGTGCTTGGGCAAATTTTCAGATTTTTTCTACTTTAGACGGCATAAGCTCCGAAATACTTTGTTCTAGGGTAAAAGTTCTAAGAACATATCTTGTAGAGAATTTTATCAGCGACAAAATCCATTCTTTAAATGTATTTTTAAATATTGTAATGGAGTGGGAGTATCTTTTAACTTAAAGTAAGTAAGTTAGAAAATAATAATTTATTTAAATTTAGTGCTTTAAACGGCACGTTTTTTATTTATTTTTATTTTTTTGTGTAATTTTAGTGACGTACAAAAAGGTAAGAGAGCTTAGGGGTTAAACACCTCCTTAAACTAACCACCTCTTCAAAAACCGGCCCAGGCCCCCCAAAATCTAACATTTAAGTTTTCTCAAATTTTCTCAAAAAATACGCTTCTAAGAGAAAAATGTCTAATATACTTTATTGTAGACAATGAAATTTTCTTTTAAAAAAGGTACAACTCGATGGGGGTCTACTATTTATAAACTCTTCAGCGGCGTCCGTTAATTGAAGTAATTTAAAAAAGTCAAAAAAAATATCCATGTTTTTTCCATGATTTATTCAATTTTTTTTTAAACCAAGGTTTATTGAACAAAATGTGTTATACATTATTGTAGCAAATAAAATTTCCTTTAAAATGCTGTACAAGAAAGTCGGATTAGTTTCATGGTTAGAAATTCAGAGGCGCCCGTAAATTTAACCAATTTTAAAAAATCACAAATTAAAATATTTTTGTTACAAGTTTTATCTAATTTTTTCAAAAACTAAGCCTAATTTAAAAAAATGCTATTATGCACTTTTTTGAGGTCATTTATGTAAATCAGAAAAAGTGTTGGCGAAAGGATTGCTCCCTGTGGCACACCAGCAACTTGGCTAAGAGTTGGAGATCGTTCAAGACCCAGAATAGCTACCCAAGAGCCAAATTTCATTAACACGAAAAGTGCATGCTAAGCGAATAGACTATAAAGCTTTTTATTACTTTAAATCCTGCTAAAACCTAAACGCGTAATAATAAAATAATTAGATTTACGTTAAGTTTTTTTTCTGTTCAGAATGAACGGTGCGCGCACTCAAAAGCGGCGAATGTGTGGGAAACCAGTCACATTTAAATCGGCGCATATAATTACTCGGTACTACTCGTACTTACTACAAGTCTAGCTGACCGCAGCCGCATGGCATATAAGGATACTTTGAAAGCAAAAGGTTGTAAGTGTGATTTCACAATTTTCCATAAAGACTAATACTACTATGTCGGTTTAGAACGTTTTTCTACGTGGGTAGGGGACAATTCGCCGCGGCCGATTCACCGCGGCCGATTCGCCGCGGGACAATTTGCCGCCGGCCGATTCGCCGCGGGCACAATTTGCCGCGAGATTTTTTATTTTATGATGTTACGATTGGCAATTGTTTAAACAGTTTTATTTAGCTTGACTTCATATAATATATTTGTTTATTTGTTTGATCATAACTTTTTTGAAACTTTTCCAACTAGGTATTTGGGGTTAGTATACAATTCAACAATTTTTTCTATTAAAAAAATAAATAAAATGGCGGATCCAAAATGGCCGATTGCATCAAACTCGGAACTTTGAGATCTTTCAGGTCGCTAATTATTATTTTTAACTTAATTTTAAAAAATCAAAATGGCGGTTCCACAATGGCGCACTTTCTTACTTATAAACCGATTTGCCTCAAACTTGAAGCATCGCGGCGCCTAAGGTAACTCAATACAATTTTTGATTTAATTTTTAAAACCTGAAAATGGCGGGTTCCTCGGGGCCTAGGCCCCCCAAGCCTAAGATTTTTTTAGATATTTTTCACATATTGCATGAATAAAAAGATTAAAGAGTATAAAATTCGCCATCATCAGACTCTCCCCCCCCCCCCCCCCCAGAGAAATAAGCCATTTTTTTTAAATCTAAGTCAAAAATTGTATTCAGTGTGTGGCAGTTCCATTTTGATTTTTTTAAATTTTAGTTAAAAATAATAATCAGCAACCTGAAAGATCTCAAAGTTCCGAGTTTGATGCAAATCGGTTCATAAATGGAATTTTCATTTTTTAAAATTTAAGTCAAAAATTGTATTAAGTTACCCTAAGCGCCGTGATGTTTCAAGTTTGAGGCAAATCGTTTCATAAATAGGAAAATTCGCCATTTTATTTATTTTTCTAATAAAAAAATGTTAAATTGTATTATACTAACCACCAAATAACTAGTTGGAAAAGTTTGAAAAAGTTATGATCAAACAAATAAACAAATATATTATATGAAGTTAAGCTAAATAAAACTGTTTCTACGTTGTCCGACACTTATTCTCCACCTCCTGTGATCCTGACAATCATCTTCTGTCAGGAATTTTTGACTTATTGATCTTTGGATTGACTGTTGCCATTCTAGTTTAGGATGCTATCTTTTTCTGCGCCCTATTGGTTGCCATTCTTGAACCTGCTTTGGTAATCTTTCGTTGTTCATCCGTTGTACATGGCCGTACCATATCAGTTGTCTTTTAGTGATGTCATCCGTTATGCTTCCCTCGATTCCATTATTTCTTTTATGATCTTATTTCTTATATGATTTGTTTTAGATATTCTCATTGATCTTCTTATTGCATCCATGACGACACTTTTTTTTCCATTTTTATTTTGTATTTTTCTGTTACGCGACATGTCTCTATTCCATACATTGTTATGGCAATCCTTTATAATACTCTGCCAATATATGGGCCCCTAAGCTCACACTAGGTACTATAGTTATAGTGTACGTGCGAACTAATAAAACTAAAACCTGAAATATATCTTATTCAACTCCAGACTAAATTACCTTTTGTTCTATACCACAAAAGCCATGTTTTGACTTAAACTCAAATTTTTGAAATCTACCCCCACCCTTAAAAAAACAAAAACTAAAATGTATTTTGTTTAACTCCGGACTCAATTACCTTTCGTTTGATGTCACACACGCCATATTTTCAGGTAAACTCTAATTTTTGAAATCTACCCCCACCCTTTTTGAAGAAAAAAAAACTAAAATGTATTTTGTTTAACTCCATACTCAATTACCTTTCGTTTGATATCACACACGCCATATTTTCACATAAACTCTAATTTTTAAAATCTTCCCCCACCCTTTTATTTGGCTTGTGTTCGGTGGATTTTGTTCATTTTTAAATGGGACCATCTCGACCCAAGACCCAGCCTAGGTACCAAATTTCATTAAAATCGGCCAAGTGGTTTTTGAGTTATGCGCGTTGGTCGTTACAGACAGACATACAGACATACAGACAGACAGACAGACGGCGCGACAAAAAAGTTTCAAAATCATGTAAAACGCAAAGATATATAAAAAATTTTTAAATCGGAGCAACTTTTTTTTTCTCGAAAAAATTAGGATCACCATAGCACACACTACTATAGTATAGTGTATGTGTGAGCTAAAAATGTAACTGGCAGTCAATTTTTTGGGTCGATACGTTTGCGATTAATTTACGATATATCGCACATTCCTTTCGATAGCGTTGTAAGTCAAAATGTTATAATTTTACAGGAGAAGCAAAACAAAATTTTGTAATCCGTAGTTCTTTATGCAAAATATATTTTTTTAATTTGAGATTTGAACACATAGTTTTGTTGGTAGGTAAAATAAGTAGGAATCTATCCGAATGTGAAATAATAACAAAAATGAAAATTTCTTTTCCATGTAAAACTAGAGAACCTGTTCATTGTTTTTAGGGCTTGAGAAAGGATTAATTAAATCCGAAACGTTGCCAAAGATACCTTAGTTTCTTTTTGGTCTGTCCTCTACCCACGAATACCTACCTGCTTCTATAATAGGACACAAAATGCACACAAAATACTCTGCCAATATATGGGCCCCTAAGCTCACACTAGGTACTATAGTTATAGTGTACGTGTGAGCTAATATAACTAAAAACTGAAATATATTTTATTCAACTCCAGACTAAATTACCTTTTGTTTGATACCACACAAGCCATGTTTTGACTTAAACACAAATTTTTGAAATCTACCCCCACCCTTACAAAAAAAACAAAAACTAAAATGTATTTTGTTAAAGTCCGGACTCAATTACCTTTCGTTTGATATCACACACGCCATATTTTCACTTAAACTCTAATTTTTAAAATATACCCCCACCCTTTTTTTTAAATAAATTAAAATGTATTTTGTTTAACTGCAGACTCAATTACCTTTCGTTTAATATCACACACGCCATATTTTTTCATAAACTCTAATTTTTGAAATCTACCCCCACCCTTTTATGGGGCTTGTGTTCGGTGGATTTTGTTCATTTTTAAATGGGACCATCTCGACCCAAAACCCAGCCTGGGTACCAAATTTCATAAAAATCGGGCAAGCGGTTTTTGAGTTATGCGCGTTGGTCGTTACAGACAGACATACAGACACACAGACAGACAGACAGACAGACAGACAGACAGACAGACAGACAGACAGACATACAGACAGACAGACAGACAGACAGACGGCGCAACAAAAAAGTTTCAAAATCATCTGAAACGCAAAGATATATAAAAATTTTTGAAATCGGAGCAACTTTTTTTTTCTCGAAAAAATTAGGATCACCATAGCTCACACTACTATAGTATAGTATATGTGTGAGCTAAAATGAACATTTTTGAGGTGCGACGGTTTTGAAGGGGATGTGCGATATTTCCTTCCCTTTCTGAAGTTTTTTTTTAGCTGGGATTATTAGGTCTAAAGGTCTATATCCAACTATGCCATTAAAATGCGGGAAATGAGGCCGCAGACCTAGCAGCGAGGGAAGCGGCATCTGCCGAATTTTTCGACCTCGAGCCAGCCCTGGGGATATCATACAATGCTGCTAAATCAACCATATTAAAATGGATGGAGAATAGCTTCCAACAATACTGGATAAATATACCGGAACTGGCTCACTCTAAAGAGTTCATTAAAGGACCTTGTAGAAACAGAGCCAGGAACATTATTGGACTTACCAGACAGGAAATACGTATAGTGACTGGTCTTTTTACGGGGCACTGTCGACTGAGAGTACCCGTGCACAGAATGGGACTAACAGAGGAGACCGAATGTAGACTCTGTATGGAGGATGACGAAACAGTCAGACATGTACTGTGCGAATCTCCGGCTATTGCACGTTTACGTCAGAACACTTTCGGTAAACCTCAGATTGACTCAGAAGATCTGAACAGTGTGTCCCCCAAACAGTGGTGAGAAACCACTCAAAAGTGAGCCACAATAGACCCACTGGTGGTCGCAGTTGAAGGGCTGCAAGGCCCGCTCACATATGAATCATCAATCATCATCATGCCACTGAAAAAATTAAACGTACTGGTATGTTTGATGCCATTGTGGTAAACGAGGATTGAGTATTCTTGAAGAAAATCACAATTGATGAAAGTTTGGCCATCGTTATTTTGGTCTTTTTCAATTTTCGGGATCTGTTAAATAATATGTGTGGCGTATATAGAAAAAAGTTTTGGGGGGGGGGGGGCGAGACAGTTGCGGGAGGGGGGGCGACACCTCATGAGGCCGTATTTTATGCTATTTTATGTTTGTATTCCTGAAATATGTGGAAAGTATCTGAAAAAATCTTAGCTTCGGGGGGGGCCCGGACCCCCCAGGCCCCCCTTATATACGCCACTGATATAGATTATTCTATACTAAATAGTGTAATAATTAGTTATAAAATATAAATTATCAAACTTTTTCGAGAAATAATTTTTTGTGACTTGTATCATTCTTACTTCAACGTACTTTAAGAATTTATAATTGATCTTTTTCGCCGTTTAATTGATATAATAATAATGTCTTGGATTATGGTCAATTCTCGCTTTATAATGCTGTTACCGATAGCACTGTATTTGTTGTTGTTGTCTTAAACTTGTAAAATACTATGGACGAGGTATTAATTACCTATGGTCAAATTTTTGTCTTAAGCTTAACTAAGATAAGCATATACAGTTTGATTAGATGTTATAGCGATCGATCGCGATACGCCCATTGTTTCAGGATAGTCAGACCCACAGCCAATACCTGTCCTCTATGCGCCCCGGTAAAGTGGAGGGAGGAAATTTCATGGATTGAACTAGAATTTGCGTTAAAAACAAATACCCACTTCTTACCTGTGTCCCTGCACACGACGGAATGACGAGAAACTTCGTGAAGACGAGAGGTCACGATGTATTCCCCTACTTTCCCACTCCAAGCCAAAGCCGAGTTTAACATAGCGAAAAATATTTCAAGACACCTCCCAAAATATATTTTTCCCTCTTTTTCTTCACTCTTACACACATTAAATACAGAAGCAGTCTATGATTCCTATATCATTTAATCTACCTGTATACAGAAATTATATTAATTATAATAAAAATTTGTTTCATTTGAAGAAAAATATGTTGACTTATTCCTAGGAATACTGTACAGCGTGTCCCATTTTCGATGGGATTAAATGGGAAAAGATATCGATTTTCTGATTACACCTTATATTACCGTGCTCTTTTTGGAGCCCTTAAAAATGGTGTAATCAGATTTTTGCTATACCCCGTGGATTCGCTAATACCGGGAGTTTTTGAAAAAATTGCATTCTTAATAATTCCCTGTATCTCGCTTATTTTGCAAAATATTTTTATCCTGTAAAAACCTTTTTTGGCAAATTTTTTACAGCAAAATAATGAGGTTGTCAATTTTTTAAAATATTGTTTTGTTTTATGGTATTTTGAGATATGGTATTTATCATAAAAAAATTAAATACGGACCTGGATTTTTTTATTATTATTTTGAATGGTTTCATTCTATTATTATCTTAAAACGATAAAACTTTATAATTTTTTTGATTAAAGGTTAAAAAAATATATTAAAAATTAAAAAAAAATTTAGTCCGAACCTGGAAGTTTCCAACGTAACTATATATTAAAAATTGCAAGACACACTAGTTGAACGATTTATAGTTTATCTGTTTTGAAACGTTAATTTAAAGATTTAGAAATAAAGAAAGAAACGTTAAAAAGTTATAAAATTAATACCATAGTGATTATTTGATGGTACCACAGCAACTCATAAAATTTACAGTCATTTTACTTGTCATTTTTGTGAATGGCTCACTCAAAATTATTCTAAAATGGCTAGAAATCGACCATATCCAGATTTTGAAAAAAATGTGATATGTTTGACTACTTTATTCAAGCAACAAAATTCCAATTTTTAAACGGCAGAAATACAATGCGTTAAGAAAAATTAATCAAAAATACTAAGAATGTCTTACACATAATGGCAATCAGTTTAAAAATTTATATCATTAAAGAAAAATTAGTTATTATTTTTTGTAATTCGTTAATTTTTTTGTATTTGTCCTGTCCAATAAGTATCATAACAAACTAAAAGTCGTTTAACTAGCAATTTTTATTTTATATTTATCTTGGAAATTTCCAGGTTTAAACTAATTTTTTTAAAAAAAGATTAAATATTTTTTTTTAACCTTAAAACAAAAAAAAATTAAATTTTTATTATTTTGTGATAATAATAGAATGAAACCAATCAAAATAGTAATAAAAAAAATTCAGGTCCGTATTTAATTTTTTTATGATAAATACCATATCTCAAAAACTAAAAATTATTTTCAAAAATTGACAACGTCATTATTTTCTTCTAAAAAAGTTGCCATCAAAAGGTTGTTACAGAATAAAAATATCTTGCAAACTAAGCGAGATATAAGAGATTATTAAAAATGCAATTTTTTCAAAAACTCCCTGTATTATCGAAACTATGGGGTATAGCAAAAATCTGATTACAACATTTTTAAGGGCTCAAAAAAGGGGTAAGGTGCAATCAGAAAATCGATATCTTTAATAATAACCGAGTTTCCCATTTAATCCCATCGAAAATGGGACATGCTGTACAGTATTCCTAGGAATAAATCAACACATTTTTTTTCAAACGAAACAAATTTATATTATAATTAATATTTTTTCTGTATACAGGTAGATTAAATGATATACTGTACTTAATGTGTGTAAGAGAGAAGTAAAAGAGAGAAAAATATATTTTGGGAGGTGTCTTGAAATATTTTTCGCTTTGTGAGACCCGGCTTCGGCTGGGAGTGGGAAAGTAGGGGAATACATCGTGACCTCTCGTCTTCACGAAGTTTCTCGACATTCCGTCGTGTGCAGGGACACAGGTAAGAAGTGGGTATTTGTTTTTAACGCAAATTCTAGCTCAATCCATGAAATTTCCAATCAGAAAATCGATATCTTTAATAATAACCGAGTTTTCCATTTAATCCCATCGAAAATGGGACACGCTGTATATATACTTATTTTAATAAGATTAAAACCAATTTTTAATTGTTTCGTTTCACTCATATAATAAATTCTCAAGTCTAGTATCTTTTGTACTTTCGTGGTTGTTGCCGTAATAGTAAATTGATGTGGTTTTATTTGAATTCGCGTTTATATCGGTAAATAATAGTGTACAATAATTTGTTTAAGATCCTGCTTGGGATAATGAGCGTATTAAAATTAAAGACAGTTATGCTACCTTCGATATCTCGGACAATAGCCCAGTCATACTAGGAATTCACCTGAAACAAAAAAAATGGCGCAAGGTGGACGTGATTTTTTTATAATTATTCCTTAGCATCTGAGACACATCCCCACATATTCTCCTCTAAAATCCTTATGAGCTTCGCTAGATATAAGGCCTCAAATTAAAAAAAAAATTGCGATTTTCTCGAAAACTAATATCTTGCAACAACAAAGACGTTAAGAGAGAAAAAATACGCAAAATCATTACCATCAAATTAAGAAAAAACGAGGAACAAAAAAACTCACTAAACTCGTCTCAAAAGCACAGAACTTCCGCGGGCTTTTAAAATTTCTAAAGAAAATAGCTAATTGAATCATTATGCTTATTCTAAACCATGCGGTGTTGCCAAACAACGCACTGCTTCTTTCTATTCTCCAAATGTAGGAAACATAAGATGACATTAAAAAAGTGGGCGAGTGTATACCAGTATTTATTATTTAGGTCTAAAATGCTAAAGTGCTAAAGTCTTTAAAACTGCCAAGGACCAAGTAATTAAAAAAAAAACTTTTCGTGCACATTAAATCCAAGATGGCGGGGGGAGCCGGCCACCCCCAATGTCGAAAACTCAAATTTCTGTTTAGGACTCCTATGAGAAACATCACATGTCAAAATTGCGACTACTCCACCTTTTGCAAGCTAGGGGTCTCATAAAATAAAAAGCAGAACTGTTGACATGTTATTAGTTAATCTCAATTGCTTGCCTTGTTTACCGTTGTTTATGCTAATAAATTTTTTTATTAAAATTAGGTCATTTTCCAAGTTCAAATTAAAAACAAGCTACATAAGTAAAACTGTATAGGATATACGGGGATTTGTTAGGATTAATGGGGATTTATAGGGATTTCTTGAGAAATATTGGGATTTATAGGATTTATTGGAAATTATTGGTGATTTAACAGGATTTCTAGGGATTTATTAGGATTTCTAGGGATTTATTAGGATTTCTAGGTATTTAATCGCCAAAAAGGATTTATGGTGTACAACATTTTGGGCAGATATTTACCCCTCGGAAAAACACCTAACCCAACATTTTAAAAATATAATTTTTTTCTTGAATTTTTTTCCCACTCTGTAGGTAACTTGTTTTAAAATGTTAATACAGTACAATCCCGATTATCCGTATCGCGATTTTCCGAAATCCGGTTTATCCGACACAAACTTTAAAAACACAAATCCCGATTAACAGAAAAAATCGCATTATACGAAACGCGTCTGGGATTAACCTATACTACTGATTTCCCTCGGGGTTTCACGGCAATACGACGGTCTAAAATGCGAATTGTTTTAGTTAGCCGATAGAGTGTTACGAATGTTTTTAAGTCGATCTAATGATATACGCATCCTATACTCCTATTTTCCAAAAAAAAAATCGGATTAACCGAAATTTCGATTATCCGAAATCACTGTGGTCCACATTATTTCGGATAATCGGGACTGTACTATAATACTAAGCTTGATTTTCACTTGTACCAAACACCATTTACTAAAATTAAGTTTTTGTTTTTTTAAAGTTAAACAACTTTAAATAAAGGTTAGGAAAATGGTTAATACCTGCCAGACCACCAGTGGGATTTTGAAAATTTAATTTTTATAAATTTAGGAACTGTACGAGAAAAAAAATCTTTTTCTTAGAAACAGTGTTGAAAATACGCGCAAATGCGCACACTTTTATTTTATTTGAAATTTCAGCTTAACAGGTATTAAAGTATAATTTTTATAAAAAGAAAAACTAATATGACACAGTGGTTTAGACTAAATAAATTAATTATAAGGGTGGTGCACAAAGGGTTAAAAATTATAAACAGAGTTACTTACATAACGTTTTAACAAATAGTCGTATTAATACGCAATTTTCAAACTTTTAGGTCATGATTTTTCGCCAAGGCTGTCAAAAACCAGGCTATATGTATATGGATAAATTATTTTTTTGTATATATCTTAGAAACTTAAGCTTTTAGTGTACATTTATATTTAGGTCATGATACAACGACAATTCGGTAAAACCTTATATACTGATTGTGTGAAACCACCAGAAACAACTACTCCGAGGGAAAATACCCCTACCGGCATTGAATTATACTGATGGTTTGAGGCTTTCGTTGGGAACTTGTTAAAACTGTTTGGTTTTCACTTTCTCCAACGTCAATCACGAGGATACGAATGATCCCCGTCTGGAACACGTCCTGATAGTCAGGAACATGCCAATCCACGACCGGACCGGTTTCGACCTTTTGGGCCATCCTCAGGTGAATGTACTTATATACTGATGTTTATAATTTCACACCCTTAAAAAAACTACCCTTAGGGTACATTTATTTTTCATAAACCCCTTTGTCTCATTAAATTTTAGTGAAACACTATTTTTGCTATCAATAGCAGTTTGGCTGGAATTTCAAATATAACAAAAGTGTGCACATTTGCGCACATTTTAAAGCTGTTTCTGCCCAGAGTTGAACTTTTTTTATATACGCTTTTTTTTCTCGTACAGTGTTTAATTGTATAAAAATATTTTTTCCCATTGGCTATTTTAGCTCACACATATACTATACTATAGTAGTGTGAGCTATGGTGATCCTAATTTTTTCGAGAAAAAAAAAGTTGCTCCGATTTCAAAATTTTTTATATATCTTTGCGTTTCAGATGATTTTGAAACTTTTTTGTTGCGCCGTCTGTCTGTCTGTCTGTCTGTCTGTCTGTCTGTGTGTCTGTCTGTATGTCTGTCTGTAACGACCAACGCGTATAACTCAAAAACCGCTTGGCCGATTTTAATGAAATTTGGTACCTAGGCTGGGTCTTGGGTCGAGATGGTCCCATTTAAAAATGAACAAAATCCACCGAACCCAAACCAAATAAAAGGGTGGGGGTAGATTTCAAAAATTAGAGTTTATGTGAAAATATGGCGTGTGTGATATTAAACGAAAGGTAATTGAGTCTGCAGTTAAACAAAATACATTTTAATTTATTTAAAAAAAAAGGGTGGGGGTATATTTTAAAAATTAGAGTTTAAGTGAAAATATGGCGTGTGTGATATCAAACGAAAGGTAATTGAGTCCGGACTTTAACAAATACATTTTAGTTTTTGTTTTTTTTTGGAAGGGTGGGGGTAGATTTCAAAAATTTAAGTTTAAGTCAAAACATGGCTTGTGTGGTATCAAACAAAAGGTAATTTAGTCTGGAGTTGAATAAAATATATTTCAGTTTTTAGTTATATTAGCTCACACGTACACTATAACTATAGTACCTAGTGTGAGCTTAGGGGCCCATATATTGGCAGAGTATTTATTGACCATTGGCGTAACCCTTACTTAAAGTTAGGTGATCCGTGGTATTAACATTTTAAAACTAGTTACTACAGGGTAGGAAAAAATAAAATAAAAAAGAAACATTTTTTTAAAATATATTTTTTAAAATGTTAGGTTGGGTTCTTTTCTTAATTTCACATTATAGACCGAATAATTTTGCGTATTTTTTCTGTGTTCACTTTTTTTAAAAAAGTTATTAGTTTTCGAGAAAAAAAGACTTTTGGAACCGTAAATCAAGCGAAGCTCGAGGGAGATTTTGGTGGAGAATATATGCCGATGTGTCCCAGATGCTAAGAAATAATTATAAAAAAATCTAGCTTGCTTTCCAAGTTTCAGGGTTTTTTACCTATTGTGACTGGGCTACAACAATATAACCATGCTATAGTTGATTTTCAGCCCGAATTGGATATAACTTGGTATTTACCAATAGATAGTATGCAGTTTTAAGCAAAGCTGATTTACTTTTTGCATTTACCTACCATTTATAGAGCCAGGGATAAAAGGTTGAGATTAGCGCCCCATACACACATCCATTCACGTGGTTTATCCTGGCAAATGATACGCGGCGGTTAGTACTCGCGAAAGAAAGGCATGACAAGAAAAGCGATATATTATGTCCCATACACGTGTAAAATATTCAAATATTTAAATCATTTAGCATATGATTTATAGTTATATATTATTTTCAAAAATAGTTTTTTGTAAGAATTTTTTTTTGTTTTTTATAAATTAGTTTTTTGAAAAATATTTTTTTTGTCCCCTACCCTATTTAAGAGTTGTGACATTAGGCTCTGTTTAAAACATTTGAGCGCGTGTTTAAAACAGCACGTATTAAAATAACGCGTATTCAAAATAGCGCGTATCAAAACAGCGCGTATTCATAACAGCATGTATCAAAAGAGCGCATATAAAATTAGCGCGTATCAAAATGGCGCATATCAAAATAGCGCGTGTTCAAAATGGCGCGTATCAAAATGACGCGTATCAAAATAGTTCTATTACAAAACGTCGCTGTTACAAAATACCCAACCCAACCTCAAGAGTTACCGCCTTATTTATACGCTAAAATCACCTTATATTAGGGACTTAATGCAACAAAGCCAGGCTGTAATAATGCCAGGCAGTATTTTGACAGTTTTACATTGTAAGATCAGCTGTGATCTTTCAATATAAGGCCTTTGTTAACTATAAGAACCGGAATAAATGCTGCCTTCTTGTATTGAAGGTAAATATATCACTTATGTTTAAATTCGACTTTTTTTGAATATTAAGATAACAATCAGTTGTCAGTTTACACTGCAAAACTGTCATAATGCTGCCTGAAACTCTTTACAGCCTTGCTTAATAGTAATATCACCCTATTATTTCACAACTTGATGTTAAATAGTGAGGTTCTTTTGCTTAAAATTATTTAGAATTATAAAAATTAAGTTTATAGAAAAAACTGACAAATCTGTACTTTTTACAGAGATTATTTGGGAACTCTCTACTTAATTTATAGATTTTTCGAAAAAAATAATTTTTCTAATCTAAGTAAATCAGAAATTTAGTCAAGCCCGAGTTTATATTGAAAAATACTATATTTATCTTAAAAAACCCTAGGGTCAACAGACATCCGTTTTTAAGATATAGGATTTTTAAAGATAGAGGAGTGGGGGAGGTGTGGGGGGAAAAAGGGTTTTAGAAAAAAAAAATCTGTCACAGTCAGCTGAATACTCGGCTAATTGTGATTCAAAAATGTGGTATTCTTTTTTTTGAGAAAATTATAAGTTGAGAAGATACAGGCTGTCAAAATAACCTCCAGAAATGTATAAAAAATAATAATTTAAATAAATATATATTTTTTGCTTACTTGTTCTTTTAAAAAATATCAATAATATTTTATTAGTATGTCTCGCTAGAGACTTGTTTTTATTAACAAAAAATTAAAAAAAAATATTGCGTTTAATATGACATTCATAAAAATTTATACCAAAAAAATTGTTTTTTCTAAAAAAAATTGAACGACTAATTTTTTTTAAAATTATTTTTATTTGAATTTATTGCTCTTGTTCTAATACACGACTTTACCCAATTTTATATTTTTAATGCGTTTTTTATAAGTTATTATCAAAAAAGTTTAAAAAATCGCCAATTTTGATGCTCTGTATGTCGACAAAGAAAGAGTTTTGACCCATGCATTATGGGAACTTTTTTATCAGACATGACCTCCTCTATCACCTGTTGGTCTATGGCTCCTAAGTTATGGGACAACCTGTATATAGTTCTCTTGAACGAAAGACCCCAAACCAAACGAAACCTCCCACTTTCTACTTGATCAATCCAACAAAGAAGAATCGTTTGTCTATCTTCTTCTAGTGGATGGTGCCTCCACCACCTTATCTGCCTCACCTCCTGCACCAGGTATGGGTTCTCGATGGGTCTCCGGTGATCCACCCTCAGGTGTCCGGCGCGCCTCGGGCCTCCCCGCCAGCGCACACTGGGTTATTTTAACAATCTAGCTAAACAACATTAACGACAGTAAGATTTTAAAATGTAGTGGTAAAAACCAAAGTTTTAAGACCACCTGGTGGACCCTTTATAGATTTTAATTGAAAAATATTAGCTCACACATATACTATACTATAGTAGTGTGAGCTATGGTGATCCTAATTTTTTCAAGAAAAAAAAAGTTGCTCCGATTTCAAAAATTTTTATATATCTTTGCGTTTCAGATGATTTTGAAACTTTTTTGTTGCGCGGTCTGTCTGTCTGTCTGTCTGTCTGTCTGTCTGTCTGTCTGTCTGTCTGTCTGTCTGTCTGTCTGTCTGTCTGTCTGTCTGTCTGTCTGTCTGTCTGTCTGTCTGTCTGTCTGTCTGTCTGTCTGTCTGTCTGTCTGTCTGTCTGTCTGTCTGTCTGTCTGTCTGTCTGTCTGTCTGTCTGTCTGTCTGTCTGTCTGTCTGTCTGTCTGTCTGTCTGTCTGTCTGTCTGTCTGTCTGTCTGTCTGTCTGTCTGTCTGTCTGTCTGTCTGTCTGTCTGTCTGTCTGTCTGTCTGTCTGTCTGTCTGTCTGTCTGTCTGTCTGTCTGTCTGTCTGTCTGTCTGTCTGTCTGTCTGTCTGTCTGTCTGTCTGTCTGTCTGTCTGTCTGTCTGTCTGTCTGTCTGTCTGTCTGTCTGTCTGTCTGTCTGTCTGTCTGTCTGTCTGTCTGTCTGTCTGTCTGTCTGTCTGTCTGTCTGTCTGTCTGTCTGTCTGTCTGTCTGTCTGTCTGTCTGTCTGTCTGTCTGTCTGTCTGTCTGTCTGTCTGTCTGTCTGTCTGTCTGTCTGTCTGTCTGTCTGTCTGTCTGTCTGTCTGTCTGTCTGTCTGTCTGTCTGTCTGTCTGTCTGTCTGTCTGTCTGTCTGTCTGTCTGTCTGTCTGTCTGTCTGTCTGTCTGTCTGTCTGTCTGTCTGTCTGTCTGTCTGTCTGTCTGTCTGTCTGTCTGTCTGTCTGTCTGTCTGTCTGTCTGTCTGTCTGTCTGTCTGTCTGTCTGTCTGTCTGTCTGTCTGTCTGTCTGTCTGTCTGTCTGTCTGTCTGTCTGTCTGTCTGTCTGTCTGTCTGTCTGTCTGTCTGTCTGTCTGTCTGTCTGTCTGTCTGTCTGTCTGTCTGTCTGTCTGTCTGTCTGTCTGTCTGTCTGTCTGTCTGTCTGTCTGTCTGTCTGTCTGTCTGTCTGTCTGTCTGTCTGTCTGTCTGTCTGTCTGTCTGTCTGTATGTCTGTCTGTCTGTCTGTCTGTATGTCTGTCTGTAACGACCAACGCGCATAACTCAAAAACCGCTTGGCCGATTTTAACGAAATTTGGTACCTAGGCTGGGTCTTGGGTCGAGATGGTCCCATTTTAAAATGACCAAAATCCACCGAACAGAAACCAAATAAAAGGGTGGGGTAGATTTCAAAATTAGAGTTTATGTGAAAATATGGCGTGTGTGATATCAAACGAAAGGTAATTGAGTCTGCAGTTAAACAAAATACATTTTAATTTATTTAAAAAAAAAGGGTGGGGGTATATTTTAAAAATTAGAGTTTAAGTGAAAATATGGCGTGTGTGATATCAAACGAAAGGTAATTGAGTCCGGAGTTTAACAAAATACATTTTAGTTTTTGTTTTTTTTAAGGGTGGGGGTAGATTTCAAAAATTTGGGTTTAAGTCAAAACATGGCTTGTGTGGTATCAAACAAAAGGTAATTTAGTCTGGAGTTGAATAAAATATATTTTAGTTTTTAGTTATATTAGCTCACACGTACACTATAACTATAGTACCTAGTGTGAGCTTAGGGGCCCATATATTGGCAGAGTATTTTTTTACGGTTAAATAGTAGAGAGTTTTTTAATTAAACGACTATTTCTTACCTTGTCTTAAATAGGGATTTTGAAACGCTTATAATTTGAAACTTCGTTGTAGTTATGGTAGTACTGCTTCTGCGCACTAACTAAATGTCATTCCGTAGTGTTAAATACCCCCCCCCCTGCTGTAAGCTGCGGATCCCTTTCGTTGTGGTAGTAGTTATTTTTATTGTTTCATTTTATAATTTTTTGCGCGGTTTATTTCAAAATAAATTAAATATCACGAGTTTCCAACATGCGAAACATTTATTTATTTTTTATATTTGTATATATTTATATTTTTGGGAGTTATATCTTATAATTGTATGGAATAGAGACTTGTCGTGTCACAGAAAAATACAAAACAAAAATGGAAAGAGAAGATCAATGAGAATATCTAGAACAGATCACATAAAAAATGAAAAAGAAAGAATGAGGGAATCGAGGGAAGCATAACGGATGACATCACTAAAAAACAACTGATATGGTACGGCCATGTACAACGGATAAACGACGAAAGATTACCAAAGCAGGTCTGAGAATGGGCGCAGTAAAAGAGAGAGTCCTAAACTAGAATGGCAACAGTCAATCCAAAGATCAATGAGTCAATAACAACCTGATGATTGTCAGGATCAAAGGAGGTGGAGAATAGGCTTCGGACAACGTAGAAAAACGTTCTAAACCGATATAGTAGTAGTATGTTGTCTATATGGCAGGAGCTTTTTACATTTTTAGGCTTTTAACTGAGCTGTAATAACTTCATATCTTATTGTTTCTTTGTTTGGTTCTGCCTGTGTGTAGCACAATACGTAGGCAGACACTTTATCATCGCCTTTCCTCAGTAGTAAGTCGTTAAATAATTCTTACTGCATTTTTCTAATATATACATTGCCATCAGTTAAAAGTTTACCCTGTGTATCTTTGTATTTCTTTGTTTGAATTCTCGAGCTCCCTGCTTTTTTCTTTTATTTTTTTTTTCATTGCTTCCTCTTACTTCGAGTTTGCTTCAGTATTACGCTGAACGCACTGTTCTCTGACTTTTCTTTTTTTTATCACCTTTGTGCATTCCTTATCATAAGATTCCATTTTGTTGTTGTGTCTCTTACCTGTTGATTTTATTTACTTTTCACTTGGCAGTTCTTTCTTTATTTTCCTCTTTTAAGCTTTATATAATCGCTATTTTCTCTATTTCTCTAATATTTACATTCATTCCCATAAGTTAGAAGTTTATCCTGTGTGTCTTTGCACATTGTTGTTTTGGTCTGAATTATAGAGTTTTCTCTCATACTTCTGTACAATTGTTTTGGCTATCTTTCTGATTATGTTAGTACGTTTGTTTTTTTGGCTCTAGAATCTCCGATTTTTCTTTTTTCTTCTGTCACCTTTTTGTAGTCTTGATTATGCGATTCCATGTTTTTTGTTTATTTATTGTGTACTATTGTTTCCCGTGCATAATGTCTGTTGGTTTTATTCACTTTCTACTTTTCATCTAAAGATGTTTTCATGTCTCTCTTTTGCAATTCCTTCTTCAATTTTCTCTGGTAATTGAAGGTCTAAGTCATCCCTATTCTTTAGTAGTGAATCTTTAAATCATTCTTTCTCGATTTCTCTAATATTCACATTCTCATCTGTTAAATGTTTACTCTGTGTGTCTGTGCATATTATTGTTTTTGGCCTGAATTCTCGAGTTTTCTGTATCTTATTCCTGTACAATGTTTTACTCGTCATTATTCTGAGTATGGTGGCACTTTTGTTTTTTTAATTGCCTTTAACTGCTTGTACTCACTTCTAGTTCACTCTAGTATTTCTGATTTTTCTTTTTTCTTCAGTCACTTTTCTACAGCCTTCATCATGCGATTCCATATTTCTTTTCATTTGCATTATGTATGGTTTTATTCACTTTTCACTTGTCATCTAAATATGTTTTTTTTGTCTCTACTTGACAGTTCTTTCTTCAATTTCCTCTTGTAATTTAAGGTCTATGTCCTCTCCATTCTTTGGTACTAAATCTTTAAATAGTTCTTTCTCATTTCTACAATGTTCACATTCTCGAGTTTCCTCCCTCTTACGCTTGTAAAATTTCTTCTATGTGATGATGGTGGTACTTTTATTTTATTTTTAATTGCGTTTTACTGCTTTTACTCATTTCTAGTTCGCTCTAGTATTTCAATTTTTTTTGTTTCACTTTCCGGCTGTCTTCATTATGCGAATCCATATTTCTTGTATATTTAGTTTGTCCTCTTATTTCTCTTGCATTATTTATACTATTTTCATTCAATTTCCACTCTTCATCTGAGGATGTTTTTCTGCCTCTACTTTACCTTTAATTTCCTCTTAACCTTCTGTTATCACTATTTTTTTTGATATTCGATCCATCTTCCAAATCGTTTTTCTTTGCGAGACTAGGAAAAAATTTAATTGTTAAATCGATTCTTAGGCGAAACCCCACGCCTGAGTCGTTATAATCCGGCATAGAAGAAGGCGTATTATGTCCATCTA
The DNA here is from genome assembly GCA_963576565.1 of Aspidapion aeneum. Classification (NCBI taxonomy): domain Eukaryota; kingdom Metazoa; phylum Arthropoda; class Insecta; order Coleoptera; family Brentidae; genus Aspidapion; species Aspidapion aeneum. The sequence goes on from OY755043.1 coordinate 15,054,649, forward strand.
GTTTGTTAAAAGAACCCACAGTGCAGCGGTCGGTCTGAGCTCCAAGCCCCATTTCACGACCGGTCGCTTACAGTTTTCAGTGCGCGATCTCTCTCCTACGCTGCCGGTTTATATCGTATGTCGCTACTACACCTTTTTTACTATACATCGCTACTTTCATTCAATACGGTTTTATTGTAAGATTTTTAACAATACAATTTTTTTTTAAACGAACAAATTTTTAAGGTGAATTAAAACTGAGAATTGTTTATTGTGACGTTTTTTTTAATTGTGATGAAAAAGATTAAATTGATTGTTGTGACTTTGGATTGTTAAGATTTGTTTAAAGACATGGGCCTGAGGCCGTGGATATTTCAGAGGCGACTGCACTGTGTGGATCACCGATGGAATTCGTCCAACTTGACATAAACAGAAGAGGACGACTATTTATTGAGGATGTCCTCGTGTTTGAGGACGTCTGAAGGACCACAACGAGAATCATGTATGTTTTCGTTATTATCAACATCTTTTACATTACTTACCTATTTTAACTCTTTTTATAAAAAAAATATATTTTTTTAAATTTTATATTTTTATACCAATTTTTTAACTGTGTTTTAATTTTTTTGTTTTTTTAAAATAACATTTAAAATTCGAATATGAGATTAACGTGCTTATTTTACTTTAAATAGATCTCTGATATTTTAAATATTTTAATTTGTGTTAGGAGATTGTTGATTTCTTTTTTTTATCACTTTTAATTCATTATTATCAGACGACCTATTATGACTTTCTTAAAAATGTTTACTGCATTGTCTTAATTTACCATTTTCTTGTAACTATGCTTTTCATTAATTATTATTATTTAATAAATGTGAATTTTTTAAATCTTTCCATCTCCTTGAAATTTCTTTAAGTTAAACTTTTCTTGTTTTATTCTGCTTGTTTTGGTTTACTGATCATCATTAGTATTGTTCATTTTAACTCATCAATAGGATTACTTTCTCCTATTCTTATTACTTTTTTGATGCATATCTTTTGCATATTTTTTGTACGTTTTTTTCACATCTAACCTAAACTATCTTTAATTAAATTTTGATTAAAATTTTTAAATTTAAAATTAATTTTTGTTGTAGCTGTTAAATCCTCTAGTTTTGTTTCCTCATTTAAAGTTGTATGTTGTATGTTTTTTTGGTATTATTTTCATTCTTTATAAAGGTTTGTATCTTTTTTTGGTTAATTTATCACATTGTTTTAATTTTTGTTTAAGATTTTTGAAGCCGATTTTACCAGACTTTCAATGGTTTTAAAAAGATTAAAATTCTTAAAAAATTACTCCACAAATTTATTTATTTTCTAAACAATTCATTTACTTTATTTGTCTTAAATTTTTTACCAAGTTCATCTTCGATTGAATCTTTGTATACAGAACCATTATTTGTAGCTATTATATTGTTTAGTGATCTCTATGGTCTCCTCATTTGTAGCTGTATTGTGTTTAAGCTCTATTTGATTACCGCATAGCTCAAAAGCACCTTTAATTTCGTTATTACTTTAGTTAAGATTTACAGCCTCCTTAGTTTATTAATACAATTTTAATTTTACGTTTTTTAAACATGTAGACCTAAAAAAAAGGAATTAAGAAACAGACTAATTAATATATTTTCTAAGCTAGATAAGTTTAACAATTCCTTTACTTTATTCTTATTTTATTTGTCTTTAATTTTATTCTTATTTTATTTGTCTTTAATTTTACATGCATCTAAAAAACTACCTTTACCAAGTTCAACTTTGATAAAATCTTTGTATTCAAAACCAATATTTGTAGCTATTATATCGTCTAGTGCTGTCTCCTCATTTAGAGCTATAGGTCTGACTGTGGGTATGTATATTTTAAGCTTTATTCGATTATCTCATACCTCAAATGCATCTTTCTTTTTGTTATTCTTTCCATTATCATCTGAAGCATACTTAGTTTGATTTGACACAATGTTTTGAATATTGTTTATATATTTTAGAGCTTGTTTAGCAAAAATTTTAGTTTGTTTTACCATGTTTAATTGATTAAGTATGCCAAGTGTGTGTCGTTTAGGAAATTGAATAGAGTGTGTCATGTGGACGTCTGTGTGTAAATGCCGCGAACCGGCTGATTGTGTGTGTGGGTGACCGGTCTTTGCTGGTACACAGATATCTGTTTAATCTGAGACTTAAAAAGTGCTCGATTTTTCTGATTGGGTATGATCTTCATTATTACATCGTATTTTCAAAAATCCAGCTTCATAGCTAATAGCTAACTTAAAAGTCTAAAGAGAAATTGGATCATTTAAAATATGATCAATTATTTCATAACATTGACTAATTCTGAATTATTTTATTTTTGTGGACCTAATTTTATATTTTAATTTTCTTACCCCAACTTGTAACCACTCTTGTGACAGTTTTTTTATTTTTGATTTTATTTCATTACTTTTTTATTAATATTTTTAAATTTAACTTCAAATTCTTCAAAATAATCAACATTTTAGATAATTTTTAATAGCTTTGCAACATTTTTATATAATTAAATTATTCCCTTTGTATTTTTCTATTCACTCCCTGACAGTATTCTTTTCAAGATTAATTGAATAAAAAACCCTTTAAAATTCCATCCTTATCTTAATAACCTATTGGTATACCTTTTCATGCCTCTCTAATTTTCTAAGTGAGGAGATAAGATGCCTTTTTATTAGTGAAGCCAACATATTGAAGAGTTATTATCTTTGGTGCCTTCTGTTTCGTTCAAAAGGTGGAGATAAGCGGTGACAAATTGGGATTTAGTCACTCCCTTTATTTTGGTAAATTCTTCATTTGTGGGGTAAATGAGATCATGGGGATGCATTTTTCGTTCTTTATAAGTGTTGTAAGTTATGTTTTGATTGATTTTTATAAATTATGGTGACTTAATTCCGGAGAAACTAACTTAACGACATTCCTTACTTAAAAGAGGTCTAAGCCGAATTTAGAGTGTTTACTAAAGAAGTTCAGGTAGGTCTATTTAGATCTAACATAGTATATTTTGGTTTTGTAACTACTTCTTTTTTTTCTACATTTAATTCTAAAGTTTTCTAATCCAATGGCACATTTGAATTGTAAAATATTTTCTTTTTTAATTTGAAATAGGTACGTGTGTCAAATTAGATTGGTGACTTTGATACACATATTTAAGGCCAAAATAAAAAGAAGCTGTTTGTTTTTAACTCATGTGTGTCATAACCAACTGAAACATTAATATCCAAAATAGTTTATTAGGGGCCCCCCAAAATATGGGTCGGTACCACAGCACAACAAAGAGGCGCCCCATGCGCAGCGGGATGCGTCGTAAACTCGCGCCTTTGCAGGGACTCCAATTGATGAGTGCAAAGAAATTGAACCAAGACTAGAATTGTAATCTTTGAAAAGACTTTTGTTTTTTAAATACCTTTTTGTGGTTACTAATTATCAGCGCTATCTGCACTGGATTTCTAAGAAGGTGTGAAGTTATTAGGCGTCCATTAGATCGTGGACCCCCGTGAGGTTAAGCCTTCAAGCTACCCACGGAAAAATATGAGAGAAACAAAAACTCCTTTTTACCCGATTAGCCACAAAACTTTTAAATTCACGGGTACTAAATTTCACGTTTATTAGTATTATTTGGCTAAAAAATTCCGCTGATTGACGCTCACGTGTCTGATGGCGGGTAAAAACGCAATCAGCGTTGATCTGACCTGAAAGGCAGAAGAGCTGTCGTAAGTCACGGATTATTTTGTTTTTTTTATTGGTAATCGATCTTTTCATTGATCGATATGTATAGCAGTTTATTTTCGCCTGCTCTTGTTCTTGTTTCTCTCGTATCTCGGTAGATGGCGCTTCTTGCGAGAGTTTTCTTACTATTTACATAGGATTAGAGACAAAATCGTCTAATTAACTTCGAAAGAGTGTCACATTGACCAAGCAGTGTTCTGAGAAGTCCCATAAGGGCGAAACAGTTAACTGTCAACACTTATTAGGTATCTATTAGATCTTGGACCCCTGTGAGGTTAAACTTTCAAGCTACCCACGGAAAAATATGAGAGAAACAAAAACTTCTTTTTACCCGATTAGCCACGAAACTTGTTTGATTCTGGATGCCATCTATGAAAAAATCCCGACGAATTTAGAGACTGTCCCATACTGTACAGCGTGTCCCATTTTCGATGGGATTAAATGGGAAACTCGGTTATTATTAAAGATATCGATTTTCTGATTGCACCTTACCGTGCTCTTTTTGGAGCCCTTAAAAATGGTGTAATCAGATGTTTGCTATACCCCGTGGTTTCGCTAATACAGGGAGTTTTTGAAAAAATTGCATTTTAATTAATTCCTTTTTACTCGCTTATTTTGCAAGATATTTTTATTCTGTAAAAACCTTTCTATGGCAACTTTCTTAGAGCAAAATAATGACGTTGTCAATTTTTTAAAATATTGTTTAGTTTTTGAGATATGGTATTTATCATAAAAAAATTAAATACGGACCTGGATTTTTTTTATTACTTCTTTGATTGGTTCCATGCTATTATTACTTTAAAATGATAAAACTTTAATATTTTTTTGATTTAAGGTTAAAAAAAACTATGTAATATTTGAAAAATAAATTATAGTCCGAACCTGGAAATTTTCAACGTAATTATAAATTAAAAATTGCAAGACACACTACTTGAACGATTTTTAGTTTATCTGTTTTAAAATGATAATTAACATATTTATAAATAAAGTAAAAACCTTAAAAAGTTACAAAAAGAATATCCTACTAATTATTTGATGGTAGCACAGCAGGTCGTGAAATTTACAAAACAAAAGCGTGGAATTGACATTGTCATTTTTGTGAATGGCTTACAATTATTTTAAACTGGCTCGAAATCGACCATATCCAGATTTTGAAAAATGTGATATGTTTGACTGCTTCATTCAAGCAACAAAATCCCAATATTTAAATGGCAGAAATATTTTTATGCAAAATGCGTTAAGAAAAATTACTCAAAAATGCCAACAATGTCTTACACATAATGGTAATCAGAAAAATTAGTTATTTTTTATAATTTGTTTTTTTTTTGTATTTTTCGTAGACTTTGTTTCAAATAAATCTGTAAATTAACGTAAAACCATTTTAATATGCTAAGTATCAAAACAGTTAAACTAAAAATTGTTTTACTAGCAATTTTTAATTTATATTTATGTTGGAAATATCCAGGTTCGGATGAAGTTTTTTTTAAAATATTAAATATTTTTTTTACCTTAAAACAAAAAATTTTTAAATTTTTATTATTTTATGATAATACTAGCATGAAACCAATCAAAATAGTAATAAAAAAAATCCAGGTCCGTATTTAATTTTTTTATGATAAATACCATATCTCAAAAACTAAACAATATTTTAAAAAATTGACAACGTTATTATTTTCTTCTAAAAAAGTTGCCATGAAAAGGTTTTTACAGAATAAAAATATCTCGCAAAATAAGCGAAATACAAGGGATTATTAAAAATACAATTTTTTCAAAAACTCCCTGTATTAGCGAAACTACGGGGTATAGCAAAAATCTGATTACGCTATTTTTAAGGGCTCAAAAAAAGAGCACGGTAAGGTGCAATCAGAAAATCAATATCTTTAATAATAACCGAGTTTCCCATTTAATCCCATCGAAAATGGGACACGCTGTACAGACTGTTCAAGCCTATTCTAAGTTTGACTTTTATGAGTTTATGATGAATAGTCATACTCACAATTCAAACAAAAAGGCACAAACATCGTTCTAAAGTTAATTCTAATTTTGATTTAAATTTCTTTGGCTAAGTGTCACTGTGGACGTCGGTTGGACCACAAAAAAAAAACTAAAGAAGGTGTTAAAAAAAAGGTGAAGGAGGAGGCGCGAGACGGTTTCAAGGTTATGGGAAAACGATAAATGATTTTTTTTCGGTTTGGGTACGACCGCCCCGTTCCATACGATCGTTCCGTGTGGTCCACACTGCGGTACCCGAGCAGTTTGTTGGATCCGCGGTGTGCGACCTTACTATATAGTTAACATTATCTGAGTAAAAGTGTTCAAGTGTGTTGCCCAGGAACCAGGGCTATATTTTAAAACAGACTTTGACGAAAGAAAATTTGAAATACACGGCATCCCCAACAAACAATTAAAGTTGTAACGACGAAACCCCAACTAGAAAGAATTTCTTAAAAGTAACCGCAACGTACTCCCGCTACGTCTCAGTATACCATACAGCGACGTTATAATTCCCTAAGTGGGGAACCAATTTCTGGTTATAACTACTTGGCCAAGTGTTTAAAGTCACTGTAGTAACAACTACACTACTACGTCGTAGCCAGGTATCTACTACGTCGTAGAGGCTGTTTTTTTTCCGTAATGGCATAAAAGTTGCGATGTAGTTGCAAATAATATAATCGTTTCTTTTTGGTAGAATTGTTACACAATATGGTGGACACAACAGTAAACAGACTCGCTTAGTTTTTTTGTTTGGTTATGGTTATAATATGAACTATGTTATCCAAAAGTGTGAGAATTACGAGCAGAGGATCAAAATTCGAGTGCGACGCAAAGTTTTTTGTATAACATGCATTATATATATTGCAAAAAACCGGTGCGCCCGTAAAATTGAGCCGTTTTCTGGTAGCTGATGGAATTTTTGTGTTGTGATTTTGGAGGTTATGTTTTCATAATCGACAGTTAACTCCAACAAATGGTGCTTAAGAAGAGCATTTTTGGTAAGCTTCAACTAATTTGTTTATAAAATAGTATGGCTCTTTAACATGAGCTCATAAAACGACAACAAAAATATTAAATTTTCTTTCTTACATAAAAACATGGCGTCCCAAACTATATTCCCTGATAGTCGAAAAGGTTACTTGAAAGTAGTTGCGGCTTTAAAGTTGATCCAAAAAGTTATTTTGTCTACATTGTGTAACGAAGTTACTAATTTTGTTCATCTGTTTTTCAACAAATTTCTATTTAAGCACAGACAACCGAATACGGGTAATTATAATAATACAAGTTACCTGAATGCTAATTCAGATTTCCGGATAAAATTACATAAAAAGGGAATAGAAACATTACCTGGAATAAACTTGGATATTATGTGCAGATTTGGTTTAACTCTCTTATGGTTTAGCTGTCTTACATAACTGAGGGTAGCTCGGAGAGACATTTATGGTTGGTGGAAATGGCTTCATAAGATTTTCCTAAAATGGGAGTTCGGTAACCTAATCATGCCTAGTTAGTATAACCACTGGTAGCTAATTTCCTGGATCATCCTCTGGATTGCTAAGTAATTAGTAATCCAGTATGATGATGCAGAAGTCTAATTAAATACAAATTTCCCGACACCCAGTGGAATTTTCCACAGTTCTCCGGATGTTTAGTTATACTCAGTTAGGGATAAGAAATATACTATGTACTTACTGCACTGAAGTCACTGTAAAACAAGGGAGTTCTTAGGTAATGAAATTGGTAGGAAAATCCCGGGTTTTTCCTCAGAAAAATCGGAATTTTCCAATCAGGTCCCGATCAAGGAAAACCACCGTTTATATCACTATAATATACAAATATCAAAATAAACTTACCTACAAATGATGTGCAACAGGTATGCCTTTTTTTTACCTCCTAAGTCGAGGTGAGGATAATCCTGGTTTTCCCGAGAAAAACAGGATTTTCCATAGCGAACAGGTTGGACGTTATTTGGGAAAATGCCGGCAGATTTTCCCGAAGAAAACTAATCAGGTGAGAAAGTGAGGTTATTACACAGGTAAACACTGCACCAATTTTCCGGTTTTCCCAATGGAAATCATTATTCTTTTCCACGAGGTTTTCACAAAACTTTCGGTAAACTTCGGAAAGTTGCGGAGTACTCCGAACCACAACTTTTTAGGCAATTTTTTATGAAAACTTCGGACAACTATAAATTCACGAACAAAATACCGTGGGAGATCACTTGCGCTGCTGTTCAGTTACGGGTAGTTACCTTATACGTAGCAAATCACAGTTCACTCACGGCCTTTCCGCCATTCATACCTCCGATATCAAAACCAACCGGAAAATCCTTAGGTAAGAAATGTTGTTAAATTTTATTGGTATTTCATGCTCTAGTGTTTTATTATTTTTTTTTTCTCCTTCTGTAACTTTATTGCTTTCATATATTCCCCTTTACATTTGATAAAACCCCGTTCCCGTTTCCCGGTTTTTATTATTATTTTTGCTCCCTTTCGAGGAAGCAAAAATGATAACAAAGCTATTGATTATATCTCGTGGGCTGTATGCTTCGTCACCGATTTATAATTATAGTGCTTTGATAAAACCCCGTTCCCGTTTCCCGGTTTTTATTATTATTTTTGCTCCCTTTCGAGGAAGCAAAAATGATAACAAAGCTATTGATTATATCTCGTGGGCTGTATGCTTCGTCACCGATTTATAATTATAGTGCTTTGATAAAACCCCGTTCCCGTTTCCCGGTTTTAATTATTATTTTTGCTCCCTTTCGAGGAAGCAAAAATGATAACAAAGCTATTGATTATATCTCGTGGGCTGTATGCTTCGTCACCGATTTATAATTATAGTGCTTTGCTAAAACCCCGTTCCCGTTTCCCGGTTTTTATTATTATTTTTGCTCTCTTTCGAGGAAGCAAAAATGATAACAAAGCTGTAGATTATATCTCGTGGGCTGTATGCTTCGTCACCGATTTATAATTATAGTGCTTTGCTAAAACCCCGTTCCCGTTTCCCGGTTTTTATTATTATTTTTGCTCCCTTTCGAGGAAGCACAAATGATAACAAAGCTATAGATTATATCTCGTGGGCTGTATGCTTCGTCACCGATTTATAATTATAGTGCTTTGCTAAAACCCCGTTCCCGTTTCCAGGTCATTATAGTGCTTTGATAAAACCCCGTTCCCGTTTCCCGGTTTTTATTATTATTTTTGCTCTCTTTCGAGGAAGCAAAAATGATAACAAAGCTGTAGATTATATCTCGTGGGCTGTATGCTTCGTCACCGATTTATAATTATAGTGCTTTGCTAAAACCCCGTTCCCGTTTCCCGGTTTTTATTATTATTTTTGCTCTCTTTCGAGGTAGCAAAAAGGATAACAAAGCTATAGATTATATCTCGTGGGCTGTATGCTTCGTCACCGATTTATAATTATAGTGCTTTGCTAAAACCCCGTTCCCGTTTCCCGGTTTTTTTATTATTATTTTTGCTCCCTTTCGAGGAAGCACAAATGATAACAAAGCTATAGATTATATCTCGTGGGCTGTATGCTTCGTCACCGATTTATAATTATAGTGCTTTGCTAAAACCCCGTTCCTGTTTCCAGGCCTTTATAGTGCTTTGCTAAAACCCCGTTCCCGTTTCCCGGTTTTTATTATTATTTTTGCTTCCTTTCGAGGAAGCACCAATGATAACAAAGCTATAGATTATATCTCGTGGGCTGTATGCTTCGTCACCGATTTATAATTATAGTGCTTTGCTAAAACCCCGTCCCCGTTTCCAGGTTTTTATTATTATTTTTGCTCTCTTTCGAGGAAGCAAAAATGATAACAAAGCTATAGATTATATCTCGTGGGCTGCATGTTTCGTCACCGATTTATAATTATCATGCTTTGCTAAAACCCCTTCCTCGTTTCCCATTTCCCGATTTTTTTTATTATTATTTTTGCTCTCTTTCGAGGAAGCTAAAATGATAACAAAGCTATAGAGTATGTTTTGTGGGCCGTTAGGTTCGTCTTCAACCCATACTTAGCCGGCTTTGACTCCACAGCTTCCCTGGTTGATTGTACCGCTCTCCTGTATCCTGAATGGCTTTAATTGTTTACCTAGAGCATGGAGTAGATCTTATTATTTTTATTCTGGCCCGTTTAAAAGACCCTAGGAGACCTTATTCCAGGAAAACTAAAAAAAATTGGTATAGTTTTCCTCAGAATTTGTTTTGTTTGTTACTTTTTCTCCAAACTGAGAATAAAGGCAAATATATTTCTTCGAAGGACAGTTTTTTTTATTACAACCCGTAGTAAAGTATTAAAAAACAGGTGCTCAGGGGAAACTTAAAAATTGGTAAAGTTTTCCACTTAAGACAAAAATTGGTAATTATTTTGGTTCTTTTCTGGATTACAAATGCCCTTGGTAAATAATTTTTCAACCGGTACCTTACTGGTAATATAGTAAGATAGTTTACTGCTATTTTGTTTAATTTTTTTTTTGTACATAACCGGAGACTGTTCACCGTAAGACATATATGCCGACCGAAAACCCAACTCATAAAGATTGGCGCTAAATACCGTTACCTGTGTAAATAACCTGTCACCGAGAGCGATATATCCCCCGACCGTAAATCTACCTGTTAAAACATGTTAAATTTGTAAATAACCTGAAACCGCAATTAATTTTTAAACATGTTAACTCTGTAAATAACCTGAAACCGGAATTCAATTTTTTTTTTATTATTTATTTCCTCAGTTTGTCAGGATAATCCTGTGACGTAGTGTGTTTATGGCTGCCCTTGCCACTAGATATTTTTGTAATTGGTGGCTTTGCCTTGCGCTTGCTTTTCTTTGCACGTAGTCGAATTTTTATCATGTTTAATCTACCTTGCTGTTGTTTGCTTCCGTTTTCTTTTCCATAACTTATGAAATAGTTGGAAAAGGGGGTGATTTCGAAATTGTCTGTGCTGAAATAGAGAGAACACGGTAAACTAGAGTTTTGATATATTTTTTTTATATTTCTTTTTATTTTTTTTTATATAAATTTTAATGATTTAGTGTCTTATCAGTTTTTGTTATTAAGTACCAAGTGACGTGTATTTAATTATTTTCTTCCAGGGTTTGTACCACTAAATTAAAATGACAAAATACACATAAAATAGTATTTATAGAAATTGAGTTTTTTTTTTAAATGAAATTGTAGTTTACTTACCTGGTTATTCTCCACTGTTTAAAAGCATACCCGAGAGGCAAGGGAGACTCTAGGCTCCCTTATTTCCTAGAGTGGCGCCCGAGGCAAAATTTCGATCGATTCTATCCCTCGAGATCCCAGGATTGAATCGACCGAAACCCTGGGACGTCAAAAGTAGAGGAAAATTCGTCAGATGACGAAACCCTCTTACAAATTTGGCGCCCGAGCAGGGACCGTTGTTTTCTGGATATTTTGGCACATCGTAGGTTACGGAATCGCCCCTTGATTTCACGAAAGTTGTCATACACATAATACACTAAGTACCATGGACAAGATATTTCTCCCCCGAAAGACACATTTCTGTAGATAATAAATAAAGTGGTCAAATCAAATATCGCAAGGATTGAGTTCTTAAGATATATGATCAACAAAAAAAAATTTTTTTTTTTTAGAAACTGGCAAGTTCGAAATGCGCAACGAATATTGTCTAAAAAAAACCTAAAATCGGAAATTAAACACCAGACCATAGGAAAATTTGTCTTTCGGGTTGAGAAGTTATCACTTGTCAAAGACTCCATACATGTTAAAATTGGATGATGGGGGTGTTTTGCAAACGGAATCGACAGCAGACTTTAGAAAATCTTTATAAAACTTATTTTGTGTTTGTTAAAAATAAAAGGTTTGAGATCACGAAGATTCAATTGGAAAGTCTGTGAATAGAAATATTAATTTCAGGATTAAAATAAATTTTATTATTGGCAGTAAAACAAATCTGTTTTATGTTCAGAGATTTCTTATTGTATTTGTTATACACAACTTGTAGCCAAAAATAATTATAAAATACATTAGGTGGTATTTTTTTTTGTTACGTTAACGCTGTCCGTCTCGTTCAAACACCCTTACACCTCAAACAAAAACCCCGTTTACACACTCTCCCCCATAGTATTTGTCTAGTACCAAAATCGAGTTCATTTAGCGTTTAGTTCGATAGAATTAGGTGACAACCCTTGTTGTTTCACCGGATTGGTTTTATCTGTATATATGTAAATAGATATAAATATTTTTAAAGAAAACGAGTAATTCGTAAATAAGGGACAAAAAGGTACACCGAACCGAACCGAACCCTTTTAAATTTTCGAGCAAAAGTTGCAATAACCGTGGAACCAAGCGCGGATCTGGGTCAAAATCTAGGGGGGGGGGGTAATAGTCGACGAACATTTTTTTTGTCAGATAATTTTTTTTTCTAGGGGGGGTAATTCTCCTGTTTTCCCTTATCTTATTACGAAAAAGTGCATACTTTGTTTCTAGGGGGGGTTAATTACCCCGTTACCCCCCCCTCAAGTCCGCGCTTGCATGGAACATACATATAACTTGTATATGATACAGACAGAAATGTCAACATACAGATGTACATACAAAACGACAATCTACCGCCATGTTTTTTTTTTTGAAAAAAAAAACTAAAATGTATTTTGTTTAACTTCAGATTCCAATACCGTTCATTTGATATCCCACACGCCGTATTTTTTTTGTAAAATCTACCTCCATTTTTCCCAGACCTAATTACCTCTGGTTTGGTACCGCGCCCGTCATGTTTTCGCTTGGGCTCTACCTTTTGAATCTATCCCAGTTTTTTGTAAAAAAAGCTAGAATGTGTTTTGTTTGACTCCAGATGCAATTAACTTTCGCCGTATGCTCATATAGATCCATGTTTTAAAATCTACCCCTCCCCCACCCTTTTATTGGACTTATGTCCGGTGGACTTTGTCTATATTTTTTATTTTTTTTTGTTAACTGGAATTCGACCTAGAAATCAGCCTGAGTTTTGAATTTCGTAAAAATTGGGCAGGCAGTTTTTTTTTCTGTTAGATGCGTTAGTCGTTACAGACAGACATACCGAATTACAGACATACAGACAGATAGACAGACGAGACGACGCGAAAAATACTTGGCCACTACTAGTATGGCTGGAGCTGAAATATAATTTATTCGACTTAAGTTACCTAAGACCTGTCTTTTGATACCGCACAGGTCGTGCTTTGACTGGTACTCTTATTTTGAAATATACCTTATTTTTTATAAACTAGTAGGTATTTTGTTTGACTCCAGACCCAGTTACCTTTCGTTTGACACCCCTTAAGTTATGTGTTGACTGGAACGCTAATTTTGGAGATCTATCACCCTTTGTAAATACCTCGGGTAGGTGGATTTTGTTAGTTTTTATATCGCGACAAGATCCGGGCTAGGTTGCAAATTTCATTGGAATCGAACAAGCGGTTATTGTTTTTTTTTTTTTGGTTGTGAGCGTTGGTTGGTTGGTTACCGACAGACAGGCAGACAGGCAGACGAAGAAAAAAAAAAATGTTTTTTTTTTAATCATCGGAGACGCAGATATGTAGAAATAATTGTTATCTGGAGCAAGTTTTTTTTTTTAACTTTTCTTTCTGGAATATAGTGTTTATGTACATCCCAAAGCCGGTGCGGATGGTACTCACATCGCACAAAAATCACATCAACATTAAATTCACGTGAACAAAAATAACAAAGTTTTTTTTTTACTTGGAAACAACCTCATATCATGTAATATTTATTTTGTTAAATCTACATGCGTAAAAATAACGTAAACACAAGGAGAAATCAATCTATAAAAATGTACCTTTTGCTTAAGTTTCTGGTACTGTGTATATAACGTTTTTTTTTTACCCTCGTTATTTTCAGGTATCAAATTCACACAGAAAAGTCCCGACTATGGGTCGTGATATTGCTAGTAGTCTCAAAAATATTCGGTAGAAAACCTATGCTTGCATGCAGTTACTGCGATAGAGGCGTTATCAGAACGCAGTTTTTAGCAACGTTATTTTCTTATAACGTTAATGAAGACCATATTAAGCTTGTTTTCAAATATGAAATAAACGTTTTTTTTCAGCTGTTAAAATCAATTTTTTTTTCACACTTTTGTTTACGTGTTTAAAACGTGATTGTGCTATGTGGGTATATACTAGTAACATGTGCCAAACATATTATAAATGAAGAAGTTTGGAAACATTTTTTTTTTACCCGACTTGACACCCTATATAAGTGTTAGAAAGAAACTATATCCGTTCCCCTCAGAATATAGTAGAAACATTCATCACCTACATAGTGTATACCGGGTAAATATATAAATATATATATTTTTTTTTTCTCCTCTCTATTTTTTTTAATTTTAATTTTTTTTTTGTCTACCTGGATACAATGAGTTCCTGTTAGGGATTGATTATATTGTTTAGAAAAACCAGCTGTACTTACCTAGGGATGTCAAACCGAACTAAAACTGGAGTAGGCCGGGACTCGAGATTTTTTTTTAAAGAGCAGCATCATAAGGCAATATTTTTTTTTACTTTCCGGAGAGGCGGACTAATTTAATACCAGTTCTGATCCTATCATTCAAATTGGACCAGGACTGAACCGTCCTGACATATGATTTGGCTTTTTAGTTTAGTTTTATGTATAATTGCGACTAACGTTGGTTTCATCTTAACATTTAACCGGGCCATACTCATAATGAATAAAAGTTTTTTGTTTGTTTTCTGATTTAGCTATCGATATATTTTTTTTTTACCTAAAAGAAAAGGAAAAATATTTATAGGGGTAGGTTTTATTTATCTTCCTCGCGAGAGACTGACGTCACGACGAATTACCAAATTGATTTAATACCTGACCCATCCTGAAACTACCAGTCCCATCGGACGGGACCGGACTTGACAGAAAGGGTGTTGTTCCATTTTTTATTTCGGGGCATCTTCGATTCCCCTGAAACTTAACCCATCCTTACTTTATAAGATTAAGGATTTAGGTGTCTTTTAAGCAAAACAGTATTTCCCTAAACCCACAATTACCTACACACACAAACACTATCGCAAACACACGCATGACATGCCTACACTCACATCCTCATCTTCGCTTACGCCCTTATACACCGACTTTCATCCGTTTACTTATATTTTCGCACCATCTAGATAGACTCTTTTTAGATGCTTTCCTCCTGAATGCGTTTTAGTGTTTTGCCTACTTCTGCATATTCGCATGTTTTTTTTTTTGCTTAGCTACGGGTTTAGGGTTTCTTGACTTCTGTTACCATTGTCAAGGTTAGTAGGACCCCGACAAACACCGTTAAAGCGTTTAGTAATTGACCGGAAAATCTTTAGGATAATATGGACTCCGAGGCTCAGACGTTAAGAGGTGGAGAAGACGAGACCTTACCTATGAGAGAAAGTGTTTCTCCAACTGGGGAGGATCCACCTGCATCAGTGTTCACGGGTCTTCATACTCCGGCCTCGTTTCCGACCCCCAACTTGTTGCCCGATAATTTTCCGTCCGTGGAACTCACCGAGCCGGCAGACGTGCTGTCTGATATTCCGCCGAAAACAGTAGATTTACCCCTAGCTTGGGTTTACTCTCTTAAAAAATCCGAAATGGATATGCAGTTGGGGAAGTTTGGCCTTTCTACTGAAGGTAACATGAATAAGAAACGACAACGACTGGCGACCTACCTCCGAGAGGGTAGAAGATCCCCGCTTCCGCTCGCCCGTGTAGAGGAAACTCCGATGCCTGAACAAACTGCCGGTACCCTACTCGACGATCAAGAGGAAAAAGTGACTGTTTATTCCGTCACAAGTGCTGAATCCGCCGGCTCGGTTGTTTGCAGGGAGTCATCCTTCCTCACCGTCTCTACCAATACTACACCGCCGACCTTGCTTACGCTACCGTCCCTTCTGACCGTACCGCCTGTTCCCACACCTGGCTTCAGTCACTCCTCATCAGTAACCCAGCCGGCGACAACTTCGCTGATCTGGTCCCATCCGACCTACTCAACCGTCTACTCCGGGTATCCCACCGTATCCCAAAGGACTTCCCTCCCATATCCGCCGTACCAAAATGCCCCATTCGTCGTCTCCACCGCTGGGTACTTCCCAACTTCCTCCCGGTACGAAGTGCCAAATTACCTAACCTCTGTACAACAGTCGGTCCGCTCCACCTCTTTGGGTTCTTCAGTTACCGTCACCGTACCTTCCTCCGATAATCTTCCGATAACATCTAGTCAATCGCCGCAAACGATTTCGTCCGCAGCAGTGATTGTGCCAACCATGACCACTACTGGTCGGACACCCTCGTACCCGACTTCGTTACCGCCGTCCTCGTTCGTGAACGTTTCGATTTCCGGTAGGTCACCAAGGAATTCGGTTCAATTGCCGTTTTCCCAACCATATCTTACTACGACCCATGAGGCTCCATTTCCCGAAATGACGGTAGCACCCACGGCCAGTTATTCACCACCGGCCACCTTTTCGCCATCCCCACACCGCTATGTACAATCAGCTCCGTTGACCGCCCCCGCAACCATAAGCAGCCGGTCAACGAATCCATGTACTCACCGTCCAATGACCGAGCCTGTCCCGGTACCATCTTCGATGACGTCACTGGTACCTATTCACCCTAATGTGGCTAATTGGAAAATTAGCTACGATGGTAGTGGGGATCCGGTTTCTTTCATAGAAAAACTGGAGGAAACGTGCAGTTCCTATGGAATTCATCTGGATTCTATCGTGGGCCAGGTACCACAATTGTTACGGGGGGAAGCAGAAGCCTGGTGTCGAAACAACCGTTCCCAGTGGTACTCATGGGTTCACTTCCTAGAGGATTTCCGAACTCATTATTTTCCTGTCAACTACTTAGCCGACCTAGAAGCCGAAATTGCAAGACGCGTTCAGTCCAACCGGGAACCGGTTTCCAAATATGTAACAGACATGCAGACTCTTCTAAGGAGACATGGAGGATACTCTCCTGCCCAAGAACTAACATGGCTGTATCGGAACTTACTGCCAATGTACCGTCAAAACATCCGCCGCACCGATTTTCATGATATCGTGACCTTTACCCGCTCCGTCCGAGAACTGGAGGTGCTTCGCACCGAATTAGAGGCAGTTCCAAACCATCGAACAGCGATTCGTAGTACTAACCCTCCTCCTACCAGACCGTTAACGGCCCGTCAATCGCCGGCTCCCCCGGCTCATCAAAACCGTCCCGTGCAGACTCCCAACCAACTTGCCATTTGTTGGAGATGCGGACAAACTGGCCATGTACGATCTAATTGCACCGCTCCTCGACGATTATTCTGTTCCCGATGCGGGCGAGATGGAGTGATGTCCCGGGACTGTAGTTGTCCATCCGGCGCAAATCCCAGACCGACACCGAGACAGGAAAACTGGGACGATGCATGGAATTGAGGCAACCAGAGCATCCTTCCGAAGAGGCCTCCACCGTAGACATACTTACCGCAATTACCGCCCGTCGACCCCGCTTACAAATTTCTTTCAATGGCCGTCAATACCAAGCCCTTCTAGACACTGGGGCTGGACGTTCCTACTGTGGGGACGTTATTGCAAAAGAATGCCAGAGGACAGGAAAGAGCGCGTTCCCAGTAGCCTCCACCGCCGCCCGACTTGCTAATGGAAGTATCATTAACATCACCGAAGAGTTCAATTTAACCGTACAAATAGGAACTCAACTAGTGGAGGTCACTGTAGCACATCTTCCGGAATTATCGGAAGATATCGTACTGGGTATGGACTTCTTAAGGGAAGAAAAGGTATTGATTGACCTTGGAGACAATTCGATTATTTTCCGGGACCAGTGTTTTCAAGAAGATCTTTCTGTCCCTCTAACTGTAATCACGGGTCATACCGCCCGTACTCCGTTGACCCTCACTGACGAAGAGGAATATCAGTTGGACGCGTTCTTGGCCGAAGAACTGCCACTCTTCGAGTCCATTAAAGGCACAACCACGCTTATCCAACACCATATTAAATTGCTTAACTCCGAACCAATCAAACAACGTTACCGGCCACAAAATCCTCGCATGCAAGCAATTATCGATGAGGAAGTAGATAAAATGCTGGAGGAGGGAATAATCGAACCGTCTAATAGTCCGTGGAGTTCTCCGGTCGTTATGGTGAAGAAGAGAGATGGAAAGTTTAGATTCTGCATTGATTTTAAGAAAATTAATGATGTTACCAAGAAGGACGCCTATCCGCTCCCGTTTATTCATGCCATTCTCGACAAATTACGACGAGCCAAGTATATCTCCTCTCTGGATCTCCGGCATGGCTATTGGCAGATACCGCTGACAGTAGCCAGTAAGGAAATCACCGCCTTCACCGTCCCTGGCAGAGGGTTATTCCAGTTCCGGGTGATGCCATTTGGGCTACATTCCGCGCCGGCTACATTCCAGAGATTAATGGATAACGTCATTGGCCCCGAATTGGATGAATTTGCATTTGCTTACCTGGATGATATCATTATACTTGGCGAAACATTTTCCGAACATTTAAGGAATTTGAGAGAGGTGTTCCGTCGTTTGCGGATAGCGAATCTCAAACTCAATCCCGAGAAGTGCCAGTTTGGAAGAAGATCTTTGCGTTATCTCGGTCATTTAGTTACGCCAGAGGGAATTATGACAGACCCCGATAAAGTAGAATCTATACTTCAGATACCACCGCCGACAACTGTCCGTTCCTTGAGGCGATTTCTAGGAGTAGGAAGCTGGTACCGCCGATTTGTCCCCGGTTTTGCTCAAATCGCGGCACCTCTTCATCGCCTTTTGAAGAAGGGACAACGATTTGAGTGGGGGGAAGATCAACAAAAAGCATTTGACCACTTAAAAAAATGTTTGACCGAATCACCAGTATTAAGTTGTCCCGATTTTGCCCGACCTTTTGTCCTTCAAACTGACGCCTGCGACCAAGGCCTAGGAGCAGCCTTAATCCAACATCATCCAGATGGAGACCATGTGGTTGCATATGCCAGCCGATCTCTTACTCCCATGGAGACCAAGATGTCCGTCACCGAGAAAGAATGCGCTGCCATTGTTTGGGGCGTTGAAAAAATGCGACCCTATATCGAATTATACAAGTTCACCGTTGAAACAGATCATCAAAGTCTAAAATGGCTGTTTTCTCTGGACAGTCCGTCGGGTAGGTTAGCCCGATGGGGAATGTTCCTTCAACAATTCCAGTTTGACATTCGATATAGGAAAGGGGTACTCAACCGAATTGCCGATACTCTTTCGAGAGACCCATTACCCGGAGGGCAAGAACCGGAAGCTGATCCCGTTTTGCTGGTAAACACGGAGCCACCGTGCTCGTGGTATGCAGGGAAGGTAAGAGAGGTGGAAACAAATCCGAAACTGCACCCGGACTACTGCATTAAGGGAGGTAAGCTGTATCGACACTTTTGGGACATGTCCGATTTGACCGAAACCGAAATGACTGACCCTTGGAAATTATGTGTTCCTAAATCCGCCCGATCCCGAGTACTCAACGAAAATCACGACGTCCCGACAGCAGGACATCTAGGTATTGCCAAAACCGCCGCCCGAATTGCACGACTTTACCATTGGCCTGGCATGTTTAGGGACATCGCCCACTATGTGCGAACTTGTCAGTCTTGTCAACGGTACAAGGTCTCCCAACAACAAACCGCCGGTAAAATGAGACCGTCCCGAAACCATGATCCATGGAAAACGGTATCCACGGATTTGATCGGACCTCTTCCTACCTCTAAAAAGGGCAACAGTTACATTGTAATGTTCCTGGACCGGTTCACTAAATGGGTAGAAGCCCGACCGATTCGTAAAGCCACATCCAAAGCCGTTTCCGATGCGTTGCACGAACTGGTCATCGCCCGCTTTGGATGTCCAGACTTTGTTCTCTCCGACAATGGAAGTCAGTATACGGGTAAGCAATTCCGGGAGTTGCTGAAAAGTTATGGTATCCTACACCGTTTCACTCCGACGTACACGCCTCAGGACAATCCCGTAGAAAGGACCAACCGTACTTTTAAAGTAATGATTGCTCAGATGTGCGAGAATGAACATCGGAACTGGGATCAACACTTGCCGGATCTAGTTTTTGCGATGAACACCTCCCGGCACGACTCCACCGGTTTTACTCCAGCCTTCCTCAATTTTGGCAGAGAATTGGACGCACCGCTGGCACTGCATCGAGAAGAAGAAAATGAACAAGAAGAGGAAGAAACTGACGGCTTGCCCTCTGCCGAATTTACCGAACGAATGAACCGTTTAAGGGAGGTTTATGAGCTAGTCCGAATTAATCTTGCCCGGGCTTTCTCCACTCAAAGTCATTATTACAATTTACGCCGCCGAGATTGGAGGTGTCATTTAGGGGATAAAGTTTTTAAAAAAGAACATGCACTGTCCTCCGCCGCTAGAAATTTCGCAGCCAAGTTGGCTCCAAAATTTTCCGGTCCTTTTACGGTTATCAAAGTTCACTCTCCTCTTGTTTATGATCTAAAAGACGATTACGGTAAGAAAGTCTTACGTATTCACATCAAAGATCTAAAACCCGCTCATCTAGATCCGTGTGCTCTCTCCTCTTGTTTATGATCTAAAAGACGACTACGGTAAGAAAATCATGCGTATTCACATCAAAGATCTAAAACCCGCTCATCTAGATCCGAGTGCTAACTAACTTTGCTCTCTCATTAGCAATGGAATCCAACCGTCCACGAAAAACTTCCACCGCTTCACGTAACAAGAGGAGCATGGCTCCCTACTTCAGGGCTGCCCTGGACGTTGCCACTGCCCAGGCAGCAAGGTTCCGCACTTCCGCACCGCCCCTTTCCCGACCGGCTGACCGACCGACCGCCACCGATACTAAACCGGACAGTAAACTTAACGAAGGCGAGCTCTTTTACCCTGACAAGACCGTGACCATGACCGTTTCAAGACCGAATGCCGAAGTCCTTTTTGTAACCGAAATACCGAACCCCATGCCACCTTTATGCCCGCAAACTCCGACAACGTCTTCGTCATCCCCCGTCTCTACTGTCATCAAGCCGAATAAGATCCATATAATCTCGAACGTCCAAGTAAACCCGGCCCGCAGGTCAGCAACGCCTGCCGACCGACCCTCGACACCCGACATTCGACAGGATCACGACCAAAGACCAATCTCGCCGTTCTACTTTGACGAAGACCTCCTTCCGACGTTTACCGATCAAGACACGGACTTTACTACTCTTACCAATAGTCAGTTTGTAACACCGACTCCGATGACCCAGACCCTCGTGACACTGACACCGAGTACCTCCACATCGACTGACGACACCTCACCCACACTGTTACTTATTAAAGATTTACCTGACACTGCACGACAATTGACAGAAGACATCGACGTTCCCTTCTTCCCTCCCTCGGCACTTGTTCCGGAACAACCCATTAACTCACCGTTAACCGAGAAAGAAGAGATAGCGGAGTATCTCAAGAAAACTCCGAGAGAGCAGTGGTCCGAGGAATTTCGGACCAAACTCCGGACTTATAAACCGAAGGGTTGGCCCTCTTGGAAAATATTCCGAAGATACTTTCGGGACCGAGAAGGCGACCGCCACCGAGTCCAAATCATTTAAGCACGGTGGATGAGGGACGACGTAAGGTGGAAGGCTGAGCGGAGAGAAGTGTTTTGTTTTTGCAGAGTTTGGTGGGATTCAGGGGGGCCTCTTGTCCATCACTTGTGCTGGCTACGTCCCCCACTCACTAAACTTATTATTTTAGAGTTTTATTATTATTAAATATCTAGCAATAGTACAATTCCTGTTATTTGATCACTAATTTATCTTTTCTTCTTTAGCCATGTCCGAAGCGTTGCTAATTAACCTGGATTCCGACGAAGAGTTATCCGACTCCTCCATTATCACCGTCATTCCCCGGAGACCTAACCTTTTAGAAGATGACCCGTCCGTCGTTTCACCGCCGGTGTCCAGTCCATCCTGGATACCGATCACCCCTGACCTGTGTTGGCGGTGTGGAAAGGTGGGACACAGAAGGGACCATTGTCAAGCAAGGAAGGTGCTATTTTGTTCGACCTGTGGAAGGGTAGGGGTAAAGTCCGTGGAGTGCTGTTGTCGGAGTCCGGTGCTAAATCGAGGAGAGGGAAACCGCCCTAATCCACCGAAAAACACTCCGGGGACCAGCACTCGGGGATACCGCCCTAACGCCCCCGCTTCGCTCACAGGTTTTGGTCAACAAAATCCTTCCGTTCCACCGAAACTCACGCCGTCGACTGACCGAAAGGGAAGACGCCCTGACGACTCCGAATGGTGGGTTCTTCCGTCCACCAGTGGTCAAGGTCAAAGTAATCACCTTGACCAATCCGAGTGGTGGACACTACCATCTGATCGACCAAGTTTTGGGAAACCCTCCGAGTCCGTCCCCACCAGTCGTCAGGGAAACCGTCCCGAGTCCGTATCCTGGCTAGTTGATATCGACCAGGAAGATAAACCTGGTCCGTCCACATCCAATACGCTCCCCGAAAGCCTCCATCTGGTTGAGGTACCTCGTACCGGCTCTCGAAAGGCATCCGTTCCATTGGGAAACCGTCCCACGGACCGTGGCCCGACGAGATCCCGGTCCAAACACCGTCACACCCCATCCGTCCGAAGTATTGGTATCCAGGTGGGACCTAGTGCCGATGGATACCAAGAATTTGGGGTACAATGCTGTCTACACACTTATGAGACTTGTACAACCTGTGGTTGTCCGGATGCTTTGTTTTTAACATAAGCATCAACCGTTGGTTTTCCGTCTGCATTTGTCCACCGTTTCCGTGATGTTTGGTGAGGTTCGGGGGGTCCTCTTGTCCATCACTTGT
This sequence comes from Aspidapion aeneum, assembly GCA_963576565.1. Classification (NCBI taxonomy): domain Eukaryota; kingdom Metazoa; phylum Arthropoda; class Insecta; order Coleoptera; family Brentidae; genus Aspidapion; species Aspidapion aeneum. Next base: position 15,077,279 of record OY755043.1, read on the forward strand.
GCTGGCTACGCCCCCCACTCTCCAAACATCGAAACTGAAGCTAACCCTGCCCGCAACCTGTTCATTAGAACCGCCCTGCAGCACCCCAGACGCACTCCAATACTGTGTTAAGGGAAGCCACCCTGGATCTTTGATGTACTACCGAAAGCACCATTCATTTAACAGCCCACTCCTGATCTCTCCACCGAACCGTTCGTCAGAGCCAGAAAGTAGGGTGTCAGGCTAGTTTCCGAACAGTTCGTGTCCGAGCTAAGGATATGCTAAACAACCACTTAGAGAGTAAGGGGAACCGTTAACACTCACCAAGAACCAGAGTTTATCAGAATTAAAAAGACACTCGCTTGCCGAATTAAGGATGAGAAAACCCGTGCTTCACGGGAATAACGGCCTGATTATACAAATTGTTCATAGGTCTATGGATTCCTACTAAATTAAGAAGTACTGCAGATTTTAGAGCATTACTCTAGCGAAATCGCCACGAGTTCTGACCAGGACGTAAAACAACTAAAAGCAAAGTAATTGGTCCACAGCAATAAAACTTCTTCGGTTAGAGTCTATGTTACACTCTCTGTAACGCCTTTCCCGTTTTTTGTGCTCTCCGAAAATATGAGAGATTAGGAGGGTTTTATAGAATGGATACAGTGCTACTTGGGAGTGCATTAAAGCTCCGATTATTTTTTTTTTAAGGGTGTTCCGTAAATCCGTTTAACATAGGGTACCGGCCCAAAAGTTTACTGACGTAACAGTATGGAAGAACTGTCCAGTTTACGTCCAGAGGTACCAATCGGAAAGGTGGATCCAGGAACATACAGTTTTTTTTGTGTGTTTATTTTTTTTTATATAAGTAGATGTATATGTAGATTTTGTTTTTCCCAATCTTTAGGCGTATAAGGGGTAAACAAAGAAAGAAAAAAAATGAGAGAAAAAGGAAAGGATAGTCACCGTCTTATTTTTTTTTTTTCTTTCTTTTCTTTTTTTTTACCGAAGTAGAAGGGGAATGTAACGAAGTTACTAATTTTGTTCATCTGTTTTTCAACAAATTTCTATTTAAGCACAGACAACCGAATACGGGTAATTATAATAATACAAGTTACCTGAATGCTAATTCAGATTTCCGGATAAAATTACATAAAAAGGGAATAGAAACATTACCTGGAATAAACTTGGATATTATGTGCAGATTTGGTTTAACTCTCTTATGGTTTAGCTGTCTTACATAACTGAGGGTAGCTCGGAGAGACATTTATGGTTGGTGGAAATGGCTTCATAAGATTTTCCTAAAATGGGAGTTCGGTAACCTAATCATGCCTAGTTAGTATAACCACTGGTAGCTAATTTCCTGGATCATCCTCTGGATTGCTAAGTAATTAGTAATCCAGTATGATGATGCAGAAGTCTAATTAAATACAAATTTCCCGACACCCAGTGGAATTTTCCACAGTTCTCCGGATGTTTAGTTATACTCAGTTAGGGATAAGAAATATACTATGTACTTACTGCACTGAAGTCACTGTAAAACAAGGGAGTTCTTAGGTAATGAAATTGGTAGGAAAATCCCGGGTTTTTCCTCAGAAAAATCGGAATTTTCCAATCAGGTCCCGATCAAGGAAAACCACCGTTTATATCACTATAATATACAAATATCAAAATAAACTTACCTACAAATGATGTGCAACAGGTATGCCTTTTTTTTACCTCCTAAGTCGAGGTGAGGATAATCCTGGTTTTCCCGAGAAAAACAGGATTTTCCATAGCGAACAGGTTGGACGTTATTTGGGAAAATGCCGGCAGATTTTCCCGAAGAAAACTAATCAGGTGAGAAAGTGAGGTTATTACACAGGTAAACACTGCACCAATTTTCCGGTTTTCCCAATGGAAATCATTATTCTTTTCCACGAGGTTTTCACAAAACTTTCGGTAAACTTCGGAAAGTTGCGGAGTACTCCGAACCACAACTTTTTAGGCAATTTTTTATGAAAACTTCGGACAACTATAAATTCACGAACAAAATACCGTGGGAGATCACTTGCGCTGCTGTTCAGTTACGGGTAGTTACCTTATACGTAGCAAATCACAGTTCACTCACGGCCTTTCCGCCATTCATACCTCCGATATCAAAACCAACCGGAAAATCCTTAGGTAAGAAATGTTGTTAAATTTTATTGGTATTTCATGCTCTAGTGTTTTATTATTTTTTTTTTCTCCTTCTGTAACTTTATTGCTTTCATATATTCCCCTTTACATTTGATAAAACCCCGTTCCCGTTTCCCGGTTTTTATTATTATTTTTGCTCCCTTTCGAGGAAGCAAAAATGATAACAAAGCTATTGATTATATCTCGTGGGCTGTATGCTTCGTCACCGATTTATAATTATAGTGCTTTGATAAAACCCCGTTCCCGTTTCCCGGTTTTTATTATTATTTTTGCTCCCTTTCGAGGAAGCAAAAATGATAACAAAGCTATTGATTATATCTCGTGGGCTGTATGCTTCGTCACCGATTTATAATTATAGTGCTTTGATAAAACCCCGTTCCCGTTTCCCGGTTTTAATTATTATTTTTGCTCCCTTTCGAGGAAGCAAAAATGATAACAAAGCTATTGATTATATCTCGTGGGCTGTATGCTTCGTCACCGATTTATAATTATAGTGCTTTGCTAAAACCCCGTTCCCGTTTCCCGGTTTTTATTATTATTTTTGCTCTCTTTCGAGGAAGCAAAAATGATAACAAAGCTGTAGATTATATCTCGTGGGCTGTATGCTTCGTCACCGATTTATAATTATAGTGCTTTGCTAAAACCCCGTTCCCGTTTCCCGGTTTTTATTATTATTTTTGCTCCCTTTCGAGGAAGCACAAATGATAACAAAGCTATAGATTATATCTCGTGGGCTGTATGCTTCGTCACCGATTTATAATTATAGTGCTTTGCTAAAACCCCGTTCCCGTTTCCAGGTCATTATAGTGCTTTGATAAAACCCCGTTCCCGTTTCCCGGTTTTTATTATTATTTTTGCTCTCTTTCGAGGAAGCAAAAATGATAACAAAGCTGTAGATTATATCTCGTGGGCTGTATGCTTCGTCACCGATTTATAATTATAGTGCTTTGCTAAAACCCCGTTCCCGTTTCCCGGTTTTTATTATTATTTTTGCTCTCTTTCGAGGTAGCAAAAAGGATAACAAAGCTATAGATTATATCTCGTGGGCTGTATGCTTCGTCACCGATTTATAATTATAGTGCTTTGCTAAAACCCCGTTCCCGTTTCCCGGTTTTTTTATTATTATTTTTGCTCCCTTTCGAGGAAGCACAAATGATAACAAAGCTATAGATTATATCTCGTGGGCTGTATGCTTCGTCACCGATTTATAATTATAGTGCTTTGCTAAAACCCCGTTCCTGTTTCCAGGCCTTTATAGTGCTTTGCTAAAACCCCGTTCCCGTTTCCCGGTTTTTATTATTATTTTTGCTTCCTTTCGAGGAAGCACCAATGATAACAAAGCTATAGATTATATCTCGTGGGCTGTATGCTTCGTCACCGATTTATAATTATAGTGCTTTGCTAAAACCCCGTCCCCGTTTCCAGGTTTTTATTATTATTTTTGCTCTCTTTCGAGGAAGCAAAAATGATAACAAAGCTATAGATTATATCTCGTGGGCTGCATGTTTCGTCACCGATTTATAATTATCATGCTTTGCTAAAACCCCTTCCTCGTTTCCCATTTCCCGATTTTTTTTATTATTATTTTTGCTCTCTTTCGAGGAAGCTAAAATGATAACAAAGCTATAGAGTATGTTTTGTGGGCCGTTAGGTTCGTCTTCAACCCATACTTAGCCGGCTTTGACTCCACAGCTTCCCTGGTTGATTGTACCGCTCTCCTGTATCCTGAATGGCTTTAATTGTTTACCTAGAGCATGGAGTAGATCTTATTATTTTTATTCTGGCCCGTTTAAAAGACCCTAGGAGACCTTATTCCAGGAAAACTAAAAAAAATTGGTATAGTTTTCCTCAGAATTTGTTTTGTTTGTTACTTTTTCTCCAAACTGAGAATAAAGGCAAATATATTTCTTCGAAGGACAGTTTTTTTTATTACAACCCGTAGTAAAGTATTAAAAAACAGGTGCTCAGGGGAAACTTAAAAATTGGTAAAGTTTTCCACTTAAGACAAAAATTGGTAATTATTTTGGTTCTTTTCTGGATTACAAATGCCCTTGGTAAATAATTTTTCAACCGGTACCTTACTGGTAATATAGTAAGATAGTTTACTGCTATTTTGTTTAATTTTTTTTTTGTACATAACCGGAGACTGTTCACCGTAAGACATATATGCCGACCGAAAACCCAACTCATAAAGATTGGCGCTAAATACCGTTACCTGTGTAAATAACCTGTCACCGAGAGCGATATATCCCCCGACCGTAAATCTACCTGTTAAAACATGTTAAATTTGTAAATAACCTGAAACCGCAATTAATTTTTAAACATGTTAACTCTGTAAATAACCTGAAACCGGAATTCAATTTTTTTTTTATTATTTATTTCCTCAGTTTGTCAGGATAATCCTGTGACGTAGTGTGTTTATGGCTGCCCTTGCCACTAGATATTTTTGTAATTGGTGGCTTTGCCTTGCGCTTGCTTTTCTTTGCACGTAGTCGAATTTTTATCATGTTTAATCTACCTTGCTGTTGTTTGCTTCCGTTTTCTTTTCCATAACTTATGAAATAGTTGGAAAAGGGGGTGATTTCGAAATTGTCTGTGCTGAAATAGAGAGAACACGGTAAACTAGAGTTTTGATATATTTTTTTTATATTTCTTTTTATTTTTTTTTATATAAATTTTAATGATTTAGTGTCTTATCAGTTTTTGTTATTAAGTACCAAGTGACGTGTATTTAATTATTTTCTTCCAGGGTTTGTACCACTAAATTAAAATGACAAAATACACATAAAATAGTATTTATAGAAATTGAGTTTTTTTTTTAAATGAAATTGTAGTTTACTTACCTGGTTATTCTCCACTGTTTAAAAGCATACCCGAGAGGCAAGGGAGACTCTAGGCTCCCTTATTTCCTAGAGTGGCGCCCGAGGCAAAATTTCGATCGATTCTATCCCTCGAGATCCCAGGATTGAATCGACCGAAACCCTGGGACGTCAAAAGTAGAGGAAAATTCGTCAGATGACGAAACCCTCTTACAATTGTTACATCAGATGTTACTATGATGACACAAACTTTTGTGGTAAAAATTAAAGTTATAATGTAGTTGTCGGATACACTTGTTTGGGACTCCAATGAAGCTTCACTTTCTAGTGGTAATTAAGTAGGATATAAAAGTCAGGGCGATTACGAAATAACGACTAAAAAGAAAGTAAAACTTTAGCAACGTCCTATTGTGGTAGAGAAGACTATCAGAATCGACTATCAAGAAACAATCCTATGAAGTAATTTAGAGGGTCGCTTTTACGAAACATCTACTATTTCCTGATACTAAATAGTAGTTAGAACTAAAAAGTAACAAATTTTGGTTGGGATCACCACATTTCTACTATAAGAAAGTAGCAAAGCCTTTAGAACATGTAGCCGCTACTATAAATGTTAGTTGGGTGTACCACCTTTTCTTGAAAAATTTCAGCCCTCCCCTATAGTTCAATGAATAGAGGCCAAAATAGGGGGGTTACCCTACAAAAGGTCCGGTAGTTCTGAATTTTGGATATGTTGTTAAGCTCAGGAGGGTAGTTAAAAATCTGAGTTTTCGTCACCCCCATCCCTGTGCTCCCTCCGCCATTTTGAAAAAACCATCAAAAATTGGCACTAAAAAAAATTGTTTTAAATTAAGCACACCACTGGAGCGGTAAGTATGAAATATTTTTTACCATGTTACACAACGTTTAAAAGGAAATTTTATTATCTACAATGAAGTAAAAAACAATTTTTTCGATAAAGGGCATGGTTTTCAGAAAATCATTTCAATTGAAACCTGTGCAAAACATAATTTAAAAAAAAATTAATTAAATGGCCCCCATTTACGGACGTGGCTGGCGGGTTTGTTGTAAGTCAAACCTCATCGAGTTATACACCGTTGAAAAGAGAATTTTACTGTCAATAAAGTGCATCATAGCATTTTTTTAAATTAGGCTTAGTTTTTGAAAAAATTAGATAAAACTTGTAACAAAAATATTTTTATTCGTGATTTTTTAAAATTGGTTAAATTTACGGGCGCCTCTGAATTTATAACCATGAAACCAATCTGACTTTCTTGTACAGTATTTTAAAGGAAATTTTATTTGCTACAATAACATATAACACATTTTGTTCTGTAAACCTTGGTTTAAAAAAAATCGAATAAATCATGGAAAAAACATGGATATTTTGACTTTCTTAAATTACTTCAATTAACGGACGCCGCTAAAGAGTTTATAAATAGTTGACCCCCATCGAGTTGTACCTTTTTCAAAAGGAAATTTCATTGTCTACAATAAAGTATATTACACATTTTTCTCTTAGAAGCGTATTTTTTGAGAAAATTTTAGAAAACCTAAATATGTTAGATTTTCGGGGGTCTGGGGGGGTTTTTGAAGAGGTGGTTAGTTTAAGGTTTTTGACCCCTAAGCTCTCTTACCTTTTTGTACGTCACTAAATTTACACAAAAATATACAAATAAATAAAAAACGTGCCGTTTAAAGCACTAAATTTAAAAAAATTATTATTTTCTAACTTACTTTAAGTTAAAAGTTACTCCCACTCCATTACAATATTTAAAAATACATTTAAAAAATGGATTTTGTAGCTGATAAAATTCTCTACAAGATATGTTCTTAGAACTTTTACCCTAGAACAAAGTATTTCGGAGCTTATGCCGTCTAAAGTAGAAAAAATCTGAAAATTTGCCCAAGCACGCGATTTTAGTCATTTTTGGAAATTACCTAGCTCCGTTACTACTGCTCGCAGAACAACCATAGTACCACCCAATTGTAGATAATTATATCTTCTAAAAAATTTCATATAACTCTTTTTGCGATTTAGTGTACTGGAACGAAGTTACAGGCAAAATACTACAAAAAGTGCCAATTTTTGATGGTTTTTTCAAGATGGCGGAGGAAGCACAGGGGTGGGGGTGACGAAAACTCAGATTTTTAACTATCCTTTCGACCTTAATAACATATCCAAAATTCAGAACTACCGGACCTTTTGTAGGGTAAAACTCCTCTATTCATTGTACTACTATACATTTAAAGTTGTGGAAAATTAACATTGCCTACTTCCAGAAACGCTAGAGGGCTGGGTTTTGGCAGACTGATAGGAACTATGACAAAACTATGGGAAAAAATTAAAAAATACCAAAACTTTTATTCACTTCCCTCCCCTATACATTTTCCTTTTCCAAACCAGTAAAAACCAAACCATTTTGAAATTTATATTGGAGAACTTGGCTATACTTTTTACATCAATTATTTTTACGGAATACCATTTTCGCGTACTTGGCTTTTTTTACATTAAATGTTTTTGTTATGATTAATATGTTTCTAATAAGTATATGGTCGCGGTCTGCAAGTCGACCAACCAGTTGTTTATCTTACTTTCGGTGGTTTAATGTCCAAATTAAATATAAAATAAACTCGAAACATTTAAGGTATGACGCATTGGACAACTTATTTAGCAGGAGGACAGCCACGATTTTTTAGCCAATTACAATACGTATTATGGCACATTTTTGGGCTAGAGAAAAAGAAAGAACCACTTTCTTAATTATAGTGTTTATTAAGTTTTTCGGCTACAAAAATCAAACAAGTTTGGCTAATCAGGCCAGAGTTACGCTGATTAGCGTTTTTACCCACCATCAGCGGATTTTTTAAGCCAATTAATTTCACTTGTTGTTTACTATTTTCTTTATTATAAGGCAGGCTACGGAAAATTATCTCGTAATACTGAAAATTGGGCCAGGACGCTTATTCTTGAGTTTCTGTGAAGTGAGGGCTTACCAGATCTCAAGGCACTATTCTTCACGGCCGGGTGAACTTAAGTTTACCACCTTTTTCCACGGGGAACTGAATTCACGGGAGTTTTTGTGGTGTTTATAACCTTAGTTTTGATTATCAGTTTTGGTTTGGCAAGCTTTTTTTGAAGTGTGGAGGTTCTTAACATTAATTTTTTACCTATTTATATAACAAAATTGAAACTATCAAAACACTTCTCTCCAAAACAAAACTGACCACCAAAAGTAAGGTTAGAAACACTTCGGCGGATTCATTTCCCCGTGAAAAACGATGGTGAACTCAAGATCACTGGGTAGCTATTCTGGGTCTTGAACGATGTGACCATCCACATCCCACGCTTTGACCAATAGCGAACTCTCAGCGGTCGCGTGTTGTGCCAAATGACTTGTATCGACCAATGGTATAGTCGCCCGCTCTTCATAGTTTGTGAATTTTACGCGTTTGAAATGAAATCTCGTCTCCTGCCTGCTTATTATATATATATATATGTATATATATATATATATATATATATATATATATATATATATATATATATATATATTTATATGGATGATTCTACCAAAAGTGGGCTATATGGATATCATTTTTGGTCATTGCCTTTAAATAACAGTACAGCACAGTAAATAATTTTGTTTTGTTAAATTTATGTAACTAATTAGGTGTACATTTATTTTCCCGAATTTTAGGAATTATTGTATAAAAAATCCAGAGGGATGAGTATCAGAGGAATGAGTTTTTTAATGGTTTTCCAATTTACATCAAAATCTATTTAGACTACTTAACTTAAGTTTTATATAAACAAAGTTCCTATATTTATAATTTTAAAACAATCAACAAAAAAATTATACTATTGATATCAAGCGAATATTTACTTACCAGAGGAATGATAATTGAAGCGTTCCTTTTTGATTTCTCCGAAAAAAACTAATTTTCTGCCGAAAATAAAAAGAGCTATAACTTAAACCAAACTAAAGTTGACATTATCTGTCTTGATCGTCTTGACAGAGTTTTAGGCTAAAGGATAATTTTGCCAATTATATTACAGATTTTTAAGTAAACGGTCACTTTTGAAGCTACGTGACAATTATATTCTTTATTATATCATATTTTTTGGATCGGGGGCTACTAATATTCTTGATTTTTCGCAATTTTCTGGATTGTAATAACTGATTTTCGGCACATAGTAATTTTTTATTAATGACTGTTTTTAAGAGAGACCGTAATTTTTTCTCAAAACAGTGACGTGACGCAGCAGTTGTTCTTTGAGAGGTACTTAATTTGATTTTCTCTTTTGTTTCAGTGGCGCACGTGATGACAGGAGCCGCCCCAGACCGGGGGCGGCCGTCGACGTGCGACGACGAGGGGGCGACGGGGCACGCGTGGCCCCCGCCCCCGCCAGTGGCGTCGGTACCGTCGGCATCGGCACTATGGTGTCCGCACCCCGGCCGCCTTACCCGATCCCTAGCAACCAGTTTTCACCGTTTCCTGACCAGATTTTCAGGTTAGTAATCCATTATTAATTTTTTATTGCCAATGCAGTTATTATACTACTACTACTATGTCGGTTGAGAATGTTCTTCTACGTTGCCCGACGCCTATATTATCCACCTCCTTCTATCTTGACAATCATCTTCTGTCAGGACTGTTGCCATTCCAGTGTAGGACGCCCAGTTTTTCTGCGTCCTATTGGTTGCCATTCTAGGCCCTGCTTTGGTAATTTTTCGTCGTTCATCCGTTTTACATGGCCGTACCATATCAGTTGTCTTTTAGTGATATCATACGTTAGGCTTCCCTCGATTCCCATTCTTTCTTTTATGATCTCATTTCTTATGTGATCTGTTCTAGATATTGTCATTGATCTTCTTATTGCATCCATTTCGACACTTTCCATTTTTGTTTGGTATTTTTCTGTTACGCGACAAGTCTCTTTTCCACACAACAGCGTGTTTTTCACCATTGCTTCATATATGTTAAAGTTTATATTATTTTTTATCTCTATACTCCATAAAATACTATTAAGACATCCAATAACCTTTTTTACTTTTACTATTCTTTTTTTTCAGTTCTTTACAATCTGTTCCTGTCTTATCAAATGTGACACCCAATTGAATTTGTTTTTTGTAAAAAAAAACCTCATTTAAAAGGTTCCTTTTTATGTTCATCTTTTTGGAAAACGCTAAGTTTGATAAAAGAGTGACTAAGTGAGGGTTAAATTTTAATTTGATTATTTAAAGCAAAACATTATGTAATCTATGTTAAATATTTTTAAAAGCCATTCTTAGAGTTTTCTCTAAAACGCAGTTTTTTGAAACAAGACAGGAAACATCCAATTGTCGTCGCCTAGAAAAAGAACGAGTCCACCTACAAGGAATGACAATAATTAATTTTAGTATTGTATGCATTTGTAGACTTCTCAAATTAAGTACCTACTGCTTAACTCAAGTAATTCTGTTTCTTTTTCATCATTTTAAAATTATATATCATAACAAAAACATTTCATGTAAAAAGTACGCGAAAGTAGTATTCCTAAAGAGAATTGAGATAAAAGTAATAAAAGTTCTTCAATACAAATTTCAAAATGAAAGGTTCTTACTAGTTTGGAATTTTTTTTTAACTTTGCTATTACAATAATAATAATAAATCATGGAAAAAACATGGATATTTTTTTACTTTTTTAAATAACTTCAATTAACGGACGCCGCTGAAGAGTTTATAAATTGTTGACCCCCATCGAGTTGTACCTTTTTCAAAAGGAAATTTCCTTGTCTACAACAAAGTATATTACACATTTTTCTCTTAGAAGCGTATTTTTTGAGAACATTTGAGAAAAACTAAATATATTAGATTCTGGGGGGGTTTTTGAAGAGGTGGTTAGTTTAAGGAGGTGTTTGACCCCCAATCTCTCTTACCTTTTTGTACGTCACTAAATTTACACAAAAAAATAAATATAAATAAAAAACGTGCCGTTTAAGGCACTAAATTTAAAAAAATGATTATTTTCTAACTTACTTTAAGTTAAAAGTTACTCCCACTCCATTACAATATTTAAAAATACATTTAAAGAATGGATTTTGTAGCTGATAAAATTCTCTGCAAGATATTTTCTTAGAACTTTTACCCTAGAACAAAGTATTTCGGAGCTTATGCCGTCTAAAGTAGAAAAAAATTTGAAAATTTGCCTTAGCACGTGATTTTAGTCATTTTTGGAAATTACCTAGCTCCGCTACTACTGCTCGCAGAACAACCATAGTACCGCCCAATTGTAGATAATTATAACTACAGTGAGCTTAACCCTCCTGAGCTTAACAACATATCCAAAATTCAGAACTACCGGACCTTTTGTAGGGTAACCCCCCTATTTTGGCCTCTATTCATTGAACTAATCTATACATGAGTGAGTAGGTCAGTAAGTGGCAATTTCTACGTTTTTTGAAATTTCGTAACTACTCTACTTTATGGAAGTCCATGAAACTTGGAGGGATTGTTAACTCTATAAAGATCTTCTACTGAGTTTCGTAGCTGATTCCGAAGTACAGTTTTAGATAGGTCAAATATGGGCTGAAATTTCAAGAAAAGCCGTGTCCCCAGATTCCATCAATTCTAAATGTTTTCACTATATCGATTGATTTTTTGACGTTTTAACACCAGGGTGTTCCGCAGTAGCTTGAAGATCGATCAGGGCTTCAAACCGATTAATAGCATCATCAATTTTATGCAAAAATCGATCAATTTCATCAGTGCCATTGTTGTACGGTGTCGATGCGGATCATACCTACACTTTGTCGCCATTATTATATGTATTTTCATGTACACGTTGGGTCGGTAGCGATTTTTTTGTTCTGTATGCAAAATTATGTCATTAATAACGGCTATTTGTCAGCTTGTGGGATTCTATTGTGGGCAAATTGCGGTTTTTTGTTAATATTCTTAATTAAACAAACCGATACTATTTGTTAGACTTGTTCCTGTATCCTACATTATTTCTAGAATGAGTATTTATGTGCTATATTGGAAAATACTAAACGGATGTTTCATTTCTTTGTCAAAGATCATACTTACTTTATAATTGTAAGAATAAAACAAATACTACTACTATGTCGGTTTCTAAACGTTTTTCTACGTTGTCCGACGCCTATTTTTCACCTCCTTTGATCCTGACAATCATCTTCTGTCAGGTTTTCTTGACTCATTGATCTTTGGATTGACTGTTGCCATTCCAGTTTTTCTGCGCCCTATTGGTTGCCATTCTAGGACCTGCTTTGGTAATCTTTCGTCGTTCATCCGTTGTACAAGGCCATACCATATCAGCTGTCTTTTAGTGATGTCATCCGTTATGCTTCCCTCGATTACCATTCTTTCTTATTGCATCCATTTCGACACTTTCAATTTTTGCTTTGTATTTTTCTGTTACGCGATAGGTCTCTATTCCATACAACAGCGTGCTAAGACATCTAGCCTTTTTTGCTTTTACTGTTCGTTTTACCAGTTCTATACACTCTGTTCCTGTCTTATCAAATGTGACACCCAAGTATACATAGTCATTGCATGGAGATATTGTTTGTCCATTGTCTAGTTCCAACTCACTTCGTTTCCAATACATAAGTACTGTGTCTTGTCCACGTTCACTGTTAGACCCCACTTTTGGTATTCTTCCGTTAACTTTCTCATCATATACTCCATGTCTTCTTTATCATTAGCTACAATTACTTGGTCGTCAGCAAACTGTAGTGTGTATATCACAAATCGGTCGTTAAGTTGTGTTTTTTAGAGCTACTGCGATATATATTTTAAAAAGAGTTGGAGACTTGGAGAGATACAACATCCCTGTCTTAAGCCTTTCGTTGCCAGGAATTTTTTTGAAAGTCGGTTTCCAATTTTAATTTTAGATTTTGACCCTTTGCATAGTTATTTTATCGTTTTTATAATATAATGATTGATATTTGTTTGTTCTAACAGTGTCCATAATTTTTTTACTGGAATGGTATCATGAGCTTTTTGTAGGTCCACAAAGGTAACATGAGTCTCTATATTTCTGGCACTCCTTTTCTCAATTACTTGTTTAAGATAAAAAACATTATCACTACAAGATCTGCCTGCACGATAAAACAAATATACAACTACAAATAAATTTATAAAAAAATACGAGAAAATCTTGCATTGATTTGATGATTTTGTCTTTGATAAGTATGTCTTTATTACAAATTTGGTAAAAATTCGGTAAAAATAAAAATATTTTTAATTTTGCAAACATAGAAGAATAATGCATAGAAAATTTGCACACCACAGATTTTTTAGCATCTAGCAAAAAACGTGTACATTGTTTTGAAAGAAATGCTAAATTCCTACACAGACATACCGCGAAAAGATTGCAAATTAGACTGCAGACATCGCATTGAGCAACTGCATAAAAGTTACGTTAGCCTGGGAATTTTAGCAATAAAATAACCAACTAAACAACAAACAAAATAGACAATTAGAACAATGATTCAGGTATTTTGGTTGATATGAGATCAAAAAGACAAAAAATACCTATCGTTAAAAACCACAGTAGTGGCTCAAAACTCTAAAATTGAATCAAAATCTGGTCCTGCAGCAACTATTAAAGAACAAGTGGTGAATTTTATATTCTTTGATGAATTTCTTGGTTTGAAACATGTTTTAAAAAATGGCACTATCTGAAATAAAACCAATATTAAATTAAACTTCTCTTTTAAGTCGTAACGATAAAAATCTAATGCCAACTCCAAGGTGAATGTACAACTTAATTGTAGAACTTAAACACATCTTGAAGTGTGAAGCAATGTTAACCAACGCAACCTGAGCTCAAAGGCAATCGAAAAACGAAATTATTGGTGGAAATACGTGAAAACTAGTAAACAAACAGATCGACTCCGAAATAGAAGTGGATGGTGTTGCTGTAAATTTATGGTAAACCGAATTTATGAGGCTTTATAAGAGAGAAAAGAGCAAGTTTGTTTTAAAATAGATTCGATTAAAAGTCGTACAGGTGCTTGGATTTTATTATTAAATAAAGAGTTTATGGAATATATTTATAATGAAACACACTGTGTTTATTGTATTACAATCTAGTCAGTAAGACTAATTAGCAATTTTGTTTTAACTTAATTTACTAGAAAAGTCAGATTTAAACTTAGGGTTCACTCAACAGTTCTCCCCGCTTTGTTTAGCTGTAACTGTGTTTATAGCATTATTTTGTTTTTGTGTGATTTACTTAGTTTACTAGCTCAAACGGCTTCACTCTTTTTAGTCTTCGAACTAGCATAGTATTGTCTAGAAGCTGAATTGCTTCCACATTCACATGCCGATGGAGTCTATCTTCATGGCTTTTTGCGTACTTTTTTATAGTCTCTGCTACAGTTTCGATTTTTAGATCTCAATGAAGGTCACTATTTCGAACGTACCAAGGTGCATTCACAATGTTTCTTAATACTTTATTTTGAAATCTCTGTACAACTAAAATGTTACTCTCTTTAGCACAACCCCATAGTTGAATACCATATGTCCATACTGGTTTCAGTATTTGTCTATAAAGCAGTAACTTATTATGAATTGTTAAATTGGACTTCCTTCCAATTAGCCAGTTCATTTTTCTATACCTTATCTCAAGTTCTTCTTTTTTTTTCTTAACATGTGCTTTCCAGCGCAATTTGGCATCAAGTGTCATACCTAGATATTTTGCCTGATTCGAATATGGTACTGGAATGTTGTTAATTGTTATTTGTATGTGATTTATATTTTTGTTTGTAAAATCAACATGAATTGATTTGGTTTCATTTAATTTTATTCGCCACTTTGTGGTCCAACTGTGAACTTGGGTGAAGTTTTTCTATGCATTTTTCAATAGATTTTTCTACCGTCAATAAACCAGTATCATCGGCAAATGTTGCTAAGTGACAATTTTCTGGCTTTGGGATATCACAAGTGAATAATAAGTATAGATAAGGGCCTAGTACGCTACCCTGGGGCACGCCTGCTTGAATTTCTCTTAAATTTGAGTATGAGTCTTCTAGTTTTACTCTAAAATGTCTATCAGATATGTATGATTCCAAAATATCCGAATATTGTTTTGGCAGAAACCGTTTTAGTTTAAATAAAATCATTATTCGAATTAAGTTTTTCAGAAGTTGAGTTTGAGAGAAGTAGTATGTTGGTCGATATTAATCATAACAACAAAGCTGGTGTGGTAAAAGAAATTGAAATGAGAGCTAGACTCCCAGATAAGGAGTTGGAAGAGAAAATAACATACAGAAATAAATATCATTTTCTTAAAAAATGTCCGACATGAACGTTTAGTTCTGACAAATTGTTGTTAGTGAGATCATGTTAAAAATCGCCTCTATCTCCTAAAACTTTGGGTAAACAAGAGAAAAAAATGTGCATCGAAAGGGCGCCACCAAAGCAGAGAGTAGAGAGAAAAATAAGCAATAACGAAGACAGTGGCGTATCCATCTTATAATTATGCGGGGCAGGCGATTTTGCTATTGTTGTTTATAAGACAAAATACAGCAAGCGGCAACTACGAGGGTTTTCTTTTAAGTTTTCCATATACAGTTGGAATAAAATAGTAGATAACGTCTTAAGACTTTATTGTTTCTCGAAGTATTCTCCACGAAATTTGCAACAACTGCAACCAGTTGTCAAAGCTGTAATTCCACTTGTTTGTTGGTACTGTCAAAATTGCATTCTGAAAGTCGTCGACTGCTTCCTCTGGCGACTGAAATCTTTGACCACGCAGTCCATTCTTGATTTTCGAAAAAGCATAGAAATCGTTGGGACTGAGGCCGGGACTGTATGCAGGATGGTCCAACAATTCGACGTTTTGTTAGATTAAAATTTCAATGACTTTTTGTGCTTTGTGCGAACTTGCATTGTCTTGGTGGAGGATGATTCGTCATTCAGGGTTTGTTTTTCGAAGCTCAGCGATGACTTTCGGCAAACAAATGCTACTGTACCATTCAGAAGTAACAGTCCTTTTATCTTCCACAGGAATTGTTGCTACCGGTCCTGCTTTTAAGACAAATATGCCGACCATCTTTTTGGATACACTTTGAGAACGGATAGATTTTGTTGGCTTTTCTTCATCTTGGAAACCCGAAACAGACGACTGATGTTTATTTTCGGCTTCATATGAGTAAATCCAAGATTCATCACCACTCTGACAACGCTGTATACGTTTTTCGAGTTTCCTACCTCAAAGCGGTCTAGAGTTTTCTGAAAGTAATTGAACCTAGCTTCTTTCTGTTCTTCGGTAAAGAGATGCGGTATCCAGTGGGAAACTAATTTTCTTAGACCTAATTCTTCATGCAAAATTTTTTGAATTGAGGTCTTTTGAATCTCCAATGGTGTACCTAGTCTTTGATCGTAGCTTAGGCTAATCCGTCCACCCTTGAATTCTCCATACCAACGAGAAACTGTCGACTGATGTGGTTGTAAAAGATTACAGCCCGAAAATGTTCTCGGTTTAATTCCATTTTTCGACTGATTTATTAACAGCTATAAAACTAAATGTATCGCACTGACGTTTTAAACTTAGGTTAGGTAAAGATTGAGGTTAAGTTTTAGTAACGACATTTGATCAGTGTCGCCCTCTCTGTTCCCATATGAAAAATATAAAAGACGGCCCTTGTACTAGGAATAAGTGACGGTGAAAAGATCGAAAGACAAAATCTCGAAAACAAAAAGATCGAATACATGTGCAAAAAAAACAATAGATCAAAAAATCTAAAAGAAAAACAAAAATTTTTTTTTCGATCTCTTTTTTCCGATCTTTTATTTTCAAGAATTTATCTTTTGGTTCTAGGATATTTATAATTACTAGGGCGAATTAGAAAATGAACAAAAATCGTAATGTTGCAATCAAGAATTTGCTGAGAACTTTAGACAAAAATAATTTTTCGGCTTTATAAAGCATTTGTATAAATCTTATATGTAAATAAGAAGCAAGAAAGGTTTTTGTTAAACTTGGGGCTAATTACCCCATTTACCCCCACCCCCTTTTTGTGCGCCGATGAACGAAGCTCGAGCATTCGGCCCCAAAGGTTGTTGACCTAAATACATTTTACGTTTATTATCTGGTCGCCACTAAATCTGAGACTGCCTTAGGAAACCCCACCGCGACCGATATAGATACTACAAGAAGTTTTCCGGATTTTTCCCCGTCAGAGATTTAGAAGGAAATTATTATTGATCTTTTAATGGCTATTTTCTTTTTGGAGAAAGTTTGTTTAGATGACTGCAGGGCCGACCTTAGCTTTAGTACAACTGTGGGCAAAAATATAAACTGTCGCCCCGCCTCATAAAGAAAAAAGTAAAATAAACTTACTGTTGTTTTGGAAAGCCACTGGAGTGTTCAGTTTTACATAAACGATTGCTTGTGATACGTTGATTTAAGGGAAATTTTGTGAGGTTTAAAAATAGTATTAGCTCACACATATACTATACTATAGTGGTGTGAGCTATGGTGATCCTAATTTTTTCAAGAAAAAAAAGTTGCTCCGATTTCAAAATTTTTTATATATCTTTGCGTTTCAGATGATTTTGAAACTTTATTGTTGCGCCGTCTGTCTGTCTGTCTGTCTGTATGTCTATCTGTCTGTCTGTATGTCTGTCTGTAACGACAAACGCGCATAATCAAAAACCGCTTGGCTGATTTTAATGAAATTTGGTACCTAGGCTGGGTCCCATTTAAAAATGAACAAAATCCACCGAACACAAACCAAATAAAAGGGTGGGGGTAGATTTCAAAAATTATAGTTTATGTGAAAATATGGCGTGTGTGATATCAAACGAAAGGTAATTAAGTCTGGACTTAAACAAAATACATTTTAATTTATTTTAAAAAAAAGGGTGGAGGTGTATTTCAAAAATTAGAGTTTAAGTGAAAATATGGTCTGTGTGATATCAAACGAAAGGTAATGGAGTCCGGAGTTTAACAAAATACATTTTAGTTTTTTTTAAGGGTGGGGGTAGATTTCAAAAATTTGAGATTAAGTCAAAACATGGCTTGTGTGGTATCAAACAAAAGGTAATTTAGTCTGGAGTTGAATAAAATATATTTCAGTTTTTAGTTATATTAGCTCACACGTACACTATAATTATAGTATCTAGTGTGAGCTTAGGGGCCCATACATTGGCAGAGTATTTTTATTTATATTATAATATATATTTATTATTAAAGATTTACGGTATTACTCACAATGTTTTAATGCGTGATGGATCAGGCCAAAAAAAAGTTCATATAACATTGTGGTCAAATATTAGTTGTTTTCGAAATAAAGGTCATTAAAGTTTAAGAAGTTTGGCAACACCGTGCCTGTTCCTCATCGTCTTTAATGTTAAAGCTGATAGTCGCATAAAACAACGACTCACCCCAAAGTTAGTGTTGATCAGCAGGATAACCGTAAATACGAGCATTACAGTGTAATAAAATTAATTAAAACCATTATTTTTTATACTTATTATACAATATAAACATTTTTTTGAAACAAAACAGCTTGATAAACAAAGTTAAATTGTACTTACCCCAAAATTAAGCTTTATCGGCAGATTTGATAAAGTTAAAGCGTGAATTGAAACAATTATTTACCCGCAACACAGTGTTATTTTTTCAGGAGGGGTTTTATTTTTTTTAAAAACGCACGTATTTTTTTATTATTTTTTTTATGGAATTCTCTCCCGATAGATTTCCTCAGCGAGATGAGAGCTTCGATGAGCTTCACCATAAATAATTGGCATGTCAGCATACTCCTGGATAGAATACATTTTGTTTTTTTTTTAATTCTTGTGATAATCGCCCGCGCCCAATCCGTCTACGCATCTTCATACCACCTAGCCAGTGAGGTGACACGCGACTGCAGTCAAAAGTTGTGTGTGTGTGTCTGTAATACGATAGCTCCTAAACCGCTGAACCGATTTTGATGAAATTTTTAGGTTACATAGGGTTCGACACTGTAACTGGCTGATTAGATTTGGGTCAAAATCCATTAATCCATAGTTTTTTGACAGTTAAAAAATCGAAAATATGCTAACATTTTAACAGTTTTCGGGATATAGTAGAATGTTTTTTTATGATATTTACATTTCATGGAGTTTACTTGAACTGTGCTAGGAAGGTATCAGTATTTTCTTTCTTTTTTAAAATACGCTTAGCAACCTTTTTAGTCATTTTGCCGCCCCTGGACCAGGACCCTGTGGGCAGTTGCCCACAATGCCACGCTCTAGTTCCGGCCCTGATGACTGTTATATTGAAACTAAGCAAAACAAAGAAATAAATCTTGAAACTTTAATTAAAACGACAGATAGGTCAGAAATATGGCTTTTATTCTTTTTATCCAGAAAATACTGCCGGTGAAAGAGATTTCAAAGAAGCCTTTGACAGCGTAAACCGCCAAAGTAGAATGCAAAACAAATCAAGTTATGGTCCTCTTATGCTTCATTACTTATTGACTTCTGAGTCTTTCTCGAGACACTTTTGCAATCTGTGTGAATCCTATAATTATCAGACAAAATAGCACCTGCTTAAAAAAATTGTTATTGCCATTAATTTGATATTAGTGTTGGCTAGGTCAAAAACTTTGAAACCAATTTGTATATAAACCCGTTTCTCAACAAGAAAATCTTTTCTACGTTTACCTATGTGTCAATAAGGACTTATTGGAATAAAACCTGACCTTTTTTTAAAATCGGCAGTATTCTGACAGACTTACATAGAAAAAGCAGCTGCTTTCTTTGAAAATTCGGCCTCCGTGTATTTAAGAACCGGATTTATTAGTGACTGTTTTTATTAAATGAAAGTTGGCGACTTTATTTTTAAATTTGACTTTGGTATGTCAATTTTGAGAGGTCAGCTATCAGTTTTCTTTGTAAATCTGTCAGAATAAAGCCGACTCTAAAATAAAGTCCGGTTTTATTCCCATAAGTCCCTAATATCATCTCGATATGAATTCCATTAAACCTTCTCTTCTGATTCCGTTAGTCATATCAATAAGGTAGTTAGAAGAAGCACGTTTAGGGTCACTGCATCACGAAAACTCCAGGCTTGATTTGATGCCCCGAATTACTCCACAGCTCTTTTCTTTTTTTGCTCTTTAATTATTCATATGTTTTTTTTAAACGATTGTATTTTAAATTGGGTTATAGGGGTAGGATACAGTAAACACTTTGTTTTTTTGGCAACGTTTCGTGGGCAAATTCCCACTTTTGTTTACACTTTTTCAAGCCTTAAAACTTTGTGTTATATTCTTGATGTCCAGGAGTTGGGTCACATGCCTAACCTACATAGTTTCAATATTGTTTTGTTTATTTAATTTTATTAATAGTTTGTTTAAAAATGTCTTGCTCTTTTGACAACTATTGAAAAAAGTGGGAATTTGCTCACCTATCACTTATTCATATGCTTTAGTTAACTGACATCCTTAAAAAATTCTTATGGAGATTGCTTCACCTTCAAATTTAGTTCAGTTTCAGTCCCATGTAAACCAGGTATTTAAAGCTTGTGAAATAAATGTTGCATTGACCTACAGACGACGCGTTTCCACAACGTTATTATTATTACTGCAAATTAGCTAGCCGATAATTAGTCACAAAGTAAATGAGAAAGTCAGTAATCTGTAATTGGTAAATAGTTGTTAGACGGTGACTGAACGATTTTTTTTTACTAAAGCAAATGTTGACCAACCTTTGTAATATTTATAAATATGTATACTGTATATGTCGCAGGTTTATTGTTACATCAGTCTTTTTATAAAACGCCCAGGCTTTTTCTCTCCGAGAGAGAATATACGCTGGATAAATATGGATCACTAAAAAATCTCATATATTATCAATCAATGCATAAACGGACATCCAGTGTCTGGAAAATTGCATTCATATTATTAATACATAAAAAAGGAAACAAGCTGGATTGCAACAATTACAGATAAATTTCAGTAACCAGTACTCTAAGTAAATCGTACGGTAGGATTCTTAGAGATCTAATAGAGAATAATTTTCATGAACAAGACGAAGAAGAGCAAAGTGGGTTTCGTGCAGGTGGATCTTGTAGTGATAATGTTTCTTGTCTTAAATAAGTAATTGAGAAAAGGGGTGCCAGATATATAGAGACTTATGTTACCATTGTGGACCTACAAAAAGTATATGATACCGTTCCAGTGGAAAAATTATGGACAGTCTTAGAGCAAACTAATATCAATCATACATACATATAAAACCGATAAAAAAATTATACAAAGGGTCATAATCTAAAATTAATATTGGAAATCGATTTTCAAAAGAATTCCGGGGTAACGAAAGGCTTCCTCTTTACCCTTTAAAATATATATCGCAGTGGCTCTAAAAACTGGAAATGTAAAGTACACGGCATGGGAATACAACTTAACGACCGATTTACCATATTCACACTATAGTTTGCTGACGACCAAGTAATTGTAGCTAATGATAAAGAAGGCATATTAACAGTGAACGTGGTTAAGACACAGTACTTATGTTTGAGAAACGAATCAAGTGAGAGAACTAGACAATGGACAAACAATATCTCCATGCAATGAGTATATATACTTAGGTGTCACATTTGATAAGACTGTAAAGAACTGGAAAAATAATAATAAAAGCAAAAAAGGTTATTGGATGTAAAGTATTTTATAGAGCAAAGAGAAAAAAATAAATGTAAAATTTAACATATATGAAATAATGGTGAAAAGCACGCTGTTGTATGAAATAGAGACTTGTCGCGTAACGGAAAAATACAAAACAAAAATGGAAATTGTCGAAATTAATGCAATAAGAAGGTCAATGAGAATATCTAGAACAGATCACATAAGAAATGAGATCATAAAAGAAAGAATGGGAATCTAGAGAAGCATAACGGATGGCATTACTAAAAGACAACTGATATGGTAAGGTAGGGACGAAAGACTACCAAAGCAGGTCCTAGAATGGCAACCAATAGGGCGCATAAAAAGACGGCGTCCTAAACTAGAATGGCAAGAGTTAATCCAAAGATCAATAAGTCAAAAAAACCTGACAGAGGATGATTGTCAGGATCGAAGGAGGCGAAAAATAGGTGTCGGATAACATAAAAAAACGTTCTAAACCGACATAATAGTAATAGTAGCGTTTTATATGCAACTAGGAAATAGGTAGGTATGATAATTCTACCTAAATAAATAAGAATCTCACAATTTCACTGAAAGCTTTATTGTAAACCTGGGTGCGATTAACTCAGTGCAAAATCTGAAATGCGTTGTCTTATATTTTTAAAAGTGGTGCCAAAATTAACCGAATAAACTATAGATCCAGCAGGCTCCATTTCTAATCTAAGAACAAGTATTTGCTGAAAGGCGCCAGTTTACCGTGGATGACATTAAAACAAAATCTTAATGAATCAACTACCAATATTTACCATGCTTAAAAATAGCAGATTTTATTACTGATTGATGGGTTTTCTCGGCACACCTAAGATGATATTGGCACAACGTACAGCCCAGAAAAATGTTGGGAAAACTTTTAACAGATTTTGTCAAGTCTGGTGAATCAGATACTGAATCAAGTAATGGTGAAATCTAAATGACTTAAAGTAAATGTTTGTAAATTTATCAGTACTCTTTTTGTGGTAAAAGCGTTTACTACTACGTTTAAGTCTATACCATACGTTAAAGTAAATAATGGTTATGTTGGGTTTCCAAACCCTATTCAGCCAACAAAAAGTTTTAAAAATATTAGAGTACAAATTCGAATTGCAGATCTACTAAAGCTTGATACGATCAGTGGCAACATATGGCTGAGAGACATAAACATTGCTCCAAAAAGATAAACAGGATAAGATGGTGACATCCATAGAATAGATAACAACAGGACCAGTAAAATAATAACAGTGTAAGCCAAACACCACAACATCCAGAGAAAGATCAGAAAGAGATGACCATAATTGTCCAGGAAGATTTAAGGGTCATAGGAATGAGGAACTAGAGGGTTGCAGTACTTAAGCAAAAAATGATCGAAGTCTGCATCGTAAGTTGCAGTAGTAATGATGTCATGATTAAGCTGGACAAATCAGATGTGGATTTGGTAGTATCTATTTCATCGTTGCCTCACCTTAGCCCTAACATTGCAGCACTAATAAAATTTAAGAGTTATTTAGGTATTTATTCGACATTTATCACACACTACCAGAGTCCAGATCACCCTACACAAATAAAATACTCTGCCAATATATGGGCCCCTAAGCTCACACTAGGTACTATAGTTATAGTGTACGTGTGAGCTAATATAACTAAAATCTGAAATATATCTTATTCAACTCCAGACTAAATTACCTTTTGTTTGATACCACACAAGCCATGTTTTGACTTAAACTCAAATTTTTGAAATCTACCCCCACCCTTAAAAAAACAAATACTAAAATGTATTTTGTTAAACTCCGGACTCAATTACCTTTCGTTTGATATCACACACGCCATATTTTCACTTAAACTCTAATTTTTAAAATATACCCCCACCCTTTTTTTTAAATAAATTAAAATGTATTTTGTTTAACTGCAGACTCAATTACCTTTCGTTTAATATCACACACGCCATATTTTCACATAAACTCTAATTTTTGAAATCTACCCCCACCCTTTTATTTGGTTTGTGGTCGGTGGATTTTGTTCATTTTTAAATGGGACCATCTCGACCCAAGACCCAGCCTAGGTACCAAATTTCATTAAAATCGGCCACGCGGTTTTTGAGTTATGCGCGTTGGTCGTTACAGACAGACATACAGACACACAGACAGACAGACAGACAGACAGACAGACAGACAGACAGACAGACAGACATACAGACAGACAGACAGACAGACAGACAGACAGACAGACGGCGCAACAAAAAAGTTTCAAAATCATCTGAAACGCAAAGATATATAAAAATTTTTGAAATCGGAGCAACTTTTTTTTTTTCGAAAAAATTAGGATCACCATAGCTCACACTACTATAGTATAGTATATGTGTGAGCTAAAAAGAAAGGCAAATGGAAGATGTCATTAAGAGAGTAAGTCACACTACCCTGACCCGGCTCACACGAAACAATTGCGACGAAAAAACAGAAATTCCCACTCACGAACCCGTTAAAAATAACGAATATGCAGCAGCGACGCCTCGAGCGTGTCAACTCGAAAAAGACACTGTGATAACTATAATTAGTCATAATTATAAGGTTGGAGCCTTTAAACGTAAGCATAATAAGCTTCAAATCTGGTAAATTGCCTTTCGTACACTGGTATCGTTAGTCGGTCTTTTTTTCTTTAATTGACATTCATTAGGCCCTCTTTTGTTATCCATGGTGGACTCCCATAATTTTTTATGTATTTGCTTAGAAAAAGATTATTGCGTTCTATTTCTAAAAGACCTATTAGATGAAAATAATTATTTCCAGTATTTTGTTCAGTAGAGTGCTTAAATTATGTGTTAGTATTGATGATATTTCGCATGTATTCAGGGAAACTTTATTAAAGACTGTATCTCCTTAAGTGAGCATTAATCAACATTCTAAGATATCCAGATGAGATTGTCCGTCTTTCACACAAAGCTCATTGAATTATATTAGTATGCGTATTAAAACATCAATAAATACATTGTCTTTTAACACAAAAATGAGATATTTTAAAATTATATTCCCACAAACTGGGTGATCTGTCGGAATTTCCCGTTTCACACTCTGATGCCCGGGTCGGTATATTGGAAATTAATTGTGCAAAATCATGTTGTAGGCGCCCACCTAGGCTAACCGATTCATCGATCTCACGTTTTTGTGATGCGCATGGGACTAAAAACCAATAGAGCATTGCAAAGATAGTTGATGCTGCGGTATCGGACCTGCTTTCCGAAATGTGAGTAGGTAATCAATCGAGCAACTAAAATTAAAGAAAGAAACAAAAAGAAAACACACAAGACTTCAAGACAGAACTATGGCATATAAAAAACAACCGAATTAAACAAATTAAATGCTTTAATAGAAATGAAACAAAAGATTAACTTAACAAAAAAAAGAATACAGCTGATGCTGATCAGAAAATGAAAAGACTTGTGTATGATGATCTGATGCCATCCTCATACATTTTCTGTAAATATTTCAGAGTTTCTATTAACAAAAATCGTTATATAAACCGGTATTTCAAGTAAATAAAATGAAATACTAGAAAGAATAGCCACAGAAAATAATGATAACGATTATGACTCGGATTATGATGAATCAACATTATCATCAAACAGGTGCACAATCCAACCCTTTACAGATATGAAACACTCAGCACACCATTAAGGAAGAATTATTAAAGAAGAAATAGCACCTTTAAAAGGTCATTTATATCGCAAGCCGATTTCACATGTTCTCTATCTAGCTGTGGATGCGTTCGAGTAATCCTCTTAGTTGAAATTGTATTAAAAGAGAAAAATTAAGTGAAACGAAACACATAAAATTTGACGTTATGTATATTGGAGACTTAGACTAAGAAAAGTTAAAGATTTAAGATATTATTGAAGCAAAAGTCTAATTAACAACAGCAATTAACCAATGATAAAGATGGTTAAAATTAATTACAATTATAAATATGTGCCAAATCAACGGTTTAGAACTGAACTCCCGAATATTACAAATGCAGTAAAATTAATACTTGTAGATGAATAAGAAGATCTGAGGTGTTTTGGGCTGAGAAGAAATAATGTCTTGGTTTATTGGTAAAATCGGCGAGGTGATCTACTAAACCTTAAATTTTTTTGGTTTAGTGATGGGAGTTACCCATGAGATGTAGATTACACGAGAAGTCTTATCGGCTAAGCCGCTCATTTTTTCTCCAAGATTTGCAAGCTTCTAAGCTAAGTTAGGCTTACTTCTTGAGGCAATCGAGTACCTCCTTCGCAGAGCAGGAGTTACCCATACTATCAAAAATAGTGTGGATAGTGAAAATGCAGTATGAGAATTTGGCATCGGGAAAATTCCAAATTCATTCTGAAACCTTCGCGTGTCGCGTTTTCATTCAGATGCCTAGGCAGGCGTGAGGATGTTATTTTCGAGCATCGTGCATCAGACAGAAATAAAGACAACATTTAGATTTAGACTCGTCGCAATGATGTATAAATGTCGTTGCCGGTTGACAGGGGAGCTCTTAAAATGTCGCGACAAAGGAAACGCCGAGATTGATTCGCGTATTTTGGCGAATTTTTGTCTGCGATTTGTGGAATTCGAGACCTATATTTTATCATTTGAAAAAGCCGAAGCGCCATGTTTTACTTTATAAATAAAGGAGAATGCTTGAGACGTTCATGGACTTTTTAAAGCTAGGCCATGGTCACTTCAAATCAAACCAAACAGAGATTTGACAGACGATTTTGATGAATTTTGATAAATTTATTCTTACCATGTGAAAGATAGAAAATCCCATTCTAAGGATTTTACCCATCATTAGTTTTTTTTATTAATTAAGATCATTTTTGAGTCACCATTCATTCTCACGGATATAAAAAACAGATGTGTTTTAGTTCCTTTACAATATTTATAGACTGCCAAACTTGTATCAGCCCGTCGCGATTATGAAGGTCGCATATTTGCACTGCCAATTACCAAACGGCTACTAAATCACCGGCATCAACAAAAAAATATCAACATCAGGTAGTACCACCTATAAGTCGTCTTTAAGTCTCCGACTGCAAGATTCCTAAGGATTATTCGTGCGAGTCATATACTCGTAAAGTTTATTATGTTTATTAAATTGAGAAAGTGGTACTTAGTTATTGTAGTTTAGTGCCAGTCTTCGTAGCGTGGAAACTGTCTATAATTATAATTTCTTCAAATGTTCAATCAGTGAACATTTAACTCTAGATAAGAAGATGATTGCCATCCTTTTAAAATAGACTGAGCCTGAGGTTTTCTGAGATTACATCCAGTTTCTTCCATGTATTCCATTGGGTGTTATGATACCCTTAGTTATCAGTGATCCTTATATGAGAAAACTCTATTGCCAATGCTAATCTTATCAGTCAACAACTTGAGCTTTAACAAATCACCTTAAATATTGGTCAAATCAATATAGATCTTAAATAGTTTATTAATTTAACCATTAAGAATATGGCTGGTCTTGAATAAATGATGAGCATTTTGTGGCAAAGAGAAGGAATTTAGTTAGCTTTCATAGATATAAAAATTATTTCTCAATGATCTTCAGTGTAAATTTTGTTTCGCACTTTCGCGAACAGGCGTGAAAAAATACTTAAGGCAATAAAAATAAGACAACAACGAACACCAGAGGCGCTAATTGCAGATTGGGTTACGTGTTTGCAAAAATAGATAGTCTCGTGTGTATGTTTAATGACTCTTAAAGATGATGGAGCGAATATAGCGGGTTACACCACATTGCACGTATGTATAATACGTTGGATAGACTCAGAGCTAGAATCCATTCACATTATTTCTCTACGGACGGGTGACCTCGGTTAAGTAAACTTCTTGCGATATTTTTGGAAACAGGTGTTGTATATTGATTTATTAAATATGATGGAGCAAATATAATGGGTTGCACCATATTGCACGTATGTACTCGTCTAGACTCGTACTTAGACCTAGAATCAATTGACATTTATCCGATACGGACAAGTGACCTTGGGGAAATATCCGAACTTGGGATATTTTTGGAAACAGGTGTTGCATATTCACGCTTTCTTTGTTACTTTAGACAATTTCTTCTGGAATCATATATGTAATATATTCCTCGTATCTAGCCTGAACATTTGACTGGCTATCTGTTATTTCTAACCCATACGATTTCTACTTTTTTTTTAAAACAATTTCTTCTGGAATCCGTTATGTAAGATCTTCCTCTACCCTAGTCTGAAGATTTAACTGACTATTTGTAACTTCTAACCCATACGATTTCTACTTTTCGTTAATTATTTCATTTGATGCAAGTAATCAATATGGTATACCTTAGGGTTTAACATTGACAAAGGTGATATTGTTTTCAATTCTCGCCAATATGTAAGATGATGATTTCAATGATTTCATCATCAATTCAATTATGATGCTTTGTTTCAGATACAATTAAATGCTTGGACGATTAGATTTTATGAGCTCTCTCGATCTATGACAATAGGGTATTGTAAAAAACTAAAATGGCAACAGTCCATCCAAAGGTCAATCAGTTAAAAAAACCTGACAGAAGATGATTGTCAGGATCGAAGGAGGTGGAGAATAGGCGTCGGACAACGTAGAAAAACATTCTAAACCGACATAGTAGTAATAGTCTTGACTGAAAACCTTTGGTTTCGATGTGACTTTGATTCATCTTATTAGTCATAATCTAGGAGAAAAACTAGGTTGTTCCGTTTTAAAAGTTTCATTGCTGTTTACTCTTAACTCTACACTTGGAAGCTTAGCTGATTGGAAAAAAGAAACAAGGAAGACTGAGTAAGAGAGGAAAAGTTGGAGAGAGAGCGGATGAAAGAATAATAGAAGAAGAAAAAGAAGAATATTGTATTTTACTAAAACAAATTTATACCGCATCTGCAGCAGTAGTACTGCAAAAGAAGCGACCTTGCCTACGGCTAGGTGGACCGGTATACGCCTCATACGACGATACTGCTAATTTAACTTCGTGACCAATAATATTAATCTACATATACCGAGCTTAAGATGATCTTTTTATTATTATTTTTATTATTATTATAACATATAATATTAATTTAGTTTTTGAGAATATTAAATTTTGAAAGACCAGTATCAATTAACGAAACATACAGAGTGTTCCTAAATCTATAAACAAACGAAGAGAGGTGATTCTTTGGCTTATCTTAATAAAGTGTGGCATAACTAAAGGCCTTAATTTTAAACTAAAACTTTCAGCCAAAATAATATTCTAATATTTTGGAATCATATCTGATGGACACTTTACAATAAAAAGATTCATACTCAAATTTAAGAGGAGTCCAAGAAGGTGTGCCCGAGGGTAGCGTACTAGGGCCTCATTTATATTTGCTATTCAATTGCGCTATTCCAGACTTAGAAGATTGTCACTTTACTAAGTGACAAAACATTTGTCGATGATACTGGTTTATTGAGGGTAGAAAGAAAAATGTATTGAAAAATCAATAGAAAATCTTCAGGATATAGTCACCCAAGTTCACAATTGGACCGGACCACAAAATGGCGAATTAAATAAATTAATTTTTTGATTTGACAAACAAAAATGTAAATTACACACAAATCACATTAATTAACATTACCGTCCCATATTTAAATCCCGCAAAATATCTCGGTATGCTTAGCTTAAACTATTAACCTAAATTAAGCTACACTTGATTGAGGAATTTGAATTGAACACCCTGTATATAACTTTTATACAAGCATATAAATTTAATTATGCTAAATGCATGCCTTAAGGACTATAATTACCTTTTATAAACTTATAAAACGTCAATTACTTGAAATATAAACCATTTTAACTGAAATATTATTGAAATTTTTACAACAAAAACCGAGGAATCCAGGTTCCTTAAAGCCTAATTGTATAGTTCTTCCAATAAAAATTGCCACAAAAAAACTGTCATAAATGTGGCACGCGCTACTTGAATCATAGTAACCATTTTGGGAGTCTCAAGAGTCCGTGCAAAAATTTAAAATAGTAATTTTTAAATTTTGGGACACATTTCAGTATTTTACACACAACTAGGTTTTCCTAATGTCTGAAAGTAAAAGTATCGAACGCACCTAATCTGGTGATACGTGCCTAATCCCTTCTTTTGAGTTTTAACACATCTACAGTATCACCTGCAGGTTTTCCTAATGTCTGAAAGTAAAAGTATCGAACGCACCTAATCTGGTGATACGTGCCTAATCCCTTCTTCTGAGTTTTAACGCATCTACAGTATCACCTGCACCCTTTAACAAGGGTTTTACATCTCAAATTAATATTATGACCTTTTTTATGCGCCTTATTGTAATGGAGGGACTATACCAAAAATTTCGCTAACTCAATTGCTATTTGGCTTATATTTAATTATCTATTTTTCCACTTTTTTAGTTTTTTTGATTGCATTGAAGCCTTTTAATCGTTTAGGCTTCGACTGTGTGACTTTGAGGTAAAGATTACTGACACTTTTTGACATTTTTAATTTGCCAATTAATATAAATTCGTATTAATTTCACAATTTTTTCGTTTAATTAGTCATATTTGCATAAATGTAACTGTTTTAGTTTCAAAAGTTTTTTGATGATAAACGGTAAATTTATTTAATGATTTAAATCTATTTTTTATGTTTTTTTTAACCATAATTAAACATAAATAATAGTGATAACGAAACAATGTTATTTCTATTAATAATAAAAGCACTATAATTTTAAAAAAAACATAAATAAAAGTGATAAACAAACATGTTTTTTCTATCAATAATAGAAGCGACAAACTTTTTTGAAATAATCATGTCAAGTTTTTTATTTTATTTATTTGAAGGCCTTGAATTTTGTACAAATGTTAACAATCTTTACGAATTCCTCGAGAAATAAACTGTTAAAAATGTTTTAAAAAATTATCGGCAATATTCCTTTGGTTCTTATCTTATCTACCTTTTTGTTCCAAAGAATATAAATTTTGTGTGTGTACCTTACATTTGCTCTGGTGTGGACATACCTGTTTGATTAACGGATTTTTTTGGTATCCTTGGTATTTTCATGATGATAAGAGAAATTAAATTGTTTTTAGAATTTTTTATTTGTTTTCAAGATATACGCTTTTGAAATTTTTAGGATTAAAAAAACAACATATTAGAGGGCCCGTCACACCGACTTTTTTTCCGTTTCTTAGCCTAAAGAATACCTTATTTCGTAAAATTTCGTTGCACCGAACTTAAAGGCAGACTTATTTCTTCCTTAGTGTTGTTAAATTTAAGTCAGCTTTTTTCGTGACTTTACTGTTCCTTGCTGCTTAAAGATAAGATGCTGGTCACATAATGTTACCCGTCTGGCATAGCCAAAGCAACTGACAATATCTACAAATGAGCAAAGTGTTGTGATTAAAATAAATTTTGTGTTTTTTAAGTAAATAAAGTAAAAAACATGTTTTTTTTTTTAAATAAATAAAAATGATTTTGAAAAACTTTATTGCACAAGAGAACGGCTAGATTTTGGTTCTTTTGGCACAATGTTTTTGTGAAAAAATATAACTATGTATCGATTACAAAAAGATTTGTAAGGAAGAAAAATAATTTAAATAAAGTTGAATCTAATTTTTACCACAGGACTGACCAGTGTAAGAAAACCCTTTCATTTAAATTAAACTGCACTGCATGAACAAGACGATTTTCCTTTTTGCCTTTACATTTTACCCTAATTTCATTATAATTTTTAATCATTTGGTTGTACCCAGGGGTGTATGGGCCATATGGGAAAACCAAAAATCCCGGTGGGCCGGTGAATTATGGGCCGGCCCTTATGGGCTGGAATAGTATGGGCCGCTGCCTTATGGGCAGGTGCCTTATGAGCAGTAGGTTTTGGGCCAGGTGCGGTTTTTGTTTTGGGCTGGATGGGGAACCGTAAACCAGCCCGGGCAAAAATACGCGACTGTACCAACAAGGCGACAAGACACCCAAATTCCAAACAATCCAGTAGCACCATCTCGATTTCATGATCTTCCAAATATTCTTCCCCAAATTCAAGAACTTTCATTTTTGTAAATAAATTTTGAAAGGCGACTTGACACAGAAAATTGATGGGTTTTGACCAAACTATTTTGAGACGCACAATTTTGCACGACAAACGCAATACACCGTCAAATGTCAATAAACAACAAATATGGCGTGCATCCACAGAGATGAGCGGCTAGTTCACAACTTGCATTCCGTTTGCTATTGGTCGAAATAGTCAGCTGACTTTTTGATGTTGAACGTTGCCGTTTAAGATTATTATTATATTATATTAAGAGATGGTGCCACCAGTCAAGAATTTAACAAAGATTATGTTTACAGCTTTCGGCGTAAAATACGAATATATACTAGTTGTAAGTGATTTAAAAGTG
The DNA here is from genome assembly GCA_963576565.1 of Aspidapion aeneum. Taxonomy (NCBI): domain Eukaryota; kingdom Metazoa; phylum Arthropoda; class Insecta; order Coleoptera; family Brentidae; genus Aspidapion; species Aspidapion aeneum. The sequence continues at coordinate 15,109,323 of OY755043.1, forward strand.
TAGTGGTTTGTGCAGTACATACCTATTGAATTTAACTATTTTTATGCATATGCCGATGAGTTTTTTTTTATTGTTTTTTAAAAACATATTATATACTGTAAAAGAATATGTCATTATTTTTGGGACAACTTTTTTTTGTTGGCCTATGCTTTTTGTTATGGTAAACGGGTAAACAACTGATAACTGTCAAAAAGTTATCTCAAAAATTATGATACATAGTTTAAATTAGCTTTACTATCCTGTTTTCCTGTCAAAATCGGTGTTAACCTAACCCTGATAAATTATTCGACAACGTATCCTAACCTGTCCAGACACGCCCCGGTTAGGATACGTTTCCCATCAATTGACCACGGTTAGGTTTTGTTTCAGTTTGGTTTAACACCGATTTCAACCTCCCAAAACGAGGACAGGAGAGTTTTAATTTTTAAAATCCCGCCTGACTATGTCAACCAATAGCAAATGGAATGCAAGTTGTGAACTAGCCTCTCGTCCACAGAGCAGCTGTGTGTCTACGTGCCAAAACACACGCATGCGCACTTGTAAATTAGCGATTTTTAATTTGCCATTGTTTCCAAAGCAAGCTATGATTGCTCACTTTTTCATTTTTTTAACAAGTATTTATGCAAACATTTTTTTGTGGCTATGCGGGTATAGAAAGATTTTGCTTCTCCTGTATTTTTTCGTGGGCAGCTCGAAAGCTGTACACCCACGGGGGTCCAAGATCTAATGGACACTTAAGTGTTGACAGTTAACTGTTTCGTCCTTATGGGACTCATCAGAATACTGCATGGTCAACATGACACCTTTGCAAAGCTAGAGAGACGGTATATACATCTCATTTTACGATATTGGTAAGAAAAAGGATAAATAATACCTGCGATACCATACGCTTTTCAAAGAAGTGGCGACATCTACCGAATACAAAAGAAACTATCAGAGTAAAAACAAAAGGCAGGCAGTTGAAACCTATACTTGATGTTGTATTAAAGTGGCACCGCGTCATCAAAACCGTGATGGGCGGAAAGGGAGTAGAGGGGTACATACAGTGGCCCGCACTTCCTGTAATTTTTTTATTGGGATTGATTCCCAAAACGAGGCTCTGCACTAATTAGTCATTAGCTTACTATTTTACTTGCTTTTTATTTATGTCTTCTAAACGATTTTATTAGAAAAGAACATATATACTCTTGTCTGGTTGTTACGAACATATTGATTTGGCCGGGCTATGACCTTTTCTATTCGTTGTTGTTTTGACTGTTTTAATGTCAAACAAATTGGGACCGACTTTTTACAAAACAAATTACCGTTTTTGCAACTAAATCAATATTTGCGCACATTTTAATATAATTTTGGATCCTCTTTTAGGTTTCGGATGTTTATTTATTAGGTAAGTACCTATTTTATATCTGCTTTAAAAGGTCGGCACACTGCAGGTACTTTACATAGATTTTGCCGCAAAACTTGGTTTACTAGAGCTATGACGCGGTGACATATACCTCGGGTCAATGCGTATTGCATTTTTACCGCCTTCGCGACGTTTTATGTCGAGTCAGCGAAGCATAAGCCAAAACGTAAGGTTTAGTACCCGTGAATAAAAACAAACTTTGTTTGTACTAAGGTATTTGGTTTTTCCTACGGCCTTCACTTTAAGTAAGCCACACCAACTGCAAAGTCACACAGAATTATGCAGATTTTCGCAGTACGTTGTTGCATGTAGTATTGTTTAAATAATAACGGTCCGCAAAAAATTAAATGCTTAATAAATAATAAAAAATTAAAAAAAACAGAGACACAAATAAATATGCGTGGGAACGGTGTAAAAATATTTTAATTGCTCTCTCTTTACTTTGCAAGGATATATTGTTCTATAAATAACAAATAATAAGAAGAAAAAACATGAGAAAAAAGACACTGATGGATGTATAGAAAAATAATTGTTGTAATGCAATTCATTTATTTGAAAAGAGATCAAAATTTGCAAAATAAATTCGTAACAATTAAATATAAATGTACAGCGTGTCCCATTTTCGATGGGATTAAATGGAAAACTCGGTTATTATTAAAGATATCGATTTTCTGATTGCACCTTATCGTGCTCTTTTTTTGAGCCGGTAAAAATGGTGTAATCAGATTTTTGCTATCAGCAGTGAGTTTTTGAAAAAATTGCATTTTTCATAATTCCTTGTATTTCGCTTATTTACCAAAATATTTTTATTCTGTAAAAACCTTTACACGGCAACTTTTTTAGAGCAAAATAATGACGTTGTCAACTTTTTAAAATATTGTTTAGTTTTTGAGATATGGTATTTATCATAAAAAAATTAAATACGGACTTGGATTTTTTAAATTAATATTTTGATTGATTTCATGTTATTATTATCTTAGAATGATAAAACTTTAATATTTTTTTAATTTAGGCTTAAAAAAAATATTTAATATTTCTAAAAAAAATTTACTCCGAACCTGGAGATTTCCAACGCAAATATAAATTCAAAATTGCAAGAAACACTAGTTGGACGATTTTTAGTTTATCTATTTTGAAACGTTAATTGAAAGATTAATAAATAAAGTTAAAAATGTTAAGACGTTACAAAAATATCATAGTAATTATTTGATAGCACAGCAACTCATGAAAATTTCTTCAACATAGAGAAACAAAAGCGTGGAATTGACATTGTCATTTTACTTGTCATTTTTGTAAATAAGTCACTCAAAATTATTCTAAAATGGCTAGAAATTGACCATATCCAGATTTTGAAAAATGTGATATGTTTGACTGCTTTATTCAAGCAACAAAATCCCAATAACAAACGGCATAAATATTTTTATGCGCTAAGAAAAATTACTCAAAAATGCCAACAATGCCTAACACATAATCGCAATCAGTTATTATAAAAATGGCGCTGCTTCAAAATAGCGTCTTATAACTTACCACTCCCGGTAACCTCATTCTAACATACATATTTAGCGCTATTTTGTAAGGCGCTATTTTGATGCGTGCTATTTTGTAGCAGCGCTATTTTGTAGCAGCGCTATTCTGTAGCAGCGCTATTTTGATGCACGCTATTTTGTAAGCGCCATTTTGTAGCAGCGCTATTTTGTAGCAGCACTATTTTGTGGCAGCGCTATTTTGTGGCAGCGCTATTTTGAAGCAGCGCTATTTTGTAGGGCGCTATTCTGTAGCAGAGCCACTAAAAACATATTAAAAGTCAGCCAACAAAATTTAATTCAACCATTAATATTCAATAATTAAATCACAGTGTTGGAAAAGCCTTTCCCAATGATTAATTTAACCTTTTTATTTTATATAAACGATTTTCTCGCGACAAACAGAAACAATTGTGGTGAAAAGCAATCTGTGAAAGCGATAAACTTTTGTTTTTTTTTAAGATTTTTTTCTTTTACACCATTTTAGTTTTAGCAAATTGGCTTTTGCCGTGACTTTTACCAGCTTTTCTTTTGTTTTTCTTATTTTTATTTTATTTTGTCCATTAACAGCTTTTAAAGAAAAGTTGGATCAGTGTTATCGCAGACAGTTTTTTCAGACGGTGTTTTACTAAGCAGTTTGAGGTCTGATGTAAACTAATCAACAATTATAATGGTTTTTCATTTGTTATCGTATAGGAAGCTAGCAACATTTTTTTAAAACTCGTCTACATAAATTATTTTTGTAATACACTTTATAACTACTACTACAGTCAGATAACAACAGGGTGTATTTTCTTGAAAGAACAATATCTAATTTTTTGACAAATCTGGGTTTTTTCGCTAATGTTCTGCTTTAGCTGCCCCAATAAGTCGCGTTCCGAGTTTGAGGCCGCGGATTATCTTTTTTCTAATTTTTCTTTCTTCAATTTCACTTGTTGTTTATGTATTTACGTCCCTGCATTAGTTGCAATGGTGTTTGGAAGTCCCTGTATGTTGTATTCCAATTTTATTGTTTTTGCTTTTTCAAGATAATAAATAAAAAGTACTTACCCCTTTTCCGTCTCACTATTGCCTTATCTTTCTTTGGAAGTTGCTCATCCTTTGTTGTTAATTGTTTGTACTGTTGTTTGGTATCTGGAGTCTACATAAAACGTCACCCAGATCACGCCTGAGCAATGCCAAGTACTCTTCTGAAATATAAGTATACACAAATCATTCTATAACGTTCTCCGCCGTTTTCTAATTTCCAATCTTCAGAGATTGTTATCTACTCCTATTTCTCTGATGTCTCTGTCTATTTCTTTTCTCCAGCTCAGTCTTCCTCTCTTTCTTCTTCCCTGTGGTGTCCATTGAGTATTTTCTTTGGGATTCTGTCTTCCGCCATTCTTAGTTTGTATGTCATCCGTTATTTTGTGTTTAACATCCATAATTTCTCGAATTCTCTCATTTCTTAAGCTTTCCAGTTTTGATTTTCCAACAGCGCGTCTCCTATATTCCATTTCAGTGACTTCAAGAGACTTGCGAGTTTTTTCTTTCAGGGGCTATACTTCACTACCATAACTGATGACACTTTTCACTATGCTTTTGTAAATTATATGTTTGTTTTGTTTTGATACAGCCTTATCCCTCTAAGAGAATACTGTTGAGTTGTCTAATTGCTTGTCTTCTTTGGTTATTTCTGTTTGATTTCTTTATCTAATGTTCCGTCATTAGTGATGTGCGTTCCCAGATATTTGTACTTTTTGCATTGTTTTATCTGATGTTTTTGTTACAAGATTGCTTCCCACCAATGCACATATATTCCGTTCTCTGAAGATTTACCTCCAGCTCCCACTTATCGTATTCTTGAATTAATTTACGGGTCATATATTCTAAATCGTCGTAATCTTGAGCCAGGACTATTTGATCATCAACGAAGCAGAGAGTAGTACATAATCGTTCAGTAGTATTATCATCTGTTCGCACTTTCTTTTCCATGTTTTCAGGGCTTGTTCTAAATAGTTCTTAAACAATGTTGGTGACAAGCAACAACCCTACTTGAGACCTTGAGACAGCGAAAGCTCGAGTGTCCAAATCCTACCCAATATAAGTCAAACTTGTCAAAAAACGACGCGCTGCTTCTGTTTCAGTGATGCAAACAGCGCAACCCCAAAATAGCCAATGCTGCCAACAGAAATATAATCCAGAACGTCAAACACGGTGGTGCAGTGATTTTTATTTTTTTCGACGATATATGTCACCATCCATTTTGAGGTTAAAAACTCCGTGCATTGAGCAAAATGCACAGCAAAGAAAGAAAATATCTTTAAACTTGTCAAACAGTTTACATAATTCTACATTTTCGTTTTCGTGCCGCCTAGTCATACAGTATCGCGTGATTAGGAATTTAAAAGGAAAATTATGCAGCAGCGGTAGCGGTCGAAAATGGTCGAATTTCGGGATATTTGGCAGATATTTACGAGCACTGGTATATCGAGGAAACACCAGTGGTGGGTAATAATATAAAAGATTTGGGCTTAGGCCATCTCTGCCCCAAGCTTTACCCTCATCTTCTCACTCCATTTATATTTAAATAATTTGATGCCGTGTGGTCATGAAAATATCGAATCGAATCGAGTACTATGATATGGAAGCAGGTAGATTCACTATAGCGAGTGAGCTATTCTGTAAACACTCGAAACATTCCAAAATTTTAACCCCGGTAAAGCTATTAGTTAAGAATCTAACATTTTTTAGTGGCTAATCGGGTAAAAAAAAGTTTTTGTTTCTCTCATATTTTTTCGTGGGTAGCTTGAAAGCTTAACCTCACGGGGGTCCAAGATCTAATGGACACCGAATAAGTGTTGAAAGTTAACTGTTTCGTCCTTATGGGACTCCTTAGAACACTGCCTGGTCACTGTTTTCTTTCAACATCCTCGGTTCACACTCATGTAATGAAAATTATGAAATTTGTATTTAGTTCTTTTTGGGCGCCAATGAAGAAAAATAGGGAAAAAAATTCCAACGTATCATTGGCCGGACGCAAAGCACAATCTTTGCGATTTGCACGGGAACACGCGCGCGATTTGTAGCTTATAAATGGGGAAATTATAGCTTGGAGGTTGATTTAGGGTTACAGTCAAAATGCATTGCGTGAAATTTTAGAGAAAATGAAATATAAAAAAAATATCAGAAATAGCTCTAAAATCTTATTCTATTACAAGAATAGAGCATTCTGGAGGGGATTTTTAGCGTATTAACAGTAAATTTGATCAAGGGAATACTACAACCCTTTGGTTTGAGACTCTTAAATATCAGCAGTAATGTTAAATAAAGAGTATTAAAAATAAACAGAAATAACACTAACAGAAGAAGGATATAGATCTAAAGAAATCCCAGCAAAACTGCTTAGACAGGAGAAGGATATAGACCAGTACAAGATATAGTCAACTGGTTACAGAATTATTAAAAACATAATATTACAAGGTTCATAAAGGCAGAAAAAATGTAATATGTTGGTCACATCAATAGAATCGATAACAATAGGATCACTAAAATATTTAAAGACTATGCACGGATTACCAAACAAATGGTGATCCGTAATGAAGACTTAGAAAAAGATGGCTTACGGGTCTCAAGCAGAGTGAGAAACTACAATCTCTATTTCAAAAAATTTGAGACAACATTTGAGACAACATTCTATATTGACTTTGACGGGTCTGATGTTTAAATGATAGTTGTAATGTCACATTTGTCAAACAATCAGTGCCAAGTGTCAAGTCAAGGGAGAAAGAGCAAAGCAATCGGTAAATTCAAAAGCTGTAGATGGAGTGCCATAAAAGAGCAAAGCTCGTACAATCTCTGTGCATTATTTTTATTGTTCTTATATCGCTGACATTTTGCTATTTCCCAACATCTACTAGGCTTTTCCTGTATTTGCCGCAATGGGGCTGATTGATATCGTTTGGCGATTTATCTTGCCCCCGTGCAGTTTTAGCTTTGCCTTCATGTGGTGGCTAAATATAAATTGGCTTTTGTCGCATTGCAGTACTTTCTTTGGTATTCCGTTTTCATTTATTATTATTTCCATTTCATCCTAATGCCCATACTTTCCTGGATTTTCTTATTTCGGAGTCTATCTAGTTTTGACTTTCTGACAGCTCGTGTTCAAACATATTATTTTTAATTTCTTTGGAGATTGATTTATTCCACAGTATAGTATGGTATTGAATTGGCTAATGACTTGTCTTCCCTGGTTTTTTTGCTGTTTAATTTTCTTTTCATTTGTTGTGGTTATATACCTAACATTTATAAATTTAATAGTAGTTTTTTTTTTAATTTCAGGTCGAAGACGGACGAAACAAAACCACAGAATATACCCCCCACCCTGGTCCTTTCTAGTTGTAGTTTTAGTGTCATCTTTAGTTAGTATAGTAGGTAAGTGACGACTTTTTTTTAAATTACTTTTTGGTGTTGGGTTTTTGGTTTTAGGTTCTACAAGGTTTATAGAACTTTCATAAACACCTTATAAAACTGTTTATAAGTTATTTTTATAGTAACTTTATAAACTTTTGTATAAAATGCATTTTTTGCATATTATATATTTTGAAGTGATATTTCCGTTTGTTAGTATTTTTATAGAATCTTGATAGCTAAAAATCTATTGGAGGCATTAACCAGATAAAACCTATCCTTAATCTATTTAAAAGAATGTATTTTCATGCGTATTGTAAAAAAAGCTAAAAGTCTGTATAGGTTCTCAAAACGAAATGTTAATGATCTATGAAATGCTTGATGAAGTAAAAATTACCTGTTTTCTCAATTTTTCAATTTTTGCTTTCTTTTTATGTTACGCGACATTTATTCTATTATGACATGGAAAAATTGTTTGTTCGTTATCTAAACTCTAGTTCACTGCATTTCCAGAGAAGAATAGCTCAAAAAATAAAACTATTATCTACCTTAAATTTATGGAAAAACCGTTTTTTACCCTGTAGTATTAAACCTAAATATGTGGTTGTCTTGGACGCATTTCTTGCTTTGAAAATTAATATACATATAGTAAAATTATCTCTCCAAAGCCATATTATATTATAGCGTTCACCAAAAGATATTATTAATAATAGTAATAATTCTAGTACTTGTATGAAGGAATACATTAATAAATTTCCTATTGGAATGATGATGAATCATTCAAAATGCATGTTGTTTTTAATAGATGGCGAAATATACAGGGTGTTTCACAGTGAACAGTTATCAGGTGTTGGTTGCAAAACTGGTTTTCATTTTAGTGTTTTGTATTAAAGAGGATTTAGCCCTAAATTAGATAAATATATATTTTTTAAATATTTTAAACTGTGACACAAAACTGTCAAGCGTGCGCGTTCAAATTTTTTTTATAATAAAGCAGTAATTCCGTTAGAAATACACACATTAATCTTCTTTCACAATCGAGAAGCCTTAAAGGGAAACAGGAACCAGAATAATCGAAAGTCGTTTAATATTGAACACCCTGTATATGTACACGCTTCTATACTTTGTATTTTAGTCGTTGTATATTTTCAATCAATAAGAACTTGATCCTTTGAACATAATTCCTATCTAGCAAATCATTACTAAAAAATGCATTGTCAATTGTTTTTAATTTTTACTTTACGGTACTATATAAAATATCTTTAACACATTCATTAAATACAAAAGTTTATTTTACCCCTTGTCCTAAATAAAGCCTCAATCTTAGTCAAGAACTTCAGAACGAAAATCTTATTACCAGGCAAACAAATCAAGAGTCATTGATGTAATAAAAGATCTTATTTGTCCTTGAGACAAGTATTTGCGAGCCCCGAAATTAAGACAAAACCACAACGTGGGGTAACTTCAATAGGGGGCAGTGGCCAACTCACCCCAAGCAATATAACTTATTTTCTCGAGAGCTTTTTTGTGTGCAATCAAATAGGGTTGCTGACAAACATGTAATTGAGGGATCAACCGAATTAGATTTCGTTGAATTAAACGCTTGAGCAATTGACCCTATAATGGTAGAGCGTCAACATATACAACATAATTAAAGAGGAGCAACAAAATAAGATGCAGAAGTAAAGGGAGCTACAGATCTGTAAACAAAATTTCTACATCTGGACGACTAGATTAATGGATAGTAATGGAAGTAGAATGAATATCCAATGTTTATTGTCACGAGGTCATTTTGTTTTCAAATAAATGGTGGTGCTAACAAACATGTAATTGACGGATCAACCCAATACAACATAAAAAAAGAGGAGCAATAAAATAAGATGCAGGAGTAAAAAAAGCTACATGTGTCAAGAAAATATTTACATCTGGACGATGGAAGTGGAAAGACGTGGAATGAATATCTAATGTCTATTTCCTCGAGAGCTTTTTTGTGTGCAATCAAATGGGGTTGCTGACAAACATGTAATTGAGTGATCACCCGAATTAGATTTCGTTGAATTAAACGCTTGAGCAATTGACCCTATAATGGTAGAGATTCAACATATACAACATAATTAAAGAGGAGCAGAAGTAAAGGGAGCTACAGATGTGTAAACAAAATTTCTACATCTGGACGACTAGATTAATGGATAGTAATGGAAGTAGAATGAATATCCAATGTTTATTGCCACGAGGTCATTTTGTTTTGAAATAAATGGTGGTGCTAACAAACATGTAATTGACGGATCAACCCAATTAGATTTTGTTGAATTAAATGCTTGAGCAATTGACCCTATAATGGCAGAGAGTTAACATATATAACAATTGAAGAGACGCAATAAAATTAGATTCAAGAGTAAAGAAAGCTACAGATGTGTCAAGAAAATATCTACATCTGGACGACTCCAAAGTAATGGAACTGGAAAGGCGTCGAGTGAATATCTAATGTCTATTGCCACGAGGTCATTTTGTTTTCAAATAAATGGTGTTGCTAACAAACATGTCATTGAGGGATCAACTGAATTAGATTTTCTTGAATTAAACGCTTGAGTAATTGACCCTATATTGTAGAGAGTCACATATAGAACATAATTAAACAGAAGTAATAAAATATGATGCAGTAGTAAAAAAAGCTACATATGTCAGGGAAATATCTACAACTAGACGACTAGATTAACGGAAAGTAATGGAGATGGTAAGGAGTGGATGAATATCTTATTTTTAATGCCAACAGATCATTTTGTATTTAATTAAATGGGGCTCTTAACAAACATGTAAATGACGAATCAACCGAATTAGATTTTGTTGAATGAAACGCTTGAGCAATCGACTCTATAATGGACAACATATACAACATAATTAAAGATGAGCAATAAAATAAGATGCAGTAGTGAAAAAAGCTACAGATCTACAAATAGACGAATAGACTAATGGAAAGTAATAGAAATAGAAAGGCGTGGAATGAACATCTAATGATTTTGTATGCAATTAAATGGGGTCAATCGAATTAGATTTTGCTGAAGGATACATTTGAGCAATTTACCCTATAATGGTAGTCAACCTATAAAACATAGGTAGTTAAAGACACGCTATAAAAGAACATTGGTGATGAAAGCTACAGATGTCAGGAAGAGATCTACTGGAAGGCCGGATCAATAAAAAATTATGGAATCGGAAAAGCGTGGAATGAATATTTAATATCTTTTATGTTTTAAATCTTTTTGTGTGAAATAAAATTTGGTTGCTGACAAACATGTAATTGAGGGATCAACCGAATTAGATTATGTTGAATTAAACGCTTGAGCCATAATTGACCCTTCTAATAGTATTACTCAACATAATTATAGAGCCGTATGCCCTTATAGCAATACAAAAAGACAAAGACTTAACGATTTAACTTACGATTTCCATGATTTGCTGCTAGCAGCTGGACAATGAAAGAACAAGACTCTTGCAAGAAAAATTGAAGATTCTTGTGCATTCATAATAGAAAATCATATCATGGAAATGGGAAGGCGTTTAACGAATATTTAATGTAGAACTAAAAAAATTACACTTGTCTTGAAATATCTTACAAAATAACTTAAAATAGCATATATTTATACAAATTTGTTCGCAAACAGGCAGTTAGTGGAACGACGACCCCAAACCAAAACCTAAGTTTAGCGTTTAGTAGTTTGTTTGTTTGTTTACCAAGAGGGAGATTAGCCTATGTGCACAGTAGGCGAAAGTACACAGCGCGATTCGTTTGATATTCTTAAAGACGGCAATACCAACACATGCTATTGTTTGTTTGCGCAAGAGATAAAGTAAGCACCTTAAATGCACTTCGAACACGTTCGAATTTCATAATATAACACAATAAAATGCAACGAAAAAATCGGAAATTTTAAAGAAAGGCTATCGGTTGACTTTATCGACTATCCAGACCAAGTTGAGTTCAACTTCAGTAATAGATCATTTCTTTAAAAGAAGTAATGTATCACAAACATTAGTAATCGGACAAACAATAGTTATTAGTCAAATTTCAACTTGTAAAGAAAAGGTAGCGGACCTGGAGGAATATATGCTGAAATGCTAATATGGATCAGAGAAACTACTCGAAAATCTCACATATATTATCAATCAATGCATAAACGGACATCCAGTACCTGATGATTGGAAAATTGCATTCATATCCTCAATACATAAAAAAGGAAACAAGCTGGATTGCAACAATTACAGAGAAATTTCAGTAACCAGTACTCTAAGTAGATTGTACGGTAGGATTCTTAGAGATCTAATAGAAAATGATTTTCATGAACAAGAAGAAGAAGAGCAAAGTGGGTTACGTGCAGGCAGATCTGGTAGTGATAATGTTTTTGTCTTAAACAAGTAATTGAGAAAAGGAGCGCCAGAAATATAAAGACTCATGTTACCTTTGTGGACCTACAAAAAGCATATGATACCGTTCAAGTAGAAAAATTATGGACAGGAATCTAAAATTAAAATTGGAAATCGACTTTCAAAACAATTCCTGGTAACAAAAGGCTTAAGACAGAGATGTATCTCTCCAACTCTTTTTAAAATATATATCGTAGAAGCTCAAAAAAACTGGAAACGTAAAGTGCACGGCATGGGAATACCACTTAACGACCGATTTACCATATACACACTACAGTTTGCTGCCGACCAAGTAATTGTAGCTAATGATAAAGAAGACTTGGAGTATATGATGAGAAAGTTATTGGAAGAATACCAAAAGTGGGGATTAACAGTGAACGTGGACAAGACACTACTTATGTATTGGAAACGAATCCAGTGAGTTAGAACTAGACAATGGACAAACAATATCTCCATGCAATGAGTATGTATACTTGGGTGTCACATTTCATAAGATAGGAACAGATTGTAAAGAACTGGGAAATAAATAGTAACAGCAAAAAGGTTATTGGATACCTTAACAGTATTTTATGAAGCAGAGAGATAAAAAAGAATGTAAAATTTAACATATTTAAAACTGTGATGAAAAGCGCGCTGTTGTATGGATTAGAGACTTGTCCCGTAGCAGCAAAATACAATACAAAAATGGAAAGTGTCGAAATGGTTGCAATAATGAGACCATAAAAGAAAGAATGGGACTTGAAGGAAGCATAATGGATGACTAAATGGCTGATATGGTACGGCCATGTACAACGGACGAAGAATGAAAGATTACCAAAGCAGGTCCTAGAATGGCAACCAATAGGGCACAGAAAAAGAGGGCGTCCTAAACTAGAATGGCAACAGTCAATCCAAAGATCAATGAGTCAAAAAAATCTGACAGAAGATGATTGTCAGGATCGAAGGAGGTGGAGAATAGGCGTCGGACAACGTAGAAAAACGTTCTAAACCGACATAATAAAACAAAGGAAAACCTTACATGAAGAAATTTGAAATCTTAGATAAAACCAAATTATTAACACTAAAACAAAGACCGTGTAAAGTACAAGTTTTACCGATTTCAATTAAAATAAAGGTAAATAAATATGCTCGATTTGTAAACTTTAACCTTGTCCCGACTGAGTGTAGAGACAAAGACAGTACGCTCGCCAACGAATTAACAACTGCAAATATAAAATTGAATGAATACGCGAGTATAGAAATAAAACAGGTGTACCGTTTCGAAAAGAGATCACACCAAGGACATAAGGCTGTGTCGCACACATTTTGTAAACATATTGAAAAAGCGCAAAAAACTGAATGAAATGTTTTGACTGGAATTGCAGACGCCATATGATGTTTGTCGGAGAACTTTTTAAATTCGGACGATTTAAAAATAAATAGCTTGCCCCATTTTATGTTTGTATGTCAGCAAAGTTCCATAAAGATTCACTTTTGACTTTACTATTCACAAAATTGAGCAAGTAAAACATTATTAATTATTAATTAAGATTTTGTCGATAGTTTTCTGATAAATTTCCACCACAGTCTGTGTAAAACAATTTTTAGGGTAGTTTTCGTATATATCATAATTTTGCCGGCAAATTTTTCGAACTTTTGGTGGTGACTGGAATCCAGCTGCAGAGATGGTTTTAGGGAGCTTGCCTTGGAGTGATCCGTTAATTTAATTAACTCCTGTTCAGCAACACCTTGTTCAAAGAAGGCTGACACAGCTTAAGATTTTTCAGCTAACATCTTTGCCCACTTAGATTCGGTGTTAATTCCAAGTGGATAGTTTTTGAACCAAGATCCATTCATCCAGTTGAGGTGAACGGTAAGAAAGAGTCTATCTGATAAAATCTTTGGTCCTCTTTTTTCCATTAATTTTAAAAATAATCTAACTGGGCATAAATGTTCGTTTGATGAATTTTTTATTAACCATTTTTGTTTTCGAAAAAATGCTGTTGTATTTAATTCGGCCCGTAATCTCTCCCATATTTTCAAATTCCTACTGGAAAAAGTTAATCTTGCAGTTTACTGCCTCATTGCCTCCAAGCAAGTTCAAATGACCAAAGGTTTTCTTCGTCCTAGCTTTGCTTTTTAATTTTTTCTGGACAACTTGCACATTTGAAAGATATATTCGTAAAAGGGTCGAATTTTATGCCGTATTCCTTAAAATATTTTTCTTGTTGTATTCCACATTGACTTTACAGACGACTCTTTATAGTTTTCTTCATTGCCTTATTCATATTAAAGGCGTAATCCTCGACAATTTTTTCTAGTTTCGTTATGGTAGCAACTTTTTCAAGTGTAAAATTTTCTCACCCGTAGTAACTCCGAGAATTGGGTCCAAATAGAGCTTCTGGACCTCTGCGTGTTGAATGGGATATTTTCCGAAACCAACTTTTTTATTTCTTCGCCTGACTGGCACCCAAATCTTGAATTTTCGTCTGGATTCATTATTTCTTTTCAAAATTATGAAGACGCCTCAAAGACATATGTCAAACTGACAATAGAAGTACCAGACACCTTCGGATTTTTCATAATTTTGTCGCTGAGAAATCACGGGCAGGGAGGAGTTTTGTCAGTGGGAAACGTGCCGTTGCTATGACGTTTTATCAGTTAAAAATAATCTAGTAAAATAGTCATTATACATATTGATTTTTTCGCAACTATTTTACGCTATGCTGTTAGTTAAACTTGCATAAATTTCCCTAAAATTTTACTTTTTATATCCTGAATTCCCAACAAAATTGCTTAGTAGTAACATTTAAAAATTAAAGAAATTAGTTAATTAAAATCTAGTAACGTGTTTCTAGATCCAGGGAAACATAAAGCCTCAACTTAATGTACGGTATATTACGTTTCTAACACTAAGAGAAGTGTATTGAACTTGACACAACTCACATTTTTGATAATAATATTTCAGGTATTCTGGTTTTCTTCGTGAAACCAAAATAATCGCAAACCTAAGAAAATGACGTAACATTAGCAACCGCAAATTGAATGCAGCAACGTACGGTACGCCGTTTTATCGTTCACAACACAACAATGAGACCGTTTATCAATGTGTAGAATCTGATTGCGAAAAATTATTATGGAGAAAAGAAATCAATTGAAAATACGTCTTGCGTGAAAACTGGTATAGAATCCGAAGTGTAATTAGATAATAATTTTGAATTTAGTGATAAAAATCTTGAGTTATGTAAAGAGGATATTGAGGAATACCTTTTAAATTCTTTTATAGAAGTAAAAGGTACTAATCAAATTGTTAGATATATAGTGATATATAAGTAAGGCAAGGTGATACGTTTTCTTCATTAGTGTTTAATCTGGAGCTTGAAGCTTCTGTTAAGATGATAGACACAAATGGATATATTGCCACCAAATCAACATAATACAACAATGATATTGGTGTTCATAGTAGAGATGAAAGGGCCTTGACCGAAAATGAATTAGACCAGCTAATATATAACGCAAACAACGTGAGATTCATCAAAAGTATTAGATTGGCTGAGAGAAAGAATGAGACAAGAACACCAATAAAAATGTTGAACTGGAGATCTGCAGAAAGTAGAGAAAGAGGGAAGTCACAAAAAATGTGGATGGGCCATGTCGAAGATGACATTAAGAATACATAATATAATATATATAATATTAAAGAAGAAGGTACAATACATGTTTTTTCTTAATGTTTGCTACAAGTAATAAAGATATCGTTAACTGACAAATTATAAAGCCGTCAAAAAAATAAGATCTAGACATAGACATCTATCAAAGCCCTGTGTTTCAATAGCGCACCAAACCCGACTCAAAAGGGATTTAACTTGTAAAACATTATAAAGACCTACAAATACAAATCGATGACTATTTAAATTACAGTCCATTAACAAACCATCAATAGGGCATAAAAATCGTATTTGAGCTTTATTTAAGGCTTTGTGATCTGTCTCGTTGGCTCCGACTGAAAGATTATTATTAATAAGTGCATCTATTCTTAAAAGACCTGTTAACAGTGATTTAGTATTCAACTATTTATTCTTAGCGGCACTGAAATGATTGATATATGATTGATTTCCCTTCCTATACCACAGTGTATATACCTACACTAAATTTAAAGAGACAAGTCCAAATGTTTTTCTGTAGAACAAGAAAGCCATATTTAATTGAATTCCTGCGAATGATTGTTAAAGAATTGCCTTTTTTCAATAATTATTTTTGGTATTTGCATTTGCATTTACCATAGTTTCTAAATATTAAATTTTATTATTTAGTCTTGTGGTCTGTCTCTTTGGCTCTGACTGAAGGAATATTATTAATAAGTGCATCTAGTCTAAAAAGAACTGTTAACAATGATTTAGTATTGAAATATTTATTCTTGGCTGCATTGAAATGATTGATACTTTGATGAATAGATGTTTCTTCCAGTACTAATGATTTAAAGGGACAAGTTTTTTGTAAAATAAGTTTCGCTTATCTTAGTTTATTTTCTGCAATTGACCTAATAAAGAACTGGTTTCTTTTCCAATACTTTTCCATGTTTGGCCATGTCTTGATTTTCTTGGCTGTTTCTACTTGAACCTTTTTTAAAAGTGTATTTTATAATTATTATGGTTTTTGTTCCCACTGTTTTATTTTTTATTGCTTCTTGTCTCTCGAAAACTACGCCTTCTTTTTGTGATTTAAATTAAACCACTTTAATAATATATCAATGGTGCATATTTACTTCTTGACAGGTCGGTACACAAATCTGGATCAAACAAACACGTGTAATATTTATTATTATTGTGTGCGTACGAGCTTTAAGCAGCTTTTGATGTTTTATGTTTGTATTTGTTTTGATATCAACACCAATGCATATTATATTGTGAATGTGTGGTGTTGTTTGTAAATATTTGAATCAGCATTTATATAGTTATTAAAACCTTCGTGTGAATTTGTTGAGATTGATTTTTTTGTGGACAAATTCTAATGTATCTTTTTTAAACTTTGGACTATGAACATGAAGAAGAAGAGCAAAGTGGGTTTTGTGCAGGTAGATCTTGTAGTGATAATGTTTTTTGTCTTAACCAAGTAATTGAGAAAAGGAGTGCCAGAAATATAGGGACTCATGTTACGTTTGTAGACCTACAAAAAGCATACGATACCATTTCAGTAGAAAAATTATGGACAGTGTTAGAGCAAACTAATATCAATCATCCATACATAAAAACGATAAAGGAACTATACAAAGGGTCAAAATCTAAAATTAAAATTGGAAATCGACTTTTAAACGAATTCCTGGTAACGAAAGGCTTAAGACAGGGGTGTTGTATCTCTCCAACTCTTTTTAAAATATATATCGCAGTAGCTCTAAAAAACTGGAAACGTAAAGTATACGGCATGGGAATACAACTTACCGATTTACCATATGCACACTACAGTTTACTGACGACAAAGTAATTGTAGCTAATGATAAAGAAGACACAGGGAGTATATGATGAGAAAGTTAACGGAAGAATACCAAAAGTGGAGGTTACCAGTGAACGTGGACAAGATACAGTACTTATGTATTAGAAACGAATCAACTGAGTTAAAATTAGACATATGACAAACAATATCTCCATGAAATGAGTATGTGTACTTGGGTGTCACATTGGATAAGACAGGAACAGACTGTAAAGGACTGGAAAAAAGAATAGTAAAAGCAAAAAAGGTTATTGGATATTTTAACAGTATTTTATAGAGCAGAGAGATAAAAAATAATGTAAAATTAAACATATAGAAAAAATGGTGAAAAGTATGGAATAGAGACTTGTCGCGTAATAGAAAATTACAAAACAAAGATGGAAAGTGTCGAAATTGATTCAGTAAGAAGATAAATCTACTGCAGGTCATATAAGAAATTAGATCATAAAAGAAAGAATGGGAATCGAGGAAAGCATAACGGATGAATCACTAAAAGACAACTGATATACCACAGCAGGTCCTAGAATGGCAACCCATAGGGCGCAGAAAAAGAGGGCGTCCTAAACTGGAATGGCAACAGTCAATCCAAAGATCAATGAGTCAAAAAACCTGACAGAAGATGATTGTCAGGATCTAAGGAGGTGGAGAATAGGCATCGGACAACGTAGAAAAAAACGTTTTAAACCGACATAGTAGTAGTAGTATTATGTACAAGCGTCTTTCCCACATTCTCCAGTGTAAGAAGATCTATATACTCTCTTTCTTTCTTGCTATTAGTACCGTCGGTCTCCTTGACAAACGATGGTAATCATTATGACAATTGAAATCTTGGATGAAGTTGCTTAAAAACATTCTTGAGGATTGAGGAACATAAAACCACTTACTTATTTCTTTAAATGTCTATTATGTAATTGATATCTTAAAACATATCCAGACGTTATACTCTTTACAAAAAACTGGCAAATATACCTGTTAATGTAGTCATAACTGATTAAGTACAATATAATTCTTTAGCACGTGATAAAGTCACAGACTATTAAGTAGCAATTACAACACGTCTGAAACAACGGCGTCTTAATCAGTCAAGTATAAAAATTATGACAACAATAACAAGAAAAATAAAATCAAAAAGCTTAATGGACTTTCTTGGGCCATTTAATATCACACGAACGATCTTAATTTCAGACCACCCGAAAATATGTTGGATAAATGATAATCAGAGACCAAATAAAATGCGATACTTAAACTTTTTAACTTTTAAGATAGAGGGACAGTAATATCGCCTCTAAAGAACGATTTCAGATTTCATGTTGCTGTTTTTCTAGTATAGTAGCAGTTCTGTTGTTATTTAGGCTCTGAGCGCGCGGTAGTAAGGAAGGAAGTAAATTACGAAAACGAAGGTGTTCTTTTATTTCGAAGTAGTGCGCAAAATCAGAATTTAAATACTCTGCGAATTTATTGGCACCTAAGGTCACACGATTTATGTATAATGTAATGTTTCCATTTTCCGATAATAGATTAAATTGTTTTATTATTAACACAATATTAGTTTTATCTATAAGTATCTGTCAAGTTTTCAATGTTGTTTAGTGTCATGTAACTGTTAATCATATTGTTCACATTTTTTGACCTCCTGAACTTATTTCCCCTTAAACATGGAATTATAAAATTTCCGAAACGCGTCGGGGTTTGAATAGAAATAAATAATCTGTTCAAAAATTGTGTGGGGTTTAGGATTTTTTTCACTCTTTCCAAAATTACAAATATGCTCCACGACGGGGAATTCAAACAATTTCATTACTGTAGCTTAAACCGTTCAGAATTGAAAAAATATTTTGACACTCTAACCTTACTTTTTGACTGAGACAACTTTGGGTCTGTTAACAGGTTTCAGCAAAAATACCATGTAGGTAAAATTTTGACGCTATGTCCCCGGACTAAAAGGTAACCTTCGTGACACACCACACCACTGAGCCAGCTAACCCCGAATTAAATAAAAACAATAGCTCCAAAACTAAAAAAGGGTTAAAAATAAAAGAGCTGCTTAAACAAAACTTTATCCCGGCGTCCTGTGGGGTTATCGCGTTGGAGAAATCTTCGTGTAAAATTAAACTGGTGTTAAAACCGTTTTTATAAGCTAAGGAATTAAAATTTCGCGTGCCTTCGTGAATTTCGTGGGCCAATAATTAGGCACTCTTGTATTTTTCTTTTGAATTATGGCACCGGCCAAGCGCCACGGTTTTTTGCTTTTAATTTACTTGTCTCCGAAATTTTCATCAGGTTAAAGGACTGTGAAGAAGAAGAAGATAATAGAAATAACAATAAGATGTGGTGGACGGAGGACAAACAAAAAATGGGCAAGGAGAAAGAACGCAAATCGAGGGAAGCATAACGGATGCCATCACTAAAAGATAACGGATATGAACGGATGAACGACGAAAGATTACCAAAGCAGATCCTAGACTGGCAACCAATAGGGCGTCCTAAACTGGAATAGCAACAGTCAGTCCAAAGATCAATGAGTCGAAAAAACCTGACAGAAGATGATTGTCAGGATCGAAGGAGGTGGAGAATAGGCGTCGGACAACGTAGAAAAACGTTCTAAACCGACATAGTAATAGTAAATGACTGTGCCTCCTTTAACCTGATGAAAATTTCGACCGAACCGAACCAACTTATCAAACTCGTCCAATCATACAACTCTACAGAATATCTTGATGATTGTTGACAATATCGAGTTGAACTATATATTATTATTAACATGTTTCGTTAGTTAAATAATATTTAATTCTTTGTGAAAGTGTCCCTATAATTAGCAAATAAAGCAAAATCATCACCATGCTCTTAGGTATGTCGTAGTGACGTCACTATGTTCAAGGGAAATAGAAGTGAGGCCAAACATATTAAACAGGTCGGCGCACTTCATGTAACAGGATGTCTGAAGAGTCATGACCATGGGTCAAATATCGAGTTATAATCAGAATATTTTTAAGCAATTATCACGAAAAAAATTACTAGAACAATCTGGGATACAAACATTCCATGTAAATCACAAGTACAAGGTTAAATACTAAGTTATCACCTGAAAAATTTGAAGCAATGGCTACAGAAGAAGTAGTTGAAAGAAAGAAGAAAAAAGTTAGAATCAAAGTAAGGTAAGCGAAATTCTCTGAATATCATTATTTCCTCAACTGCGTAATCTGCTAAAACTTTAAACATAACGACAAACACGAAATTTAAACAACTTTAAACCCCGAAAAACATTAGATTTCAACTTACAAGCAAACTTTTTTTTAAAATGATTATAAAGGAATAGGCAATTTACCTCCTTGTGAGAGTGTGAAAATCTTAATACCAAGTTTAAAAAGAACAGAAGAATATCTTGATTTTTCTTGCATCTAAATTACCGATAAGCGCTCTGCATACCATACACATTATTGACTGTCTGCCGTGTTAAATAAAAATAAAAGGAATCAAGTGGAATTAAAAGAAGCAAAAGAAGAAGAAGAAGAAGCAACGGTGTCTCGGTACACAGACGTAACGTGGACAATCAGTTATTTCGGAGAAGAGCTATACACTCATGCACACCGACTATCACCGTCCATATCGGAAGAACGTGACGACATTTTCGCTTTCATTCATTCAATCGACCGAAGAATGAACAGGAAGTACAAGCAGCCGTACAAAACTGCCGACATGGCCAGTCCGGACCTGTAGTAATAAGATTTTTAGCTTTAATAAAAGGCGCATGTGAGCAGATCACCTTGAGCTAGATTTTATAGCATCTACCAGACTTAAAGACGTCATTTAAATTAGTTTTGGTAATTTAAATCCTTGGGATAAACTGTTTGCTTTAACTTGACCTGTAGTGATAAGATCTTCAGCAATAATAGAAAGATCATGTTGAGAAAATCGTCGAATTTAGGTTCGTTATCACATATACTTGATTTGAGTATCAGCATTGCAATAATTTCTTTTTCCATTTGCTTTGACATTTCTTTCCACTTTTAACATGAACCTTATGAAAACTTGCTTAGACTTTAAGACTATTCCATTACTCCAAATCAGTTTAAGGTATTTTTGCCGGCATAGTTTCGTCGTTCTCTATCTTTAAAACGCTTTGTATTATTCGAATTAAATGTTCTTTCTACGGTTAGTAAACATAAGAATTCCGAACAGAGGACGTTTTTTTTACCAAATATATCAATGAACAAAAGAGCATATAAAATGGTTGAATTGTTAAAAGCCAGCGCCCGCGTTACCAATCACGTTCCTACCATTAAGAGGCACATCTTACCTTAAAATTCGTATTCGGTTGGTTTCTTTGAAGTTTGTTTTCTTTTAAAACTGGTAGAAGGCAAAAAACGTGAGATATTAAAATATACACAAATGAATAGATGGATTCCTGTGTTGACTTAACCAAATCTTGTTAAAAAGCAATTTGAAATCAAATTAAAAATGAAAACAGTGCTGCGAATTCTAGAGCTGATTGATAAAGTCATAAATGTTGATATTAAATTAAAAAAATTAGGAACAGTGAAAGAAAAGAAATAAAGAATAGGCCTAAAAAATATATGCACAAATTTAAATGTTCTAAACTATATTTCCAATGATAAAAAAAATAGATTTAAAGCTATCTTTGACAAAAATAAGAACCCACATTGGAATTTTGAACCTAATTACAGGTGGAATCGATGGTCAATAAAGTATCAAATGTTGATGTTAAAATAAAGTAAGTTAAATGAGAAAAGAGCCGTGTTGTTTTAAACCACCCACCCGCAAGAAAAGTTAGAATAGGCATTTGGAAAGGACAAGAGAGGAAAACACAAACTAAAAAAATACAAGAACAAATTTGGAAACACAAATCTACCTGTTCCAAACAGATATGAGAGCTTTATCTCTAATGACCAAGAAGATAATAGATTTAAAGCTACCTTCAATAAAAATAAGAACCCACATCGGAATTCCCAGCCAAATTACACGTGAAATCAGTTTTAAAAAGGAATTTATGGTGTACAGACAGGTAATGCCATACTTTGGCCCTAGGGTTTCGAAGAATACTACTATATTACCGGCCATTGATAAGTGCGTTACAGCACCTGTGCGTGAGAATATTTTTTTCGGCAATACAATCGACGAAATGGTGGGTAAAACCTGAACTTGTACTTTCAATTATTGTAGTCATATATTTCTGGCAATTTTTATTTTAGTTTTCGATTATATTGCTAGCAATTCTCAGATTCTTTCAATTTAGGGATTATCAATTGATGGTTTGTTGTTTCATTTGCTTTCTTTAAATTTAAATCGTTTACAGTCTTAATTTATTTTTGCAGAAAGTTTTATGGATATTTGTTTTGGGATTCTTAAATACTCTCTCAATAAATAAGCTTTATAAACAGTTACCTTTTTATAATAAACCGTTTATAAAATTATTATTAAGGTTTACCTTAAAAACTCGTATATGCAAAAGATTAAAAATAAGTTTCTTATAAAACGAACTGAAATTGTACTTTCAATTGTTGTAGTTGTTAATTTCGTATATTTCTGGCAATTTTTATTTTATTTTTCGATTATATTGATATCAATTGTTCAGATTCTTTCAATTTAGGGATTATTAATTGATGGTTTCTTGTTTCCTTTGGTTTCTTTAAATTTAAATCGCTTACAGAATGAATTTATTTTTACAGAGTTTTATAGATATTTGTTTTGGGATACATAAATACTCTCTCAATAAATAAGCTTTATAAACAGTTACCTTTTTATAATAAACCGTTTATAAAATTACTATTGCGGTTTACCTTAAATTCTAGTATAAGCAACAGATTAAAAATTTTCTTATAAAACGAACTGAAATTGTAATTTTAATTTCCTATATTTCTGGCAATTTTTATTTTAGTTTAGATTATATTGCAAGCAATAATTGTTCAGATTCTTTCAATTTAAGGATTATTAATTGATGGTTTGTTGTTTCATTTGGTTTCTTTAAATTTAAATCGCTTACAGAATTAATTTATTTTTGCAGAAAGTTTTATGGATATTTGTTTTCGGATACATAAATACTCTCACAATAAATAAGCTTCATAAACAGTTACCTTTTTATAATAAATCGTTTATAAAATTATTATTGAGGTTTACCTTAAATACTGTTATATGCAAAAGATTAAAAATAAGTTTCTTATAAAACGGCTGATCTATCTGGCATCTGTTCACGCGCGGTCTCATTAGAAAACATTTCCATTCAACTGTCAATCACGTTGCCCTCCTTGGCCCGATTTTAAGATAATCCCTTAAAACTATTATTGTCAAACATTTTTACCGTTTTCCGGTAAATTTTTTGGCCACAATAATATTGAAATAATTGTTTGGTTACGGTCTTTCTGGTTTAAAAGAACTGGAAAGGTTTTTTGGGCCATTCCACGAAACAATAACAAGAACAAGCAATTGCGAACGTAACGTTGAGATTGTCAAAAGAGTTAAACAATATATTAGATGAAGATTACTATCTGCAATTAATTGAAAATATTTTTCCTCTGCTATTTTGCAGTATTTGGATAATATTGATGCACTTACGTTTATGTTTCCACAAAAAAATACATTATGCATTACCATGGAATGTCATTTAGAAGGAGAAACCAGTATTGCACAGACAACAATGTAAGGAATAATTAGCTTACTAGGTCAGAAAAGATGTTTGTTTAGCAGGCAAACAATCTAAAAATTGTAATCGAACCATAAGCTGCGGCTTTTTACGCGCTTTCTTCATTTTTTACTAGCAAATTAATTCTCATAATAATTATTCATGGGGAATTTATTAACAACAAATTCAGAAATTCTTTAAATATTTCGTTATAATTGCGTTTTTGTGAATATTCAAATCACAAAATATTTTTTAAATTTTTTGTTTGTGTTTATTGCATTACAATCTAGTCAATAAGACTAATTAGCAATTTTGTTTTAACTTAATTTACTAGAAATGATAGGTTCACCCAGTAGTTCTCCCCGCTTTGCTTCGTGTGTAACTTACAATTTTGTTGTGTTTATAGCATTATTTTGTTTCATATATTTCATTTAGTTCACTAGCTTAAACGGCTTTATTCTTTTTAGTCTTCGTGCTAGCATAGTATTGTCCAGAAGCTGAATTGCTTCCACATTCACATGTCGTTGGAGTCTATCTTCATGGCTTTTTATGTACTTTTAGCTCACACATATACTATACTATAGTAGTGTGAGCTATGGTGATCCTAATTTTTTCGAGAAACAAAAAGTTGCTCCGATTTCAAAAATTTGTATATATCTTTGCGTTTCAGATGATTTTGAAACTTTTTTGTTTTGCTGTCTGTCTGTCTGTCTGTCTGTCTGTCCGTATGTCTGTCCTTCTGTCTGTCTGTATGTTCTGTCTGTAACGACCAACCCGCATAACTCAAAAACGGCTTGTCCGATTTTAATGAAATTTGGTACCTAAGTTGGGTCTTGGGCCGTGATGGTCCCATTTAAAAATGAACAAAATCCACCGAACGCAAGCCAAATAAAAGGGTGGGGGTAGATTCCAAAAATTAGAGTTTATGTGAAAATATGGCGTGTGTGATATCAAACGAAAGGTAATTAAGTCTGGAGTTAAACAAAATGAATTTTAGTTTATTAAAAAAAAAGGGTGGGGGTAGATGTCAAAAATTAGAGTTTATGTGAAAATATGGCGTGTGTGATATCAAACGAAAGGTAAATGAGTCTCCAGTTAAACAAAATACATTTTAATTTTTTTAAAAAAAAGGGTGGGGGTATATTTTAAAAATTAGAGTTTAAGTGAAAATATGGCGTGTGTGATATCTAACGAAAGGTAATTGAGTCCCGAGTTTAACAAAATACATTTTAGTTTTTGTTTTTTTAAGGTTTTTTTAGATTTCAAAAATTTGAGTTTAAGTCAAAACATGGCTTGTGTGGTATCAAACAAAAGGTAATTTAGTCTGGAGTTGAATAAAATATATTTCAGTTTTTAGTTATATTAGTTCAGACGTACACTATAACTATAGTACCTAGTGTGAGCTTAGGGGCCCATATATTGGCAGAGTATTTTATTGTCTGCTACAGTTTCGATTTAAGGTCCCAAAGAAGGTTACTTTTTCGAATGTACCAAGGTGCATTCGCAATGTTTTGTCTTTAAAGCAGTAACTTATTATGAATTGTTAAATTGGTTGTCCTTCCAATTAGCTAGTTCATTTTTCCATACCTTATCTCTTTTTTTCATAACATGTGCTTTCCAGCGCAATTTGATATCAAGTGTCATACCGAGATATTTTGCCTGATTTGAATATAGTACGGGAATGTTGTTAATTGGGATTTGTATGTGATTCATATTTTTTTTGTAAACTGTGAACTTCGGTGACTGCATCCTAAAGTTTTGCTATGAATTTTTCTATAGATTTTTCTACAGTCAAGAAACCAGTATCATCGGCAAATGTTGCTAAGTAACAATTTTCTGGCTTTGGGATATCGCAAGTGAATAATAAGTATGTATGTTAAAAGACAATAGTTAATGTTCACAGTATTTGCTGCTGGGAATGATGTATTTGATTTATTTTTTCCTCTAGATATATTGTTACTTTTTTTACATAACATGCTTAAGAAGATTCTTCAAATTTATTAAATGACTTTTTTTAATTTGGATGTCTGATTTTCTAGATCATTTGGGATAAAATAAGGGTCTTCGGACGGCACAATCTTGGATCATTATTTTTCTTATATTATATTTAAATAATAATCACAATAATTAGTCAATACAATTTGTACTTTTTATTCAGTTTATTTGTCAGATTTACTAGACAACTCAATATTGGTGGCACAATGGCAATCCATGAAAATATCTTTCTAATCTTGAATGCATCCCTTTAGTCATCATTTGACAAAAAATTAGGGTCTTCGGACGGTTCGTCGTGGATCACTATATTTGCTTTTGTTAATTTTGAGATATTAGTTAAATCACCCTAGAGAAAATCTGTTTTTATCACTAGCTGAAGCAGTATTGTATTTAGTTCATTTTATATATCAAGATATGATAGTGTGGTTTTATGTTTAAGAAGAAAAACCAGATTGGCTTGAGGTCGATATATTAACAGCAGATTGGCAATCCATTGAATCATATCTTTTTAATCTTCCAACGCAACCCGTATGTCATCTTATTCAATCGTCTGATTTTCCACATCATTTGAGATAAAATTAGGGTCTTCGAACGGAGCAGTGTGGGTCATTATTTCTCCTTCTGTTAATTTGACAGTAATTTCAGACAGATCTTCGTCGTCATGGTGGGTATCTCTAGAAATTGTTTTGCCAAATTCGGCGTGGCGGTCAATATTTACTTTTCGCCCGCAAATGACAGGGCAGACTTGCCGCAAAGCGAACCCGATGCGACCCTGTAATCAACTCAAACGACCCGATGACGTGATAATTGGGCCACCTCTGGCGATAATTTTCTATGGGGCCCATTACGACTATCAGAACGGTCGTGCTCCACCTTCGCCAACCTTGATTTGTAATAAAGTGTGTCTTTGTCCGCCAATCGGATAATATTTAGCAAGAATTTAGTATTTATTAAAAATTTGTATTTAAAAAAAGAACTTGATTAACCTAAAGAAATCTAAAGGTAAGAAAGTTGAAACAAGACTGCATAATATAATGGGTTCGTGGTAAAATGAAATGAGAGTTAAAATAGTTCGGGTGTCAGCAAGGCTGTTATTACAGTGATCTATACTGCAGTGGTCGCAATTAAAAACTCAGCTCTACATTTTTTAAATGAGCACGGACGATCTGGGCGCCCGGGGGCACCAATTTCAATTTCATTGGGGGCCGCCCGAGAGGGCAGGTTGTGAAAAATTCCATTAAAATTCCACTAAAAATGCAACCGACACACACTGTCCGCATAACAATTTTTGGGTGCGATACATTCCGTCGGGACTTTATTGGGTTTAATTTGGTCGAACGTGTTATTAGCGAAATACGAGGACCTAATTTTAAATTAGGCTGTTAAACTTCAACAAACCAGCGTTGAAAGAAATGGCACAAAAATGTATCTTCCAGCTTCTAATTCTTATTTTATTTTTGTATTTCTTCACCACGTGCAGCTTCTCCAATTTTTTTCATGTTTTGTTAAAATAAGGACAAGGGTACGTTGCGTTCCTAAAATTGATTAACTCGCTTTCCATTTTTCAAAGCTAAAAGAATTCCTGCAGGCTCCTAATAACTGAACTAGCACTTGGTGTAAGTCAAGCTTGTACATCTGAATTAAAGACTATTACAAAAGATTTATCATAAGATCATTAAGCATTGCTTTCCAGTTCTTGAAGGGCCAGAAGTAAAGCATGATCATTTCCTAGATTACTAATGTTCGAAAGAAATATAGTTACGATTTATACGACCAGAGATTTCTGCAGGCTAAATTTCTCTTAAGCATTGCTTTCCAGTTCTTAAAGGGCTAGAAGTAAAGCATGATCATTACCTATATTACTAAAGTTCGAAAGAAATAAAGTTACGTTTAGAACGACCAGAGATTCTTGTCTTATAATACGTATTGAGGAATATTTATCGCGCTGTAACACTTTGAAATGTTAAACATATCAATGTATATCTGTTAATTACCGGTTGTATCTAGCACTTTCTTTTGTTCCAATATTCTAATTCAGATTGATTCATATTAGACATATTTTCGACAGTTTTATCTGGATCTTTTCCATATTTCGTCACTAGAAATTCATTAAAACAAATTTTATTTCTGGTTTTGTTGGTACGTGACCAAGTTCTTTTTCTTTTATTTATCTAACATTATGTGTGATTTGCTTTCATGATTTAATTCTAATTTGCTCGCTTGTTTTTATTTTTTCTCGCTTCAAAAGTCTTAAAACAAGTGGCATTGTTGCACGAGAGTTCATTAGAGTCTTACAGCCTAACTAACTAAATTAAAGGCTGGCCAATGATATAGAAGTGGAAGGTGGCTATTACAAAAGATTTCTCAATCTTATAGGATAGATTATGGCAGAGTGGTAAAGTATGTAGCGAAGCATTGCTTTCCAGTTCTTGAAGGGCTAGAAGTAAAGCATGATCATTTCCTTGATTACTAATGTTCAAAATGAATATAGTTACGTTCAATACGTCCATAGATTTCTGCAGCCTAGCTTTCTCTGAAGCATTGCTTTCCAGTTCTTAAAGGGCTAGAAGTAAAGCATGATCATTTCCTAGATTACTAAAGTTCGAAAGAAATAGAATTACGTTTATTACGACCAGCGATTCTTGTCTTGTTTTATAATACGTATTGAGGAATATTTATCCCACTATTACACTTTGAAATGAAATCAATGTATATTATTTTATATCTTTTAATTACCGGTTGTTTTTAGCACTCTCTTTCGTTATAATATTCTAATTCAGACTGATTCCTATTTGACATATTTTCTACAGTTTCATCTGGATCTTTTCCATGTTTCGTCACTAGAAATACATTAAAACAAATTTTATTTCTGGCGTTGTTTGTACGTGACCAAGTTCTTTTTCTTTTACTTTATCTAACATGATGTGTGATTTGCTTTCATGATTTAATTCTAATTTGTTCGCTTGTTTTTATTTTTTCTCGCTTCAAAAGTCTTAAAACAAGTGGCATTGTTGCACGAGAGTTCATTAGAGTCTTACAGCCTAACTAACTAAATTAAAGGCTGGCCAATGATATAGAAGTGATAGGTGGCTATTACAAACGATTTCTCCATCTTATAGGATAGATTATGGCAGAGTGGTAAAGTATGTAGCGAAGCATTGCTTTCCAGTTCTTGAAGAGCTAGAAGGAAAGCATTATCATTTCCTTGATTTCTACTGTTCAAAAGAAATATAGCTACGTTTAATACGTCCAGAGATTTCTGCAGCTTAGCTTTCTCTTAGTCATTGCTTTCCAGTTCTTAAAGGGCTAGAAGTAAAGCATGATCATTACCTAGATTACTAAAGTTCGAAAGAAATAGAATTACGTTTAGAACGACCAGAGATTCTTGTCCTTTAATACGTATTGAGGAATATTTATCGCGCTATTACACTTTGAAATGTTAAACATATCAATTTATATCTTTTAATTACCGGTTGTATCTAGCACTTTGTTTTGTTCCAAAATTCTAATTCAGATTGCTTCCTATTTGACATATTTTCGACAGTTTCGTCTGCATCTTTTCCATGTTTCGTCATTAGAAATACATTAAAACAAATGTTATTTCTGGCATTGTTTGTACGTGACCAAGTTCTTTTTCTTTTACTTCATCTAACATGATGTGTGATTTGCTTTCATGATTTAATTCTAATTTGTTCGGTTGTTTTATTTTTTCTCGCTTCAAAAGTCTTAAAACAAGTGGCATTGTTGCACGAGAGTTCATTAGAGTCTTACAGCCCAACTAACTAACAAACTAATATTTCTGTTATTCCTATGCCGTCTGTTTTTCTTTGACACGCTTCGGTGGGCCGCGTGACCTGGCGTGACCCCGCTAATCCGAAGATTCCTGCCATGTTACATTTCCTGATGCTTCCTTGCTCCATATCTGATCGGAACGTTCTTTTCTCATCACATATTATTGCATTTCATGATTTTGCCGGGCGTTTACGGAATCAATATTTTAAGTATTACGATCGCTTGTTATTATTGTTAATAACAAGCACATTTACAACTTTGTGCTTTTTTTGATTTGGAGTAAACTACTCTAACATCAAACAAGACCAACGATATTGCAAGTTTTTTCTTTAAATGTCTATTAGTTTACTCCACTTCCCTAATAAGTTCATTATGTCAGGTGTAATATGTTCATTGTCCATCAAAATAAAAATAAACACGAGCTAAAGTGTCAGGACGGCGATATACATACCTAATGATAATTTGAACAGGGGTCTCATCAGCAATATGTTGCGTGAAACAAAATCCCCGTAATGCCAAGGAATCCCTAGTAGGATTACAATACCCAACTTACCTATAACTGTCACATGTGCACCTAGAACAAAGATGTTGAATCAATCAAGAACGCTTTCTAGATTTAGCCAGAAAAACAGGAAAATGCTTGTTAAACTATCGGTCTATGTGCAATTTCTAATCTTAACAATACGCGGAACTAATGCTGCCAAACCTAAACAACTAGAAATCAAAAAATAATTTGTTAACTTTTTAATTACAGATAACAAACACAACTAAAATATCATTATGAAAACTGCAACAAATCAAAAAGCTTTCTAATTTCCATTAACTTCTTTGAAACAAAAATAAAATAACTGTTATAATGCGACATTTGAAACGGGCACTATATCATGGTATTGTGGGGATATCGTGGCTTTTTATCCCTCCTTAGTATCCAGAAACTGCGGTTTTGACTGGGGAATAAAATACGAAAACTATGATTAAATCGATTTTCTGCTCTGTAAAATAGTTGTCTGGAAAATGCATTTGATTTTTAATTCTTGTAAAAAATAAATCAAAATAGTTGCCCCTTCATTCTAAACAATAGGAAATGTATTGGCCATATTAAGGTATCAAGTCCCTAACAAGATCGAAAAAAACGACATGAAAAAAATTCAAGAAACGAAGAAAGAAGAAAACGCAACAGAATGGGCATCAAACCGTAACATCCATAGAAACACTGCCATTGTATAAACATAAGTATATAAAAGTACCATCACTCCATTCTGCATGGTATTGCAAATCAGAAAACTTTTAAGTAACTGACAACTAACTAGATACTACTTATTTGGTATGAGTAGTAGTAGTAGTGTGGGGTAGGCTCTAGGCCTGGCGACTAGGCACATGAAACGCCCTTTTCGCCAACCCCCGGGCATCCCCCCTACTGCGTCCTTCCTTCGCTAAGGAATCTGCCCGTCTTCTGTACAAAGGCAAGAATATCGGGCCACCTCAGATTCAGAAGGTCCTCCGTCTTAAAGGCTTCCTCTTCGAATACCTCTTTTCTTGCCTCCTTGTATGCTTCACATGATGAGAGGAAATGCGCCGAGATCTCGTCCTCGGCCCAACATCGCTTGCACGTCGCGTCCTCCTTCACTCTCATCTTTGCCAGGTGTCCTTGTAGGACGCAGGGTGTCCTTGTAGGACGCAGTGTCCGGTTAGGACTCCCACCTTTCTTCGTGTTCTACGGAGCAGCCAGTCCCTACGGGATTTGCTGTATCCTGTCACATACTCCTTCGCCTGTCTGGCGTTTCCTGTGTTGGTCCATTCCCGTTGTATCTCTTTCTGGGTCCACTCTGTTAGGGCCGACTTCATTTGCTCTCTTGTGAGCCCCAGGAAAGGCTTTGGCGCGACTGGTATGAGTAGTAACATGTGTGACTGATTTTCAGGATTTAAATGTTAAATAAAAAAGTAAAACTTCAAACCAGTATGTCGGGTTATTGCCAGTGGGTTTCAGAGATTAAAGAATAAGAAATCCAATTTAATATTTCTTAAGCTAGTAGGGGTGATTTAGTCATTTTTACACGAGGTGTTACAAAAGGCTCAGGCGAAAACAAACTTAACTAAGATGATTGATAAGTTTAAAACACATAAAGTTATTTACATTATAAAGTCTGATAAAGAACATATTTCTATTTCTCAGAGGGTGATAAAGAACATACGGATAACTAAGATGATAAGGCAGCAAATTCAACAGATGCATTAGTAGTTGTTACAATTCTGAATACACGCAATAAAAGAGTTAACCTACTAAAGATTGCATTCGATATTCTGTAAGACTGCGTTGTTGCGTTGGCTGATCTTCGTCGTGTATAACCGACTAATTAATATCTTAAACGTGTATAAAAAGTTAATTGTTATTATTAGTCTTGTAAAGATTAAATTTTATTGTAACGGTGAAATTGTATTTTACGGTGTGCGTAACGATAAAAACTGTAAATATTGTGGATGAAATTGTTGGTAATATGTAATCAATGTTACCAACGCTTAGTTTACTCAAGATTTTGTTACAGTTTTTGGAACAAATTCTTCTCTGTAATTTTTTTTCAGAGATAGACATAGTTGTAGATATGAGATTTATCAAAGAACTGTAACAAATCTTTGAATGGGATAAGCCAAATTCAACAATTGCAAAGTTAACAAAGCAATATTTGATTTAGATTTCATTAAAATCTCAATCACAAATTTTAACTGGCTTCCAAAAAATATTTCCTTTTAGACTAGCTTTTACAACAAAAATATCTCACATTTAATCAAGTTATTGCAAACTTATACCTGATTAAAATTTTCCGGTTTGTCAAGACCAGGAATAAAAAAATACTCTTAAATTCTAAACATCCCTTGCGTACTTCCGAAGTAAAAACATAAATGCCATAGCTATTAACAGGACAATTGCTAATTACATTTGCAATAACTTAATTTTGTTTTGTTGTTGAATGTTGGCGACTATCATGGTCATTTTGACCTTCTTTGTTGCGTTGTGCTTCTTAGGTTTTTCGGCTAGATTAGTCTTTTCCAGAGCCTTTGTTTTTATTTGTTCTACCTTTTCGAAAAATGTATTCTATCCGAGAAGACCGACCCCACGCTCTTCTCAGATTCTACCTTCAAATATTTTTGCACTGAGTCGTATCTATTGGTATTCCTTATCATGTATCTGAGATATTACAGCTTTCTTGTTGTTTTGTTTTGATTGTTTTGTTCCAATCTCTAAATTATAACTTTTCCGTTTTTGTAAGACTTCTTTATTTAAAGTATAAGGACTTGTATTTAAGCTTTTGCAAGTGCCATAAAAAATGTTACTCAACATTTTTTTCTGTTTCTTCTTTCTTTCTGTATTTGGTTGGTTGATAGAATAACAAGCAGCAGTAGCTTCCTTTAGGTCTTCGTCGCGGTTGCATTAGACGACGACGGCGCTAAAAATCTCGTCATTTCCGTTTCCGGTCAGTTAACTTTTTGATTCACTTTTCCGTCTTTACCTATGTGCGCAACTTTCAGTGTATTGGTCTTTTAAGTCCCCCTTCGCGCTATAGGAAGGGACGATATATATAGCAATGTTTATTCCTAATATTCCAGCTTAAAAAGTATCAACATGTACAGGGTGTTCCTAAATGTTTTGTTTTAACGAAAAGGGGTGTTTACTTGGCTTGTCCCCTTGTTAAACCTAAATAACTTTTTTATTAGAAGAGATATATATTTAAAAAAAAATTGGCATTGTAACTTACATTTATTGGACATATTTTTGCACTTGCACTGCCTTGCACACTTCCATCATATACCTTGTCACATGCGCTCGTGATTCTTGGATTAAGGAATTGAATTGGAACACCCTGTGTATGAATCTTAATCTAACGAGTTCTAAGGAGGACTTTATTTGACCTACTTCGTTTAAAATTCCTTTTTCTAGAATCTGAAGAAATAAATGTGATATAAGTATAAATTGAATAGTTGAGTGTTAAAAATAGTCCTGCTCGATGAAAAATCAAAGGTGTTCGCATCGTAACGCAGCGAAACATCCGGCCCCGCGTCAAATTGTCTCTTTCCTGTTTTTGTGTCATTCTTTGAACCAAATAAAAATATCATTCTTGCCATAAAAGTACGTACGGATTCATTCATAAATGGAGCTTGAGTAATTAACTCCACAGTGCATTAACCTTTAATTGATTAGTTTTAAATTTTGACCTTCCCCACGATTTTGCAAATTTTAAGTTTTTTTCATTTATAAAAGATTTTTTTCTACAACTGTTTTCTGATTCTATCTCTCTGAATTAGTCCTTACTGGTCCTGATCAGTCTTTACTGGTCCTGATCAGTCCTTACTGGTCCTGATCAGTCCTTACTGGTCCTGATCAGTCCTTACTGGTCCTGATCAGTCCTTACTGGTCCTGATCAGTCCTTACTGGTCCTGATCAGTCCTTACTGGTCCTGATCAGTCCTTACTGGTCCTGATCAGTCCTTACTGGTCCTGATCAGTCCTTACTGGTCCTGATCAGTCCTTACTGGCCCTGATCAGTCCTTACTGGTCCTAGTCAGTCCTTACTGGTCCTGATTAGTCCCTACTGGTCCTGATCAGTTCCTACTGGTCCTGGTCAGTCCTTACTGGTCCTGATCAGTCCTTAGTGTTTCTGATCAGTCCTTACTGGTCCTGATCGGTCATTACTGGTCCTGATCAGTCCTTACTGGTCCTAGTCAGTCCTTACTGGTCCTGATTAGTCCCTACTGGTCCTGATCAGTTCCTACTGGTCGTGGTCAGTCCTTACTGGTCCTGATCAGTCCTTAGTGGTTCTGATCAGTCCTTACTGGTCCTGATCAGTCCTTACTGGTCCTGATCAGTCCTTACTGGTCCTGATCAGTCCTTACTGGTCCTGATCAGTCCTTACTGGTCCTGATCAGTCCTTACTGGTCCTGATCAGTCCTTACTGGTCCTGATCAGTCCTTACTGGTCCTGATCAATCCTTACTGGTCCTGATCAATCATTACTGGGCCTGATGAATCCTTACTGGGCCTGATCAGTCCTTACTGGCCCTGATCATTCCTTACTGGTCCTGATCAGTCCTTACTGGTCCTGATCAGTCCTTACTGGTCCTGATCAGTCCTTACTGGTCCTGATCAGTCCTTATTAGTCCTTTCGAAGTTTTGTATAGATTTGTCTTGTAAAACTTCCCTTAGTATCTACCCAAAATGTCAAAGCCAAAGCTAAGAGTCTTTTCCTTTGATAAAACTTTTGCTTACTGTTTTTTTTGTAACAGAAAAATAATATTTCTTTTGTACGAATATCTGCTTATTTGGATCGAATAAAATAGATTAAAACGAAATAAGAAAGCCAATAATAGGAGCAGATTGAAACTTTCAACAATAGATTTATCCGTTTTTAAGCTGACCAAAAGGAATTTCTTTGTCCGAATTATGGGGAATTGAAATTTGACCACGTGCATGTGGCAGCTCATATTATTTACAGAAACTTCATAAATTGTAAATAATTTTATTTTTAATCATCATGGAAAATAATCGATGCTCTATAGAAAACTTATACAAAAGAATATATATTATAGAGTGGCAAAAGAAAAAAGTAAAATTAGGTAATTTTTTTGGACGCCAAATCTCTTTGATTTAAAAGTTCTATATCTTTCCTCCTTTTAGATTCTACCTAACTTGATCATTATTACTGTAATTTTCGTCTAAGTCGTTCCAGTAGTTTCGTAGATTTCGCCAAAAAGGTGGCAGACCGACAGAGATACAAACAAGATTATATCAACTAGAAAACTTATTTTTCCAAAAATATTAGCTTTGTTCATGGTTGTTTTGACTTAACCACACCTGATTTGACTTAACCACACCCGTTTTAAAACAATATTTTATTTTTCTTGATACCTGGTTTTGAAAGAAAACTCAGTGTAAAACAACAAACTGTTTTTCAAATCCAATCATCAAGTTGTCATGAATATATTGTTTTACCTGAAGAAAAATCATTCTACCAGAATTACTCTAACTAAAAAATAATATAATCTATATAGAAGAAATACTAATTATCTTTTTCAAATCAACATGAAGCGATCATTTTCTAAAATCTAAATAAATTTTTAGTTGGTTTCAATCGTTGGTATGTTTAGTTTAAGTATATAAGCTGGTAATTTGTAATTGTCTGAAATTTAGTTATAAGTTTAATGTAGTCAGGTTTGAATAAATTACATATTGATTTGAAAAACTTCTAGATATTATAAAAAATTAATTATTATTATTAAGTAAGTCAACTTGCTTTAAGAGAAGATAAAATTTTTGACATAATACGTTTTTAGATTTATTGATTGATTCCAGATACGTAAACGCGTTATTTAATGTGACTTAACTTTCCTAATATTATTTTTTAATGTCAACGGATATTTTAATGTCCTTAATTTTAATCCGTTTAAAAACACGCGTGCCGACCAAAAATGTTTACAAAAAACTTAAGAACCCAATAATTTATTGAAAGATATTTTTTTAGGAAAAAATTTTTGTATATAAAAGTCTGTTAAACCCACCAACAAATTTTAAAATTAGACTTTTTGTAAAATGAGAACAAAAAACACTGTTTCAATCTAAAAGGGTTCTTTTTGTTAAATTTTATTAAAACCACAAATTATGTATTTAAAATGATTTTCGTGGCACGTGCTATAATACAGGGTGGCAAAAGGCCACACATATTTGTATTAATGTGTCCAGACGTATGTTTATAGAAACTTTTTACTTTAATTGCATAGAGATCCACCATCCACCTTACACCCTGTATAATATTATTAACACTACTCTTACATTTGGTGTAAGCTAGAGGCCCTGTATGTCTGACATATTTTAAAGAAATAGAGACACGACAAGCTTATCAAAGTTAAATTTATTTAACTCAAAATCAAAGTAAAAAAATATTGATCCTCTATACTCTAGCGTTGTATAGAGGCGCACCTTCCGCCCTTGTTAATTCATAAAGTACAAAAAAATAAGCGATTTTTGACAAAACATATACCGTGGATGACGGACAGACGTGTTTGTTTATAGGTTACATCAAGGCCAACAAAAAATACAGGCCACGACCCTGAAAGAATCAGCTGTTCTCGGGGGGCTGACTTTTACATTGAGTCATATGGGAGGTCAGACGTTTTTTTATGATATTTTAAAAATGGCACTACAAATTTCCACGAAATTTCAGTAAAGTATTCTCAGACACCATCCCAATATTGCATCAAATTTTTGTAAGGATGCAAGATGATTAAAAGGTTAAAATCTTCAAGATTTAGCATTCCTCATTTTGAATTCAAATTTCCCGCTATGTACCGCAGGCCAACTGTTATATTTGACATGTATTTGACTTTGTCATCTGAGTTTGTCATGACCTTTGTTTATTTGTTGGTATTGTAAAACTTTTTCGATTTTTTAATGATTTTTTAAAATAAAGTTCATTTAGAATCCAAAAATAACAGCGGTAATCTTTTTAAAACAAAATTACAGTACAAAAAAATAATTTTTGATGTTGTAATTTTTGTAAACATATGTAAATAACTATATTAAGTTTTAAAAGTCTGCGGAGTGCCGAATATAAACAAATAGATGTAGGTAATCCGATTACTGGCCATTCCAAAACGAACACATTCGCTTCTGCTTTAAATTTAATTTTTGTGTGAGCTAATGAAGCGGCTCTAAAAAATTAAGGATTACTATACATTTAAAAAAATTGTTCTGCAAGAATATAGTACAAACAATCCCAAAATCGGCTTTATTAAAAAAAAAATCAAATATTCATGAACCGTCCTTTCAACTTCATCATTTTAAAGACAATCAGCTGTGTCGTGATGTGACCATCAAGAAAAAAATCGGCCCCCGATGTAACGTCAACAAAGTGGAGGTTCGTGGCCCGTCCGCTTTGGTAGCCCTGTTAAAATACATACAGGGTTTCTAATGTAAGCAGTATACACAAGCCACCCGGTAGATTCAATAGATACTGTGCCCTTTTCAAAAAGCGTTTAATTTTTTAGAAGATGTCTATAGAAACTATTAGAATAAAGCCGTAATTATATAGGACATACCTCAAGTAGAGGTTTTGAATAAATAAAACGATTTCTGGTAAACATATGCTTTTATTGGCTTTTGATTGAGGTTTAGTTTTTTCAATATAAAACATACGATATCCGGTTTTGTGGTAAATAATGGGATTAGTACAAAAAAATTAGCCTTTCTAAATGGTTTATCCTACAAGAGCTAGAATATGATCACGACATTTTTTACTCTCAACTGTCTATTGAACTTAGATCTTATAGTTATTAGCTCACACATATACTATACTATAGTAGTGTGAGCTATGGTGATCCTAATTTTTTCGAGAAAAAAAAAGTTGTTCCGATTTCAAAAATTTTTATATATCTTTGCGTTTCAGATGATTTTAAAACTTTTTTGTCGCGCCGTCTGTCTGTCTGTCTGTATGTCTGTCTGTCTGTATGTCTGTCTGTAACGACCAACGCGCATAACTCAAAAACCGCTTGGCCGATGTTAATGAAATTTGGTACCTAGACTGGGTCTTGGGTCGAGATGGTCCCATTTAAAAATGAACAAAATCCACCGAACACAAGCCAAATAAAAGGGTGGGGGAAGATTTCAAAAATTAGAGTTTATGTGAAAATATGGCGTGTGTGATATCAAACGAAAGGTGATTGAGTATGGAGTTAAACAAAATACATTTTAGTTTTTGTTTTTTTAAAGGTGGGGGTAGATTTCAAAAATTTGAGTTTAAGTCAATACATGGCTTGTGTGGTATCAAACAAAAGGTAATTTTGTCTTGAGTTGATTAAGATATATTTCAGTTTTTAGTTTTATTAGCTCGCACGTACACTATAACTATAGTACCTAGTGTGAGCTTAGGGGTCCATATATTGGCAGAGTATTTTTTTTAGCAAGGCGGTTCGTCATTGACACAGCAATATAGCGAATGCTTTTGGTATTCTTCCGTTAACCTTCTCCGTGTCTTATCATTAGGTACAATTTCTTGGTCGTCAGCAAATTGTAGTGCGTATATGGTAAATCGGTCGTTAAGTTGTATTTCCATGCCATGTACTTTACGTTTCCAGTTTTTTAGAGATACTGCGATATATATTTTGAAAGTAAAGTTGCACTGTTCAAAAATGCCATGTAAAAACTGTAATAAAATTTGAATTGTTAAAGGGCGCAGCCTCCGTGAAGCCTTGCAAGAAGGGATTAGTTACGTATTACGAGATTAGTTTCGTTCGATAATTTTTCTTAAAAACATTAGAATGCGTGGTCGTGCTTAAAATACTGAAATTTAAAAATTAATTTTTAATTTTTGCAAAACTCCTGAAAATCCCAAAATGGTTTATAACGATTCAAGTTGCGTGTGCCACTTTTTTGGCAGTTTTTATGTAGCATCAGGTGATACGACCATATCTTTCTATTTTTAATTGCACCTTTCTAGGAAAACGAACAAAAAAACTTCAAAAAGTTTATGTCTCCCACCCTATTTCTAAGCAATAATTTTCGAAAAAAAAATATTTCAAAAAATTCATACGCACGTAAAAGAGGCAAAAATATAATTCGGTTTGTGGGTCTTCGATGGCCCTCTTCTCGAAATCGTACGTGACCAAATTGAAAAGTACCGGCTAAACAGGTGACAGGTACTTCCCTGGACACGGTGTTCTATAGGTAGCATCAAGCAATATCTATTTTACCTGTCGTGTTATACGTAAATATTTTCTTTGTAAAAAATTCTTGTTACTTTTCTATTTTACGTTCTTGATTAACAGATGTCATGGATCCGTTTCTTTTAGATCAAGGAATTTATAAACCAGACATTCATGTTCTAAAACCTAAATAAGTATCTATCTATCTATCTTATCTATTTAGCCTTCTTCGATCCATCTTTGGACATGGGCCTCTCCCAATATCTTCCACTCTTCCCTGTCGGTCGCCATGCTTCTCCATCCATCTATTTCCCGCATATTTCTTCAAATCGTCCGCTCATCTCATTTGGGGTCTTCCCCTACTTGTTTTATTTTCCCAGTTTACAATACATTTGTTCCATCGATCGTCTTTCTGTCTGAAATTATGAGCGGCAAATTTCCATTTTAATTTTGCTACTTCTTCTCTGACATCCCTTACTTTTGTTTTATTTCTTATCCATTAATTCCTTTTTCTATATGTAACATGTGTCTTTCCATTGATGTTTGGGCTTTTGTTACCTTATCCATGTTTGATTTTGTGAGTGTCCAGGTCTGGGATCCATAGGTAAGTACAAGAAGTATACACTGGATATTGAGGTACTGAGGATATATATTTTAGGCCAATCTTACTTGTCTCTTGATTTCAGCTGTTTTGTTTTCTGTTTTAGTTTATTAATTTGTTCCAGGTTCAGTTCCTTTCCTCTTCCTCTTCCTTATCTTGTTTTATTTTCTCTTGGTTTATTCTGATCGTGTTTGTTTTAGTGTAGAACATACATACATACATCTAGCATACATTTTTAGCTGCTGTATCCAGTTGTTCCAGCATTAAATTAAATAAGTATAGTATAGAGGAAGTAGAGTGCGCTTTGAACAAAAACCAAAACATTTAACTCACACGTTCCGCACGAAATTAAGTACATATACAAGGTGGTTTCAATCCTTTTATGGTTTGATGTTTAGTTTTAAGCTTTGGTCTGAATAGGATTTCATACAACAATTAGATAATTGTTAAGACTAAATGAAAAGTAAGACAAAATCGGTTATTTTGAACAAAATTACTTAATAAATTGTGATAAAAAAGGTTATTTCCAGCGGCAGTGACGTATATAAGGGGGGCTTGGGGATCCCGGGCCCTTCCTTCCAAGCGAAGATTTTTTTAGATATCCCACATATTTCATAAACTAGCATAAAATACGGCCT
The DNA here is from genome assembly GCA_963576565.1 of Aspidapion aeneum. Lineage (NCBI taxonomy): Eukaryota > Metazoa > Arthropoda > Insecta > Coleoptera > Brentidae > Aspidapion > Aspidapion aeneum. Next base: position 15,149,879 of record OY755043.1, read on the forward strand.
CATTGGGTCTCGCCCCCCCCCCCCCAAACTGTCTTGGCCCCATTTCGAAACTTTTTTCTATATACGCCACTGTCCAGCGGAGAGTTAAAAGTTATTTAGCTCGTGCAACTTTTTGTTGGCCCATAAATATCCACATTTTTTACCCAATTTAATGCCTATCAAAATAATAAGAAAAAAAACTATACACGAGCCAACGGCATATGCCGAACGGGGGCCAACTTTTTAATTCGGCAAAACGTTGAAAGACATATGTCAGGCCATAGACCTGTGTATATACCTCGTCTTACCTAATACCACAGTTCTTAAAACTAACCAGCTGGGTCACTCTCGAAAACGGTGATAGAATATGATTTTTGACATATACACCCTATATCATTATTTTTGAGACAACTTTTGACATTTTGTTTTCGTTGGCCTGTGCTATTTGTTAAGGTAAACAGCTGATAAATGTCAAAAAGTTATCTCAAAAATTATGATATGGAGTTTACGTAATATTCGAATACTCCCTGTTACCTATTTACACAATGGTTGGCGTTTGATGCAAACATTCAGAAATAAAGATACGAAAAATATACAGATACCAAATTTACATAGATAGAATTTTTGTCAACTGTCGCCAATAATTTGACGAAACGAATACAAGAATAAAATAATATTCATGCGTACAAGTATAACCAATCAGGACATTTTATCTTAAGGACCGCAAAAAGGATAGACTTATACCCATTGATATTGCTATTTCAAATATGTTTGCATTCTGCATCGTAAGGTACCGTAGGTATTGCAATAATACGTACTATATGGAAATAATATGCATATGTCATTGAAAGCAACCAGTCAGGTCTTTTTTGCTTAAGGACCCCAAGGACTCATGTTTGCATCATGAATGGGCAGTTACCGTGGGTATTGGAATATTATGTATATGTTTTTTGGTCAGTCACTAGGGAATTTTTGGGACGCTTAAAATAACCATTTTTCTAAAATTGTTATTTTGTGAGACTACGCATTAAGATAAAAGAAGGGAGGCAAACCGAATAACAATAACCTCCAACTTTATTTACGGCAATTAAATATCTTATTAGGGTAAATAGGCTGCATCTCTTTTTACTATACTGCCGTCCTAAGTAAGACCCACCTATCTGCAAAAAAATTAAAAATGAGTTAGGACCGAAAATGGCTTTAAATAGGTAATAATTTGTAACTTTTTTTTGTTTTATTACTTAGATATTGCTACTAGGAACCCATAAACATTTACCAACAAAAAAATATATTACTATGTAACACTTGGCAAGCATTTAAACTGTAAACTCGCTTTTCTCGAAATAAGTGAAAACGTAGATAGGTGGGTCTTACTAAGGACGGCAGTATAGGATTATAGGATTCTTAGAGATCTAATAAAGAATGATTTTCATCAATAAGAAGAAGAAGAGCAAAGAGTGTTTCGTGCTGGCAGATCTTGTAGTTATAATGTTGTTTGTCTTAAACAAGTAATTGAGAAAAGGAGTACCAGAAATATAGAGACTTATGGTACCTTTGTGGACCTACAAAAAGCATATGATACCGTTCCAGTAGAAAAGTTATGGACAATGTTTTAGAACAAACTAATATCAATCAAACCAAAAAACTATAAAGGGTCAAAATCTAAAATTAAAATTGGAAATCGAGTTTCAAAATAATTCCTGTTAACGATAGGCTTAAGACAGGGATGTTGTATCTTTCCAACTCTTTTTAAAATATATATCGCAGTAGCTCTAAAAAATTGGAAACGTAAAGTAAATGGCATGGATACAACTTAACGACCGATTTACCATAAACGCACTACAGTTTCCTGACGACCAAGTAATTGTAGCTAATGATAAAGAAGACATGGAGTATATAATGACAAAATTAACGGAAGAATACCAAAAGTGGGGGTTAACAGTGAACGTGGACAAGACACAGTATTGGAAACGAATCAAGTGATTTAGAACTAGACAATGGACAAGCAATATCTCCATGCAATGAGTATGTATACTTGGGTGTCACATTTGATAAGACAAGAAGACTGTAAATAACTGGAAAAAAGAATAGTAAAATAAAGAACAAAACAGGTTATTGGATGCCTTAACAATATTTTATGGAACACAGAGATAAAAAAAAATGTAAATGGAATAGAGACTTGTCGCGTAACAGAAAAATACAAAGCAAAAATGGAAAGCGTCGAAATGGATACAATAAGAAGAACAATGAGAACCTAAATTTTTTCAATTCTGCACAATTATATAAACAAAGGTTTTTACTAAAGATAACCTACTGGTATAGTTTTGAATTAACTACACTGTGCTAATACTAATAAGCAAATGAAACTTAATTTCGCCAGGCGTTTTTTTTGCTTTAATATTACCAGCGGTGTTCCTTTCTTTTAAGAACCCCTCAACAGATGGGAGGTCGATTTGTTTTGGCACCATCTTTTCGACATTTCATCCAAGTATACGTGCCTTTTTATTTTGAATTGCATATTTGAATTAACAGATACCTACGTATCAAAGGTGAAATAAGCTAAAAAAATCCATTTTATTAAGACAAATATATCCTATCAAAAACATTTCATGTAAAAAAAAAGCCAAGTACCTGAAAATGGTATTCCGTAAAAAGAATTGAGATAAAAGTAAAGCCAAGTTCTCCAATACAAATTTCTAAATGAAAGGTTCTTCCTAGTTTCTAAAGGTTTTTGTTTTAACTTTGCTATTACAGCCATACTCCCTTACGTTCAATTTAGCACTGCGCCTAAGAGTCTTTTGTAGCTGTAATAGCCAAGTTTAGAAAAACATTTGCAAACTACTATCCTTTCATTTTGAAATTTGTATTGAAGAACTTGGCTTTACTTTTATCTCAATTCTTTTTGCGCAGTATCATTTTCGCCTACTTGGAAATTTTTTACATAAAATGTTTTTGTTATGATTTCACTCATTTTTTAAAGGATTTGGATAATATTTAAGTTTTTAAGTAGTAAAATATGAGGAATAATTGTTCAAAACTTTTGCAATGTGTTATTAAAAATGTTAAGGTTTTTTAATTTTTTCTATGGTTTTATAATAGTTCCTATCAGCCTTCTAAAGCTCAGCTCTCTAGCGTTTCTGGAAGTGGGCGATGTTACTTTTACATAACTTAAAATTTATAGGGGAGGAGAGTAAATTAGAATTTTGGGGTTTTTTGATTTTTTCCAAGGGCTTGGTCATAACTTCTATCAGTCTGCCAAATTTCAGCTTTGTAGCATGTCTGGAACAACAGTAGAATTTTGATGATCTATACATGAGTAAGTAAGTGAGTGAGTGAGTGGCAATTTTGGCGTTTTTTGAAATGAAACTTTACTACTTTATGACTGTGCAAAGTTTGAGTCTCGTAGCTTATTCTGAAGTAGAGTTTTAGATAAGTCAAATATGAGCTGAAATGTTTCAAGAAAAGATGGTACAGCAGTTAACGCAGGGCACTTGCCGTGCCCCCAAATTGTGTAGTTTACTTATAAATAATTACGTGTATAATTCAGCTTTTCTCGATTGAACTGAATTAACGAATTTCACATATTTTATAGTCATTAGGGACTTATTGCAATAAGGCCAGGCAATAATAGTTACGGGCACTATTCTGACAGTTTTCCACTGAAAACTGACAGATGATCTTTCAAAATTGACATACGAAAGTCCAATTTATAAATCCAGTCGTTTATTTTCCATTAATAGTGGCGGCATTATTAATTCAGGCTCTTATAATACACAAAGGCCTTATTTTGAAAGAAGACAGCTGTTCTTATAATGCGAAATTGTCAATATAGTTCCCAGCACAATTAGTGCCTGGCACTATTGCAATAAGTCACTATTCATCACATGTTTGACCAATAAATGTTTAGAAACAAAATTTCCGACTTCCAATGTTTCCTTCCTCACATATGGATCCCAGACCTGGACACTTCACACACATCAAACATGGATAAGGTAAGAAAAGCCCAAAGATCAATGGAAAGACAAATGTTACATGTGAAGCTAACAGATAGAAAAAGGAATGAACGGATAAGAAATAAAACAAAAGTAAGGGATGTGAGAGGAGAAGTAGCAAAATTAAGATCAGACAGAAAGACGATCGATGGAACAAGTGTATTGTAACCTGGAGACCTTGGGAAATTAAAAATAGTAGGGGAAGACCCCAAATGAGATTCGCGGACGATTTGAAGAGACCTGCAGAAGCTAGATGGATGAAAACGGCGACAGAAATAAAAGAATGGAAGATATTGGAGGAGGCCTATGTCCAAAAATGGATCGAAGAAGGCTAAATAGATTGACGGTTGTGTGTGCCCGCTGGCACCAATTTCTTTCTCTTTTATTCGACCAGAAAAACTAATTAACTTAAAAACGTTATTCTCCAAACCAGCTAAAACACACACGGCAATAAAAACGCGCCGCTCCACTCGAATAACTCTTGAGCTAGTTTAATTGAGGCTATTTATCCTGGTTGAGCTGAAAAAGAGTCCCTCTGGAACGCGTTTGCCATGGTGTATATATCTCAAAAACAACAGGTAAAAATTTCATACAAATATAAATCTACCTCGACATCCAAAATAACAAGGTCTTACTTGAATTAGCACGTTGTATTGACGGCTGCTGGTGCCCTCTGGCACTAATTTCTTTCTCTTTTATTCGACCACAAAAAACAAATTAACTTAAAAACGTTATTCTCCAAGCCTGCTAAAACACACACGGCAATAAAAACGCGCCGCTCCACTCCAGTTGGATAACTCTTGAGCTAGTTTAATTGAGGCTATTTATCCTGGTTGAGCTGAAAAGGAGTCCCTCTGGAACGCGTTTGCCATGGTGTTGTATATATCTCAAAAACAACAGGTAAAAATTTTATACAAATATAAATCTACCTCGACATCCAAAATAACAAGGTCTTACTTGAATTAGCACGTTGTATTGACGGCTGTTGGTGCCCGCTGGCACCAATTTCTTTCTCTTTTATTCGACCAGAAAAACAAATTAACTTAAAAACGTTATTCTCCAAACCAGCTAAAACACACACGGCAATAAAAACGCGCCGCTCCACTCCAGTTGGATAACTGTTGAGCTAGTTTAATTGAGGCTATTTATCCTGGTTGAGCTGAAAAGAGTCCCTCTGGAACGCGTTTGCCATGGTGTTGTATATATCTCAAAAACAACAGGTAAAAATTTTATACAAATATAAATCTACCTCGACATCCAAAATAACAAGGTCTTACTTGAATTAGCACGTTGTATTGACGGCTGTTGGTGCCCGCTGGCACCAATTTCTTTCTCTTTTATTCGACCAGAAAAACAAATTAACTTAAAAACGTTATTCTCCAAACCAGCTAAAACACACACGGCAATAAAAACGCGCCGCTCCACTCCAGTTGGATAACTCTTGAGCTAGTTTAATTGAGGCTATTTATCCTGGTTGAGCTGAAAAAGAGCCCCTCTGGAACGCGTTTGCCATTCGGCTGGCATTGAGCCAACTACAAGTAGTCTGTCTCTATGCAATTTTGTTCGGAATGGCGACGGACGTAATGCTTTAAGGACACTCTTGAATAAAATTCCTGTTGATTCCAAAAACACTTCAAATAGTAACAAACGTGAAATTTAGAACCCGTGAATTTAAAAATCAAACAAGGAGTATCTCATATCTCGGTAGATGGCGCTTCTTGGGAGAGTTTTCTCACTATCTACATCGGATTAGAGACAAAACCGTCCAATTAACTTCGCAAGAGTGTCACATTGACCAAGCAGTGTTCTGAGGAGTCCCATAAGGACGAAACAGTTAACTGTCAACACTCATTAGGTGTCCATTAGATCTTGGACCCCCGTGAGGTTAAGCTTTCAAGCTACCCACGGAAAAATACGTCAGAAACAAAAACTCCTTTTTACCCGATTAGCTACGAAACTTGTTTGATTTTTAAATTCACGGGTACTAAATTTTATGTTTGTTAGTATTATTTGACTTAAAAATTCCGCTGATTGACGCTCTCTTGTCTTAATGGCGGGTAAAAACGCAATAAGCGTTGATCTGGCCTGAAAGGCAGAGAGCTGTCGTAGGTCACGGATTAGTTTGTTTCTTTTTATTTGTAATCGATCTTTTCATTAATCGATATGTATAACAGTTTATTTTCATCTGCTCTTGTTCTGGTTTCTCTCGTATCTCGGTAGATGGCGCTTCTTGCGAGAAGTTTCTCACTATTTAAATAGGATTAGAGACAAAACATTCTAATTAACTTCGCAAGAGTCTCACATTGACCAAGCATTGTTCTAAGGAGTCCCATAAGAACAAAACAGTTAACTGTCAACACCTATTAGGTGTCCATTAATTCTTGGACCCCCGTAAGGTTAAGCTTTCAAGCTACCCACGGAAAAATATGAGAGAAACAAAAACTCCTTTTTACCCGATTAACCACGAAACTTGTTTGATTTTTAAATTTACGGGTACTAAATTTCGTTTATTATAATTTAATATTCTAATAACGCCGAAAAAATAAGACCATTAAATAAATGAATAATGAAAAATCGAAATAAAAAAATATGTATCTAAACATTAGTGATTAGTGATTTACTTCATTTCTTATAGCCAATATGTTATCACTCTTTTGACGCTTTCAAAAAAGAAACGCACCGCATCGAAATCCACGGTGGTCCTAAACACCCAAAGATATTAAAGAATATTAGAAGGTATTTTGTGGTATTCCCAAGGCGTAACAGTCTTCAGGGTGCTCTTTTAAAAGGGGCGCAGCTCCCTTAGGAACCATTTTTCGACAAATGTTTCTAGGAACTTTTTTTCATGAAAATACTCCAGGAATCACACCACGAACTTTTGACCAATGTTTAGGAAACACCCTGTATATACCTGGGACAAATGATTAAACTCAAAAAGAAAACCAAACAGCTGAAATCAAGAGACGAGTAAGATTGGCCTGGGCAGCATTCGGTAAATTAGGCTACATATTAAAATATGAAAAATATCCTCAGTACCTCAAAACGAAAGTCTTACCTATGAATCCCAGACCTGGACACAAAATCAAACATGGATAAGGTAACAAAAGCCCAAAGATCAATGGGAAGACAAATGTTACATGAAAAGCTAACATATAGAAAAAGGAATGAATGGATAAGAAATAAAACAAAAGTAAGGGATGTCAGAGGAGAAGTAGCAAAACTAAAGTGGAAATTTGTCGGTCATAATATCAGACAGAAAGACGATCGATGTAACAAATGTATTGGCTACTGGAGACCTCGGGAAAATAAAAGAAGTAGGGAAAGATCGCAAATGAGATGGGGGGACGATTTAAAGAAACATGCGGGAACTAGATGGATGAACACTTCCAGACAGGGAAGAGTGGAAGATATTGGGGGAGGCCTATGGTCAAAGATGAATCGAATGGATTTTGTGTTTTGTGGATATTTTACAAATGATTGGTTTATATAAAACATATATATTATTGGTTTAAATATATATTCATTTGATCCAATTTTAGCTCACACATATACTATACTATAGTAGTGTGAGCTATGGTGATCCTAATTTTTTCGAGAAAAAAAAAGTTTTATATATCTTTGCGTTTCAGATGATTTTGAAACTCTTTTGCCGCGCCGTCTGTCTGTCTGTCTGTCTGTCTGTCTGTCTATCTGTCTGTCTGTCTGTCTGTCTGTCTGTCTGTCTGTCTGTCTGTCTGTCTGTCTGTCTGTCTGTCTGTCTGTCTGTCTGTCTGTCTGTCTGTCTGTCTGTCTGTCTGTCTGTCTGTATGTCTGTCTGTAACGACCAACGCGCATAACTCAAAAACCGCAAGGCCGATTTTAATGAAATTTGGTACCTAGGCTGGGCCTTGGGTCGAGATGGTCCCATTTAAAAATGAACAAAATCCACCGAACACAAGCCAAATAAAAGGGTGGGGGAAGATTTCAAAAATTAGAGTTTATGTGAAAATATGGCGTGTGTGATATCAAACGAAAGGTAATTTAGTATGGTGTTAAACAAAATTCATTTTAGTTTTGTTTTCTTCAAAAAGGGTGGGGGTAGATTTCAAAAATTAGAGTTTACGTGAAAATATGGCGTGTGTGATATCAAACGAAAGGTAATTAAGTCCGGAATTAAACAAAATACATTTTAGTTTTTGTTTTTTTAAGGGTGGGGGTAGATTTAAAAAATTTGTGTTTAAGTCAAAACATGGCTTGTGTGGTATCAAACAAAAGGTAATTTAGTCTGGAGTTGAATAAGATATATTTCAGGTTTTAGTTTTATTAGCTCGCACGTACACTATAACTATAGTACCTAGTGTGAGCTTAGGGGCCCATATATTGGCAGAGTATTTTTTTTTTTGTACACGATATATTTGTCTTCGCATATGGGATTTTTTTTAGTGTAACGGATACGCAGTAGTCTGCATTGCGTTCTTATAGCTTTCAATTTCTTTGGGTGGTCTGCGGCGTATGGCAAGGCAGTCGTAAAAATTTAAACCTTAAATTATAGCGAGACCGCTAACGAGTTTTGACACACATTACGAGGCCCGGATTTATTTTATTGGTCAGTCCGAACGGAGTATTTCTCTAGAATTAGGAGCTCAAATTAAAGAGTGATTAGATGAAGATTAAAGAAAATTAGGATGTCTTTAACAAAACAAGCGACGTGATTCATCAGACGGGTGCTTAGTGATGATGGAAGAGCCGGACAAAGAAGATATATTTTAGCGATATCTTCTTCTTTGTGTGATTTATCCTAAGGCATAATAATCAGACAAGAAAGAAGAACTGATAAAAATGCTGGAAGAACTGGATACAGCAGCTAAAAATATAGGCTTGAGTATGAACTACACTAAAACTAAAATCATAACAAACACAGATGAAGATATCACGATCAAAATAAACCAAGAGAAAATAAAAGAAGTAGAGGAATATATATACCTGGGACAAATTATTAAACTGAAAAAAGAAAACCAAACAGCTGAAATCAAGAGTCGAATAAGATTGACCTGGGCAGCATTCGGTAAATTAAGCTACATATTAAGAAATAAAAAATATCCTCAGTACTTCAAAACGAAAGTGTATAACCAATGTATCCTTCCTGTACTTACCTATGGATACCAGACCTGGACATTTACACAATCAAACATGGATAATGTAACAAAAGCCTACAGATCAATGAAAAGACAAATGTTACATTTAAAGCTGACAGATAAAAAAGGAATAAATGGATAAGAAATAAAACAAAAGTAAGGGATGCCAGAGGAGAAGTAGCAAAATTAAAATGGAAATTTGCGGGTCATAATATTAGACAGAAAGACGATCAATGGAACCAATGTATTGTAAACTGAAGACCTTGGGAAAATAAAAGCAGTAGGGGAAGACCCCAAATAAGATGAGCGGACGATTTGAAGAAACACGCGGGAGCTAGATAGATGAACACGGCGCCAGACAGAGTGGAAGATACTGGGGGAGGCCTATGACCAAAGATGAATCGAATGGATTTTGTATTTTGTGGATAGTTTACAATTGATTGGTTTATATAAAACATACATATTATTGGTTTAAATATATATTCATTTGATCCAATTTTTTTTCTTTGTACACGATATATTTGTCTTCGCATATGGGATTTTTTTTAGTGTAACGGATACGCAGTAGTCTGCATTGCGTTCTTATAGCTTTCAGTTTCTTTGGGTGGTCTGCGGCGTATGGCAAGGCAGTCGTAAAAATTTAAACCTTAAATTATAGCGAGACCGCTAACGAGTTTTGACACACATTACGAGGCCCGGATTTATTTTATTGGTCAGTCCGAACGGAGTATATCTCTAGAATTAGGAGCTCAAATTAAAGAGTGATTAGATGAAGATTAAAGAAAATTAGGATGTCTTTAACAAAACAAGCGACGTGATTCATCAGACGGGTGCTTAGTGATGATGGAAGAGCCCGACAAAGAAGATATTTTAGCGATATCTTCTTCTTTGTGTGATTTATCCTAAGGCATAATAATCAGACAAGAAAGAAGAACTGATAAAAATGCTGGAAGAACTGGATACAGCAGCTGAAAATATGGGTTTGAGTATGAACTACACTAAAACTAAAATCATAACAAACACAGATGAAGATCTCACGATCAAGATAAACCAAGAGAAAATAAAAGAAGTAGAGGAATATATATATACCTGGGACAAATTATTAAACTGAAAAAAGAAAACAGCTGAAATCAAGAGACGAATAAGATTGGCCTGGGCAGCATTCGGTAAATTAAGCTACATATTAAGAAATAAAAAATAGCCTCAGTACCTCAAAACGAAAGTGTATAACCAATGTATCCTTCCTGTACTTACCTACGTATCCCAGACCTGGACACTACAAAATCAAACATGGATAATGTAACAAAAGCCTACAGATCAATGGAAAGAGAAATGTTACATTTAAAGCTGACAGATAAAAAATAAATAAATGGATAAGAAATAAAACAAAAGTAAGGGATGTCAGAGGAGAAGTAGCAAAATTAAAATGGAAATTTGCCGGTCATAATATCAGACAGAAAGACGATCGATGGAACAAATGTATTGTCAACTGGAGACCTTGGGAAAATAAAAGAAGTAGGGGAAGACCCCAAATGAGATGAGCGGACGATTTGAAGAAACACGCGGGAACTAGATGGATGAACACGGCGACAGACAGAGAAGAGTGGAAGATATTGGGGGAGGCCTATGTCCCAAGATGGATTGAACAAGGCTAAATAGATAGATAGATAATAATCACACCAAAAATTATCTCCAATTTAGAAAACTTATTTTCTTACGCTTAAAGCAAGTGAACTTGAGCAACATAACCTTTTCTAAGATAGATCAAAATACACTCAAATAACACATTTTCGGCGTTCTGAAAAAAAAAATTCGAATATAATACCTTCTCAGCGTTCAGTCGCAAATAACTTATCTTACAAAAAAAAACCTCTTACAAAAATTGTTAAAAATATTGTGAAGAATACGTTTTTGCTGTGCGAAATGGCATAGTTAGTGAATTTTACGCGTTTGAAGTGAAATCTCATCTCCTGCCCCGTACTGACTGAATGTTTCTCGGTCAAATAAGAGGAGCAGCTTGCGCAATAATAGAGGCTCGGAGCTAATTTAAAGCTTGCCATTGGCCAAAGCATGTGATGGGAACCATCACATCGTTCAACTACGAGAATAAGTAGCCAGGTGTGGCAATCATCCCGCCATGTGATGGGGGCTTTAGAGAACTCACTGCACTGGTATTAGATTATTATTTACTCTGTGATTTATCAGTCTCGATAGTCTACAAAACCGTGCATGCGAAATTAATAATGACTTTATATTTACCCGCTTTTATGCTAATTAATGTGGTTTTCAAAGACTAATTACCAGATATTGAGAAATGAATGTAGTCAATGTCAAGTTTTACTCGGAACCGAGTCCAGTTCCCTTTCAAAACCCCACATTTCTGTTGTAAACAATGAAATTGTAGGTATACCTACAACGGCTATTTTTATCTTACGTTACGTTGATTTGTTAAAAAATATATCTAATTTTATTCCGCGAGTATTTTAATTTATTTATTTTTTATTATACAGAGGGTTCCAGAACCTGAAAAGTCAGGAATTAGACTCTGAAATCATCGATTTCTGGGAAAACTGCAAATTGAATACCTTCATTTTTGTTTAAAAACAAAACCTTTAAAAATGTTTTTTTATTTAAGTTAACTAAAGAGAGATGTTAGTAATAAAAACGGCTGGTGGCGTTATAAATTGGGGGGGGGGGGCAGAAATTTATATTTCATGGAAAAGGAAATAAAAAAAACTTACCTAAACAATTTTATTTTAGCATTTTACAAACAAGCAGCTACTTAGTGTAGTTTTTAGTTTATTTGTTTATAGATAAAGTCTATTCGCCCTAGTTTTACATGCGCAAAGTGCTCGGATTAGCACCAGTTTCAGACTCATTATGGCCCCGTAGAGCAACCTCAAAAATCCCACAGAATTTTAAACAGTCTAGTCACGTCTAAGTATATGTCTATTTTTTGCCACATTTTCGGTAATGTTTTGCCTATAGGCACTATTCAATTGGCGCCTAATATTCTTGCCTAACATAGAAAATTCTATGTGGTTATTTAAATAAGTAGCATTTACTTTGTGTCTTTAACTTTTTACTAAAGTGCTTGATATCACAGATTCCCTTTGCCACCTATGCAGGATCACTTTGTGGCTTGTTTATAATAAGATAAATAAAGCAAAAAAACGCATTTCGTTTTTCACAACCGCACAACCAGTTTTCAGCATCGTATAATTTTTTATTACTTAAACTAAAATTTAGGTTAATTTTTAGGATTTTTAGGTCCGGTCTATGTGGCCCTAAAGATATTATTTGTAATCGAAGTTTATATGTCAACGTATTTAAATTTGCACAGTTAATTATATAATCGACGGTATTTATTTCCATTTGGAAAACAAACAAAAACAAAGGACACGCGACCGGCCAATCTTTTAACCACTGACCCTGACGTAAATCAAAACAAACTCATACGTCTCCACTAAGGATAGAACCGACAACATGTAGGAAGGGCAACGAACGGTTTGGCACAATGAATATGACCGACGTCAACTAAAACAAACATTCCTCCCGTCCCCACGCGAGAACAGCCACGCATACACCGCTGAAAAACGGGTGAAATTGAAATCTTATCCAGCGCGGTGCTGCCGGCTTGTAATTATTTACGCTAAAAAAGATTACCCACTTAACCACAGACCTAAAAAATAGAACTAGACATGTCGTAAAGAAAGATTTATCTTTTTTTTAAATCAATCAATTAAAAATACTGAGGTGGTTGTCTAGTTTTTGAAGGGCACTGCCCCCGTTTCCCGCCACTGTCCTGTACATTTTAAAAGATTCACCCTATATAAACAAAGAGTCTAGCGTTAAAAAAAAATGTTTTTTGTATGTAATTTAAATTAACCAAAGTAAAAGAGACGTTAGTAATAAACAGTGATCAAAATGGATTATCATGTAGATTTTCATACACACATACAATATAAACAAACTGATTCTATTATAGTGCCTGGGAAAAAAGCTCGCATACCCACGGCTCTATGTTTAAACACACTTAGAAGTTCACGCAACTCATGCGGTTTGTAAGATGTTCTTCTTTATTTTACGAAATTCATTACATATCTTACTTATATTATTTTCTTCGTAAAAGCCCTTTGGAACCATTCTTAAATTACGTTCAATGTTTTTTCTTTAAAAGCGTTACAAAGGGGTGACGGGTAAGGTCACTCATCGTCAAGCAAGCTTTTAAAACAACATCTTCAAAATAAAACAGATCTTCAAAATACAACAGATCTGCCAATGCGAAACCGAAGAAAACATGCCAAAAATAATAACCAAAAATTGGAAAGCCTGACGTTAGCTTCGCTACCTGTAAGCTTGCTTGACCATGAGTGACCTTAGTGACGGGTGGTCAAAATTCTGAATTTTTGCGTTACGTAATTTAACCCTTAAGTAGTCGCTATGATTTTTTTTTACGCAGATGGTCGCTTGGCGTATTTTGTACGCCACTAAGAAAAATATGAAAATGTTAGATTTTCTTTATTTATTTTCATATAGACTATATACTATATTTGCAGCCGTAATAGCCAAGTTTAGTAAAACATTTCTAAACAAGTAAGAACTTTTCTTTTTGAAATTTGTATTGGAGAACTTTTCTTTTATCTCAATTCTTTTTACGGAATACCATTTTCGCGTACTTGATTTTTTTTTACATGAAATATTTTTGTTATGATTTCACTTCTTTTTGAAAGGACTTGTATAATATTTAATTTTTAAAGTAGCAAAATATGCGGAGTATTGTTGAAAACTTTTGCAATGCCCAACTTCACATGTATACGGGAGGGGAGTAAGTACAATTTTGGGTTTTTTTGGGTTTGGTCATAATTTCTATCATTCTGCCAAATTTCAGCTTTGTAGCATGTCTGGAAGTACGGTAGAATTTTGATGATCTATACATGAGCGAGTGAGTGGCAATTTCGACGTTTTTTCAAATTTCGTAACTACTTTACTACTTTATGGAAGTTCATGAAACTTGGAGGGGTTCTTAAGAATATGAAGATCTACGACCGTGCAAAGTTTGAGTTTTGTAGCTCATTCCGAAGTAGAGTTTTACATAGGTCAAATTTGGGCTGAAATATTTCAAGAAAAGATGGTGCAGCAATTTACGCGATCTTGACGGGGCACTGCCGTGCCACCAGATTTGACGCTTTGACCTTCCTATATTAATAATAATAATATTAATAATAAACGTGGAATTTCGTACTCGTGAATTTAAAAATTACACTTATTAGGTGTCCATTAGATCTTGGACCCCCGTGAGGTTAAGCTTAGCTACCCACGGAAAAATTTATGAGAGAAAGAAAAACTCCTTTTTGCCCGATTAGCCACAAAACTTGTTGGAATATTAATAATAATTGATGCCCTTATTTCACAATTTCTAAACAAAACTTTTACTTTGTATGTATTTATTTCTATTAAAAAAAAAACTGTGAAAACGACGAAATTCAGTACTACCTACAAACTTGATGCAAGTAGCTCTGATCAGTTAACCTTGCAACGTTGGGGAATAAAATTTTGTAATAACTTTTTTTGCTTTTACTATTCTTTTCTCTAGTTCTTTATAGTCTGTTTCTGTCTTATCAAATGTGACACTCAAGTATACATACTCATTGCATGGAGGTATTGTTTGTCCATTGTCTAGTTCTAGCTCACTTGATTCGTTTACAATGCGTAAGTACTGTGTCTTGTCCACGTTTACTGTTAACCCCCTCTTTTGGTATTCTTCCGTTAATTTTCTTATCATATACTCCATGTCTTCTTTATTATTAGCTACAATTACTTGGTCGTCAGCAAACTGTAGTGTATATATGATAAATCGGTCGTTATGTTGTATTCCCATGCCGTGTACTTTACGTTTCCAGTTTTTTTGCATTTTGTGCAACATGGTGGGAAATAAAATTTTGTTAAAATTGCTCAATCGCATCTATTGATCTAATTCAATTTATAATAATTTATTATTAGGCTTTTCTTTCTTGTAACCCCAAATTTCAAATCAAGATTAGCATCGGTCTCATTTTTATGCAAACAAGGTCTTTTCTAAATTATTTAATCTTTATCCCATTTTCGCTTAGTTTAATTACTTCTTTATGGCTGCCGTCACAGTCAGAGAAGAATGGCTGTGTAAAAAATTGCGCCAAAGCTCAACAGCGAAAAGCAGTGGCGTCCCCCCAACTGCAAAAATTGCACATGCTCAAAATAACGAGGTATCCTTCTTTATCCAGAAATTTATGGAGACCGGTTAAATTCATATTTTACAAAAATAATTGGAATGGACGCCACTGCACTCCCGATATTCAATCAACATTATACTTAGTATTCTCTAGGTCTAAGTATTTCTTAACCCACTCTCATCACTTCCATTCGATATCCGGATAGTTCATTGGGCAACATATGTAGAATATTTCTTTAACTCTGAGAGTGCGAAGCAATTGTTTTCTTATTAATTTTTTGTGCAGGCAGATCTTGTAGTGATAATGTTTTTTGTTTTAAACAAGTAATTGAGAAAAGAAGTGCCAGAAATATAGAGACTCATTTTACCT
This sequence comes from Aspidapion aeneum, assembly GCA_963576565.1. Taxonomy (NCBI): domain Eukaryota; kingdom Metazoa; phylum Arthropoda; class Insecta; order Coleoptera; family Brentidae; genus Aspidapion; species Aspidapion aeneum. The sequence goes on from OY755043.1 coordinate 15,165,545, forward strand.
TTGTGGACCTACAAAAAGCACATGATTCGGTTCCAGTTGAAAAATTATGGATAGTGTACAATAAAAAGGTTAAAAATCTAAAATTAAAATTGGAAATCGACTTTTAAAAGAAGCGTGGATGTTGTATCTCTCCAACTCTTTTTAAAATATAGCAGTAGCTCTAAAAAACTGGAAATGTAAAGTACACGTACGGCATGGGAATAAAACTTAACGGCCAATTTACCAGATACACACTACAGTTTGCTGACGACCAAGTAATTATAGCTAATGACAAAGAAGACATTAAGTATATGATGAAAAAAATAACGGAAGAATGCCAAAAGTGGGGGTTAACAGTGAACGTGGGCGGAAGACACAGTACTTATGCATTGAAAACGAATCAAGTGAGTTAGAACTAGACAATGGCCAAACAATCTCTCCATGCAACGAGTATGTATACTTGAGTGTCACATTTGATAAGACAGGGACAGATTGTAAAGAACTTAAAAAAAGAATAGTAAAAGCAAAAAAGGTTATTGGATGTCTTAATAGTATTTCATGGAGCAGAGAGATAAGGTGAATGTAAAATTTATTTTAACATATATGAAACAATGGTGAAAAGCACAATTTTGTATGGAATAGAGACTTGTCGAGCAACAGAAAAATACAAAACAAAAATGAAAAGTGTCAAAATGGATGCAAGAAGAAGATCAATGAGAATATCTAGAACAGATAATATAAGAAATTAGATCATAAAAAAAAAGAATGGAAATCGAGGGAAGCATAACGGATGACATCACCAACAGATAGCTCATATGGTACGGCCATGTACAACGGATTAACGATGAATTATGCAAATAAACATTAAGTGTATTGTATTTTAAAGACATGTACCGCCACTGAGGTCAGGCTGTTCCGGTATTAGAGCATATTAGTGCAATAATTAATTAGTGGCTTACTACGCCGGACACGGTCAGCGGGCAGACACAGACGAAGACCGAGGACCGAGTAGTACCATCAAGTTAGGAAAGACTAAGACGGAGTACAAATAACTCGATATTTTTCTTATTCTGTCCTTGATTTACAGTGCTGACCAATTTCTAAAAACACATGACCCATTGCAAGTTTTTAAGATATAAAAAGATGATAATATGACTCAAACTACATTTTCTTTCGATTTTGACACTAGGACAGTTGAGATTAATTTTATTTGGAATAACAAAAAAATCCTTGTATTTACTTTCTAAAGTTTTTGTCATTTTATATTTTATCACACAGCCTATTTTCATTAGTGTTGAAAAACCTGCATTTAGACAATTTCCTAATAATAACTAGCACACAACTTTTATTTAATCAGTGCTCATCGAGTAAAGCCTGCAATTTCTGCAGGGATTCATAACGAAAACAATAATACATCAAACTATGTAACTGTTCTGGGTAATGATAGTTTTTAAAATATTGACGCGTCTTTAAGAGGAGCTTATGAACAAGTAACTGTTCTTGATGATAGCAATCAAGGCAATACAGGTGCGCTGTTAGATCTAATTGGATAAAGGGTGGAAGAAAATAGGTCTGCGTCTACCCATTAATAATAATATACTTTTTTGCAAAGAAATTGTAAATTAGATTTGGTTAAAAAAAACGAAAAGAACTTAGCAAATAACAAACAAAACCTTTAACAAAAAGTTAAACAACTAACGTGTGCATTTAGAAAATTAGAAATTGTGGTCTAGCAATCTGATAAGTTTTATTTAAATGATCATGATTACTTGAAATTACTTTGAACAGTTGGGATATCCTAAATGGAAAATTTGATTTAATTAAACCACGATTTTAGTAAATAAAATTAATGAAAACTACATAAATATGTGTAAAAGTTCTGAGGATGATAGTTCTTAAAATATTGACGCGTCTTTAAGACGAGCTTATGAACACAGAACAAGCATTATTCTTCCTGATATCAATCAAAGCAATACAGGTGCTGCTCTGTTAGATTTAATTGGACAAAGGTTTGAAGAAAATAGGTTGGCGTCTACCCATCAATAATAAACTTTTTTGCAAGTGTTAAAAAAACTTAGCAGATAACAAACAATAAACTTTAACAAAAGGTGTGCATTTAGAAAAACAGAAATTGTTGTCTAGCAATCTGATAAGTTTTATTTAAATGATCATGATGACCTGAAATGTCTTTGAACAGTTGAAATTGAAAAAAAAAATGATTTAATTAAACCACGAATTTAGTAAATAAAATTAACGAAAACTACATAAATCTGTGTAAAAGTTCTTTGCAATGATAGTTTTTAAAATATTGACGCCTCTTTAAGAGAATTTTATGAACACAAAACAAGTAATTGTTCTTTATGATAGCAATCAAAGGAATACAGGTGCGCTGTTAGATTTAATGGGGCAAAGGTTTAAAGAAAATAGGTTTGCGTCTACCCATCAATAATATACTTTTTTGCAACTGTTAAAAGAAACATGTAAATTAGAATTGGTTAAAAAAACTAGAAGCACTTAGCAAATATCAAATAATAAACTTAAGCAAATAGTTAAACTTGTGCATTTAAAACAAACAGAAATCCTTGTCTAGCAATCTGATAAGTTTTATTATAAATGATCATAATAACTTGAAATGCCTTTGAACAGTTGGGAAAATATCCTAAAATTAAAATTTGATGTAATTACACCACGTATTTGGTAAATAAAATTATCGAAAACAGTAATACATAAATCTGTGTAAGTGTTCTCCGTAAGAGGAGCTTATGAACAAGTAAGTGTTGGTGATGATATCAATTAAAGCAATTCCGATGTGCTGTTAGATCTAATTGGGCAAAGGGTATCTTTTATAAATATGTTTGCCCCTATTTGTTAGTTATAAACTAAAAAGAAACCTCTAAATCAGATCTGCTTAAATAAACTAGAAGAACCTAACAATTTATAAACAATAAACTGTAACCTAGAGCACAGTGTAGATATCATAAGTTACCTACACTGTGTCTAGAGTTAGAGAACTGATTCGTGACTTTAAAAAGAAAACAGAATTAGGGAAGAAAAATTCAGAAAAACTGTGAATTTTTGCCCCAGAAAATAACCGAGATTCCCCAATCCTGTCGATTTCCGGCGTCTGGTCTATTTTAATGAAGGCATGCGACAAACGCAAGGTCGCAGACACATTCGTGAGAGAGAGAGAGTGCTCGCTTACGTCGCGTTGCTCTGACAAATTTGCATCGCGACACGTTGCAGTCTTTTCTTTTAAACTATCTCTTCATTCACGTTGACGTAATTGACACAGAGATATGTATCATTTTCCTGGAAAATGCAGTTCTTTTAGATAGTTCTGTCAACACTGGTATTGTTGGAATATAGTTTCGCGGGCGAAAGTTTGTTTGCACATCTCCTTCTTACCTCGACGACAAATTATTTGTAACAACCTTCTCTCTTGACATCCAGGTATTTGCATTGTCAAAGTTCTATTAGCAAAACATGAAGGACTTTGTCAAACGCTTTGTTATAATCGACGAAACAGACATAGATATCTTGATTTGAACTTTCAGAAGAAGATTGATGTCTGGCAAATTTTCCTAGTACAAAGGAAATTAAAAATCGCTTTTTTTGGTTGTCTGTTGCTACCTATACGGATGTTGCCAAAAGAAAATTCGATAATTTCGCAAGCATTTATGTGTCGTCGACCGGATGAACCCCAAAATTTGATCGAGGGAAATAAATGTGCAGTAACGCCTCTATAAGTCTAAGAATTTTTATCGTTCTTCAAATCGTTTTCGGGCTTTGGCAGAATGAAAATTCTTTCAGTCTAGCCAGAATGACATTCATTGCAGGCATTGTGAAAATAATTATTTTACTGCCATTAAACTTGTTACAATGTAACATTGTAAAGAGAGTGTTATGGTCTTTAACCCCAAAAACTTTTCCACTTAATAGTACTTTAATGGAGACTGACGTGAGTCTGTAAACAGCCATAAAGTTTATGTAAAAGCGGTTTCCATTGGCTGAACATAATCCCTTTCGTGTCAGAATAGAGAAGCAGTTGTAGTATTAGGAAAACAACTTATACACGCACTTGCTTGCAAAATAATAATGAAGTTATACATACATTGTAAATGCAAAATTTATAGAGTCACAAATAATAATTGAAACGAAGTTAGTTGTTGAAGAAAGACATTTGTTAGTATTGATTTTAACTTCTTTAACTCTGAGTGCGAAGCAGATTTAAAAACCAAATCAGAATTCGATTATCATCATATTATATCTATTTAGTTTTGTTCCGGAGTTATGTTTATGACTAAATTTGGATATTTTCCAATAGACCACTTTGCACTTGGTAGTTATTTTATTTCAGATTATGTTTTTTGTGCATATCGCAATTCCAATCTTTTAAAGTAGAATGTCGTCTAAGTAAGAAATATACGAGCATAAAAGCTTTTAGATAAATTATTTTTGGTGTGAGACTGGATTTTCGTATTCAAAAACGCATTATAGAAAATATGATTTGTGAAACAAAACCAACAAAATTGTCGGGAAAAGCTTTTAGGGTTAACAGCGGTCATCTGTTCCAATAGGAAACCTAATTGGGAGATTTTGGGCAGTCACTATAAACACCAGTTTCGTTATAGATGTGGTGAAATTGGTGGTTGAAACAGATAAATTTTCGACGCGAAACACGGCACTTTTGGACGTGATATAAAGATAAAAACTGTTGAACCAGAAGCAAAACTTGTTAACAAATTAATAAAAATAATCATAAATATGAATCATATCAACTTATATAAGATAATGTTACACCTCCGTAAATAACCACGTCTAAAATTGCATTGAGAAATTTGTAGACCAAAAGCACCCTTAATATTACAACATAAGAGGAAATCTTATGAAATGATATGAACCTACACTTAAGTAGGTGACTTTCAATTAGATGCAACCTTATTGAAATTTAATGTTAAGATGACAAAACCGCAAAGAATGTTGCAGATGAAAAAATAATCGCTAACCTCTTAAACATAATACAAGTTTGGAAAACGATTCAAGTTCTTTTAGTTAATCAACTAATAAAATATACCGTGAAACCATCGTAAATAATCACGTCTGATATTGCAGTGAGAAATGTGTCGACCAAAATCACCCTAATATTACGAATTTAAAAAAAGTGAAAATACCTAATGAAATATATGAACCTACACGTAAGTAGGTGAATTCAATTAGATGCAACCTCATTGAAATTCAATGTTAAGATGACAAAACCGCGAAGAATTTTGGAGATAAAACGTCAAACTTTAACGTTAATAAACTTTCATGTTGAACAAGAAGCAACATTTTTCAAAGCATTGTTAAAAATAATCGCTAATCTTTTAAACAAAATACAAAGTTGGAACATGATTCAAGCTCTTTTAGTTAAACAAATGTAAATATCAAATAACCATACCAACTAATAAACCTTCTTAAATTACGAATTAAAAGAAGTTAAAATACCTAATAATATGATATGAACCTACGCTTAAGTAGATGATTTTTAATTAGATGCAATCTAATTGAAATCAATGTTATCAATGACAAAACCGCGGAGAATTTTGAAGACGGAACGTCAAATTTGAAGTTAACAACAAACAAAACAACTTCATGTTAAACAAGAAGCAAAATAAAATTTTCCAAAGCATTGTTAAAAATGATTGCAAATGTCGATTTAGTTTTGCAAATAACAATGTCAAATTCCATATCAGCTAATAAAAGATACCGTTAAACGTCTGATATTGCAGTGAGAAATGTGTGAACCAAAATCACCCTAACATTACAAATTAAAAAAAGTAAAAATACCTAATGAAATGACATGAACCTACACTTATGTGGGTGACTTTCAATTAGATGCAACCTCATTGAAATTCAATGTTATCGATGACAAAACCGAGTGGAATGTTGAAGACGAAACCAATTTTACCAAATCCGTCGTAGACGCCGAAAAGGACATTCGAGTTTCTGAGAAAAGCGAAAATAAAGCGATTAATGACATCTTTATCCATTTAGATTTTTTTTATCAGATAGTGATCGCATCTTGACCATCGGGAAACCAAACCAAAAATGTAACGGATGGTTAAAATATTTTGGGAAAAGAAACATCAAAATTTTATTTATATACCAGTTTTTTCAGCAAACATTTTATTTCTCGCAGTAAATAATATAAACAATGAGATTTTGAGAAATACGTAGGGTTCGTGTCCATTTGAGAGTATTACTCTCGGAAACTGCTCTCGAGAATATTTCTTGCAAAAAACTCATTTTAGAGAGTAACTGACTGACAGCTTTGATATAGAGCTGCTGACTAGTTGATAAATTGATTTCGGAGAGCAACTCTCAAACTTCCAATCGACTTCGAATTGCGATAGTGCTATAGCAGAAGTTGTGGATCAGAGAGAGAGCTACTATTATGCGAGCCTACTCAGGAACTCTTGGGAGAGCAGAAAGTAACGCTGGAGAAAACTTTACTGCCATTAATTTCATTTACCTCTCATGATCTCATATCTAGAGAACTTATTTTCTCGATAATATTATTATATTTTCTCAAAGCAAGTTATACTGGACTTGCCATCTCACATTAATAAATATTTTTAAACAGTTTGGTGTGCAGTAGTGAAGTCTAATAATTAAGGTAACGTATGCATAGTTGTACGCGTACAACTAATTAAGGCCATCAAAGCGTTATACCGCAATAGTAAGACAAAAGTTAAAATAAAAGCAAAACTAACCAAAGGCTTTCAAGTAAATAAAGGTCTTAAACAAGGTTGTTGTATCTCGCCTACGCTCTTCAAGATATACTTGGAACAAGTCCTTAAAGTTTGTATACTTTAGGTTTCGCCGATGATCAGATAGTGGTGGCTCAGGATTATGACGACCTCGAATATATGACACGAAAACTAATAGAAGAGTACAATAAGTGGGGACTAGAGGTTAATTTCAATAAGAGTATATGTGTATCGGTGGAACGAAACAGGATCTAATCTTAAATACCGGGCAGCGAATTCAGTCCTGTGATGAGTCTAAATACTTGGGTCTGAAAATTACAGCTGACGGAACACTAGACAAAGCTATAAAAGACCGAAACGTACAAGAAAAAAAAGCAACAACTTTATTAAATGGAATAATTTGGGACCAAAGTATATTAAAACATAACAAAAAGCTTATATATAACATCATTGTAAAAAGTATTATTACATACGACTCAGAAGTATGGCCAATCAAGGGTAGAACGTACTTTAGTGGATGATATAAGAACAAAACAACTGGTGTGGTTCGGACATGTACAAAGAATGAATGATGAAAGACTACCTAAACAAATACTACAATGGAAACCAACTGGCCGAAGAAAATGAGGACGGCCAAGGAGAAGCTGAGAGAAGGAATAGACAGTGAAATAAGAATAAGAGGCCTAGATGATGAATTATGGGCAAACAGAAACGAGTGGAGATTGAGTATCGGAAGACGTAGAACGTTGTGAAACCGATAAATATATACGTATGCATAGCAAATTTTTTATATAGTACGTCGTTGTGTTTAATATAGCGCAATTTGGTTTTTTCTGTGTGACAAAAAAATTCTTCCGAAACTTCTGAACCACACGTTACAGTGAAGCGTGAATTTATTGTGGCGGGCAACGCCGAATTACACGACAATCGCATTACCCACGGGCTCGAGAGGCGTTGGAACGCTTAATTGGTCGATTAGTGGAAGAAAAAATGACACTTTGGGGCGCTAAGATAACAATCTAGAGGACCCTGACTGTCTCCACGATATGTATATGTCGAATCGGTCTGATCTTGGTCTGATCTAACCCCGACATGGGTGAGACTTTTTTGGGGATTTTCAAAGCGATCAATTAATTATGTTTTAGAAGCGATTTGACATCGCTTGTTTGGAGGTATTTTATGTGGGCTGTTGGTCTGTGCAGTGCTATAACAACGAACTGGCCACAATTATTTACTTCGGTGATATAATAAAGACAAACTGTCGATGCCTTCGTAAGAAAAAGGACAGAAATCCTTGATTTTTCCAAAATTGGGTTAAAATTTGTGTCGTGAGCAGCTAAAAAAGCTATTTTGTTCTGCCTAGCTTTCGTAGTTCTATGTACACTAAAAATTGTTCTTTAATTGAAAGGACGAGCAGGGCAGTATGTATGTTTTTTGTAAGAAGCATAGTTTTTGCAAAAAGTGATAAAATAGAAGATAATTAATTTTTGAATTTCAAACTTTCAACTATGTACTAGGTACTGCTACTAACTGCCCCTCTTTTTAGGACAGCACGCAGTATTTTGTCTTAGGTTTTCTATTGTTTTTTTTTTTTTTACGGGTATGCGCACTCGCAAGGAGATCCCTATCACGCTCGAGAAACGGCAAGTGCGCGAAAATGTTGGTGTGTGTTGGTTTTAAAACGGTTCAGGTTGTAACCTGCAGGGAAAACTGTCCCAGGGAGTTTATTCCACAGCGATGCTGTTCTCCAGAGATATGAATTCTGATATAATGAGGTTCTTGGTGCCTCTATTTTGACAATAAATTGATGGTTACCGTCTGTTTGACGTGTTCGCCTAGTAGGTGCTACTCCCGGGGGGATCATACGTGCCAACTCTTCATTTGGTATTTTATTAAACATTTTTTCTTAAAAATGATTTGTGGATGTCTGTCCGTAACACGATAGCTCCTAAGCGGCTGAACCGGTTTTCATAAAATTTTTAGGTAAAATTCGACACTCCAATGAGCTGATTAGATTTTGGTCAAAATCCAGTAATACTAATGACAGTTTTTTGACAAAATGGGGGCAACATTTTTTAATCAAATTTAGCCAGATAATCACTTGGCAGGTTTTCTTTTTTGCTAAAGCCCTTTTTCCCCCACTTCTCAAACTTGAAAATAGGGGGTATCTCAACCCCTATGTTATATGAACGTTTTTTTCTTATTTTGGCCTCTCTATCTATGCTGCCATTGCTATTGTTTAGTCTTTTAATATTTTATAACCATGTTAATATTCCAAGTAAGTCCAACACATGTAGTAAGTACAAAAGAACAAATAAAATATATTATTTTTTTTTAAGTTTCCGATTTTCTTGTAATTAAAGGAACATCAAAATGTTTTCTTGCAAAAAAATTTTTTTTTTAAATAAACCGATATTTGAGGATGCGCAGTAGTACAAGCACTATTTAATTATAATTGAATATGTAACTGGGGCCTAGTTGACAGTGGTTCTGTCATCTCAAGTGGTTGGGGATAGGTTATTGATTAAAAATGCCGATTTTAGGGCAACGATTTGTTTGTATTTTGATGTTAAAAAACCATAAAACAGTTAAAAACATTATTTCAAAACACTGGAAACAGTAATAATTAAGAGCTTTAAAATTAATAAACTCCAAAAGAAAAGACTAAAACAATTATGAATAATAAAGTTAACAGTTTTATACAAAGTTAAAATGATTTTACAAGATTTACATTTTCCCAGTGGAAGAAAAAAAAACCCCTTTTACCACAAGAAGTGAACTGTACGCAACTCAACTAAAGAGTTGAAATAAACCAAGCCAAGCCCAAGTAAAGAATGTTTGCTCCAACGAATTTCGAAAGTTTCCTGTCTGAGTCAAAGCAAGCGTACGCTTGAAAGCACAAAAAGCTTATCGTTGATTGGCTAGAACTACACTCACCCTCGCTTTGGCGAGAAAGAGGTAGCCTGCGGTTTAAACGCTCTACTAAGAGACAAAATACCAACTCAAGCCAAGATGCGTGGACTTAAGACTGGAGAAAATCGACAGTAGTTAAAATTACACAGTGTGTTTTTTAAAAGTTGAAAATAGTTTAGCAAATTTGTTTCCAGTTACAAAATATGAATTATTTTGATGTTAGTGGTTCAAAGGACATATTAGCCGAATACAACTTTTATTAAAATACAGCGAACCTGAAAACATGCCAAAAAACAAGTCGCCGGTGTTGCCATAAATTTTACTTAATCCTAACCTAGTCTTGCATATAGTTAATGCTTGTTGATGTCAAAAACAATATTTAATTAAAAATATTTAAAAACTTATAAATGGCAAAAATACCATTTATATTCAAATACCGTTTTGTTACAAATATCTATGGATTTTGTATATTTTTTTTCTGTGCAACACTCCATTTGAGGTAAAAAAATATTTACTCATTCTGGTATTTCTTCGAACATATTTTAAAGTCTGCTTAGCTTGTGAGTAAAACAAAGTAATTTTTCTGTTTTGCGTTTTTTTACGAATCGTCTGTGGTATGACGTCGAACGCGTGTACATAAAAGGGCCGCACCGGCTAAAATGCATTACCGGCACGCAAGTCGAAGAAATTCGCAATCGCAGAGGCAGGCACGTGAAATTCCAAACTTCATCTACCCCTTGCTTTTAAAAAAGTATTTTTTTTGCAAATTTTGTTTTTTTGAAAGTTTACAAAACTTTAAATCCCTGGGTCCAGTTTCGACCCGGAACCAGTCCTGCACGGTAAAAAAAATTGTCTTAGATCAAAGCAAATTCCTTTGAAGTAAAATAATTTGTGCTTTCCTATTCACCAAGAGAATATTTTCTTGATATAGCACAAAAAATGTCTTGCTCTATATTTTGATGTGAAACAGACATTGTTTTATTATAAATTGGAATTAAATTACCGTTTTCTCTGAAAGCAAAATATTACTTATATGATGACAATTTGCTTTGTTATAAAATGGAGTATACTGAAACAAAACAATTAAAGAAGAAAAATAAAGTCTCATTTCAAGATTAAACGCTGCGTTGAACTAAAAAAAAATATTTAAATTCAAAACAAATTGTTTTAAGGTAAAACAATTTATTCAAAACATGTACGTGTTGTCATTGTAGAAGTTTTTTACCGTGTGGGGATAGCATACAAGGTTGCTAAATCAATCATTTTAAATTGATGGAGAACAGCTTCCAACAATACTGAATAAATCTGCCAGATCTGACTCACTCTAAAGGACTTTGTAGAAAAAGAGTTAGGAATATGATTGGACTTACCAGACAGAAGATCCGTGTAGTAACTGGACTTTCTACGGGTTCCTGTTGAATAAGAGTAGACTCTGCACAGAATATAACTAACAGAAGAAACCAAATGCGGACTGCCTGGAGGATGACGAAACAGTTACACATGTACTGTGCGAATGTCCGGCTATTGCACGTTTACGTCAGAACACTTTTGGTAAATTTCAGATTAATACAGAAGATCTGAACAGCGTCTCACCTAAACTAATAGCTATTTGGAGGACTAGGCATACAGTGGTGAGAAACCACTCAAGAGTGACCCGAACCGAACCGAACCCATTGATGGTCGCAGTGGGATGGCTGCAAGACCCACTCATTATGAATCTTCATTATCATATTCAGTTTCTTTTTAAACAGCCATACAAAGCCAACGGAGGTTACTTTTTACCTTCCTAGCCCGAGCAGCAATGACTAGAGAAGGTAATATTTTCGACGAAAATATTTTTTTTTGAGAGACGCCAAAAATGTGTATTTGGACCTATCTTAGCAATATCTGCGTGACTTCTGTCTGTTTATGTGTGTGTGTGTGTGTATGTCTGTCCATAATACAATAGCTCCTAAACCACTGAACCGATTTTCATAAAATTTTCAGGTAAAATAGTGTTCGACAGTGTAACGAGCTGATAAGATTTGGGTCAAAAACCATTAATGCTAATTTTTTGACAATTAAATTTTTTTTAAAATGCCAACTTTGTAACGGAGCATCGTATCAATATACGGTTTTCGGAATATAGTAGATTACATCTTGCTCAATGATTTTTGTTATAACCAAAAACTTCGTAAGAGCTTTCATTTCTGAGATATTTACAAAAACTGTTTTCAAGGCTAATATATCATAGCTTTATTTGAAATGTGCTAATAGGCTAGCTAGGAAGGTATCGGATCACTGGGTAAATGCCCAATTTATAAATACTCTTCCCGCTGGGTATTTATCCAGCACACATCCATACATTTTCTAGTTGTTATCTTACAAAAAGCTATGCAGAGACTATTAGAATGATTGAAAGACTGAGCAATAAAATAATGGTAGTTTCTTGATGAATCTGTTTCAAACTTTAAGTATAGTAACACCTGGGTATCTATTCTGGGTCTTGAACGATGTGACTATCCACATCACACGCTTTGACCAATAGCAAGCTTTATACTAGCTCCGAGCCATCACGTGCTATGCGAAAAGGCCTCCATTGCGCAAGCTTCTACGATCCGACCAAGGATCGTTCAGTCGGTAGCGGGGCAGGAGAACAGATTTCACTAACTCTGGAGAGCGGGTGACTACCCACTAAACACAAACACATTTTAATAATGTCAAAATAATGTATAATTTAAAAACATAACGTTAGGTTGGATGTTAGTTCTAACGTCATATTCATAGTAAAAAAGAAGCTTAGTAACCCGTTTTCTGACGTTAGAAAAATAATCTTATGTTTTTATAACGTTTTTTTAAAGTGTTTTTCGAACGTTAAAAAAATATTGATTTTTAACAGTGGAAAAGAAATGTTTTTCTAACATTGAAAAATAAATGTTTTTTTAACAATGAAAAAATATCTCTAAAGATAAGGTAACATAAATAACGTAAATAAAATTCTTCTATTTTGGAAACGCAGGGCAGCAACAGTCTGTTGAGGTTTTCGTGAACTCCACGCTCAGTAAAGGAAATTCGGATCCGTAGCTTCTGAAAATAAAATTTAAAATTCTATGTAAACAATAATTTTGTAGTAAGTGCCTCGCTACGAGGCCAAACAATTCATGCTCAAGTGAATACAAGGCAAACAATTTCAAGGCGCCTATTCAATTTAGCATGAATACAAACAAAGCATTCGTTTGGTCCCACTGCGAGGCTTGCGAATTCTGCCTCAAATGCATACGCGGCTTAAGGTCCGGCGGCTAATAATTCGCGGTGAATTGTCGCATTCCCTGTCTGATTACCTATAACGTTAGGTATGCGATATTTCATACAAAACCATTTTTTTTCTTTTGTTTACTTTCTTACCTTAGGTTGTGGTGCTTCATTTAGATCACTGCATATACACATTTGTTGCTCTGTAACTATACCATCTTTCCCACACAACTGGAGTAATATTCCTATCCAAATATGTATTCACTATCATTATTAATAATTGTGCTTTTAATTTGCCATGTTTGTTTCTACAAAAGGTAAATATTGTAACCAAAATTGCACAAACGTATCTGCTATAGTGGAACTGTGCGGCAGCGCCCTCTATAGTATCATTTTTTTAAATGTTTAAATAACAAAACATTTATTAGCTTCATATTTCCTAAATTTAACGTTAGAAATGAGATCTAGGAAAAACATTATAAAAATAACCATATATTGATGGTATTATTTTTAATGTTAGTGAAATTATGGTTTAATGCTGGTTTCTTAACGTTATTAAGAAATATATTTTTGGTAATGATTTTACATGAAATTTTCGTTAGGATTTTCTACATGTTTTTTTAATGTCAAAAGTTGACTTAATTTTAACACAAATTTGTGTTAGAAAAAAAACATTTTTTTTTCTACCTATATTTAACGTTTTTTACGACTTTGTGCTTAGTGGGTATGCCATTGCTCGAGACAAGTCGTTTCGCACAACACGCGACCGCAAAGAGTTTGCTATTGGTCAAAGCGTGTGATGTGGATGGTCACATCGTTCAAGACCCAGAATAGATACCCTGAAATTCTCAGTCAAATGAAAATCCTTCGAACAATAGTTAAACAAATAACACCAAATAAAACCTGGTGGTTGAGGTAATGGGGTCTGTTTCTGGGGTTTCTTTGAATGGAGTCATAATCACGGAAGTATGGTGTTCATGTAGTTTTTTTGCGCAGCGTGAGTTCATCGGCACCGGGCGCCACCATTTTGCGTGCCGGCACATACTATCGTTTCTACTCTATTTTTTGGCCACATAAATTAGAGTGCCCTAAACTTTTTGAGTTAAAAACTAAGCCCCAACCACATTTAACAAAAAAACATCTTTAAAATTTTAGGTGAAAAAAAAACCTCTTTTTTTTCTTTTTGCGCAAGTAGTTTCACCTAACAAAAAAGAGAAAGACGTATAGTTTTTGCAAAGTCACTTGAATAACTCCTAATACGGGGTTCTAGCGATTTCATGAAATTTTTCTTTATTCTGCCCTTCAAAAGTTATCCAAATTCATATAAAATCTTCCTGGTATAATTTCAACCTTACCGACACAGAAGAGGCGCAGCTCTTTGCGGTCCGACGACAAAGTATTTGTTTTCAGACCGACCTAGCCCAGGTGGATAGACGGTACCTGATTGGCAGATTTTTTTGAGATGCGCTTTTAATTGCTTTCGGGTGTGCTTTTCGGGACCCCTTTAGTCGGCAGTATGCAGAGTTAGAAAATAAATCAGTGTCGTTTCTATAGGTGTAGGAATAGAAAGTTTTATTATCTATTTTTATTTCTTTAGTTTATGCCATAATTAAATGAAATAATTTTCATGAGTATATCTACCGCCGCCCATGTCACTTTCTATAAAGGATATGCCGATGGTCGGCTTTTATCTTTGTTTAACTTACTTTGCAAAAACTATACCCGAAGGGTGAATCAGTTGCCAGGTTTTGTCCACCAAATGGCATGACAATACCCAAGCCGAAATGGCCGCAATAGTTAACTTGTACAGTCAGGGAGTTTTTAAATTGCCTTGCACTAAAATAATAAACCTTACATCTGTCAATATATATATATATATATATATATATATATATATACAACTCTTTTTTAAATATCTTTAAATAATGCATTTTGACAGAAAAAAATATACCGGCAATTTAAAAAATCTCTGACTGTACACAGAAAAAAAACAAAATCTACATTAATGTTAAGCCAATAAACAGAGGCACAAACATTAATACGAGGGTGGATCAAATATAAACAAGCCTTTGTTTATAAACTAGTTATTTAGAAACATGACACAAAACAGAATTTTTTTCTACTTTTCTACACATCCCCCTTATCTGTTAATACACTTTTCCCAACGATTTGACAGTTTCTTAATCCCGTTTTCATAAAAGGAAGCTGGGCGGGTATCTAACCAGTAGCGCACGAATACCTCCACCTCTTCATTGGTCTGAAATTGCTTGCCTCCCAGTGAATCCTGGGCCAAACATATGAAAATCGCAAGGTGACAAATCTGGACTGTGTGGAGAGTATTCCAGCACAGTCCAGTGCATTTCTGTGATTTTGGCCTGTGTTAAAGCTGCCGTATCAGGTCTAGCGTTGTCATGCAGGAGCAACACGTCTTGGATGGGATGTAAGTTGCAGTAGTAAGCCGCGTTTATTGTTATTCGTTCATGCAAAAAATCGACCAACAAAACTCCTCTCCAGTGCCAGAAAACGGTCGCTAAAACTTTGCCTGCAGAAATGATGGTACGCGGACGACGTGGGTGACTCACGTTGTCGCCGCGCTCACGGCCGTCGTTAATTTCTTTGCACAAAGTTTTTATAGGTACCCACGAAAGCGTCTTATTTCCGAATCTGCATCGAATTTCAGCAAGTTTCACGTTTTCGCGAGTAAGAAATTGCTGTGTACTTTCTTCTCGCTCATTGCGATTGCTCCTGGCCAAATGAGCATCGCGGCACTACCAGCCGCCTACATGCTGCTGAATATCCCTACTCCAAAATTATAACGGCCAAGTTCATGTGGAATGACTTTCCCGTTAGTAAGTTTAAAAGACTTATATTTGATCCACCCTCGTATATAATAAGTTTTTAAAGATCATTTCCTAATATTAATTTTCGTGTTCATTGAATCAATGTTTTTCGTTTATTGGCAGAAAATAAATGTACCGATGATTGATTTTACGTACCTTTTTCGTTTTGTGTATGTTCACCAAATTGTACCCCTGATTTATATCTCTGCAAGTCCTAAACATCATTCAAAAGAATTCAATTAATATAATAATCTAGAGTATTACAGTAAAACCTCCTATAAGCGGACACTTACGGTTTCGTCGATTTTGTCCGCTTATTGGAGGTGTCCGCTTATGAGAGAGAACTGCGAAATTTTAATATATATTTATTAACAATTTCCACTGCTTAAGTATTTTCGATATTAAATTTTTCAGCGATCTTTCGTGCTGATGAATGTTCCTTCTCCGAAACGTTAACAACTTCCATTTTTTCACGTAAACTAAGAAGTTTTTTACTAGGCGCCATTTCAAAGAGATCTACTACTACCCAACTGAACAATAAAAATAAAACACAGCAGTCCCGCCGAATAAAATATGTTGTTAATATGACAGAAGTATTTAGTATCTGCATTAAAACGTAAAGAGGTATTTCACTGGCTGCAGAGTGCGTTATTGCCAACATACTACATAATATTTATGCCAATGTCGTGCTGCGCTCCGTCTTGTTATTAGAGGTTCACGTCCGGGGAAAGTTTCAAAATTTTTTAACCAAAAAAAACTGTTCGCGTCCGGTTATTAGAGTGTCCGGTTATAGGAGTGAATTTTACATGTAAAGAAATAGGGAAAAGCAAATTTGTCCGCCTAAAGGCAGTGTCCGCCTAATAGAGGCGTCCGCAAGGAGAGGTTTCAATGTATATTAATTGAATCCTTCATGCAAAATTTTATAAAAAATTTTGACATTTAGATATCAAGCAAAACTCTAGCATAAAAAGTTACCCTCAGAAATACAAGTTGAAGATTGCTATCTTTTTAACTGCCGTGAGTTTTTGCGGGGTTAGTCAGCATTAATTAGGGTGTAATTCGCATAACGCAGAATATCTATTTAAAAAAAAACTTAATAAAACTAGGAACTAAACGCCAAGTAAAGGTTATACCTTGGAAACTACAGCTCAGTGTTTCAAATTTTATTATGTTTTTAGGCATCCTAAATTAATGGCCCCTAAGCAGCTCACACTAGGTACTATAGTTATAGCATAAACTAATAAAAATACTCGTTTCTGGTTATAGTGTGCATGTGAGCTAATAGAACTAAAAACTGAAATATATTTTATTTAACTCCTTAAGCCATGTTTTGACTTAAACTAAAATTTTTGAAATCTACCCCCACCCTTAAAAAAACAAACTAAAATGTATTTTGTTTAACTCCGGACTCAATTAATTACCTTTCGTTTGATATCACACACGCCATATTTTTACGTAAACTCTAATTTTTATCTACCCCCACCCTTTTTAAAAAAAAACTAAAATGTATTTTATTTAACTCCAGACTCAATTACCTTTCGTTTGATATTACACACGCCATATTTTCACATAAACTCTAATTTTTGAAGTCTACCCCCACCCTTTTATTTGGCTAGTGTTCGGTGGATTTTGTTTATTAGCTCACACATATACTATACTATAGTAGTGTGAGCTATGGTGATCCTAATTTTTTCGAGAAAAAAAAGTTGCTCCGATTTCAAAAATTTTTATATATCTTTGCGTTTCAGATGATTTTGAAACTTTTTTGTCGCGCCGTCTGTCTGTCTGTTTGTATGTCTGTCTGTCTGTCTGTCTGTCTGTCTGTCTGTCTGTCTGTCTGTCTGTCTGTCTGTCTGTCTGTCTGTCTGTCTGTCTGTCTGTCTGTCTGTATGTCTGTCTGTAACGACCAACGCGCATAACTCAAAAACCGCTTGGCCGATTTTAATGGAATTTGGTACCTAGACTGGGTCTTGGGTCGAGATGGTCCCATTTAAAAATGAACAAAATCCACCGAACACAAGCCAAATAAAAGGGTGGGGGAAGATTTCAAAAATGAGAGTTTATGTGAAAATATGGCGTGTGTGATATCAAACGAAAGGTAATTGAGTATGGAGTTAAACAAAAAACATTTTAATTTTTTTTACTTCAAAAAGGGTGGGGGTAGATTTCAAAAATTAGAGTTTACGTGAAAATATGGCGTGTGTGATATCAAACGAAAGGTAATTGAGTCCGGAGTTAAGCAAAATACATTTTAGTTTTTGTTTTTTTAAGGGTAGATTTCAAAAATTTGAGTTTAGGTCAAAACATGGCTTGTGTAGTATCAAACAAAAAGTAATTTAGTTTGGAGTTGAATAAGATATATTTCAGGTTTTAGTTTTATTAGCTCGCACGTACACTATAACTATAGTACCTAGTGTGAGCTTAGGGGCCCATATATTGGCAGAGTATTTTTAAATGGGACCATCTCGAGCCTAGGTACCAAATTTCATTGAAATCGGGCAAGCGGTTTTTGAGTTTTGCGCGTTGGTCGTTACAGACAGACAGACAAAAAAATTTCAAAATCATCTAAAACGCAAAGATATATAAAAAATTTTGAAATCGGAGCAACTTTTTAAAAAAAATTAGGATCACTATAGCTCACACTACAAAATAGTATGGTATATGTGTGAGATAAAAAAATTCCATTAATATGTCCTGATTTGTGTGCCTCACCCTAATTTGTTAAAAGTATCTGCATATAAGTACATACCTAGAATATTCGTATTAATTTACCTAATTCGATATTTTATTAATTTAGTATTTTATTTTTACTTTTTATTTAATAGATTTTTTTTATTCTACAATATACGTATGTGTAACATTTGATATTTTTTAATTGGGTCGTGGAAATTTGTTAAACGGAAATTTGTTTGAAAGCATTTTATCAATTTAATTTTTTTTAGTTTTTTTTTTTTTAATTAAATTTTTTAAGAAAAATATTTTTTAAATTAACTCTCCTGTCCTCTTTTTAGGAGGTAGAAATTGAAAGCATGTCTGGACAGCTAAGTTTTCGAGAAAAGTCATTTGAAAAAAAAATGGAACAAATTTCCACTCGAAGAAAAAGATTTCAAACCAATTTCCGTTCAAGAAAATTTTTTCGTTTAAATTTCCACGAGCCTTTTTTATTTAAGAACTTTTTGGTTGGGAAGGTGTTAGATTCGTGTCTCTTTTGTGTGTAAGTTACAGTTTATGTGTTTGTGTCGTCCGTTGGGATTTTTGTGTAAGTATTAAAACAGATTTATGACTTTTTTGTACAAAAATTAGCGGATACGGGTTAGATTTGAGTAGATTTGATTGCATGTTTTTTTTAGAATAATTATGGAAATTAATTTACACTTCGTATCCCCAAAAGAAAACTAGCAGTATTTAATACTCTTCCTTCTTCTTATTCTGCGTTTTAAACCTCTGGTTCTTCTTATGATGATTCTCTCTTTTCCTTTATCCATATTTTCAATATTCCTTAAATTTTCCTCAATCTACCCAGCTTTTTCTTGGTCTAAATTTTCCTCAATCTACCCAGCTTTTTCTTGGTCATCCTCTTTTGTGTATGTGAATTCTTAAAATGTGCAAGAATGCATATGAACATCGGCCCACGTTAGGACCAATAGAGACGCGGAAACCACGTGAGATCGCATGCGCAGTTCAACATTCACCCGATTTCGAGGGCGCACTTCTTCTCACCCATTTAAAGAGCTCATACAATGTGTATAAATTCTTCAACTGGGTGAGAATAAGAATAGAGATGAGAAAATCAAGTGAGATCGCATGCCCATTTTTATTTTCACCCGATTTTGAGTTCTTTCATTACTCCTGCGACTTATATAGACGTCCATTCCTTAATCAAAAAATCACTAGTGCGTGAGACAAAGTATATGATTTAAGTGTACAAGGCAGAGAAAGCAAACGGTGCGCATCCAAATACGCCTAGCGAAAGCGTTGTATTGATGTAGGGGACTGGCGATTCTTCTCATGTACTTTTGAATTGTATATCTTAAGTATGGCCTTGTGACTTCTCGATGCAAGAATTTAAATGGAATAGACTGTATGATAACCTACCAAAAATCTCAACTAATTGGATGGTTAGAATTGGAGAAAACAATGGACAATTTTCCAGTTAACATGGTTAGACACCAAGTCTGAGAACCGCTTTTTTGAGCAAACACAAGGCATTTTTCTTCTTAAGCAAGAGTTATTTATACACCATCTACGTCACACACAAATTACAGAGGCCCCTTATTGAAGCTCCTTAAGCGCTAGTTGTACCAAAATACGAGAGAAACTAGAACTAGAGCAGGCGAGTTCTTTTTAACCGATTAGCTACAAAAATTTGTATGATTTTTAAACTCACGGGCTTAAAATTCCGCTGACTGACGCTGACGTCTTGAAGGTGGGTAAAAACGCAAACTAGCGTTGATCTGACCTAAAAGACAATATGCTGTCAAAAGTCACGGATGAATTCTCTTCTTTTCCTCGATCGATATAAAGCAGTTTATTACTCGCCTGCTCTTGTTCTAGTTTCTCTTGTATTTTGGTAGATGGCGCTTCTTTTGGAATAGATTTTTGGTTTTCTCATTTTAAACGTAGAATAAGAGACAAAACGGTCTAATAATCTTCGCAAGGGTGTCACATTGACCAAGCAGTGATCTGAGGAGTCCCATAAGGACGAAACGGTTAACAGTGTTGCCACCTCTACCGATTTTTCGGTAGATCTACCGATTTAGCCTTTTACTTTACGATATACCGAATTACCATAGTTTTCTACCGATTTTTTTTTCAATATAAACTTGTTTCTTTTTGATACGCCTCGTAATCGCGACTAAAAAAAAACACCATAAATAAAATATTCTTTTTATGTAAGATCCTTTGTAGAATAAAAATTTTATTTCCAGCCATTGTTTTTAAAAGTGTATTTATGGCGCCATCTCTTGGATTTTGCGATATACTCAGCCGGCAGCCGCAAGCGGCATTAAAGATCACGCTATTATAAACTCTGAGGTTTTTTTTATAATATTATCTACCTAATAGAGACCTATTGCAATAAAGCCAGGCACAAATTATGCCAGGCACTATATTCACAGTGTCAGTTTCACATTATAAGAACAGCTGTCTTCTCTCAAAATAAGGCTATTGTTTATTATAAAAGCCGGAATTAATAGTGACGCTACAATTAATGGAAAATAAACGACTGCTGGAAACTGTCAATATAGCGCCCGGCACAATTTGTGCCTGGCTTTAGTGCAATAGGTCCCTAGTATGTACCTAATTTTATTTAATTCTTAATTTTGGTATTTTTTTAGTAAAAACAAATCGTAGAAATACAATTTACCTACTAAATCAATCCAAACTATCGATGGTTCTCCCAGCACTGCTTGCTGAGATGATTAAAAAATCTACCGAAATCTACCGATTTTTCTCGAAGCCTTCTACCGAAGATCTCAGGGTCGAGGGTGGCAACACTGACGGTTAACTGTCAACACTTATTAGGTCTCCATTAGAATGTCTTAGCTTCTTCTTTCTTATTCTCTATCTAGCATACATTTTAATGGTTTGACCCAATATTACATCAAAAACTATAACAAAATTGATGTTGAACATGTTGATGACGTAATTTTGTGCTTTGAGGACTTTAAGAATAAGATTGCTAGTTTTCAGTAGCTACTGGAGTTAAATGGGATATGAAGTGTAACTTAACTTTAAGTGCGACTTAATTATATAAGGAATAACATAATATAAACTGTAACTTTCATATCTGGAGGTCGTAATATACTTTATATTCAGTAATGCCTTTTTTTCTCAAAAAATTCTAGTTTAAAACTAAATTACAAAGTAGCTGAATAATTTTTTGTCAACACGAAAAATAAATAAATAAATGTAAACCCATAGAAATATACCTACTATTTTCTGTTATTAATTTTGCTTAAACTTTGTTAAAATTTGTAATGTTTAAAATATATGCAAATGATTAAAAGAACACATAATAATATATTTTTTAAAAAAAACTTATATTGCATTATAGATTATTCTCTTTTCTTAAAAAAAAATTATGTTTACCTCGGTTTACAAAGAATTACTCAGCTACAATTTAAAAACAAAGTAATACAATCTTAAGAATTTGATTTTGAATTTGACGCCATCCTTTACTAACCCGAACATTCTCCGTTTCGTTTCAGATGCGTGCTCGTCACGCAGCATTCCTCGCCCTAGGCCGCCCTCCCACTCGAGCCATTCGACGCCCAGGCCAGACGTCAAACTCCCGGAGTATGAATGCCGGGAGCCGTATTCGTCGGCCTACTGCCTCAATGGAGGCATTTGTTTTATGATTATGGTGGGGCCTTCGGTCATGTATAACTGTCGGTAAGTAATAGTTGCTAAAAATTGAAAAAGAAATAAGGTATCATGTGTTGTGACAACAACATCCTCATAGGACACTATATGTGTAAAATAACTTTTTTTGAATCAAGATTGAAGGTCTGTCTATCTTTCAGAGCAGGTTTTGTCAAAATCAGTTCAGTAATTCCGCAGATAATTAGCCTTTTCACCGTGGGTTTGAAAGGCTATTGGGATCGTTAAAAAAACTTTATTTATTTCAAGTTATTTGGGTCAAAAAAGGCCTAACTACCAAATTTTGTGATGGTGTCTGTCTCGGACACGATCACTTAAAAAACAATAAAACTATTTTAACCAAATTTGGCACAAAAATTTTGCGGTACCCATGAATAAGGCCAAAAAATTTTCAAATTAAGATTGACATTTTCAACAAAGTTTGGCAGTCACAATTTAAAAAGAATTACAGTTGTATATATCTCAAAAACGACAGCCGCTAGAGTAACGTAGTTTCAACAAAAATAAAGCTACCTTAATACAAAGAATGACTAGGTCTTAGAATTTATCTGACAAACTAGACTGAAAGCCTTTTTTGATTTTTATGAAATATTTTAACTTTGTTAACTTTTTATTTCATTTTTTTTTTAATAAGCTTTCCTATATTTTTCTTTTGATTTATTCGGGCTTTTAATTTTATATTTTTTATAGGTGTGCTGAAGGTTACCTGGGCGAAAGATGCGAATTCAAAGATCTGGATGGTTCCTATATTCGTAAGTACCAATTTTTTTTATAAATTGCTATGGTGCAAAGGCAAAAGAAGGTACTACTCGCAAAAATTAAGTTTGGAGATAATTAATCTGTTTTTACCTTCCTAGCCCGCGTAGCAAACGCTAGAGAAGGTATTATTTTCGACGAAAAATTTTTTTTTTTAAAGATAACGCCAAAAATGTTTTATTTGGATGTACATTAACCTATCCTAGCAATATCGTCGTGATGTCTGTGTGTGTGTATATATTATTTCTGTCTGTAACACGATAGCTCCTAAACCGCTGAACCGATTTTCATAAAATTTTCAGGTAAAATAGTGTTCGACACTCTTACGAGCTGATTAGATTTTGGTCAAAATTCATTAATGCTAATGACAGTATTTTGACAATTAAAAACTTTCAAAAATGCTAAATTTTTAACTGAGCATCGTATCGATACACTGTTTTCGGAATATAGTACTTATGACTAAAAACTTCGTAAGAGCTTTAGTTTCTGAGATATTTACAAAAAAACTATTTTCAAGGCTAATATATAATTACGGGTTCACTGCTTCAAATAAAACTCGCAAATGTCAAAGACGATATGTCAATTTATTTCGACAATTATGTACAAAAACACGCACTTAAACTTACTAATAACTTGCTAATAATTCACTACTTTAATCGGCCTATTAACTTCGTGTTAACATCTCGCGATCACTACCTTCAGTTATCTTTGACTGACTCGATGCGCGATATCTGGTCCTATTTATTTTATAGAGTCGTCGGAACTTTCAGGAATTTTCCATCCTCTTTCGATTCCCGCTTATACTAGCCTTTTCTAGACCGCGGACCGTCCGCAGCACGAATGTGTCATAGATAACGCAACTAAAACCTAGACTAAGAATACAACCATAAGATAAATCAACCTAATACTACACTAAACCTAATTAATAAACTATAAAATTTAAATAACTTAAATTTGTAACAATATTATCATGGTTTCACTTGAAGTGTGCTAATAGGCTAGCTAGGAAGGTGTCACGATTTATTGAGCAAAATGTAGTCTACTATATTCCGAAAACTGTATATTGATACGATGCTCCGTTAAAAAGTTTGCATTTTTTAAGTTTTTAATTGTCAAAAAACTGTCATTAGCATTAATGGATTTTGACCAAAGGAAGAGTGTCGAGCACTATTTTACCTAAAAATTTTATGAAAATCGGTTCAGCGGTTTAGGAGCTATCGTGTTACACACACAGACACACATCATTTGCATCATTTTTAGAGTTTTTTGTCTCTTGAAAATTCTGTTTCTTATGTTTCTGGGCTTGACATTCTGAAAATTTTTGACTAAAACATTTTCTTCTTCTTTTTTCAGATTCCCAAGGAAGATACATCCTGGAGACTGCCTCGATCGCAGGAGGCGCCACCATAGCAGTCTTTCTGGTCGTGTCCTTGTGCGTAGCGACGTATCTCAAATGGCGAAAGCGCAAAAAGCTGCACATCACGCAAGACATCAACCAAAATGGCGAAGGCGCAGGGTTGGCGTCAAGCAGTGAAAAAGTGCGTGCGATAAAAGAGGAAGACACCGACGCGAGTGATTCGAACTCTCAGACTGTGAGGACAGTGAGTGAGGGGGGCGATCAAATCGCGAGGTTGGGTCCTCAGAGGACTTCCGAAGTGTCTGGGCATGATCCCATTCTTCTGGATAGAGGGGATCAGGGCGAGAAGCAAGGGGCGTTGGTTCGGACTGTCTAGAAAAAATGGAAAAATAAATAAGTGTAGAGTTTTGGTTAAAGTGACACATAAGAAAATAAATGCCCTTGTAGTCGAATTTTTTAATGACAAGCCTAATGATAATAATTATATTTTTATTAGACCCCACCTAGAGAGTTTAATTTAAAGGATATCAAAATATGATTAACAAAAGTATCATATTTTTTTCTTAAAAATAAAATTTTTTCTTGTTTTTGTATAAACCTCAAGAATTTTTAGGCGAAAATGTCAAAAAAATTAGTTAAATATTTTTACAGGGGTTTATTATTTTAAACAAACACTGTATTTTATAAAATTTTAATTTTTTTTTCTGAATTCAAAAATATGTAATGTCTATGCTAAGATAAACATATTCTGAAATATAACTAATATAATTTAAATTTGCCAATACTGTCATTGGTTTACAACAGCTCAGACAAAATCCTTGAGATCCAATTGAACTGTAGACAGAAATGTATAAGATCTTAGCGGAGAAATAAGGCTTTGTGAAAAATAGCGCGTGACAAAATATCGCATTGA
This sequence comes from Aspidapion aeneum, assembly GCA_963576565.1. Classification (NCBI taxonomy): domain Eukaryota; kingdom Metazoa; phylum Arthropoda; class Insecta; order Coleoptera; family Brentidae; genus Aspidapion; species Aspidapion aeneum. The sequence continues at coordinate 15,190,664 of OY755043.1, forward strand.
AAAAATAGCGCTTGACAAAATAGCGAATAAACAAAATAGCGCGTGACAAAATAGCGCAGGACAATACAGCACATGACAAATAGCACATGGTTTTTTTTAGTAGAATTATCTAAGTCGAATTGCCCTATCCAGCAGAGTTGGACTAGGGGTTCAGGATAGTTAATAATAGACCTGGCGAGGTAAGTATCCTAACCTCACCTGATTGGGTTACTATATAAAAAACTTGTCTGATCAGATCAGGTTTTTTTTGTAAAATAACCTAACCATGTTAGGTTCGAATACCAACCTAACCAGGCAACCTATCATCTATCCTCGGCCCTTGGTCCACCACGGCTGGACAGGGCAATTTATCGCCGTGCTATTTTATTTTAATAATAATTTTTATCACAGCAGACCAACATATATTTTTAAAAGCAAGAATTTTTTTTTTACTTTAAATAAGTACAGGATGTTTGGTTTAAAATAAGGAACCTCATGTCAAAATTTTACATCAACTAATTTTGTAAAACATTTTGCCTGAAAAATCTTCATATAAAAACATGAAACTTTTGTATTTATAAAAACATTAACATACAATGCGGACCTAAATAGAAGGGCCTTCTAACTTTTGAACAGAAAGAGATATTGATTTCTGGTAAAAAGTCTTTTTAATGGGATCTTTTTTGAGGATATTTGAAATAAGTGACAGGCATGTCACAATAACCTAATGTCAAAAATTTCCCATTCCAATTAAATTTTTAAATTGGGAGGGGGCGGGGCATGTTATACCTCTTTTGAAAGGTATTTTGATTGTCTATACAGGACAATTTAACATTTTAAAATCGGTTAATTTTCACAGGGAATCTCGTTATTTTTGTTCGCGGTCGACTCTCATAAAGTTAACTTTTTATCAAACAAGTTTTTTTTTAATGATTTGTTTTATAACAAATTGATTTTTTATGCTTCTTACTTATGACAAAACCTGAAGTTTAAAAATTTAAATAGGAAAGCGTGATGTGCAATAACCTTAGAGTAATAAAAATTTATTACTCTAATGTAATAACTATTCTAAAATAATTTAAAATAAACAAAAAATTTTTGAAAAAATGATCACACAGCACGTTTTCCTATTTAAATTTTTTAACTTATTTTTAGGTTCTGACATAACTTAAAAGCATAAAAATTCAGTTTATGATAATCAATTAAGTTATTTTTTTTTGCTTGATAAAAAATTTACTTTTTAGTCGACCGCGAAGAAAAATAAACATATCTCCTAGGAAACTAAACCGATTTTAAAAATCTTAAATGTGTTGTATAGAGAATCAAAATAACTTTTGAAAGAGGTATTACATGCTCCCCCTTCCAATTTTAAAATTATGATGTTATGTCAAATTTTTCACATTAGGTTAGTTTGATATAACTGTCTTCAAAAATAGTCACATTAAAAGGACTTTTTACCAGAAATCAATATCTCTTTTTGTTTAAAAGTTAAAAGGGGGGGAGGTCTATTTAGGTCCGCACTGTATATCTTCAAATGAACATTTTGGGTGGTGTGTAAAAATTTACCAGTTCGTTCTTAAAAAAGTTTTTAACAAAGTTTAGTCCAAATGCTGGAAAGGACGATAATTTTTCCCGGATTAAACATCACTTTTGTTAAATATGACATTTATAGTTTACAAGACGAGTATAAATTAAATTTTTTAAAAGACAGCTTTTTTTTTAATTTTGAGGATTGTGAAAAAAAACCATTCTAAGGTACCACTTAACATGACATAAAAAAAATTCCTTTCCTATTCCTATAAATTCCTAGTTATTAGGCCACCACTAACTCTTATCACCGATTTCCTTAGAATTAACTGATGATATCTAATAAACCGATAATCATACTCCATTTTTTTGTCAACATTCTTAAAAAAACAGGATGTACCAACGTCATATATGACGAAAGCGCTGTAAAATATCAAAAAAATTACCCGCTAGGAGTAATAATAAACTATGACCCTGTTTAAAAGACAAATTTTTTTAGAAACATCTCTTCAGGAGGACACTTTTTAGCTACCTTGATTCATTTATATCTTCCACCTCTTTCGAGGTTTGAAACTGACTCCTAAAATTGTAAAACCTTTCCAACAAGGTGCCACTTGACCCATGTTTCCTATTTTAATTTTAAAGTAAGTTTCGCCCCTTGTGAGAAGTGCACTCTACAAATAAGTCAAAGTTGCTAAAAAATGTTTATCATGATAATAAAAGTGTAGTAGCCAACATTTATGTGACTTTCTGTTCTGAAATCTTAAAAGTTTTGCCATATTTTCACACACAAAAACGTAGTAGATAACTTTGTTAGAAAAGTTTTTTTTTTACCTTGATTTTTTAACGACGTGTCGTACTTTAAAAAAATATTTATAGTTGTAAAACAGGTATATTTTTTTAACTAAAATTTGAGCATCCTTGTGTGCTTTAGTTTCTTTTTTTTTTCTCACATGACAGATTTGGTTTTTCACCCTTATTGGTTTGGAAAATATTCGGACTTAAACTCATATTAAACTAACTTGAATGGAATTCACATGTTTTGTAAATTTAATGGCATAGTTGTCAATTTGGCTTTTAAAACTATTTTAATTTTTTTCCTGATTCTAAAAAATGCCTTTTTTGGTGCCTTTTTAGTATAAGCTTTAGAAAAAAGTCCTGCCACACTCTACATTTTTAATTTTCCTTTAAAAAAAACACAAAAAAACATTTATGAAAAAATTTAAGTGTTTAGTGATAATAAAATGTGGACTGTATTACTAAAATATATACACAAATTAAATGTGTAACAAACCTATTTGATTTTATTTTATTTATTATTTATATTTTCAATGTTTCTTAACCCTCGTAAATGTGCAGTTTTTAGCCCAATAAAAATATTAAGTCTGAGATAAGTTGTGAACGAGATATTAGCGATGGAAAAAGAGAGAGATTCTGTTCATAAATTAGAGCGTTTTAGTCCTTCGGTAACGTATCATCTTTGTTTATATTAGGAAATAAAATTGTGCTATAAGTACTTTTTTTCAGAAAGGATTTTGGCGGTTGCAACCAAGAAGCTTAGAACTTTAATTAGGGATTTATTGTAATCAAGACAGGCACTAATAGTTCCAGGCAGTATTTTGACAGTTTTAAATTGCAGATTTTTCAAAATTAACATAACAAAGTCGAATTAAAAAATAAGGGTTTTATTTATCTTTAATAAAGGAAAGCAGTATTTATTCCGGTTCTTATAGTAAACAAAGGCCTTCTACCAATGTAAAACTGTCAAAATACTACCTGGTACTATTACTCCTTGGCTTTATTGCAATAAGCCCCGATTATGTAATAAGTATCTGAAGTTCTTTATGTGTTTTTTGGTTTAAAATTTAAAAGATATCTTCTTATATTGGTCAATCAAAGAAGCTTTTCCTAAAAAAAAGTTTCTACACATTTTAAAATAAAGTCAAGTAAAAATGTTTGCTGAAAATGCTTCTGGTAAAATATGTACGTAGCCTTATCTGATATGTTACAACTTCTAAAACTCTCTAATTCTAATAATATATAGTTGTATTTAAAATGCCTTACTGTATCTATATTTAACATTTTTACAAGTAAAAAAGTACCTTGAAATATTGTGGATCCGATGATAAAAATGTGTTTTTATGTTTTTTATGTGAATACATTGCTTTTTATTAATATTGTTGTCTGTTAAAATTATTCCTATCTATTAATTTATTACACTTTTTTATAGATTTTTGTAAAGCAATATCATATCTATAGATTATTAAAGTTTGAAAATATAGGAATAATTTCGACAAAATGTATAATACATAAAAAAACAGTACTAATCTGACATTCCTAGTGTGACTGTTATGTAAATTTTTCTTGTCCAAAAGAAATACCTCGCAACTTTTTTTTGTTAATCTGTAATTTTTTTGTAAAAACAAATGCCAATAAGTGCTTTCAAAATGTGTTTAAATTTGTTTATTAATTATGAAAAAAATTGGTCGTATGACAAAGATATACAAACTTTAAGTTTCTGAAATATTTGATTTGTTATGTGACCATTTTTTTATCATTTTTGTTCTTGTGTTTGACAAACTAAAACTTTGTATTCTAGAATAGCAACTATTCTAATTCTTTTATAAAGACAATATCTTAAACTGACATTGTTTCAAAATAAAAATTGTTAAAATTATTATTCTAAACCAAAATTTTAAATAAAAATAATTAAATGTAAAAAATAATTTTGTGTGATTTTGAAAGCTATTGTTGGCCTTTAGTAACTTGTAAACTAAATAACTTTTATTGCAATAATAAATGTATGTCTTATTACATTTGGAATTATTGACAATAAAAAGTAATTTAAATTTGTTTTTTTAAACTTAATTCATATCAAAATAATAAAATCTAAATTTCCAAAATAAATCTTAATGTAATTTATAATTTAATAAAAAAATTAAACAATTGGCACTAAACAAAAATAAAAAAGCAATTAGTTACAAACTTTTAATTACTAAAAATAAATAAATTTTTAAGAATATGTTCATAATTTTTCAAAAATAGGTATGACAGACCCAGTATCTTCATTATTGTTCTTAGAATTTTTCAAATAAATTCTAAAGACCCTTAATAATGGAATAAACCAAAGTTTAAAAGTATATTATTAAAAATAAGAATTGTAATCAGGAACTTTTTAAAATTTATAATTTTTGCTCAAATTTTTAAAACTTTACTTGATTTATAAAATTTTAAAATCTTAATTCAATGTTTAATTATTTTATATAATTTGTTAAAAAATATTGCTAATCACCTGATTTAATTCTTATAAAACTGATTTAAAAAAGTATTATTTAAAAACTCGAATAGGTTATTTTTACTACTTTTCTTATACGTTTCCATTGAAGGAAATGTAACTTTTTTTAAAGCCGCTATTATATTATTTTTATGTATGATTTTTCTAGGTTATAAACAATATTTTTTGTATATATTGCCGCGCGAAAAAGTTGTTAAGAATGCCTACTTGTTTATTATTTTCACTTTATTTTGTAGTTTAAATAATTTAAAAAATAAAAATAATGTAAACTTAAAATTGTTGTTTTTTTAATGTCAAAAGCTTATACCATAGCAAGAATAACTGGAGACATTAGTTAAGGGTGTACTTCAGGAACGGCCACTTTATTTCTTGTAGGTATTAAAAAAAAATCATGATTAAAAAAAAGTGGGGGTACCACAACTGCACCTATAACTACTTTAGTCAAAATTAATTTGCCATCAAAACATTAAACATGCAGTGAAGCTGCTTAAAGGCCAGGCTAACGACTTAGCAAAGAAATTGCAGCATAAAATTGCTTTGGTTAAAGCAAGACTCAGGTTTGACACTTGTGATGAATGTCATTCTATTATTAATAGTACAGTTTGACGTACGGTAACTGACCTTCGGAACGGCAAACAACAAGTTGATTTTTACACAATACACAAAGCCCAATTGTATAAAATGCAGTAAAACAAATAAAATTCATAGAATTTAGCTTTGGGTTTTGTGTGAAAACCAACTTGTTGATTTCCGTTCCGAGGGTGCGTTACTGTAAGTCAAACTGAATCTATAAACAATTTTTAAGAATTTGGGTTTACTTAATTTACAATATCTTTATTGTAACAAAAATTTCTTTTGAATAATTTTATACATCAAATTCCACCGAGATTTTTGTTGTAACTTGGAATTTGCAACTTATAAATTTTTTAACTTTATGTCAAAATTTCAATTTCATATGAAGAAGATTCCATGCTTGGTGGAGGTATACGTCTGAGCGGTAGGTAGACGTTTTAAGACGACAAAAAAGGTTTCTGGACCAATTGGTAGTAGTAGCGATATATATGTTTCAGGCCAAAAATAGGAGCTAATGACGTCATCACAATAGGCGAATAGTGTGGGTGATATTTTTGACCATAGGCCAATAGTGTCAGTGGTATTTTTGGGTCAATAATAACTTTCAGACTATTCGCACCTGCACACAAAAGACAAAGACCCACAACTTTACAATTTCATATTGGCCTGAAACATATATTATATCACTACTACTCATAGTATATATACCTATGTACCTACAACCAAAAATACTAGTTTAACGAGAAGCTTAGCAAGACTATACTGGCTCATTTACGCTCCTAGGATGTTAATAAAGCTTAGATTGTAAATCATAACTGAAACATCAGCCATGAAACTGTCTTTCATAAGGACACTGATAAGACGCAAAAAATAATATAAATTTTCGAACAAAATTTCTTTTGAGTATAACTTTTGGAAAGTTTTCAAAAATACAAATTTTTTTTTAAATAAAAAAAAATTTCAAATATTTTGAAAGTTTTTAAAAATATAATATATTTTTTAAATTAACAAAAAAAATGCAATTTTAATATGTTAGGAAATTTTCATAAACTTAAATTTTAACACAATTTTTTTTTGTTTCTCATATATTGCTTAAATAATACGAAGTAATAAATAATTTTTTTTGCAGACGCGTGTTCATCACGCACCACCCCAAAACCGAGGCCGCCGGCCCCCACCCCGAGGCCCAACATCACATTCCACACGTACGAGTGCCCGCCCAACTATGCAGCCTGGTTCTGTCTCAATGGCGCCACCTGCTTCACAGTTAAAATTGGAGACTCGCTGCTCTACAACTGCGAGTGAGTATCTTATACGATTTATATTACATAAATCGGCTACTTTAGACAGGCTCCACTTTCTCACCAAGCACTTAAGTCGTAACTTACAGTTTGACTTACGGACTTGCTGTGAAAGTTCCACTTAAGTTGACATTTCTTCCACTTAGTGTAAGTGCTAGAATTTGTACCACTCAGGCAAGTGGAAGTTTTCAGTTTGTTTTTTAATTTCGGTGGCATTTTATGTTCTTATAATTTTTTTGGTGATTTACATATGCTGTACCCCAGATTAAATAAAAAAAATATTGTTTTATATTTCTTATTAAATGGTTAAATTTTCACTTTTTTTGGTCCGGTCTATGTGGCCCTAAAGATTTAATTTGTAATCGAAGTTCATATGTCAACCTATTTTAATTTGCACAGTTAATCAATCATATAATCGACGGTATTTATTTTCATTTTGAAAACAAACAAAAACAAACAATAGACATGTGACCAGCAAGACTTTTAACTAGTGACCTACCCCAAATCAAAACAAAGTTATACGTCTTCAATAAGGATAGAACCGGCAACACGTATAACGGCAACGAACGTTTTCGCACGATTAACTCAACGAAAACAAACATTTCTCTCGCCCCCGCGCGATCATAGCCACCCATACGCAGGTGAAAAATGGGTGAAATTGAAATATAGTCCCGGTGCTGCCGGCTTGTAATTATTTACGCTAAAAAAGTTAACCTTTTGTTAACCACAGACTAAAAAAAAAACTAGACATGACGTAAGGAAAGATTTAACTTTTTTTAAATAAATCAATAAAAAATACTGGTTTTTGTCTAGTTTTAGGAGGACACTGTCCCGTTGCCTAGTCTAAACACCGTAATTTTAGTAAGGTTTACTGGCTTAGTCGAGTCAGCGGTCGAGTTTCGTAAATGGAAATGTAAAGAAATTTAGTTAATAGCCAAACACTATTAATAATATATAATATAAAAATATATAATATATTGAGTGTAACAGGTTATTTTAAAGGAAATATTACGCTGATTTTGAAAATAAAATAAGAAGAGCGTCATCCTACAAAAACTACTGGTAAAAATACAGTTTTCTTTTATCAATCTTCTCCTAAATTAACTTAAACTACTCAAAAGTGCCCAGTTTGAATGTACAAGACCTCGATTTATCCCCCAAATGATTTTTCATAACTATTGCTATGTTCTATTGTAAATATTTTCCAGTGTTCTTCCGATCACTGTTAGTTGATCACTGTACCTTTAATAAATAACAAAGGTTCTGTTTTTGCAGGTGCGCAGATGGGTACATGGGATCTCGATGCGAATACAAAGATCTGGATGGCTCCTATTTGCGTAAGTATATATGTTTCGTTTCGTTTTTACTTTTGGCTCTCTATGTATTAAAGACAATTTGACAGCTCAATTCTGTGAACACCAAGATATTCTCACTCGAAGTCACTTGATACCCGGGACAATCACAAATCATTCTATAACATGAAGACCCAACGGGCGGGCTCGCCAAGCACCCCCAGGGTAGGCAATTTCCTTTCTCAAGGATTTAATTTTTGTTGATACTCTTTTCTCGAGCACAGGGGTCTTTATCGTGCTAGCGCCATCTACACTCTTAACACGGGACCATCGGCTTAACATGACTTCCGAACCATGGCCTTGTATTGATCATCAACGTTGCCTACCGATTCCAACCCCTCTACTTCGAATGCTCTTCGCCTCGCTCCGTTATATGCTTCACATTCTGATAGGAAGTGAAATGCTGTTTCGTCTTTCTCTCCGCACTTGACGCATGTCCTGAGAGCACTCCATGCGAAAGGTTCACTTTCCTTATTTCTCTACCCAGCAGCAGATTCTTTCTGCGTGAGCTAGAGTCTAAGAATCTCCTTTGCCTGTCGCTTTATGCAACTTCTTGAGTGTCCATTCTTTGAGGGTCAATCCTATTTGCCCTCTTGTTAGCCCTAGACAGGGTTCAAGGCCAACAAAACTTAGTTCTGGTCATTTTTTGGTCAGTTTATACATATACATAATATTCCAATACCCACGGTAACTGCCTATTCATGATGCAAACATGGGGTCCCTAAGCAAAAAAGACCTGATTGGTTGCTTTCAAAGATATATGCATATTATTTCCATATAGTACGTATTATTGCAATACCTACGGTACCTTACTATGCAGAATGCAAACATATTTGAAATAGTAATATCAATGGGTATAAGTCTATCCTTTTTGTGGTCCTTAAGATAAAATGTCCTGATTGGTTATACTTTTACGCATGAATATTATTTTATTATTGTCTTCGTTACGTCAAATCATCGGCCTACAGTTGACAAAAACTCTATCTATGTAAATTATTGGGGAGTATTGAAATATTACATTAAATATATGAGTTTATCGCCTTTTCGTTGCCAGCGATCCCCATATGGCATCTGATCAGATGTTGCTTTCTTTCTCTCCTCCTCAACCGCAGCTCTTATGGCGTAAACTTCTGCTTGAAAGGCTGATGCTAGACTTCCTAGGGAGTAGATCCTTTGGACGTCAACGTTCTCCAAACATACCGCTAAGCCTGCCTGACGCATTCTCTCCGGTAAGCCTAGAGCGGTCTGTAAAGCAAACTAGCGCTCCCGTCGGAATTTTCACATGGTTCTTCTTCCATGGCTCTCTATTTGGTAAAGTGACTGTATATATTATTTCCTTGTGTGTCTTTAGTGGTATCCCGCGCTTCATTATCGGTGTCCAGGATTTGTTTCTTTTTTCACCCACATTTCCGCGTTCCAGACAAATTGACTAGTGGCTCCCTCTGTTGTTCAGTAAGAGTAAGTGTTTTGCAAATGTAAAGAAATCTGCAACTACGCGTGAAAGAAGAACTGTCTCCGTGTCGCGATGTTCAGCTTACTCTACTTTATTAGAATTTCTATGGATATGCAGTGACGTAAACATTTAATCAATGTAATAAATAATCAAACAAGTTTTGATGGCTAATCGTGTAAAAGAAGTTTTTGTTTGTGTCATTTTTCCGTGGGTAGCTTGAAAGCTTAACCTCACGATGGTCCAAGATCTAATGGACACCATAAGTGTTGACAGTTAACTGTTTCGTCCTTATGGGACTCCTCAGAACACTGCTTGGTCAATGTGACACTCTTACGACGTTAATCAGACCGTTTTGTCTCTCATCCTACGTCTATAGTGAGAAAACCCTCACAAGAAGCGGCATCTACGAGATACGAGAGAAACTAGAACAAGAGCCGGCGAGTATAAACTGCTATATATATCGATTGATGAAAAGATCGATTGCAAAGAAAAAGAAATCATCCGTGACCTACGACAGCACTTCTTTCAGGCCAGAGCAACGCTGATAAGCGTTTTTACCCACCTTCAGACGTGAGCGTCAATCAGCGGAATTTTAAGCCAAATAATACTAGCAAACAAAAAATTTTTTACCCGAGTAGTCACGAAAACTGTTTGATTTTTAAATTCAGTACAGATTCCTTTTTAATGTTTCTTATTTTTTTCTTTTACTATTTTAGCTTCCCAGCGAAGGTTCATGCTAGAAACGGCGTCGATAGCAGGTGGCGCTACCATCGCGGTGTTCTCTGTGGTGATCCTTTGCGTCGCGGCTTACCTGAAGTGGCGCAAACGTCAGAAATTCCAAATACCGCAGGACAATCAAAGCCCCGAAGGCGGAATGATCCCGTCTCCGGAAAAAGTGCTTTCGGTGCAAGAGTGTTCGAGAACTCACGATTTAACTCAAGATTCAAGACGGACGGTAAGCGCGGGTGATGATGAACATATTGTGAGAGAGTTTCCTTTAGAAGTGTCTTTGCACGAATCCCTTCCTTCGGAAAGGGGGGATAATGGAGGTGGTCAGGGGACGTTAGTACGGACTGCGCCGCCTTGGAACAATGTGTAGTGTTGGAAACTCGAAGTAAACCAAACTCGAAGTAAAAAAGGCAGATAATGTCATAATTATTTGGAAGTGGTTAAAATTGAATAGTGGGGGCATGTAGTGGGAGTCAAAACGTAGGGTTTTGAAGGAGGTATGTCAAAAATAAGTGCCTCGATAAGTAAACTTTCTAAGCACGAAAAATAATCTAGCTTTCCTATAAATATATATGGGGTTACTCAAATTAGGCACTCTTGAGGGATTTCTGATATTATATTATGTTAAATATACTTTCATCCCTATGGATTTTGTACCATTTGTGTTACCTCTACTCTAAGACTCTGTACACTTTTAAAACGACACTGCTTTGTTCCTATTATTGTAAGCAATGTTGTATAGATTTTTTAGCAATATTAATGAGGTGCCTTTATAGCTTTAATACAAAATATTAGGATCATATTACTTTAAAACCCTATAGTTTGAAGTTTCAAGCCCCTTTTCAAGACTTTTTAAGTAAAAAGACAAGTGGTTCTAAAAATTTGAAAACAGTATTGTTAAGAACAAAATGATTGGATGCACCTGTTTGTTTTGTTCTGATTCGAGTCTGACAAAAGATATGTTATGCATAAATTATTATTAAAAAAGTTTGTCATTCCAAAAAATTATTTATAATAAAATAATTTATGCAACCCTAAATATGACTTCACAAAATCGTATAACAATTTAAAAAATATAACTTTAAAATCAAAATAGATAATAGGGACTTATTGGAATAAAACCTGACTTTATTTTAGAGTCGACTTTATTTTGACACATTTACATAGAAAACTAACAGCTGACCTCTCAAAATTGATATACCAAAGCCAAATTTAATAATAAAGACGCTAACTTTCATTTAATAAATACCGACACTAATAAATCCGGTTTTTAAATACACAAGACCGAATTTTGAAGCAAAGCGGCTGCTTTTTATATGTAAATCTGTCACCATAGAGTCAATTTTTAAATAAGGTCAGGTTTTATTCCAATAAGTGTCTAATAAAGAGGCCCTTACACAGCAGTATTTTCTAAAAAGGTTTACTCTTAAAAATTAGTACTATTTTTTGCCTTAAATGCCAAGATGGTTGATATGCCATATGACTGTTTATGTTACCCTTTAATAAATGTCTTTTGCCACTGCTAAAATTTTCTTAAATCAATAAAGCACTAAAAGAATAAGGCGCTGACTTTGACGTAGCAATGCACCCCGACAGAAAATAGGATTCTACAATGTACCACCATCTAATTTATTCGTTTCATTGATTGAACTTACACATTATTATCCGATTATTTACCATCTCTTTTTAAACTAATGTATTCGTAAGGGTGCTTAATAATCTTAAACACACATGAGTTTAATAACTCACACATGAGTTTAATAAAGCCGATCACACACAAAAATGCATAGCGCATAGCATGGCGCAAAGAAGTTCAACCTTATGGACTTTTCTTATGCAAAACCAATATGGCCACTGCTATTCGATCGTTGATTGGTTGAAAGCCCCATGCCACGCGTTATGCACTATGCTACGGAGGTGTGTGTGAAGGCCTTAACTAAACAGTGGTGCAATCGTTTTATTTACTAAACTCACACATTGTCATCCAGCTACTACACTCTCTCTTTTTAACTCAAAGTAGTGGGACGGGCACACCCAATCTAAAACAGTCTTGGGATTACTTTTCAAATAGAAGTGTTTATAAGATGTCATTTTGACAATCAATGTCAATCGACTTTCTTCAATCAGCACACAGTGGGCTCGCAGATCCGATTTTTCGCCAAAAAGGTTAAATTAAAAACATACTGAAACTTCTGGACACCTTTCCTAAGGAAAAGTAGATTAGTCCAGTAGGTCTTGAAAAAAACTATGAATTTGATTGACGTAATTTTTTAGAAGTGTCATTTTTACTTTCAAAGGAACGCGTTAAAGTATTATATTTGTATGGCGATTTGATCCAGATTTAAAGCCATTTTGAGTCATTGTTTTATGTTGTATAAAATTCGCATAAAATAAATCTTGTAGAGGGAGGTAAGTAGATTTTATACCTGTACATTTTGACTCTAATTTTGATGGTGTAGATAGGTAAGACAATAGTTTTTGCTTGACATTTCTGAAATTCTATAAAAATATAGATTTCGTATAAATGTTGGACAAAACTTTTGCTTCAATCATCAACCGTTTTTTTGACATTTTTATTTTCTTAAAGAGTACATATCTTCAAAAATTATACTTTAAAATCTGCTGCCACAAGTTGCCCATATGAAAGATATATGATATTATTAATTTACTAAAAAAGGGCTTTCTTCGAAAAAAACGAGTTTTATATTATAAATGTTCAGTATGACACGTCATTTTAAAGAGAAATTTATACTAATTTCAAAAATCAAATAAAAAGAAGGTCACTCCATAAAAAATAACAACTGCAATATGTTAAAAACCAAAAACTATAGATAAAGTTAACATTAACCGGTTGATTGTTTATGAAAAAAAAAATAGGTAAAAAACTTTTAAGGTAAACGATTCTATTTTAAATTATTAGCAGTTTACCAAACCTGACTTTTCTAATATAAAAACGTGGACGCTTTCAAAGTATTTATTCTGTTGGACTTATAAACACATTTTTCTAGAAAAATCATTCTTATTTGATTATGCAGTCGTTAAACTTGCAGGTTCTTATCCGCTACAAAATTAGGGTTACGTTAGTATTTTTTTTTCTAGCTTTTGGTACAGCCAAAGAATAAAACCGTTTAACTCTTTTTAATATTTTTAATTTTTAGTTTGGTTTTTAGATTATATTATTATGCAAACTCCTCATCCTTTCCAACGCAGCTTTGTTACGCATTACACGGTAAGCTCAATTTAACCTTAAACAACCCCAAGTATAGTCTTTGCAACAAGGCTAGTCCTTTTGTTTAATCACCCCGTAATTCTGGTAACAAAACGCACGTGTATTCTTAATTCAGTTTTAAACCACAGGTTCCTAAGGAAACTGATAATGGATGCTGCGAAACTAATTATCAGTTACCTTAATCTTAATATAATTGGTTACCACCCTTTATAATAAGGGTGGTGAATCGGTGTTTAAACTGCCATTGTTTTGAAATTTCTGACTTTGAAAGATTATCGCTAATTTTTTATTTAAATTCTGATTCTGATTTGGAATAGTTTTTTGAGAAAAGGTTCTGTCCGAAAATGATTTTATGTAGTGAAAAATTTATGAACAATTGGGGTGCCCTTCCGCCAAAGTTTCTACATTGGAAGATTTTCAGTGCGACTGACCGTAGAGCTACAAACCATGAACAAACGATAAATTATTAATGATTATTTAATTATTTCAAAAATGTTATTTTTTACAATGTATTTCGAGCTGGAGTTAAGCTAAGCTTTGCAATTTGTTTTGGTAAAAATTCATTCAAATAAGATTAGGCCCTATTTATATTATAGTTTTTGTAAACAGAAGTTTTTAATATTATTACCTAAGGATAAAGACTTAATAAAAGTTAAATTAGTACATACTCATTTCTCAGTATATAAGCATTTATATTTTTTGTTTAGGGTAAATTAAAACAGTATTTTATTTAATTTTTAATAAATAAACATTTGTTATGGTCGACACATAGATCTTTTAAATAGTATGATAAAGTTCTCAACTGATTTAAGTGGAAATGCTTTGGGAATTTCAACAAAAACAGTATTGTACAGACTCTTTCTGAGTGAATTAAAAAATATATTTCAGACACAATATTTAAACTAAAAATAGCTATATTGAGGCTATTACTAATTACTAAGTTTAAAATGTTGCAGTAGAACAGTAGAACAGCTCATAGGATTAAAAACCAACTAAAAAACTGAAAATCTAAAATCTAACTAAAAAATAAACTATGCAAAAATAATTTATTCTCATCATCCAAAAAACTTCATCTCATAAACTGCCATTGTCAGTTATGACGAGAGGAGCGACATCAATAGCTGTTTCATTTTCTCAGTCTTCCAAAATTAGTTTTTCGCAATGCATCATGTAATTTTAACAATGCTTTTTAAACAATAGTTTAACAAACTTTTTTTAATTAGTTTTCTAAAGAAGTTGTTTTGAATGGCATCACAAAGTCTTCAAACTTTTTGTCATTACCTATACTGTGTTTCTTAAAATTTTGCTCTGTAGTTATTACGGATGGGACTAAAGATCGAAAAAAGCGTGGAATTTTCGTATGAACATTTTATCTTTGTCGCAATTTGTTTTACTATTTTGACTACTTGCCAAAAATTTTTTGTTTTGAAAGTTGACTTTTATTGTCAATTTAAACTTTGATAGACAGACAGGCTTGCAACTGCCAACTGCAATCTGGGGCCAACAACGATTTTCGATGCTATTTTCTGTCTTCTTTATAGAAGAAAAATAAAAAAGGATAGCAAAGGGACTTGGGGTATTGCAAGGACTATACTAAGTTTGACACAAATCGGTTCATAAATATGTCTATAGGATAAAGATTTTGGGTCCGCTATGCTATGCTTGTTTGAGTAGAAAATTATAATAAGCGACGTTAAACACCGCAGAGTTCCAGATTTAATACATATCGGTTCATACATGTAAAAGTTCTTCATTTCGGATCCGCCATGATATTTCTTTTTAGGTTTGAGTCAGAAATGTTAATTATCGGCTTTATAAACCCCAAAGTTCGAATTTTGATACATATCGATTCATAAATAGAAAACTCTGCCATTTTGGATCTGCCATGTAATTTTTTTAAAGTTTGAGTCCATAATTATAATGAGCGACTCTAGACGCATTAAAGTTCCAAATTTGAGAACTATTGGTAAATAAGTTTTTTTAAATTTAAGTCAAAAATCATATTTAGCTGCTATTAACACTCCAAAGTTCTAAATTTCATACTTATCGGTTCATAAATAGGAAACTTTACCATTTTGGATCCGCCATTTTGATTGATAATTACTTTATTCTCATTTTACAAAAAAATATTGTTACAAAACCTATTATGGTCAAAAATTAGGTCCCCTTGTACAGCGCTATGAGTTGGACAGCAATAAAAAATTAGCTGGCACAAATTTAAAGCTACGTTCAACCTTATGGACTTTTCTTATGCAAAACCAATATGGCCGCTGCTATTCGATCGTTGATTGGTTGAAAGCCCCATGCCACGCGTTATGCACTATGCTACGGAGGTGTGTGTGAAGGCCTTAACTAAACAGTGGTACAATCGTTTTATTTACTAAACTCACACATTGTCATCCAGCTACTACACTCTCTCTTTTTAACTCAAAGTAGTGGGACGGGCACACCCAATCTAAAACAGTCTTGGGATTACTTTTCAAATAGAAGTGTTTATAAGATGTCATTTTGACAATCAATGTCAATCGACTTTCTTCAATCAGCACACAGTGGGCTCGCAGACCCGATTTTTCGCCAAAAAGGTTAAATTAAAAACATACTGAAACTTCTGGACACCTTTCCTAAAGAAAAGTAGATTAGTCCAGTAGGTCTTGAAAAAAACTATGAATTTGATTGACGCCTTTCAATTATTTTTTAGAAGTGTCATTTTTTACTTTCAAAGGAACGCGTTAAAGTATTATATTTGTATGGCGATTTGATCCATTATTTTCTGTTGTATAAAATTCGCATAAAATAAATCTTGTAGAGGGAGGTAAGTAGATTTTACACCTGTACATGTTGACTCCAATTTTGATGGTGTAGATAGGTAAGACAATAGTTTTTGCTTGACATTTCTGAAATTCTATAAAAATATAGATTGTTGGACAAAACTTTTGCTTCAATCATCAACCGTTTTTTTGACATTTTTATTTTCTTAAAGAGTACATATCTTCAAAAATTATACTTAAAATCTGCTGTCACAAGTTGCCCATATGAAAGATATTATTAATTTACTAAAAAAGGGCTTTCTTCGAAAAAAAACGAGTTTTATATTATAAATGTTCAGTATGACACGTCATTTTAAAGAGAAATTTATACTAATTTCAAAAATCAAATAAAAAGAAGGTCACTCCATAAAAAATACCAACTGCAATATGTTAAAAACCAAAAACTACACATAAAGTTAACATTAACCGGTTGATTGTTTATGAAAAAAAAATAGGTAAAAAACTTATAAGGTAAACGATTCTATTTTGAATTATTAGCAGTTTACCAAACCTGACTTTTCTAATATAACAACGTGGACGCTTTCAAAGTATTTATTTTGTTGGACTTATAAACACATTTTTCTAGAAAAATCATTCTTATTTGATTATGCAGTCGTTAAACTTGCAGGTTCTTATCCGCTACAAAATTAGGGTTATGTTAGTTTTTTTTCCAGCTTTTGGTACAGCCAAAGAAAACCGTTTAACTCTTATTAATATTTTTAATTTTTAGTTTGGTTTTTAGATTATATTATTATGCAAACTCCTCATCCTTTCCAACGCAGCTTTGTTACGCATTACATGGTAAGCTCAATTTAACCTTAAACAACCCCAAGTACTAAGTTTGACACAAATCGGTTCATAAATATGTCTGTATGATAAAGATTTTGGGTCCGCTATGCTATGCTTGTTTGAGTAGAAAATTATAATAAGCGACGTTAAACACCGCAGAGTTCCAGATTTAATACATATCGGTTCATACATGTAAAAGTTCTTCATTTCGGATCCGCCATGATATTTCTTTTTAGGTTTGAGTCAGAAATGTTAATTATCGGCTTTATAAACCCCAAAGTTAGAATTTTGATACATATCGATTCATAAATAGAAAACTCTGCCATTTTGGATCTGCCAAAATTTTTTTAGAAGTTTGAGTCCATAATTATAATCAGCGACTTTAGACTCATTAAAGTTCCAAATTTGAGAACTATTGGTAAATAAGTTTTTTTAAATTTAAGTCAAAAATCATATTTAATACTATTAACACTCCAAAGTTCTAAATTTCATACTTATCGGGTCATAAATAGGAAACTTCACCATTTTGGATCCGCCATTTTGATTGATAATTACTTTTTTCTCATGTTACAAAAAAATATTGTTACAAAACCTATTTTTTAAATTTTGGTCAAAAATTAGGTCCCCTTGTACAGCGCTATGAGTTGGACGCAATAAAAAATTAGCTGGCGCAAATTTAAAGCTACGTGACAAGTCAGCGCCTAATTAGATACTTAAGTCTAAAAATTCTTGTATATTAAACCTCCAAAAAAGGTTCGGTTTCCTTAGATAATTTCGAATTATACCAGACTATTGATTTTTTTTTACACCAGAGGTCTCTCTCTCTATCTCTCTCTTTGACAGTTTTGAGTAAGTTTTGTTTTAAATAAAAAAAATTGGTATCTGCAGGTTGGCAGTACAGCGTGTCCCATTTTCGATGGGATTAAATGGGAAACTCGGTTATTATTAAAGATATCGATTTTCTGATTGCACCTTACCGTGCTCTTTTTTGGAGCCCTTAAAAATGGTGTAATTAGATTTTTGCTATACCCCGTGGTTTCGCTAATACAGGGAGTTTTTGAAAAAATTGCATTTTAATTAATTCCTTGTATCTCGCTTATTTTGCAAGATATTTTTATTCTGTAAAAACCTTTTTATGGCAACTTTTTTAGAGCAAAATAATGACGTTGTCAATTTTTTTAAATATTGTTTAGTTTTTGAGATATGGTATTTATCATAAAAAAATTAAATACGGACCTGGATTTTTTTTACTACTACTTTGATTAGTTCCATGCTATTATTACCTTAAAATGATAAAACTTTAATATTTTTTTGATTTAAGGTTAAAAAAAACTATTTAATATTTGAAAAAAAAATTATAGTCCGAACCTGGAAATTTTCAAGGTAATTATAAATTAAAAATTGCAAGACACACTAGTTGAACGATTTTTAGTTTATCTGTTTTGAAATGATAATTAAAAGATTTATAAATAAAGTAAAAAACGTTAAAAAGTTACAAAAATAATATCACACTAATTATTTGATAACCGAACAGCAGGTCGTGAAATTTACAAAACAAAAGCGTGGAATTGACATTGTAATTGTCATTTTTGTGAATGGCTTACAATTATTTTAAACTGGCTAGAAATCGACCATATCCAGATTTTGAAAAATGTGACATGTTTGACTGCTTCATTCAAGCAACAAAATCCCAATATTTAAATGGCAGAAATATTTTTATTCAAAATGCGAAAGAAAAATTACTCAAAAATGTCAACAATGTCTTACACATAATGGTAATCAGAAAAATTAGTTATTTTTTATAATTTGTTTTTTTTTTGTATTTTTCATAGACTTTGTTTCAAATAAATCTGTAAATTAACGTAAAACCATTTTAATATGCTATTATCTAATGCTAAGTATTAAAACAGTTAAACTAAAAATTGTTTAACTAGCAGTTTTTAGTTTATATTTATGTAGGAAATATCCAGGTTCGGACTAATTTTTTTAAAAATATTAAATATTTCTTTTTACCTTAAAACAAAAAATTTTTAAATTTTTATTATTTTATGATAATACTAGCATAAAACCAATCAAAATAGTAATAAAAAAAATCCAGGTCTGTATTTAATTTTTTTATGATAAATACCATATCTCAAAAACTAAACAATATTTTAAAAAATTGACAACGTCATTATTTTCTTCTAAAAAAGTTGCCATAAAAATGTTTTTACAGAATAAAAGTATCCCGCAAAATCAGCGAGATACAAGGGATTATTAAAAATACAATTTTTTCAAAAACTCCCTGTATTAGCGAAACTGATTACCCCATTTTTAAGGGCTCAAAAAAAGAGCACGGTAAGGTGCAATCAGAAAATCAATATCTTTAATAATAACCGAGTTTCCCATTTAATCCCATCGAAAATGGGACACGCTGTACATCAATAATTTATTGATAAAAAACTGCTCTTTCTATTAAGTACTAGGTGTATTAACCTAAGCTAAAACCCTGCTGCTTTTCAGCACCATGGCTTAAGATTTTAGTAAATACTTAAGTCAAAGTTGCAACAGTAAAAAGAAACACAAAAAACAGTAAGAAAAACAACAACCCAACCTTATGTGTATATTTTTTAGTGTCGGAATTGTATTTAGGGCCTAAGACGAGTATTACACTATCAAAGATCTTTAATCGTTTCTGTGTTTTTTTATAGAAGATGGGCATTACACTGTCAATTTCTTTGTCAAGGATGTTTGATAGTGTAATACTAGTCTTACTAAAACACCTCGCTGCTGTATTTGTTTGTTAATATTAAATCGTTAAGTTGTTACATTAAGTTTTGTGTCAAAAAAGTCATTTTTCGCTTTTTAAGGAAGGGTTTTTGACAGAAATTAACATGACAAGAAAAAATAAAACAGATTTATATTTTTAAATATTATTTTTGGTTTTATCGTTCTTATGGTTTTAAAAAATGGGATCACCCGGTTTTGGAGTTATTACAGAAAAAAAATTACAAAAAACCGTATTAAAAAGTGACATTTGATTTTTTATTTGCAAAATGTCAAGATATTTTGTTGTATATTATTGTAGATATTTATATTACCTACTTTTTTTAAACGTTACAATTGATGTATTGTAATTAAGATTAAGTTTATTCAAAGTTTTGTCATAAGTTTTTTGTTAAGCTTATAAAAATGCCAGAGAAAGTTATGACTAGTTAATAAAAAAAACTGAACAAAACCTTGATTGAACTATTGAAATTACAAAATTTTTTGCTACTGAAAAAAAATTATTTATAACAAAAATCGCCTTTTCATTGGCTTAATTGTAATGCTTTTGTACAAAATTCAGAGCATTTTTGCGATTATGCTATGAACTATAGATACACTTTTTAGCCAAATTTGCAAAAGTTAATTTTTATACTCACTCAAAAAAAAAGTTTTATGTTCTTGTGAGCAATATATACAATATGTACAGGGTAGTAAGTCAATATTAGTTATAACGCTTTCTTTAAATCAGTTACAGACCGTTTATTTTATATATATTTTAAAAAAGAATCTTTCTGATTTTAAAAATACCTACTTTGATAAACTTTAACAAATAATAAAATTACAATAGGGATTTATTGCAATAAAGTCAGACAGTAATAGTGGAAGGCAGTATTAGACAGTTTCACATTAAAATAACAGTTGTCTTCAAAATTTGGTCTTTGTGAACTACTTTCGACTTTAGTATGGCAATTTTGAAAGAAAGATAAACTCAGTTTCAAATTTATTACAAGTTTAAGAAATTTTTGTCATCCGTAAGTAAGGAGAGTCCAAATTTGTACATTATTACCCTGTATATACTGTATATAATGCATTAATTTTGTTTAGGAATGAATAGTAAAAAAATTATTTATTTCTTTTAATTTGACCAAAACTTTTAAAGAAAGCCGAACACTAATTTATACATACCTAATTTTAATTATTTATAATTTATTGTATCAGTATTCTTGTTTTTTTAGTTCTTAAAACGGTTTCTTTAAAATTTTTGATTAAATTGTATTATAGCTCGTACTTATATCAGCTGTTTCACGAACATCGAAACAGAGCCCTTTTTGGGTATTCACAGTGCGAATTTCGAGAAACGCTCGGATACGTCGATTTTGTTTGCGAGGGGGACACTTTTTATCTATCATAAAATTTTGGAGCACAAACCCCCTTCGAGGGGTATACTTTACCCCTATATTTTGAATAGGGAAAGTGGGTCCTTGTTTTGACGCTCTCTTGAATATCTTTACAACCGTGTAACAATTTGGAAAATCCATTGATTAGTTTTTAAGATATTTGCTTTCAAATTTAACGTGGAATGATAAAATAAAAATTAAATCCAAAAAAATACAAAATTCTAATTAAATTTTTATTTTATCAGTCCATGTTAAATTTAAAAGTTTGAAGGCAATAATCGCAAAAACTAATGGATAGATTTTTGAAATTTTTACACGGTTGTAAGGACATTTAAAAGACCTTCAAAACAAGGTATCCCTAGACCCACTTTTCCTATTCAAAATATAGGGGCAAAGTATACCCCTCGAAGGGGGTTCGTGCTATAAAAATTTCATATATATATATTTATCGGTTTCACAACATTCTACGTCTTCCGATACCCAATCTCCACTCGTTTATGTTTGCCCATAATTCATCATCTAGGCCTCTTATTCTTATTTCACTGTCTATTCCTTCTCTCCAGCGTCTCCTTGGCCGTCCTCGTTTTCTTCGGCCAGTTGGTTTCCATTGTAGTATTTGTTTAGGTAGTCTTTCACCATTCATTCTTTGTACATGTCCGTACCACACCAGTTGTTTTGTTCTCATATCATCCACTAAAGTACATTCACCCACTGTCATAATTTCTCTTATTCTTTAATTTGTAACTCTTTCTCTTTTTGATTTCCCTGCTGCTCTTCTCCAATAGTCCATCTCCGTAGCGGAAAGCATTTTTTCTGTTCTATCCTTGATTGGCCATACTTCTGAGCCGTATGTAATAATACTTTTTACAATGGTGTTATATATAAGCTTTTTGTTATGTTTTGATATACTTTGGTCCCAAATTATTCCATTTAATAAAGCTATTCTTCCTTGTACGTTTCGATCTTTTATAGCTTTGTCTAGTGTTCCGTCAGCTGTAATTTTTAGACCTAAGTATTTATACTCATCACAGGACTGAATTCGCTGCCCGGTATTTAAGATCAGATCCTGTTTCGTTCCACCGATACACATATACTCTGTCTTATTGAGATTAACCTCTAGTCCCCGCTTATTGTAATCTTCTATTAGTTTTCGTGTCATATATTCGAGGTTGTCATAATCCTGAGCCACTACTATCTGATCATCGGCGAAACATAAAGTATACAAGGTGGTTTCATCCAACGGAATTCCCATGTTTTGGCATTTTCTCTTCCAGACTTTAAGGACCTGTTCCAAATATATCTTGAAGAGCGTAGGCGAGATACAGCAACCTTGTTTAAGACCTTTATTTACTTGGAAGCCTTTGGTTAGTTTTGCTTTTATTTTAACTTTTGCCTTACTATTGCGGTGTAACTCTTTGAGGGCCTTAATTAGTTGTACGCTTATGTTTGTGTTTTCCAACGCTTTTCAAAGTAGATTTAGTGGTATACTATCATATGCCTTTAGCAAATCGACGTAAAAATTAATAGATATTCAATTTCAAGATAGTCAAAAAGTATCCCCCTCGCAAACAAAATCGACGTGTCCGAGCGTTACTCCAAATACGCACTCTAAATAACCAAAAAGGTCTCTGTTTCGATGTTCGTGAAACATCCTGTATATATAAGTACGTGTATTATAGGCATTTTCGCATAACATACCAAAGCCACACTAGTATTTTTTATAACAGGGCTTAAAACATTTTTTACGGCCATCTTTATTATTAAAGATGGTCGTAAATGTTCCCATATTAGTACATTTAGAAAAAAATAAATGTAACCACCTCATGTCGACCTTATTATATTATTTTTTTGTCATGATTTTTTTGTAAATATTCTGCCTATATGATGAAAATGTTAGAATACTTGTTTATTATTTTCACATATTTGTAATTTATAAATAATTTAAATTAAAAAGTAATAAGTGAAATTTTCTGGAGTTATTTTGTTACCTACACCTAATACCTATCGTCTCATGAAAATAATCATAATAGTGAACACACCAGGGTTTATACCCTAATATTTACATTTTCAGACTTTTCTATAATATAAAAACTAAACTAACCAGATAATGTGTGACACTTTTTATGTTGAGATAAAAAGTTTGAAGCAAGAGCATAGTGAGGACTACACCTGTAATAGCAGTGAGAGTTAGGGGCATAGGGCAAAGAATAAATAAGATATCGGAAACCACAGACATAAACTAACAAAGAGGCCCTGGTTTAAATCCAGGCTGAGGTAAAATATTTTTATCTTATTTATTACTTGCCCTAAGGGCAAATCGGTTTATAAATAAGAAAGTATACAGTTGCGGATCTGCCATTTTGATGCTTTTTAAAATTTAAGTTAGAAATAATAATCAGCGACCTGAAACACCCCAAAGTTCCAAATTTGATGCATATCAGTTTATAAATGGGAAAATCCGCCATTTTCATGTTTTTAAATTTAAGTCAAAAATTTTATTGTGTTAACTTAAGCGCCGCGATGTGTCAAGTTTAAGGCAAATCGGTTTAAAATAAGATTGTGGATTAATGTGGATCCAACATTTTGATTTTTTTAAATTTAAGTTAAAAATAATAATCAGCGACCTGAAAGGTCTCAAACTTCCGAGTTTTTATGCAAATCGGTTCATAAATGGAAAAACTCGCCATTTTGGATCCGCCATTTTTATTCATTTTTCTAATAAAAAAACAATGTTGAATTGTATACTAACAACAAAATACCTAGTTGGAAAAGCTTAAAAAAAGTTATAATCAAAAATAAACAAATATATTATATGAAGTCAAGCTAAATAAAATTGTTTAAACAATCCCCCTCTATCTCGGGACTAAACCAATAAACTAAACTGGCGGAGTGGTTTTACCGTCACAGGTCCAGTCAAGTGCACGATCCGCTGTTGTTTGGTAGTTTTGACATTTTCAGTGAGTTTACGTGTTTTTTAAATTACCGACATTTTCTGAAAGAAAAAACTAAAAACATTTTCCTCAATCAATAGAATGGTTTGCAAGTGTACTATGTGTAAAAACTTGCACCAGTATTTACTAAGATCTTTAAACTTAGCACTTAGACCAAGGTCTAGTGCTAAAGTCTATGAACTTAATACCGACTGGGTTAAGTGTATTTTTAGCTCACACATATACTATACTATAGTAGTGTGAGCTATGGTGTTCCTAATTTTTTCGAGAAAAAAAAAGTTGCTCCGATTTCAAAATTTTTTATATATCTTTGCATTTCAGATGATTTTGAAACTTTTTTGATGCGCCGTCTGTCTGTCTGTCTGTCTGTAACGACCAAGGCGCATAACTCAAAAACCGCTTGGCCGATTTTAATGAAATTTGGTACCTAGGCTGGGTCTTGGGTCGAGATGGTCCCATTTAAAAATGAACAAAATCCACCGAACACAAACCAAATAAAAGGGTGGGGGTAGATTTTAAAAATTAGAGTTTATGTGAAAATATGGCGTGTGTGATATCAAACGAAAGGTACTTGAGTCTGGAGTTAGACAAAATACATTTTAATTTTTGTTTTAAAAAGAGTGGGGCTTTATTTCAAAAATTAGAGTTTAAGTGACAATATGGCGTGTGTGATATCAAACGAAAGGTAATTGAGTCAGGAGTTTAACAACATACATTTTAGTTTTTGTTTTTTTAAGGGTGGGGGTAGATTTTAAAAATTTGAGTTTAAGTCAAAGCATGGCTTGTGTGGTATCAAACAAAAGGTAATTTAGTCTGGAATTGAATAAAATATATTTCAGTTTTTAGTTATATTAGGTCACACGTAAACTATAACTATAGTACCTAGTGTGAGCTTAGGGGCCCATATATTGGCAGAGTATTTTAATACATACAGGACAAATTACTGCAAAGATTTAGTTCACGGTAACGTACAATAGCACAATAGGCATTTCTGAGTGAGTTTTAACTAACAAAAATTCAAATTAACTTTAAAAATAAAGAAAAACCGCATAAAAAATTTGTTACAAGTCCATTATCTTGAGTTGACGTAGCCGCTTGCTTGGTATTTTTTTAAACAAATTAAAAGGTATTTATCCTAAGGTAACTGATAATGGGTGTTTTTAAGCTTAGAAAAGAGATGGCGCTGAGAACGCAGCACCCATTATCAGTAGCCTGAATTTATCCAAGCCATACGATTGGGTTCATTTAAAATCTAACATGTCGGCACGCTTGTAACAGTCATTTTTTGAGGCCCTTTCCCAGTACTGATATATTTAAGACGTACGTGGTACTTTAACATTTTAGACCTTTTAGTAAATACTTACTTATGTTGAAGTTTTGGTTGAAAAAACATACGTAGAGAAGCAACAATGCGACGTTGCCAAAACAGAATAAAACCAAATCTAAACGTTTTGTATCTCTTTCCGACTCACTAATTTTATTTTAGATAAAATTATAAACAAATCTGATTCATAAATCAAATTTTGGACCATTCCACGAGTCTAGTCCTATCGGTCAATGGAAAAAAATAAAGTGAAGAATTTAAAAAAATAGCAAAAAAAATTATTAACTTAAACATTTTAATATTAAACAAAACAAAAAAACTTGGTTACAACTTACATACAAAAACTCCTACGTATAAAGCACCATAATAGACCTTTTTATTTTCTCTCTCTTTCTGCGTTTCTTCTCTCCTTTTTTCCTTTCCACTGTAGCGTCTCTAAACAGTTGCACACCTTCGGCTGCTTCAATTTGTCTTTGGATGAACTTCAGCCCGTAGAAGTTATACCCTACGAGGTCCTAGTAGAAAGAAGAATGTGTTTAAATCAAACGTTATTTCTTTCTACTTTTACTGCTCACAGTGTGCGTGAATGAAGTATAGGTTACATAAAAATGGTTCCAAAAACTAATTGCACATTTTGAATATGTTCGGTTCATAATTCATAAAATTTTATTAATTTTTGGCCATTTTTCTAGTTAGACTAGGTTAGGTCACTATATCACGAAGTAACTTTGTGATATAGTGACCTTAGGTGTAGGCGCTGGCTCCTGTCACGTGTGACCTAATATGTGCGCTCAGTTTGACCACGGATCACCTAACAAATTGACTGCGGGGCTTTGTTAAGCACCACGTGGTAGAACTCATGGTCGATTGGCCGCCATCGTTGAAAATGGTCGCCAAATTGATAGATTTTTGTTTAAGCGTATCTCCCTACCCAGTGGTCCGATTTTAATTTTTTAAAGCCAGTTTTACTCCTTTTTTAAAGGCAAACAAATTTTGTCATTACACATTTTTTGATAAATAAAGTAGTTTTTGAGACAAACCAATATTATTAATATTTCCGCTCGCAAAAGATTTAAACTAATACCATGCTCATTTTATGGTTGCTACAATATTATTGACATTGTTTTATGTTTGTTACATAGAAGGCTTTAAACTATTATTGGCATTTGTTTTATGTTTGTTACATAGAAGGCTTTAAACCTTTTACAGAAGAGAATATTGACTAAATGTTTTACTATTACTATACTCCTATACACTGCCTTAAAGAGGGTGATTTCTAAAACTGTTCACAAGATTATAGAAAAAGTGAATTTGCAGCGAAACGATGCATCCTAGCGAAAAACGATAAAATTAATTTTTTATAGTACTTTTAATTCCGCTTCTTTTGATGTATCATTTAGCATCCTAGCTTCGTTAGCTGTACAAGCCAGCTAAAGTATACAAATTATATTTAATTTGTTGTAAAAGATATGACAATGATTAGAAGAAGCGAAATTAAAAGTACCATAAAAAATGATTTTTAACGTTTTTGGCTAGGATGCATCGGTTGGTTGCAAATTCACTTTTTCTATAATCTTATGAACAGTTTTAGAAACCACCGTTTTTAAGGTAGTTTTTAGGGGTACCATCCATAGAACTTTAAAAACATAAAGTCCATATCCTCTTCTGTAAAAGGTTTAAAGCCTTCTAGGTAACGAAAAAAAAACAAATGTCAATAATATTGTAGCTACAATAAAATGAGCATATCTTAATCCTTTTGCGAGCGGAAATACTAATATTCTTGATTTATCTCAAAAACTACTAGATTTATCAAAAAATGTGCAATGACAAAATTTATTTGCCTATAAAAAAAAAGTATAACAAGCTTTAAAAAATTAAAATCGAACCACTGGGTAGGTAGATACGCTTAAACAAAAAAATCTATCAATTTGGCAGCCAAACTTTTTTTATACTCCTATGAATACTTAACAATGCACCGCAGTCAAACTGAGCGCACATATTAGGTCACGCGTGACAGGAACCAGCGTCTAGATTAACCAAGGCCAACACAAAAATAGAGGCCACGACCCTGAAAAAATCAGCTGTTCTCCCGGGGCTGAATTTTACATTGGGTATTATGGGAGGTCAGACGTTTTTTTATGATATTTTCAAAATGGCACTACAGATTTCCGCAAAATTTTAGTCAAATATTCTCAGACACCATCCCGATATTCCACCAAAGGTTTGTAAGGAAGTAACATGATTAAAAGGTTAAAATCTTCAAGATTTAGCCATCCTTATTTTGAATTCAAATTACCCGCCATGTACCACATACCAACTGTTATATTTGACATGTATTTGACTTTGTCATATGTGATTGTCACATTCGCTTCTACTTTAAACTTAATTTTTGTGTGAGCTAATGAAGCGGCTATGAAAAATTAGGGCTTACTATACATTTAAAAAAAATTGTTCTGCCAGAATAAAGTAAAAACAATCTCAAAAACGGCTTCATTAAAAAAAAATCAAATATCCATGAAACGTCATTCCAACTTCAATATTTTAAAGACAATCAGCTGTGTCGTAACGTGACCATCAAAAAAAAATCAGCCCCGGATGTGACGTCAACAAAGTGGAGGATCGTGGCCCGTCCATTTTGATAGCCCTGGATTCACTAGAAAAATGGCAAAAAATTGATAAAATTTCGAGAAGAGGATTAGCTAGGATTTATATGAATATGGCTCTGAAGTCAGAAAAGGGTCCATATTCAAAATGTGCAATTAGTTTTTGGAACCATTTTTATGTAACCAAGGCCAACACAAAAATAGAGGCCACGACCCTAAAAAAATCAGCTGTTCTCCCGGGGCTGAATTTTACATTGGGTCTTATGGGAGGTCAGACGTTTTTTTATGATATTTTCAAAATGGCACTACAGATTTCCGCAAAATTTCAGTGCAATATTCTCAGACACCATCCCGATATTCTACCAAAGGTTTGTAAGGAAGCAACATGATTAAAAGGTTAAAATCTTCAAGATTTAGCATTCCTTATTTTGAATTCAAATTACCCGCCATGTACCACATGCCAACTGTTATATTTGACATGTATTTGACTTTGTCATATGTGATTGTCACATTCGCTTCTGCTTTAAACTTAATTTTTGTGTGAGCTAATGAAGCGGCTATGAAAAATTAGGGCTTACTATACATTAAAAAAAAATTGTTCTGCAGGAATAAAGTAAAAACAATCTCAAAAACGGCTTTATTTTAAAAAAATCAAATATCCATGAACCGTCATTCCAACTTCAATATTTTAAAGACAATCAGCTGTGTCGTAACGTGACCATCAAAAAAAAAATCAGCCCCGGATGTGACGTCAACAAAGTGGAGGATCGTGGCCCGTCCATTTTGATAGCCCTGATGTAACCTATAGAGGAAAGTCGCCTAATTTGGGAAGATCCAAAATCTCAGAGAATGAGGGTATACGACCAATCGCACGTACTGTATTTTGTATTGTATGTTCGGTTGCCTATATTGCAGCAATGATAACCTGTTTCATTAAAAACATGAAAGTATGGGCCCACGTTATCTGAATGGAAATATTTAGAAAGTTTATTTGTATTATCCGTTTTAATTAATGGTTACGGTAAGGTTAGTAATTAATGACTTGTTTTTTTATTAAACGAAGCTTTGTAGAGACAACATTGATGCTACATGTTTATTTTCAATAATACAAATATGATGTTTATTTTTTGAAGTTATGAACCTTAGAGGACTGGGTCTCCTATTATGGGGTGATTAGGGAGTCCTAATTTGGGGCTCCCCATATTAGGAGAAACCTCTAATAATAAAACGAAGCCCAATATATGGATGACTCTGCTGTCGACTTAAGTATTGTTCATACTCGTCTTTTGTCTAGTCTTTTGTCTTGGTTTAGTCATATGTCTTGTCATAAGAAAGTTAAAACCACTGTTTCTTATGGGAGTGTTCATACAATGTTTTTGCTTTTGTTTTTGATTAGTCTTTGTCTTAAGAGTTGCCAACTTTCAATCCTTAGGACAAGGACTAAGACGAGTGACAGACATCAGCTGATATTTGTTGTTTTTTTTACAGGGCGTCCGAAGAGCGCAAGCGCGCGGCCGAAATTTTGAATTTACCGCCATTAATCATGTTTTTAACAGAAAATCTCAACCTAACCTCAAAATTTTATTTGTTTTTATTTTCTTTTTCGCCTTTGTTCTTTCGTGTCTGTGTTTCGTGCACAGATTAGGTTAAATAAGATTGTTTTGTGTAGAAAATGACTTTTGAAAAGGGCCCAGTGGGTTATGACTAAGACTAATCAAAAACAAAAGACGAGTATGAACACCCGATTTTGTTTAAGACAGCTAAGACTAATCAAAGGACAAAGACTAATCAAAAACAAAAGACTAAGACGAGTATGAACAATACTTTATGTCTGATGAAGAAGATGCGGAGTGCTTTTACTGCGGTAGACTTTTTTCAGATGACCACGAAGGTGAAGACTGGGTTCGCTGCACTGTGTGCTTCAAGTGGACTCACACACTTGGTCCTAAGGCCGTAGCTATGTTTAAATGACTATTTATCGTGACTTTTGAATTCATTTTTACCTTCCTAGCCCGCGCAGCGATGGCTAGAGACGGTATTATTTTCGACGACATTTTTTTTGAGATAACGCCGAAAATGTGTTATTTGGGTGAATTTTGACCTATCTCGCAATATCGTCATGATGTCTGTCTGTGTGTCTGTCTGTAACACGATAGCTCCTAAACCGCTCAATCGATTTTCTTAAAATTTTTAGGTTAAATAGTGTTCAACACTCTAACGAGCTCATTAGATTTTGGTCAAAATGCATTAATGCTAATGACAGTTTTTTGACAATGAATAAATTACTACATTTTGTTTAATAATTTGTGTTATAACCAAAAACTTCGTAGGAGCTTTAGTTTCTGATATATCTACAAAAAATTGTTTTCAAGGCTGATATATCATGGCTTGTGAGCTAATAGGCTAGCTAGGAAGTTGTTTCTTAATAAATGCATCTTAGCAGATTTTAAAGTTATTTTCTTAAAAATAACATCCATTCTTTTAGCTCACACATATACTATACTATAGTAGTGTGAGCTATGGTGATCCTAATTTTTTCGAGAAAAAAAAAGTTGCTCCGATTTCAAAAATTTTTATATATCTTTGCGTTTCAGATGATTTTGAAACTTTTTTGTTGCGCCGTCTGTCTGTCTGTCGGTCTGTCTGTATGTCTGTCTGTCTGTCTGTAACGACCAACGCGCATAACTCAAAAACCGCTTGGCCGATTTGAATGAAATTTGGTACCTAGGCTGGGTCTTGGGTCGAGATGGTCCCATTTAAAAATGAACAAAATCCACCGAACAGAAACCAAATAAAAGGGTGGGGGTAGATTTCAAAAATTAGAGTTTGTGAAATTATGGCGTGTGTGATATCAAACGAAAGGTAATTGAGTCTGCAGTTAAACAAAATACATTTTAATTTATTTAAAAAAAAAGGGTGGGGGTATATTTTAAAAATTAGAGTTTAAGTGAAAATATGGCGTGTGTGATATCAAACGAAAGGTAATTGAGTCCGGAGTTTAACAAAATACATTTTAGTTTTTTGTTTTTTTTAAGGGTGGGGGTAGATTTCAAAAATTTGAGTTTAAGTCAAAACATGGCTTGTGTGGTATCAAACAAAAGGTAATTTAGTCTGGAGTTAAATAAAATATATTTCAGTTTTTAGTTATATTAGCTCACACGTACACTATAACTATAGTACCTAGTGTGAGCTTAGGGGCCCATATATTGGCAGAGTATTTTAAATACACTTTGCATCCCATTGAATCCATAAATTGCTTCTGCAAAGGTAAATGTATACGAAAATTCGACCTCCCCAATTTAGGCGCCTAAATTGGGGAGATTCATTTTTTTTACAAAATAGGATAACTATCCCAATTTAAAAAAATTTGAGTGGTTTTGTACATATATCATCTGTCCTGGTGCAAAACGTTATCACTACAAGATTTTTCCAATTTTGAACCTATCATGCTATTTTAATTTTAATAGGCGACTCTCCTCTACTTTATTAGGCACTGTGTGCTACTTGCCAAAGAAATTCATTGATCGATATTGTATAGCAGTGTTTTCACCTGCTTTTGGTTTTTTGTTTCTCTCGTATTTCGGTAGATGGCGCCTCTTGCTATAGTTCTCTCACTAATTACATTTAATTAGAGACAAAACCGTCTGATTAACTTCGCAAGATTTGTCACATTGACCAGCAGTGTTCTGAGGAGTCCCATAAGGACGAAACGGTTAACTGTCAGCACTTATTAGGTGTCCATTAGATCTTGGACCCCCGTGAGGTTAAGCTTTCAGGCTACCCACGGAAAAATATAAGGGAAACAAAAAACTCCTTTTTGCCCGATTAGCCACAAAACTTGTTTGATTTTTAAATTCACGGGTACGAAATTCCACGTTTGAAATACAGGGTGTTCCACATTAAGTGTTTGTCATTGCTAGGGTTGCGAAACGGTCAATTGACCACTAGTTTAATAGTTAAAATATGTCAAATTTGTAAAATCGGACAAAGATAATTTACAACTTTGTTTGAATTTGTGTTTATTTTGTATTGATATAAGCCACCTACCCGCAACTCGCCAACTTTCTCAGCAATCAACTTCTGCAGCTTCTCCAGCGTTGCCAGCAGCAACTCGTTAGCAACGATGGGTGCGTGATGGAGCTTTAGTAGAAACAAGGCAACCTTGCACATCAATTCCGTACAATCGCCACGGGCTATAAGATTTGGCAACATCTGTAAAATTTCACAGACAGAATGGAACGGAAGGACTAGAAGGGCTTCTTCAAGATCGCTAAAATTTAATTTAAAAATACATATCTTGTCAAATAAAGATTAATTAACACAAATAAAGTGGTGGTTGCTGCTGTATAGAGCTATTGTGCAAGCTGTTCTTGACAATTACGCTTGCTTAACTCGGCTTGGTTAAGCAGCGGGATTAAAGTAACGAGTTTAAAGTTAGAAGTTTACTGCCAGGGAGCAGCCTCACACCCTGCAATGACCAATAAGGCTTATGGTATTTTGTATTTGTATTCGAAAGTGGTGGCAGGCCCTACTGGACCTCCATGCACTGCGACCACAAATGGATCTATTGTGCCCACGTACCTACATACTGACTAAAGTGGCATATTAGCTCACACATATACTATACTATAGTAGTGTGAGCTATGGTGATCCTAATTTTTTCGAGAAAAAAAAAGTTGCTCCGATTTCAAAAATTTTTATATATCTTTGCGTTTCAGATGATTTTGAAACTTTTTTGTTGCGCCGTCTGTCTGTCTGTCTGTCTGTCTGTATGTCTGTCTGTCTGTCTGTCTGTCTGTCTGTCTGTCTGTCTGTATGTCTGTCTGTAACGACCAACGCGCATAACTCAAAAACCGCTTGGCCGATTTTAATAAAATTTGGTACCTAGACTGGGTCTTGGGTCGAGATGGTCCCATTTAAAAATGAACAAAATCCACCGAACACAAACCAAATAAAAGAGTGGGGGTAGATTTAAAAAATTAAAGTTTATGTGAAAATATGGCGTGTGTGATATCAAACGAAAGGTAATTGAGTCTGCAGTTAAACAAAATACATTTTAATTTATTTAAAAAAAAGGGTGGGGGTATATTTTAAAAATTAGAGTTTAAGTGAAAACATGGCTTGTGTGGTATCAAACAAAAGGTAATTTAGTCTGGAGTTGAATAAAATATATTTCAGTTTTTAGTTATATTAGCTCACACGTACACTATAACTACAGTACCTAGTGTGAGCTTAGGTGCCCATAGATTGGCAGAGTATTTTTTTTCCACCCAGCACATAAAAAAACTCTGCAGATTACAACAATATGATTTAGGCTTAACACTGGCTCAAAGATATATCACTAAGGCCTCTGCATTATTAGCCATAAGGCTTATGGTACAGTAAACTAAGTAGATATAGTGAGAACAACTATTATATGTTGAATCTGGTTTATTAAGATGAATCTTCTGATTTTATATTAAAAATTTTTTATAGTTCGTGACAAATTATAAAATAAAAAATTCAATATTTCGTGTTATTTTATAAACTAATTAATTAAAAATCAGACACTTTTAAAAACCACACTTTTTAAAACTTTTAAGATTTTAGACTCCTCTGTAGGACTCAAAGTTTTTTTAGGATATAAGCGATAATCAGAAAAATATTGGCAACGTAAAAACATAGAAATTTGACCTATAATATTAGAAAAAAAATTAAAACTGTGTCTCATATTTTACCTTGAAAAAGTTCAAAAATGAGACAGGTCAGGCGAAATATGAGACAGTAATAAAATTGAGACATAAATTTTTGTTTTTTTTTACCTTAAATACAACAAATAAGTGCAAAAATATTTATTTATAGGAAAACCGATATACGAACTCACACGCCAAAAGTTTCGGTCATGTTTTAAAAAGTTTTATACCACAAATAAAGCGACGAATTTTGTTATTTTAATTATGAGTCTATGAAATCCCATATGACCAAAATGGGAAAAATTTGAAAATTCATATTTTACAAACTATACATTTCATCAACAAAAGCACCGAGTTGTAGTATAGTGGGGCCGTAGAGATGCCAAAAAGCTACACTGAGTGAAGATTCCGAAAAACGTCATTTAGAGAATTTTAGGGTATGAAATCCCATATGATCAAAATGGCAAAACTTTGAAAATTCATATTTTACAAACTATATATTTCATCAACAAAAGCATCGAGTTGCAGTATAGTGGGGTCATAGAGATGCCAAAAAGCTACACTGTGAGTGGAGTTTCGGAAAAACGTCATTTAGCGAATTTTAGGGTATGAAATCCTATATGACCAAAATGGCAAAACTTTGAAAATTCATATTTTACAAACTATACATTTTATCAACAAAAGCACCGAGTTGCAGTATAGTGGGGCCATAGAGATGCCAAAAAGCTACACTGTGAGTGGAGATTCGGAAAAACGTCATTTAGCGAATTTTAGAGTATGAAATCTCATATAACCAAAATGGCAAAACTTTGAAAATTCATATTTTACAAACTATTCATTTTATTAACAAAAGCACCGCGTTGCAGTATAGTGGGGCCATATAGATGCCAAAAAGCTACACTGTGGGTGGAGATTCGGAAAAACGTCATTTAGCGAATTTTAGAGTATGAAATCCCATATGATCAAAATGGCAAAATTTTGAAAAATCATATTTTACAAACTATACATTTTATCAACAAAAGCACCGAGTTGCAGTATAGTGGGGCCATAGAGATGCCAAAAAGCTACACTGTGAGTGGAGATTCGGAAAAACGTCATTTAGCGAATTTTAGAGTATGAATTCCCATATGACCAAAAATGGCAAAATTTTGAAAATTCATATTTTACAAACTATACATTTTATCAACAAAAGCACCGAGTTGCAGTATAGTGGGGCCATAGAGATGCCAAAAAGCTACACTGTGAGTGGAGATTCGGAAAAACGTCATTTAGCGAATTTTAGAGTATGAAATCCCATATGACCAAAATGGCAAAACTTTGAAAATTCATATTTTACAAACTGTACATTTTATCAACAAAAGCACCGAGTTGCAGTATAGTGGGGCCATAGAGATGCCAAAAGGCTACACTGTGAGTGGAGATTCGGAAAAACGTCATTTAGCGAATTCTAGGGTATGAAATCCCATATGACCAAAATGGCAAAACTTTGAAAATGCATATTTTACAAACTATACATTCTATCACCAAAAGCACCGAGTTGCAGTATAATGCGGCCATAGAGATGCTAAAAAGCTACACTGTGAGTGGAGATTCGAAAAAACGTCATTTAGCGAATTTTAGGGTATGAAATCCCATATGACCAAAATGGCAAAACTTTGAAAATTCATATTTTACAAACTATACATTTTATTAACAAAAGCACCGAGTTGCAGTATAGTGGGGCCATAGAGATGGCAAAAAGCCACACTGTGAGTGGAGATTCGAAAAAACGTCATTTAGCGAATTTTAGGGTATGAAATCCCATATGACCAAAATGGCAAAACTTTGAAAATTCATTTTTTACAAACTATACATTCTATCACAAAAGCACCGAGTTGCAGTATAGTGCGGCCATAAAGATGCTAAAAAGCTACACTGTGAGTGGAGATTCGAAAAAACGTCATTTAGCGAATTTTAGGGTATGAAATCCCATATGACCAAAATGGCAAAACTTTGAAAATTCATATTTTACAAACTATACATTTTATCAACAAAAGCACCGCGTTGCAGTATAGTGGGGCCATAGAGATGGCAAAAAGCTACACTGCAAGTGGAGAATAAGAAAAACGTCATTTAGCGAATTCTAGGGTATGAAATCCTATATGACCAAAATGGCAAAACTTTGAAAATTCATATTTTACAAACTATTCATTTTATTAACAAAAGCACCGCGTTGCAGTATAGTGGGGCCATATAGATGCCAAAAAGCTACACTGTGAGTGGAGATTTGGAAAAACGTCATTTAGCGAATTTTAGAGTATAAAATCCCATATGATCAAAATGGCAAAACTTTGAAAATTCATATTTTACAAACTATACATTTTATTAACAAAAGCACCGAGTTGCAGTATAGTGGGGCCATAGAGATGCCAAAAAGCTACACTGTGAGTGGAGATTCGGAAAAACGTCATTTAGCGAATTTTAGTGTATGAAATCCCATATGACCAAAATGGCAAAACTTTGAAAATTCATATTTTACAAACTGTACATTTTATCAACAAAAGCACCGAGTTGCAGTATAGTGGGGCCATAGAGATGCCAAAAGGCTACACTGTGAGTGGAGATTCGGAAAAACGTCATTTAGCGAATTCTAGGGTATGAAATCCCATATGACCAAAATGGCAAAACTTTGAAAATGCATATTTTACAAACTATACATTCTATCACCAAAAGCACCGAGTTGCAGTATAATGCGGCCATAGAGATGCTAAAAAGCTACACTGTGAGTGGAGATTCGAAAAAACGTCATTTAGCGAATTTTAGGGTATGAAATCCCATATGACCAAAATGGCAAAACTTTGAAAATTCATATTTTACAAACTATACATTTTATCAACAAAAGCACCGAGTTGCAGTATAGTGGGGCCATAGAGATGCCAAAAAGCTACACTGTGAGTGGAGATTCGGAAAAACGTCATTTAGCGAATTTTAGTGTATGAAATCCCATATGACCAAAATGGCAAAACTTTGAAAATTCATATTTTACAAACTGTACATTTTATCAACAAAAGCACCGAGTTGCAGTATAGTGGGGCCATAGAGATGCCAAAAGGCTACACTGTGAGTGGAGATTCGGAAAAACGTCATTTAGCGAATTCTAGGGTATGAAATCCCATATGACCAAAATGGCAAAACTTTGAAAATGCATATTTTACAAACTATACATTCTATCACCAAAAGCACCGAGTTGCAGTATAATGCGGCCATAGAGATGCTAAAAAGCTACACTGTGAGTGGAGATTCGAAAAAACGTCATTTAGCGAATTTTAGGGTATGAAATCCCATATGACCAAAATGGCAAAACTTTGAAAATTCATATTTTACAAACTATACATTTTATTAACAAAAGCACCGAGTTGCAGTATAGTGGGGCCATAGAGATGGCAAAAAGCCACACTGTGAGTGGAGATTCGAAAAAACGTCATTTAGCGAATTTTAGGGTATGAAATCCCATATGACCAAAATGGCAAAACTTTGAAAATTCATTTTTTACAAACTATACATTCTATCACCAAAAGCACCGAGTTGCAGTATAGTGCGGCCATAAAGATGCTAAAAAGCTACACTGTGAGTGGAGATTCGAAAAAACGTCATTTAGCGAATTTTAGGGTATGAAATCCAAATGACCAAAATTGCAAAATTTTTAAAATTCATATTTTACAAACTATACCTTTTATTAACAAAAGCACCGAGTTGCAGTATAGTGGGGCCATAGAGATGCCAAAAAGTCATACTGTGAGTGGAGATTCGGAAAAACGTCATTTAACGAATTTTAGTATATGAGATCCCATATGACCAAAATGGCAAAACTTTGAAAATTCATATTTTACAAACTATACATTTTATTAACAAAAGCACCGAGTTGCAGTATAGTGGGGCTATAGAGATGCCAAAAAGCTACACTGTGAGTTGGGATTCGGAAATACGTCATTTAGCGAATTTTATGGTATGAAATCCCATATGACCAAAATGGCAAAACTTTGAAAATTCATATTTTACAAACTATACGTTTTATCAACAAAAGCACTGAGTTGCAGTATAGTGGGGCCATAGAAATGCCAAAAAGCTACACTGTGAGTGGAGATTCTGAAAAACGTCATTTAGCGAATTTTAAGGTATGAAATCCCATATGACCAAAATGGCAAAACTTTGAAAATTCATATTTTACAAACTATACATTTTATCAACAAAAGCACCGAGTTGCAGTATGATGGGGCCATAGACATGCCAAAAAGCTACACTGTGAGTGGAGATTCTGAAAAACGTCATTTAGCGAATTTTAGGGTATGAAATCCCATATGACCAAAATGACAAAACTTTGAAAATTCATATTTTACAAACTATACATTTTATCAACAAAAGCACCGAGTTGCAGTATAGTGGGGCCATAGAGATGCCAAAAAGCTACACTGTGAGTGGAGATTCGGAAAAACGTCATTTAGCGAATTCTAGGGTATGAAATCCCATATGACCAAAATGGCAAAACTTTGAAAATTCATATTTTACAAACTATACATTCTATCACCAAAAGCACCGAGTTGCAGTATAGTGGGGCTATAGAGATGCCAAAAAGCTACACTGTGAGTTGGGATTCGGAAATACGTCATTTAGCGAATTTTATGGTATGAAATCCCATATGACCAAAATGGCAAAACTTTGAAAATTCATATTTTACAAACTATACGTTTTATCAACAAAAGCACTGAGTTGCAGTATAGTGGGGCCATAGAAATGCCAAAAAGCTACACTGTGAGTGGAGATTCTGAAAAACGTCATTTAGCGAATTTTAAGGTATGAAATCCCATATGACCAAAATGGCAAAACTTTGAAAATTCATATTTTACAAACTATACATTTTATCAACAAAAGCACCGAGTTGCAGTATGATGGGGCCATAGACATGCCAAAAAGCTACACTGTGAGTGGAGATTCTGAAAAACGTCATTTAGCGAATTTTAGGGTATGAAATCCCATATGACCAAAATGACAAAACTTTGAAAATTCATATTTTACAAACTATACATTTTATCAACAAAAGCACCGAGTTGCAGTATAGTGGGGCCATAGAGATGCCAAAAAGCTACACTGTGAGTGGAGATTCGGAAAAACGTCATTTAGCGAATTCTAGGGTATGAAATCCCATATGACCAAAATGGCAAAACTTTGAAAATTCATATTTTACAAACTATACATTCTATCACCAAAAGCACCGAGTTGCAGTATAATGAAATCCCATATGACCAAAATGGCAAAACTTTGAAAATTCATATTTTACAAACTATACATTTTATTAACAAAAGCACCGAGTTGCAGTATAGTGGGGCCATAGAGATGGCAAAAAGCCACACTGTGAGTGGAGATTCGAAAAAACGTCATTTAGCGAATTTTAGGGTATGAAATCCCATATGACCAAAATGGCAAAACTTTGAAAATTCATTTTTTACAAACTATACATTCTATCACCAAAAGCACCGAGTTGCAGTATAGTGCGGCCATAAAGATGCTAAAAAGCTACACTGTGAGTGGAGATTCGAAAAAACGTCATTTAGCGAATTTTAGGGTATGAAATCCAAATGACCAAAATTGCAAAATTTTTAAAATTCATATTTTACAAACTATACATTTTATTAACAAAAGCACCGAGTTGCAGTATAGTGGGGCTATAGAGATGCCAAAAAGCTACACTGTGAGTTGGGATTCGGAAATACGTCATTTAGCGAATTTTATGGTATGAAATCCCATATGACCAAAATGGCAAAACTTTGAAAATTCATATTTTACAAACTATACGTTTTATCAACAAAAGCACTGAGTTGCAGTATAGTGGGGCCATAGAAATGCCAAAAAGCTACACTGTGAGTGGAGATTCTGAAAAACGTCATTTAGCGAATTTTAAGGTATGAAATCCCATATGACCAAAATGGCAAAACTTTGAAAATTCATATTTTACAAACTATACATTTTATCAACAAAAGCACCGAGTTGCAGTATGATGGGGCCATAGACATGCCAAAAAGCTACACTGTGAGTGGAGATTCTGAAAAACGTCATTTAGCGAATTTTAGGGTATGAAATCCCATATGACCAAAATGACAAAACTTTGAAAATTCATATTTTACAAACTATACATTTTATCAACAAAAGCACCGAGTTGCAGTATAGTGGGGCCATAGAGATGCCAAAAAGCTACACTGTGAGTGGAGATTCGGAAAAACGTCATTTAGCGAATTCTAGGGTATGAAATCCCATATGACCAAAATGGCAAAACTTTGAAAATTCATATTTTACAAACTATACATTCTATCACCAAAAGCACCGAGTTGCAGTATAATGCGGCCATAGAGATGCTAAAAAGCTACACTGTGAGTGGAGATTCGAAAAAACGCCATTTAGCGAATTTTAGGGTATTCCCATATGACCAAAATGGCAAAACTTTGAAAATTCATATTTTACAAACTATACATTTTATCAACAAAAGCACCGAGTTGCAGTATAGTGGGGCCATAGAGATGCCAAAAAGCTACACTGTGATTGGAGATTCGGAAAAACGTCATTTAGCGAATTTTAGAGTATGAAATCCCATAATATGACCAAAATGGCAAAACTTTGAAAATTCATATTTTACAAACTATACATTTTATTAACAAAAGCACCGAGTTGCAGTATAGTGGGGCCATAGAGATGCCAAAAAGTCACACTGTGAGTGGAGATTCGGAAAAACGTCATTTAGCGAATTTTATGGTATGAAATCCCATATGACCAAAATGGCAAAACTTTGAAAATTCATATTTTACAAACTATACGTTTTATCAACAAAAGCACTGAGTTGCAGTATAGTGGGGCCATAGAAATGCCAAAAAGCTACACTGTGAGTGGAGATTCTGAAAAACGTCATTTAGCGAATTTTAAGGTATGAAATCCCATATGACCAAAATGGCAAAACTTTGAAAATTCATATTTTACAAACTATACATTTTATCAACAAAAGCACCGAGTTGCAGTATGATGGGGCCATAGACATGCCAAAAAGCTACACTGTGAGTGGAGATTCTGAAAAACGTCATTTAGCGAATTTTAGGGTATGAAATCCCATATGACCAAAATGACAAAACTTTGAAAATTCATATTTTACAAACTATACATTTTATCAACAAAAGCACCGAGTTGCAGTATAGTGGGGCCATAGAGATGCCAAAAAGCTACACTGTGAGTGGAGATTCGGAAAAACGTCATTTAGCGAATTCTAGGGTATGAAATCCCATATGACCAAAATGGCAAAACTTTGAAAATTCATATTTTACAAACTATACATTCTATCACCAAAAGCACCGAGTTGCAGTATAGTGGGGCTATAGAGATGCCAAAAAGCTACACTGTGAGTTGGGATTCGGAAATACGTCATTTAGCGAATTTTATGGTATGAAATCCCATATGACCAAAATGGCAAAACTTTGAAAATTCATATTTTACAAACTATACGTTTTATCAACAAAAGCACTGAGTTGCAGTATAGTGGGGCCATAGAAATGCCAAAAAGCTACACTGTGAGTGGAGATTCTGAAAAACGTCATTTAGCGAATTTTAAGGTATGAAATCCCATATGACCAAAATGGCAAAACTTTGAAAATTCATATTTTACAAACTATACATTTTATCAACAAAAGCACCGAGTTGCAGTATGATGGGGCCATAGACATGCCAAAAAGCTACACTGTGAGTGGAGATTCTGAAAAACGTCATTTAGCGAATTTTAGGGTATGAAATCCCATATGACCAAAATGACAAAACTTTGAAAATTCATATTTTACAAACTATACATTTTATCAACAAAAGCACCGAGTTGCAGTATAGTGGGGCCATAGAGATGCCAAAAAGCTACACTGTGAGTGGAGATTCGGAAAAACGTCATTTAGCGAATTCTAGGGTATGAAATCCCATATGACCAAAATGGCAAAACTTTGAAAATTCATATTTTACAAACTATACATTCTATCACCAAAAGCACCGAGTTGCAGTATAATGCGGCCATAGAGATGCTAAAAAGCTACACTGTGAGTGGAGATTCGAAAAAACGCCATTTAGCGAATTTTAGGGTATTCCCATATGACCAAAATGGCAAAACTTTGAAAATGCATATTTTACAAACTATACATTCTATCACCAAAAGCACCGAGTTGCAGTATAATGCGGCCATAGAGATGCTAAAAAGCTACACTGTGAGTGGAGATTCGGAAAAACGTCATTTAGCGAATTTTAGAGTATGAAATCCTATATGACCAAAATGGCAAAACTTTGAAAATTCATAGTTTACAAACTATACATGTTATCAACAAAAGCACCGAGTTGCAGTATAGTGGGGCCATAGAGATGCCAAAAAGCTACACTGTGAGTGGAGATTCGGAAAAACGTCATTTAGCGAATTTTAGAGTATGAAATCTCATATAACCAAAATGGCAAAACTTTGAAAATGCATATTTTACAAACTATACATTCTATCACCAAAAGCACCGAGTTGCAGTATAATGCGGCCATAGAGATGCTAAAAAGCTACACTGTGAGTGGAGATTCGAAAAAACGTCATTTAGCGAATTTTAGGGTATGAAATCCCATATGACCAAAATGGCAAAACTTTGAAAATTCATATTTTACAAACTATACATTTTATTAACAAAAGCACCGAGTTGCAGTATAGTGGGGCCATAGAGATGCCAAAAAGCTACACTGTGAGTGGAGATTCGGAAAAACGTCATTTAGCGAATTTTAGAGTATGAAATCTCATATAACCAAAATGGCAAAACTTTGAAAATTCATATTTTACAAACTATTCATTTTATTAACAAAAGCACCGCGTTGCAGTATAGTGGGGCCATATAGATGCCAAAAAGCTACACTGTGAGTGGAGATTCGGAAAAACGTCATTTAGCGAATTTTAGAGTATGAAATCCCATATAATCAAAATGGCAAAACTTTGAAAATTCATATTTTACAAACTATACATTTTATTAACAAAAGCACCGAGTTGCAGTATAGTGGGGCCATAGAGATGCCAAAAAGCTACACTGTGAGTGGAGATTCGGAAAAACGTCATTTAGCGAATTTTAGTGTATGAAATCCCATATGACCAAAATGGCAAAAATTTGAAAGTTCATATTTTACAAACTGTACATTTTATCAACAAAAGCACCGAGTTGCAGTATAGTGGGGCCATAGAGATGCCAAAAGGCTACACTGTGAGTGGAGATTCGGAAAAACGTCATTTAGCGAATTCTAGGGTATGAAATCCCATATGACCAAAATGGCAAAACTTTGAAAATGCATATTTTACAGACTATACATTCTATCACCAAAAGCACCGAGTTGCAGTATAATGCGGCCATAGAGATGCTAAAAAGCTACACTGTGAGTGGAGATTCGAAAAAACGTCATTTAGCGAATTTTAGGGTATGAAATCCCATATGACCAAAATGGCAAAACTTTGAAAATTCATTTTTTACAAACTATACATTCTATCACCAAAAGCACCGAGTTGCAGTATAGTGCGGCCATAATGATGCTAAAAAGCTTTACTGTGAGTGGAGATTCGAAAAAACGTCATTTAGCGAATTTTAGGGTATGAAATCCCATATGACCAAAATGGCAAAACTTTCAAAATTCTTATTTTACAAACCATACGTTTTATCAACAAAAGCACTGAGTTGCAGTATAGTGGGGCCATAGAAATGCCAAAAAGCTACACTGTGAGTGGAGATTCTGAAAAACGTCATTTAGCGAATTTTAAGGTATGAAATCCCATATGACCAAAATGGCAAAACTTTGAAAATTCATATTTTACAAACTATACATTTTATCAACAAAAGCACCGAGTTGCAGTATGATGGGGCCATAGACATGCCAAAAAGCTACACTGTGAGTGGAGATTCTGAAAAACGTCATTTAGCGAATTTTAGGGTATGAAATCCCATATGACCAAAATGGCAAAACTTTGAAAATGCATATTTTACAAACTATACATTCTATCACCAAAAGCACCGAGTTGCAGTATAATGCGGCCATAGAGATGCTAAAAAGCTACACTGTGAGTGGAGATTCGGAAAAACGTCATTTAGCGAATTTTAGAGTATGAAATCCTATATGACCAAAATGGCAAAACTTTGAAAATTCATAGTTTACAAACTATACATTTTATCAACAAAAGCACCGAGTTGCAGTATAGTGGGGCCATAGAGATGCCAAAAAGCTACACTGTGAGTGGAGATTCGGAAAAACGTCATTTAGCGAATTTTAGAGTATGAAATCTCATATAACCAAAATGGCAAAACTTTGAAAATGCATATTTTACAAACTATACATTCTATCACCAAAAGCACCGAGTTGCAGTATAATGCGGCCATAGAGATGCTAAAAAGCTACACTGTGAGTGGAGATTCGAAAAAACGTCATTTAGCGAATTTTAGGGTATGAAATCCCATATGACCAAAATGGCAA
Organism: Aspidapion aeneum; assembly: GCA_963576565.1. Classification (NCBI taxonomy): domain Eukaryota; kingdom Metazoa; phylum Arthropoda; class Insecta; order Coleoptera; family Brentidae; genus Aspidapion; species Aspidapion aeneum. Next base: position 15,234,917 of record OY755043.1, read on the forward strand.
AACTTTGAAAATTCATATTTTACAAACTATACATTTTATTAACAAAAGCACCGAGTTGCAGTATAGTGGGGCCATAGAGATGCCAAAAAGCTACACTGTGAGTGGAGATTCGGAAAAACGTCATTTAGCGAATTTTAGAGTATGAAATCTCATATAACCAAAATGGCAAAACTTTGAAAATTCATATTTTACAAACTATTCATTTTATTAACAAAAGCACCGCGTTGCAGTATAGTGGGGCCATATAGATGCCAAAAAGCTACACTGTGAGTGGAGATTCGGAAAAACGTCATTTAGCGAATTTTAGAGTATGAAATCCCATATAATCAAAATGGCAAAACTTTGAAAATTCATATTTTACAAACTATACATTTTATTAACAAAAGCACCGAGTTGCAGTATAGTGGGGCCATAGAGATGCCAAAAAGCTACACTGTGAGTGGAGATTCGGAAAAACGTCATTTAGCGAATTTTAGTGTATGAAATCCCATATGACCAAAATGGCAAAAATTTGAAAGTTCATATTTTACAAACTGTACATTTTATCAACAAAAGCACCGAGTTGCAGTATAGTGGGGCCATAGAGATGCCAAAAGGCTACACTGTGAGTGGAGATTCGGAAAAACGTCATTTAGCGAATTCTAGGGTATGAAATCCCATATGACCAAAATGGCAAAACTTTGAAAATGCATATTTTACAGACTATACATTCTATCACCAAAAGCACCGAGTTGCAGTATAATGCGGCCATAGAGATGCTAAAAAGCTACACTGTGAGTGGAGATTCGAAAAAACGTCATTTAGCGAATTTTAGGGTATGAAATCCCATATGACCAAAATGGCAAAACTTTGAAAATTCATTTTTTACAAACTATACATTCTATCACCAAAAGCACCGAGTTGCAGTATAGTGCGGCCATAATGATGCTAAAAAGCTTTACTGTGAGTGGAGATTCGAAAAAACGTCATTTAGCGAATTTTAGGGTATGAAATCCCATATGACCAAAATGGCAAAACTTTCAAAATTCTTATTTTACAAACCATACGTTTTATCAACAAAAGCACTGAGTTGCAGTATAGTGGGGCCATAGAAATGCCAAAAAGCTACACTGTGAGTGGAGATTCTGAAAAACGTCATTTAGCGAATTTTAAGGTATGAAATCCCATATGACCAAAATGGCAAAACTTTGAAAATTCATATTTTACAAACTATACATTTTATCAACAAAAGCACCGAGTTGCAGTATGATGGGGCCATAGACATGCCAAAAAGCTACACTGTGAGTGGAGATTCTGAAAAACGTCATTTAGCGAATTTTAGGGTATGAAATCCCATATGACCAAAATGGCAAAACTTTGAAAATGCATATTTTACAAACTATACATTCTATCACCAAAAGCACCGAGTTGCAGTATAATGCGGCCATAGAGATGCTAAAAAGCTACACTGTGAGTGGAGATTCGAAAAAACGTCATTTAGCGAATTTTAGGGTATGAAATCCCATATGACCAAAATGGCAAAACTTTGAAAATTCATATTTTACAAACTATACATTTTATCAACAAAAGCACCGAGTTGCAGTATAGTGGGGCCATAGAGATGCCAAAAAGCTACACTGTGAGTGGAGATTCGGAAAAACGTCATTTAGCGAATTTTAGTGTATGAAATCCCATATGACCAAAATGGCAAAAATTTGAAAATTCATATTTTACAAACTGTACATTTTATCAACAAAAGCACCGAGTTGCAGTATAGTGGGGCCATAGAGATGCCAAAAGGCTACACTGTGAGTGGAGATTCGGAAAAACGTCATTTAGCGAATTCTAGGGTATGAAATCCCATATGACCAAAATGGCAAAACTTTGAAAATGCATATTTTACAGACTATACATTCTATCACCAAAAGCACCGAGTTGCAGTATAATGCGGCCATAGAGATGCTAAAAAGCTACACTGTGAGTGGAGATTCGAAAAAACGTCATTTAGCGAATTTTAGGGTATGAAATCCCATATGACCAAAATGGCAAAACTTTGAAAATTCATTTTTTACAAACTATACATTCTATCACCAAAAGCACCGAGTTGCAGTATAGTGCGGCCATAATGATGCTAAAAAGCTTTACTGTGAGTGGAGATTCGAAAAAACGTCATTTAGCGAATTTTAGGGTATGAAATCCCATATGATCAAAATGGCAAAACTTTCAAAATTCTTATTTTACAAACCATACGTTTTATCAACAAAAGCACTGAGTTGCAGTATAGTGGGGCCATAGAAATGCCAAAAAGCTACACTGTGAGTGGAGATTCTGAAAAACGTCATTTAGCGAATTTTAAGGTATGAAATCCCATATGACCAAAATGGCAAAACTTTGAAAATTCATATTTTACAAACTATACATTTTATCAACAAAAGCACCGAGTTGCAGTATGATGGGGCCATAGACATGCCAAAAAGCTACACTGTGAGTGGATATTCTGAAAAACGTCATTTAGCGAATTTTAGGGTATGAAATCCCATATGACCAAAATGACAAAACTTTGAAAATTCATATTTTACAAACTATACATTTTATCAACAAAAGCACCGAGTTGCAGTATAGTGGGGCCATAGAGATGCCAAAAAGCTACACTGTGAGTGGAGATTCGGAAAAACGTCATTTAGCGAATTCTAGGGTATGAAATCCCATATGACCAAAATGGCAAAACTTTGAAAATTCATATTTTACAAACTATACATTCTATCACCAAAAGCACCGAGTTGCAGAATAATGCGGCCATAGAGATGCTAAAAAGCTACACTGTGAGTGGAGATTCGAAAAAACGTCATTTAGCGAATTTTAGAGTATGAAATCCCATAATATGACCAAAATGGCAAAACTTTGAAAATTCATATTTTACAAACTATACATTTTATTAACAAAAGCACCGAGTTGCAGTATAGTGGGGCCATAGAGATGCCAAAAAGTCACACTGTGAGTGGAGATTCGGAAAAACGTCATTTAGCGAATTTTAGGGTATGAAATCCCATATGACCAAATGGGAAAACTTTGAAAATTCATATTTTACAAACTATACATTTTATCAACAAAAGCACAGAGTTGCAGTATAGTGGGACCATAGAGATGGCAAAAAGCTACACTGCAAGTGGAGAATCGGAAAAACGTCATTTAGCGAATTTTAGGGTATGAAATCCCATATGACCAAAATTGCAAAATTTTGAAAATTCATATTTTACAAACTATACATTTTATTAACAAAAGCCCGAGTTGCAGTATAGTGGGGCCATAGAGATGCCAAAAAGCTACACTGTCAGTGGAGATTCGGAAAAACGTCATTTAGCGAATTTTAAGGTATGAAATCCCATATAACCAAAATGGGAAAACTTTGAAAATTCATATTTTACCAACTAAACACTTTAGCAACAAAAGCACCAAGTTACAGTATATAGGGTTCATAGAGATGCCAAAAACCCACACTGTGAGTGGAGATTCGGAAAAACGTCATTTAGCGAATTTTAGGGTATGAAATTCCATATGGCCAAAATGGGAAAACTTTGAAAATTCATATTTTACAAACTAAACACTTTAGGAACAAAAGCACCGAGTTACAGTATATTGGGTTCATAGAGATGCCAAAAACCCACACTGTGAGTGGAGATTCGGAACAACGTCATTTAACGAATTTTAGTATATGAGATCCCATATGACCAAAATGGGAAAACTTTGAAAATTCATATTTTACAAACTACACACTTTAGCAACAAAAGCACCGAGTTGCAGTATAGTGGGGCCATAGAGATGCCAAAAAGCCACACTGTGAGTGGAGATTCGGAAAAACGTCATTTAGCGAATTTTAGTATATCAGATCCCATATGACCAAAATGGGAAAACTTTGAAAATTCATATTTTACAAACTACACACTTTAGCAACAAAAACACCGAGTTGCAGTATAGTGGGGCCATAGAGATGCCAAAAAGCCATACTGTAAGTCAGGGGCGGCTAGTGCATAAGGGCTGCAGAGCTGCAGAACCCCCAAAATTTTCACATTATTTGACTATTTTTCAGCCGCTGCTATTTTCTAATATAATTATTTTATTTCTAAAATTATTGGAATAGCAGTATATTTTCGGTCCGGTGTTGGTATAGTAGGCCTTCAAATCGCGTACGTGTGTAGATTATGACGCCGCGCGCCGTCGCCGAAGGCCGCATTTCACAGTCGGTCAAATGAAGTTATTGGCATTGTTGCGCTGCTAAATTGCAACACAACGTAGCTGGGTGGCTAACGAGATCTGTGCTCGGCTAGGAACCCCTTCCTTCGCCCCGCACCGCACTTGCTCAGGGGTTTAGATAGCAAAATCTAAGCAAAAATAGAGCTGCAAAACTTGCAGTTCCAGTACAATTCCGAGCGGGTGGGCTCAGCGTTGCGTGTTTGCGGGCGCATTTATTTATTTAGAAGACGCCAAACGCATGAGCGAGAGGTTATAGTCGTGTTTGTTGTTTGTTTTTGTATAATTGTGTCACAATGAATGTCGTGGATAATTTAATTAATGTAAAAAAATTATCTCTCTTTACTTATGAAGAAAAACTAAAACTGAAAGAAAAAGGACGGCCATTTTATAGACAAATTCGCGACAAAAAAAATCGAAGAATTGACTTGATTTTAAAAAAATAATATTATAATTATTTTTTAATTACGCTAAAATTAAAATTTAAAAATTATATTATCGACTTAAATGTAAAGGCAAAACATTGGTGAGTACATATTATGCTAAGGTAGTGAATGTGAATTAAATCTTTTGTAAAAACGCTTTTTTCCTATGGATTGTAATTTTTGCCAAACCAAACTTGGCAATTTTTTACTTTTTATAATACACACGTGATCTGGAGACTGTAAAAAAATAGCATTTTTTATACCCTATCGGCAGAACTCACAAACTTTACTGTCACGAGCCGCCACTGCTGTGAGTGGAGATTCGGAAAAACGTCATTTAGCGAATTTTATGGCATGAAATCCCATATGACCAAAATGGGAAAACTTTGAAAATTCATATTTTACAAACTATACATTTTATCAACAAAAGCACCGAGTTGTAGTATAGTGGGGCCATAGAGATACCAAAAAGCTACACTGTGAGTGGTGATTCGGAAAAACGTCATTTAGTGAATTTTAGGGTATGAAATCCCATATGACCAAAGTGGCAAAACTTTGAAAATTCATATTTTATACACTATAAACTTTATCTATAATCAGCGAAATTTCATCCCGCAGTTTTACTTTTTATCCCTGTGATCTAGGTCACTTTTCATATCGGGGATAAAAAGTATACTTTTAATCCCTCAAGTTCGAAAAATAGTTATAAATCCCTAGAGATTTAAACTATTGCTTTAATTCTTGAAAAGAGGAATTTAAAATACTTTTCAATTCCTTAAAGAGAGAGAGAAAAAGTTTTTTGGTAAAAAATAATATATTGACCTCGCTCTTATTCTCCTGATAGTCTCCAACAAAAAGTCGTCATTCGTGGTAACGTTGAAGGCTTGCATTAAAAGAGGAGGTTGTGGTGAGGGCAGAGGCTGTGATGAGGCCGCTTGGAGAGCCTCGTGTTCCACCAATTGCTCCTTGTATTTTTCGCAGACTTCTAGACACTCTAGGATGCTCTCAGCCTATTAAAAGTATCTGTCTTTAAAAATCACATTGACACTATTTTAGGACATTTAAAAAAATCCTTTAGGGGGAGGGGGATACAAGCTAGTAAACATTGACAAATATGTACTGGGTGATTCACCTTAAATTTCATCCCCACTTAACTCAAGTATGATGTTATAGAGAATACTATAAACAAAGTTTTCTAATATAATAACCTTTCAGGTTGTTAGCCCGCGGTTAGAAAAACGATAACTGCAATGGACTGTAAATAATTTAATTAATAAAAGCGCGAACAAACATAAATATATTGATATGAAATTACGAAATAATCAAACGTCCATAGGTTAATTGTTGGTGCCACACAACGGCAATCAGAAACAAAGACACTCACCAGTTTGCAGCCAATTTATCCACTTCCAAGGGGCCCCTTTCTGGATCTAATGATGTCACCACGTAGCTGAAGGGCTGAAGTTTCTAGTTCTATGCTTCAGTACACCAAAATCGAGCACTTTCAGGTGTAGAAATTTGAACTAGTTGGAGAACGAAATTAACACGCCATTTCTCGAGGCGATTGACAAAGGATCTCACTGATTGTTGGTGCGCATGTCCAAATGCGCGAAATACACTCTGTCCTTCATCCAATTGTGTGGTTTTAAAAAGTTAAAAACAACCGCGAAATTTAGCGTGAGCTAACACAGGTGGTGTATTTCAGGGTTTTCCGTTTAATTTAGAAAAATTGCTGTCAAAATTTGACATTAGTTTTGACATGTTTCTCTAATATTAATCAAGTTAAGTGGGGGGAATTACCCGGTAAACTTAAGTTTTTCGCAGAAAAGAATGAAGCATTTATATAATCGAATCCAGTATATAGAAATGTTAAAAAAAAATCAAAGCCAGTGGCATCTGGGAGGTGTCTGAAGAAGTAAGGTAGTAACTTACAGCTTTTTCACTCCCAATGGTCTTTTTTGAAGGAAGATTGAGTCCCGGTTGTCCAGGCACAACAGTCTGCTCGCCAGTTGCTAAACCTGTAAGTCAGCAATTAAACAACATCAAACTACTATACAAAATAACTAAAACTGCCACGGCAATACATTCGGAATACGGTCTTTCTCTAGGCCTCTTATTCTTATTTCACTGTCTATTCTTTCTCTCCAGCTTCTCCTTAGCCGTCCTCGTTTTCTTCGGCCAGTTGGTTTCCATTGTAGTATTTGTTTAGGTAGTCTTTCATCATTCATTCTTTGTACATGTCCGTGCCACACCAGTTGTTTTGTTCTTATATCATCCACTAAAGTACGTTCACCCACTGTCATAATTTCTCTTATTCTTTGATTTGTAACTCTTTCTCTTTTTGATTTCCCTGCTGCTCTTTTCCAATAGTCCATCTCCGTAGCGGAAAGCATTTTTTCTGTTCTATCCTTGATTGGCCATACTTCTGAGCCGTATGTAATAATATTTTTTACAATGGTGTTATATATAAGCTTTTTGTTATGTTTTGATATACTTTGGTCCCAAATTATTCAATTTAATAAAGTTATTGCTTTTCTTCCTTGTACGTTTCGATCTTTTATAGCTTTGTCTAATGTTCCGTCAACTGTAATTTTTTGACCTAAGTATTTATACTCATCACAGGACTGAATTCGCTGCCCGGTATTTAAGATTAGATCCTGTTTTATTCCACCTATACACATACAGGGTGTCCCATTAAGGATGGCAGCCGGATTTATCTCAGATACTAGTACAGCTACGACTTCGGGAAAAAAATTTTTATATCAAAATCGAGCCTTGTGAATTCACCTAAAATATTTTTGTTTCTGTAGCTCTCCGCTAGGGGGTAGTAGTAACACCTCCCAACTATAAAAATTGCATTTTATGACAAAACTCTATGATAAACTTACATAAATTTTACCATATTCGTATTCCTTGAAAAATTCTGCATGATTTGGACCTCCCACTTGTACCTCTTTCTCACTTCCCCACATGTATGGAATGAAAATGTCACTTTTTATTAAAAAACTAATTAGTTCTACGTGGTAACTAAACCGACTTTTATTATTTATTTGACTTATTAAGAAACCCCTAAAAATGCAAATATTCTTGATTTTTTGTTTATATTAAAATTTTTTCGAAAGAGGAAATTTTTTAAAAGTAGCAAACCAAAAAACTTAAATTTCTTAAAAAATTCAGATACAAACCCATTAATATCTTTACTTGAAGTTGTCAAGCGATATTCATTTAAGATATTACTGAAATCCGCAAGTCAAAATTTGACATAGTTGTGAAGATATTTAAAAAATAGTTTTATTTGTGTATTATGTGATCAAACAAGACCTTAATTAAACGTCAATAAACATTAAATTGTCCAAAAATTATAACAGGTGTAACACATGCAAATAACAAAATAAGCTCTCGCCTTACCACATAATACACAAATAAAACTATTTTTTAAATATCTTCAAAACTAAGTCAAATTTTGACTTGCAGATTTTAGTAATATCTTAAATGAATATCGCTTGACAACTTTAAGTAAAAATTTTAATGGGTTTGTATCTGAATTTTTTAAGAAATTTAAGTTTTTTGATTTGGAACTTTTAAAAAATTTCCTCTTTCGAAAAAATGTTAACTTAAACAAAAAATCAAGAATATTTGCATTTTTTAGGGTTTTCTTATAAATAATAAGAGTCGTTTAGTTACCACGTAGAAGTAATTGTTTTTTAAATAAAAAGTGACATTTTCATTCCAACCATGTGGGGAAGTGAGAAAAAGGTACAAGTGAGAGGTCCAAATTATGCAGAATTTTTCAAGGAATACGAATATGGTAAAATTTGTGTATGTTTATTATAGAGTTTTGTCGTAAAATGCAATTTTTAAATTTGGGAGGTGTTATTACTGCCCTCCTAGCGGGGAGCTACAGAAAGAAAAATATTTTAGGTGAATTCACAAGGCCCGATTTTGTTATAAAAAAAAAATTTCCCAAAGTCGTAGCTGTACTAGTATCTGAACTAAATCCGGCTGCCATCCTTAATGGGACACCCTGTATACTCTGTCTTATTGAGATTAACCTCTAGTCCCCACTTATTGTACTCTTCTATCAGTTTTCGTGTCATATATTCGATGTCGTGATAATCCTGAGCCACTACTATCTGATCATCGGCGAAACATAAAGTACACAAGGTGGTTTCGTCCAACGGAATTCCCATGTTTTGGCATTTTCTCTTCCATACTTTAAGGACTTGTTCCAAGTATATCTTGAAGAGCGTAGGCGAGATACAGCAACCTTGTTTAAGACCTTTATTTACTTGGTTAGTTTTGCTTTTATTTCAACTTTTGCCTTACTATTGCGGTATAACTCTTTGATGGCCTTAATTAGTTGTACGCTTATGTTTGTGTTTTCCAACGCTTTCCAAAGTAGATTTAGTGGTATACTATCATATGCCTTCTGCAAATCGACGTAAAGCAGATGCAGCTCTTGTCCGTATGCCATTTTATTTAAAACAGCTATATTCAAAAAAGCGACATATCAAAACAGCTGTCGCCCTTTTGATATATCGCTGTCTTAATATGTCGCTGTTTTAAATGTGGCTCAAGTGAGACCGCTGTTTTAAATGTCGACGTTTTAAATATCAAACAAGTTTAATGGCTAATCGGGCAAAAAGGAGTTTTCTGTTTCCCTTATATTTTTCCGTGGGTAGCTTGAAAGCTTAACCTCACGGGGGTCCAAGATCTAATGGACACACCTAATAAGTGTTGACAGTTAACCGTTTCGTCCTTATGGGACTCCTCAGAACACTGCTGGTCAAGTGACAAATCTTGCGAAGTTAATCAGACGGTTTTGTCTCTAATTAAATGTAATTAGTGAGCGAACTATAGCAAGAGGCGCCATCTACCGAGATACGAGAGAAACAAAAAACCAAAAGCAGGGATAAAACACTGCTAACTGTCTTGATGACGGGTAAAAATGCAAAATGCGTTGATCCGGCCTGAAAAGACAAAGAGCTGTCGTAGGTCACGGACTATAGTTGTTTTCTTTTATTTGCATTCGATCTTTTCATTGATCGATATTGTATAGCAGTGTTTTCCCTGCTTTTGGTTTTTTGTTTCTCTTGTATCTCGGTAGATGGCGCCTCTTGCTATAGTTCGCTCACTAATTACATTTAATTAGAGACAAAACCGTCTGATTAACTTCGCAAGATTTGTCACTTGACCAGCAGTGTTCTGAGGAGTCCCATAAGGACGAAACGGTTAACTGTCAACTTATTAGGTGTCCATTAGATCTTGGACCCCCGTGAGGTTAAGCTTTCAAGCTACCCACGGAAAAATATAAGGGAAACAAAAAACTCCTTTTTGCCCGATTAGCCATTAAACTTGTTTGATTTTTAAATTCACGTGTACGAAATTTCACGTTTGTTAGTTTTAAATATCGCTCTTTTGAACCGGAGCCGTTTTATTGTTTATTAAAGCAGATTAAAACTAATTTTTTCATGTTGTAAAACTGTCAGGCATACACGAGATCAAGTTTTTTTTAATAGTGTTGTCTAAAGACTTAGTATTTATTTTATTTGATATATTTCATTTGATCTTACCTTCCTGTGCTTCCCTCTCCTGCTCCTCTTCGTCTTCCAAGACGACAAGTAATTCGGATTTTTCAAAAAGGCGCAAAACTCTGTCTGATCCACAAGATACCAGGTGGTTTCCATCAGAACTAACTGATAAAGAATAAGCCTCTCCTGCGTGACCCTATAAGGAATACAAAGAAACTAAATCTAAAAAGCCGTTCATTAGTTGGATCACAGCAATATCAGCATTTGTCTTTATTTGTTGCAATTTTCATTAACTAAGACATTTTCTTTTTTTACAAATAAAAAAAAAACAAGTTTCAAATAGTTTTTCTATTAGATTAAACATTTTCACATTTTTAAAAAACAGCAGTTATATTTCTATTTCTTTCTTACCTGTAAACTAACAATCTTCAAATGTTTGTCTGCGTCCCACTGCTTTACAGTGCCATCTTTACCGCAAGTGAAGAAATAATGAGTGTTTGGCACAAATTGCAACCCCGTCACTGTATCGTCGTGGGCAAATATGCTTTTGTGACAGTCACCAAAATCCATACCTAAAAAGTGACAATACCGCGCTAGTGAAAAAAAACAACCAAACTTTTGTGATATTTTAAGTCATAATTTTATTTTCTTTTTCTTTAATAAACCTATAAAACATTGTAGGCGAAGCTATTACCGAAGTAACATTTCTTTATTTATAGCAGAAGCTAAAAGGTTGCCAGCGCCTTTCCTTAAAACCATTAGTTTCAATGTTTGGTCGCTAGCACGTTCCCATTACCCTTATATACCCCTTAGAAAAATAATTTACACTATTCACCATTAAAAAAGTCTGTTTGGTTTACATAAATCAAAATTAAAGTAAAATTATTGTTAAAAAACACTGCTAAAACGACTAGATAAATATTTTCTGTTTACAATATTTTTAAAATAATTCTATATACGCCATTATCGTTTTATAGTGGTCACTTAGTTTTATTTGTTACTCTATCGCAACAAGGATTTTTGAGTGCGCTTATGAAACCAATAAAAAAGAGAAGGTAAACATAGTAAACATAACAAGACGCTAGCGCTACCAAATCCACTTCCAATCCCTGGCTTCGCATGCGTAGATCTACCAATATTATTTACCTCATGTATTAGAATCGATGTACAGGGTGATTTTCACTTGAATGATTCTAACCACATGAAAATAGAAAGTTTCAAAAACCTAACCTAACGAAACCTAATCAGATCTAACCGAACCGAACCAAAGCAAACTAAACCAATATTAAAAAAAAAAAAACTTTCCCGACTTCCTACCTGGGATGCTAGAGGATGTGAATCCGAACCGGACCGTACCGAACCGAACCTATCCAAACCTAACCCTACCCAACTAAACCTAATTAGCAGTACGTGTTGTAGTTTAGTTTGGTTAGGTTAGGTTTGGTTCAGTTTAGTTAGGTTCGGTTTGGTTCGGTTCGGATTCACATCCTCTAGGATCCCGGGCAGGAAGTCAGGAAAGTTTTTTTTTTGAAAAAAATTATTGGTTTAGTTTCCTTCGGTTTGGTTAGATTTGATTAGGTTTTGTTAGGTTAGGTTTTTGAAACTTTCTATTTTCATGTGGTTAGAATCATTCAAGTGAAAATCACCCTGTATGCATCTATTCTAAGACATGAGGTAAATAATATTGGTAGATCTGCGCTTGCGAAGCCAGGGATTGAAAGTGGACTTGGTAGCGCTAGCGTCTTGTAGTAAACATAACCTCACTTAAATTTTTTGTATTTGTTTTTTAAAGTGTTGTGTTAAATTTAAATGTTTTTTATCGTGCAATTTGCACACAATCAGGAGGGCCAGTGCAATGATATCCGTTGTGCCTGCAGGTTGGAGGGAAACCTCTTATATTGGCCGTTTAAACAGGCCTTATCTAGGCGTGGGTGCCCTACCCAGGAGGATAATAAATAATCAATCTTGCAATAGGTAGGTACCAATCTGTACTAGTACTAGTAAAAACTAAAATACGAAAGTATTTATTTACTTCTGTTAGAACCCTTAAGGAAACAAAGTTTTATATGACCGCCTATTTAAATAATATTTAATATGCAGCTATGGGTAACCATAAATACAAAAGAATTAAGTTTACCTTTAAGCCTTCCTTTTAAAACCTGTTTAAAATGCCTAAAAGTAATGGCAAAAACCAAAAGTCTAAAGTTTATATTTACCTCTCTTAAAAACCTTAAGGAAACTAGGCTCTATATGGCCGCCTATATAATCATATTTACTATTAAACTACTGGTAACTACAAAAACAAAAGGATATAAGGTAACCTTTTAGCTCTATTATAAAACACTTTTGTTATGACCTAAAGTAATGAAAAAAACTAAAAGACCAAAGTTTATATTTATTTATTTTTAAAAACTTTAGGTAAAAGGGTTTTATAAGACCCTCTTTATAAATCAGAAATCAATAAAACCAAAAGTATCTAAAAGGAACAGAAGAACACTTTTTGGTTGTATAACACCTCTTTAGGTAATTGGCAATATAAATTACCTTTTTGTAGCCAAATTGATCCTAAAAGCCATAACAGCACCCTCTAAATAACCTTGGAACCAAATTAATAAAACCTTGAGTGGTAATAATGGTACTTGGGTAGTTACTCATATGTATAAATTGATTTCGCGTCACAGTTGCCATCATCAATCAGTCAAAAATAAAATTTATTTAAAACATATACATCAAGGCAATATTTTTAACTACATATCCATAATGTCTTTTTTTAAAATTTTTAGATTTCTTTTTAAGTAAAATTTTTGAAAAATATATAATTTGTTCCTTAATATTTTAGCAAGAATTTCTCTATCCTGAATTGCGTTTGGCGGTCAAGATTGTCCGTGGAAGATAGCATATTTTATTTGACCACATTTAGGTTTAACTTACCCCAAATTTTCACGTTTCTGTCACCAGAGCCGGTTGCCATAAGAGCTGAATCGCTGGAGATATCCATGCATTGGACTGGAAGTTTGTGACCGTAAAGTGACAAATAGAACTAAAAAATGTCAATGTCAATGTTAATTGTAAATACAATTCTCAGGTTTTACCACAGAAGCAGCGGACGTTAAATACAACCTTGCTGGAAAATACAACCTTACTGGAAAATATGAACCCTACAGTATACAGTATAGCTAAAAGCTATAGGATTCATAGACTCCTTGCTGTACCTAATATATATGGATGATTCTACAAAAATGGTGCTGTGGAGTGGGAATGCATATTTTTCAAACACAGACTGCAAATGAAGCATGGTTTTAGTTATAAGATTTAAAAGTAAATGTTTTCTTTATGGAACATTTGAGTTTAATGTATAAAAAAAATTGCAAGTTTATAATTTTTTTTTATTACAAAGCAAATACCTCATTCCTCTGGTGTAGTCCCAAACCAAATATTAAAAACTCAGATTGAAAAAAAATATCCTAATAAATAATATTTAACCAAGTCTTAACTATTTATCAAAAAATTGATAAAACTTAAGTTTGCAGTCATATTTTTGAAAATCCGAATTTACATCTTCCCGGAAAATTTTACAATTTTAAACGTGCTCCATTTTTAATAACACAATATTTGTGAATACCACCGGTTAATTTCTAGAGAAAGAGACGGCCCTGGATATCTAATTTACTTGTGAGGATGACAAGTTTTGACAGATAATGTCAACTTTAGTTTGGTTTAAGTTATAGATCTTTTTATTTTCGGCAGAAAATTAGTTTTTTTCGGAGAAATCAAAAGGAACGCTTCAATTATCATTCCTCTGGTAAGTAAATATTCGACTGATATCAATAGTATAATTTTTTTGTTGATTGTTTTAAAATTATAAGTATAGGAACTTTGTTTATATAAAACTTAAGTTAAGTAGTCTAAATAGATTTTTATTTGAATTGGAAAACCATTAAAAAATTCATTCCTCTGGTCCTCATTCCTCTGGCATTTTTATGCAATAATTCCTAAAATTTGGGAAAATAAATGTTTCTTAGCTTACACCTAATTAGTTACATAAATTTAACAAAACAAAATTATTTACTGTGCTGTACTGTTATTTAAAGGCAATGACCAAAAATGATATCCATATAGCCCACTTTTGATAGAATCATCCATATAAGAGAGAAGTAAAACAGAGAAAAATATATTTTGGCTGGTAGTGGAAAAGTAGGGGAATAGATCGTGACCTCTCGTCTTCACGAAGTTTTTCGTCATTCCGTGGTGTAAAGCGAAACAGGTGAGAAGTGGGTATTTGTTTTTTACGCAAGTTCTAGCTCAAGCCATGCCGCGTATTATATTTAGCGCTCAGGAAAAAGTACAGTTGGTTCAATTGTATTTCCAGGGAAATAGCTGTCAAGACTTGTCAATTTTTGCCTCAAATGCAGTGGTGGAATGTTCATTTAACAGCTACCAGTTTGGATGAACTTCGAGTAAAAAGAATCACCACCCTATAATCAGTGACACCTGAAATGCTAAGTAATGTCCGAACTGAATTTTATAATAGGCTTGGATACTGTTTAGCACAGAGCGGTGGTATTTTTGAGAATTTAATTCGTTAGGTAGTTCTTATATAAATATGAAAGAATTTGCTTTTAAAACAGAACCCTCTCTTATTTCTTTCGCTGGGAAAGCCACAAACTTTAGTTTGCGGTAGACACTGCATTAAATATTATAAAAAATAACAAGCTTGAAAAAAAGGATAATACGTTACGTAGTTATCGTCTAAACTTCCGATATTTTATGTACAACCAACCTCGATCGATTTTCTTTACGAACTGTCGAAAGAAAAGATCGCCGCGCTAGGGGAAACAATCGGTGTCATAAATTTCCACATTCTACTTTACCGGGCGCACAGAGGACAGGTATTGGCTATGGGCCTGGCTATCTCGAAACAATGAGCGTAAACACGTGTAAACTTCTATCCTTGTTTTCTTACATACTACATATTTTTTACATATGCAGTTGTTTTTATCTTAGATACAGTAATAATTTCCCATGAATCCCATAGCATTTAACCACGCTATATATTACAGTGAAGTCCGGATATAACGAACCGAAATAAATTTTGTTTAATTTTTTGTGTTTCTTTTTTTAATAGTATCCAAGATTAAGAAAACTAAATATTACAAAAAATACTATACATTTTTATATTTAAAAAAAGGCAGAATACATACGAATAAAGATGTTTATTATTATTGTTATACATAGAAATATGTAAAGTACATAATATGGTGGTATGTAATACATACATAAAAGAAGCCTAAATCTTTTTTTTTATTATTATGAAATCCATAATTCTTGTTTGTACATTTCTACTTGAAAAATATTCCCTGTTTATATAGCTTTCAAGGTTACAAAATGATGCTCATATTTTATCAGGAACTTGGCGTAATTCCAAAAAATTACGGGTTTCCAAAATTTTGTTTTTTATTTCACGAATGGTTGGAACATAAACCTTAGTAACTTCAACAGAATTGTCTTGAACAGGATCATCATTATCTTCGTCATTATCACTTGAAACCATGTTTGAGGTTACGGAGAGATTACAATTTGCTCATCAGTCAACGTTTCTCTTGCTACAATGTATTTATCAATAGTCACATAATTAACAAACGTGAAATTTCGTACCCGTGAATTTAAAAATCAAACAAGTTTCATGGCTAATCGGGTTAACTGTCAACACTTATTGAGTGTCCATTAGATCTTGGACCCCCGTGAGGTTAAGCTTTCAAGCTACCCACGGAAAAATATAAGGGAAACAAAAAACTCCTTTTTGCCCGATTAGCCATGAAACTTGTTTGATTTTTAAATTCACGGGTACGAAATTTCACGTTTATTAGTATTATTTGGCTTAAAAATTCCGTTGATTGACGCTCACTGTCTTGATGACGGGTAAAAATGCCAAATGCGTTGATCCGGCCTGAAAAGACAAAGAGCTGTCGTAGGTCACGGACTATAGTTGTTTTCTTTTATTTGCATTCGATCTTTTCATTGATCGATATTGTATAGCAGTGTTTTTCCCTGCTTTTGGTTTTTTGTTTCTCTCGTATCTCGGTAGATGGCGCCTCTTGCTATAGTTCGCTCACTAATTACATTTAATTAGAGACAAAACCGTCTGATTAACTTCGCAAGATTTGTCACTTGACCAGCAGTGTTCTGAGGAGTCCCATAAGGACGAAACGGTTAACTGTCAACACTTATTAGGTGTCCATTAGATCTTGGACCCCCGTGAGGTTAAGCTTTCAAGCTACCCACGGAAAAATATAAGGGAAACAAAAAACTCCTTTTTGCCCGATTAGCCATGAAACTTGTTTGATAGTCACATAATTGTTAAAGTCGAGGTCACACATTTTTCTCTTAGCTTGTTCTTCTACTAAATCAAGCATATCATTATCGAATTCATACTCGTGATCATATTCTGGGTCTTGTGCATGTCTTTGCAACCATTCTTGTCGTTGCCGTATCGTCTAGTGTGAAAACGCCCATTGTCTGCTTATATAAAGTTCGTTTTAAAAGAAAAATACATTTTCTAGATTATTAAAATTAGGTTCGCTATATCCGGAAGTTCGCTATAAGCGGGATCGTTATAACCAGTAAGACAATACATGAGTATTTATGGATGACGTTTCGTATAAAGAAAAAAGGTTCGTATTAACCAGAAGTTCGCTATAAACGGGTTCGTTATAAGCGGACTTCACTGTATTTTGTTTAAATGCTGTAAAGAGCGATGTTTTAACTTTCTATCACCCCCCTCAAACTCTTTAAAATTAATGCCACAACTTAAAACACTCTGCCAATATATGGGCCCCTAAGCTCACACTAGGTACTATATTTATAGTGTACGTGTGAGCTAATATAACTAAAAACTGAAATATATTTTATTCAACTCCAGACTAAATTACCTTTTGTTTGATACCACACAAGCCATGTTTTGACTTAAACTCAAATTTTTAAAATCTACCCCCACCTTTAAAAAAAACCAAAAACTATAATGTATTTTGTTAAACTCCGGAGTCAATTACCTTTCGTTTGATATCACATACGCCATATTTTCACTTAAACTCTAATTTTTGAAATATACCCCCACCCTTTTTTTTAAATAAATTAAAATGTATTTTATTTAACTCCAGACTCAATTACCTTTCGTTTGATATCACACACGCCATATTTTCACATAAACTCTAATTTTTGAAATCTACCCCCCCTCCCCCTTTTATTTGGTTTGTGTTCGGTGGATTTTGTTCATTTTTAAATGGGACCATCTCGACCCAAGACCTAGCCAAATTTCATTAAAATCGGCCAAGCGGTTTTTGAGTTATGCGCGTTGGTCGTTACAGACATACAGACAGACAGACAGACAGACAGACAGACAGACAGACAGACAGACGGCGCAACAAAAAAGTTTCAAAATCATCTGAAACGCAAAGATATATAAAAAATTTTGAAATCGGAACAACTTTTTTTTTCTCGAAAAAATTAGGATCACCATAGCTCACACTACTATAGTATAGTATATGTGTGAGCTAATACTTTATAGAAGGATTACGATACCTTAAAAGTGTCGACAAAAAATATCTTCACAGTAGAATCTAACAGCGCAACAGCGATAAATTTACTGTTGGGCGACATTTTGACGCACATCACTTTGTCCTCTAGTTTCAGTGTTCTCGTGTGCACCAAGGACAGCACTTTAATGTTTATTTCGCTCTTCGGGTCGTTGACTAGTTCGTACTGCCAAAATTTGACGGTTTGGTCACCACCTCCTGTCACGCAGCCACTCTAGAAATTAAATGAAGCTTATTATCATCAACCATTTATCACAATGCTGCACAGGGATTGCTTTACCAAAAATTTTAAGAACAGGGATTGTTTTTTTTGTTAATAAATTTTATGCCTGAACCTAGAATAAATTAAAGATTAACGTGAAATTCAGTACCCGTGAATTTAAGTTAGTTTTATAGTCAAATGACTTAAAAATTCCGCTGATCGACGCACACAGGCGGATTTTAAGAAAAAGCTGGCCATAACCCCTAAACACTAAAAAGCCCTGTTTAATTGTAAAATTGCTATTAGTGCAATCACTGATGATCATGCTAGGCCGTGACCATGTCACGCCTAATTTGAAGAACAATTGCCATAGTAATGACCGATGAAACTTCCATTTATTTTTTTATGTTATTTGCGTTACTTAAATTTACAAAAGTTGATGGTTAAAAAGTTCCTTTAAAACTTGCGCCTATTATCAAAAATAATTTTTTTGAACATGGATTTTGAATCTGGAGGTATGTAGCTATTTATTGTACATATTTAACATTGTTTTTTATTTTATTGGTAATGTTTTAAACCAGTTTAAAGCAACCGTTGCAGAAAACTTTTTAAATTTTCATTTTCTGAAATAGAATTTGACTAAATGTTTCAACTTCATCCAACTTTATTTGGTCCTATTAAGTGCATGCATATGTTTTCTAAGTAACAAAGTCAGTTTCAGCTGCGGAGTTATGCGGATCGAGTAAAAAAGTTAAAATTTCTTTTTGTGTATATAGAAAATTGTCCAGTAAGAAATACGTACATAATATGCGTAAATTAATAAATAAGTTTTCTTAGCTTTAATAACAATGGTTTTTGTAAACCAAAAGTATAATTATTATGTCACATGTATTCTGATTTCATTTTTACCTTCCTAGCTCGCGCAGCAATGGCTAGAAAAGGTATTATTTTCGACAACAAAAAAAATTGAGATAATACTGAAAATATGTTATTTTGGTGTATTGTATCTTAGCAATTTTATCCTGACGTCTGTCCGTGTCTGTGTGGTGTATTTAGGTGTGTGTATATCTGTTCGGCGCAAGCCAAATAAAAGGGTGGGGGTAGATTAAAAAAATTAGAGTATATGTGAAAATATGGCGTGTGTGATATCAAACGAAAGGTAATTAAGTCTTACAGAATACATTTTAGTTTATTTTTAAAAAAAGGGTGGGAGTAGATTTGAAAAATTAGATTTTAAGGGAAAATATGGCGAGTGTCATATTAAACGAAAGGTAATTGAGTCTGGAGTTAAACAAAATACATTTTATATATTTTTTTAAAAAGGGTGTGGGTATTTTTTTTTAAATTAGAGTTCAAATCAAAATATGGCTTGTGTGGTATCAAACGAAAGGTAATTGAGTCTGAAGTTGAATAAAATATATTTAATTTTTTAGTTATATTAGCTCACACGTACACTATAACTATAGTACATTGTGTGAGATTAGGGGCCCAGATATTGGCAGAGTATTTTTCTTGCTAGACAATATACTTCATTTACAACGAAAGTCGGAAAAAACAGAAAAAGTTCAATTAACTTGTTTTTGCAAAAATATCACATTGTTTTATGCAATTGCGAATTTTACATACCTACATGCTGGTTAAAACATTTTTTCATGGAGCTATGCAATTATTAAAATCAAATATTGCAATATCTTGTATAAATTTATACAGCCAAAATTCTGGTTTCAACGATATTTTAGGAAGCATTTTAATTAATTAGTAAAGTTCCAAATTTTATTTTTTTGTGCGGGGTCCTTAAAGAATTTTTCTTCTTTATCTTTTTTAAACAATAAATCATATATTTTTTAATTACTATATGCAATTTTAGGGGGCTGTAAATGGATCTTAGGTTTTGACCAGCTTTTTCGTGAAATCCGCCTGTGTGCGACGCCCGCGTCTGATGGTGGGTAAAAACGCTAACCAGCGTTGCTCTGGCCTGAAAGACAGAAGAGCTGTCGTAGGTCACGGATGGTTTCTTTTTCTTTGCAATATGTAGCAGTTTATTTTCGCCTGCTCTTGTTCTAGTTTCTCTCGTATCTCGGTAGATGGGTGCATCTTGCGAGAATTTTCTTACTATAGACCTAGGATTAGAGACAAAACCGTCTAATTAACTTCGCAAGGATGTCACATTGACCAAGCAGTGTTCTGAGGGGTCTCACAAGGACGAAACAGTTAACTGTCAACACTTATTAGGTGTCCATTAGATCTTGGACCCCCGTGAGGTCAAGCTTTCGAGCTACCCACGGAAAAATATGAGAGAAACAACATTTATTTTTCCCGATTAGCCATGAAAACTTTTTAAATTTAACATTTTTATGTCATATTTTGGGGACACTCTGTACAGGGTGCACTGCTCTTATTGTCAGAGATAGGAAAAAAGTATAAACGTAAAAGTTGTAGGGTATATTCTAAACCACTAGGAAATGTTACCTAACAGAACAAATATATGTAAATCGCAAAGGTTTAAAAAATACAAACCTGGTAAATATCTTAAGGAACACCCTAAATATTAAACTCAAATTTATTCAATCTTTTTTTTTAATTCAAAAATTAATGATATATCGACATTTGCTGCAGCCATTGTTGAAACATTTACATTTCAAAAATTTACTAAGAAGAAGAATATCATTTAAATAAACAACTGATGTAAAAAGTAAAACCAAGTTCTCCAATACAAATTTCAAAATGAAAGGTTCTTACTAGTATGGAAAAGTTTTTCTAAACTTGTCTATTACGGCTGTAAATTACTCTTAGGCACAGTGCTAAATTGAGCATCAAGAAGTATGGCTGTAATAGCAAAGTTTAAAAAAAACATTTCCAAACTAAAAAGAACCTTTCATTTTGAGATTTGTATTGGAGAACTTGGCTTTACTTTTATCTCAATCCTTTTTACGAAATACTTATAAACCACTATTCTTAAAAGAAAAGATAATGTGAATCTTACCCTATTTGGCAACAAACAAATACTTCTTAATTCGCTAGTGTGCGCTGGAATTTCCTCTAAAACGTCAGCTACCTCAATGTCGATAATGAGTAATTTGCCGTCTTTTAATCCTGCTAGTAAATGTCTGTCACTGTGGACAAAAGCTATTGACATTACCTGCCTAAAATTAAAATCGTAACGTCAGAACAAGTTATCAGTCATCGATAAATGCAAAATAAGTTTCAAATGAATTATTGAATTATTTAAAAAAAATATAGGTTTTTTTTTACCTAAAAAAACTAAAACTATAGTTGAGGATGTATATAAGTGGCACCGCGTCATAGCTATGGTAAACCAAATTTTGCGGCAAAATCTAAGTAAAGAAGCCTTAAAAACTTTGTACATGCAGTGTGCCGCTTTATATGTTTATGATAAAACACTAAGACCTTTTAAAGTAGAAATAAAATAGGTACTTACCTAATAAATAAAGATCCGAAACATAAAAGAGAATCCAAAATTATATTAAAATGTGCGCAAATATTGATTTAGTTGCAAAAACGGTAATTTGTTTTGTAAAAAGCTCGGTGGTAATTTGTTTGACATAAAACAGTCAAAACAACAACAAATAGAAAACGTCAAAGTCCGGCTAAATCAATATGTTCATATCAACCAGATAAGAGTATATATGTTCCTTTCTAATGAAATCGTTTAGAAGGAGACATCAATAAAAAGCAAGTAAAATAGTAAGCTAATGACTAATTAGTGCAGTGCCTCGTTTTGGAAATCAATATCAATAAAAAAATTAAAGGAAGTGCGTGCCACTGTATGTACCCCTTTACTCCCTTCCCGCCCATCAAGGTCTTGATGACGCGGTGCCACTTTAATACAATATCAAGTATAGGAAATGACTGCTTCACGTCACTAGAGTGTAGCACACTAGTTTTAAAAATCGCCGCTACTTCACCCCGTATTTTTTTTAATTTTCTAAAAAAAATTACATATAACTAAACTTAATGATGTAAGTTAATGTTGTTTAAAGTATTGTTCATACTCGTCTTAGTCTTTTGTTTTTGATTAGTCTTTGTCCTTTGATTAGTCTTAGCTGTCTTAAACAAAATTGGCTGTTCATACTCGTCTTTTGTTTTTGATTAGTCTTAGTCATAACCCACTGAAAAAAAAATCAATTTCAATAAAAAGGCCCATTTTTAAAAGTCATTTTCTACACAAAACAATCTTATTTAACCTAATCTGTGCACGACACACAGACACGAAAGAACAAAAGCGAAAAAGAAAAAAAAAACAAATAAAATTTTAAGGTTATGTTGAGATTTTCTGTTAAAAACATGATTAATGGCGGTAAATTCAAAATTTCGTCCGCGCGCTTGCGCTCTTCGGACCCCCTGTAAAAAAAAACAACAAATATCAGCTGATGTCTGTCACTCGTCTTAGTCGTTGTCCTAAGGATTGAAAGTTGGCAACTCTTAAGACAAAGACTAATCAAAAGCAAAAGCATTGTATGAACACTCCCATAAGAAATAGTGGTTTTAACTTTCTTATGACAAGACATATGACTAAACCAAGACAAAAGACTAGACAAAAGACGAGTATGAACGATAATTGTTTGTGTAATAAGTAGCTTGAACACATAAGATGGTATTGGCCGGCCAGAATAAAAAGAGGCACAAAATAGATGGCTTCAATTAGCTCTCTCTGTCCAGTGGCGTGCTATAATTTTTTAATTCATCATTATTAGGTTTTAATTTCATATTTTACTCCTCCTAAGCTTTTTTTTTGCTGGAAAACTACATACCTTATTTTTCTTAAAAATAAATATTTTTTCAAAACTTTTATACTTATTATATTATATAGGTACCTACCTATTTCATAAGGTAGACTAAAAAATACTTTAAAGAAGTAATATTTGAGAAAGTACTAAAACATCTTACCCGACATTTTCTACAGTTCTCAAACAACTCTGCGTCGGCCTGTTCCATAATTTAATTGCATCTCCGCTGCCCGAGGCTATAGCTGAGCTATCGTGGCTAAATGCTACGCTTTTCACTTCTGTATGATGTCCTTGTGTTAGAATGCTTCTTAGGCATTTTGATTCGGCGTCCTTAAAATATACACTATTTCGTCACTATATGCATACTTAAAATTGCACTTTTTTATTTATTATTTAATTTTAAAAAAATATACTTCATAATAAAAAGCCCTAAAACCTAAAATCATTAGCAGATAACATATAACATTTATATTTTATCTGCAGAGAACATACATTTTCTCTGTCATCAGTCAGATATAAGGTGAGACATTATAATTTATAAACGAGTTTTTAAAATAATATATAGATTTTAATCACAAAAACTAATTTTGTGACTTTTTGGTTATTTTACTTTTTACTATACCTGATATTAATATCAGTAGTCAAAATACTATGGAACAAACACTACAATTAATTTTGGAGAAATTGAACAAACTTGATGAGCGATTAACTAAACTAGAAAGTAGCAATAACGGAGCTACCAATATGCCCCAAAATGGTCAGTAATCTTAGAATCCTAGCGTGGAATGCCAATGGTCTCTTGCAACATCAGCAAGACTTGCAAGTTATTCTAGACATAGAAAAAATTGACGTCTGTCTTGTGTCAGAAACGCATTTCACTAACCAGTCTCACATTAAATTTAAAGGTTATAAAGTGTATCATACAACTCACCCTAGCAATACTGTAATAATTAAAGAAAATATATCACACTATGAGGAGATGGGATATAAAACCATAGAGATTCAAGCTACATTAGTAAGTGTAAAAACCAAAACATATACATTAGTCATAAGTGCTGTCTATATACCACCAAGGCACTTACTAAAGAAAAATCAATATCTTAATTTACTCAGAAAATTAGGAAACCGTTTTATAATTGGAGGTGACTTTAATGCAAAAAATACCTACTGGGGATCTAGACTGACGAATTCTAAAGGAAAAGAACTTTTGCAAGCTATTAGTGAATATCAATGTGAGCCGATATCAACTGGTAAGCCCACATACTATCCAACAGATCCAGGAAAAATTCCAGATCTAATTGATTTTTTTATAGTAAAAAATATATCTTTAAGTTTTGTAGATATAGAAGAAAGTTTTGATTTACACTCAGATCATTCACCTATTATTCTAACTCTTAGTAAAAACATAATAAAGAAAGAAGCAAATATCTCACTAGTAAATAAACTGACTGACTGGATTAGTTTTAAACAAAGTCTGTCAGAAAAAATAAACCTATCAGTACCATTGCAAACGCCAGAACAAATCGATAAAGAAGTTGAATATTTTGTTACAAATATTCAACAAGCAGCTTGGGAAAACAGTCCAAAACCAAAGAGAATTTTTAAGGGAAAAAACTATCCAAAGGAAATTAGAGACCTTATATTGGAAAAAAGGAAACTAAGAAGAAAGTGGCAGCAAAGCCGTGATCCTCGGGACAAAACAAATCTCAACAACATGACGCAGCGCATTAGGCGAGAAATTCTAGTAATAAAAAATGAATCTATTAACCATTTTCTTAATGAACTTACAGATGATAAAAATACCGACTATTCCCTTTGGAAAGCAACCAAAGATTTTAAAAGACCAATTATCCAAATTCCACCCATACGAAAATCTAACAACCAGTGGGCAAGGAGTAACGAAGAAAAAGCAGATATTTTTGCAAGTCATTTAGAAAAAACATTTCAGCCCCACGAAGCACCAGATGAACACTTTCATTTAAATGAACCCCATCAAATCGAGGACCATATTAAGCTTACATCACCAAAAGAAATATTAACAGAAATCAAAAATATTAATTCGAAAAAAGCCCCAGGGTATGATCTTATTAACGGGGTAGTCATAAAACAACTCCCCAG
This sequence comes from Aspidapion aeneum, assembly GCA_963576565.1. Lineage (NCBI taxonomy): Eukaryota > Metazoa > Arthropoda > Insecta > Coleoptera > Brentidae > Aspidapion > Aspidapion aeneum. The sequence continues at coordinate 15,259,760 of OY755043.1, forward strand.
AAAAGCTATCGTAAAACTATGCAACCTAATTAATGCGTCTTTTAGGCTTAGGTATGTACCTAAACTGTGGAAAGTTGCAGAAGTTATCATGATTCCAAAACCGGGAAAACCACTCCATGACGTGTCATCTTACAGGCCAATATCTTTGCTGCCAATTATATCCAAGCTCTATGAAAAATTATTGCTTAAAAGAATAAAACCCATCATAGAAAGACAAGAAATTATTCCATCTCATCAATTTGGTTTTCGAGACAAGCATTCCACGATAGATCAAGTACACAGAATTACTAATATAATAGAAAAAGCACTAGAAGAGGGAAAAGTTTGTTCTGCAGTTTTTCTAGATGTAGCACAAGCATTTGACAAAGTATGGCATGAAGGCCTTAATTTTAAACTAAAACGGTTTCTGCCAAAACAATATTCGGATATTTTGGAATCATACATATCTGATAGACATTTTAGAGTAAAACAGGAAGACGCATACTCAAATTTAAGAGAAATTCAAGCAGGCGTGCCCCAGGGTAGCGTACTAGGCCCTTATCTATACTTATTATTCACTTGTGATATCCCAAAGCCAGAAAATTGTCACTTAGCAACATTTGCCGATGATACTGGTTTATTGACGGTAGAAAAATCTATTGAAAAATGCATAGAAAAACTTCAGGATGCAGTCACCCAAGTTCACAGTTGGACCACAAAGTGGCGAATAAAATTAAATGAAACCAAATCAATTCATGTTGATTTTACAAACAAAAATATAAATCACATACAAATAACAATTAACAACATTCCAGTACCATATTCGAATCAGGCAAAATATCTAGGTATGACACTTGATGCCAAATTGCGCTGGAAAGCACATGTTAAGAAAAAAAAAGAGGAACTTGAGATAAGGTATAGAAAAATGAACTGGCTAATTGGAAGGAAGTCCAATTTAACAATTCATAATAAGTTACTGCTTTATAGACAAATACTGAAACCAGTATGGACATATGGTATTCAACTATGGGGTTGTGCTAAAGAGAGTAACATTTTAGTTGTACAGAGATTTCAAAATAAAGTATTAAGAAACATTGTGAATGCACCTTGGTACGTTCGAAATAGTGACCTTCATCGAGATCTAAAGATCGAAACTGTAGCAGAGACTATAAAAAAGTACGCAAAAAGCCATGAAGATAGACTCCATCGGCATGTGAATGTGGAAGCAATTCAGCTTCTAGACAATACTATGCTAGTTCGAAGACTAAAAAGAATGAAGCCGTTTGAGCTAGTAAACTAAGTGAATTACACATAAAACAAAATAATGCTATAAACACAACACAATTGTGAGTTACAGACTAAACAAAGCGGGGAGAACTGTTGAGTAAACCCTAAGTTTAAATCTGACTTTTCTAGTAAATTAAGTTAAAACAAAATTGCTAATTAGTCTTACTGACTAGATTGTAATAAAAAAAAACACAGTGTGTTTGACAAATAAAAAAAAAAAAAAAAAAAAACTTTTTATTCTAAAATTTCTGTCACTGCTTTGTTGACACATCAGTACATCAGGGTACAAGAAAGAAGAACTGATAAAAATGCTGGAAGAATTGGATACAGCGGCTAAAAATATAGGCTTGAGTAAGAACTACACTAAAACTAAAATCATAACAGACACAGACATATCGCACACCCGCTGAAAAAGAGTCACAACTCAAAAATCGCCCTTATTGAGATAAACCTGCCGCCATCATCGAAATAACTTGTACTTTCTTCCATTAAAGCGTCACATTTATGTTTCGACAATTCACCGCGAAATGGCGATGTGACTCTTTTATTTTGTCCAGTTTAGCTGAGGATGCGTTCCTTTACAGTGTCACTTTTGACTTTATAACAGCGTGAACGTGGAGTTTCATCATGAAAAGAGTCACGTTTCGGGTTGTGAAGGTTTTCGTGTGAACTATTGGTGAAATCTGACCCATATAACAAGTAAAATACTGTTCTTTTTTGTGTTGTGACTGTTTTTCGAATTGTTCAGTGTATTTAGAATTAAGGAGAATAAGAAAAAAATCTTTTGAATTTATTAGAGAATAATCACATTCCCAGTTGTTATTCAGCATTTTATAACTCGTTGTAAAAATAAATACAAAGTTTCTTCTTTATTTTTGTTTTTATATTATTTACCATCCTGCGTGACATCCTGATTTACATCGTCATGATGCCTTGTTCTAAAAAAGTGTCACAATATCGAGTTTTTGTCTTTTTTTTTAACTAAAAACGACAAAAATTATTTTTTCTGAGGAACGTACTGCACCAATTACATTGAGTTAATAGGTTCCTATTGATATAAAATAACATGTTAACACGTAATTTGTCATGTAAGTTAAAAATGAATCTCTGTAATGAACTAAATTCTTTAACAGCGATTTTCTCAAAACAATGTTTTTTGAGTTGTGACTATTTTTTAGCGGGGGTGCGATATTACGATCAGAATAAACCAAAAGAAAATAGAACAAGTAGAGGAATATATATACCTGGCACAAATTATATTAAACAAAAAAAAATCAAACAGCTGAAATCAAGAGAGAAGTGAGATTGGCCTGGACAGCATTCGGTAAATTAGGCTACATATTAAAAAATATCATCAGTACCTCAAAACTAATGTGTATAGCCAACGTATTCTTCCTGTAGTTACCTATGGATCCCAGACCTGGACACTTACGAAATCAAACATGGATAAGGTAACAAAAGCCCAAAGATCAATGGAAAGACAAATGTTACATGTAAAGCTAAGATTGAAAAAGGAATGAATGGATAAGAAATAAAACAAAACTAAGGAATGTCAGAGGAGAAGTAGCAAAATTAAAATGGAAATTTGCCGGCCATACTATCAGACAGAAAGACGATCGATGGAACAAATGTATTGTAAACTGGAGACCTTGGGAAAATAAAATAGAGGGGTCTTCCCCTAACCCCAAATGAGATGGGCGGACAATTTGAAGAAACATGCGGGAACTGGATGGATGAACACAGCGACAGACAGAGAAAAGTGGAAGATATTGTGGGAGGCCTATGTACAATGATGGATTTAAGAAGGCTAAATATATAGAGATAGCGTGCAGTTCACTTGGAATGTGCTAATTGGGACATGTTTTTGTGTTTTGTTCACAAAATATCTATTTTCTAGAAATTTAGCGGTCATAACGTAAAAAAGGCTTCGCTGTCGTGGTGTAGTGGTAGCAAATTTTGTTTCCCACACCGGCGGTCCGGGTTCGATTCCTGGCCGTAGTAGTACCTACTTGGTTGTTTGTGTTTGTTTAAAAATGCTTTAACCTTGCTCGAACGCTGCGAAACTGGGCGATTGATCCTGATTGGATGGAAAGTCCCAGTATAAATTTAAAAAAAGGCTTAAAATCACAGTACACCAATTAAAAAATAGTAATGACAAATCGGCTTTCCCGCCAAATATTTTTAGCACTACACCCCGTATTTTTAGTTCAGGACGACAGCTCCGCGATGGCGCTATCCCAGCAGAAAATGCACCGTTAAGCCCTGTATCCTGCGCGTCTTTAAATGTCTATTGGAATTTGAATTTGTCACATCGATAAAACTCATAAAACTTGTCAAATTTGTTTTTCGCGAAGATTTTTTTTATGTTCGCGTTGAAGTGGAATTTTGTTCACATTTCTTTTGAGATAAAAATCAAAAAAAAAATCGGTGTGTTTGCGTTTTATCACGGGAAAGTGAAATCTTGCAGAGCAGAGCGATGACTTCTCTCAAAAAAGGTTTAGAATGAGAGGTGCTTGTTGTGTTACGGTTCGGTTCGGTGTAAGTGTAACAGTTACTGATTTTTAATGTATTCATACTAATATAAATTATGATTAAAATACATTGTTATTGTATTATGCAAAATTTGGACTTATTTTTTTTTACATAATTTTATTATCTTTCAAAAAACAAAGAATTTCAACAAAAAATTAAAAACTAACTGACCTGTACAATAATGTACAAGGCGCAGAGCGCAAAAATTAGTTCAAACAGACAGCTATGGGATGGCGCTGTTCAAATGCCATTAATTGTATTAAGACTTTAACATGGGGTGGTCCAATCTATTTCTGTGGTTAGTAATCTGTGCTTAAAATAAAATTATTTTTAAGTTGCCACACACCTTGACAGCTGTTTGAGTGGTAAACAACTTGACGCAGTTGTCAGCAGTGTTAACAGCAATTCTCAGTTCACCGCCGTTGCCGAGAACTAAATCTAAAGATTTCGGTTTGCCGTTGATTTTGACAGAGTTGAGTCGTTTGACTTCGTCTTTGAGACCGATTTGTTGGGTGGCTGGCTCAAGTTTGGGCTCTTCGTCTGTCTCCATTTTTTCTTCTTTCCTGGAAATACATTGTTTATTCTAGACGCTCTCTCTTTCTGACATAATACTGTTTTCGCAGCCAACGATAAAGTCCGGCCATGGCGCGTTATAAGCAAGTCGGCGGTCACGTGATCTTAGGAGTCCCAGGATTCGTATTGTATTGCTTAATATATTATATGTTTTTACACAATTTAAATAAATTAACAAAAAAATTTTATTTTTTATAGGCAAAAATTGAAAAAAATATTTTGCTGATATATGTGTTTATTATGGATAAAAGAACTGAATCTATAAAATAAAAAATTATACAAAATTTGCACTCTAATATCTTCAGGTACATATATTAGGTACATAATATCGTTAGTAACTTCAAATCTATACAAGTCCTTCAAAATTGGACATATCAAACCTAAGCTTTTAGTTTTTTGATTTTTCTTTGAGTGTCATCATCTTTGTCTGAGTTCTTATTCAAAGATTTACTAGCAGACACTAAATCATTGTGCTTTTTAATAAAATTATTTAAAAAAACTTTACATGACCTTAAACTAATTTTTTCAAGCTTTGACAATAGTTTGTCTCCACAAAAACACTCGCTAGAGTTATCTGAAGAAAAATTGTCAATATAAAACATTTCACAATAATTTATTTAAAAAAAACAAGTGATTTTGTGAATAAGTGAGATTGTTTTCACATTCAATGAACTGAATGTAGTGGTCGTCAATAATTTTTAGAAAAATTACCCAGCACAAAGTTTAATATATATTTTATTAAAGTGTAAGTTAACTACCAACTCATGTTCTTTTAAAAGCTGTATCTTACTTTTTAAATATTTCACACTACCAGAGAGATTACTATCTGTTAACAATATTTTACAAATCAGTTTTTTAATATTGCGAGGGTGCGGAAGACATATTACCTTTGTAAATTGACGTGTATGCACTGGATGACTGGATAAACAAAGATGAAGCCAACATTAAAGTGTATCCACCATATCTTCGATCCTCAGGTTACCTTTTCAAGAGACCTAATTGTTCAATAAGAAATGACAACTGAACACATTTTTCACTCTCACTATCGAAAATGTCACTAAGGATGTCTATTACTTGATCAATCTTATCCAAGATCTTATCTTTTACCACTTCTTTCCCGTTTGCAATATATTAGGTTTCAGTTTTATAGTTGGACCGACAAGGAACAATACTAATTACACTTTCGCGGCATTGTTTATCTTATAGGTATTTTCTTTATAATTTACTCATCAGCCATTAATTATTTTAACGCAGCCCACTACAGTCTTTTTCGTGGGCTGCGTTATTTTAATAACTTTGATAAAATTCACATATAATTCGTGCCCGACTTAAAAAAAAAATCGACGTAAACAAACATACCAAAACTGAACACACACATGTTTTATAATGACAGCCCGTGAGGCGTTCTTTGTGAGCCTCCTACGATCACGTGATATTTCCGCGCCCGGGCCGGTCTTTCTCGTGGGCTGCGTACTGTTTTACATATAAAAAAGAGAAGATATACATATACAGGGTGTCCCAGATAAAAGCAACTACATGGGGATTTCGGAAACGGTGAGAAATACGAGTTTGTTTAAATGAGAAAAAAGTTGCGCTATTCTACAGGGGTTACTAAAATATCGAGCAAAAACTAAGAATTGTTTTTAAAAAAATTGAAATATCGCCGTCATCTTGCAAACAAATTTAATGAAATTTGGTAGTTTTGTATAAGCAACTACGGCCTATCGAATGACGGTAATAATTTTTTTCTAGGCCTTCTAGTTTTTTTGAAACCATAGCCAATTTTGTTATTTCTTATGACCGCCATATTGAATTTATACGTCAATAAATAGAGCATTAAAAGAGCTTTTCAACTATGCATAATATAATCTTCAATTCATGTATTATAAGCCTATCTTTGAATGACGGAAATTGTGAATTTATTTAAAAAACTGTTTTTCACTTGGTTGGCTGTGAAACAAAGGCTATGTTTGCGTTTGTTGTCATATCTACGTAACTATCTGTCACAACTTTGTCATTTATTGGACTTATCTGTTGGAGTTTTAAAGTTTCTAAGTTGCTTAAGTTTTTTTTTGAGTCACATTATCAATCAAATTTGACATGGAAAGTTTTCCAAATTGTTGTTATATTTTGTGTAATAAGAATGCTGGAAGACCTCGAGATATGGATGATTCTTCCAAAAGTGGGCTATATGGATATCATTTTTGGTCATTGCCTTTAAATAACAGTACAGCACAGTAAATAATTTTGTTTTTTTAAATTTATGTAACTAATTAGGTGTAAGCTAAGAAACATTTATTTTTCCAAATTTTAGGAATTATTGCATAAAAGTTCCAGAGGGATGAGTACCAGAGGAATGAGCTTTTTAATGATTTTCCAATTTAAATCAAAATCTATTTGGACTACTTAACTTAAGTTTTATATAAACAAAGTGCCTATACTTATAATTTTAAAACAATCAACAAAAAAATTATAGTATTGATATCAGTCGAATATTTACTTACCAGAGGGATGATAATTGAAGCGTTCCTTTTTGATTTCTCCGAAAAAAACTAATTTTCTGTTGAAAATAAAAAGATCTATAACTTAAACTAAACTAAAGTTGACATTATCTGATACAGCGTGTCACCCTCACAAGTAAATTAGATATCCAGGGCCGTCTCTTTCTCTAGAAATTAACCGGTGGTATTCACAAATATTGTGTTATTAAAAATGGAGCACGTTTAAAATTGTAAAATTTTCCGGAGATGTAAATTCGGATTTTCAAAAATATGACTGCAAACTTAAGTTTTATCAATTTTTTGATAAATAGTTAAGAATTGGTTAAATATTATTTATTTGGATATTTTTTTCTATTTGAGTTTTTAATATTTGGTTTGGGACTACACCAGAGGAATGAGGTATTTGCTTTGTAATAAAAAAAATTATAAACTTGCAATTTTTTTTATACATTAAACTCAAATGCTCCATAAAGGAAACATTTCGTTTTAAATCTTATAACTAAAACTATGCTTCATTTGCAGTCTGTGTTTGAAAAATATGCATTCCCACTCCACAGCACCATTTTTGTAGAATCATCCATAGGTACGTTCAGAGATATCCAGAAAGACGACAACCAGGTTTGTCAATCTTCAGAATACTTAGAATTAATTTAATTGAATATAATTCCTTTAAAAAACAAAATCGTAATCGACAACCTGATGAAAATATTGAAGCTCTGGTTTTACAAAGTATCGTTGACAATCCTCGCACCTCCCTTCGTGAACTGGAAAATAATGTTGAAGTACCAAAATCAACTGCAGAAAGAATTCTTAAAAAATTAAAGTGTCATCCATATGCAACATATATTAGTCAAGCACTCAGAGATGGTGATAAATAAGAACCTTGTTTTGCAATTGGTTCATACAAAAATCGCAAGAAAACCCTTAATTTCCGCTTAAGGTTCTGTGTTGTGTTGATGCATGCATGTCTCTAATTCATCGATGCAGGATTTGCATGAATAACAACGGTGGAATTTTCGAACATATGCTTATTTAATTCAATGCTTTGTTATCGGCTTTTAGTTTTATTTTAAATTAAATAATAAATGCAAACTTTTGACTCAGAAATAAAAGATAGATTTTTAGAAATTATATTATTTCTTAGTCAAAAAAAAAATAAAAAATAAGGGCCGTAGTTGCTTATACAAAACTAACAAAGTTTTTGCCTGGCATTTTAAAAACCCCTGTAGATATTTTTAATTTTGATACGGCATCTGATTGGGCTTAGAATAGCGCAACTTTTATTTGGGACACCTTGTATAGATTTATCCCGGAAATAAAAAGTGGCACCTTTTATTTAGAAAAGTTTGGGTGAGAAACTATTATTTATTTTTATGATTTTTTTGTAGTAATTTAAAAAACTATTTTTTTTGCCATCAACAACAAAAGCAGATTTTCGAAAGATGCTGCTTTCACTGCTTTTTAACAAAAAGCAAGTTTGCCCATGTCCATCATTAATTTCGATGTTTTTTATGTTCTTACTTTTCCTTTTTCCTCTCCTTTTTAAGTCGTTTCTTGAGTCTAACCTGAGCTTCCTCTTCACCGCAAAAGTAGAACAGCTCTAGTTGATTGTCAGTTCCATGACAAGCCAAAACTTGACCACTGGACTCGCTAGTCAAGCTAACTACTCTGCCTTTGCCGCTTCTTAGTAGAGTTCCGACTTTAAGACATTGCAGAGGGTGCTAAAAAATAAGAAAACTTAAGGATAGAAGGCTATTTTCTGATGGTGTCTGTCTGTCGTTTTGTCAACTAACTCAAAGAATTTAACAAGATTTTGTTGACGGTCTTTACCCTTAAAATTGGAACAGATCAGAAAAATGCAAGTGCCTCATTTTGGGGCTTTTCTGAACTTACGTGGTGCCCCATTTTAAACCAGTTTTCAAGTCATTACAAGTCATTCAATTCAAAAGAAAAATTATATAAAATAAATATAAAAATTTCCATTTTTTTTTGTAAAAGTACTAAGATGGGTACTGAATATCGAGGGGTGAACAGCTCTCACAATCGGTGTTCACATTTCTCACAATCTTTCACAATCTTTACACAATCCCTCCCAATCACTCACAATCTGTCACAATCTTAGCACAATCCTTCACAATCCCTCACAATCTTACCACAATCCTTCACAATCCCTCACAATCTTTACACAATCTATCCCAATCACTTACAATCTTTCACAATCCTTCATCCCACAATCCTTCACAGTCTTTACACAGTCTGTCCCAATCACTCACAATCTGACCACAATCCTTCGCAAAGGAAACTAGAGAGATGATGACCTTTTTTTTTTGTTTTTTTTTGGTCGCAAGAATTTTTGATGGGTTCTCGCCCCGTCCGCTCCTTAAGGCACGCTACACCGCTGCACAGTCCTCCACAATCCCTCACAATCCCTCTCAATCTTTCACAATCTTACCACAATCCCTTACAATCTTTACACAATCTTAGCAAAAGATTGTGGATTTTCACAATCGGTGTACACATTTTGGGTTAGCTGTTCACCCCTCGGTAAATTATAGGAGCACTCCTTTGAGTGCTCTAGAGAGCTGAGCTTTGGCAGACTGATTTTTTTTTTTTTTGTAAAACACACTGTGTTTTTTTTTATTACAATCTAGTCAGTAAGACTAATTAGCAATTTTGTTTTAACTTAATTTACTAGAAAAGTCAGATTTAAACTTAGGGTTCACTCAACAGTTCTCCCCGCTTTGTTTAGTCTGTAACTCACAATTGTGTTGTGTTTATAGCATTATTTTGTTTTATGTGTAATTCACTTAGTTTACTAGCTCAAACGGCTTCACTCTTTTTAGTCGTCGAACTAGCATAGTATTGTCTAGAAGCTGAATTGCTTCCACATTCACATGCCGATGGAGTCTATCTTCATGGCTTTTTGCGTACTTTTTTATAGTCTCTGCTACAGTTTCGATTTTTAGATCTCGATGAAGGTCACTATTTCGAACGTACCAAGGTGCATTCACAATGTTTCTTAATACTTTATTTTGAAACCTCTGTACAACTAGAATGTTACTCTCTTTAGCACAACCCCATAGTTGAATACCATATGTCCATACTGGTTTCAGTATTTGTCTATAAAGCAGTAACTTATTATGAATTGTTAAATTGGACTTCCTTCCAATTAGCCAGTTCATTTTTCTACACCTTAAAGTTCTTCTTTTTTTTTCTTAACATGTGCTTTCCAGCGCAATTTGGCATCAAGTGTCATACCTAGATATTTTGCCTGATTCGAATATGGTACTGGAATGTTGTTAATTGTTATTTGTATGTGATTTATATTTTTGTTTGTAAAATCAACATGAATTGATTTGGTTTCATTTAATTTTATTCGCCACTTTGTGGTCCAACTGTGAATTTGGGTGACTGCATCCTGAAGTTTTTCTATGCATTTTTCAATAGATTTTTCTACCGTCAATAAACCAGTATCATCGGCAAATGTTGCTAAGTGACAATTTTCTGGCTTTGGGATATCACAAGTGAATAATAAGTATAGATAAGGGCCTAGTACGCTACCCTGGGGCACGCCTGCTTGAATTTCTCTTAAATTTGAGTATGAGTCTTCCTGTTTTACTCTAAAATGTCTATCAGATATGTATTTTTTTTTTTTTTTTTAATAACAATTTATTACAGACCTCAAAACAGTTAACAATAAACTATATATGATTCCAAAATATCCGAATATTGTTTTGGCAGAAACCTTTTTAGTTTAAAATTAAGGCCTTCATGCCACACTTTGTCAAATGCTTGTGCTACATCTAGAAAAACTGCAGAACAAACTTTTCCCTCTTCTAGTGCTTTTTCTATTATATTAGTAATTCTGTGTACTTGATCTATCGTGGAATGCTTGTCTCGAAAACCAAATTGATGAAATGGAATAATTTCTTGTCTTTCTATGATGGGTTTTATTCTTTTAAGCAATAATTTTTCATAGAGCTTGGATATAATTGGCAGCAAAGATATTGGCCTGTAAGATGACACGTCATGGAGTGGTTTTCCCGGTTTTGGAATCATGATAACTTCTGCAACTTTCCACAGTTTAGGTACATACCTAAGCCTAAAAGACGCATTAATTAGGTTGCATAGGTTTACGATAGCTTTTCTGGGGAGTTGTTTTATGACTACCCCGTTAATAAGATCATACCCTGGGGCTTTTTTCGAATTAATATTTTTGATTTCTGTTAATATTTCTTTTGGTGATGTAAGCTTAATATGGTCCTCGATTTGATGGGGTTCATTTAAATGAAAGTGTTCATCTGGTGCTTCGTGGGGCTGAAATGTTTTTTCTAAATGACTTGCAAAAATATCTGCTTTTTCTTCGTTACTCCTTGCCCACTGGTTGTTAGATTTTCGTATGGGTGGAATTTGGATAATTGGTCTTTTAAAATCTTTGGTTGTGTCGGGGCCTTCTTTGCACTTCTTATGTTCAATGGCCTATATCATCCCTCGCATTCCAAAGAAACACAAGCTTCGCTTAGCGCGGCACACGCTCTGATTGGTGGAGATCGACGATCACCTGATGCTAGCGCTTGGATTGTGGTAATGTAACCGGCCGAGACGTAGGTGGGGACATTCGCTCGACAAAGCCATACAGAGAAGGGTCGTAGACGTTGCTACAATTAATTACCTATTTAAAATCAATTTATTGTCAAAATTACAGTCCGCTATCTCAATACAAGCTATTACAAATAAACCTCATCTGTCATTATTACGGTAACTGAAACGACGAGTTCAGGACCACCCATTTGGACCTTCGAGCCAAATATTTGGACAAGTGGACAACAGTCAGTGAATCAACGGGTAAATTGCAAAAAAGACTATTTTTGTGACGTATCCCAAAATGCAAAAAAGACTATTTTTGTAAAAAACAAAGAAAATTTACGGGAAAAATACTATTTTCGCGTAAGCACCAAAGAAAAGTTACGAAAAAGACTAGTTTCGTAATAATTTAGTGACAACTAAACAAAAATTAGTGACAACTAAACAAATATTTAGTGACAACTAAATAAAATAAACAAAAATTAGTGACAACTAAACAAATATTTAGTGACAACTAAATAAAATAAACAAAATTAGTGACAACTAAACAAACAATAAATTAGTGACAACTAAAAATACAAAAATCAACTGAACAAAGTAAAACTAGAAGTCAAGGAGTTAAAGAACACTGGACAAAAGCTTATAAACTGTAAGTCTATTCCATGCTTTCAAGTACTTTCCGATCTAAGTGAATCTCTCCTCCTTCTAAAAATATTCCTTTTAACCAAGTTTAACCTAATCGGGTTTACTTACAACTAAAGCAGTTCATTTGGTGCAATTGGGAGGTTAGCTTTGCATATTTGGCTACCTTTCTTTTTAAAGTCAAGTCATTTTAATTAAAATTTTTAAATCACAGTCATGGCCAACGAAGGGCAAACTGTACAAAAAATCGTGGATTTAAAATCTAGTAGGCGCACTTACAAAGGGCAACTGACACGTTTTACGAAGTTCGTAGACAGTTTTGATTTACAATCAAATAATATCGAGGAGTTAGAGACACGCATAGACAGGATTGACAGTGTGTATAATGCCTTTGATTCAATTCAGACAGAATTAGAACTTTTAGACGAGGCTAATTTAAATGCGCATGAGACAGAAAGAGAATTATTCGAATCAACTTATTTTCAGTACATGGGCAAGGCCAAAGTATACATCAGTAACAGACTAGCAGCTGTGACCGTGGCACCGGCGCAAAATGTACAAGGATCGAATAATTCTGCTTCATCTTTTTCAGTCAAATACAATTTACCACCGATAAGTTTACCATCATTTGATGGAAAACGGGAAACTTGGGGCCAATTTTACGATTCATTTAAGGCAATTGTGCATTTGGATCAAAATATCGCTAAGGTCACTAAACTTCAATATCTTAAAAGTTGTTTAAAATCGCAGGCCGCAACCTTTTTAGAGCATTTTGAAACCACAGAACAAAACTACGACATAGCGTGGGATTTGTTATGCAAGCGATATGAAAACAAACGCATCACGGTAAATCGTCATTTACAAGCATTATTTAGCATGTCTTTAATCGGTAAAGAAAACAAAACTGACCTACGTACACTTTTAGACGAACTACAAAGAAATATGCGCTCTCTAGAAAACCTTGGACAACCTACTGACAAGTGGGACACAATGGTTATTTTTTTGGTGACATCCAAATTAGATTTCTATACGAAAAAAGAGTGGGAACAATACGTTTCAAACAATACACAAAATGAAACAAACCCGTTTGAGTTTCCGACTTATGACCAATTAATTACATTTTTGTCAACAAAATGCCAATTATTGGAGGTATTAGACAACTCAAGTAGTTTAAGTCAACCACAAAATCAAAACAAAAAATTCGAAAATAAAAAACCGTTTAAAAAAGATATGTCATTTTCTAATTTATCAACAAATAACAAGTTAGCATGTTATTTTTGTAAAGGCTCACATTTTATTTTCAATTGTTAAGATTTCTTAAAATTAAATACAAAAGATCGCGAATCAGAAGTAATAAAACTAAAGTTATCCATTAATTGTTTTAAGCCAGACCATACGGATGTAAACAAATGCACGTCGAACAAATGCAAGCTATGTTTTAAAGCACACAACACACTGGTTCACAGAGACAATTATACTTTGCTGAGTACCCAACCAGCAGAGAAAAACTCGGGTGCAAATGTACGCAAAGACACGCAAGCCGTTTCAGAGTCACCCGAGAACAGCAAACCAAATCAATCGATTACGGCAGCGTACACTGGATCTAGTTATATTGCCCTCCCTGACAGTAAAACTGAAATAAATAAAAAGCAAACGATTCTTTCAACAGCTTTAATTTATTTACGTGGCAAAAACGGGCAGCAGGTAAAATGCAAGGCTGTACTGGACTCCGGGAGCATGAGTAATTTTGTAACTACGAATATTGCCAAACAATTAGGGCTTAAAATGGAAAAGTCACACACGCCAGTGGCGGGTGTCAGTGGATTTTCTATTAATATTCGTGGGCAGGTAAGCACGATAATGCAATCTACACAAAACAAAAGTCAATTTGATTTAGATTTTTTGGTAGTCGATAAAATTACAGGAAAAATTCCGGTAATGTCATTTTCATTAACAGATTTAGATCTGCCCAGACACATAAAGTTGGCAGATCCCTCGTGCAACGTTTCGTCAGAAATCGATGCGCTTTTGGGGGCAGACATATTTTATCAACTTTTGGGCAATCATAAAATCAGTTTAGGTAAAACACAACCTGTTTTATGCCAAACAAAATTAGGCTATGTCCTTTCGGGTTCTTTGTTAATGGCTCTTGAAGATTGTCATAAGTCAGAGTCATTTTGTAACCTAACTATAAATTCTGACGTTCAAGAACAATTAGAAAAGTTTTGGCATATAGAAGAGTGTCCATCGGTCAAGTTACTTTCAAATGAGGAAGAACAAGTTGAAAAACATTTCGTGGAAAATACTACGCGTAACGAAAACGGAAAATTCGTAGTTAAACTTCCGTTGCGTGATAATTACACGGAACTCGGTAACTCCTATGACATGGCACTCAAAAGATTCTATTCACTTGAACGGAGACTAGATAAAGACACGGAATTAAAAAGGCTTTATACTGAGTTTATGACCGAATATGCCGATTTAGGTCATATGACTTTAGTACCCACGATACAGACACAACCTGATAAGGTATTGTATTACCTACCGCATCACGGAGTCTTGAAAGTTTCGAGTTTAACCACTAAGCTTCGTACTGTCTTTGATGGTAGTGCGGTCAGCAGCTCAGGTCTTTCATTAAATGATGTCCTCAAGGTAGGTCCAGTCATTCAAGACGACTTATTTTCTATTTTATCTCGATTTCGAAAACATAATTACGTGATTACTGGGGACGTTGCTAAAATGTTTCGCTGCGTATTACTTGACGAAAGTCAACGCGATTTACAACGGATTTTTTGGCGCGCAAATCCTTCAGATCCAATTCAAATTTTTAGGTTAAACACAGTGACATATGGACAAGCTTGCTCTTCCTTCTTGGCAATAAGGTGTTTATACCAAGTAGGCTTAGATAACGAGAAAAGGTTTCCGGAAGCTGCAAGAGCCATTATGCGCGATTTTTATTGTGACGATTTACTCACGGGATCGGACACAATTGACAACTGTATTAAGCTAAGAAAGCAAATTTCAGAATTATTGGGCGACGCTGATTTTCTTTTACGAAAGTGGTCCTCTAATAATAAGACTATTCTACAAGACTTACGTAAAAATAATGAAATTTGCCAATACATTATTACTGACAACCATGAAACAAAGACATTGGGCATTTTGTGGGATACTAGTCAAGATGTTTTGGGATTTACAGTAAATTTTGAAATTCCAAATTCGTCAAATATAACAAAACGTTCAATTTTAAGCTTAATTAGTAAATTATTTGACCCACTTGGTTTAGCAGGACCTGCACTGATTCATGCAAAAATAATGCTTCAAAATATTTGGAAATTAAATCTTTCATGGGACGACATAGTACCAACCGAGACACAAAAATATTTTAAAATATTTTGTCAAGAGTTAAAATTATTGGCAAATATCAAAATACCAAGGCAAGCTATACTTAAAAATCATGTTGAATTACAAGTTCACGGTTTTTGTGACAGTAGCGAAAAGGCGTATGGCGCATGCGTATACTTACGTTCCATAGATTCAATAGGCCAATGCAACGTTACGCTTTTATGTGCCAAAGCTCGCGTCGCTCCGCTTAAAATACAAACGTTACCCAGACTAGAATTACTTGGAAGTGTCGTTCTAAGCAAATTAGTTGACAAAACAATTCGAGCATTGGAGATTGACATTTCTAATATTTGGTACTGGACAGACTCAACCATTGTGTTAGGCTGGCTCAATTCTGAACCCTCGACTTTGAAATGTTTCGTTGCTAATCGTGTTGCACAGGTTCAAAGACTAACAGACATGAAACAGTGGCGTCACGTCAAATCCGAAGACAACCCTGCTGACGTCATATCACGGGGGGCGAGTCCTGGAGCTCTTTTGGATAATCAGATGTGGTGGCACGGGCCTCCGTGGCTAACTTTGTCAACAAACAATTGGCCGTTGACCGAATTTTCAAAAAGCAATCACGTCGAATTGCCGGAAAGAAAAAATCTTAAAAAACAGTCATTATTAATAACATTTGAGGATTTTGATCTTTTTGAGAAATTTTCTTCACTCAGCAAATTACAACGGATTTTTGCATATGTTTTGCGTTTCGTGAACAATTGCAAAATACCGCAAGCACGTCAGGCTGAAAGACAAGGGGGTTTCTTAACAAATTTTGAATATAAAAATTCTTTAAATAAATTAACTTTTATTGCTCAAGCTCAGATGTTTTCAAAAGATATAGATTGTTTACGAAAAATTAAAGAGCTAACTTCAGACAGTAAAATTCTTAGTTTAAATCCATTTTTGGACAATTCTGGTTTACTCCGTGTTGGAGGAAGAATAAAAAACAGTGAAGTTAGCTATGACAAAAGGTTTCCTTTACTCATTAAAGACAAGCATCCGTTCGCGGTTCTTATTATTCGTTATGAACATATAAGATATTTTCATGCTGGTTGTCAAGCAACTTTAGCCGCGATACGATTTAGGTTTTGGTTAATAAACGGGAGAAATGCAGTGCGATATTACATTAGAAATTGCATAACTTGTTGTAAAACAAATCCCACTGCAAATGTCATAACTCAAATGGCAAATCTACCAAGTGATAGAGGTACGACCAGCGCGCCCATTTTTAAAGAGTGGTGTTGATTTCGCTGGCCCATTTTTAATAAAAAATAGCAAACTGCGTAACAGACAACTCATCAAATCATACCTTTGTGTTTTCGTTTGCTTAGTTACAAGAGCGGTACACTTTGAGGTATGCACTGACCTCTCTAGTCAGACATTTTTAGCGGCATTAAAAAGATTCGTTTCACGTAGAGGCATCTGTCAATTTCTGATGTCAGACAACGGAACTAACTTCGTTGGTGCACGTCACGAACTTCGTGAAATGTATCAGTCTTTGCGTGAATTACACAACAACGACACCGTGATAGATTTTCTCAGGGAAAATAATATCGAGTGGAATTTAATTCCTCCGCGGGCACCACATTTCGGTGGCATGTGGGAAAGTGCAGTTAAATCGGCAAAGCATCACCTGAAACGAATTGCAGCAAATGCACACTTAACCTATGAAATGTTTTATACATTAGTGGTTGAAGTAGAATCGATTTTAAATTCCCGTCCGCTTACCCCAATAAGTTCCGATGCAAACGATCTCCAATTTTTAACCCCTGCTCATTTCCTCATTGGAGACACGTTAAGAACACCACCAGAACAAGATTATGTTGAAATTCCACGCAATAGACTTAGCCATTACCAGCAAGTTCAGAAGATGTTCCAGCAGTTTTGGGCTAGATGGAAGAATGAATACTTGTCAAACTTGCAGCAGCGTTCAAATGGCAATTTTCAAATAAACAGTCAGTTTTGCCTGGAGCCATGGTTATTATCAAAGAGGATAATATTGTTCCACTACAATGGCCAATGGGCAGAATAATAAAGGTCTATCCAGGTGACGACGGCAACATTCGAGTAGTAGATGTTAAAATAAAATCTGGCATAGTTAGAAGACCAGTTTCGAAACTATGCATTCTCCCTATAGAAGACAAGCTACCCAATTGTGACAACCAATTGCAGCAATAGTCAATGTTGAAAGTTATTAAGAGCTTTCAAGGGGGCGAGATATGTCGGGGCCTTCTTTGCACTTCTTATGTTCAATGGCCTATATCATCCCTCGCATTCCAAAGAAACACAAGCTTCGCTTAGCGCGGCACACGCTCTGATTGGTGGAGATCGACGATCACCTGATGCTAGCGCTTGGATTGTGGTAATGTAACCGGCCGAGACGTAGGTGGGGACATTCGCTCGACAAAGCCATACAGAGAAGGGTCGTAGACGTTGCTACAATTAATTACCTATTTAAAATCAATTTATTGTCAAAATTACAGTCCGCTATCTCAATACAAGCTATTACAAATAAACCTCATCTGTCATTATTACGGTAACTGAAACGACGAGTTCAGGACCACCCAGGTTGCTTTCCAAAGGGAATAGTCGGTATTTTTATCATCTGTAAGTTCATTAAGAAAATGGTTAATAGATTCATTTTTTATTACTAGAATTTCTCGCCTAATGCGCTGCGTCATGTTGTTGAGATTTGTTTTGTCCCGAGGATCACGGCTTTGTTGCCACTTTCTTCTTAGTTTCCTTTTTTTCCAATATAAGGTCTCTAATTTCCTTTGGATAGTTTTTTCCCTTAAAAATTCTCTTTGGTTTTGGACTGTTTTCCCAAGCTGCTTGTTGAATATTTGTAACAAAATAATCAACTTCTTTATCGATTTGTTCTGGCGTTTGCAATGGTACTGATAGGTTTATTTTTTCTGACAGACTTTGTTTAAAACTAATCCAGTCAGTCAGTTTATTAACTAGTGAGATATTTGCTTCTTTCTTTATTATGTTTTGACTAAGAGTTAGAATAATAGGTGAATGATCTGAGTGTAAATCGAAACTTTCTTCTATATCTACAAAACTTAAAGATATATTTTTTACTATAAAAAAATCAATTAGATCTGGAATTTTTCCTGGATCTGTTGGATAGTATGTGGGCTTACCAGTTGATATCGGCTCACATTGATATTCACTAATAGCCTGCAAAAGTTCTTTTCCTTTAGAATTCGTCAGTCTAGATCCCCAGTAGGTATTTTTTGCATTAAAGTCATCTCCAATTATAAAACGGTTTCCTAATTTTCTGAGAAAATTAAGATATTGATTTTTCTTTAGTAAGTGCCTTGGTGATATATAGACAGCACTTATGACTAATGTATATGTTTTGGTTTTTACACTTACTAATGTAGCTTGAATCTCTATGGTTTTATATCCCATCTCCTCATAGTGTGATATATTTTCTTTAATTATTACAGCACTTCCCCCATGTGCAGTATTGCTAGGGTGAGTTGTATGATACACTTTATAACCTTTAAATTTAATGTGAGACTGGTTAGTGAAATGCGTTTCTGACACAAGACAGACGTCAATTTTTTCTATGTCTAGAATAACTTGCAAGTCTTGCTGATGTTGCAAGAGACCATTGGCATTCCAAGCTAGGATTCTAAGATTACTGACCATTTTGAGGCATATTGGTAGCTCCGTTATTGCTACTTTCTAGTTTAGTTAATCGCTCATCAAGTTTGTTCAATTTCTCCAAAATTAATTGTAGTGTTTGTTCCATAGTATTTTGACTACTGATATTAATATCAGGTATAGTAGCTGTTGCTGCTACTTGGCTGTATGTCCTTGTCACAGAGTTTTGTGTGACTGTGTTTCTTGTCTGTTGGTTTTGTCTATTTGTACTCACGTTTGGTATGAGATTCGGTTTCTTAGGTTTATTTTTCAATTTTTGTATTTCCTTAGCAACAAGGCATCCTCTGTAGTTAGCAGGATGCTTGCCTCCACAGTTGGAGTTGGCAGACTGATAAAATTATAAAAAAAATTTAAAAACCACAAAATTTTTATTTAATTCTCTCCCCTATAAATGTAAAGTTATGTAAAAGTAACATTCCCCACTTTCAGAAACACTAGAAAGCTAAGCTTTGGAGGCCGATAGAAACTATGATAGGACTATAGAAAAACATTAAAAAACTCCAAAATTTTAATTATTTCCCTCCCCTATAAATGTAAGGTTATGTAAAATAACATTTGCCCACTTCCATGAACGCTAGAGAGCTGAGCTTTGGAAGACTGATAGGAACTATAACAAAACTATAGGAAAAAGTTTAAAAACACCAACATTTTTATTCATTTCCCTTCCCTATAAATGTAAAGTTATGTAAAAGTAACATTGCCCACTTCCAAAAACGCTATAGAGCTGAGCTATGCAAGGCTGATATAAACTATGATAAAACCATGGGAAAAAAATATAAAAAACTTAAAATTGTATATAAGGCATTGCAAAAGTTTTGAACAATATTCCGCATATTTTACTACTTTAAAACTTAAATATTATTCAAATCCTTTAAAAAAGGACGAAATCATAACAAAAACATTTTATGTAAAAAGAAGCTAAGTATGCGAAAATGATATTCCGTAAAAAGAATTAAGATAAAAGTAAAGCCAAGTTCTCCAATACAAATTTCAAAATGAAAGGTTGTTACTAGTTTGGAAATGTTTTTCTAAACTTGGCTATTACGGCTGCAAATGACTCTTAGGCACAGGGCTAAATTGAACATAAACAAGTTTGGCTGTAATAGCAAAGTTTAAAAAAACATTTCCAAACTAGTAAGAACTTTTCATTTTGAAATTTGTCTTGGAGAACTTGGCTTTACTTTTATCTCAATTTTTTTACGGAATATCAGTTTTGCGTACTAGGCTTCTTTTCACATAAAATGTTTTTGTTATGATATTTATTTTTATAATTTTCAAAGAACTTAAAAAAAGAATCTATAATTAAACCTTACCGTGGCATCATCTCCCTCTTCCAATGTTGCCAACTCCAAGGTTGTTGCCAAATGTTCAATAGGGTTCTTGTTTTCTGAGTCTGGATCTCTAAGAGTCAATTTGTATACTCGAAGTTCGGCATCGCCGCATCCGGTGACCAAATATTTATCATTTTGAAGAAGAGCAAAACCCCAAATCTAAAAAAAATATAATAGGCTATCAAACAAGTTTCGTGGCTAATCGGGTAAAAAGGAGTTTTTGTTTCTCTCATATTTTTCCGGAGTGGCTTGAAAGCTTAACCTCACGGGGGTCTAAGATCTAAGGAAACCTGATAAGTGTTGACAGTTAACTGTTTCGTCCTTATGGGACTCCTCAGAACACTGCTTGGTCAATGTGACACTCTTGCAAAGTTAATTAGACGGTTTTGTCTCTAATCCTATGTAAATAGTGAGAAAACTCTCGCAAGAAGCGCCATCTGCCGAGATACGAGAGAAACCAAAACAAGAGCAGGCGAAAATAAACTGCTATACATATCGATCAATAAAAAGATCGATTACAAATAAAAAGAAACAAACTAATCCGTGACCAACGACAGCTCTTCTGCCTTTCAGGCCAGATCAACGCTTATTGCGTTGTTATCCGCATATTATACAGGGTGTCCCACTTGGCATTTCTCGAGAACTGCTGAAAATTTAAAAAAATGGCGAGACACGTCGATTTTGTTTGCAAGGGGGACACTTTTTCGAGATTTTGCGCCATCTCTATCTATCACCCCCTAGCGGGGGCGCGTCTCACCCCTTAATTTTAAATAGGGAAAGTGGGTCGAGTAATACCTCGTTGGAAAGGTATTTTAATTCTTTATTCAGAACTGATTTTATAATTCATATCGAATGACTAGTTTTCGATTTATTTGATTTAAAATTTGGCAAACGAGCAATCTGAACTCTCACTTAGACCTGCACAACTGCATTTAAGCCGTTTAAAAAAAATTCTCGTTTGTGCTATTATTGCATTTCACTACCATACTTTTATGTCCAGAAACGCTTAGTTTCCCAGATAATATTTTTTTAACAGCGATTTTCTGTAAAACGGTTAGAAATGCGAAAAATGAAGAGACCAAAAAGTTTGGAAAATGAAACAAGGATCTTACTCTTTAAAATCTGGGGGAAAAGGCGACATGACCCCTAAAAATGAATTACCCTGTAGATTTTTACTGATATTAAAAATGTCTAATAGTGCCTATAGTTATACGAGCTATAAACAAAAAACAAAATGGAACACCCTGTATCTCAAAAACTAAGCGTTTGTGTATCTATGTTTATATAAACTATTTGTCTTGCAATCAGTTAAGGAATTTAACACTAAAATTATGTTATTAAATTTTGAAACACCCTATATACATATTTACCTCAGTCTGATGACCAGTAACAGTCTTAAAACAGTGCTGCGTATCCAAGTCCCAAAATTTTACAAAACTATCTTTCGCAGAAGATAGCAGAACATTTTGTTGGCTCATAAATGTAACGTCTGTAATGGGGCCCTTGTGACCAGAAAATCTGCACAAACCAGTTTCTGCTACTGTGTCCCAAACTATAACATCTGTATCCTGAAAAAATAAATAATAGGCAACTTGAGAGTTGTGGGTGTGCCCAAGAAATTAATATATTGTCATGTATGTAATTTGGGCATCCGACTTGGTTGGTTGACATGATGTAAAGATATTAGGACGTCAACCTAGGAAGTATGTGGTGCAAACAATTTATGTTTAAGATTAAGACACGTTTGTAATCACATGCTTCTATAAAACCAATCAAGAACAGATAGTCAGGGTTCAGTTCAGTGAGTACACTAAGTACCTTAGTTCTGAATAGTTAAGTATAGAAACAGATTCTGGTCAAGAGCTGAACCCAACCTACATGTGAATATTATTATCAGAAAACTGGGCCAGACAGTAGTGATAAGTGTGTAAGTATCTTTGTTGTTGTTATTCACTTAAAATTTCCACAAATGTAAACTTAAGTATATTAAAGAAGCTTGGTAAAATTGGAACAGATCAAAAAAATGCAAGTGCCTCATTTTGGGGCTTTTCTGAACTTATGTGGTGCCCCATTTTAAACAAGTTTTCAAGTCATTACAAGTCATTTAAATCAAAAGAAAAATTATATAAAATAAATATAAAAATTTCCATTTTTTTTTTGTAAAAGTGGTACCAAGACAGGTACTGACACAGTAAATATAGAGCAATTAAATCTTAAAACCTTGTAGATTATTTTTTTATCATCCCTGTCTTATTTCTAAAATTTGGTAATCTGCTAAAAGCCAGCAGAGCAATATATGTTTTTTAAAAAGGGGTACCTACAGGGTTCTAACACTGTGAATGTTAAGCAATAAAATATTGTATCACTTTATTTACGATTATCGTGTATCTTTTTCGTCTTTTCTGTGTCTATTGATTGACTAAAGCTAGCAGAGCAGCAAAAAAAAATTTAATAAAAATATACAGTCGAACCTCCCTAACTCGAACCTCTATAACTCAAACCCCTCTATAACTTGAACCTTTTAAGCGGTCCCTGCATGTTTTACATGTATTTTAACCTATGTAACTCGAACTCTCCATAGCTCGAACTGTTTTGGTTGTCGCTTCAGGTTCGAGTTATAGAGGTTTGACTATTAAATTTTTTTTTTTTAATTTTCCAAATTTTTTTTTTGTAAAAGTGGTACCAAGAGAAAAAAAAATTTCAAACTAGTTTTTGTTTAAATAAATTTGCCTTTGATGGCTTTGTTTTCTGTAATTTTTTTAAAATATGTTATGCATAAAGGGTCTCTACACTTTCCTACAAATCCTACCTTCGACCCAGAAGCAAGTTTGTGTCCAAAACTATCATAAGTTAAAGCAGTGACTTCATTCCTATGGCCGGAAAAAATGCTGACAACTTCCGCAGTTTTTAGATCATAAACCACAACACTACCGTCTGAGTAACCAGCTGCCAAATGTCGATTGTTTGGACTGGCACAGATTCTTGTAACAATGGCTTTTTCTCCAGGTAGAACTTGGGCCTATAAATAAAACTTTAATAATAACCCAAAAAAAAAATCAAGATCTATAAGACAGAGTCCTAAGGCCCATTTTGTTTTTAACTTAAACATCCTAATTATAAACTTTAAGATCATTAAGGTGTTCAAAAATTTATAAGTGAACACTCTTTTAACACAAAATCTCATACAAAAATGAAGACCAGTTCTTGTTTAAAGATTGGCAATGATATCTTATATTACTTTTCAATAACATTATTCAAATAATGTCTCATCCCCAACTGAAGCAATAAAGTCGAGTTTATGAATGGGGGTTTACCCTTACCTTTTCCCCAAGCCTCAAATCCCAAATGATAATATGTTCACAGGCGCCGACAGCCACAAATCGCCCGATTTGGCCCTCTAACGTGACAAAAACAGCGTTGCAATTTTGACTGGCAATGATATTAAAGTTGCCCGCAGGCACGTAACGTAAATAGTCTTTTGTGAGTCCCATTTTTATGTTATTTATAAAACACCAAAAATAAAAAATTTCACGTGTTTACATTTTTTTATAAACATAACCTTAAAATTTGATCAGCTGTGCTGTTTAAGGTCACTGGAAAATGTTTTGATAGCCCTGCTATAACTAAATACTCCTAGATGGCGCCGGGCTTAGACATAATTTTTCCGGCCTATTTAAAAACGAAGGCTGTCAAATCATCTGTAGCTAACTTCAGTTTTGTTTATTTTACAGAATGTTTTTAGAATAGATAGTAAAAATTAATCAATTTTTTTTAAATCAAGGAGATGACTTGCATAAACTTTTGACTAAAGAAAAAGGGTAAAAAAGAAACAGGGAAGGGCAAAACGAAGGATATTAAAATATAGTTTTTACTTGCAGACTTTTTAATTCAGAAATAAGGATTTGAATATGGACTGTTCACAGGGAGCTTCAAGAAAAGAAAGAAAATTGGTAAGTTTTTTGTTTTTTTGAGGCCTTTAGGGAATTTTCAAACTATTTGAAAAGTTGCAACACACTGCAGAAGGCACTGTAAAGCAATCTAAAACACTGTGAGATGACACTGCAAACTGCAGGAATCCAAATCCTATATTGGTAGGATTAAATGAAGAAATGTTAAAAAAGTGTTTCACTAAATTTTAGGCTGCTTTATCTCCCCCACCAATAGCTGACATCTCTGATGATGAGTTGGTTTCAATTTCTGTTAGAGACCTCAATAGACATCTGAAACTTAGAGGGCTTACAAAAGAGGAAATTGTTCTAATGAAACAGAGAAGACGAACATTAAAAAATAGAGGTATTACTTAAATAGTGAAAGCTCTCATAAGCAGACATCGACGATTCCAACATTTTTGTACACTTCTAAAAAGGTTAAATAATGATTTAAAAAACTGGTTCCAGCAATATTGTCCAAACATCAAAGCTTATCAAAGCTGTCAGTAAATAGAGCTTTCACTGTGTATTGAATTAAGTATATCAAAATTTGTTATTTTTGTATGTTTTAATGTTAACAGGGACAGGCTGTAATGCTTTACATTTGAAAACTTATATTAGGTAGTAGTATAAAGGGGGACACCTTAGGCCTGGCAAGTAGGCCTCAATGCTGGCCCTTTTTGCCTATATTATATTAGGTATCTTTTTCTACCAAAACCCTTAGAATAAAATGTATAATACTTTTAATTCTTTTTAAGCAGTACAATGAGGAAAACTGTCAAGTACATTTTTTAGAAATATTGCACCAAAAGGATGTTAGTTATAAGTCTGTGTATGAATTCTTCAGATAGGTGAGAATGCAATAAGTCCATGCAAGAATTCATACACTGAAAAAATAAATATTTTGAACCACATTAGGTGCAGGTGGCGGGTACATATTGAAAAGAGAAGTATCATTGAAATATTATAAAACATGTAATCCTGGGTGCCCATCAATTGGCAGACTGTTTTTTAGGATATGCTGCCTCATGTCGAATCAAAAGAATAGAACAAAAAGATGAGCTAGAAAGTGAAAAATCCCAAGAATGGCAAGATATGGAGACCATGCAAGATGAGCTTACGCGACTGAATCAAGAGATGTCAGATATAAGAAATCGATATGACTCTTTGAAACTATTTGCTCTTAATAACAAAATACCACTTCCACCAGAGTTGGAGTTTTTGTGATTTTCTTATGGCAATATTTAAATTTTTACTTAAAGGTAGATGTTATTTAACCCGCGAGTGGTGACGTACAGTCTGTGAGACAGGGCCAAGTGATCGGCGCGCATGTTTTAAATTAATTATTTATTGCCATGCTATAATTCAGTGTTGTTAGAATTCTTATTTATCATCATGCAGTCAGAACATTTATGTGGAGACGACAAAAACACAATTTGCACCCTTACTACACGTATTTTTTAATGGCAGTTAAAGAATCACTACTTGAATGCTGATATACCATACAGATTTGTCCAAATATTATGACACCCTGTATACTTATTTTTTGAAATAAACATATTTTTAAAGTATTAGCAGTTTGTTTGATTATAGATAAAATGTACTAAATTTCTAGCAGTTTGTTTGATTATAGATAAAATGTACTAAATTTCTTATTTACATAGTTTTGGAACATCGGATCACTAGAGAAACGTGCATGTAACCACTGTTACCATTGCAAACAGTTAAAAGTGTCGAAAAATATTTTATGAATACTGTGAAATAATTTATTTACTTTTTTTACCATTTATTAATAATTAATAAAATAATACGCTATATGCTGTCCGGGTTATGCGTTTATATCGCGATGAAGCTACCTCGCCTCGACTGGATTGCATGTTACCACTTTCGTTTGTGGATACGCGTGGTGGTCCTTCGACTCCGTCTCGTGTCTGGCCACGTACTCGAATTCTACAGTGCGAAAGCGTGGGCTTATATCTATTTGGTAGGTTCAAAATAAACTTGTTTTTGTCAGGCTCGGCTATGGAACGCTCATTCGGGTGAAATCGGCTCGAGTCGACTAACTGTGAGAAACATTCAGCGAGCGATATGTGGATGCAGATGAAGGCCAGTACACAGAAGAGTTCGGTTCGGTCCGCTTTGCAGAATATGTTATGAGCCAATATTATTAATTTCGCCTTGTGAAGTTTACACTTCTGCCGTGTCTTCTTAAGCACACACAATATATATATTTTTTAAATAAGCTTTTCCACATCTGGTTTTGGACCGACGTTACCTAAGTTGTTATTCTTTCTTATGTCACCACTCAAGGGTTAAACTGATTGTCAGTGTTTTTACTTATTTTTTTAAATAAATTTAACCAGGGAAAACCCAATGACTTTTCTCTGATTTACCATATTTGTAATAATTATGTTAGAACACAAGTTGGCGCAAAAGGAACCCAACTTTCTTACTTTATAAAGTTTATAAACTGGGACTTATTTATATTTAAAAAAACTTGAAATACAAAAAGTATAAAGCAAGATACAAATTATAAAGTTCCCGTTGCGTTACCTTGTATAGTATACCATTCCATATATGTTATTCTTAATAATTTTTTAGAAAATTTGGTTGGTATAAATAAATTGAAAGTTTGAACTAAGAATTGGTAGTTTTTTCAACATAGCTTGGGGACGTTCACGCTCAAGAGACAAAGGCAGGTTTTAGCCTTGCGTTACACTCAATGATTTTTTTATGTATTTTTTCCTCAAAACGCGTTACAAAGGGGGGAGGGGGGTTAAAAATCCAGAATTTTTGCGTTACATAATTTAAGAATGTGATCTTGAGAACCTTATACTAATCTATGGTGAAAATGGGACTCATTTTGATTACAACTTCTTAATACACACTTTTTCTTTTCTGTATCAAGTGATTTTTTAGTAGAATCAACAGTTACTCCATCAACGCAAAAACAACAAAATTTGATATTGGAGGATATTTGTTTTTCAGACACAGAAAAATCAAAAATGCAACAACACAAAGATTCAAACAAAATAAAATTTGTTAAAACAAAAAACGATTTACAAATGAGAAGTTGTTAATTTTTTTAAATTTTCCTGTTTTTTACGTTTGAAAAGCAATCTTCTATTTTGTGTAAGTATGACATATATTTGAAAGTAAATGGCAACAATGTCCCCAAAATCGCATGCTTGATATACTCAGTCCAAAGATTTCTGCTCCTGCGCACTCTGTTAGGGATCACTTTCAAGAATTTTCACAGAGGAAAAAGTTAGACGTCTCCGCAAAATAATAATGTTTAAAAATTCTGCCTGTTCCTCATCTTAAAAATTTGGCCTGTTACTTATCACTTAAAAATAGACCGGTGTACTGTAGACTAAAATCTACATTTTGCCAAAACGCCCAACTTTTTCCTTTGCAAAAATTCTTGAAAGTGATTCCCAACAAATTTTGCAGGCGCTACATGTTAATTTGGTGACTGCATAAAATTCATTAAGTAGTAACAATAATTAGTATTTTGCTTAAATCTAAATGGGAAACATGAAAATACGTTTGTCCTACAAATTATACATGCTTTGACGGCCGTGTTTCCCCCAATCATGTCCAAATAACGAGAAGAAATACTCTGCCAATATATGGGCCCCTAAGCTCACACTAGGTACTATAGTTATAGTGTACGTGTGAGCTAATATAACTAAAAACTGAAATATATTTTATTCAACTCCAGACTAAATTACCTTTTGTTTGATACCACACAAGCCATGTTTTGACTTAAACACAAATTTTTGAAATCTACCCCCACCCTTAAAAAAAATAAAAACTAAAATGTATTTTGTTAAAGTCCGGACTCAATTACCTTTCGTTTGATATCACACACGCCATATTTTCACTTAAACTCTAATTTTTTAAATATACCCCCACCCTTTTTTTTTAAATAAATTAAAATGTATTTTGTTTAACTGCAGACTCAATTACCTTTCGTTTAATATCACACACGCCATATTTTCACATAAACTCTAATTTTTGAAATCTACCCCCACCCTTTTATTTGGTTTGTGTTCGGTGGATTTTGTTCATTTTTAAATGGGACCATCTCGACCCAAGACCCAGTCTAGGTACCAAATTTCATTAAAATCGGCCAAGCGGTTTTTGAGTTATGCGCGTTGGTCGTTACAGACAGACATACAGACACACAGACAGACAGACAGACAGACAGACAGACAGACAGACAGACAGACATACAGACAGACAGACAGACGGCGCAACAAAAAAGTTTCAAAATCATCTGAAACGCAAAGATATATAAAAATTTTTGAAATCGGAGCAACTTTTTTTTTCTCGAAAAAATTAGGATCACCATAGCTCACACTACTATAGTATAGTATATGTGTGAGCTAAAAAGTAACAGTAAAAAAAGTTAGCTTACTTCTGAAAAGTATTTATTTAAAAAAATACTTTACAAATCCTACTTTATTGGTAGTATAAATGGGGTAAGTCCACATCAATTCAACCAATTTAAAAATATTTTTGAACCTTGAGTTTTTTGATGATGGTGAGTTTTTGTATAGTTATTCTCCGCCTAAAATACAAATTTTTAAATTTTTTGTTTGCATATTTTTTTAGTTATGCGTTTCCAAAAATAAAAATATTGACCCATTTTTCGCCTGCATCGGTTTCTTTAAACTTCTATAATTTTTAAACTGTTTAAGATAATTAGCTGAAACTCGCCATCTGTAGAGAACGATTCACAAGCCAAACTTTGATGTTTTGATAGCATCATTTCCTAAAAAAAAGGACAAATGGTCTATGCCAAAATTATATTTTTGATGAAATCTTAAAAACGGATTTTTTGTTTTTCTTAATTTTTATAAATTTTTTTCTTGACTATTTGTTTACATGTGTTCTAAATTTTACCATGGGATGATAATGAGATCATAGTTAAAAAAAATTATTTATATCTTGATGCATATATTGTTTGATATTTTTATTACTATAAAAATTAATATCTAAAGTGCACATATTGTTATGAGGCATCTTATTTATGTAGCATGTATATTATAAAAACGTGGACACCATGGGCATCTGGTTTCGCTACGTTGAAATTTAAATAAAGAAACAATTAAAAAACGTACTTACATAACAACAGGCTCATAAGAATAATTGAGAACCTGTACATAAATGCCTCCTTTTCGCCCTTTCTCGCTGCAATGTTTGATATTGATGAAAATAGTTGCAATATTTATCTCTTAAACAGTGGTTGCGCGTGGAGTAAAACTTTAGGGGTGCACACCAAAAAAGTATTGCAGCCACACCCAACAGATAACGCCAAGTTGTCTCAGTGCACTAATTTAAACTGCACCTTTCACAGCCAATGGCAACCGGTGGGTGGCATCACGAGGGTTCGGGCGTTATCGATCACCGCAACTGATTCACAAGAGCATGAACCGAAGTAAGGCCCAGATACTTTATGATGAAATTATTAATTAAAGAATGGTCAGATTTTAATATTTTTTTAAGTAAAATTTGGGAGTGTACGTGCACATGTGCACTTATGGAGGAACCGCCACTGCTCTTAAAATAATAGCAAAATCGGCCGTAAGGTAATTAAATATCAGAGGTGGCGTATGATTTTGAGTGATGATTTTTTGTAAAAAACAAAAGTTGCGTAAACATGGCGTTTCGTAGCGTGTTTTCTCAGTCTGTTTGGCATTGCGACGTATCCGTTCTGGAAATTAATTTGCTTTTACGTAGTTACCGAAATCGAAATGATAGATTGAAAAAATTGGTTGGTATTTTCCACTTAATGTTGCAACCCCTATGATGACCAAAATCATCCCATGATAGTGAAGTAGTATAATTCCAGTCACGACTAATTTATAGGTAAAGTGGAGGAATTGTCAAATAGTTATATTTAAGGTAAAATATAAGAATTTTAAACAACATCAATTTACAAAAGTAATTTTTTAAATAGGAACCCACTGTCATCCAATGATAAAACTTGGCCTACATGTAAATAAATAGTCTAGAAAACAAATATAAAAAAATTGAACAAAATAAAAAATCCGTTTTTAAACTGCATCAAAAATAAATTTTGTGGTGAGACCCCTGCATTTTTTTTACAAGAAGGATGCCACTAGGCATATCATAATTAAGCCTGTAGACCTATAAGATCACAGAGCAACTTTTACCTCGATATACCCAAGACTTTATGAATAACAAGGGTTTAAGGAAATCAAGTCAGTGCTAAAAAAGACGATATTAAGCATTTAAAAAAATTTATAACTCAAAAACTAAACTGCCAAAAAATCTAAAATTTTGCATTTTTACTTCTTTCTACTTAGTAAAGAATTTGATTAAAAATTATGAAAATCAAAAGTGACAAGGTCCAAACCATTGGTGGATTTGATATGGACTTACCTAATGGCAAAATAAGTACTAAATGAGTCCAAAACTAATTTGGATGGAATATTGATACAAATAAAATCAAATAATAAAAATTAAGGGAAAAAAAAGTTAACAAAAATAAAAACTTACATTTTCAATTTTGTCACAGGTATTCAAGTTCAGGTGGAATTGGAATCTTATTTCTTAATGCAAACTGTTTCAAAGCTTCATATCTTGTGGATAAATTACTCATCTCTTCCCTGATCCTAGGCAGCTCATCTTGCATTGTCTCCATATCGCGCCATTCATGAGTTTTTTCTGTTTCCAGCTCATCTTTCTGTTCGATTCGTTTTATTCTACATGATGCAGCATAACCTTTTTGTAAAAAAATATACAGGGTGACTTTTAATTTTCCATAGCCGTTTTCGAACTATAGTCATTTTTTTAAAATTTGCTTTTTGGGAGAGGGTCTATTTTTTTTCTTTATGAAAATTTCAGTTTGGTGCTTGGTTTGGTGTAAATTGGTTTTTTATAGATTTTATAAAGAATCTAACTGTAAAACTAAATCTCATCTG
The DNA here is from genome assembly GCA_963576565.1 of Aspidapion aeneum. Classification (NCBI taxonomy): domain Eukaryota; kingdom Metazoa; phylum Arthropoda; class Insecta; order Coleoptera; family Brentidae; genus Aspidapion; species Aspidapion aeneum. The sequence continues at coordinate 15,291,142 of OY755043.1, forward strand.
TCAGTTTTAGTTTTTAAGATATTACATAAAGTTTATATTTTTCTGGAATGTCAAAAATTTGTTTTTAAGGTTTCTAGCCTACTATAGTATAGGTATGTCTATGGTATTTTAACATTAAATTGTATTTTTATATTTTTTTATCATTATAAGTGATAAAGGAATTAATGAGTTGAAATTGACTTTCTTTATTGCTTTTCAAAATCAGAGTAAAATTTAATTTTTAAATTACAGTCAATATTTTATTTGAAAAATGATTCAATATATTTTTTAAATAATTACATGTTTGTAAAAACATTTAAAATATTTCAAAATCAAGGTGTTACTTAATTGACCTTCCCTATTTTAATAAGTGCTTGCTTTGTTTCTTAGTAGAGATAGAAATATCAATATTTTACCTCTATTCTTAAGTGTTCTTCTTCTTTGCTTCATACGAACAATTTCCTCTCTGTTCAAGCCTTTCAGTTTGAGTGTTCTGTTTAAATCTCGTACCGAAATTGAGACCAACTCATCATCTGAAATGTCCACAATTGGAGGAGGAGATAAAGGTGCCTAAAAACATTAAAGTAAATAATAATAATAATATATCAGTATAAAAGTTAATCACATAATATATGATACATTCCTGCATTTTTAATGGTACATGCGAATTTTACTCCTACATAAAATTATCTCTGAACTGCGTTTATAAGTCACGTGTAAAGATTGTTATTCAAACAGTATATGATCTCGATCTTTGGAGTTGTATAAATGTACTTTAAAAACAGGTTAGCCTTGGGATATGATAACTTACAAGTATTCTTCCGTTTTTGCTGTTTCTACTTTCTGGGGACATTTTCACTTTAATCTATCCCTCAAAAAAATTGTCAACGAAAACTGTGAGGAGTTTGAGGCCCTTTTTTGTTAAAAATTTTGAAAGTCACGATTTTGTAAATAAAAATAAAGTTGACTACCCATTCTAAAAATATCAGCCTATTTAAAGAAACAGGCCACTAAACGAAAGCCACGCGCGCCATCTAACGGTGCACAGTGTTAGCAGTTGTCAAAATAAATACACGTCAGCCTTTGGACAAGCCGCTTTTTGTAGGTTAGAAAAATTTTTACAAAAATTTCAAGTGGCCAGTTTTTACAAATATTTTTTTTGGTTCCTAGTCCCAGCATGGCGATGTGGTAAGTACGGTATTTATTTCAAAATTAGCGAATTTAAAGGGCAGCTATTTTAGATTCACCACTTTTTGTGATTCACATACACAGGTATCAAAACATAATATATTATATATAATCTGTACTACTACTACTGGGGATACTTTGTTGTAGGTGGAGTAGTCGGAGTACCCAAGATACATTACAAAATTAAATCAGTGTATAAATTATTGATTGAGAGGGAAAAGGGGTACTTCCTCAAAGTCTGTGTGAATGCCAAACTGTGTATGAATTCTTGAATGATGTGAGAAGGAGTACTCCCTCAAAATCAGGTGAAAGTCAAAGTGCACATGCGATCTTACTTGCTTTCTGCACCTCTATTGGTCATGATGTGGGGAGGTGCTCATTCTCATCCTCACCTATTTCAAGAATTCATAAATTGCACATGCTTTCTCACTTGATTTTCCCATCTCTATTGGCTCTGACTAGGGAAGATGCTCATTCTCACCAATTTAAAGAATCAATACACAGAAGAGAGTCTACTTCCTTACTACTATTTTCTACAGTATTGCCAGCTCAATATAAAGTTTTCTCTCCCAATAATTGTTTTAATTTTATGTAAATGATTTGATTTCCATGTAAGTAGGGTAAGTTACATGATATTTGCAAGCGCAGATCTGGGTGAAAATTTAGGGGGGGGGGTAATAGTCAACAATGAAAAAATTATATGTACCTAATATAATTTTTTTTTCTAGGGGGGAGGTACTTCTCCTATTTCCCCTTTAAGCAATAACAAAAAGTGCATATCTTTGGTTCTAGGGGGGGTAATTACCATGTAACCCCCCCAAATCCGTGCTTGGATAATTGACCAATTTACCAATTAGTTAGATGATAAAAACATGGTTCCTGTAGCCTCTAGCCAGAAAGTTATGTTACTTGCATATTTTGTTACCCCTTGGCTTCTTGAAGTGTGTTTAAAAAAGATTGTCCAATGGCATTAACCTATTTTGTTGCTGTCAATTAATGGTCGAATATGTATTGTTTGCTATAAGCATGGTAAATATGCTATTTTTTTAAAATTCATTTTCAATTATTAAGGTAAAATGCCCAGTTATTGATTACTTAAGTCCAAAAATTAAGAAAATACTCTGCCAATATATGGGCCCCTAAGCTCACACTAGGTACTATAGTTATAGTGTACGTGTGAGCTAATATAACTAAAAACTGAAATATATTTTATTCAACTCCAGACTAAATTACCTTTTGTTTGATACCACACAAGCCATGTTTTGACTTAAACACAAATTTTTGAAATCTACCCCCACCCTTAAAAAAAATAAAAACTAAAATGTATTTTGTTAAAGTCCGGACTCAATTACCTTTCGTTTGATATCACACACGCCATATTTTCACTTAAACTCTAATTTTTTAAATATACCCCCACCCTTTTTTTTTAAATAAATTAAAATGTATTTTGTTTAACTGCAGACTCAATTACCTTTCGTTTAATATCACACACGCCATATTTTCACATAAACTCTAATTTTTGAAATCTACCCCCACCCTTTTATTTGGTTTGTGTTCGGTGGATTTTGTTCATTTTTAAATGGGACCATCTCGACCCAAGACCCAGTCTAGGTACCAAATTTCATTAAAATCGGCCAAGCGGTTTTTGAGTTATGCGCGTTGGTCGTTACAGACAGACATACAGACACACAGACAGACAGACAGACAGACAGACAGACAGACAGACATACAGACAGACAGACAGACAGACAGACAGACGGCGCAACAAAAAAGTTTCAAAATCATCTGAAACGCAAAGATATATAAAAATTTTTGAAATCGGAGCAACTTTTTTTTTCTCGAAAAAATTAGGATCACCATAGCTCACACTACTATAGTATAGTATATGTGTGAGCTAAAAAATCATAACATCGTTAGTTTTGAAGTAAAATTACTTTTTTAAAATGCAAAATATATGTTCACCATTTCCTGATTGATTTCCACTGTTAAAATTGTAATAAATAAAATTTATGAATATAAATAAAAATTATTCAAAATTTTAAGTTTTTTTGATTGAGTAATTTTGTGAAATTCCTGTTATTGATATCCCAGTAATTAACACTTTTTGAATTACTTTATTATCATGAATTATTAAAAACAAAACTCTTTAAATATTTCAAGATACATATGTTTAGAAATAATTAAAACTTTGATTGGCAATACCTGCCAATAAAAAAACAAAAATATAGATATCAAAAAAAAGTCTATAGGTTGAAAAAATTTTATTTGGTGATCTGTTGTTTTAATGGATGGGTATAGAAGAATCAAAGTTTAAAAAAATGCATTTTTTATTTATCGAGTAATTGATATGGACATTTTTTTAGGTAATATAAAATAAAATTAAGATAGAAATGAAAAAACATTATTTTTTAGTCTTTTTCTTATTTCCCTGTGTAAAAATCACTAAAATATCTTCAAAAATAAAAGAGTTTTTTAGTTTAAAAAAATGCAGTTCCCTTATTTTTACCACTCTAGCCCACATAGCAATGGCTACGTTTTTTTTTATTATATAACGCCGAAAATGTTTGTTTGGGTGTATTTTGACCTATCTTAGCAATATCGTCGTGATGTCTGTCTGTGTGTGTGTGTTTGTCTGTCTGTAACATGATAGCTCCTAAACCGCTGAACCAATTTTCATATAATTTTCAGGTCAAATAGTGTTTGATACTCTAACAAGCTGATTAGATTTTAGTCCATTAATGCTTAATTGATTAAATGCAGTATGTGTATTAGTTTGTTCCAACATGGTTGTCTTAAATGAAGATTCAAGTGTATACCAAATTTGACCATTTTTGGTGTGTCTATGCTAGATCTACCACTGCCTTAAGGGGGGAGTGATATACATTATTGTAAAGGAAATTTCTTCAGCTTTAAAAATGAATTTTTCTAATAATATTCAGGAAAATTTAAAAAATGTTTTTTCCACACCTCCACACCAAAACATTTTAAACATTTTCCCCTTTTTTTGTACGCCTATGGAACGTGCACCACTTTCTCTAGAGGGTACTAGGGTACATGGTTAAAAAGGAAATTTTATCCACTTGCAAAATGATCTTTAGATTATTTTTAAAAAAGTTGACCGTTTTCGAGTTATTAGCAAAAAACGGCCAAAAAGCACGTTTAAGGGGGAAATCACCTCTCTGCCAGGGATGGGGGGGGGGTGGTTCCCTGTCGTAAAATGTTCGGGCGACTCTTATATCTATCCATACCAAGTGTGTTGCTTCCATCATTAAATGTATCGGACCCCGTAGGCCCTGAACTAGTAGAAGAGATTTCACTACAAACGCGTAAAATTCACTATCTGTGAACAGCGTGCGATTATCCTTGCTTGCTATTCGTCGAGACAAGCCATTTTGCATTACTCAGGGATGATTCAGAGATTGCCATTGGTCAAAGATCGCTTTTCTTAGTGTTGGATTTTGGATAAACTTAATAAAATTATTCCTTATCTAGGGATAAATGATAGAATTTTACCTTTTATGTTTTTTGCCGATTCGGTAGTTAGTTATAATTAAAATTAATCAATATTACATTTTTTCGCTTTATTATAATATAATATGTATGTGAACCTTTGGGTGCCTTTATTGGCCGCAGTTTTCGCGCATAGTCGCGTGTGCTTCTCCCACTCTGAAACTATGGAGAGATCAAGAGCGAGGGAACTGCCCTGGGTTCGTTCTCTTTCGAATTTCGACTGCAGCATATAAGGTAGGCCAATATTTTACTAGCTTAAAGGTTCACCGCGGAAATTATTTTTCCTATTTTCGAACTGGTCTATTTTGTTTCACCCGCGATCCCATAAAAGGATCCAAAAGCCATTATGGGTTTTTTCACTTAGCATGATCGATCCCGATTTGCAGAATAGGCACCCTGATGCTATAAAAGATGTTTTATAATAATAATGATATTTATTTTTATTTTAGGTCAGCTTTTTGGGTATTGTGCTTAGCAGCACTATGCCTTGCCGTCGATAAAAACAATTTTAAATCTTGTGAACAAAGTAGCTTTTGCAGGTGAGCATTAAGGGCATGAAACAGCTGGTTTGGGGAAGGGGTCTTAGCGTTTTATACACAAAGGGATAATAGTGATCAGTGACGGATCATGCCCATTCAACATGGTCGTGCTAGATAGCCACTAAAAAAAAAAATTCGGGGTGCTGCGGGATATTATCTTTTTTATTGCGTAATTTAGACGGCGTAAATTAAAGTTACATGCTCGACGCACAAGAACAAGACGATTAACTGCATACTAACTGGCTGGCGTGCCTGGCACAAATTTAAGTTGATTCTTTTCATTAAACAATGTAAAAATTTTCCAACTCTGTCACTCATATAGGCCACTGGTCAAAATCTCTCTCTGTTTGACGGCGCCAGCAGACAAGCGACACACATTCCACCCCCACTTACTCTGCGTTTCAAGGGCAGGCAGCGAGCCAGCCAGGCATCACGCTTTATCGATTCGGAGTGTGACCCAATACATTGCATAGAGTTTACCATATTTTATTTAAATTAAAAAGAAATGCATAAAATAACATATTAAGATGTTTTAAAAATAAAAAAAAAAACGTGTTTTTATAGAAAAATTAGGGAGTACCATGGTAGTGTGCACAGACTACCCCATGAGCGGCCACTGATAGTGATGTATTTTAGAATTAATAAAGATCCAAATAAAATGTTTATTAGAAAGAAAAAACTCAACATTTCCACTAAAGTCTTTATTGTTTCGGGTTTTATTTAGGACATGTTTCGAGTCTAAAGAGACCCATCATCAGGTGAAACAAGGTAAACAAAGAAGTGTAACTACATCCGATAGATTCAAACAGGAATCATAAAAATATATTAAAAGGAATCAAATAATCACTGTCAGGTTCACTCATGTTACTCTGAAACTGACTATTCCACCTGCGAGGGTTCAAAAAGTTGCTAATACTAGTTGAAAATCCAGCGAAAAATAAGTTTTCTGAGCACGGGTTGGAAGTGGAGAATTATGTAATTCAAAAGAGATAGAATTGTGTTAAAGATTAAAAGAATTTTAATAATTTTTTATTGTAATATTTGTCTTTTCAGATTAATCAAATAATATAAAATTATTTTATCTCCTTAACACAATTCTATTTTTTTTGAATTACAGAATTCTCCACTTCCCACTCGTGTCTTTTGAAGGTTTTTGAAAGATACTTTACATTTTAAGGGTGTTTTATGAGTAATGCAATTTGGGGTATTGGTTAAATATGATGGAGGTGGAATAGTCAGTTTCAGAGTACATGAGTAAACCTGAAAGTGATTATTTGATACCTTTTAATATATTTTTATGATTCCAGTTTGAATCTATATAATAGGCACTGAAAATTGCTTCGAATGTAGTTACACTTCTTTGTTTACCTTGTTTCAGCTGATGATAGGTCTTTTTAGACTCGAAACATCCTCCTCTTTCTCTCTAACTCTAAGAAATGGACTATTTTTTCAATTTAAAATGTTTATTTTGAATAAATTTTTTAGAAATTTAATTTTTCCTATGATCTAGGTAGTAAGTTACACATAAAATTGATTTTTTAGACGTCTACGAGCCACCAAACCAAATGAACTACCCTTTGAACTGGACCTAAAATCAGTGACGGTCTATGACACTTCTGTAGAAATCAAATTGCTGAACACCAAAGAGAACAAAGAGTTTAAGTTGGTGGTGCAATCTATCCTAGGTAGGCTGTCATCTATGAAGTTTTTTAAAGGCACTGCGAAGAACATTTATAAAACGTTTTTCATTACAAAAAGAACCACAAATAGTTGCCATTTTGTTACAAGAAATTTTTCTCCTATTACTCTTAGCTGTAGTCCACAGTTAAATGGTCTATTTTTTAAGTGAACAGTCGTAATATAACTTCATTTTGCCGAGATGCCCAACTGTTCCTCCTGCAAAAATTCTCAAGGTGATCACTAACAGAGTGTGCAGGTGCACTAGTGTAATTCTTTACTGTTACTTTTTAAATCTCGTTAGTTTCACACGTTTTGGGGTGGAGGACACGGCCGTCAAACCATCTACAGGTACCATGCATGCAGTGTTGTCAGATTTGAAGAATTTTCTTCAATATGAAGGGTTTTGAAAAAAATTTTGACTATTGAAGGATTTTAAGGAAAAGTTATATATTTTGTAAATATTCCTAAAATTTTACCAAACGTAACTTATGTAAATTTAAATTTAAATACTTTATTTTTAATTTTGGTTTTTATAATTTGTTTGGTTTTTTTTCTACCACTTTTATTAAAAAAGTTGTTCATAGGAAGTTTTTTTTCGGCAAAATATTTTTTGGTGTAGATCACCCACTCGTTACTGTTTTAAAGGATATGAAGGGTTTTTTTCACTTAGTTCAAGGAAAGTCGTTAAAGAAGTCTGGCAACACTGCCTGCATGATAAAGATCATTATATTAGGACCGGTATAAGTTATACACTTGATATTAAAACGTTTTTAGATCCTTGCAAAGGTTTTAATCTCTATATTTTTTTGTACCAAAGTTTTTTTGGTTGGAAAATCATGAGGTCGGTTTTGTTTAAGGTGGCATCTTTCGAGTTACCATTGATGAAGTTAATGGATTGTTTCCAAGATATTTACCACAATTTGCGTTAAATGGGGATCCCCAAGTTTCAAGGTAAGTAACACTAAAAACACTCTTTTTTTATGAAATTGAAAATAGATATACAGGGTTCGTCAACGATCGTTTGGCCATTGGAAAATATGTGAATTGAAGTAAGATCACTATTTAAATAAATGGCACTAAGAGAGATAAATGGTTTAGTGCTGTTGTCAAGTTAGCAATTTAAGAAAATGGTTTTCTTTTCGCGATCTAATGACGTTACTCTTACCGGCTGAGTAGGCCAAAGACGGCGATTAATAAAATCCTTAAAACTGCTGTTGCGCCATCTCTTAGATATCATTTGAACTGCATGACTAATAATCAATACTGCGAATCCGTAATTAAGTGTACAGCATAGACGAATAAAATTATACTCGTTTCTGCGTTTAGCAACTTGACTTCGTGGGCCGCCGCCAGGAGATCGAACGAATTATAAAAAAATTGAATTTTTCTCGATTTAATGTTTCCTGATTAAAGCTAAAATAACGAAATAAATAATAATGACTATTTCTTCGTCTTTTAAAAGTGGAAATCTTACTGTGCTTGCTTCTGTTTAGTAATAAAAATCTATTTATGAATTTTGAGTCAGCGGCAAACGCTCCTGAATATGCGCGTCTTTGATCTCTCACTGACTTCTTGCTTTCCATAAGTTCATCCTTTTTTATACGCTTTTTATAAAGGCTAAACGTTCGAAATCGAGCCCTGTAGAAATAGACACTATAGCTAGAGGGGCAGTTAAATCGGCAAAGTTGTAGTATTTTTCCGTTGACACCGGTGATGAAAACAAAAGGAACAATGCAAGTTATATAATATCTACAATCGTTATAAGATTTAATTTTAAACAAAAGTCTTTGGATTTTTTTCCTAAAGGTAAAAAAAAAATTCTAAACAAAAGCTTTCAATAGATTTAAAAACCAAACACCCTGTATATTTTTGCTGTTTAGATTGGGGATAATGGACTGTAAATAATTATTGGATAAACTGGTTCAAAATTACGTGCCCAGCAATCCTGAAATTCAGAATATCGATTTATTTCTGTGGTTTTTAAGTGGCCAAAAGGGTCGTTAATTTACGACTTAAGTTCTTAAGGCACTTGACAAATTGTAGTCTTTAACCAAAACCTATTTTTCCTTTTACCCTTGCTTCCATGCATTTTCCATAATTTTCCCCACCATGGAAGCAAGGACAACACGCGGGTATCGCTTCTAAATGCCCGTCGAGTTGAGCACTCGCGGCTACAGGCCAAAATGCACTCTGGCTCCTTCGATTTCGAGGTTATGTTTTAATTGTTTTGTTTTTGTTCAACTAGCCTGGAAGTGTTTGAAGTTTGAAGTCCCTTCCAGTTTTAAAAATTAGTCCGTGTTTTATATTTGTCGTGTAGTTAGTTCGGTCAAATTTATTTTGTGTTATTGTTTCAATTCATATAAAAATACATCGACCTAAAAATATGGAATGTACCGAGTGCACTTACTTGATCAGTTTTTCTTCCAAGTCTAATTTAAAAGCTCATTTAAAAAAATTTCATCCAGGTAAATTTTTGACCCTGATGCTTTCTATTATTTATTATTATCACACATATACCATACTATAGTAGTGTGATCTATGGTGATCCCAATTTTTTCGAGAAAAAAAAAGTTGCTCCGATGTCAAAAACTTTTATATATTTTTGCGTTTCAAATGATTTTGGAACTTTTTTGTTGCGCCGTCTATCTGTCCGTCTGTCTGTCTGTCTGTAAGGACCAACGCGCATAACTCAAAAACCGCTTGCCCGATTTCAATGAAATTTGGTACCTAGGGCTGGGCCTTTGGTCGAGATGGTCCCATTTGAAAATTAACACAATCCACCGAACACAAGCCAAATAAAAGGGTGGGGGGTAGACTTCAAAAATTAGAGTTTAAGTGAAAATGGTTTTTTTTATCATAACTCACCTACTCGTCATTTGATTTTCTTTTCGTTCATCACCATCGTAATCAGAGAAAAAAATACCACAACTTTGTCTATTTAACCGACCCTGTAGCTCTTATATTAACGAAGTAAGTAATAGTGGCGACTTAACTCTTAACACCCTGTACATTAAAATTCAAAAATTCCAAAAACTAAATTTTTACTTAATTTATCAAATTTTATTAAGTTAGGCTTGATTAGGTATTTTTAATATTTTCTCACGTACATCTCAGAACAGGTACATTTAAGGTGTCAGTTTTTGACATATCATGTGAACAGTTTGACGTTTTGACTTAATTTATATCTATTTTCGTTTAGAATACGAAATTACTTAAAAATCGATACGCCACACGACCACTTTAGATGAAATAAGAATTTATCAATGTCTGTCCTCCTTCCTTTTGCCCCCTCCCCTTTAAAAAAACCGTTTTCAAAACTTTACTTTTTGTAAATTTTTTGGATTTACAAGCTATAAGGTGAAACAAACAAAAAACTGTACGCGAAATGAGTTTCATATTTAATTTATAAATTTTTTCTTGCCCACCTCAAGTACGCACCTGTATCTGGGCCCTGCACTGGGTTCCATCGGAGCACCACTTCTAAAATGGCATCTCTAGGTGTCTACTACCTCTGTGCCAAATTTCATTACGGTACGCAAAAATGCAGACAAACCCCAAAATTTCTCTCTTAGGCCCCGAACTACTACGAATTTTAAAAATATACGTTCAAATTAACCCGCGAAATCGAAGGAGCCAGAGTGCATTTTGGCCTGTAGCCGCGAGTGAGATGAGCCCCGCACCTCAGTTCGTACAACTCACCGAAAGCAAACACATCGCGTGTACGGTGAACGTCAAGGTCGTCAAACACTGCTGTGGACCTACTCCAATTTTGCATTTGGTATATTCAAGACCTCCATTTTCCCTATTCTCTAGGAAAGGGGTAAGTCTTGTGCCTGTTTTACGCGTTCTCTTGCTAATCATTTGTTAATCATGCTCCAGAGCATTAAGTGCTAAAATAACTGCCTATTTGGCCACTTAACAAACATAGAAACCATAGATCCATAAAGTGTAAAAAAACGTTTTTAAAATAATGCTCTGTAAATAAACAAATGCGGTATCAAGGTAACATGTGCTGAGTGAATTTGGTGTGAATTAGAGACCCTGTACATATTTTAAAGATAAAGAGACGCGACAAACCACAGCCTTCGTAAACTAACGAGCCACGAACCAGAAGAAACGGCAACACAGCGTGGAGGCCAGTCATTTTCGTCCACGTGCGTCGCCCACCACGCTAGTTACTGGCCGTTTCCGCGCAGATAATGTTTTTTTTAACTTTTAGTATATTTCAAATCGCGTTACCAAATAAAACAACTGTTCTGGTTTTAGTGAGATGTGTGGTGAACTTAAAATTATATTACCTACTTAATAAAAGCTGTGTAAAAAAGACCTTTTGTACACCGGTAATAAGTGAGGTTAGATGTTTGTTTTTGTTTGGAATTTTTGGTCTGTTTTTTCTTTTTAAATTTTAAACATGCCGCGAAATGCTTGGCTTCAGGCCATACACAGAGAAGATTATGTTGTGACGGCATCTTCAGTGGTTTGTTGGAAACATTTTGACATAAGTGATGTTGTTAGAACCGAGATAATTAGGGATAAAGAGGGAGTACAAAAGGAGGTGCCACTAACATTCCCTAAGTTAAACAATGGGGCAATACCTCGGCTATTTGAATCTCAACCCGAGTATATGTCAAACCCCAAACCTCCAGTAAGAGAAAATCCTGACGACAGGCGAAAAAAAATTCAAGAATGGGAGGGTATGGAAATATATATAAATATATATTGCGTTTATAGACTTCGAAAAGGCTTTCGATAGCATTGAGCACTGGGCAGTAAAAGATATTTAATTAATAGCCGAATAGATCACAGATATACAGACTTAATAGACAATATATATAGTGAAGCAACAACATTAATCAAAATCCACAGAGGAACCAAGCCAATCCGCATAATAAGAGGTGTCAGCGTGACACAATATTCCCTAAATTATTTAACCAGGCCCTAGAAGATGTTTTTAAAAGCTTAGATTGGGAAGAAATAGGCATCAAAGTAAACGGACAATTCTGAACCACCAAGATATGCTGATAATATCAATCAATCTAAAAGAAAATAGAACAAGAAGAGGAATATATAGGACCTGGGACAAATTATTAAACTGAAAAAAGAAAAGCAAACAGCTTAAATCAAGAGACGAGTAAGATTGGCCTGGGCAGCATTCGGTAAATTAAGCAACATATTAAGAAATAAAAAATATCCTCAGTACCTCAAAACGGAAGTGTATAACCAATGTATCCTTCCTGTACTTACCTATGAATCCCAGACCTGGACACTTACAAAATCAAACATGGATAAGGCAAGAAAAGCCCAAAGATCAATGGAAAGACAAATGTTACATGTAAAGCTAACAGGTAGAAAAAAGAATGAATTGATAAGAAATAAAACAAAAGTAAGGGATGTCAGAGCAGAAGTAGCAAAATTAAAATGGAAATTTGCCGGTCATATTATCAGACAGAAAGACGATTGATGGAACAAATGTATTGTAAACTGGAGAACTTGGCCAAAGATGGATTGACGAAGGCTAAGTAGAATAGATAGAAAAAAAGGTAAGTTCATTTAAATTTTAAATTAACATGTTACCACTTAAACTAGATTCATAGTTCTGTAAAGTAAGCAGTCAGACATAAGAAACTATCCCACAAACATCCTGTTGTTCAAACTTGACAGTAATAACTTAGCAGTAAGAAAGGAACCATTTTTATTTCTTACTGCTCACTTCATACAGCTTACTTCACGGTACTATGAATCGAACTTTAGGGTTGTTCTCACAAATTGTTTAAAAGTAATTTCTCTTCTGTTTATTCTAGGTTTTGTTACATATTTCTTAACATGATTAATGGCCACTGATATTTATTTCCAAATGTTCTGTTTGTTTTAAAAAATAAATGTAACACGCCTAAACACAGTTTATTAGTTTTTACAAAAAAAAAATACAAAATTGCCAAACTACAATCAAAACAAATAGCAGATGTTTATATCTCCCATGTATATATCGGCCCACCAGCCCGCCAATTTGCGATGTTGCCTTTTCTGGTTCGTGACTCGTTAGTTTACGAAGGCTGCGGACAAACTCTTCAAAGTCAATTTTGTTTAAGTCAAAATCAAAGGATGAAAATATCGGTTCTCTATACTAGCGGATAGTTCACAACTTACATTCCATTTGCTATTGGTTGACTTAGTCAGGCGGGATTTTTAAAATTAAAACTCTCCTGTCCCCGTTTTGGGAGGTTGAAATCGGTGTTAAACCAAACTGAAACAAAACCTAACCGTGGTCAATTGATGGGAAACGTATCCTAACCGGGGCGTGTCTGGACAGGTTAGGATACATTGTCGAATAATTTATCAGGGTTAGGTTAACACCGATTTCGACAGGAAAACAGGATAGGGAAGCTAATTTAAACTATATATCATAATTTTTGAGATAACTTTTTGACAGTTATCAGTTGTTTAACATAACAAAAAGCATAGGCCAACAAAAAAAAGTTGTAAAAAGTTGTCCCAAAAATAATGACATGAACTGTAAAAGAATATAATATGTTTTTAAAAAACAATAAAAAAAAACTCATCGGCATATGCATAGATTTAGTTAAATTCAATAGGTATGTACTGCACAAACCACTACACTTTTTAATCACTTACAACTAGTATATATTCGTATTTTACGCCGAAAGCTGTAAACATAATGTTTGTTAAATGCTTGACTGGTGGCACCATTTCTTAATATAATATAATAATAATCTTAAACGGCAACGTTCAACATCAAAAAGTCAGCTGACTATTTCGACCAATAGCAAACGGAATGCAAGTTGTGAACTAGCCGCTCATCTCTATACTCTAGCGATGTTTAGAGAGAAACGCACCTTCTTGTTAATTCATAGGCGTTGGAAAATAAAAATAAACGTTTTATAACAAAACCTATACAGGGGGTGACCGACAAACATGTTTGTTTATATGTTGCATGATGATTGATTTCACTCACTGCTGACCATTTAAATTATTTTTGTGAAACGCCAATGAATTTGGCAAGAAAATAACATAACAAAGAAATGTTAATTTCAGTGACTTTGATGGGCTTGTCGCGTCTCTCTTTAGTAAAAATATCTCATACATACAGGGTCTCTAGTGTGAATGACAAGCGGCACCAAAGCTTTTATATTTTTGTAGATTGGAAGTTTTGGATAGAGCTTCAGACTCACTGACCATCAAATCCGGCGACAACAAAGTGGTCATTAATGCCAAACCTGTCAAAGTAGAGTTCTACAGCAAGGATGTGTTGGTTGCTGTCGCCAACGCCAGAGGGCTGTTTAACTTTGAGCATTACAGATCCAAGCCAGCTGAAGGGTATGTACATATTTCGTTTTGTTTGATTTTCTTTTTAGCTTCTTCTACACAGCGTTGCTAGAAGCCTGGTAATTACTAGAATATACGGTTCTGTTAATGGTAATTGTCTGTGATCAGCATTGAAATATAAGATAATTTTAGTCAATACTCAAATCCCCAAAGAAACATTCTGTTGTTAAGGGTTATTGCTATGTATTTGTAAGACAGCGGACTTCGCCACTTATCTACGTTATTTTGCGGTAGTCTGCGAGCACCTTAACGCTAACAGAGAATGACGATTGGTTGATTGATCCATCAAAATATTAAGACTCAGACCATGGTTTTCGTGTCCAGCAGAAAGGATGTTTTTCAAATATATGTCTACTGTAGTTAAAAAGACAAAAAAAACAAAAGTGCATCATCTTAAAAAACTCTCCCAAATCTCCCCATAAAGATGCATTATTTTAGTTTTTTAAATTTTCTCGGAAACTATCACTTTTTTGAGAAAATGACAGGTATAACAATTTAAAGAGCATAAAATTTCCTATCGATTCAAGAAGGTTAATTTTTATTTAAAACATCTTAACAAAAAACCTAAGTAATTTTACCCGGAACGTGGTAATTTTTTTACTCGGTTTTTGATAATAATTTAATTTTGCAATTAAAAAGTTGCATAGATCTCTAAAACGGTTTATAAGTAAATTACTCCAACTAAAAACGTATCGTAACCGCTAAAAGAGCTTTGCGTTTTTAAAAGATATACATATACATTCCAGGCATTTTTTATTCCTTCTACTTCAAATAAACAATTAAAAAACTAAAGTTTTGAAAATTACAGAAAATAATACTATGAAAATACCCTGCACCATCTTAAATCGACTATATCTTGTTCCATAAATTTTCTCCATTTTGATTCTCAAAGACCCACTCGTTTTTTGTGAAATATGCGAAATGTTCTTGCATTTTGTGAAGTGTTTTGTAACTGTGTAAAAGTTTTTTACCGCTTAGTTTTGTAAAAACATCTATAAAATACCCTGGGATATAGTGCAACAAAACTCGTAATACGAAAACAAATATTTTTCTGGATTTGAATATGACCATTGGTGCCCAGAGAGCTTTTGAAGGTGGATACTTTTTTGAGTTCACGATAATCATATCGGCAAATTGTCCCCATGTGATTTTATTTTCTTTTGGTGGAATAAAATTGTAGACTTGTATATTATTTTTGCTGGTATTATTTTTGGTTGTATTAATGTTAAATTTATAAGCTGTATCCCATGTTGCAACTATTAAACCATAAACACATAAGTCAACAGACACTAAATCGACCAACTTGATTGAATCGACGTACATCACTCTGGCTACTCCCATTGAAATCGTTGCTGTTAATCCTGTAGGTCCGTAAACATTATCTTTATATCCAGGAAGCAGTTCGTTATATGCGGAAACTATTATGCATGGTCTAAAAATTCCGATTGGTAATTCACGCCCTTTATTATTTACCACGGACTTAGCAAGAGCTTTTGTACATAAATAAGTATTTTGGTAATCACTAATTACTTTTGAAGTATCTTGATTTAAGTTTTTGTCTAAAATTTGTTCTGCCTTCGAGTTGTGTAAAGGATGGTCGTATACTCTTTCTTGAATCGTTTCTTGGTTGCAGTTTGAATATGCTGTAGATACGTACATCATGGTCAATAGGTTTTTGCATTCTTTAGCCAATTTGATTACTTCCATTGTGGCATCTTCGTTGCTTTTATAAGCGATTTCAGTTTTTTCTTTTAGATTTTAATTTCATGCCCAAGGAATTATTTTGACATTTGATACTAGAGTGTTACGGCCTGCATCTAATATTCCAAGATATGGAAGAGAAAAATCTCCCGAAATAGCTACTACTACAATTTGTTTGTGCTTTTAGAAGTTATCTATATACATTCAAGACATTTTTAATTCCTGCCACTTTTATTACACAATATAAAAACCAAAATTCCAAATATTAGCAAAAATAACGCTTTTAATATAACCTGTATCATTTTAAATCGGTTATATCTTATTAGGGATGTTTTCTGAGTACTTAGATCATCCTTAAGCAGATATGTTCTAATACCAATAATGTAGTTCTTCATCATTTGAGGCCATGCCAGTTGTTTCATGTCCAACGGGAATATTTCTTTCTCTAATTGGTTCATTTTGTTCCATAAATTTTCTACATTTTGATTCTCAAAGACCCACTCGTTTGTTATGAAATATGCGAAATTTTCTTGGATTTTATGAAGTCTTTTGTAACTGTATAGAAATCTTGGTTTTTTACCGCTTAGTTTTGTAAAAACATCTATAAAATACCCTGGGATATAGTGCAACAAAACTCGTAATACGGAAACAAATATTTTTCTGGATTTTAATATGACAATTGGTGCCCAGAGAGCTTTTGAAGGTGGATACTTTTTTGAGTTCACGATAATCATATCCGCAAATTGTCCCCATGTGATTTTATTTTCTTTTGGTGGAACAAAATTGTAGACTTGTATATTATTTTTGCTGGTATTATTTTCGGTTGTATTAATGTTAAATTTATAAGCTGTATATCATGTTGCAACTATTAAACCAGAGACACATAAGTCAACAGGTTCTAAGTCGACCAACTTGATTGAATCGACGTACATTACTCTGGCTACTCCCATTGAAATCGCTGTTGTTAATCCTGTAGGTCTGTAAACATTATCTATATATGCAGAAAGCGGTTCGTTATATGCCGAAATTATTATGCATGGTCTAAAAATTCCGATTGGTATTTCACGCCCTTTAGCATTTACCACGGACTCAGCAAGAGCTTTTGTACATACATAAGTATTTTGGTAATCACTAATTACTTTCAAAGTATCTTGATTTAGATTTCCGTCTAAAATTTGTTCTACCTTCGAGTTGTATAAAGGATGGTCGTATACTCTTTCTTGAATCGTTTCTTAGTTGCAGTTTGAATATGCTGTAGATACGTACATCATCGCCAATAGGTTTTTGCATTCTTTAGTCAATTTGATTATTTCCAATGTGGCATCTTCGTTGCTTTTATAAGCTCTTTCAATTTTTTTTAGATTTAAATTTCATGCCCCAAGGAATTATATTGACATTTGATACTAGTGTTACAGCCTGCGTCTGATATTCCAAGTTATGGAAGAGAAAAATTTCCCAAAATAGCTATTACTACAATTTTTTGTGCTTTTAGAAGTTATCTGTATACATTCAAGACATTTTTAATTCCTGCCACTTTTATTAAACAATATAAAAACCAAAATTCCAAATATTAGCAAAAATAACGCTTTTAATATAACCTGTATCATTTTAAATCGGTTATATCTTATTAGGGATGTTTTCTGAGTACTTAGATCATCCTTAAGCAGATATGTTCTAATACCAATAATGTATTTCTTCATCATTTGAGGCCATGCCAGTTGTTTCATGTCCAACGGGAATATTTCTTTCTCTAATTGGTTCATTTTGTTCCATAAATTTTCTACATTTTGATTCTCAAAGACCCACTCGTTTGTTGTGAAATATGCGAAATTTTCTTGGATTTTATGAAGTCTTTTGTAACTGTGTAGAAGTCTTGGTTTTTTACCGTTTAGTTTTGTAAAAACATCTATAAAATACCCTGGGATATAGTGCAACAAAACTCGTAATACGGAAACAAATATTTTTCTGGATTTTAATATGACCATTGGTGCCCAGAGAGCTTTTGAAGGTGGATACTTTTTTGAGTTCACGATAATCATATCGGCAAATTGGTGCCATGTGATTTTATTTTCTTTTGGTGGAACAAAATTGTAGACTGGTATATTATTTTTGCTGGTATTATTTTCGGTTGTATTATTGTTAAATTTATAAGCTGTATCCCACGTTGCAACTATTAAACTAGAGACACATAAGTCAACAGGTACTAAGTCGACCCACTTGATTGGATCGACGTACATTACTCTGGCTACTCCCATTGAAATCGCTGCTGTTAATCCTGTAGGTCCGTAAAGATTATCTATATATCCAGGAAGCGGTTCGTTATATCGGAAATTATTATGCATGGTCTAAAAATTCCGATTGGTAATTCACGCCCTTTATCATTTACCATGGACTCAGCAAGAGCTTTTGTACATAAATAAGTATTTTGGTAATCACTAATTACTTTTGAAGTATTTTGAATTAAGTTTTCGTCTAAAATTTGTTCTGCCTTCGAGTTGTATAAAGGATGGTCGTATACTCTTTCTTGAATCGTTTCTTGGTTGCAGTTTGAATATGCTGTAGATACGTACATCATGGCCAATAGGTTTTTGCATTCTTTAGCCAATTTGATTACTTCCATTGTGGCATCTTCGTTGCTTTTATAGGCGATTTCAGTTTTTTCTTTTAGATTTTAATTTCATGCCCCAAGGAATTATTTTGACATTTGATACTAGAGTGTTACGGCCTGCATCTAATATTCCAAGATATGAAAGAGAAAAATCTCCCGAAATAGCTACTACTACAATTTGTTTGTGCTTTTAGAAGGTATCTATATATATTCAAGACATTTTTAATTCCTGCCACTTTTATTAAACAATTTAAAAACCAACATTTCAAATATTAGCAAAAATAACGCTTTTAATATAACCTGTATCATTTTAAATCGGTTATACCTTATTAGGGCTGTTTTCAGAGTACTTAGATCATCCTTATGCAGATATGTTTTAATACCAATAATGTAGTTCTTCATCATTTGAGGCCATGAAAATTGTTTCATGTCCAACGGGAATACTTCTTTTTCCAATTGGTTCATTTTCTTACATAAATTTTCAACATTTTTATTCTCAAACACCCACTCGTTTGTTGTGAAATGTGCGAAATTTTCTTGGATTTTGTGAAGTGTTTTGTAACTGTGTAAAAGTCTTGGTTTTTTACCCCTTAGTTTTGTAAAAACATCTATAAAATACCCTGGGATATAGTGCAACAAAACTCGTAATACGAAAACAAATATTTTTCTGGATTTTAATATGACCATTGGTGTCCAGAGAGCTGTTGAAGGTGGATACTTTTTTGAGTTCACGATAATCATATCGGCGAATTGTCCCCATGTGATTTTATTTTCTTTTGGTGGAACAAAATTGTAGACTGGTATATTATTTTTGCTGGTATTATTTTCGGTTGTATTAATGTTAAATTTATAAGCTGTATCCCATGTTGCAACTATTAAACCAGAAACACATAAGTCAACAGGTACTAAGTCGACCAACTTGATTGAATCGACGTACATTACTCTGGCTACTCCCATTGAAATCGCTGCTGTTAATCCTGTAGGTCCGTAAACATTATCTATATATCCAAGAAGCGGTTCGTTATATGCGGAAATTATTATGCATGGTCTAAAAATTCTGATTGGTAGTTCACGCCTTTTATCATTTACCACGGACTTAGCAAGAGCTTTTGTACATAAATAAGTATTTTGGTAATCACTAATTACTTTTGAAGTATCTTGATTTAAGTTTTTGTCTAAAATTTGTTCTGCCTTCGAGTTGTATAAAGGATGGTCGTATACTCTTTCTTGAATCGTTTCTTGGTTGCAGTTTGAATATGCTGTAGATACGTACATCATGGCCAATAGGTTTTTGCATTCTTTAGCCAATTTGATTACTTCCATTGTGGCATCTTCGTTGCTTTTATAAGCGATTTCAGTTTTTTCTTTTAGATTTTAATTTCATGCCCCAAGGAATTATTTTGACATTTGATACTAGGGTGTTACGGCCTGCATCTAATATTCCAAGATATGGAAGAGAAAAATCTCCCGAAATAGCTATTACTACAATTTGTTTGTGCTTTTAGAAGTTATCTTTATATATTCAAGACATTTTTAATTCCTGCCACTTTTATTAAACAATTTAAAAACCAACATTTCAAATATTAGCAAAAATAACGCTTTTAATATAACCTGTATCATTTTAAATCGGTTATACCTTATTAGGGCTGTTTTCAGAGTACTTAGATCATCCTTATGCAGATATGTTTTAATACCAATAATGTAGTTCTTCATCATTTGAGGCCATGAAAATTGTTTCATGTCCAACGGGAATACTTCTTTTTCCAATTGTTTCATTTTCTTCCATAAATTTTCAACATTTTTATTCTCAAACACCCACTTGTTTGTTGTGAAATGTGCGAAATTTTCTTGGATTTTGTGAAGTGTTTTGTAACTGTGTAAAAGTCTTGGTTTTTTGCCCCTTAGTTTTGTAAAAACATCTATAAAATACCCTGGGATATAGTGCAACAAAACTTGTAATACGAAAACAAATATTCTTCTGGATTTTAATATGACCATTGGTGAGAGCTTTTGAAGGTGGATACTTTTTTGAGTTCACGATAATCATATCGGCGAATTGTCCCCATGTGATTTTATTTTCTTTTGGTGGCACAAGCTTGTAGACCGGTATATTATTTTTGCTGCTATTATTTTCGGTTGTATTAATGTTAAATTTATACGCTGTATCCCATGTTGCAACTATTAAACCAGAAACACACAAGTCAACAGGTACTAAGTCGACCAACTTGATTGGATCGACGTACATTACTCTGGCTACTCCCATTAAAATCGCTGCTGTTAATCCTGTAGGTCCGTAAAGATTATCTATATATCCAGGAAGCGGTTCGTTATATGCCGAAATTATTATGCATGGTCTAAAAATTCCGATTGGTATTTCACGCCCTGTAGCATTTACCAGGGACTCAGCAAGAGCTTTTGTACATACATAAGTATTTTGGTAATCACTAATTACTTTTGAAGTATCTTGATTTAAGTTTTTGTCTAAAATTTGTTCTGCCTTCGAGTTGTATAAAGGATGGTCGTATACTCTTTCTTGAATCGTTTCTTGGTTGCAGTTTGAATATACTGTAGATACGTACATCATGGCCAATAGGTTTTTGCATTCTTTAGCCCATTTGATTACTTCCATTGTGGCATCGTCGTTGCTTTTATAAGCAATTTCAGTTTTTTCTTTTAGATTTTAATTTCATGCCCCAAGGAATTATTTTGACATTTGATACTAGAGTGTTACGGCCTGCATCTAATATTCCAAGATATTGAAGAGAAAAATCTCCCGAAATAGCTACTACTACAATTTGTTTGTGCTTTTAGAAGTTATCTTTATATATTCAAGACATTTTTAATTCCTGCCACTTTTATTAAACAATTTAAAAACCAACATTTCACATATTAGCAAAAATAACGCTTTTAATATAACTTGTATCATTTTAAATCGGTTATATCTTATTAGGGATGTTTTCAGAGTACTTAGATCATCCTTAAGCAGATATGTTCTAATACCAATAATGTAGTTCTTTATCATTAGAGGCCATGACAATTGTTTCATGTCCAACGGGAATATTTCTTTCTCCAATTGGTTCATTTTCTTCCATAAATTTTCAACATTTTGATTTTCAAAGACCCACTCGTTTTTTGTGAAATATGCGAAATGTTCTTGCATTTTGTGAAGTGTTTTGTAACTGTGTAAAAGTCTTGCTTTTTTACCGCTTAGTTTTGTAAAAACATCTATAAAATATCCTGGGATATAGTGCAACAAAACTCGTAATACGGAAACAAATATTTTTCTGGATTTTAATATGACCATTGGTGCCCAGAGAGCTTTTGAAGGTGGATACTTTTTTGAGTTCACGATAATCATATCCGCAAATTGTCCCCATGTGATTTTATTTTCTTCTGGTGGAACAAAATTGTAGACCGGTATATTATATTTGCTGCTATTATTTTCGGTTGTATTAATGTTAAATTTATAAGCTGTATCCCATGTTGCAACTATTAAACCAGAAACACACAAGTCAACAGGTACTAAGTCGACCAACTTGATTGGATCGACGTACATTACTCTGGCTACTCCCATTAAAATCGCTGCTGTTAATCCTGTAGGTCCGTAAAGATTATCTATATATCCAGGAAGCGGTTCGTTATATGCCGAAATTATTATGCATGGTCTAAAAATTCCGATTGGTATTTCATGCCCTTTAGCATTTACCACGGACTCAGCAAGAGCTTTTGTACATACATAAGTATTTTGGTAATCACTAATTACTTTCAAAGTATCTTGATTTAGATTTCCGTCTAAAATTTGTTCTACCTTCGAGTTGTATAAAGGATGGTCGTATACTCTTTCTTGAATCATTTCTTGGTTGCAGTTTGAATATGCTGTAGATACGTACATCATGGCCAATAGATTTTTGCATTCTTTAGCCAATTTGATTATTTCCATTGTGGCAGCTACGTTGCTTTTGTAAGCTTTTTCAATTTTCTCTTGCATATTTAAATTTGATGCTCCATGAATGATTATATTGACATTTGACACTAGAGTTTTTCGGTCTGCGTCTGATATTCCAAGATATGGAAGAGAAAGATCTCCCGAAATAGCTATTACTTTGTTTTTATGTTTCAGGAGGTCCGATTTTGGTTTCGTAAAAATCTAAAAATAAAAATAAATTTCATTTTTTATTCAATACTGGAACTTCTTAGAAAAAGACACAAACATTCGTACATTCTTTACAAATTTTTGCAAATTTTGTAAAGAATACGTTTTAAATAAAAATTCGCTACCTTATATCGAATTTTTTTTTACAAAATTACAAAAAAACTCAAAGTTTCTAATCGAAACGGTCGAAAGCATAGATCACATTTCCTGTCCGATATTTTTGAAGATTATTTTAAAGGCCTAAATGACAGTCAGCTAAAGACAAAAAAATGTATTTCTCATTTTTTCAAATTTCTCTTTAGATAAGTTGTACTTTTTCTTCCAAATTTGCTAAGAGGCAACCCAGATGTTGGCTTTTTCCAAACCACGTTTTATTGAAGTTTGAACATTTATGCGGAGACGGTTTTTTAATTTTTGTTGAAATGTCACCATTGGCGTCGGTATGATTTTCTCAAAAATGAAAATAAGGTATAGCGAATTTTTATAAAAAACGCATTCTTCACAATATTTTTAAAATTTTTTGTAAGTGGTTTTTTTGTAAGATTAGTTGTTTGTGACTAAAACGCTGAGAACTTTGCGCTAGGTACCGAATAATTTTTTTTTAAATTTATTTATGTAAAGGCTATGTTAAATGTTTTAAATTATTTTAGATCCTGGAAATCGGTCAATAAAAATGTCTCTTTTTAGTTTGTGACGTTTTAGTTTATTCACCACACATGTAGTAGTAGTAAAATGGATTACATAGTTAAAAAAACAAAAAAACTTAATTTAAACTGTAATATAAAATAGCTAAGCGGAATTTTCAGGCAAAAAAATACAAAATGGATTTCGCAGTATGATAAAAAATTTTAAATTTACTATTTTTATTAATTTTAAATATAGGTTTTCCCCAAAATTTTTTTTTGCTTACCATTTTTTGCTTACCATTTTAGTATATTTAGTATCTCAACATTCATTTATGTTTGTATTTCTACTTTATTTTAATTTTGAAAAAAAAATTTTTTGCTTATTTATATTGAAATGATTGATGTGATGGTTTCAAAGTCTGTTTTAGATTTAAATAGGTAATACGAGTATTATCAATTTTTTTGAATCTACGTATTCTTTTTAGGTTCGACCATTTTATACTGGTTTGGTAAGCAATATACAGGGTGTTTTCAAAGTTGAGTCATTTATTTTAACAGGTTGTAGAACTGGTAAAAATAAGTAATTGTACCATAAATCTTCTATATAAAAGTTGCAGAATACAGAAGTTATTAACAATTCTAAAAATGTAAAATTTAAAAACTGTAAGACCTGACTTTTTATTATTGTTTTGTACAATACAAATTAGTCATCATTTATTCATTCATTGTACGGTTTGCAGTGAGAATTTCGATTTGACCAGTAATAAATAATTCGCTAAAGTGCGTGATATTTTTGTTTTTTGAGCATAAAAATGGCATACATATCACGCACTTTAGCGAATTATTTATTACTGGTCAAATCGAAATTCTCACTGCAAACCGTACAATGAATGAATAAATGATGACTAATTTGTATTGTACAAAACAATAATAAAAAGTCAGGTCTTACAGTTTTTAAATTTTACATTTTTCGAATTGTTAATAACTTCTTTATTCTGCAACTTTTATATAAATGATTTTTGGTAAAATTACTTATTTTTACGAGTTCTACAACCTGTTAAAATAAAGGACTCAGCTTTGAGAACACCCTATAGATTGTGTAATTATTTTTTTATATATAGGGATAATATTTTTTTATTATTTATTTTTCTTTTAATTTTTATTTTGTATAATTAAATTTTGATAAATATTTCTTAGGTTTTCCTTTTCCGAATTAATTATTGTAAATGTGTTAACATTTTTTGGGCCCCATAGTTTATCATAAAGGACAATTAAAAAATCATCCTAGATCATAAAGGAATTATTAATAACCGGACATTATCAAAAACGTCATTCTTCAAAACAAGACAAGAGCGAAATCGAATCTTTGTATAACGTCTTTTATCAAAACCGGACAAAATCATAAAAAGGGCTAGCTTGTGACGTTTACCTAAAGAAGAGCGGTTCTGATTTTGCTATGCAACTGAAGCGTCCTCCATTTCTAGGGATTGCTATAGCACATATGGCATTTTTTTTAAGCAAGGCAAATTCTTTAAAAAGGTCAGGTGTTGGACCCTAGGTTAGGATCCATTTGCAATTAATTGAACAAGAGGTTCAGTTCGGTTCGGTTAACACCGATTTCGACCTTTCAAAAGAAGGACAGGTGAGCTAATTAAAGGAAAAAAACAGACATTTTTATGTATTTTTGGTTCCAAAAACAACAATATTATTTGTTCCCGATTTAAATTTGCCGCCAAACTTCCATGAGACCGATTTGTATGAGGGGAAGAGGTACGGAACCAGTATACATGAAAAGAAAGGAGAGAGTTGTTCGTGCTAGGTTCGGTTCCTTATTATGATTTTATGCTTTTTCATTTTGTCCGGTTTTAATAAAAGACTTTATACTAAACTTCGATTTTGCTCTTGTCTTCAAAGTTTGTAGGAAAACAACCAAAATCAACTCTTCCCTCTCCTTCTGACACTCGCAAGTTAGGCACACATACCTTTGTGTGAAGTATAAAATTCGTTTTGATTTTTATCGATCCACACACAGCACGTTTTCCATCTTTCTTCTTTGCATATGCTTCGGGCAGTACGGCCTTTTAGTTGCTACGTGATTACGTGGTTTTAATACCACATTAATGGACGAAACTTGTCATAGATGGCGCTTCGGCGTCTCAGACAAGACGATGCCAGTGTGCTTAAATTTTCGAGTGCTCGAGCCACTCCGCTAGATGGCGCTACACCTTGTAGTTTACTCGCATTGCACCGCCGCGACTATTTCATATATAGGAGTTGATTTTGGTTAAAATTGGCTTACCTGGGTTTGCTGTTCTCTACTGACGACGTGAAACACACAGAAACGTACGTCTAGAGATGCAACCTTGTGTAAGTAGGAAAACAACCAAAGTCAACTCTTCCCTCTCCTTCTGACACTCGCAAGTTAGGCACACATACCTTTGTGTGAAGTATAAAATTCGTTTTGATTTTTATCGATCCACACACAGCACGTTTTCCATCTTTCTTCTTTGCAAAATCTATGTGGTTTCTTTAATTTTTTTATATTTTCTTAATAAACGGACGCCGCTGGAGACTTTTTCATTAGCCTGACCCCACTGACTAATACATTCTTAAAAAGGAAATTTTATTTTCTACAATAAACGGCCAAATTATGTTTTTTCAAAAAGCTTAATTTTTGAGAAAATTGGATAAAACTTGATAAATTTAGTCATTTTTCAAAATTGATTTTATTTACGGACGCCCCTAAATTGTTATGGGTAAAACTACCATTGCCTTATTATACATCATTTAAAAGGCAATTTTATTGTCTATAACAAAGTGTGTGTTATATTATTTGATATAGAGCTCGGTTTTTAAGAAAATTGGGTAAAACCTGTAATAAACATGTTTCTTTTTTAAATTTATTTATTTTATTTATTTTTAAACGGACGCCACCGCCGCGGATAGTTGGTTATTAGTCGTATCCCACTGACTTATACATTGTTGAAAAGGAAATTTTATGGTCTACAATAAAGATTAGTACATATTTTTCCCTAGCCTTAGTTTTTAAGAAAATTTGAAAAAAATCTAAAAATTTCAGGATTTGGGGAGTCTGGGGTGTTTTGGGGGATTTTGCAGCTAAAATTTAAAAAACTAATATAATTTTATTTTATTTAAAATTAGATTTTACACATTTTTGATCCATTTCTATGGCATTGTGTCTTTAGGGCGTCAACTTAGTTAAATTTTTAGAAATTCGAACACGACTATATATAAGGAGGGGGGATAAAAAAAATTGGACCAAAAACTTGCCCGGCAACATCCAAATCGTTAGACTGTGACCTATTCTCAGCTAGGATCCATTGTCAAATTGCGGTCCTCATATTTTGCATACTCAACTACCTCTAGCACCTGCACTATATTGTAAAAACTTTAACTTAAACTTTAAAATAACAATAACAACGTTGTTTGAAAATGTCCATCAAACAACGATAACAATTATAATAGAAATCATCTGTTTTCCTAGACGCCTCAGCTGCGTAACGCCGCCGGCGCCGCCGCCTTATAGGCGTCCGTGTACTCGTTTCGGTGACAACAAATTGTTTTTTTATTGAAAGAAATATAAAATATACATCTATATAAGACCTATATACACCAAATTAAAGAAAAATGTTAATTCTATAACTTTTATTTAAACTTTTTTCTTAAATTTTGCTTTGGTGTTATTAAAAATGTAGGTTAAACTTTACTAGCTGTACAAAAAAAAAGTAAAAATTCAGTTTTTATTTTTTAAAAGAAAACGAAGCAAAATTTTAAAAATATAATAGAAAGTTATTTTATTGTGGGTGTTTACTGATTCATTTGCAATTTTTTGCAACCCTCTACGACTATTTTTAAGAAAGATACATCGTTTTAAAAAGTATCGTGCAAAAAAAAAGTGGTGGGGGCCATATCTTTAAAAAAACGCATTTACCAGAATGACAACAAGGCAAAACCTGATCTATGGAGTGCCCTTAACAAACTTCGCTTATCGGCAAAAAGTTGGCACGACTTGCACACGAAACCCCCTTTTAGGCCGATTTGTCCATCATAGACTATTATTAAGAATTCCTTTTTTGCTATTGTACTGTTATACCATTTTCATTTATGATCTTGGACGATTTTGTTTTTGTCAATACGACTATACCTATAATTAGCGACTATATACAGGGTGTAAAAGCAACTACAAGGGGATTTTCGAAACGGTAAGAGATACGAGTTTATTTAATTGAGAAAAAAGTTGCGCTATTCTAAACCCAATCGGGTGCTGTATTAATATTAAAGATTTCTAAAGGGGTTACTAAGATATCGAGCAAAAACGAAATATTGTGTTTTTTAAAAAATTGAAATATCGCCGCAAACAAATTTAATGAAATTAGATAGTTTTGTGTAAGCAACTACGGCCAATCGAATGACGTTAACAATTTTTTTCTAGGCCTTCTAGTTTTTTTGAAACCATAGCCAACTTTGTTATTTCTTATGACCGCCACACAGTGGTTTAAAACGGTTAAATTTCGGAAAAAAGTTAATATCTTTAAGAGTATTTATCACATAAACTTGAAATTTTGTACATATATTCAACACATATTTACCAATTTATTTTAGCTAATTCCCCTCTCCTCTCCCTGGCAGGGTGTAGGGTAAAAATTGTGTAATATAAATAAAAAGGTAAATAATTACTCAATATTACTAGCAATGGTTACTAACTTAGTAACAATATTTCTAGTTTGATTGATGATTGTTTTTTGAAAAAAACTACTTCCGCCCTTCATTGTGTCATGACATAGGCGTTCTAAGGGGAGGGGACTGGATGCTCCTCTGCCCCAAGGCCCCCACAGTCCCTTAAATTTCATTGTGTAATCAAACATAAAGTACTATAATTTTTGTTAAATTATTATTTAGATCCTCCCCCCCTTAAGGAATCTGGCAATTTCTTGTCGCCTACTTATTCCTATATATTTAATAAATTTATTTAGTTTGGTCAAAAGTAGAGAGATCAATATATTTTTTACAATAGGAAGTAATCCGCCGTTTATAAAGTTCCACATGGAAAAACTTTTTTATTACTTGTCACATAAACATAAACATAATTCAAAAATTAAATTACTCATGAAACTACATATATTTTTGCCACATTTTCAGTTTTTTCCTTAATCACACTCGACAGGCTGGGTAGGAGGTCCTTTTTTTGCAGCAGAAATACCTGTATGTTTTTTTTAAATTTTGAAATAGATCATATCTGAATTCTTACGCGGTTCTTGAGTAAAATAAAACATAATTTGCGATAAGGGCAATGTGTTAGCCAAGGAAAAATAGTATAGCTTATTCTTTGTTCAACACATTGGTTTCTCAAGACAAAGGTGAATAAGAAAGACAAGATCTATCAAAAATTTTAAAAATATACAGGGTGTGCTATTAAAATAAAGACCCAATGGCCATCTTGGGTGTAAGGTGTGATTTTTAAAAAAAAGTGAAACCGCAATAAAAATATTTATTATTTCGTGAGTAATTCACTTTTTGATTTATTGTTTTCTGCCAAATAACAAAAAAGTTTTGCAAGTGGAACTTTATATACGGTCACCCTGTACATTACATCTTAAAAAATAGAATTTGTAAATATAATGAATCATAACAAACTGATAAATTTATTGATAAATAATAAAATAAATAAATACTTCAAAATATACAAATATATCAATATTAACACAGCAACTAAAACCCGTAAATTGTGTGTATTTCTAGTATATAACAAAGCAACAATTTTAGGAACCTAATTCACAGATAGGCAGATATTGGCAGCTGTAACCTATGTAGTCATAAAGATAAGACATTGTGGATTATAACCATAAAAAAATCTCATTGCGGGAGGCTGTGGGAAGACAACTTTTAGTCTGCGGAAATTTGCATACATCAAAATAACATAGTTTTTGCTGTTATTTCTTTATTTTTTTTTAAATTATAGATAAAACTTTTTTTTTCTTTTTAGGCTTAAAAAACACTACTAAATATACGCACTAAACCTAAAAAGGAAAAATGAAAATTGACAAAGCGGTTTGTGTTTAAGAGATAAATAACGAGCGGGTTGCAGATTAGGAAAAAAAATTAAATACAAAATTTTACTTTACCGGCCAATTTTTTAAAATTCAAAATAAATCTGAAAAAAAAAACAATTATAGGTTTAAACTAAGGGGACATTTCTTTACAAAAAAATCGATTTTTTTTTGAAATCTTGATATGAAAATGTATAGTTTTTTCATAGGGATAAACCATTGTGCGCCATATTGAATTTATACGTCAATAAATAGAGCATTAAATGAGCTTTTCAACCATGTATAATAAGCCTATCTTTGAACGGCGGAAAATGTGAATTTATTTAAAAAACTGTTTTTCACTTGGTTGGCTGTAAAACAAAGGCCGTAGTTGCGTTTGTTGTCATACATACGTAACTATCTGTCAAAACTATGTCATAT
The DNA here is from genome assembly GCA_963576565.1 of Aspidapion aeneum. NCBI lineage: Eukaryota > Metazoa > Arthropoda > Insecta > Coleoptera > Brentidae > Aspidapion > Aspidapion aeneum. The sequence continues at coordinate 15,320,958 of OY755043.1, forward strand.
TTATGGAGTTTTAAATTTTCTAAATTACTTAAGATTTTTTTTGAGTCACATTATCAATCAAATTTAACATGGAAAGTTTTCCAAATTGAGAGATAGTAGATATGTATGAATGTTATATTTTGTGTAATAAGAATGCTGGAAGAGCTCAAGATATGTACTTTCACAGATATCCAGAAAGACAACAACCAGGTTTGTCAATCTTCAGAATACTTAGAAATAATTTAATTGAATATGGTTCCTTTAAAAAACAAAATCGTAATCGACAACCTGATGAAAATATTGAAGCTCTGGTTTTACAAAGTGTCGTTGACAATCCTCGCATCTCTCTTCGTGAACTGGAAAATAATGTTGAAGTACCCAAATCAACTGCACAAAGAATTCTTAAAAAAATTAAGTATCATATGCAACACATATTACTCAAGCACTCCGATGGTGACTTAGAAAGAAGAACCTTGTTTTGCAATTGGTTCATACAAAAATCGTAAGAAAACCCTCAATTTCCGCTTAAGGTTCTGTGGTCCGATGAAAGCAGGTTTACAAACTGCGGGGTGTTTAACAGACATAACTACGTGTACTGGACCCATGAAAATCGTGAGGTGCACTATTAAGTTAGGTGGGGTTTGAATGTATGGCTAGGAATCATAAACGGACACATACTATTTAACATTTTTCATAATAATTTGACGGCACCTCGATATCTAGAAATTCTACAAAATTAGGTTGACCAAATTTTAGAAAATTTGCCTTTTCAAGATGTAGCAAACATGTAGTTCCAGCAAGATGGAGCACCTCCAAATAATGCAGGAATCATAATCGACTATTTGAATCAGCAACATGGAAATAACTGGATCGGAAATTGAGGTCCAGTTACCTGGCCTGCACGTTCGGTGGACCTTACGCCTCTTGATTTTTGTATTTAAGGATACTTAAAGGATAAAGTTTATTCTACTACTAATAATACTTGAGGCAGCCGTCGTTCAAGCCATGGAAGAAATTCCTGAACAAATGGTTAAGATGCAAGATTTGCATGAATAACAACGGTGGAATTTTCGGACATTTGCTTAATTAATTCAATGCTTTGTTATCGGTTTTTAGTTTTATTTTAAATTAAATAATAAATGCAAACTTTTGTTTCAGAAATAAAAGATAGATTTTAAGAAATTGTATTATAAATCACATAAATGAAAATCTTTTGAAAGGTAGTTACGTAGGTATGACAACAAACACACCTAGGGCATTTGTTTCACAGCCAATTAAATAAAAAACTATTTTTTTAATAAATTCACATTTTTCGTCATCCAAAGATAGGGTTATTATAGACGGTTGAAAAGCTCCTTTTATGCTCTATTTATTGAAGTATAAACCCAATATGGCAGTCATAAGAAATAACAAAGTTGGCTATGGTTTTAAAAAAACTAGAAGGCCTAGAAAAAAATGGTTAACGTCATTCAATTGGCCGTAGTTGCTTATACAAAACTACTAAATATCATTAAATTTGTTTGCAAGATGGCGGCGATATTTCAATTTTTCAAAAAACACAATTTTTAGTTTTTGTACGATATTTTTAAAGCCCCTGTAGATATTTTTAATTTTGATACGGCATCTGATTTGGGTTTGAATAGCGCAACTTTTTTCTCTTTTAAACAAACTCCTATCTCTCACCGTTTCCGAAATCCTCATGTAGTTTTATTTGGGACACCCTGTATAGTGCTACTATAACCGTAAAAAAATAATAAATTCATTAAATACAAATTGGTGTCAGATTGGTGTAAGCAAGGACTTTGAATAACAACTTTTAAACTATAAAAAATTATCTAAAGTCGGTTTTTTGCGCTTGATAAAATAAGATTTTGATGCCCTAATTCTGACGTCGTAATCCACAAAAAAATTAAAATTCATATTTTTGTGTCAAAGGTTAGTAATTATTCATAGCTATATGCTGCTAAATCCTCGCAACCAAAAAAAAATACTCTGCCAATATATGGGCCCCTAAGCTCACACTAGGTACTATAGTTATAGTGTACGTGTGAGCTAATATAACTAAAAACTGAAATATATTTTATTTAACTCCAGACTAAATTACCTTTTGTTTGATACCACACAAGCCATGTTTTGACTTAAACTCAAATTTTTGAAATCTACCCCCACCCTTAAAAAAAAACAAAAAACTAAAATGTATTTTGTTAAACTCCGGACTCAATTACCTTTCGTTTGATATCACACACGCCATATTTTCACTTAAACTCTAATTTTTAAAATATACCCCCACCCTTTTTTTTAAATAAATTAAAATGTATTTTGTTTAACTGCAGACTCAATTACCTTTCGTTTGATATCACACACCGACCATCTCGACCCAAGACCCAGCCTAGGTACCAAATTTCATTAAAATCGGCCAAGCGGTTTTTGAGTTATGCGCGTTGGTCGTTACAGACAGACAGACAGACAGACATACAGACAGACAGACAGACGGCGCAACAAAAAAGTTTCAAAATCATCTGAAACGCAAAGATATATAAAAATTTTTGAAATCGGAGCAACTTTTTTTTTTCTCGAAAAAATTAGGATCACCATAGCTCACACTACTATAGTATAGTATATGTGTGAGCTAAAAAACAAAAAACTAAAATGTATTTTGTTAAGCTCCGGACTCAATTACCTTTCGTTTGATATCACACACGCCATATTTTCACTTAAACTCTAATTTTTAAAATATACCCCCACCCTTTTTTTTTAAATAAATTAAAATGTATTTTGTTTAACTGCAGACTCAATTACCTTTCGTTTGATATCACACACGCCATATTTTCACATAAACTCTAATTTTTGAAATCTACCCCCACCCTTTTATTTGGTTTCTGTTCGGTGGATTTTGTTCATTTTTAAATGGGACCATCTCTACCCAAGACCCAGCCTAGGTACCAAATTTCATTAAAATCGGCCAAGCGGTTTTTGAGTTATGCGCGTTGGTCGTTACAGACATACAGACAGACAGACAGACAGACAGACATACATACAGACAGACAGACAGACGGCGCAACAAAAAAGTTTCAAAAACATCTGAAACGCAAAGATATATAAAAATTTTTGAAATCGGAGCAACTTTTTTTTTCTCGAAAAAATTAGGATCACCATAGCTCACACTACTATAGTATAGTATATGTGTGAGCTAATATATATAAAACGCTCATTCCCGCGATTTCTAACAAGTCGCATAATGCTTACGCTATGTCATTTGCTTCTAACTTTTCTTATTCCTGTAAAAAAAATTTTGTTTGGGATTTTTACCAAATTTTAATAAATAAAAATGTTGGTTTGATTGCGAGATGCATATAAAAAGTTTTACAAACACAACTTTTTCTGGGTATTACGCCACTAGTAAGGAAAAATTATTTTAAAAAATTAAAAAACCACTGCGTTTCTCCTAGAAAAATAAAAATCACTAATTTGTCAGTGGCTTTCTATAAAAATAAATAATTGCCTAGTAAAACCTAAACCACTTATCTTTTAATTGAATTTGAATACGCTACGTTTCGATTGCCAATCTACAATCGTTTTCAAGCTCTTTATTTATATTTTCTCTCAAAATCTTAAATGTTTCTTGTTCAAATATATTTTTTTTTAATTATTATATCGTTGACAAATTTTCAATATTCTGAAGTTTATCAAAAAACAATTGACCAATCTAAACAAAACACAAGGTAACATGATACTATTTCAAGACATTATGTCAGTCAATGTTGTTTTCAAATTTGAAAATAAACAGAACAGGGTGACTCATTAAAACTAGAATCAATAAGGTCTCTTTTTTATAACCATTTAGAAATTTTTACAAAATTATGATCATTGTGGGATTATATTACTATTATATCAAAATCTATTTAAAAAACAGTAATCAGAATTTCATTACAGTATTAATTAATTTTGAAAAAACTTTTTGCAAATCTTGTCTGAGAATAGGAAAAAAAAAAAATTATTGATTCCTTTTATACCAGGTATATCAGACAAAATTAGGAGAATAGCAAATAATTATAATATAAAAACAGTTTTTAAGACAGAAAATAAACTTAGATCTATTCTAACAAAAACAAAACCAATAAATGAAGAGCAGAATTCAAAAAATGTAATTTATAAAATACCTTGTGAATGTGGTAAAATTTATATAGGTGAAATTTCTAGGCCACTTGAAGTAAGAGTTAATGATTATAAATATAATTTGAGAAGGGGTGATTACGAGAAATCCAGAGTTTGTCAGCATTCTTTTGAGAGTAATCATAGAATTAAATGGGGAGAAACAATAATTTTACAAAAAGAATCTAATGAAATTAAAAGAAAATTAAAAGAATCAGCATGTATTTATTTAAATGAAGATAACTGTCTTTCAAGTATTTCTATAGATATAAGTAAAGCTTGGCTTCCTATTCTCAGACAAGATTTGCAAAAAGTTTTTTCAAAATTAATTATTACTGTAATGAAATTCTGATTACTGTTTTTTAAATAGATTTTGATATAATAGTAATATAATCCCACAATGATCATAATTTTGTAAAAATTTCTAAATGGTTATAAAAAAGAGACCTTATTGATTCTAGTTTTAATGAGTCACCCTGTTCTGTTTATTTTCAAATTTGAAAACAACATTGACTGACATAATGTCTTGAAATAGTATCATGTTACCTTGTGTTTTATTTAGATTGGTCAATTGTTTTTTGATTAACTTCAGAATATTGACAATTTGTCAACGATATAATAATAAAAAAAAAATATATATTTGAACAAGAAACATTTAAGATTTTGAGAGAAAATATAAATAAAGAACTTGAAAACGATTGTAGATTGGCAATCGAAACGTAGCGTATTCAAATTCAATTAAAAGATAAGTGGTTTAGGTTTTACTAGGCAATTATTTATTTTTATAGAAAGCCACTGACAAATTAGTGATTTTTATTTTTCTAGGAGAAACGCAGTGGTTTTTTAATTTTTTAAAATAATTTTCCTTACTAGTGGCATAATACCCAGAAAAAGTTGTGTTTGTAAAATGAATCCGCCACAAACATATAGATTTTATATATAAAAAGTTCACTTACTTTAAACTGTAAAATATATCTAAAAATCGTTTGAGACATTTGAAAACATTATTATTTGCCAAAGACTGTTGTAATCAAAATTGTTGTTAGCGAAAGTTCTCTGAAACTACTGAACCGATTTTGATGACATATTCAAACAAAACTTTTATAGGTTCAAAGGTTCGAGATTGATAAAAATTAGCTCACTCTTTAATAATAACAACTTTTAAACCACAATAATATCAAATACACATAACGTGTCGGTAATAGGGAGTTATTGCAATAAAGCCAGGCAGTAATAGTGCCGGGCACTATTTCGACAGTTGATCTTTCAAAATTGATATACCAAAGTCAAATTTATAAATCCACTCTTTTATTTTCCATTAATAAATGCGGCACTATTAATTCCGGCTCTTATAATATACAAAGGCCTAATTTTGAAGACAGCTGTTCTTATAATGAGAAACTGTCAGAATAGTGCCCAGCACTATTACTGCCTGGATTTATTGCAATAATTCCCTATTGTCTTATTTATAGTTGAGGTTATATACTTACCGGATCGTTAAACAATTCTTCCAGTCTCTGTTCAACACTTTTTCCTTTTTTCTCTCTTATAAGGATAAAAATAGTCTGTACTTCTGTGTCTCGTAACAGTTTTTCAATAAATATTTTGCCTAAAAATCCGCAACCACCCGTAACAAAAAGGTTTTGGTCTTTATAAAATTCTAAAATTGGCGATGATTCCATTTTTATTCATATATATTTTGCTAAATATTTGAAGATGACCTAAAATATAAAAAAAAGTTGACTGTTGAATTTTTTTAATTTGATGCAAATATGAAAGAAGTCACTTCGATTTTATTTGCGAGGGGGACACTTTTTAACTGTCTTGAAATTTTTGTAGCGCGCACCCTCTTCTGCAAAGTTGTGATAAAGCGATTAAAAAAAGTTATAATGAAAAAAAAATTGTCCGGCTTTTTTTTGGCCCACCCGGTATGTCATGTTTAGCATCAAATTATGTCGATTTTTGAAAAACCGTATTGCCCATTTAAACTTTATTGTGTGATAAATATTAATGGAGACTAACTAACTATGCGTTGAGTTTTAGGACCTTTGAGGCCTTTTATTTAGCGAAGCCTAAAGCCTACTTTCCACCTATACGTGCCCACCCTGATTCAAAAAACGCATCACGTCATGGGACATGTGTTTGCACCTGTTTTAAATGCAGCGTCACCTGATACGTTTTTTGAATCAGGGGGGGCACGCATAGGTGGAAACCGGGTATAAGGGGGATTTCGGCGGAGAATATGGGATGTTTTCCAGATGCGAAGGAATAATTATACAAAAATCGCGATTGCATCTATTTTTTCCAGATTTTAGAGTTTCTGCACCTAATTATTGGTTTAAATGCAAGCTGGATGCTTTGAATCCTATTTAGCCAACAGCCTTTGTTTAAAAAAATATATAAACTATTAAAAAATTACACAGGCCAACAAAATAAAATAAAAATTTGGTGCCTGAGATCTAAGAAATGATGAATGATAATGTGCTGATTATAAAACTGGCAGCAGATTTTTTCTATCATCTCTAGTTTTTGAAATAGAGACTAATTGAATTTAGTTCTAATAAAAGGCAAAAATAAATAAATCTTTAAAATAGAAATTTGGTATTCAAATCTAAGTAGCCAAATTTACCTTGAAATTGTCAGTAAACCAATATTCCTAGACCTGGTTAACGGGCATTACTTAATCCAATTAATTTTATTAGCTATTTTATATTTGGAATTCCCTATGATCCGATCTCCTCATACCTGCTCAACCCCGACTAATTGGTTTTGGAAACATAGTACCTTTTGTCTACCTTTATCCTTCTCGACTTTATTGTGTAGTTTTTGCAAATAAAGTTGTGTCATAATTTTGTGTACATTTTCGTCGTTTTATAGTGTTAAAACTAAAACAATGGCATCCACAAGCAGGCGTAGCTGTGTAAACCATCCAGATGTTTTTTGTTATGTATGTGGCAAATACACTTTTAAAGAGAGTAGAAAAACTATTTCTGAATGTGTGAAAAGGTCTTATCTTGCCTATTTTGGTGTTCGTTTGGGAGATCAAGATAAATCTTGGGCGCCACATGTGGTGTGTAAAACATGTGTTGAACATTTGCGACAGTAGACAATTGGAAACAGAAAGTGCCTGAAATTTGGTGTATCAATGGTTTGGAGAGAACCACGTAACCATTATGATGACTGCTATTTTTGTCTCATTAATATATATATATATATATATATATATATATATATATATATATATATATATTTATCGGTTTCACAACGTTCTACGTCTTCCGATACCCAATCTCCACTCGTTTCTGTTTGCCCATAATTCATCATCTAGGCCTCTTATTCTTATTTCACTATCTATTCCTTCTCTCCAGCTTCTCCTCGGCCTTCCTCGTTTTCTTCGGCCAGTTGGTTTCCATTGTAATATTTGTTTAGGTAGTCTTCCATCATCCATTCTTTGTACATGTCCGTACCACACCAGTTGTTTAGTTCTTATATCATCCACTAGAGTACGTTCACCCACTGTCATAATTTCTCTTATTCTTTGATTGGTAACTCTTTCTCTTTTTGATTTCCCTGCTGCTCTTCTCCAATAGTTCATCTCCGTAGCGGAAAGCATTTTTTCTGTTCTATCTTTGATTGGCCATACTTCTGAGCCGTATGTAATAATACTTTTTACAATGGTGTTATATATAAGCTTTTTGTTATGTTTTGATATACTTTGGTCCCAAATTATTCCATTTAATAAAGTTATTGCTTTTCTTCCTTGTACATTTCTATCTTTTATAGCTTTGTCTAGTGTTCCGTCAGCTGTAATTTTTAGACCCAAGTATTTATACTCATCACAGGACTGAATTCGCTGCCCAGTATTTAAGATTAGATCCTGTTTCGTTCCACCAATACACATATACTCTGACTTATTGATATTAACCTCTAGTCCCCACTTATTGTACTCTTCTATTAGTTTTCGTGTCATATGTTCGAGGTCGTCATAATCCTGAGCCACCACTATCTGATCATCGGCGAAACATAAAGTATACAAGGTGGTTTCATCCAACGGAATTCCCATGTTTTGGCTTTTTCTCTTCCAGACTTTAAGGACCTGTTCCAAATATATCTTGAAGAGCGTAGGCGAGATACAGCAACCTTGTTTAAGACCTTTATTTACTTTGGTTAGTTTTGCTTTTATTTTAACTTTTGCCTTACTATTGCGGTATAACTCTTTGATGGCCTTAATTAGTTGTACGCTTATGTTTGTCTTTTCCAACGCTTTCCAAAGTAGATTTAGTGGTATACTATTATATGCGTTCTGCAAATCTTCGTAAAGCAGATGCAGCTCTTGTCCGTATGCCATTTTCTTTTCAATAACTTGGGTTATAGAAAAGAGATGATCTGAAGTCGATTTACCCGCCCTGAAACCAGCTTGTTCTTCTGCCTCCATATCTTTATATTCGCTCTCCACTTTATTTCTTATTATTTTGCCATATATTCTGCTTAGCGTACTATCTATAATTGTCTCGTTAATATTAACGGCATAAATAGGAACAATCTACATATATGGACATATCCTGATCTAGATTCTGCAAGAAGACCTGTACCGCACTCTAACGAAATACCCATTCCAACCTTCAGCAGTCTTCCTGAAATCCCGGAAGATGATACAGTAACATCAATGAATCTGATGAAGTTCAAAGAGTGCAATCAGAAAACGACAGTAAATTTGAAGCAGATTTAACAAGTTTTAAAACAAATTAAATACGAAAAACATCAGTGGGTAATTTGTGTTGATTTAAAAATGATGAACTTTCTCCTTCGACAGCAAAGTGGATATACAAAATACCCCTGTTTTTTATGTATTTGGGACAGCAGAGCAAAAGATCAGCACTGGGTTAAGAGAAATTGGCCTTTAAGAGATAATATCGTTCAAGGAAAACAAAACGTAGTAAATGAATCTTTAGTTACGAGAGAAGAAATCTTACTACCACCCTTGCATATCAAGTTGGGGCCTATGAAGCAGTTTGCGAAAGCGTTAGATCGAGATGGAAATTGTTTTGGGTACTTGTCACGTAAGTTTCCTGGGATTAGCACGGAAATACTAAAAGCTGGTATATTTGATTGTCCTCAAATAAGGCAACTTATTAAAGATCCACAGTTCACCACATCAATGAATGAGACTGAATCTAACGCTTGGGTTTCATTTGCTGAAATTTTCTCGGAAATCACAAAGCAGACAACTACATAGAATTGGAAACTATGCTTTTATATTCTCGGTTGTAACATGAGTTTAAAAGTTTACTCCATAGCCACCTAGATCGCTTTCCAGAAAATTTAGGTGACTGTAGTGAAGAACAGGGAGAAAGATTCCATCAGGATATTAAAACTATGGAAGGTCGATATCAAAGACGATGGGATAGCCACATGATGGCCGACTACTGTTGGAGCCTTCAGCGAGACTACACCAGTAAACACCATACTAGAAAGACGTATAAATGAAAATTTGTAGGTGATAGTGATTAATATGAGTATGAATGTTAAGCTACTTTTTATAATAAATATTTATTTATATATGTTTTTGTTTTACTACTGGCAATATAACGTAAAATATATATAGAGGTTAAAAAAAGTAAATAATTCCTATTTTAAAAACTAGCGGCTATTTCAGATTCTCCACCCAAAAATTACCAAGGAACAGTGAAAAAATCACCGACACCAAAATATGTGTTGGCCAGTGGTATTATTATTTTTTTTAATTTATTTTTAATAAGTATTTCTTATGTAAGCCAGAACTTGTGGTTATAGTTTGCCGGATAAGTTTGTTTAACACCCTGTATACTTACCCGCACATCTACTTTTTAACGAACTAAACTAGATTTCCACCACCTTCTGTTTGCACTGGTGCATAGATATTACTAGCCCGTGAAATTTTATAGATGCATGTTGATCCCATCGACCTATAATACGAATGAACCGGATCTTCGAAAATTAAACCCAACTGGACCCGTCTCATAAGCGCAATGCTGACAAAGTCACCACAAAGCAGTGTTGCCAGACTTTTCTGATGACTTTCCTTCAAATAAGTGACAAAAACCTTCATATCCTTTAAAAGAGTAACGTGTGAAAATAAATGGATCCTGATACCTTCCTAGCTAGCCTAGTAGCACACTTCAAGTGAAGCTATAATAATCAGCCTTAAAAAGAGTTTTTTTGTAAATATCTTGGAAACTAAAGCTCCTATGAAGTTTTTGATCATCATTATTGAGCAAAAAACCGCATATTGATGCGATGCTCCGTTAAAAAGTTAGCATTTTTAAATATATCAACCGCTGAACCGATTTTTATAAAATTTTCAGGTAAAATAGTGTTCGACACTCTTACGAGCTGATTATATTTTGGTCAAATAAATGGTAATGCTAATGACAGTTTTTTGACAATTAAAAACTTTTAAAAATGCTAACTTTTTAACAGAGCACCCAAGTAACATTATTACCACTCAAGGTTTTATTAATTTGGTTCCAAGGTTATTTAGAGGGTGCTGTTATGGCTTTTAGGATCAATTTGGCTACAAAAAGGTAATTTATATTGCCAATTACCTAAAGAGGTGTTATACAACCAAAAAGTGTTCTTCTGTTCCTTTTAGATACTTTTGGTTTTATTGATTTCTGATTTATAAAGATGGTCTTATAAAACCCTTTTACCTAAAGTTTTTAAAAAGAAATAAATAAAAACTTTGGTCTTTTAGTTTTTTTCATTACTTTAGGTCATAACAAAAGTGTTTTATAATAGAGCTAAAAGGTTACCTTATATCCTTTTGTTTTTGTAGTTACCAGTAGTTTAATAGTAAATATGATTATATAGGCGGCCATATAGAACCTAGTTTCCTTAAGGTTTTTAAGAGTGGTAAATATAAACTTTAGACTTTTGGTTTTTGCCATTATATTTAGGCATTTTAAACAGGTTTTAAAAGGAAGGCTTAAAGGTAAACTTAATTCTTTTGTATTTATGGTTACCCATAGCTGCATATTAAATATTATTTAAATAGGCGGTCATATAAAACTTTGTTTCCTTAAGGGTTCTAACAGAAGTAAATAAATACTTTCGTATTTTAGTTTTTACTAATACTAGTACAGATTGGTACCTACCTATTGCAAGATTGATTATTTATTATCCTCCTGGGTAGGGCACCCAAGCCTAGATAAGGCCTGTTTAAAAGGATAATATAAGAGGTTTCCATCCAACCTGCAGGCACAACGGATATCATTGCACTGGCCCTCCTGATTGTGTGCAAATTGCACGATAAAAAACATTTAAATTTAACACAACACTTTAAAAAACAAATACAAAAAATTTAAGTGAGGTTATGTTCACTATGTTTACCTTCTCTTTTTTATTGGTTTCATAAGCGCACTCAAAAATCCTTGTTGCGATAGAGTAACAAATAAAATCAAGTGACCACTATAAAACGATAATGGCGTATATAGAATTATTTTAAAAATATTGTAAATAGAAAATATTTATTTAGTCGTTTTAGCAGTGTTTTTTAACAATAATTTTACTTTAACAGACTTTTTTAATAGTGAATAGTGTAAACTATTTTTTTTTTATTTGTTATTCAGTTATCAAAAAACTATTAAAAAGCATTTGTGAGCTGGCGCGCTTGTTTTGAGAGCTTTTCAGATACGATTTTATCAGAAAAATAAGTCTGGCAAGCAATTTGATGATCCACAAAACGACAAACTCCTCATATATAGGTATGTTTTTATGTGATACAATAATTTTGGGACTCTGACATTTTTGGCAATTTTATGACCTAAATTATTTTATATAGCCATTGTGAATCTAAAATATCGCTAAAGCTTTTATAGGAAAAATTCTTTACTCTAAAGGTATTATGGTATTCAACAGAATTGCCAGGATATCAAATTACCAAATCTAGTTTTATAACAGGATAGAGGACGTTTCTGAGTTGCTTTTAGAACCTGGCATAATAGCTTTAGGCTCTAAAAGGTTCTATACTGCTGGAACCGCTAGAGGGCGAAGCTAGCGTTTATTTCTTATGGTTTTATAATGAGTTTAATACATAGGTTGCCACCACCAATTGGGGAGTCCCATTTAGGAGGTCTAAGGGGTATATAAGGGTAATGGGAACGTGCTAGCGACCAAACATTGAAACTAATGGTTTTAAGGAAAGGCGCTGGCAACCTTTTAGCTTCTGCTATAAATAAAGAAATGTTACTTGGGCATCGTATCAATATACTGTTTTCGGAATATAGTAGACTATGTTTTGATCAATAATTCGTGTTATAACCAAAAACTTCGTAGGAGCTTTAGTTTCTAAGATATTTACAAAAAAACTGTTTTCAAGGGTAATATATTATCATGGCTTCACTTGAAGTGTTATAATAGGCTAGCTAGGAAGGTGTCAGATCCATCATGGATCCACTTTAATAATTTTTCCCTTGTTTCCTTTTTAAAAGGTTTATAATTTTAATAAAAGTAAATAATTATTTTTGCAGTGAAGCGGAAGGCCAAGACCCAGGCGCTTGGGAAGAGAACTTCAAATCACATCATGACAGTAAACCAAGAGGACCAAGCGGTATTGGACTTGATTTTACTTTTCCAGGTAAGCTTGGATACCCGCAAACGATTACTTACTAGGTGTCCATTAGATCTTGGACTCCTGTGGGTGTACAGCTTTCGAGCTGCCCATGGAAAAATACAAGAGAAACAAAATATTCCTATGCCCGCTTAGCCACGAAAAATTGTTGTTTTTTTAAATTTCCGGGTACTTAACTTTACGTTTGTAGTCTTTTTGGCTCACACTCCGCTGACTCGACATAAAACATTGCGAAGGCGGAAAAAATGTAATATGCATTGACCCGACCTGAGGGACAAAATTATGTCACGGTCATGGGTACTGTTTTTCCTTTCATCTGCCTACCTTTTATTTTTACTCTGGTAGTTTCTTTTGTATTTGGAGATGTCGCCACTTATGTGAAAGCAACGGTATTGCAGGCTTTATTTCTCTTACTAACATCGTAAGATGAGATTCATATGCCGTCTCTGTAGCTTTACAAAAGTGTCACATTGACCATTCAGTGTTCTGAACAGTCCCTTAAGGACGAAACAGTTAACTGTCATCACTTAATAGGTGTCGATTAGATCTTGGACCTCCGTGGGTGTTCAACTTTCGAGCTGCCCACGAAAAAATACAAGAGAAATAAAATCTTTCTATGCCCGCTTAGCTACGAAAAATAGAAACTAAATTTAGCACTTCCATTGTCTTTATTTTAAACACGACGTTTCGGTTAGTAAGTATCTCTAACCGTTTTTAAGTGTAAAGCAGTTTTCAGCCAACCAAGCACGAACAGACCAAACATATGGAAGTCACTCCTTATGTCTCTGTTGGTAGCCTGTAGACTGGAGTGGTAAGTTTACACTTGAAAATAAATAAAGACAATGGAAGTCCGAAAATTTCTTAATAAGTTTCATGCTCTTTGTTTGAAACTCCTAGACAGTGATTGAGTAGAAACAAAATGTCGGACTTCTTTTGGATGTTCTTGTTAAACGATTAAACAGAAACATTTAAACCACTGTATATAGGAAACCGACACACGGGACTACCTAAATTTTAAGTCTAATCATTCTGTTGCTAGAAGTTTGTATGTAAGAGCCGTAAATATTTGTAGTAATAATAAAGAACTAACCACAAGAATGGTTATGCCGAGAAATTAATAAACTCAACGATTTCTAAAATTAAAAACCAACCAAATGTAGCAAATTCTCAAAATAATTATCCGTTGGGTATTATAAACATTCCACATGTTCAAGGGATTTCAGAAAACATAAGACGAATAGCCAAGCACTATAATATAAAAACAGTATTCTCATCGAGAAATACGATAAGGAGTTTTGTAACTAAAACAAAACCAGAAAATCCCTCAAATAATAAGGAATGTATTTACCAAATCCCGTGTGAGTGTGGTAAATCATATGTAGGTGAAACGATACGTCCTCTTCAGAGTAAATGAACATCTAAAAAGTACCCAATTAGGGGATAGTGAACAATCCGGTTTAGCGGATCATGCATGGTCAAATGATCACAGGATTCAGTCGTCAGAAGCTAAAGTTTTGCATAAGGAGTCGCATTAGCGAAAACGGAAGTTTATTGAAGCTGCATTTATAATGCAGAATAAAAAAGTCAACCAAGCACGGACATACCAAAAATATGGAAACCACTCTTTATTGAAAACAGGCGTCTCAGGATTAAAAACGGGGCGGGCCGTCACATCTGACTGTACACCAAGTAGTATAAGTAGTAGCCTATAGACTAGATTGTTTAGTTTACACTTGAAAACAGTTAGAGATACTTACTAACCGAAACGTCGTGTTTAAAATAAATAAAGACAATAAAAGTCCAAAAATTCTGTTAATAGTTTTCATGCTGTTGTTAATTTTTCATTTTCATAAATTATTTGCACTGAACTATGTTCGTGCAACTTTAATTCTAAATTCAAATTTTGCGCCAAATTCCCGTATTCGGAAAACCCACACAATTTCAATTTGATTGGCACAAGCAAAACGCCAGCGCCATCTACAAAAATGAATCTGCGCAAAAAGGCGTAACCAAAAAAGATTCGTCTGTCGTATTTTATCGAGATCACCACGCAGCATGGTGATAAATTCTATTAACCAAAAAATCCAATAACATTCTTAGAAAATCAAACTAAACCATTACACAAACAAGTGATTCTAGTGTGGAGCGACAGCAACGACTGGGCCAGCGAGAGGAGCTCCTCTGGACGACGGAAACAGCTGAAGAGGTGAGTGCCAATCCTCTATATTGTCTTTGTGTGGCTCGGAAAAATTAATATTTTTACATCGTCCTTTAAAGGATTTTTGCACCCAGATTTTATAAAACGACCAGTGCGCTTACAGTCCCGCAGCTCTCAACCCTCAAAACCACAACATTTTCTGGTCCCACGACCCAGATAGTTTTTTAAAATTTGTTTGCTAAAAATATTAGATTTTCGTCTCGCCATTTTGGCTCGTTGTTGCCGTGTCCGGTTTAGAAAGGAGGTTCCGTCCCCCCTTGCGTGGCTTAACGGTGGCTCCACCCACATTTCATTGCAGCCGAAATTGGCACTTCGTACGTCGTTTGTTTTGATTCAAAAATCGAAATTTGTTTAAATAATAGTTATTTGTTTAAATAATATGTTATAGTTATTCAAAACAACAAAAGTGCTTGTGAGTTGAATGCTTTATTCTTATTTAACAGGTAAACAAACACATCTGGTAGAATTAGTATTTACCTGTAAATTATAAGTAAACGGTAGTAGGTACAATTTGTTTTCTGTGCATTTATTTTGGGAGAAAAATCGCGACCTAGGATAACAGTTTTTGCATTTATTCGAGAAATCGATAATAAAATATATGCTGTCGAACTCTTTTGGACTGATTAAAGTCAATAGGGGTCAAGTGTTAGTTTTATTCCTTTTAAATATTTTTTATTTTTTTAATTAACAATATGTCGTTAAAAAAGCTTGAGAATCAACGCAAAGTTTCAATATCTCGTATTACGGAAACGTATAACTTGGGAACAAAAGCTAAATCAGATAGTTCTTCCTTGCCAATTTTTAAGGCGTTTTACGAATCGTTAGATGATCACTATGAACAATTTAAAAACATTCATAATGACATCATAGGTCTCTTGAAAGACGACGACAATGATGAGTTCGAAGTACAAGACAAAATTAGGAAAGATACGGATCTATTCTACCACCAAGCTAAAGTTCTTTTTTCGAGTTTATGTTCCGATTCAGTTCATTCAAATTTCACCCCCGCAACTTCACACTATTCACGTAGCGATGATCTGGGCCCTTTAAAGGTACCTTGCTTTAATGGAAACGTAAAAAAGTGGCCAACCTTTTACGATGTTTATTCTTGTTTGGTTCACGAAAACTCTAATTATTCCGATATAAGGAAATTTCAACATTTGCTAACCTTCCTTGAGGGCGAACCACTTAATATTTTAAGCTCTATAAAATTAACGGCAAGTAATTACGCAATCGCCTGGAAGGTATTAACAGATCGCTATCAAAATAAAAGACTTTTAGCCAGTACCTACTGGAACTCAATCTACTATGCAAATTCTTTAAAGGGAAACCAGTCAGCAAAGGATCTTAGAGTCTTGGTAGATACCTTTTCCGAGAATATTGCGGCGCTCGAAAATCTTGAATTTCCAGTAAGGTCGTGGTGTTTTTGTTTATTTTCAATTTTATTATCAAAAATCGATCAAACCACAAGAACCGCTTTCGAATTAAAGTATAGTACTACCGAGATTCCAACATATCAAAATCTAATTCAGTTTCTTATTAACCAATGCCGTGCTCTTGAAACAGTACAGCTATCTCCCCAAAATACGCAAATGCAACCTTCGACTTCCAAACAGCAAAAACCAAATTATTCGAATTCTAGTAACCAAAAATATAATTCTTATTCAAATAATCAGTACAAATCAAGCCCTCCATCAAATTTTTTAGCGCATACGCACTCACAAGTAGCAAATAAACAATCCAATATTCAATTTCGACAAAACCAACAACCCTATAAGTGCAAATTATGCAATAATTCTTTTCATCCACTCTCGCAGTGTGGTGTTTTTATTTCCAAATCTCCTTCAGATCGTTTTACTTATGTAAAACAACAATCGTTATGTATCAACTGTTTACGTTCAAATCATCAAGTAATTGACTGCAGTAGTACCTACAACTGCAGGGTATGTCGACATAGGCACCATAGTCTTATTCATCTATCGCAAACGACAGATTCAATCCGTCAGAATTCAAGTCAATCCTTTGTTAATTCAAGCCAAAATTCAAATCAAAATTCGAACTTAAATCAAAGTTTTAATTCAAATCAAGTGGCCGTGCCTAGCACAGGCACAAACTTATCGTATCAGAATTCAAATTCAAGTCTTAGCCAACAGAACCCTAGTTTTGTTCAACCCAGTTCAAATTCAATTCAAATCAATTCGAATCCAAATACATCTACAAATCAATACTCTTCGTTATCCACTTTGACGCCCCGTACGACAGTGCTTCTAGCGACTATAAAATTAGAGGTACTGGATAGTCGGGGTAACTACCAACCTGTCCGAGCACTTCTGGACAGCGGTAGCCAAGCTAACCTGATAAGCGAAGCTTGTCTTAACAGGTTAGGCTTGCCAAGAAATAAAATTTCGATCCCTGTTCTGGGACTAAATCAATCTTCATCGGCCACTAACGGCATTTCTACTTGCACTATTCGAGCCCTAGGCCAACAAGAGCCTACCTTTTCTATTCAAGTCTTCGTTTTACCGAAACTCTGTTCGAATATGCCCTCAATACAGGTAGATTCCTCCAATTGGAGTCATATTTCAAATCTAAAGCTTGCAGATAATCAATTTTACAACCCTGGTCCAATTGACTTACTCTTAGGTGCACAACTTTACACAGAAATCGTCCAATCAGGACGAATTCCAGGACCTCACGGCCTACCCTCCGCTTTTGAGACAGTTTTTGGGTGGGTCTTGATGGGCCAAACTCAAAGCATAAATATTTCACCTCAAGTCAATTCGTACTTTACTTCCTGTGAGCAGTCTCTCGACTTTAATATTCGCAGATTTTGGGAACTAGAATCAATTAAGTCAAAAACGTTTCTCTCACCCGAAGAAAAAAGATGTGAAGAGATTTTCCAAAGAACTACCACTAGAGATATTTCGGGCCGATTTACTGTAAATTTGCCTTTTCGTCACATTGACCCTCCTGACCTAGGAGACACATATTCAGTGGCCTACCGTCAATTTTTGTCTCTCGAATCTCGCTTAATAAAAAATTCAAATTTCTATAGTATGTACTCGGATTTTATGAGAGAATATCTCAAAAACGGGCACATGTCTTTAATTTCAAGATCCGAACCTAGACCTCAGTTATGTTCTTATTTACCACATCACGGAGTCCTTCGTCTTGACAAATCAACGACTAAACTCCGGGTGGTTTTTAACCCCTCGATTAAGGGTTCGAAAGGCCTAAGCATGAACGAAGCTCTTTTAATAGGACCAAAATTACAAGCCGATATTTCCGAAATTCTATTAAAATTCAGATTTTATTCTATCGTATTTTTGACTGATATAAAACAGCACTTTTTACAAATTCAAATCAATCCAATTCATCGGGACTACCAAAGGCTACTTTGGCGATTTGATCCCAATGAACCCCTGCAGGAATACAGGCTTAATACAGTGACGTTTGGTGTTAGTTCAAGTCCCTATTTAGCTATTAGAACTCTTAGAGAGCTAGCCATCCTGGAGGCTAAGAATTATCCGGAAGCATCCCAGGTCCTTTTGAATAACATTTTCATGGACGATATTTGCTGTGGAGCTAACTCTCTAGAAGGTGCTTTATCACTTCAAAAAGATCTCATAGCGTTGCTTAAATTGGGAAAATTTGAATTAAGAAAATGGGCATCAAATAATCCGAAACTTCTTTCACATTTGTCGCCCGCCGATTGTCAGATCCCTGTTACCTTTGAAGACGATTCTTCAACATCAATTAAGGTGTTGGGCCTTCAGTGGCACCCTTCTACAGATACTTTTACCTATTCTTGTACCCCTTGTGAAAAACCTTGCACCAAAAGGAATATTTTATCGGCTATCGCTAAAATTTGGGATCCTATAGGTTTCTTATCGCCTGTTTCATTTGTAGCCAAAGTGATTATGCAAAAACTTTGGTTATGCAAAACTGATTGGGATGAAATACCCCCCGATCCAATCAAAACTCTTTGGAATCAATTCAATAATCAATTAACCACTCTTTCGAATCTTTGTATACCTAGACATATTTTTTCGAATAATATTCAACGATGTCAATTGCTAGGTTTCTGCGATGCATCCGAGCTAGGATACGCTTCTTGCGTATACGTTCGTGTCGAATTACCAAATAAAATTATCAAAACTGCTCTAGTCATGGGCAAGTCAAGGGTTGCTCCCTTACACACTATTTCAATCCCACGTTTGGAACTACTTGGAGCTACTCTATTAGCTGATTTACTCGAACTAGTTATTCGCACCTATTCATCATTACTCGTAATCGATGAAATTCTTGCGTTCTCGGACTCACAGGTCACGCTTCATTGGGTCACATCTTCACCTCACAAGTGGAAGACCTTTGTGGCAAACCGCGTGAGTCGTATTCAAGAAACAATCCCCGAAGTCCCATGGTATCACATTACTTCACTCGAGAACCCTGCCGACTGCGCTAGCAGAGGGTTGTCGCCCAATAACTTAATAAATCACCCTCTTTGGTTTCACGGCCCTCCATGGATTACCTTGCCCACTACGGAGTGGCAAATTCAAAGGTTTATAAATGAACGTTCTTTGGGAGTTCCAGACGAGGTTCTCAAAGAAGAAAACCCGGAAAATTCAGTGGTGCTGACGGCAGAAATTCAAAATCAAAACTTTTTTGATAGATTAATCGATAAAATATCCAATTTAAATACCATTCAAAAAATCATTTGTCATTTTTTAAGACTTATTCACAATCGAAAAACCTCAGTTGACCCTTTATCCGGCGTTTTTTCCGCTTTTGAACTACACAAGGCTCTACTTGTTTTAGTTAAAAGGGTCCAAGAAGAGTGTTTTTCGGATATCACTCAAAAAATTCAAAATACTCAGCTATTACCTAAGCCGTTTCGCAAGCTCGCGCCCTTTTTGGACGAATTGGGTTTCCTTAGAGTGGGCGGACGCTTACGGCATTCTCAACTCTCCTTTGAGGCAAAACATCCCTTATTATTGCCGAAATCTCATAGATTAACCCAACTGATCATTATTCAAACTCATAACGAAAATTTACATCCCGGAATAAACACAGTCCAATACTTAATTCGTCAAAAGTTTTGGATTATGTCATCACGTCGAGCTATCCAGAGGGTTTTATTGAAATGTATTCCCTGCTTTCGCTTAAAACCAAAACCGTATACTCCGTACATGTCGGATTTACCTTCTTTTAGAACGTCACAATTAAAATGTTTTTCACACGTTTGCTTAGACTATGCAGGCCCAATCAAAACCTTTGTAGGTCAGAGACGTCGTGGAGCACAAGTTGGTAAATCATATATCGCAGTCTTTGTCGATACTTCTGTCAAGGCAATCCATATCGAGCTTGTTTCGGATTTAACCACAGAGGCGTGCATCGCTGCTTTACGACGCTTTGTCGCTAGACGTGGCACTTGTGTCCAAGTCACAAGTGATAGAGGCTCAAACTTTGTTGGGGCTATTAAGGAGCTCCATAATCTTTCGAAATTAGCTTCTGAGAGCTTAAAAATCAAATGGTGTCTTAATAGTCCGGGAGCCCCCCACCTAAATGGTCTAGCAGAAGCAGGAGTCAAATCCATAAAAACACATTTGTATCGGGTCATCGGTGACCAGATACTAACCTTCGAAGAGCTCTATACTCTCCTCGCCCAAATAGAGGCATTACTCAATTCTCGACCCCTTTGTGAGCAAAGCTCTGACCCAAACGATCTTACGTCTTTGACTCCGGGTCATTTCCTCACAATGGAACCCCTTAATTCGTGTCCTGATCCTGACCTTTCTACCCTTAAAGTTAATACCCTTAAGCGTTGGCAACTTATCCAACGAATTCATGCCGATTTCTGGAAGCGTTGGAAACTCGAGTACTTAAATACTTTACAACAGCGTTCTAAGTGGTCGGACCCTTCGGTTGAAATCAAGCTAGATACGCTTGTATTAATTAAGGATGAAACTAGGCCGCCATTACACTGGTTGCTGGGTAGAATAGTATCGGTACATCCTGGTCGGGATAATCACATTCGAGTTGCTACTGTTAAAACACAACACGGACTTTTCACTCGTCCCGTGGTCAAGTTGTGCCCACTACCTTTAGATGCGCACTAAACTCCCAAGCAACTTCTTTTGTTTCGTGTGTCGTTATCTAGAATATATATATATTTTTTTTCATTTTTTTTTCTTTTTGATCTATAAACCTAAAACGGATTTTAATAACCTACCCTTTAAGGTTTAAATTAACTTATATTTTTTTATATAGCCATTTGTTTATTCAATTAATCTCAATGTAAAACTTCGTTTTAAGTGGGCGGAAAATGTTCGTGCAACTTTAATTCTAAATTCAAATTTTGCGCCAAATTCCCGTATTCGGAAAACCCACACAATTTCAATTTGATTGGCACAAGCAAAACGCCAGCGCCATCTACAAAAATGAATCTGCGCAAAAAGGCGTAACCAAAAAAGATTCGTCTGTCGTATTTTATCGAGATCACCACGCAGCATGGTGATAAATTCTATTAACCAAAAAATCCAATAACATTCTTAGAAAATCAAACTAAACCATTACACAAACAAGTGATTCTAGTGTGGAGCGACAGCAACGACTGGGCCAGCGAGAGGAGCTCCTCTGGACGACGGAAACAGCTGAAGAGGTGAGTGCCAATCCTCTATATTGTCTTTGTGTGGCTCGGAAAAATTAATATTTTTACATCGTCCTTTAAAGGATTTTTGCACCCAGATTTTATAAAACGACCAGTGCGCTTACAGTCCCGCAGCTCTCAACCCTCAAAACCACAACAAACTATTAAGACATTTATTATTTGCAGGAGCCCTGAGGGCCTACGGCTTGCCAGAACATGGCGACAGGTTGGCTCTTAAAACTACCGGTCCTGGTGGCTCAGATCCGTACCGACTCTTTAACTTGGATGTCTTCGAGTATGAATTGGATTCGACCATGGCCCTCTATGGGTCTATTCCAGTACTCTATGCTCATGGGTAAGTATTTAGAAGACAAGAAATTATACAGGGTGTCTCACTTTCGACACTTGGGGGTTCGGTTACACCATAGTGACTAAATAATAATTTATTTTTCTACATAGTCCCCTTGATGTTCAACTGATTTGATGCCATCACTAAAGTCTGATTTATCCAACTCGTCAAAATAGGCGTTTGTAGCACAAATTAGTAAAGTAGTTACGATATTTCAAAAAACGTCGAATTTGCTACTCACTCATGTATAGATCATCAAAATTTCACTACTTACAGACATGCTACAAAGCTGAAATGGCAGACTGATAGAATTTCTGACCAAACATTGCCTACTTCCAGAAACGCTAGAGAGCTGAGCTTTGGCAGACATGATAAAAAAAAATTTTAACTTAAAAATTTTAATTTGCTTCCCCACCCTATAAATGTAAAGTTATCTAAAAGTAACATTGCCCACTTCCAGAAACGCTAGAGAGCTAAGCTTAAGAAGGCTGATAGGCCTTGCAAAAGTTTTGAACAATATCCCGCATGGTGGTTCATTCACAATTCGTTCTCGACATTTCGCCATCTTCAGTGGATGGCACCTTTTTAAGGAGATGTTGAATGTTTGTCGGCTTCTCGAAGACAGTCTTTGAGAAGCCGACAAACAGTCAACATCTCCTGAAGATGCCATCCACTTGAGATGGCGAAACGTCGAGAACGAATTTTCATCATTGGACGATGGCCGCGAAAGCCTTTCACAATTAATATCCCGTATATTTTACTACTTTAAAACTTAAATATTATCCAAATCCTTTAAAAAAGAAGTAAAATTATAACAAGCCAAGTACGTGAAAACGATATTCCGTAAAACGAATTGAGATAAAAGTAAACCCAAGTTCTCCATATATGGAGTAAGTAACATTATTACCACTCAAGGTTTTATTAATTTGGTTCCTAGGTTATTTAGAGGGTGCTGTTATGGGTTTTAGGATCAATTTGGCTACATAAAGGTAATTTATATTGCCAATTACCTAAAGGAGTGTAATACAACCAAAAAGTGATTTATAAAGGGAGCATAATAAAACTGATATTCCTACTGTTCCTTTTAGATACTTTTTGTTTTATTGATTTCTGATTTATAAAGATGGTCTTATAAACCATTTTACCTAAAGTTTTTAAAAAGAAATAAATATAAACTTTGGTCATTTAGTTTTTTTCATTACTTTAGGTTATCACAAAAGTGTTTTATAATAGAGCTAAAAGGTTATCTTATATCCTTTTGTTTTTATAGTTACCAGTAGTTTAAAAGTAAATATGATTAGATAGGCGGCCTTAAAGTTTTTAAGAGTGGTAAATATAAACTTTAGACTTTTGGTTTCTGCCATTATTTTTAGGCATTTTAAAAAGGTTTTATAGGAAGGCTTAAAGGTAAACTTAATTCTTTTGTATTTATAGTTACCCATAGCTGTATATTAAATATTATTTAAATAGGCGGCCATATAAAACCTTGTTTCCTTAAGGGTTCTAACAGAAGGAAGTAAATACTTTAGTGTTTTATTTTTTTAGGTATTTCTTGTAAAAATAATAGATATAGCTAGGTACAGATTGGTACCTACCTATTGCAAGATTGATTATTTAAAGCCAAATAATTAATAATTGTTGAGTTTCCGTCCTCCTGGGTAGGACACCCAGGCCTAGATAAGGCCTATTTAGACGACCAATATAAGAGGTTGCCCTCCAACCTGCAGGCACAACGAATATCATTGCACTGGCCCTCTCGATTGTGTCGAAATTGCACGAAAAAAACATTTAAAAGTGTTCAATTATACGCTTTTAAACACTTTAAAAACAAATACAAAAAATTTAAGTGAGGTTATGTTGACTATGTTTACATTGTTCTTTTTTGTTGGTTTCATAAGGGCACTCAAAAATCCTAGTTGCGATACAGTAACAAATAAAACCAAGTGATCACTATAAAACCATAATGGCGCATACAAATTTATTTAAAAAATATTGTAAACAGAAAATATTAACTAGTCGTTTTAGCAGTGTTTTTTAACAATAATTTTACTTTAATTTTGATTTATGTAAACCAAACAGACTTTTTTAATGGTGAATAGTGTAAATGATTTTTTTTAATTTTAAATATTTGTTATTTTGTTATCAAAAAACTATTAAAAAGCATTCTTGAGGTGGCGCGCTTGTTTTGAGAGCTTTTCAGATACGATTTTATCAGAAAAATAAATCTGGCAGGCAATTTGATCATCAACAAAACGAAAAACTCGGTATATTTTTATGTGATAAAATAATCTTGGGACTCTGACATTTTTGGCAATTTTGTGACCTAAATTATTTTATATAGCCATTGTGAATCTAAAATATCGCCATAGCTTTTATAGAAAAACTTCTTTACTCTAAAGGTATTATGGTATTCAACAGAATCGCTAGGATACCAAATTACCAAATCTAGTTTTTCTGAGTTGCTTTTAGAACCTGGCATAATAGCTTTAGGCTCTAAAAGGTTCTATACTGGTGGAACCGCTAGAGGGCGAAGCTGGAGTTTATTTCTTATGGTTTTATAGTGAGTTTAATACATAGGTTGCCACCACCAATTGGGGAGTCCCATTTAGGAGGTCTAAGGGGTATATAAGGGTAATGGGAACGTGGTAGCGACCATACATTAAAACTAATGGTTTTAAGGAAAGGCGCTGGCAACCTTTTAGCTTCTGCTATAAATAAAGAAATGTTACTTGGGATATACATAATATTCCAATACCCACGGTAACTGCCCATTCATGATGCAAACATGAAGGCCTTGGGGTCTTCAAGCAAAAAAGACCTGATTGGTTGCTTTCAAAGACATATGCATATTATTTCCATATAGTACGTATTATTGCAATACCTACGGTACCTTACGATGCAGAATGCAAACATATTTGAAATAGCAATATCAATGTGTATAAGTCTATCCTCTTTGCGGCCCTTAAGGAAAAATGTCCTGATTGGTTATACTTTTACGCATGAATATTATTTTATTATTGTATTCGTTACGTCAAATCATCGGCGTACAGTTGACAAAAACTCTATCTATGTATATTTGGTATCAGTGCATTTTTCGTGCCTTTATTTCTGAATGTTTGCATCAAACGCCAACCATTGTGTACGTAGGTAACAGGGAGTGTTGGAATATTACGTATATAAAGTTCTCCAATACAAATTTCAAAATGAAAGGCTCTTACTAGTTTGAAAATTTTTTTTCTAAACTTGGCTATTACGAATGCCAATGACTCTTGGCACAGTGCTAAATTGAAAATAACGAAGTTTAAATTCCCAAACTAGTAAGAACCTTTCATTTTAAAATTTGTGTTATAGAACTTGGCTTTACTTTTATCTCAATTCTTTTTACGGAATACCATTTTCGCGTACTTGGCTTTTTTTTACATGAACTGTTTTTGTTATGAAGTATGAAGAAAACTACGGGGATATTCTGGCACAATGCAGCCGAAACTTGGGTAGACATCAGGAACAGCAAAGATGAAAACGTCGTTTCGTCATTAGTTAACTTAGTATCCGGTTCAAAATCAGGTATTTATTTCAACAGAATTCTGTTGTACATCAAACCCTCTCTTAGTTTTAAACTAAAAGGGATTCAAACAATATTTTTCAATAAAATAATTTTAATTTTTTTTTATGGTAAATACCGGATTTGTCACTTTCACCCCAGGTCAAAAAATAACGATAACCAGAGAAGCCACTGGACTTTTTGCTGATCATTTTATATAAAATAAAATATGTTTCTTATAATATTTTTTTTAATAAAATTTTTAAATTAACAAAATCAAAATAAGGTCTTTAAAATACATTTTGACTAAGGTATCATAGGATTTATTTTTTATAAAACAGAAAACTCAATTTAAAAAAAATGTTTTTTCAAAATTTTTCAAAAAAAATATAAACCTACACTTGATGTTCTATTAAAGTGACACCGCGTCATCAAAACCTTGATGGGCGGAAAGGGAGTTGAGGGGTACATACAGTGGCACGCACTTCCTTTAATTTTTTTATTGATATTGATTCCCAAAATGAGACACTGCACTAATTAGTCATTAGCTTACTATTTTACTTGCTTTTATTGATGTCTTCTTCTAAACGATTTCATTAGAAAGCAACATATATACTCTTATCTGGTTGTTACGAACATATTATTGATTTAGCCGGGCTTTGACGTTTTCTATTCGTTATTTTAACTGTTTATGTCAACGAAATTACAACGGAGCTTTTCACAAAACAAATTACCGTTTTTGCAACTGAATCAAAGTTTGCGCACATTTTAATATAATTTTGGATCCTCTTTTATGTTTCGGATCTTTATTTATTAGGTAAGTACCTATTTGATCTCTCCTTTAAAAGGTCTTAGTGTTTTATCATTCGAACATTAAAGCCCGAGCGGCACACTGCATGTACAAAGTGAAACACAAATTTTTTAAGGCTTCTTTACTTAGATTTTGTCGCAAAATTTGGTTTACCATGGCTATGACGCGGTGCCACTTATATACAACATCAACTATAGAGTAAATTAGGGTCACTGCATCACGAAGACTTAGTGATGGAGACGCCAGGATTCCAGTACGCAGTGACACTGGAGTAAATGCGGGAGAGACGCCGCGGCTGGAGAGATGCCGCATTTGTCGTAATTTCACCCACGCGCAACAGATGTCGCCGCAACCTAATTTACGTTAGGGTCACTGCATCCTGGAAGCCTGGCGTCTCCCTGGAGACGGCAGAATACAGTGACCCTAATTTACGTGACTCACAATACAGCGTCTAAAAGCAGTTTGGTTCGGTTCGGTTCGGTTCGGTTCGGGTGTTTAGCTCGTGTATACAAAACAAACGGTGTGAATTTCATTATCATTTTTTCTAACATATTATGTTTTTTAAAGTTTTTCAACCTATTGAGGAAATATTTATCAAAATTTATAGGTTATGCCTCGCAAATATCAGCGATCTGCAAGTGCTCCTAAAACAGCCACTTGGACGGAAGAGCAATTAATTAAAGCTACGCAAAAAGTTAAAGTTGGCATAATCTCGAAATAAAAATAACATAAACATTCCTAGGCGCATCTCTCCCTAGGGTAGGGGAGAGATGCCGCTTTGTAGATGTTTTTTTATTATATTTTTATTTTTTATGATTAAGGATTTAAGTGATAAATCTTTTATATTTTAGAAGAGAACCGTTTTAGTTAAGTAATGTTACAAATTGGAGTGAATAAATTTTGTTTTGAAAAAAATAAGATTTATTTTTGAAATGTGCGGCAACTCTCCTGCATTTACCCTATTACTTTAAGAAACGGTAAAAAAAAGCCACAATTTTTTTTAAAACATTTCAACTTTTTTTAAAAATTACATTAATATTTTAGGCTTTTAATTAGGTAATCATTAAAATAATTTAGTTATTTTTTTCTCTAAATTGTTTAACGTAATCACCTTAAAATTTGGCAGTAATCTTGCTAAAACATTAAGAAAAACATTTAAAAAAAATTCAAGTACATTTTGAGAAATAAAAAAAATACATTTTTTTTTTAAATTTTAATGTTTAATCGAAATTGACAGTTTTTTTTTAAAATTTAATATAAAAAACCTACTCATCAGCAGAATTTGCAATTTAGGATTTGTGATCCCTATTATGGGTAGAATAAATGTACCGAAGCCGACTATAGTTCAGGCATGATTCGGGAAAATCCACTTTCTAGAAGCATTTTATATTACTTTTTGGCAAATGGGCAATTCCCCCTATTTTGACCCCGCTTAATCCGAATATCCCTGTTGCCAACTCGAAATATTGACAGGGGCTGAGATATTCAAGATGGCGGCCAAAATGGCGGCGGAATTTTAAACTGCCGCTAGAAAATTGTCACAGGTGTTCATTCAAAATATATATTTGTATAATTCAAAAATAATAACATATTATTTTTTTTTAAATGGCTGCAAAAACCTCCAAAAACCCCCCCAGACCCCCCAAAATCTGAAAGTTTGAGGTTTTTTCAAATTTTCTTAAAAACTAAGCTTCTAAGAGAAAAATGTATAATATACTTTATTGTAGGCAATAAAATTTCCTTTTCAACATGGTATAACTTAATAAAGTTAGACTAATAACAAGCTCTCCAGCGGCGTCCGTTAATTGAAGTAATTAAAAAAAGTTGAAAATATACCTATGTTTTTTCCAAGATTTATTTAATTTTTTTAAAAACTAATATTTACAGAAAATCATGTATTACATTTTGGTATACTCAATAAAATTTCCTTCAAAATGACGTATAACATGATTAAATCGGTTTTATAAATAAAACTTCAGGGGCATCCGTAAATTAAATTAATTTTGAAAAAACAGAAAATAAACCATTTTTGTTACTGGTTTTATCTAATTTTCTCAAAAACTAAGCTTAACATGAAAAAACTTGTTCTACACTTTTTTGTACACAGGGAAATTCCCTTTTTAAAAATGTGAAACTCGGTGGGGTTTGACTTATAGCAAACTCTCCAGCGACGTCCGTCAATGGGGGTGATTTCAACAAATCATTAAAAAAAACATGTTTTTCATACGTTTTATTCAATTTTCTTAAAAACCAAGCTCTTTATCAAAAGATGTGTTCTATACTTCTTCATAGCCAATAAAATTTCCTTTCAAACGATGTATAACAAAGTGGAAGTTATTTTATATTTACCGCTCCAGTGGTGTTCTTAATTTAAAGAAATTATTTAAGATCAATCCAAACTAATCAATTTTGTGTCTTATTAGCTTTTCGGTGGATAATAAAGAGCGGCGGATAAAAGGTCGAAAGTACAAAAGGTCAAAGAAATAAGGTCGAAAGTACAAAAGGCCGAAAATACAAAAGGTCGAAAGTACAAAAGGTCGAAAGTACAAAAGATCAAAAAACAAAAGGTCGAAAGTTCAAAAGGTCGAAAGTATGAGTACCTAATTATGATTATGCCCCCCCCCAAACTGTTGCATACGATTCACCACTTTATTTTTAGTTCCATATACTTAAAAAAATAACCAAAAACATCTGTGTCAAAGTTACTACTGTTACTTTCTGCACAAAAATATTGCTTAGGGGGGGCCATGGCCCCTCCTCTTATAACCACCGATGTTTTTTTGCTTTAAAGAACTTATTTAGTCAGGTAGGTATTCGTGGGTAGAGGACAGACCAAAAAGAAACTAAGGTACCTTTGGCAACGTTTCGGATTTAATTAATCCTTTTTCAAGCCTCAGATAGAAATGTTTCTTAGGTCCATAAGTACAGCGAACAGGAGTGAGTGTTGATCGAAGAAAATTTTACTTTAAAATTTTATAAACAAATGAATTGTTATTATTATAAACATAATTTTTATAATAATAACAATTCATTTGTTTGTAAAATTTGAAAGTAAAATGTTCTTCGATCAACACTCACCCCTGTTCGCTGTACTTATGGACCCAAGAAACATTTCTATCTGAGGCTTGAAAAAGGATTAATTAAATCCGAAACGTTGCCAAAGGTACCTTAGTTTCTTTTTGGTCTGTCCTCTTCCCACGAATACCTACCTGATTCTATAATAGTTCACAAAATGCACACAAAGAACTTATTTAGATAAATCAAAATATCTAATCTAATCAAAAAACAGTTTATTTTAATTTGGAAACATTTTATTTTAGTAGGTATAAATTACGAACCTTTTTGAAGTATCTATCATAACATTAACATTACTTTGTAATATATCATTTAAAAAAAAATTGTCTTATCCTCAATAAAGAATAAAGGCACATTTTTTTCTGAAAATCTTAGTTAGAAAAGATATTTAAATATGCAAGAGAAACTGATTATTTCAGTTATTTTTGAAAATAAGTTTATATTAGTACGCCCCTGAAGCCTTAAATATGGCAACAACCCGACATTTTAATAAAGTTTTTAAAAGAAAATTTTATGTTCTACAATAAAGTATACTACATATTTTTTCCTAAAAAGTGTAGTTTTTGAGAAATTTTTGAAAAACCTATAATAAACATGTTTTTTACGCCACTGAAGAGCTACTTGCTTTTCCTAACCTTATTGACCAATACATGGTTGGAAAGGGAATTTTATTCACAAAAAACTGTTCTTTGCAATTTTTGATAAAAAGGTTAGTTTTCGAGAAAATTGCATAAAACTGAAAAAAAAACAGGTTTTTGGGGGTTTGGGGGGGATTTTCTCCGTCCCTGTCGATTTTTCGAGTTGGCAACAGAGATATTCGGATTTAGCGGGGTCAAATTAGGGGGAAATGGTCTGTTACCAAAAAGTAATATGATTTGCTTCTAGACCGAAAACGGAAAGCCTTTTAAAATAATATGCTCTGACTACTATAGCAGTTGCAAAAGTATTTAATGTTTTTTTTTCACAGAAGCAAGTATCGACGCCCACTTTATGAGTGAGAGTGGCAAGCTAGATTTCTTCGTTTTGATGGGGCCCACTCCGTCAAAATGTGTCCAGCAATATGCTTCTTTGACTGGTGTTAGCCCCTTACCTCAGGTACGTTTTATATATGAGGGGCACAGAACCAGAACGCCCTAAGCAACAAACTGTCAAATTTTTTTCAGTTCTTTACAGTCTGTTCCTGTCTTATCAAATGTGACACCCCAGTATACAGTATACTCATTTGTAATGGATAGGGTGAATAGATTTTCTTCTTTAATTCATAGTGGACTGTAACTTTCTTTAGGTGTAATTTTCTAATTTAATATTTCTTGATCGCGCAACCATACAAAAGCAATAGAAAAAATGGCACCTACCTTTTGATGGTTATTTCTCTGCTTGCGGGCCCGCTCTCGAAGTAGTCTCACGTTCAGTCTTTGGATTGAGGATGGTAGCACTTAATAACTAAGGTTTTTATGTTTTATAGTTAATTTTCGAAAGAAAATTAATCTTCGAAAGAAGAGAATGATTTTTCACGAGTTCACGTGTTTTTCGCTTGACAGAATGTTTCATTTCATGCGCCTTTTGCGCATGTCCTTAGCACCCGCGTTGTTTCGACGGCGCAAGGTGCCACAATTTGAATTTGTATGGCTGATTATTTTTGAGGCGAAATAGATAAATTATAAACAAAATAAAGCTAAAGAAAATTGCAGTAACATTTCCCGCCACCGAAAACGAATGTTTTCAATTATAGTAATTTAGTAGAAAAAAAAACGCGTTTATGCATTTTTTAAGTAAAAAATAGAAAAACAAAAAGATAATTCCAAACATTGTTTGAACAGAAAAAAAATAATAATTTTTTTCCTATTTTGAAAAGAAATTTATATTTACAATTAAACTAAAGAAATTAAAATTTAATATTTTAATTTTAATCTGAAGCCATAGGCAAAGGGCACAGTTTAACTATAGGTCGCTTAAATAACCCGGTTTTAGTTTTCACCGTAACAACCCTTACATGCCCATCTCGGCCGGGGTGTAACTCGACTATGCGTCCAAGTAACCAATGAATTGGTGGCTCATTTTCATTTTTAATGAGTACCAATGTATTCAATTCAATGTTGGGGTTTGGCTCGTGCCATTTGGACCTTTGTTGCAGGGTGTTCAAATATTCTGATTTCCATCTCTTCCAGAAATCTGTGTTCAACCTTTGTATAAGTTGCCAACGAGATAAGGAATTTAGTTTTAAATGAGAAAGATCTGGATCAGGAACTGAATTTAGTGCAGATAACGTAAGAAAATGCCCTGCAGTCAAAGGAGCTAAGTCGTTCGGGTCAGAGCTTTGCGCCCATAAGGGTCTACTGTTTAGCAATGCTTCAACATCGGTTAAAAGAGTATAGTACTCCTCAAAGTTTAAGATTTGATCACCGATAACACGAAGTAAATGGCTTTTAACGGATTTTACACCAGCTTCCGCAAGCCCATTGAAATGTGGGGCAGCAGGTACATTGAAAAACCAAGAAATTTTTAAATGATCTGCGGCGTGCTTTGAAAGCTCGGTAAGCTCCTTGTAAGCTCCCTTGTATGTAGTTGCGCAGTCAGAATAAATATTGGTGCAAACTCCTCTTCGATTGACAAATCTCCGAAAAGCAGCAATGAAAGCGTCTGAAGTTAGGTTAGAAACTAGTTCGAGATGAATAGCTCTAGAAACTGTGCACACAATCACTAAAATGTAAGCCTTATGAATGACTAATTTACGCCCTTGAGCTAATTTTATAGGTCCAGCGTAGTCAATGCAAACATTTGAAAAACATTTCAGCTGTGATATTCTGAAGCTTGGAAGGTCACCCATGTAGGGGGTAAGAGCTTTGGGTTGAGTGCGATAGCACTTAACGCAAGATGATAAAACCTTTTGAATAACTCTACGTGCTGAAAGTACCCAAAACTGTTGTCTAAGTAAATACATAGTTGTATTAAATCCTGGGTGCAAGTAGGTTGAATGAATATTTTGTATGATCAGCTTGGTAAGTGTGCTATCACTTGGTAATAGTAGGGGGTGTTTTACATCATATGATAATGTGATTGAATTTCTAATCCGCCCGCCAACTCGAATACGATTTTGGGGGTCGAGAAAAGGCGCCAATTTGCGATATGGTTTTGGTAAAAGTTCATTATTTTGAATTTTTAAGAAGATATCAGAAAAATGTTTATTTTGCACGTACTTGACAAGTACAAGTAAAGATTCTTGTAATTCAAAAAGCGTAATAAAACCAGTGCGTTTAGTTTCCTGATGCTTAATGTTGAAAAAGTATCTGTGCCAAATAGCAATAATACGTTGAATTTGTAAAATAGATGAATAATTATGTAAAAGATCGTCTAAAATATCATTATTCAGAATTGTGGCCAAAACCTGTATTTTCTCTTCCTCTAAAACAGAACTAGTAATATTCGATTCTGACAGGGAAGTTAAATTCCATTCAGAGCGAGGAGAACATATCCAGGGGGGACCGGTAAACCATAAACAATGATTAAGTAAATTATCTGGAGTTAGGCCGCGACTGGCGCAGTCGGCTGGGTTCTCCAGAGTTCGGATATGATACCAGGGAATATCTGGAATGGTTTCCTGGATGTGACTGACTCTATTAGCCACAAAAGTTTTCCACCTATGCGGAGAGTTAGAAATCCAAGCCAGGACTACCTCTGAGTCAGAAAATGCTAAGATCTCATCGATTGTTATCATTGGCGAATAAATGTCAAGGACAAATCGAAGCAGATCAGCAAGGAGCGTAGCTCCCAATAGCTCCAGTCGAGGAATCGAAACTGTTTTGAGTGGGGCTACCTTGCTTTTTGCAATAACAAGGGAAGATTTGATTTCGTTTAATAATTCGATACGTAGATATATAGCGCATGCGTAGCCGCGCTCTGAAGCGTCGCAAAATGCTAAAATTTGGCAACGTTGTATGTTAGATGAAAAAATGTATCTAGGGAGAGAAATCTCCGATAAACTAGAAAACTGTGAGTTAAATTGTAACCAAGTTTCGCAGATGTGGGGTGGGGGTTGATCATCCCAATTGATTTTTTGCTTCCAGAGTTCTTGCATTATTGATTTTGCGAGAAGAGTTACTGGCGATAGGTATCCGCAAGGATCGTATATTTTAGCAATTACAGAGAGGATTTTACGTTTTGTTAACGGACTATTATCTTGATTGCATTTATATGAAAATGTGTCTGACGAAGGGTTCCACTGCAGCCCTAAGACCTTAATACTAGAAGGTTGTTCCTTATCGAAAGATATTGGAACTTGACAATCTGAAGGAGACAATGATGATAGCAATCTTGGGTCATTGCTTGCCCACTTACGTAGTTCAAACCCACCGGATTTTAGCAAGCCAATCAGCTCTTTTTGTAGCGCTTGCGCAGAAGACAAATCAGAACTGCCCGTACAGACATCGTCCATAAAAACGTCTTGAAGAACTACTTTTGCAGCATTTGGATACTTATTTTTCTCTTGAAAGGCTAACTCTCGTAAGGTTCTGATTGCTAAGAAAGGGCTTGAAGTGAGTCCGAAAACAACAGTATTTAAACGATATTCTTTTAGGGGTTCATTGGGGTGGAAACGCCACAATAAACGCTGATAGTCTCTATGTTCGGGTACTAAATTGATTTGCAAAAACATTTTTTGAACATCACTAAGAATTCCTATAGAATGAAAACGAAACCTTAATAAAATAGTTGTAATATCTGCATGAAGTTTAGGGCCTGGTAAAAGGGTCTCATTTAAGCTATAATTCTTACTTCCAATTGAAGATCCATTAAATACAATTCTCAAACGCGTGCTTGTACTATCGGGTTTTAGTACCCCGTGATGTGGTAAATATGAAACATTCATTGATTTCGGTTCATTATTTGAAATAAGGCTCATGTGTCCGTTTTTTAAATATTCTAGCATAAAATCTGAATACATCGAATACATTTCAGGATTTTTAAGAAGTCTAGATTCTAATGAAATGAAACAACGGTAAGCTCTAGAAAACGTGTCACCTAAGTCGGGTTCAGAGTGCCTAAGAGGTAAAGCTACCATGAATCGTCCCGTGCTATCACGTGATACCGTATTTTGATAAATTTCCTCAGCTTTTTTCTCATCTGGGGATAAATAGCTTTTTTGAGGAATCGATTCAAGCTCCCAGAACTTCCTAAGAGTCCAGTCTAGAGAGTTATCGAAAGCGGTAAAGTAGTTTTCGATTTTTAAAGGATTGGATTGATAAGATATGTTTTGTTCGACCCTGCCTAACAACACCCATCCCAGCTCGGTCTCTAGGGCGACTGGTTGACCTTGACACCCAGAAATACGACCTGATTTAATAATTTGGGAATAAATCTCGGCGCCTAGAAGTAGATCAACAGGGGCTGGTTTGTAGAAGAAGGGGTCGCCTAGTTTAATGTTTGAAAGATAATTCCAATTTCTTGGATTAATTTGGACACTAGGTAAAGAAGAGCATAATCTTTGAACGACTAAACCGTTAAAGGAAAATGTGGGATCAGTTTTTCCAACTGGACGAATAGTGCATTGCGTCATACCTTTTGTTGAAGAAGAAGATTGATTTATTCCTAGAATAGGAACAGATAATTTTTTCCTAGATAAACCTAACCTATTTAAGCAGTTTTCGCTGATAAAAGAGGCTTCGCTGGCGTTGTCTAGGACGGCTCTCACTACTTGATAGTTCCCGCGTGCATCGAGGATTTCTACAATAGTGGTAGACAATAGTACTGTGCTTTGACAGCTTGGGGTGAATGAGGTATAACAGTTGGTTTGGTTAGGTTGTTGTCGAGATGTATTTTGCGTTAATTGTTGATTTTGTTGCGAAGTAGAAGGATATTGACTTTGATTGATTTGTTGTTGAGATTGATCTTGAATTGGTTGCATTTGTGACTTAAAATTAGATTGATTAGAATGCTGCATGCTAGTTAAGGTTGGGTTAATATTCTGCTGAATATTTTTATCATAGAAAGGTATTTGATTTGAATCGATATTATTAGGATATAAACTATAATTTGATTGTTGATTTTGCGTTGGTGACTGAATACTTGAAATAAATGAAGAAGTTTGCATGTTAGGTTGGGCTGGGTTAAATCGAGTTGTGACGTCACATAATAAACTATGGTGACGTAACCCGCAGGATTTGCAATTAAAAGGCGATAAGCAATCTTTTAAAAGAAAATGATTTGATCTTAAACAGTTGCCACATATATTATTTTGTCTCACGAAAGCGAGACGATCAGCTGGAGTTTTTTGTAAAAAAACTTGGCATTGAGAAAAAGGATGTACCGAAAGGTTACATAACTTGCATTGTTTTGATATTTTTGTTTGAAAGTTGCTTTGATTATGATTATTAAAGTTTGGTAAAATTTGTTGTTTTTGTGGTATGCCTGTCATAAAGGAGTTTTTGAAATTATTGTTATTATATGAATTTGGTTTTGAACGATTGTAGTTACCAGATCCAAAACTTTTAGATTTTTTTTCCATATTTGATACTGAAGGCTGAAAATACTGAACCGATTCTAGTGCTTGGCACTGTTTTTCTAAAAACTCATATAGATCGGTGTAACTAGGAATTTCCTTTTCAGTATGGCAAACCTCAAAGGCTGATCTAGTGGGAGTATCTATTTTTCCCAGCAATAAATTAAACAACGGAAACTGCCAATCTTTTGTATTAAATTCTAAGGCATTCAGGGCCTCTAGATTTTCAGTAAACGTGTCCAAAATATTTCTAAGATCTTTAGAGCTCTGATTTGATTTCATGGAGGAAACATGCACAATGGAATTCCAATATGACGTAGCTAAAAGGCGCTTATTGTTGTACCTTTTTTGTAGATTTGAAAAGGCAATTAAATAGTTACTATCAGTAACTGGTAACGACTTAACCAAATTTAATGGTTCACCCTGCAATAAAGTAATTAAATACCGAAATTTTAAGGCATTCGATAGTGCAGGATTTTTGTCTATTATGCTTGAAAAAAGATCTAGAAAAGTCGGCCATTTTAGCATTGAGCCCGTAAAAACCGGAATTGAAGGTTTAAAATTTTCAAAACTATGACTGGTGGGAGTAGGCGCAGAGGACTGCGGCCTAGAAGTGCCTGGAATTGGAAATAACTTACAAAATATTGCTTTTGCTTGAAAATAAAAAATGTCACAATTTTTTCGAATTGTATCTTCCGTATCGAAATCTTTATCGTCGGTCAGCAACCCAATCAATTCGTTATGGAGATGTTTAAACTCAAAATATTGATCTTCCAAAGTTTCAAAAGCAATTTGAAAGATAGGGCGCTCGGCTTCATCATCCTTGGCTTTTACCGCCAAAGTATAGATTTCAGTGATCCTAGTCAAAGCGATTTTTCTTTTTCTAGTAAATGTTTTTAATTCTGCATCCCCCATTTTGATTGTTAAGTATTTTTTTTTTACTTGGTTTTAAATTATTGAAAAAAAAAGGTATCTATTTTAAAACAGTTTTTGAGTTTTTGATTTTTTGTAATTGGTTACTTGGATTTTGATTTATTTAAACACTTTTATTTTTTTGCACTTTAGCGCACTAAATATGTTTAAAATCGCGGAAACGCGAAACCGAAAGGCGATATTTGATAGAAGATTTGTATTTTATTTTTGCATTAAATCAAATTTTGAAAACACAAAATTCCCGAATAAATAAATGCATTAAATTTATCGATAGTAGGTAGTAAACAAGACTGACCGTGAAGTTTTTATTTTAAATTTAGAAGGCCGCACACACACGCACACATACGTAGGTATCAAGGAAACTCGATTACCTACAACTAAACTGTGCTCCGTTTGATAAGAATGAAGCCCAATATGGCGTTCAAGAAAAATTAGAATATTTTTAAAAACGCTTTTTCATAGCCTAGATGCGGCTCGGAGGTCCATAAAATGTAATGGATAGGGTGAATAGATTTTCTTCTTTAATTCATAGTGGACTGTAACTTTCTTTAGGTGTAATTTTCTAATTTAATATTTCTTGATCGCGCAACCATACAAAAGCAATAGAAAAAATGGCACCTACCTTTTGATGGTTATTTCTCTGCTTGCGGGCCCGCTCTCGAAGTAGTCTCACGTTCAGTCTTTGGATTGAGGATGGTAGCACTTAATAACTAAGGTTTTTATGTTTTATAGTTAATTTTCGAAAGAAAATTAATCTTCGAAAGAAGAGAATGATTTTTCACGAGTTCACGTGTTTTTCGCTTGACAGAATGTTTCATTTCATGCGCCTTTTGCGCATGTCCTTAGCACCCGCGTTGTTTCGACGGCGCAAGGTGCCACAATTTGAATTTGTATGGCTGATTATTTTTGAGGCGAAATAGATAAATTATAAACAAAATAAAGCTAAAGAAAATTGCAGTAACATCATTGCAGGGAGATATTGTTTGTCCATTGTCTAGTCTCACTTAGTTCGTTTTCAATACATAAATACTGTGTCTTGTCCACGTTCACTGTTAACCCCCACTTTTCGTATTCTTCCGTTAACTTTCTTATCATATACTCCATTTCTTCTTTATCATTAGCTACAATTACTTGACCGTCAGCAAACTGTAGTGTGTATATGGTAAATCGGTCGTTTGTTGTATTCCCATGCCGCGTACTTTACGTTTCCAGTTTTTTAGAGCTACTGCGATATATATTTTAAAAAGAGTTAGAGAGATACAACATCCCTGTTTTAAGCCTTTCATTACCAGGAATTCTTTTTAAAGTCGATTTCCGATTTTAATTTTAGATTTTGACACCTTATATAGTTCTTTTATCTCGTTTATGTATGTATGATTGATATTAGTTTGCTCTAACACTGTCCATAATTTTTCTACTGAAATGGTATCATATGCTTTTTATCGGTCCACAAAGGGAACATAAGTCTCTATATTTCTGGCACTTCTTTTCTCAGTTATTTGTTTAGGATAAAAAACATCATCATCATCTTCTTCATGAAAATCATTCTCTATTAGATCTCTAAGAATCCTACCATACAATCTACTACAGTACTTGTTACTAAAATTCCTTTGTAATTGTTGCAATTCAGCTTGTTTCCTTTTTTATGTAATGTAACTGGATGTCCAGTAATGCATTGATTGATAATATAAATGTGAGATTTTCTAGTAGTTTAGATTTTTAGATTTAAGCTTTTTAATACTATTCTTTATCATCTCTGTTTTCCGACAGACAAAAATTCAGAACAATACCATCGCAAAATTTGGTAGTTAGGCTTTTTTTTGATCCAAATAACTTATTTTGAGTGAAAATAAAAAAGTTTGTTTTTGACGATCCCAATCGTCTTCCATACTTACGGTTTGGATGGCTAAGAATTTGTAATTTCGCATCTAGTTTTACATTTTTTTTTCGGTAGCTTTTCTCGCTGGCCTACCACCAAAGCAGATGGAACTACAACGACCAGGATGACGTCAAAAACACCGTTGCCAATTTCGACATCCACAATTTGCCCCTTGACGTCATGTGGTTGGACATCGAGTACACCGACGGCAAAAAGTACTTCACCTGGGAACCCATCAAGTTTTCTGAACCCGAGGAAATGGTAAAAAATCTGACGTCAACGGGTAGAAAACTGGTGGTTATCATTGATCCTCATATCAAAAGGGAGTCGGGATATTTTCTGCACGAAGAAGCCTTGGAAAATAATTTTTATGTGAAGAACAAAGATGGAAATGTTTATGAAGGTATGTTCTTTATGGTGGTCCTCACAAAAAACAACAGAGCCCTTTGATTAGCAGTTACGTATAGTATATGAAGTTATTTTGTACCGAAGAGTAAAGGCTTGGCAACTGGCGCCATCTCTTAGCAACCCTTGCAATCCGTGCTGACGCCTGATGCCGACCCTCTTCAGAGACGAAGCCGCCCATGGAACGTATGCTCAGGCTTTGATTGGCTGAAATTTTTGAAATCAACCAATCAGAGCCCAAGAAAAGATAAATACGCTCCATGGACACCCAGCCTTGTCGCAACGATTATAAACACACAGGATTGCTTATTTCCATTTAACTAATGTTAGCGTCGCTCAGCGAGACGAACAGTGTCTGCTTACGTCACCAGCGGACCAGTTGCTTTGTTTGTATTCAGAGTTCGTGTGATTTTAAGGTGTTTTTTTATTAATTTGACGGTGTGGTTGACTATTTAGGAGGTAAATAAATCTTTAGAAATGTGAATTAAGTGAATTTATATAAACAAAGCACATTAATTTATTGTTGAAACAAAAGCTTTGTGTTCCCTCTTTCAGTGTAGAAATATAAATATACATACTTTTATCATGGGCGCACCCAGGGGTGGGGGGGGAGGTGTTTGGGGCTTGCCCTCCCCCCAAACCTTGGATTTTTTTACATATTTTCCACGTTTCATAAAAAAAAACACAAAAATAGCTTAAAATTCGACATCATGAGACTTTGCCCCCCCCCCAGCCCCAAAAGGCCTTGGGCCTCCCCCTCAAGACCTATTCCTGGGTGCGCCACTGCTTTTATATAATATTATATTTATATACTTTTAATTTTTTTTTTGGATTTTTGGAAACTGCTTGCTCATTCAATTAATAAATTTGAAGAAAATTGGTTATTATGCCGCAAACGTACTTCTTTTGTTAAACTGATTTTTGGAAAGTTTATTTTGTAGACAGTTTCTCCAAGTTTAGTTTCATTCTTTTTCTTAAGTTTTTTTAGTCTCTTTATAGAAGTTTTCAGAAACATGTTACAGGAGAAGGAGTGAGAACGGGCGCTGGGTGGAATAAAAACAACTCATAACACAAACAATGTAAATCATTTGAAAAAACCTTATGAAAATCTATTGATTTAAAGCATAAGAAGTTGAAAAACACATCTTATTTGGCTGTTTTCTCCAAAAATTGACTGGTTTTTAACATAATAATATAATAAATATTGCAATTTAAGATCTGTAATAAAACAATACATTATACATCTAATGATTTAAATTGATTAAACTTTTAGAAAAAATCCTACTTCTATTCTAAAACTTTCAACTATTTAGAAAAGAAACTCCAACATATCGTCTGGTAGGAGAATTCAGCTCTCAGAGCAAACTCTTGATTTATCAAATCATTTGTTTTGAATTAATGAAATTATTAATTATATTTAGTATCACGAATAAAAAATTTGTTTGCAAATAAGCAAAAAAAACTCACGATTGCAATGTGTATTAAATCAAGCGCGCTGAGCAGAGGTCCACTAGTGACGTAAGCAAGGCGCCGCCTACCGCTAAAAGATTCGAGCAAATAGGCAATCCTGTGTGTTTATAATCGTTGGCCTTGTCCCTTCTAATTTAGGCTACGCACTAATCGCCACTTTATTTACAATGTTGCCATATCTACATTGTTTTAATCAAAATAAATTTGGATTATTTGCCACATTATTATTAGCTTCTCAGGATCGTGGAGAACGGTGTTCTGAGGTATAAAAAGTGGTTAAAACTGTTTATAATAAATAATTATTGTTTAGGTTGGTGTTGGCCCGGCTCAAGCAGCTATCTTGATTTCTTCGACCCTCGAGTTGCAGACTATGTTAAGAACCTCTACAAACTGGAAAATTTTAAGGGTAAGTCAATCAACCTTTCTCCAAATTAAAAGCAGAAAACGCCAGCCGCCTTCTGCATTTATCAAAACTATAATAAAGAATGTATGCACATATACCTAAATATACATATAATTTTTTTTTTAAACACTGGAAACAAAAAATATAAAACGTTTAATACAATAATTCACAAAGGATTTTTTTTTTAAATGGTTTATTTTTGTATGGAATGGAATGTCTGCTTATCAAATAAAAATATATAATTTTTTTTGCTAGTGATCAAAACATAATTTTTTTCTAGCTAGTTTGGGATTTTGAAACACAGTGTGCCGAGGTGGAACTCAAGCCCACAAAAATCGCAGTGCACCCGGTGTACGCGCGGTCGCTCCAGTCATATCAATGTTGCCAGATTTGAAGGATTTCCTTTAATATAAGATTTTAAACAAAAATTTTGCCTATTGAAGGATTGAGGGTTTTTATCCGAATTTAAAGGATTTTGAGGCAAAGTTATATATTTTGCAAATATTCCAATAATTGAACCAAACCTAACTTGTGTAGATAAATTTAAATACTTTATTTTTAATTTTGGTTATTATAATGTAAGATTCAAGTTATAAATATTTTATTTGTTTGGTTTTTTTTACTATTTTTATTTAAAAAAATTGTTCATGGTATAAAGTTTTTTTTGGCAGTGTTTTGTTGTATCGACAACCCACCTGTTCCTGTTTTGAAGGACATGAAGGTTTTTTGTCACTTAGTTGAAGAAAAGTCTGGCAACACTGAGTCATATAGCAAGCAATGCAGCTATATGCACGAACCAACGCCTCTAACTGTGTCTCAAACAGCAGAACCCGTGTCTCCGTCTATTATAACATATATTACCTTGGCAGGTACTACCCACGACGTTCACCTCTGGAACGACATGAACGAACCGTCGGTGTTCAACGGGCCCGAGGTAACAGCACCCAAGGACGTCGTGCATCACGGCAACTGGGAACACAGAGACGTTCACAATGAGTACGCTATGTCCCAGGTAATGTTCAATCTAAACTTCCCAATATTAGGGATTTTTTGATGGGCACATGTCTCAGTGCAATCTTGAATCTCATTATTAGACTACAAGTGCATCAATTTTTATATTTTTATATAACGGAAAGAACTTAGCGATAAGAGCAAAATCCGATTATTCTGAAACCTTTTTGTAATCTCTAATTTTTCTGTGTGTGTGTGTCCTTAAGCTTCCAGTAGCGACGAGAACACGGTAGGTATTATCTGAGGATGGGAAAGAAGGCACAGTGTGCCTGAATGAAGTATAGGTTACATAAAAATGCTTCCAAAAACTAATTACACATTTTGAATATGGACTCTTTTCTGACTTCAGAGCCATATTTATATAAATCCTAGCTGATCCTCTTCTCGAAATTTTATCAATTTTTTGCATTTTTTATAGTTTGTCTAGGCACTGGCTCCTGTCACCCAGTTTGACTACACGGGCTGATTTTTTTTGATGGTCACATCATGACACAGCTGATTGTCTTTAAAATATTGAAGTTAGAATGACGATTTATGAATATTTAATTTTTTTTTATATAAAGCCGGTCTTGAGATTGTTTTTACTATATTCTTGCAGAACAATTATTTTAAATGTATAGTAATCCTTAATTTTTCAGAGCCGCTTTATTAGCTCACACAAAAATTAAATTTAAAACAGAAGCGAATGTGACAAACATAGATGACAAAGTCAAATACCTGTCAAATATAACAGTTGGCATGCGGTAAATGGCGGGTAATTTGAATTCAAAATAAAAAATGCTAAATCTTGAACATTTTAACTTTTTAATCATCTTGCAGCCTTACAAAAGTTTGGCAGAATATCGGGATGGTGTCTGAGAATATTTCACTGAAATTTCGCGGAAATCTGTAGTGCCATTTTGAAAATATCCTAAAAAAACGTCTGACCTCCCATAAGACCCAATGTAAAAGTCAGCCCCCAGAGAACAGCTGATTTTTTTAGGGTCGTGGCCTGTATATTTTTGTTGGCCTTGCACGGCTTTGTTAGGCACCTATAGGAGTATAAAAAAAGTTTGGTCACGTGGTCGAACT
Organism: Aspidapion aeneum; assembly: GCA_963576565.1. Taxonomy (NCBI): domain Eukaryota; kingdom Metazoa; phylum Arthropoda; class Insecta; order Coleoptera; family Brentidae; genus Aspidapion; species Aspidapion aeneum. The sequence continues at coordinate 15,364,005 of OY755043.1, forward strand.
CATAGTCGTTTGGCCGCCATCTTTGAAAATAGCCGTCAAATTGATAGATTTTTTGTTTAAGCGTATCTCCCTACCCAGTGGTCCAATTTTAATTTTTTAAATCCTGTTTTACTCCTTTTTTAGAGAGATATACCAAGATTATTAGTATTTCCGCTCGGAAAAAAATTAAAATATTACCCATGCTCATTTTATTGTAGCTACAATATTATTGACATTTGTTTTTTTTTGTTACACAGACGGCTTTAAACTTTTCACAGAAGAGGATATGGACTTTATGTTTTAAAAGTTCGATGGATGGTACCCCTAAAGACTGCCTTAAAGAGGATGGTTTTTAAAACTGTTCACAAGATTATAGAAATAGTGAAGTTGCAGCGAAACGATGCATCCTAGCAAAAAACAATAAAATTAATTTTTTATAGTACTTTTAATTTAGCTTGTTCTGATGTATCACTTTGCATTGTAGCTTTAATAGTTAGCTGTACAAGCTAGCTAAAATATACTATTTTGTAAAAATTTAATGTTTCCGCATCAAAATCGATTTTTTTCCCAAAATTTGTAAAAGATATGACAATGACCAGAAGAAGCGGAATAAAAAGTACTATAAAAAGTTATTCTTAAGGTTTTTTATATTTTATAATCTTGTGAACGGTTGTAGAAACCACCCTCTTTAAGGCAGTCTTTAGGGGTACCATCCACCAACTTTTAAAAACATAAAGTCAATATCCTCTTCTGTGAAAGGTTTAAAGCCTTCTAGGTAACAAAAAAAGTCAAATATCAATAATGTTGTAGCTTCAATAAAATGAACATGGGTAATATTTTTGTTCTTTTGCAAGTGGAAATACTAATAATCTTGGTAGATCTCAAGAACTACTTAATTAATAAAAAAATGTGTAATAACAAAATTTATTTGCCTTTAAAATAGTAGTTTACCTAACTAGTGCGGAAAGTGCCTCTTTTCCGCACGCGATTGCAGATGGCCAAACGACGCGATAGCGGAGTTTGGCCAGCAATCAAGTGCGGAAAAGACACTTTACGCACGAGTTAGGTACATTATTTTTTCTATAAGCGTGAGGAAAAAACTAAAAATTAATCAGAAAATTATTTATATTCAAAACATTTTAATCAAATCAATTATTATTATAAACATTAATATTAAAGGTGCAGTTTGTAGCGTGCTGTAAGTTGATAGCAGAGGCAAGTGTTTTCTCAAATGAAGTGGCAGATTTGAAACTTGGGTTTTGGTTCTCCACTGCGTTCTCCAAGTTTTCGGAAACATCTGTTGCAACTGTGGTCATGCATTTGGGGCTGGATTGAGGCACTTTGGAAGGTTGTATGGTAGAAGAAAGTTGCTGACTAGTTGAAGGACCAGGGTGGCTGAACTTCAAAATTTTATTCGAAATATTTTTTTGGAATCCAGTTGAACTGTCAAGGTACCCTTCTGCGACACTTGAAGATTTCCATCCACCGAGTCGTTTGATATTGGTTATTCCTTCGCCTGAATCTGCCAACATTGTTGCGGCAGAACGTCGGAAGCTGTGGCCCGTGTATAATTCTGGATTTGAAAGCTTCAGATAGCATGCGATATCTGATGGCATTTTACCGAATGTATTAATTCCAATGCATTGTACCGTACATGCTCCTTTTTTGTAGTTTACGAAGAACCGTCTATGTGGGGTCTCTGGTTTCCTTAAGTTGACATATTTTCGGATCAATTGGAGAAGTTTTCCATTCTCGGCTTCTTCTGAAATAGCAAATCTTCTAAATGTATGGTTTTTTGAGTCAGGAATTTTTATAATGATCATATTTCCTTTTTCTTCAATGTCATCTAGGCACATTTTTGCTAGTTCTTCACGGCGACATGCGCCCGCCAAACCAAAATTCGTGGCAACTTTCATATGCAAATAAACTAGGTCAGGAGCTTCGCTTAAAAACTTGAAAATTTCTTCTTTTGTGAAGATTTTTGCCTTTTTGGGTCTGAATCCAACGTTTTGTTTTTTCAAGTAGGCCGTAACTTTAAAAAAATTGCTTAAGTCAACGTTTTTTCTGAGTTTTATTACACTTTTGAGCATAGAATACCTCGACCAAAGGGTATTCGGCTTGCACGTTTTGGAAATTTCGGAGAAATATGCAAAAAAAACATCTTCTTGAAGGGATTTGATGCCTTTAGCGTGGCACCATCTCTCAAACAAACTATATTCCTTCTCATACCTGTGACGAGATTTTGAAGGAAGCAGGTCCAAATTAGCGATTCTAGCGGCTTCTAGAACTGACTGGGGTAGATCTTCGTCCGAAGAATCCATTGAAAATCTGATTTTTTTGTTTGAAAAATTCAAAAGACGCTTGTATCTACAAAATTGGCTTTGTTTTGACAGTTTGTTTGTACTTTGTTGCTATAGTGATTTAAGATGCCAAATCTAAAACCACTAGTGTTCATTGTTGTTTGACATTGACAATGACGATATTTATACCGGGGAGGTTAAAAACTTATAATTTGAACCTATTTTACTGAAAACTTTATTTTATCGAAAATATTGAAAATATAGCAGAATTTTAGTCAATTTGAATATTTTTAGGATATTTCGTGTGGTAGGAAAGATACAAATGTATTTTGAACGGTCTAAATGTTATAGAACACTTCAAAATCGTAACAAATTTACTTGTGGCACTTTCCACACTAAAATGCGTGCGGAAAAGTGGACTTTTCCGCACGCTTATAGAAAAAAGGAGTATAACAAGCTTTAAAAAATTAAATTGGAAAAGAAGGCGGTCAAACGACCATGAGTTCGACCACGTGACCAAACTTTTTTTATACTCCTATGGGTGCTTAAAAATGCCCCGCAGTCAAACTGAGCGCACATATTAGGACACACGTGTCAGGAGCCAGCGCCCAGACTAACTAGAAAAATGACAAAAACTTAATAAAATTTCGCGGAGAGGATCAGCTAGGATTTATATGAATATGGCTCTGAAGTTAGGAAAGAGTTCATATTCAAAATGTGCACTGTGAAAGACACATTCACGTTAGCTGTATAAACCCTATATTTCCATCTACCCGTGGTACACGATATATAGCGCTCTGTATTGTTCCAGTAGCTACCGGAAGTTTGAGAGCACACAAGTATGCTAACAAAGAAAAATGAGAGATGACGAAACTGTTTTAAAATAGGCGAATCAGTACCTCGGTAGCTCATAGTATCAGCATAGTAAGCGGAAGGTCGCTGGTTCAAATCCAGGCTGAGCCTTATGCTACTAAATTTATACCTAGGGCGCTAAAACTAACCTTTTTTATATTTTTATTTGTCCGTATCACTATTTGTCCGTAGCAAAATCGATACAGACCTTCCATTAACCTACGTGGAACGTATAGCTGTTACACCCGTACTGTGTCGAAGGCAACCAAACCAATTTCTGTATTCTTTCGTTTTAGAAGGTTCTGTTCTGCCGTTCAAAACGAAATGGTTGGTTGGGTTTAGTTTGGTTTATGCGAAATTTAGATAATGGCCTTTATTGTAAAAATTCTGCAGTTGCGGTCATGTTGACAGTTAAAATCAACTTATATGGTTTTTGAGTTTGGAAAAGATAGTTTGATCATTTAGAAGTCCAAATATGTCAATAACTCAATTTGAAATTGAAGTTACTGCCATTGTGCTTCGGACGGCAAGGTTGGTTGAAAGTTCTAATTCATTAAGTTTATACATTTGCTTGTGAATTTTTTTTTCAAAGTAACAACGTATAAGAATTTGTTACGGATACTGATAATGATACGTCGGCAAAAGTGTAGTGCTGCTTTTTTACCTTATTTTAAAGAAATAAGTCCTGGGTTTCGAACATTTTTGTTATCTCCCCGGCCTACTTATTTAACATTCGGAAAACTTTGAGTGCTTAGAATTAAATTTAGATACTTTGACGGGTTTAATATTTGCTATTGGATTATCAGGTCTCACGGGTTTTATCTTTCCCATTTTTTTGTACTCAGATGAACTTCTTCCGTTTTGTTTGATTTTTTTGAGACATTTTCTTTTTAAGGTATTATTTTCTTGTGTGCTGTCAATAGAAGAATTCTTGGGTGTATGGCGTTGGGTTTTTATTAAACTAAAAATTAGTCGGGCTTTTTTTTTTTATTAGACAACCTAAAGGAAAATAAGTTTATATGAGAAAATATATAATTGAGTGTCTTATAAGAAGAACTAAATAAAAATGAGTTGAATATTTTATGTTCAAAAACAAAAACGCTTGGGTGGATAATAAACTGCACACTCGAGAATGGAATTCTCTGTTGTTTTAAATTCGTTTTTTATGACACACTGAATCCACTCTGAGTAGGCAAGAGTTGAAGTAAAGAAAGCCTGTTTGTCGTTGATGGAAACTCCAGAGGTGACACCCCACTGTGTACCATCTTTTAGAAGGGCTCCTCCACTGTCGCCGATACTAGGGATGTAGTTCTTCGTTCCCCCACAAATTACGAAAGTGCATGGTGGGAGTGGAACATTGCAAAATTTAAGTGCAATATTTACTTTTCTTAGCTCATTAGGGTTGTCCTCGGATACTTCATAGTGTAGAACATTTCTGTAAATTCCCCAACCAACTGCCATTAAGCTTTCGCAAAGTTTTGGGTGCTTAGAATTAAGTTTAGGTAATTTGACTGGTTCAATATTTGTTATTGGTTTATCAAGTTTAACTAGTGCTATGTCATGCCTTTTCCACTTTTGTTCTGACACTTCCGAATGAACAAACATTTTTCCAGTGACTTCCTTTTTTCATTAAATTTGTTTGAGCCGTATTTTATGGTAAAGGTATTATTTACTAGTGTTTTGTCACGGGAGCAATGCGCCGCTGTTAGTACAAATTGATCAATCAGATTACGTCCACAATGGCCAAAGTATTCCATGAACGGGAATTCGCCTGGTTCAGCTTTAGTCAAACCATCGGGAAGAGCGGATATAATACGATATCATCACATTCCCACATTTTTTGTTACCAACTCGGATGAACTTCTTCCGTTTTGTTTAATTTTCTCGAGACATTTTACTTTTAAGGTATTATTTTCTTGTGTGCTGTCAATAGAAGAATTAGTCGCTGTTATTATAAGTTATGGATTAATCAGAGTACCACCACTTTGTCTACGGTGCAGCGTGTTGGGTTTTTGTTAAACTAAAAATTAGTCGGGCTCGTTTTTTTATTAGACAACCTAAAGGAAAATAAGTTTATATAAGAAAATATATAATTGAGTCTCGTATAAGAAGAACTACATAAAAATGAGTTAAATATTGTATGTTCAAAAACAAAAACGCTTGGGTGGATAATAAACTGCACACTGGAGAATGGAATTCTCTGTTGTTTTAAATTCGTTATTTATGACACACTGAATCCACTCTGAGTAGGCAAGAGTTGAAGTAAAGAAAGCCTGTTTGTCGTTGATGGAAACTCCAGAGGTGACACCCCACTGTGTACCATCTTTTAGAAGGGGTCCCCCACTGTCGCCGATATCAGGGATGTAGTTCTTCGTTCCCCCACAAATTGCGAAAGTGCATGGTGGGAGTAAAATATTACAAAATTGAAGTGCAATATTTACTTTTCTTAGCTCATTAGGGTTGTCCTCGGATACTTCATAGTTTAGAACATTTCTGTAAATTCCCCAGCCAACTGCTATTAAGCTTTCGTAAAGCTTTGGGTGCTTAGAATTAAGTTTAGGTAATTTGACTGGTTTAATATTTGTTATTGGTTTATCAAGTTTTACTAATGCTATGTCATGCCTTTCCCACTTTTGTTCTGACAATCCCGGATGAACAAACATTTTTCCAGTGACTTCCTTTGTTTCATTCAATTTGTTTGAGCCGTATTTTATGGGAAAGGTATTATTTATTAGTGTTTTGTCACGGCAGCAATGCGCCGCTGTTAGTACAAATTGAGGATCAATCAGAGTACCTCCACAATGGCCAAAGTATACCATGAACGGGAATTCGCCAGGTTCAGCTTTAGTCAAACCATCGGGAAGAGCGGATATAATACGAAAGCTAATAGATGCAGCTTCTGCAAAAAAAATGTTTTTATTAGAATGAGATAATCTCTTTCTAGACTTATCAAAAGCCTATGATACACTGGACAGAAACAATATTGTAAAAAAACTTGAAATATATGGAATAATCAAAAACTTTTTGAGTCGTACCTTTCAGACTGGAATTAGATGGTAGTAATTTGCAAAAATGGTCATAAAAAATATCAGATAGTATAGAAAATACAATAATAGGAATACCTCGGGGCAGCATTCTGGGTCTGGGCCAATTTTTTTTTTAACCTTCACAAATGGCGATTAAAATTGGGGCGGGAAATATATTGTCAAAATATATGTGTTATGTAAAATATTTGTATGTGTTTTTGATAAATATGGGGTGATATGAAAGGAATCGTAAGTGTGCAACCACAATTGAAAATGCGACCAGATACCAGTAATCAGCCCTGACAATGAAAGTCCAAAGTTTTGTTTCTATTCAACAAGTTTCAAACAAAGAGTATTACTTACCACTTTTACCACCAAAAACTAAAAGAATCAAATAAATCATGATTAGCTAAATATTTGGTATGTGACGTAAGTAAAAAAAGACTCATTTATATACCCATTTGTATTTTTACCACTTTTGTGATTAAAGTATCACGAAATTCGTTTAAAATAGACAAAAATCATGAAACCACTAAAAAATGTATTTTTTCGTCGACATTTTTAAATTTTATTTTTAATAATATTACAACTATACAGGGTGTCTCTAAAAGGTCTGTACGAAATCTTAGCATATATTCCTGAGGTCAAAATAAGTCGATTTAAACCAACTTACCTTAGTTCGAAATTGCTCCGTTTCAGAGATACAGGGTGGTAAATTTAAAAATTAAAAATCGAATGTCTTAAAATTTTTAAACATTTCTCAACGCATTACTTTAAAAATTGATACTCGGGGGTTTTTTGGGATGCGAAACGTAAATATGGATACCTTTTCACTTTGGCCGTTAGAGGGCGCTTCACAATGCTCTTTTTTTAGTTTAATGTTTTTATTAGAATGAGATAATCTCTTTCTAGACTTATCAAAAGCCTATGATACACTGGACAGAAACAATATTGTAAAAAAAAAACTTGAAATATATGGAATAATCAAAAACTTTTTGACTCGTATCTTTCAGACTGGAATTAGATGGTAGTAATTTGCAAAAATGGTCATAAAAAATATCAGATAGTATAGAAAATACAATAATAGGAATACCTCAGGGCAGCATTCTGGGTCTGGGACCAATTTTTTTTTAACCTTCACAAATTGCGATTAAAATTGGGGCGGGAAATATTTTGTCAAAATATATGTGTTATGTAAAATATTTGTATGTGTTTTTGATAAATATGGGGTGATATGAAAGGAATCGTAAGTGTGCAACCACAATTGAAAATGCGACAGATACCAGTGATCAGCCCTGACAATGAAAGTCCAAAATTTTGTTTCTATTCAAGAAGTTTCAAACAAAGAGTATTACTTACCACTTTTACCACCAAAAACTAAAAGAATCAAATAAATCATGATTGGCTAAATATTTGGTATGTGACCTTAAGTAAAAAAAGACTTATTTATATACCCATTTGTATTTTTATCACTTTTGTGATTAAAGTATCACGAAATTCGTTTAAAATAGACAAAAATCATGAAACCACTAAAAAATGTATTTTTTCGTCGACATTTTTAAATTTTATTTTTAATAATATTACAACTATACAGGGTATCTCTAAAAGGTCTGTACGAAATCTTATATATTCCTGAGGTCAAAATAAGTCGATTTAAACCAACTTACCTTAGTTCGAAATTGCTCCGTGTGTGTGTGTGTGTGTGTGTGTGTGTGTGTGTGTGTGTGTGTCTGTGTATGTCTGTGTATGTCTGTGTCTGTGTCTGTGTCTGTGTGTGTATGTCTGTCCGTAACGCGATAGCTCCTAAACCGCTGAACCGATTTTTATGAAATTTTCAGGTGATATAGTGTTTGATACAAAATCCAGTAGTTTTATATGTAGTAGTCTTTTAAGAGTAATTACAAACGTTGGCTTTATGACTTTACACTTTATGATTTGACCGTTTTTTATCTATTCCAGGTCAGATCTACCTACGCAGGTCTTCTAGCCCGTTCGCCCAACCACAGACCTTTCATCCTGACTCGTGGCCATTTTGCCGGGTCGCAGCGATTCTCTGCCATGTGGACAGGCGACAATATGGCCAAATGGGACCACTTGGCGGCCAGCATCTACATGTGCCTCTCCGAAGCAGTAGCGGGGTACAGCTTTTGTGGCGCTGATGTCGGTGGATTCTTTAATAATCCCGACGAGGAGCTACTTCAAAGATGGTATCAGGTAAATTATATGTTGGAAAGTTTTGAAACTTGGCACGATTATAGGGTTGGTGATCCTTAATTAAAAGCGGATTTACACCAAACCGACAAACAACAACCGCAACTTTTTGCAGATTTTTCGAAGATTTTTCGGCAACTCAACAGTTGCTGTTTTGTTTTTCGTTTCCCAATCGATGTCGGAAACATCAAAGAGTGGCTGCGTTTATTGCAACTCAGTCGGCTTGTTGTAAACGGCTGTGTTTATCAACTTGAGTTGCGGCGAGCTCGTGAGAGGTGTACTCTTCAAACTCGTGGCTTGACATTCTCAAAAGTTGTAAATCCATTAACATCTTTGTTGCACCATCATATTTCCTTCTATTTAATAAGGATCTCACCCAATACCTGCGTGTACGACGTTTTCTTTTTTTTTTCAAAATCACGTACCAACAGCCAGCCGCACACGAGAAAAAAAACGTTCTTCGTCACTAACCATGGTAATTTCTTTTAATGTACCAGTAAGTTTGCGAACTGGAGCGACCCTCGCCCTCACTGTCATCTTGAAAAAATGACGCCTTAAATCAGTTTTTTTTTAATTACTTCATTCCTGAGGGTTAAGAAAAAATGTTTTTAATAATAGTTGAAGACAGAATTTTCTACAAAAATGATTAGAAACATGCGTTTTGTCAGACTAAGATTTTTGACTTATGAGGCCAAACCTTTTGTCCTCATTTTGAACTTTGTCAATTTTTTTTCTTTAGTGGCCCATAATAATATCAGCGAACATCTAACTACTATAATATGTTCACTGGTAATAGATAGGTTTGAAATAATGCAATGAAGTCTATCTACTTAGACTTCTTCGATTCATCTTTGGACGTAGTAGTATCTAGCTCTTGCATGTCTCTTTAAATCGTCCGCCCAAATCATTTGTGGTCTTCCCCTAGTTCTTTTATTTTCCCAAGGTCTCCAGGTTACAATACACTTTTATGACCGGCAAATTTCCATTTTAATTTTGCTTCTCTACTTCTATTACTCTCTCAACTTTTATTTCTTGGCTCTTTCTTTTATTTTATTTTATCATCTTTCTCCAGGTTCCGCCTTTTTTCCATCAGTTTCTTTATTTCTTCTGATAGACAATTTTCTCTTTTCACCTTTTCGTGCGATATTTTTTCCTACTTTGGTCATTGCTCTTGTCAGCTTATCATTTATTTCATCTATATTTTCATTTTCACAGTTTTTGGGTTAGCTGTAACTTTAGCATTTCTTTGTATATAGCTATATTTTGTGTAAGTTTATTCATGTCAAGTTGTTCATTGTTATTATCTATTTTTTCTTTTCATTTCGAAATTGCTGTCAATGCAGATTTTTGTTCTGACCATCCTATGATCACTGCCAGTTGTAAAGCTGTTTAGGACTGTTGTTGTTGTTGTTTTTGTCGGTAGTCAGTATGTAATCAATTTCGTTTTTCGTTTTTTCATTAGGGCTGAGCTAGAGTCCCTGTATGTTGACATATTTGGAGATATATAATATATCCAAATATGTCAACATACAAGGGACTCTAGGCTGAGCCATGTCCACTTTCGTTGCGGTTTCTTTCTATAGAACGAGTTCATTCCATAAAGCTGTTTTTCCTCTAGATAATTCATTAAGGTTGTGCCCCTGTCATGCCTTTCTCCATAACCAAAACCCCCTATTTTAATCTCTTCCATGTTCATCCTCTTACCTAATTTGGCATTGAAATCTCCTATTACTAGTGTCAGAGGGGTTTTGTGTTCTTCCATGGCTTTTGAGATGTCTTCATAGAATGCTTCGATATGCTCATCATCGTAGGTAGAGGTGGGCGCGTATACTTTAATAACTTTAACTGAAGTTCTTTTATTTTGGTTATAAAATAGGCAACGCGATCTGACATCCCTTTAATAGTATGAAAGTGTTTACTTGTGGCTTTATTTATTATGAATCCTACTCCGAAGTTGCTGTTATCTTCGTTACCTTTATAGTACAGAAGATTACCAGAGTTCAGCCTTATTCGATTTTCTGACTTTCGACGGGTTTCTGACAAGCCTACAAAGTCCCATTTTTTTCTTGTTTGTTCTTCCTCCAGTTCATTAATTTTTTCGTAGTTGTTGGTTGTATTAAAGTAAGTGCATCTTATAGCAAGATACAATGTCTTAAAATTTTTCTTTGACTTAAAGCAAGCGGAAATAACGCTGATTGCTTTTAATTCCATGTCACAGTTGACTACACGGTTTAATAGAAATTGATGAGTTCATTTCCTTAGATTTTTTAGGGTTAATGTGCACTTGCTTATAAACGCAACTTATGTAGGACATTATTTTCTATCCTGTAATATTTTCAAATACATTTTTAAGAGTATCTTATTTTTAGGCTGGTATTTGGCTGCCATTCTTCAGAGCTCACGCACACATTGATACGCGCAGAAGAGAACCGTATCTTTTCCCAAATTCAATAAATAGAATCAGAGAAACACTGAGGTAAAGTATTATTAAATATTTTTTAGCAGTAATGCAATCGGTATCTTACACATTGTCTAGTATGACAAATGACATAAAACTGAAATTAAATGACCGGGCACACAGCACATACAAAGTAGTATTTTGATAATAGGTAATAGGACAAAAAATTGACTAATTTTTTTAGTACACACAGGTGTGAGTTTGATAAAATAGCGTTTTTCTGATAAATGGCTAAATAGTGTTTATAATCCGGCCAAATTTTTGATAAAGTCAAGATTCATCAATGAATTAATGTGTCCACTATAAATTAATCACTGTGTTGTTTTTATAGCTATTATATGGTTTTTATAATTTTTTGAATGTTTTTGGAAATAACTAGATAGTTGAGGATTTGTAAGAAGTTTTTTATTTTATTTTGTTAATAGGCTAAGGTACGCTCACTTGCCTTTGTGGTACACCGTGTTCTGGGAACACCAATTGACAGGTGAACCTGTCATCCGTCCACTATTCTATCATTATCCCGAAGACCCAGAAGTTTTGGATATTGATTACGAGTTACTTCTTGGTAAGTGCTACTAAGAAAAAAATGGGTCTACAGTTCATATCATTATTTTTGAGACAACTTTTTACAACTTTTTTAGCTCACACTACTACTATATAAGTAGTGTGAGCTATGGTGATCCTAATTTTTTCGAGAAAAAAAAAGTTGCTCCGATTTCAAAATTTTTTATATATCTTTGCGTTTCAGATGATTTTGAAACTTTTTTGTTTTGCTGTCTGTCTGTCTGTCTGTCTGTCTGTATGTCTGTCTGTAACGACCAACCCGCATAACTCAAAAACCGCTTGTCCGATTTTAATGAAATTTGGTACCTAAGTTGGGTCTTGGGCCGTGATGGTCCCATTTAAAAATAAACAAAATCCACCGCACGCAAGCCATATAAAATGGTGGGGGTAGATTCCAAAAATTAGAGTTTATGTGAAAATATGGCGTGTGTGATATCAAACGAAAGGTAATTAAGCCTGGAGTTAAACAAAATGAATTTTAGTTTATTTTAAAAAAAAGGGTGGGGGTAGATGTCAAAAGTGAAACTATGGCGTGTGTGATATCAAACGAAAGGTAATTGAGTCTGGAGTTAAACAAAATACATTTTAGTTTTTTTTTAATGGGGGTAGATTTAAAAAATTTGAGTTTAAGTCAAAACATGGCTTGTGTGGTATCAAACGAAAGGTAATTGAGTCTGGAGATGAATAAAATATATTTCAGTTTTTGATTATATTAGCTCACACTATAACTATAGTACCTAGTGTGAGCTTAGGTGCCCATAGATTGGCAGAGTATTTCGTTAGTCTTATGCTATTTGTTATGGTAAACAGGTGATAACTGTCAAAAAGTTATCTTAAAAATTATGATTCCTTAGTGTTGTTAAAATCACATTTTTTCGTGACTTTACTGTTCCCTAAGAGTTGCTTAAAGATAAGATGCTGGTCACATAATGTTACCAGTCTGGCATAACCATAGCAACTGACAATACCTGCAAATGAGCAGAGTGTTGTGATTAAAGTGAAGGTGTCTTTTTGTGCTTTGTGAGTAAATTAAGTAAGAAACATGTTTTTTTTTTAAATTAAAACTAAAGAAAAACTTAAAATAAATAAACATGATTTTGTTGTGTTAGAAAACCCTTGCATTTAAATTAAACTGCACTGCATGATGTAACAGGACGATTTTCCTTTTTGCCTTTACACTTTACCCTAAATTGATTATAATTTTTTGTACAAAATCGAATTTCAATATCTCGATTTTATCTTCTTATTCTTCCAAAAATTCAAGAACTTTTATTTTTTTAAATAAATTTGTAAAGGCAGCTTGACACTTGACAGAAAAATTGATGGCTTTGACAAAACTATTCTGGGATGTACTGGGTGTTGTTATTTTTCCATAGTTTAAAAATTTGGTTTGTTGTAACAGCGGCGTTGGTTAAAACATTGGGTCACAAGGTGGTCGCATCTTAACAAAGGAGATGAGATTTTAGCTCGGTGCAATAAATTTAAAAATAAGGCATGCTTAAAATTAAAGCAATCCATAGCTAAGAAAGGCAATTTTAAAAATCGGTGCAATGGCCCTTAACACCTTATAAAAGTAAAACGACTTTTATAAAATAAGAAATAGGAAGTGGATTGGTAAGAAAGATTATAATTAATTTTTCAGGAGACTCTGTTCTGGTTAGACCAATTACAGAAGCTGGTGTTACTTCTGTGACCCTCTATCTGCCAGGAGGCGACTCCACATTCTGGTACGATCTGCAGGACTACGGAAAGTATCAGGGAGGCAGCTATAACAAAGAAGTTGATTTGGATTCGGTTAGTATTTATTTGTTTAGAAGACCTGTTTGCCATTTTATACAGCCGAAATTAATTATTATAGTTTAAGAGCCCCCGTAGAAATTGGGGCTTGAAATGTTATCCGATTCATATGTATTTTGATTGATTCGTGTTAAGTACATGTTCCAACAAAATTCGAGGTACCGACACGAATCCTGCATAAACGACCATCTTTGTTTAAAGGCGGCGAAAAGAGAGCAATTCAAGCCCCATTTGCTATTGGGCTCCTAGACTTTGAGCTCAAAGGATGTACAAAGAACCATCATATAGTACTCGATGATAAACATACCCTGTCAGGAATTTGGACCAAAAGGCGTTTTTGTCCCACAGTCCGTCATGTTGATGGGATTAGTTTATTTCTGACTTGACTTTTAAATTAACAGAGTGGCCATATTCTGGATAAACTTGTACAACAGTATTTACTAACCGGTCTACAGTGCTAAGTGATACAATCCTAGGTTTAAAAGTCTACATTTTGGTTGAAGGTTTAACTTATTTTTCCCGTGAATGCAATAGTTTTTAATATTTATATAAATTGTTCATAAATACCTTGCGATATGGGTCATCTTTTTTCCTTGTAACAAAGACATTATTTCCACACAATTTTGATTTAACAACGGTAGCCATATTTAAACCTCCAAATGTCACTAGGAAATGTCGAATAAAAACGGTGAAAGTCAGTGTCAGCTGTCCGCTATATTTTACATGTTTATTTTTTGGACAAGTTAGCGACGATTAAACCGATGGTCGATTGTTTTAGTGAATGAGTAATTGAAAAGGGATTCTAATATATCTTGTGCTTTTTACAGTATTTAAATATTGATACGTATTTAATACGGTAATGCATCTAGATATAGTTTTAAGTTATTTATGTATTATTTAGCTTTAAATATTTTTGTATGTAAGTTTTTTTGTCAATCATGGATTATTTCTATTGTTTTTCGAACTTTAAACCACCCCTCAGGGGTGGTACTACAATTTGAGACTATTTTTAACGGGAATCCTACGACTGCACGGATTAAGTTTCCAAAAAATGGCATTTGGTTACAAAATTTTTATGTGGTTTTTCTTTATTTCTAGTTAATTTGAATTTATATGAGATGAAACTCACTGAGAAATGCTTACTATCATATTGCACATTAGGGTGAACCAAATCTTTGCAGTTATTTGACCTGTGAGTATTAAAAAAATACACTTAAACCGGTCGGTATCAAGTCTATAGACTTGATACTTAAACTCGGTCTACAATGCTAAGTCTTAAGGTCTTAGTAAATACTGGTGTTAAAGTCTGGAAAAGTCAGAGAAAAAAAAATCGTGAGGAATATTACTCAAAAGTCTATATATTATAGAGATATATTTTCCCAATGAGAGTATTTGAGGGGATATTTCCATGAAAATATAGATGACATTTATGATACGCTGACAAGAACTATGACCAAAGTAGGAAAAGATATCACAAAAAAAGATAAAAAGAAAGAAAATTGTATATCAGAAGAAATAAAGAAACTGATGGAAAAAAGGCGGAACCTGGAGAAAGAAGAAAAAAGAACATTGATGGAATACACAAAAATAAATAAAACTATAAGAAAAATAAAAAAATAAAATAAAAGAAAGCCAAGGAATAAAAGTTGAGAGAGTAATAGAAAATCACAGAAATATGAAATGTCTGAGGCCAACTCTAGGTAGAAATAATTAAAATAAAAGATGAACGACATAGAAACTAACGTTCAATAAATATCACAAAACTATTCTATACAGAATTATACCAAACAAAAAGGGATTCATCGCGAGAAACCATGAAGAAACTTAAAACAAAGATAAAGAGCTACAACCTGAAAAGGGCAAAGCGGAAATAACGAGAACATTAAAGAAATAAAGAAAATAAAAAATAACAAATCACCTGGAAAAGACGTAGACGAGTGAATGCAGAAATGCTCAAATGCGTGGTGGTAAATCTGAAGTTAATACCCTTCATATTCTCCTGAATAAAATACTTAAAGAAAAAATAATCCCAAACAACTGGAAAGAATCCATAACCATTATTCTACACAAGAAAGGTGATAGAGCAGACCTAAAAAATTATCGACCTATAACACTCCTCAATGTAATTTATAAGCTTTTCACGAAAATATTAATAGATAGACTAACAACAAAATTTGACGGATATCAATCAAAAGAACAAGCAAGCTTTAGAAAAGGTTTTGGTACAGTTGACCATCTATTAACCATGAAAATCCTAATCGAAAAAGCCAACGAATACAATATATATATTTCGGTTTCACAACGTTCTACGTTCCGATACCCATTCTCCACTCGTTTCTGTTTGCCCATAATTCATCATCTAGGCCTCTTATTCTTATTTCACTGTCTATTCCTTCTCTCCAGCTTCTCTTTGGCCGTCCTCGTTTTCTTCGGCCAGTTGGTTTCCATTGTAGTATTTGTTTAGGTAGTCTTTCATCATTCATTCTTTGTACATGTCCGTACCACACCAGTTGCTTTGTTCTTATATCATCCACTAAAGTACGTTCCCCCACTGTCATAATTTTTCTTATTCTTTGATTTGTAACTCTTTCTCTTTTGGATTTCCCTGCTGCTCTTCTCCAATAGTCCATCTCCGTAGCGGAAAGCATTTTTTCTGTTCTATCCTTGATTGGCCATACTTCTGAGCCGTATGTAATAATACTTTTTACAATGGTGTTATATATAAGCTTTTTGTTATGTTTTGATATACTTTGGTCCCAAATTATTCCATTTAATAAAGTTATTGCTTTTCTTCCTTGTACGTTTCGATCTTTTATAGCTTTGTCTAGTGTTCCGTCAGCTGTAATTTTTAGACCTAGTATTTATACTCATCACAGGACTGAATTCGCTGCCCGGTATTTAGGATTAGATCCTGTTTCATTCCACCGATACACATATACTCTGTCTTATTGAGATTAACCTCTAGTCCCCACTTATTGTACTCTTCTATTAGTTTTCGTGTCATATATTCGAGGTCGTCATAATCCTGAGCCACTACTATCTGATCATCGGCGAAACATAAAGTATACAAGGTGGTTTCGTCCAACGGAATTCCTATGTTTTGGCATTTTGGCACGAATACAACATTCCACTATATATTGCGTTTTTAGACTTTAAGAAGGCTTTCGATAGCTTTGAGCACTGGACAGTAAAAGCATCCTTAATTAATAGCCGAATAGATCACAGATACACGTTATAACAGCCAACATATATAGCGAAGCAACCACGTCAATCAAAATCCACGAAGGAACCAAGCTAATCCGCATAAGAAGAGGTACAAACACAATATCCCCTAAACTATTTAACCAGGCCCTAGAAGCCATTTCTTGCATAAAATTATACAAGAAAATATTGTTTTAGCTTTTCTTTAAACGTAACAAAAAGGCAATACATGATTGTGTGGGGAAAGACACGTGAACTGAGAACTGGCTTGACGTTTTTAAATGTACCACTTGTTCTTTAATAGTTGGTACTTGATCGGATTTATATCCAATTTTATGGAGTTGCTTTACTTTTGGCGGAAACTATATGTTTTTTTAAATTTTTTTTAGAACGTAGTTTTCTACAAAGGCGGCAAAATAATTTCCAGGAAAGACCGTCCCAGGCGTTCTTCAACCGTGATGAGGAACGATCCTTTCACTCTGTACGTCGCGTTAGACAAAGATGGAAAGTCAGAAGGCACTCTCTACTTGGACGACTACGTGACGTTCGATTACAGAGATAGCCAAAAGTATTTATATCTCAGCTTCAGATATGAAAATAAGAAGCTGACAAGCAGGTAATGCTTTCTTTATATATTTTTTTAAACATTATTTACTAGAAGTGTTCAAAAGTTGGGTTCTTTTCGCTTTACTGTACAGCGTGTCCCATTTTCGATGGGATTAAATGGGAAACTCGGTTATTATTAAAGATATCGATTTTCTGATTGCACCTTACCGTGCTCTTTTTTTGAGCCCTTAAAAATGGTGTAATCAGATTTTTGCTATACCCCGTAGTTTCGCTAATACAGGGAGTTTTTGAAAAAATTGCATTTTTATGCAAGATATTTTATTCTGTAAAAACCTTTTGGCAACTTTTTTAGAGCAAAATAATGACGTTGTTAATTTTTTTAAATATTGTTTAGCTTTTGAGATATGGTAGTTATCATAAAAAAGTGAAATACGGACCTTTAATTTTTTTATTACTATTTTGATTGGTTTCAAGCTATTATTATTTTAAAATGATAAAACTTTAATATTTTTTTAATTTAAGGTTAAAAAATATTTAATATTAAAAAAAAAAATTAGTCCGAACCTGGAAATTTCCAACGTAAATATAAACTCAAAATTGCAAGACACACTAGTTGAACGATTTTTTTAGTTTATAAAGTAAATAATGTTAAAAAGTTACAAAAATAATATCATCCCACATAGCACAAATCAAAACAACGTTAAAAACACACACTTTTTTAAGTTTAATAGGTCGCTTTTTAACGTTATTTTTAAAACCACGTTATTTCGCTGTGATTTTAACGTGGTTTTAAAAATAACGTTAAAAAGTGACCTATTAAACATAAAAAAGTGTGTGTTTTTAACGTTGTTTTGAACTGTGCTATGTGGGATAGTAGTTATTATTTGATGGTAGCACAGCATCTTATGAAATTTACTTTAACATGGAAAAACAAAAGCGTGGAATCGAAATTGTCATTTTACTTGTCATTTTTGTGAATAGCTCTCTCAAAATTATTCTAAAATGGCTAGAAATCGACCATATCCAGATTTTGAAAAATGTGATATGTTTGACTACTTTATTCAAGCAACAAAATCCCAGTATTTAAACGGCACAAATATTTTTATGCAAAATGTGTTAAGCAAAAGGACTCAAAAATGCCAACAATGTCTTACGCATAATGGCAATCAGTTTGAACATTTATATTATTAAAGAAAAATTAGTTATTATTTTTTGTAATTCGTTATTATTTTTTTTATTTGTCGAAGACTTTGTTTCAAATAAATCTTTAAATGAACGTAAAACCATTTTAATTTGCTAAGAATCAAAACAGTTAAACTAAAAATTGTTCAACTAGCAATTTTTAATTTATATTTAAAACAAAAAATATTAATTTTTTATTATTTTGTGATAATAATAGCATGAAACCAATCAAAATAGTAATACTAAAATCCAGGTCCGTATTTAATTTTTTTATAATAAATACCATACCTCAAAAACTAAACAATATTTAAAAAAACTGACAACGTCATTATTTTCTTCTAAAAAAGTTGCCACAAAAAAGTTTTTACAGAATAAAAATATCTCGCAAAATAAGCGAGATGTAAGGGATTATCAAAAATGCAATTTCTTCAAAAACTCCCTGTATTAGCAAAACTACGGGGTATAGCAAAAATCTGATTACACCATTTTTAAGGGCTCAAAAAAAGAGTGCGGTATGGTGCAATCAGGAAATCAATATCTTTAATAATAACCGAGTTTCCCATTATACGCTGTACACCAGTCAATTTTTTAACTGATGAGTAAGTTTAAAGTGATATAGTCCAAATTATATTCATTTGTTTATCTTTGTTTAGTATATTATAAACAGCGGTGACAATAAACTTTTTTAAAAAAGTAGGGTCTATGATTAATTCATTTTTTATGCGAAGTATCCGTCACTGTCCATCAAAAATATGAGTTTGTCAACTTGTCGGAAATTATTTTAAAAAGTTGTAAAATGCCGAGGAACAAAATAGGTATAATGAACAATCGCAGCTGATAATTTTAAATATATTGGCTTTTTTTCAACTTTCAACTGGAAAGGGAACAAGTCCGAAATGGAATCGCACTTCAATTTGAGAATGTGATACAGCGAGCCGCAGATGCAACAAAATTGAGCCCAACAACGATATATTATTATTGATTGGCAAAAATATCTACGCCATACGTTTTTTTCTTACCTGGTGACGTAATTTAGACTATAACTCCCTTCTCTAATAAGCACACTTAACTCTTGCCTTTTCTTTTAGCTTAATCGACAAGACTGATTATCCTACCCAAGAATGGGTCGAAAAGGTCGTCATTCTGGGTCCACCAGAGGGCATCACGGGTGCCAAACTTACTAGCAAAAGTAAGTTACCATCATTATTAAATTAATGTTAACTTCGAGTCCTTTAAAATCTAACACATACAATATGATGTACATGACCAAAGCAGTTTTTAGAAGGGTCATATACAGGGTGTCCCAAATTGGGCACTTTTAGGGGGTTTAAGGTACTTCTAGGGGAGACAGAGAAAAACTGACCACGCATTGCGAGGCTCAAATTTCAAGAGAAGACTTATAGTGAAAACTGCATTTTGAAATATCGTCTCGTCTTTGAGCTACGGGGGCTTTTTGAAAAGTCTGCATTTTTGAAGGGGGTCTATAACTTCGTTATTAGTGGAAATTTTGATTTAGAGTAAATTGCAGTTTTATAGACTTTGTCACGAGGAATTCACCCGCTAAATTATATTTTAACTGTCACTTTTAGTTTTTGAGATATGACATAAAGTTGCATCTTTTCTTATGGAATAGCCTATATTTTAATTAATTTTCGAATTCGTCATTGAATTCTTTTCAAAATGATGTATCATATGTCATAGTTTGATTGAGCGGTTTAGGAGATATTCAGCTTTTTCACTTATTTCTAGTGCGCTATGATTTCCTGCTGAGGCAGGTAAAGGCACTCCAGTATTTTTATTATTTTACACAGTCACAAATATAGTAAGGCTGGTTTGGAAAAATTATAATTCAGCTGACGGCCCTCAAAGCCTAGTTATGAAAAGTTTTAAAAAATGATACATATTTCAAAATAAAATTAAAACGCTTTTGTGCAAAATAATTTCATATCAAAGCGTAATGTCAAATTGTTTAAACAATTGAAAACAATGACAAAACGCCAAGACGCAAGGCCAACTTGATTTGCATAGTATAAGACAAGAAAACTATAGGACCATTGAAGTAGGATTTGACCGCAAGGCTTTCACGTCAATGGTTCATGACGTCATTCAACGCACACTAGACAAAAATAAAAAACTTTAATTATTTCCGAAACCGCTCAATCAAACTATGACATATGATACATTATTTTGAAAAGAATTCAATCACGAATTCGAAAATTAATTAAAATATAGGCCATTCCATAAGAAAAAATGCAACTTTATGTCATATCTCAAAAACTAAAAGTGACAGTTAAAATTTAATTTAGCGGTTGAATTCCTCGTGACAAAGTCTATAAAATTGCAATTTACTCTAAATCAATATTTCCAATATTAACGAAGTTATAGACCCCCCTCCAAAATGCAGACTTTTCAAAAAGCCCCCGTAGCTCAAAGACGAGACGATATTTCAAAACGTGGTTTTCACTATAAGTCTTCTCTTGAAATTTGAGCCTCGTAATGCGTGGTCAGTTTTTCTCTGTCTTCTCTAGAAGTACCTTAAACCCCCCAAAAGAGCCCAATTTGGGACACCCTGTACATATACTACAAAGCAAAAAGTTTTGTCTTTTGATGCGATTAGTTTCCTTAAAAGCATTTGCATGGAGAACTCGACGACAACACAATATGAAGAAGTTTTTAGGACGGTCATATAGACCAGATATTAATTATTAACAAACCTAAAATTTAGTACCCGTGCATTTAAAAATCAAACAAATTTCGTGGCTAATCGGGTAAAAAGGAGTTTTTGTTTCTTTCATATTTTTTCGTGGGTAGCTTGAAAGCTTAACCTCACGGGGGTCCAAGATCTAATAGACACCTAATAAGTGTTGACAGTTAACTGTTTCGTCCTTATGGGACTCCCCAGAACATTCCTTGGTCAATGTGGTCAACACTTATTAGGTGTGCATTAGATCTCGGACCCCCGTGAGGTTAAGCTTTCAATCTACCCAAGGAAAAATATGAGAGAAACAAAACACTCCTTTTTACCCGATTAGCCACGAAACTTGTTTGATTTTTAAATTCACGGGTACTAAAATTTACATTTGTTAGTATTATTTGGCTTAAAAATTCCGCTGATTGACGCTCACGTGTCTGATGGCTGGTAAAAACGCTAATCAGCGTTGACCTGGCCTGAAAGACAGAAGAGCTGTCGTAGGTCACGGATGGTTTGTTTCTTTTTATTTGCAATCGATCTTTTCATTGATCGATATGTATAGCAGTTTATTTTCGCCTGCTTTTGTTCTAGTTTCATTCGTATGTCGGTAGATGGCGCTTCTTGATTCTTCTAGGTTTTTTGGTAATAGAAGCCAGGGAAAGGTGGTAGTAGTTGGTTTTTTGGTGGTAGAAGATAGAGGGGGTGGTAGTAGTTGGTTTTTTGGTGGTAGAAGCTAAGCGAAGGTGGTTTTTGGGATAGAACTTGTTTGTAGTTGAGTGATAGGTCCCTGTAGCTGTGTTAACAGCTTAGACTTATAAGTTAGTACCCGCAGCCGACGAGAAAGACGGGCCCGGGCGCGGAAATATCACGTGAACGTAGGAGGCTCACAAAAAAACGCCTGACGGTCCGCTGTCATTATAAAACATGTGTGTTTTCAGTTTTGGTATGTTTGTTTACGTCGATTTTTTTTTAGTTCGGGCACGAATTTTATCAAAGTTATTAAAATAATGCAGCCCACGAAAAAGACTGTAGTGGGCGGCGTTAAAATAATTAATGGCTAATGAGTAAATTATAAAGAAAATACCTATAAGATAAACAATGCCGCGAACGTGTAATTAGTGTTGTTCCTTGTCGGTCCAACTATAAAACTGAAACCTAATATGTTGCAAACGGGAAAGAAGTGGTAAAAGATAAGATCTTGGATAAGATTGATCAAGTAATAAACATCCTTAGTGACATTTTCGATAGTGAGAGTGAAAAATGTGTTCAGTTGTCAT
This sequence comes from Aspidapion aeneum, assembly GCA_963576565.1. NCBI lineage: Eukaryota > Metazoa > Arthropoda > Insecta > Coleoptera > Brentidae > Aspidapion > Aspidapion aeneum. The sequence continues at coordinate 15,386,111 of OY755043.1, forward strand.
TTCTTATTGAACAATTAGGTCTCTTGAAAAGGTAACCTGAGAATCGAAGATATTGTGGATACACTTTAATGTTGGCTTCATCTTTGTTTATCCAGTCATCCAGTGCATACACGTCAATTTACAATTCTAAGGTAATATGTCTTCCGCACCCTCGCAATATTAAAAAACTGATTTGTAAAATATTGTTAACAGATAGTAATCTCTCTGGTAGTGTGAAATATTTAAAAAGTAAGATACAGCTTTTAAAAGAACATGAGTTGGTAGTTAACTTACACTTTAATGAAATATATATTAAACTTTGTGCTGGGTAATTTTTCAAAAAATTATTGACGACCACTACATTCAGTTCATTAAATGTGAAAACCATCTCACTTATTCACAAAATCACTTGTTTCTTTTTAATAAATTATTGTGAAATGTTTTATATTGAAAATTTTTCTTCAGATAACTCTAGCGTGTGTTTTTGGGGAGAAAAACTATTGTCAAAGCTTGAAAAAATTAGTTTAAGGGCATGTAAAGTTTTTTTAAATAATTTTATTAAAAAGCACAATGATTTAGTGTCTGCTAATAAATCTTTGAATAAGAACTCAGACAAAGATGATGACACTCAAAGAAAAATTAAAAAACTAAAAGCTTAGGTTTGATATGTCCAATTTTGAAAGACTTGTATAGATTTGAAGTTACTAACGATATTATGTACCTAATATATGTACCTGAAGATATTAGAGTGTAAATTTTGTATAATTTTTTATTTTATAGATTCAGTTCTTTTATCCATAATAAACACATATATCAGCAAAATATATTTTTTTAATTTTTGCCTATAAAAGAACAAAATTTTTTTGTTAATTTATTTAAATTGTGTAAAAACATATAATATATTAAGCAATACAATAAGAATCCTGGGACTCCTAAGATCACGTGACCGCCGACTTGCTTATAACGCGCCATGGCCGGTCTTTATCGTTGGCTGCGGTTAGTACCTATTTGTTTTCACCACGAACAAAGCGGCCTTATAGCGAAAAATACGAAAATTCGTTGGTCAGTTAAATCCTAGTCAGTAAAATAGGCAAATATCACGTGACGTCTGTCATTTAATGTCGCATTTATAAAGGATTAAGTTATAATTTTAAAGTTCCCTAATGATTTAAATACAATTTTTGGGGATTAAACAAATTATTTTTTGTATAGGTGTTTAAAGGTTGTTTTTTCTTAGGTTTGGGCACAGTTCAACTAGAGACTTCTTATGGAGACGACGGACGTAGTCTGACCGTTCGCAAACCAGGAGTGAGCATAAGAGAGCCGTTCACAATCGAACTCTTCTAGGTAACAATTTAACACTTATAGAGCATGTTTTATTGGGGAAATAGTGCAGAATCAATGCAAGACTCGCCATGCCAACAACAGGATCAAAAATTCTAAAAAATAAATTAATTTAAAAAAACTGTATTTTTCATGTGACAAAGACATTTTCTAATTTTGTTTTGTTATACTAACGATATTTTCCAATAGAATGCGCTCTTTAGTTCAACATTTTAGGCAAATAATGGGGAGTAAATGTTTATGGGTTCCTTTAAAATGCCTTACTGTGGCTCCATCTAGGATTGAAAATAAATAGAAGGATTCCGATCTCCCATTTGGTGACCCATCTTCTTGAGTTTTATGATCATTTGTTGACGCATTTTTTATTATTGTTGAATTGGCTAGTGTTCCTTTTTTCCTCTATTGTTGTTATTTGGTGACCTATACAAGAACTCTCTATTATTTGCTAAAACTTACCTTTTTATGGGTAAATAAAAACAAATATCGATAGGTAGAAGTAAATAAACTCACGGTGTAATGATTTAATTTAATAGTGTTTTGATGGTGATATTTTTAAAATTAAGAAACCTTTGTAGTTCCATTTTTAAATTAGATTTTACTTCGTTGTTTTTATTTTTCTATAGATGATTTTTTATGTTTATTATTGTCCACCAGCCATTTTTTGAGTTAAGTTATTCATTTTACAAAAAAACAACCCTCATCTCTTTTTTTAAATTCTATACGGTTTATTTAAAACGTTTTTAAATGGGACCAACAATTTAGACTCCAAACTTAGCAGAGGTACCGGTTTTTGAGTTACATACATATTTTATAATTAAAGGTATAAAAATAAAATTTAAGATCTCAAACACTAATCGATGAATTTTCGAAATTTTTACAGGGTTGTAAAGATATTCAAGAGAGATTTAAAACAGAGTATCACTAGACCCACTTCCCTATTCAAAATATAGGGGTAAAGTATATCCCTCGAACCCCCGCGCTGCAGAAATTTCAAAATAGCCAAAAAGTGTCCCCCTCGCAAATAAAATCGACGCATTTCACCGTGTATATTCCTTATTATTTAAGAGATTTTCTGGTTTTATTTTAGTTACAAAACTCCTTAATAATTAATAACTAAAGACAATGGACGTCCGAAATTTTGTTTTTACTCACTAATTATCTACAATTTTTAAACAAATAAATATTAAATTAAATGACCCAAAACACAAATGTTATAATTAATTTTAAAATAAAACAGATAAAGAAAAATCTTATCTGAAAAGAAAAAGCAACGATTTAGAATTTAATTAAAAAAAAAATCCTTCTAACATATAAGTATCAAATTGAAGATACATACAGTTCATATCATTATTTTTGAGACAATTTTTTACAACTTTTTTTTCATTGGTCTATGCTATTTGTTATGGTAAACAGCTGATAACTGTCCAAAAGTTTTCTCAAAAATTATGATATGGAGTATATACGTAATGTGAATACTTTTTGGTTCACCTTTATTTAGTTTTCTATTATTGTATTTTTTGTGATCTATTATTTAAATTTAGTAAATTGTTGTTGCCTTCCCATTTGTGGCAAAAAAATAAATTTTATAGTTTGAAAAATAAAATTAACTGACTAAGTGGGGGAAAAAATCTATTTAGAAAAGAATAAAAAATAGTTTTTTTTTTATATAATATTATAATTTTCCCCCTCTTTGTTGGCTTAATTTTTGTTCCAACTATAATTTAAAAAGAAAACAAAAGGCAGTTTAATATTTTAAAAAAAAACTGTATAAAAAAGAATTAGTCCACAGTACACAGGTCTAATTTTTAAGTGATTCGTGACACGCTGAATTTTTTTGCAAATAACTTTATTTCGTCAAGACATTCAACTTTCTCTTCTGCGAAAATTCTTGAAAGTGATTCTTAACAGCGTGCGCAGGCGCCGACATCTTTCGAGCATCGGACTGACTAAATCAAACATACAATTTGTATAAACATATTTTTTAAGTCACAAAAAGAATTTGCGGGTTATTAGTTCTTTATTGATACTTTTTTCATCCCGTTGTTATGTTTGGGAGGGGTACACGGCCGTTTGATATCGTAAAATCTTTAGAGTTAAGCAAAAAATTCATTGTACAACCCTATACACACTACAGTTTGCTGACGACCAAGTAATTGTAGCTAATGATAAAGAAGACATGGTGTATATGATGAAAAAGTTAACGGAAGAATACCAAAAGTGGGGTTTAACAGTAAACGTAGACAAGACACAGTACTTATGCATTGGAAACGAATCAGAGAACTAGACAATGGACAAACAATATCTCCATGTAATGAGTATGTGGTACTTGGGTGTCACTTTTGATAAGACAGGAACAGACTGTAAAGAACTGGAAAAAAGAATACTAAAAGCAAAAAGGGTCATTGGATGTCTTAACAGTATTTTATGGACATTAACATATATGAAGCAATGGTGAAAAGCACGCTGTTGTATGGAATAGAGACTTGTCGCGTAACAGAAAAATACAGAGCAGAAAAACGCATTTTTACAGCCCCATAACAGAAAAACATACCAAAATTTCCAAAACACTCTCACAAAAACCACTGGCCATGTAAAACATGCAGGTTCCTTTAAAACTGCAAATAATGTTGTTTCTTTAGAATAGTAAAAGTAACCACAATGGGGCGCCAAAAATACATATAATAATTGTTGAAAAATCTAAAAATAATATTCGCATTTGTGTAGCCATGTGGTGCCAATACAAAGGTTTTTCCAGGCGATAATAATTTTATTATTTACACTGCTGTAAAACCAATAGTTTACATAAATACCTAAAATCTATTATTATCTTTTTACATAAAACAATTATTATTTTTTAAACACTCCATACATAGTAACAAAAGAGCACTTTGCAATTAATTAAACAAATAGTTTACCTATACATTTAGAACAAAATTTTTATACAGACATAGATCTACAAACACTTTTTTTTCGATTTATAGAACGTTGAAATTTTAAGATAATTTTTTTTGTGGCTACCACAGTTTTTGAATTATGCAACCCAAGTTTTAAAATAAGACTGTACTGAAAGTGTTAAAACATTGAACATTCCAAATAACTGTTTGAATCTACAGGAAAATTTGAGATATTTTAGTTGGAAAAATACTAATTATCATATTTCAGGAAGTCATAGAAAAATGGTGTTGTGTATGTATGGAGACTTATCTTATTACCAATTTTTCCTACAGTTAGCGAATTTGAAATGTTTTCGTTTGGTGTGGTATACAGAATTTCTAATATGTTGAAAAATTAAATTTTAATTATCAATTTCGTATCTTTATCAATTCAATTTTAATTTGTTTTAATAACAAAGTTGTTTTTACACATTGGTTGTTCGATTTGAGTCGTTTATATGCATGTTCACCGATAGCAAAAGTGAACGAGGCGATGAGAGAATCCAGTTGCCACACAGTTTTCTTATGCTTTAAATATTTTATGTTACCCTAGATAAAATTCAAAAGATGATATATTCAACAAAAATATTTATAATAAGCATTATTTCATTATTATCTTTTTACATAAAACAATTATTTTGTTTTAAACACTCCATACATAGTAACAAAATAGCACTTTGCAATTATTTACACAAATGGTTTACCTATACATTTAAAACAAATTTTTTATACAAACATAGGTCTACAAACACTTTTTTATCGATCTACAGAACGTTGAAATTTTAGAATTATTTTTTTTATGGCTACCACAGTTTTTGAATTATGCAACCCTAGTTTAAAAATAAGACTGTACTGAAAGTGTTAAAACATTGAACATTCCAAATAACTGTTTGAATCTACAGGAAAATTTGAGAAATGTTAGATGGAAAAATGCTAATTATCAAATTTCAGGAAGTTACAAAAAAAATGGTGTGTAACAAAAGAGCACTTTGCAATTATTTACACAAATGGTTTACCTATATATTTAAAACAAAATTTTTATACAAATATAGATCTACAAACACTTTTTTTTCGATCTGCAGAACGTTGATCTAATTATCGTATTTCAGGAAGTCATAAAAAAATGTTGTTGTGTATGTATGGAGACCTATCGTATTAACAATTTTTCCTAGTCAGCGAATTTGAAATATTTTCGTTTGGTGTGGTATACAGAATTTCTAATTTAATGAAGAATTGAATTTTAATTATCAATTTCGTATCTTTATCAAGTCAATTTTAATTTGTTTTAATAATTAAGTTGGTTTTAGACATTTAGTTGTTCGATTTGAGTCGTTTATAGGCATGTTCACCGATAGCAAAAGTGAACGATGTGATGTGAGAATCCAGTTGCCACACAGTTTTCTTATGCTTTAAATATTTTATGTTACCCTAGATAAAATTCAAAAGATGACATATTCAACAAAAATATTTATAATAAGCATTATTTCATTAATATCTATTATTATCTTTTTACACAAAACAATTATTATGTTTTAAACACTCCACACATAGTAACAAAAGAGCATTTTGCAATTAATTAAACAGATAGTTTACCTATACATTTAAAACAAAATTTTTATATAAACATAGGTCTACAGACAGTTTTTTATCGATCTAGAGAACGTTGAAATTTTAGGATTATATTCTTTGTGGCTACCACAGTTTTTGAATTATGCAATCCAAGTTTAAAAATAAGACTGTACTGAAAGTGTTAAAACATTGAACATTCCAAATAACTGTTTGAATCTACAAGAAAATTTGAGATATTTTAGATGGAAAAATGCTAATTATCAAATTTCAGGAAGTCATAAAAAAATGGTGTTGTGTATGTATGGAGACTTATCTTATTACCAATTTTTCCTACAGTCAGCGAATTTGAAATATTTTCGTTTGGTGTGGTATACAGAATTTCTAATATGTTAAAAATTGAATTTTAATTATCAATTTCGTATCTCTATCAATTTAGTTTTAATTTGTTTTAATAATAAAGTTGTTTTTAGACATTTGTTGTTCGATTTGAGTCGTTTATATGCATGTTCACCGATAGCAAAAGTTAACGATGCGATGCGAGATTCCAGTTGCCACACAGTTTTCTTATGTTTTAAATATTTTATGTTACCCTAGATAAAATTCAAAAGATGACATATTTAACAAAAATATTTATAATAAGCATTATTTCATTAATATCTATTATTATCTTTTTACATAAAAGAATTAATATGTTTTGAACACTCCATCCATAGTAACAAAACAGCACTTTGCAATTAATTAAACAAATAGTTTACCTATACATTTAAAACAAATTTTTTATACCAACATAGGTCTACAAACACGATTTACAGAACGTTGAAATTTTAGGATTATTGTCTTTGTGGCGACCACAGTTTTTGAATTTACTGCCCGGTCCTCAATGGCCTCCTATGTCGGGCATTGAAACAACGATCCATGAGTCGTAACTTGAGCTGTCAACTATCAAAAGAAGTCCCGAAAGAAACTGAATGGACTATAAAAGATCTGGAAGTGTGTGGTGGATGTGTTATAAGTTCAAGTAAACAGGCGAGCCGCATAACAACAAATCCTACACAACCTAATTTATTTAAAAGTCGATTTAAAAATGAACATCTTGAAATTTTCTGTTTCTTGGGGTTTTGACAAAAATTAGAGGTCATAGAAAATTAACCTATTATTACAAGCTTTTATTTAACTTCACATGTATGTATGTATGTATGTAATCAAATCTTGCAACTCATTTTTGAAGAACTTCCAAACATCCGATTGACTTCAAATTTCGCATAGCGTCTTAGTTCCCATGACAATACAATAATATGGTTTCATCGGGTACCTACCTCCCCCTAACGTGGGGAGTGGAGAGGGGGTAAAACTTTAATTTGTCCGATTTTAACCAAAATTGGTATCTGGGGGTTTTTGAGGATGGGGATTACGAATTTTTTATCAGATTATAAAAATTCAATATGGCGGATTCAAAATGGACGGTTTAACGTCAAGTTTTTCTGATTACTTTTAACTGACTTCCACGTGTCCGATTGACTTCAAATTTCGCATTTGTTATAGTTCCCATGACAATCCACTAATGTGGTATCACTGACTGCTTACTTCCCCCCTAACGTGGAGGGCGAAGAGGACGTAAAATGTTAGTTGGTCGGATTTCCACCAAAATTGGTATCTGAGGGTTTTTGAGAATGAGGATTACGAATTTTTGATCAGATTACAAAAATTCAATATGGCGGATTCAAAATTTAATAAATTTAGAAAAAAAAACCTTTTGAAAACAAGCTTTTATTACATGGACTAAAAAGCATAAAATAATTTTTTGAATGTTCTGATATCATAATAATAAAAGCGATGGGCGTATTTAATATTAGGTAAATGCCTTTCCATGCGCATTTAGTGGATCGTCCACAACCGATGATGGGCCGACTCTTCTTTTTCAATGTGACAAAATAAATCGACACACTGCCGGTCGCGGATGATCTGCCTAATATGAAGCAGGCGTAATAATGTCCATCCATATCAGAAAAATGTAAGGGTAGTTTGAGTAGAGTTGGGGTGGGTTGGGTTGGGTTAAATTGTCTACCCTTACATTTCTCTGCTATAATTTAATGAATTTGGATTTTCAATAAACTTCGAATGACATAACAAGGCTAAAACAAAAACGGTTAAATTTCCTTACGCCCATCGCTTTTATTATTATGATATCAGAACACTCAAAAAATTATTTTATGCTTTTTAGTCCATGTTATAAAAGCTTGTTTTCAAAAAGTTTTTTTTTTTAAATTTATTAAATTTTGGATTTCCACTGAAAGCATTTTATTTTTTTTGTGTTTTTTAGGTTGGGAGTTTTTTCTACCTTCATAAACTAAGGAATGTTAAATCTCATTTAATTCAGATTCTTGCAAAAACACTTTGTTTTCCGCTCCCTAAATTGTCTACAGCGTTGCCAGGCCAACATTACATTTTATCTCTCATTTTTTGTTTAATTTTATATGTAATTTTAACCCTTTAAATTTAAATAATTCGAGTTCTAAATATAGTTTTAACCTACCTAATTTATAGACCACTTGAGTCGCAGTGGAGGGGCGACATTCGCACCACTCAAAGTCAAACCTACCTACAATAAATGTTCACAGAACACAGTAAATTAATTAAAAGTATAGTCTTTGGTAGGGAAAATTTTACCTAAAAAACTTACGTTTACTGGTTTTATATAATATCTTTGTTTTCAACCAACATATTTTATTTTTACTTCCACAGTGAAGAAATGGTTAAAAAAAATTTAGGGGCCACGTAATAATTTCGACCTTATGTAACTTCGACCTTTTTTATTTTCGATCTTTTAATTTTCGACCTTTTGTCTTTTGTTGTAATAATGGACTTATTAATACACACACAACACAGAAAAAAAATACTTCAGTGGAATTTCTTTTAAACACCTCTTTTGTGATTTGATGGCATGATTTCTTCTTAGATTAGTCACGTGTCCTTGGCTGACAGATTTATGTCGGGCATTGAAACAACGATCCAACAGACGTAACTTGAGCTCTCAACTATCAAAAGAGGTCCCGGTAGAAACTGAATGGACTATAAAAGATCTGGAAGTGTGTGATGAATGTGTTATAAGTTCAAGTAAACGGGCGAGCCGCATAACAACAAATCCTACACAAACTAATTTATTTAAAAGTCGATTTAAAAATGAACATCTTGAAATTTTCTGTTTCTTGGGGTTTTGACAAAAATTCGAGGTCATAGAAAATTAACCTATTATTCTATTTTGGATTTCCACTGAAACCATTTTGTTTTTTTTTTGTATTTTGTAGGTTTGAAGTTTTTTCTACCTTCATAAATATGTTAAATTTCATTTAATTCAGATTCTTGCAAAAATACTTTGTTTTCCGCTCTCTAAATTGTCTACAGCGTTGCCAGGCCAACATTACATTATATCTCTCATTTTTTGTTTTAATTTTATGTGTAATTTTAACCCTTTAAACTCAAATAATTCGAGTTCTAAATATAGTTTTGACCTAACTACAATAAATGTTACTGTTTTTTTTTAAATTAATTCGGACAGTGAATTAATTAAAAGTATAGTCTATGGTAGAGAAAATTCTACCTAAAAAGTTACGCTTACTAGTTTTGTATCTCTTTTTTTCAACCAAAATATTTCATTTTTAATTCCACAGTGAAGAAATGGTTACAAAAATTTAAGGGCCACGTAATAATTTCGACCTTATGTAATTTTAAACTTTTGTAATTTCGACCTTTTTTATTTTCGATCTTTTAATTTTCGACCTTTTGTCGGCCGTTCTAAAAATGGACTTATACACACAACACAGAAAAAATTTAATTCAGTGGAATTTGTGAAGGAAGTATAAACACTTCTTTTGCGATTTGATGGCATGATTTCTTCTTCTTAGATTAGTCACGTGTTCTTGGCTGACAGATTTATGTCGGGCATTGAAACAACGATCCAACAGACATAACTTGAGCTCTCAACTATCAAAAGAGGTCCCGAAAGAAACTGAATGGACCATAAAAGATCTCTAAGTGTGTGGTGAATGTGTTGTAAGTTCAAGTAAACGGGCGAGCCGCATAACAACAAATACTACACAAATTAATTTATTTAAAAGTCGATTTAATCTTGAAATTTTCTGTTTCTTGGGGTTTTGACAAAAAGTCGAGGTCATAGAAAATTATTCTATTATTCTATTTTGGATTTCCATTGAAAGGATTTTATTTTTTTTTGTATTTTGTAGGTTTGAAGTTTTTTCTACCTTCATAAACTAAGGAAGGTTAAATTTCATTTAATTCAGATTTTTGCAAAAATACTTTGTTTTCCGCTCTCTAAATTGTCTACAGCGTTGCCAGGCCAACATTACATTATATCTCTCATTTTTTGTTTTAATTTTATGTGTAATTTTAACCCTTTAAACTCAAATAATTCGAGTTCTAAATATAGTTTTGACCTAACTACAATAAATGTTACTGTTTTTTTTTTAAATTAATTCGGACAGTGAATTAATTAAAAGTATAGTCTATGGTAGAGAAAATTCTACCTAAAAAGTTACGACTAGTTTTGTATCTCTTTTTTTCAACCAAAATATGTCATTTTTACTTCCACGGTGAAGAAATGGTTACAAAAACTTAAGGGCCACGTAATAATTTCGACCTTATGTAATTTTAACCTTTTGTAATTTCGACCTTTTTTATATTCGATCTTTTAATTTTCGACCTTTTGTCGGCCGTTCTAAAAATGGACTTATTAATACACAACCAACACAGACAAAAATTAATTTAGTGGAATTTGTGAAAAGTATAAACACCTCTTTTGTGATTTGATGGTATGATTTATTCTTCTTAAATTAGTCACGTGTCCTTGGCTGACAGATTTATGTCGGGCATTGAAACAGCGATCCAACAGACATAACTTGACCTCTCAACTATCAAAAGAGGTCCCGAAAGAAACTGAATGGACCATAAAAGATCTCCAAGTGTGTGGTGGATGTGTTGTAAGTTCAAGTAAACAGGCGAGCCGCATAACAACAAATCCTACACAAATCAATTTATTTAGGTACAAGTCGATTGAAAAATGAACATCTTGAATTTTCTGTTTCTTGGGGTTTTGACAAAAATTCGAGGTCATAGAAAATTAACCTATTATTATATTTTGGATTTCCTCTGGAAGCATTTTGTTTTTTTTTTTTGTATTTTGTAGGTTTGAAGTTTTTCTACCTTCATAAACTAAGGAATGTTAAATTTCATTTAATTCAGATTCTTGCAAAAATACTTTGTTTTCCGCTCTCTAAATTGTCTACAGCGTTGCCAGGCCAACATTACATTTTATTTCTCATTTTTTGTTTTAATTTTATGTGTAATTTTAACCCTTTAAACTCAAATAATTCGAGTTCTAAATATAGTTTTGACCTAACTACAATAAATGTTACTGATTTTTTTAAAATTAATTCGGACAGTGAATTAATGAAAAGTATAGTCTATGATAGAGAAAATTCTACCTAAAAAGTTACGCTTACTAGTTTTGTATCTCTTTTTTTCAACCAAAATATTTCATTTTTACTTCCACAGTGAAGAAATGATTACAAAAATTTAAGGGCCACGTCATAATTTCGACCTTATGTAATTTTAACCTTTTGTAATTTCGACCTTTTTTATTTTCGATCTTTTAATTTTCGACCTTTTGTCGGCCGTTCTAAAAATGGACTTATTAATACACACTCTACACAGACAAAAATTAATTTAGTGGAATTTGTGAAAAGTATAAACACCTTTTTTTGTGATTCAATGGCATGATTTATTCTTCTTAATGTAGTCACGTGTCCTTGGCTGACAGATTTATGTCGGGCATTGAAACAACGATCCAACAGACATAACTTGACCTCTCAACTATCAAAAGAGGTCGCGAAAGAAACTGAATGGACTATAAAAGACCTGGAAGTGTGTGGTGGATGTGTTATAAGTTCAAGTAAACAGGCGAGCCGCATAACAACAAATCCTACACAAACTAATTTATTTAAAAGTCGATTTAAAAATGAACATCTTGAAATTTTCTGTTTCTTGGGGTTTTGACAAAAATTCGAGGTCATAGAAAATTAACCTATTATTCTATTTTGGATTTCTACTGAAACCATTTTGTTTTCTTTTGTATTTTGTAGGTTTGAAGTTTTTTCTACCTTCATAAACTAAGGAATGTTAAATTTCATTTAATTCAGATTCTTGCAAAAATACTTTGTTTTCCGCTCTCTAAATTGTCTACAGCGTTGCCAGGCCAACATTACATTATATCTCTCATTTTTTGTTTTAATTTTAGGTGTAATTTTAACCCTTTAGACTCAAATAATTCGAGTTCTAAATATAGTTTTGACCTAACTACAATAAATGATACTGTTTTTTTTTAAATAATTCGGACAGTGAATTAATTAAAAGTCTAGTCTAGGATAAGGAAAATTCTACCTAAAAAGCATGCATTTATTGGTTTTGTATAATCTATATTTTTTCAATCTTTTATTTTTCGATCCTTACTTTTCGACCTTTTGGAGTTTCGACCGTTTCTCGACCGTTCTAAAAATTTGGACTTATTAATACACAACACAGAAAAAAATGAATTTAGTGGAATTGTGAAAGAAGCATAAACCCTCATTAGTTTTTAGCTCACACTACTACTATAAGTAGTGTGAGCTATGGTGATCCTAATTTTTTCGAGAAAAAAAAAGTTGCTCCGATTTCAAAAATTTTTATATATCTTTGCGTTTCAGATGATTTTGAAACTTTTTTGTTTTGCTGTCTGTCTGTCTGTCTGTCTGTCTGTCTGTCTGTCTGTCTGTATGTCTGTCTGTAACGACCAACCCGCATAACTCAAAAACCGCTTGTCCGATTTTAATGAAATTTGGTACCTAAGTTGGGTCTTGGGCCGTGATGGTCCCATTTAAAAATGAACAAAATCCACCGAACGCAAGCCAAATAAAAGGGTGGGGGTAGATTCTAAAAATTAGAGTTTATGTGAAAATATGGCGTGTGTGATATCAAACGAAAGGTAATTAAGTCTGGAGTTAAAAAAAATGAATTTTAGTTTATTTTTAAAAAAAGGGTGGGGGTAGATGTCAAAAATTAGAGTTTAAGTGAAAATATGGCGTGTGTGATATCAAACGAAAGGTAATTGAGTCTGGAGTTAAACAAAATACATTTTAGTTTTTTTCAAAAGGGTGGGGGGTAGATTAAAAAAATTTGAGTTTAAGTTAAAACATGGCTTGTGTGGTATCAAACGAAAGGTAATTGAGTCTCGAGTTGAATAAAATATATTTCAGTTTTTGATTATATTAGCTCACACTATAACTATAGTACCTAGTGTGAGCTTAGGTGCCCATAGATTGGCAGAGTATTTACTGGATGAGAAAATTTCAAAAAATCCAGCTTTTAAATATTTTATTATCTTTTTGGTTGAAAATCAAGGACGTATTTGTATGAAATTCAAAATAATAATTTAAACTTTACACCAAAGTATTCAATAATATTATTATTAATAAATACAATTTGATGGTTATCTTTGTTGTGATGTCACTTTATAATACCTACTTACTTGGCTAAGTTTATTGAGATGTTTTTATTGTTTTTGAGAGAGGGATATTTCCCGAAATGCAAAAATAATGCGGATTTCATTTACTTTAGGTAGGTAGGTATAGAATGTATGGCAGAAAAATATTTTTGATACCAAACAATTATTTCAAAAGCTACCAATGCGGGGTAATCCGCAGATTTTTTAGATGTAGGTATGTGTTGTTTGGCAACACTGTTCACCAACTAACCAAAAGTCATCAATTTTGTGTGAAGTGCTAAAAAAAATAAAAAGTACACAGTAAATACAGAGCTAATCCTATATTTTCCTGGCAGTTTTTCACTGTTATTGTTTTTTCAGTTATTTCGTAGTTGTTTTCGGACCTTTTTTAATTAATTTTGCCTACAGAACTCAAAACAGGCTTTTGACAGATAAATAAAGGATAAAAAATTGTAGGAGAAAGTTAGCTAAAGGAAGGCGTGCAAAAGGTCCCGAATAAGCCTTCTACTTATAAACCCAAATAGCACAAAAATCACATCAACGTTAAATTAACGTGAACAAAAATAACAAAGTTTTTTTTTACTTGAAAACAACCTCATACCATGTAACATTTATTTTGTTAAATCTACATGCTTAAAGATAACTTAAAAACAAGGAGAAATCAAGCTATAAAAATGTACTTTTTGCTGAAGTTTCTGGTGCTGTGTATATAACGTGTTTTTTACCCTCGTTATTTTCATGTACCAATTCACACTTGAAAAGTCCTCCACAACATGTTCTAAAACGCCACTAGATTAAGACTTCTAAAACCTACTAACTTTCTGCTTCTTTTTTGGTCACGTTTTTTTTAATAACATTTTTTTAACTTAAAAGAGACGCGAAATGAAGTTATAAAAGTTCACTAGTTTAAGACTACAACACTTCAAGACAATTTTAAAGATGGCGCTCAAGGCAAGACAAAATATCTATATATCTTTCTATATACATTATTTTTTTTTTAAAGCTAAACAAGATTTTTTAACAGTAAACACTTTCACAGAGTATTAATGTGTCTTTATCAGGTTAAATGACTGATGCGTCCTGATCGTAAAGTATCAGGGATCAGTTTTTTTGGAGTTAAGAGGCCAAAGCACTGACTGATAGATTTCGTCAAAGTGAAAAATGCCGACAATAGGTGGCGCTGCTGCTAGTAAAATCTCAAAATTATTCGGTAGAAAAGCCATGCAAGTCGCGTTTTAAAATTCGTGTAGAAAAGGCGTGAAACTAATGTGATTTTGACGTTGATAAAAATCACTTGAAACTAACGTAAAAACAGCGTTTTTTTTTTTTTTTGAAACCAACAGAAACAACTACTCCGAGGGAAAATACCCCTACCGGCATTGAATTATACTGATGGCTTAATGCTTTCGTTGGGAACTTGTTAAAACTGTTTGGTTTTCACTATCTCCAACGTCGATCACAGGGATACAAGTGATCCCCGTCTGGAACACGTCCTGATAGTCAGGAACAAGTGATCCATGCCAAGTTTGTTAAAACTGTTTGGTTTTCACTATCTCCAACGTCGATCACAGGGATACGAGTGATCCCCGTCTGGAACACGTCCTGATAGTCAGGAACAAGTGATCCATGCCAAGTGGATTGGCATGGATCACTTGTTCCTGACTATCAGGACGTGTTCCAGACGGGGATCACTCGTATCCCTGTGATCGACGTTGGAGATAGTGAAAACCAAACAGCTTTAGTGCTGTTTTAATTTGATATTAGCGTTATTACAACGCAGTTTTTTAGCAACGTTATTTTTTATAACGTTAATGAATGTCCTATTAAGCTTGTTTTCATATATGAAATAAACGTTTTTTTCTAGCAGCTTTTGAAATCAACGTTTTTTTATCTTACGCCTTTTTTACGTGTTAAACACGTGATTGTGCTATGTGGGAAAGTGCTGCACCGAACCGCAGCGCGACAGCGTTGCCACAACTGGGGTTATTTGAATTTTCAGTTTTTTGCCATGCTAAAATGCACTGTATTAAATGTTAAAAAAATTGTGCCAAAACCCCAACACAAACAAGCATGCTTAACTAATAACATTGTAAACCGTTTGGCTAAATAAACATACAGCCGGCAAAGTCAGTCAGTTTCTCAATGATACAATATTCGAAAAAATTTTAAACAAATTTTAAATTTTAGTGATTTTTTCCCAAATGATTTCTTAAAAGCAGTAAAATTCTAAAAAAACAGTTTGTTCGTTATCAAAACAGTGATAAAAAGGAAACAGGTGGTCCATTTAATTTAAAAACAAACAAAACAAAGCTAAGGTGATCGTGATACAGATTGCAGAAAAAAATAGTTTCTGTTTACAAAGTGTGGGCCGTTTTGCAGTTGTGCAGATCCCTAAAAAATTAAATTAAACCTAAAATTTAATTTTGGAAGTTGACCTATGATGGCCCCCCTAACCTAATTTGTTCGCTGTAAATTAAAACCATTTGAGATATTAAAAAGCTTGGGAAAAAAGTTTGTTTATACCCAGTGCAGTGGGGGGGGGTCTCGGGGAGCCTCTCCAAAACTAAGAATTTTTTACATATTTTCCTCGTATTTAATGAAAATAGCACAAAATACGGCATTATGGGGTCTCCCCCCACTCAAGACATATTCCTGGGTACTGCTATTAATCAATATTATAAAATTACATAACGCTCAAGGGGGAAGGGGGTGTTTAGCCTTCCGTTTCACTCAATGATTCTTTTATGTATTTTTCTTGAAAATGCTTACAAGGGGGTCAAAAATTTAAGAATGTGCCCTTATCATCGGCGCAGTGCAGGCGCAGGTTTAAGAGGTAGGGGCGTCACGGGGTTAATAAAAATGAAGCGCAAATCTGGGTCAAAATCTAGGGGGGAGGGGGTAATAGTCGATGAAAAAATTAACTGGAATATAATTTTTAGCTCACACTACTACTATACTATAGTAGTTTGAGCTATTGTGATCCAAATTTAGGTGTTAATTATTAACAAAAAGTAATTTTTTTTCTAAGGGTAATTATCAGGTTACCCCCCCCCCCCTCAAATCCGCGCTTAATCAAAATGTAAACTTTTCACTTGTGGTAGGAACCGTATTTTGAAAGCTTGTGAACACTTTATTAAAAACAAAATAATTTTTTTGACAAACGCAGATAAATATTTTAAATAATAATTTTTAACATTTTTTTTTCAAAAATCCAAAAGTCAAAAAACTAAAAATTATACAAAAAGTATCTCCTTAAAGTAATTTTTGTTTTGGAAAAAGCATTACAACATTTTTTGATAAGGACCTGTCCTTAAATTACGTTACGCACTAGGGGGGGGAGGGGAAGTTTGGCCTTGCGTTACACTTAATGTTTTTTTAATATGATTTTTGTTAAAAATGTTACGAGGGGGGAGGGGGAGTCAACAATCCCGCATTTTTGCGTTACCTAATTTAAGGACGTTCCCTAATACTCGTAATAAATTATAATTTGTAATGTTTGGTCAAACTTTTGACATATGTTGTCCACATTGGAGTCCTAAAAAGATTTAGGTTTTCGAGTTTGGGGGGGGAGGCTCACCCCGCCATCTTGGATTTAGTGTGCACGAAAAGGTTTTTTTGTAAATTACTTAGTCCCTGTACATTTTGGAAAAAAAAGTTTCAGACAAAAGTTGAAGACAATAAAATTCTCAACGAAAACGCTTTTGTATGTTTTCTTGTCAGGAGAATGGTTTTCGAGTTATGACGCTAAACATTTCGCCGCCATTTTGGATTTTGACCAATTTTTTTATTTATTTACCTTTAACTTCGAAACTGCTTATTTATGACATAATCTGTAATAACATAAAATAAAGACCAACTAATAGCCTATAAAATGAGACAGCCTTGCTAAGATAAACCGAAATTATTCAGTTTTATGTCATTTTCTAAAAAGGTAAGCATTTTACAGAGTTGTGATCAACTTTATTATAGAAAATTAAATTGTCTTTTAAACGATGTATCACCGATGTGAGCCAAGTCCACGGTTAGCACTTAATTGGTATCCATGAATTGGGGTTATGTTTTAAGATCACAACAAAAAATTATTTTTTTTTAGGTTTTATTCAGTTTTTAAAAAACTAAGCATTTTCGGGAGAAATGTTAAAATACCTTTTTTAGAGAAAATAAAATGGTGCTTAAAACGACGTATCCCAAAGTTGTGTTTAAGCTATTATTGAGACTCCAGGGGCGTCCGCATGAAAAAAATACATAGGAAACCAGTGTACTGCTAACACCTCAGGGTTCGTATCTCAGCAAGGTTACTAGCGAGAGAACTCAGTGATATCTCATTTTATAGGCTATGAGTTAGTCTGTATTTTACGTTATTACAGATTTTCTAAAAAATAGACAGTTTCGAAGGTAAAGGCCACTAAAAACAAAATTCCTCAAAATCCAAAATGGCCGCGAAATGTTTAGCGTCATAACTCGAAAACCATTCACCTGACAAGAAAACATACAAAAACGTTTTTGTGGGGAATTTCATTGTCTTTAAATTTTGTAAAAAAATTTTTTTCTAAAACGTACAGTAACCAAGTAATTTACAAAAAAACCTTTTTGTACACACTAAATCCAAGATGGCGGGGGAAGCCGCCCCTTCCCCTTAAGGTCGAAAATTCAAATTTGTCTTTAGGACTCCAATGTCAACAACATATGTCAAAATCGCGGCGAAACCACCTTTTGCAAGCTAAAATTCTATAATGACTGGACTAATAATTTATTTGTTACATCTGAGCTCTTCTCTACTGACATAACGCCATTTATTATACTTAATATAATTTGGTTCTAAATTATTGCTAAATAAATCAGTGGTTTGACCCACAGATGAAATGTAGGACAGAGTATACACAGTTACTCAGTGGCGTACTGTATTACATATGTACTGAAAAATACCCCTTTAACCTCCCAGCAGTCTTGCCTTGCCTTTTATCCAGTGCCTTGTTCTCTTTTTGTTACACACAGCGACTTTTTTATTTATACATTTTTTCATCTCGGTATAGTTTGGTTTTTATAGAGAAATAAACATTTTTATTTTTTGAAAGATTATGTTTGGTATTTTTATTATAAATGATCTTTTTATTCAAACGTTTAATTTTTTAAAGATTGCAAAAATCTAAGCACACATACAACTCATATTTTTTGTAGATATGGGGGAGTAACATTTATAATGAGACACTCTACCTATACGTCTACGCTTATTTAATAGCCCAGTCATTATAGAATTTGAGCTTACAAAAGGTGGTGTAGTCGCGATTTTGACATATATTGTTGATATTGGAGTCCTAAAAATAGATTTGAGTTTTCGACCTTCTTCGCCATCTTGGATTTGGTGTGCACAAAAAGAGTTTTTTCAAAATTACTTGGTTACTGTACAGTTTAGAAAAAAACGTTTTAAACAAAAGTTGAAGACAATAAAATTTTCTACAAAAACGCTTTTGCACGTTTTTTTGTCAGACGAATGGTTTTTAAGTTATGACGCTAAACATTTCGCCATTGGATTTTTCCTATTTTTTTTAGTGGCCTTTAACTTCGAAACTGTTTATTTTTGGGAAAATCTGTAATAACATAAAATAAAGAACCACTAATAGCCTATAAAATGAGATATTACTGAGTTCTCTGGGTGGTACCCTTGCTGAGATACGAACCCTGAAGTGTGCGTTACACCCGTTTCGTATGTATTTCCATAGTATATACAAAATAAACCGAAATTATTCAGTTTTATGTCATTTTCTTAAAAGGTAAGCAGTCTGTAATCAACTTTATAATAGAACATTAAATTATATTTTAAAAGATGTATTACTTATGTGGGCCAAGTCCACGGTTAGCCATTAATTGGCAGTCATATATTGGGGTTATTATTTAGTATCACAAAAAAAATCATGTTTTTTTAGATTTTATTCAGTTTTCAAAAAAACTAAACATTATAGGGAAAAATGTTCAAATACCTTTTTTAGAGAAAATTAAGTGTTCTTTTAAACAGCGTATCACAAAGTTGTGTTGATTCTAATATTAACCATCCAGGGGCGTCCGCATATTGAGTTTATATTTTTACACTTCAGGGTTCGTATCTCAGCAAGGGTACTATCCAGAGAACTCTGTGATATCTTATTTGATAGGCTATTAGTTAATCTTTCTTTTATGTAATTACAGATTTTCTCAACAATAAGCAGTTTCGAAGCTACAGACCACTAAATAAAAAAATTGGTCAAAATCCAAAATGGCGGCAAAATATTTAGCGGTATAGCTCGAAAAAGATTTGTCTGACAAAAAAACGTACAAGAGCGTTTTTGTAGAAAATTTAATTGTCTTCAACTTTTGTCCAAAACTTTTTTTTCTAAAATGTCCAGGCACCAAGTAATTAAAAAAAAGGACTGTAATGTGTGATCGCGACTACACCACCTTTTTCAAGCTGGGGGACTTTTTTCGCTTTATTGACTGACCTATAAGTGTGGTAACAAAACCTATTGTTCTGCGCCCAGGACGTTTATTCCTGACTGTGTGGTAAGGTGAGCGAAAAGTTTACTTTTACGGGGAATCACTTATTGACGAAGGTACACTCTGCCCCGGTCTCCCCTACATTTTGATGAAATTGCACTTTTTACGAGAGTTTTTATGAGACCATCTGTGCCCACGCCACTGATCTCTGGATATAGGCGTGTGCTGCTGGTTTTCCTGCAACGATTTCGCTTCGAGGAAAATCGTATGAAAATCAATAATAACCAGTGCCACGGTCGACCACGTGAGAATTCCGCGCGCCTTCAACCAGCATTTTCCGGCTTTTCATCTCGTTCTCGTAGTTTCATCTTTCTATCTCGTACAAAACATAAACAAAAAAAAAATTGCGCCGATACCTTGCCTTGCCATTAAAGCGGGGGTGTTTTTTTTATCTAAAAAAATTAAGTATTAAAACAGTGGAAACAGGTGGTCTATTTTTGTCTGTAAGTTCGATTCTCATATTTTTTTACTATGATTTTATTGTGAAGGTCAAACAATCAAACATGTGAACATATTTAAAAGCAGTGCCGTAGGCAAATTGCCTACGGCAATGTTGCCTTCACTTTGGCGCAATGTCATTGCAGTGTTCTATTTTTTAGCTCACACATATACTATACTATAGTAGTGTGAGCTATGGTGATTCTAATTTTTTCGAGAAAAAAAAAGTTGCTCCGATTTCAAAAATTTTTATATATCTTTGCGTTTCAGACGATTTTAAAACTCTTTTGTCGCGCCGTCTGTCTGTCTGTCTGTCTGTATGTCTCTCTGTCTGTCTGTAACGACCAACGCGCATAACTCAAAAATTGCTTGGCCGATTTTAATGAAATTTGGTACATAGGCTGGGTGTTGGGTCGAGATGGTCCCATTTAAAAATGAACAAAATCCACCGAACACAACCCAAATAAAAGGGTTCAAGGGGGTAGACTTAAAAAATTAGAGTTTACGTAAAAATATGGCGTGTGTGATATCAAACGAAAGGTAATTGAGTCCGGAGTTAAACAAAATACATTTTAGTTTCTGTTTTTTTAATGGTGGGGGTATATTTAAAAAATTTGAGTTTAAGTCAAAACATGGCTTCTGTGGTATTCAACAAAAGGTAATTTAGTCTAGAGTTGAATAAAATATATTTCAGTTTTTAGTTATATTAGCTCACACGTACACTATAACTATAGTACCTTATGTGAGCTTAGGGGCCCATATTTTGGCAGAGTATTTTTAATTTTAACATAGGTATGTCAAAAGAAATTTCAAATATTACAATACAAAATAATATAAATTTAAAAAGAAAAGAGCGCCATTTTGTTAAATTGGTTTTTTATAGATGTAATCTAGTCTAGACATATTTATAATCTATGAGTTTTATAATTTTTGACATATTGTTTATTAAACTACCTTAGAGTAAAAAAAATATATATTACTCTGAGTATACTACCTACCGGGTCCGCTAAAAAAGCCGGACGAAATGTGTTTTTGTTTAATCTTTCGAACTATAGCTCCGATTTTGATGAAGGAAATTGATCAGGGCTGTTCTTAAATTACGTAACGCTGTAGGGGTGGAGGGGGGGTTTTGCCTTGCGTTACACTCAATGTTTTTTTAAAGTGTTTTTCTTGAAAATGCGTTACGAGGGGGGGGGAGAGGGGGTCAAAAATCCTGAATTTGAGCGTTACGTAATTTAAGGACGTTCCATCATCCTTTTAAAAATACTCTGCCAATATATGGGCCCCTAAGCTCACACTAGGTACTATAGTTATAGTGTACGTGTGAGCTAATAACTAAAAACTGAAATATATGTTATTCAACTCCATACTAAATTACCTTTCGTTTGATACCACACAAGCCATGTTTTAAATGAAACTCAAATTTTTGAAATCTAACCCCACCCTTAAGGAAAACAAGAACTAAAATGTATTTCGTTTAACTCCGGACTCAATTACCTTTCGTTTGATATCACATGCCATATTTTCACGTAAACTCTAATTTTTTAAATCTGCCCCCACCCTTTTATTTGGCTTGTCTTCGGTGGATTTTGTTCATTTTTAAATGGAACCATCTCGACCCCAGACCCAGCCTAGGTACCAAATTTCATTGAAATTGGGCAAGCGGTTTTTGAGTTATGCGCGTTGGTCGTTACAGACAGACAGACAGACAGATAGACAGACGGCGCAACAAAAAAGTTTCAAAATCATCTGAAACGTAAAGATGTATAAAAAATTTTGAAATCGGAGCAACTTTTTTTTTCTCGAAAAAATTAGGATCACCATAGCTCACACTACTATAGTATAGTGTGAGCTAATATTTTGCCTAGAAAGGGGTGTTAATGCTAAGTTGAGTCTCAACATACCATTCGTTCTATATAGCAAAATGGCTTGGGGTCAAAGGGAGGGATGGGGGTATGGTTGGCGTTAGATGAACAACATAATATTTATTGAGAAGTTTTTCTTTTTTTCGTAATTTTTAAAACAACGCAAAATCCTGGCGTTAGCTTGATCGTTGAAAACAGCGAGCAATGAATATGAATATATTAACACCACAAAAAGTTATATTGAAAAGTAAAAACGGGACGTAATATAATTAACAATTGCGCGAAAAGGTTAAACATCATCACCTATATCTTCGCAAGTTTTGCCAAAAGAACTTAAAGATCACTGAGATGTGGCTGACGAGTCTCAAAATTGCTCACTGCCCGTTTCCGGGAAAACGGTTGACGCGACAATATTTTTCTTTTACGACAAATTTACGACAATTAATGCATTTATTAGTTTTTAAAAATTTTAATTTTTTTCTGGGGTGGTAGTGCTAAGTTGAGACTCAACTTAGCATTACACCCCCTTAGGAAAACGGGTGGCGCGAGAAAATTTTTGTTTTCACGACAAATTGACGACAAATTTACTTAAGTGGTAATGTTAAGTTAATAGAGGTGATAGATAGACCTTAGAAAGTAACTTTCTCACACTCGCGTGTCACCTTCTTCTCTTGGTATGTAATGTACTATCGTTTTTAAATATTCTTTTTTTTCTTAATTTTTTTTTTCTCGAGATGTTTTGTGAGTATAGGATTTTAACAAAAACGAACGTGAAGTACACGAGCAAGGCCATTGGCGTAGCTAGCCTTGCTTTTCAGGGGGGGCCGTGGCCCCGGTCTATCTTGAACAAAAAGCAAACATAGGTTTTAAAGAGTCGTGCAAAGTGTGCAATGAATAAAAAAAAATACGCGCATTAAATGTTCTAATATTTTAATATAACAAATTTAATAATACATTTATCAACTTATTTATATGTATACACAGGAAGTATGTAATTCAGCAATTCTACAAAGAAAGTTTTCTACGTCGCTGACTGAAAGCGTCTACCACACTGTCTAAGTCGACCTCAACATCTTTTTCTAGACTACGTCTCTCTTGAGTCATAGTTGTTCTAAGCCAATTAAAAACTCTCCTCATGGCAGAGAAAGACCTCTCGCAAGTTGCACTTGAAATTGGAAGAATACTCGCAACTTTAAAAAGTTGGTAGAGGTTTGGATAGGTGTTTTCTGCTATATGTTGTTTGATAGAATCATGACCAACAGTTTGATTTAACCGAAAAATACAATTCTTTAAAACGGTCATTTCTGCTCTTAGAGTAGAAGTATTAATATTAAAAATTTCCCGGTATTGCTCGACGAATTTATTCCATTTAACGACGTGGGAAAACTTAATATGAAAATGGTTATGAAATTGTCACCAAAATCGGAAAATTTTCATAAGACACTAAATGCTAACCTCAAAAAAACTAAAAAGATTATTATATTTATTTTAGAAAAACAGTTTAAAAAGGTCTTTTATAACCTTACGACATCTACCCGATTTCGGAAACAGAGGGGCAAAGGTCGCTGTCTTTATTAAATGCGAAATTTAACTTACACTTCTATAATATTTTATAAGATGTCGCCAATATGTATGAAATATTCAATATGCATAATTATGTTTAAATTTAAAAAATATTTTCGGGAAATTGCATAAGTGCAGAAAAGTTACCGATAATTTAAAGAGAAAAAGCCTAATTCCGCAAGACAAGGGCTTTTTCCTGAAATGTAAACATTATCTGAATGATTTTAAATTTTAATGCACCTATTTTATTTGAATATTTCCCGAATAATAATAGAAAAGTATGTATTTTCAGCGTCATGTTCTTTTACTAGTAGTCGGTAGGGGAGGCCTAAAATATCTTAGGGGGGCCTGAGAAACTTCAGGGGGGGGCAGGCCCCCCTGGCCCCCCTAGCTACGCCAATGAGCAAGGCTTTGTTTCCTTTTTGTTGGACACCCTGTATAACGCGTTTTTAACTCTAGGTCATGGAAAAAAAATTAATCGTGATTCTGTAAAAAATGAATAACACCTAAAAATAGTATTCTGTTATGGAGAAAACAGTGCACAACAAACTTTCTACGATGGAAAAAAGTGACAATGGTGACCACAGTGAACATTTTAGTCTTCCCACCAAACAAGAAATTGACACAATGGAAGAAATAGAAGAAGACATTGAACATTTTTGCAAAACGCCAGTGCCCGTGTCCCGATCGCCCGGATGTCGGTCACATTCTAACCGCGGCGGCACGCAGACTGTTATCGTGTCTTTGGCTGAGACTGTGACTCATGATATTACCTATGGTAAGTAGACTTTAAACCCTCATGATTTCTTGATTTCAGGGAACCTATAATGCCCGGCACCCAATAAGGTCCTACTCCCACTAAGGCTTGGCTCCCATTAAGGCACGGCCATCATTAAGGCTCGTATCTCATTAAGGCCTGGCTCTCATTAGGGCCCTGCTCTCATTAGGGCCCGGCTCTCATTAGGGCCCGGATCACATTAGGGCCCGGATCACATTAGGGCCCGGCTCTCATTAAGGCCCGGCTCTCATTAGGGCCCGGCTCTTATTAAGGCCCGGCTCTCATTAAGGTCCAACTCTCATTAAGGCCCGGCTCTCATTAAGGCCCGGCTCCCAATAGTGCCCGGTACCCAATAGGGTCCGGCTTCCAATAAGGCCCTGTGTCTACAATTCAAAACATACGGCGGCGACTTCTTAAAATCTGGCAATTCTGCTCCATCTGAATACCGTTTTTAAAATCAGTTGCAATAATCTGAACGGCATGCTATTTAGCAGCCCGGCTATTAAAAATGTATATTTTAAGTTTTACGGGAATCATTCGTTATTCGTTTGTTTAAAAATAATAAACTCCAGTACATGCCTTTTGTTCTACTTTTTATAAATTGTATTTTTTTGATAAATAGTAACGGAAAGGTGAGAGGCATTGATTGAAAATTTGTGTTTTTTAAGAACCAAACACTTATTTTTACCAGATTAGCCACAAAAAGTTATTTTATTTTTAAATTCACGGGTACTAAAATTTACATTTGTTAGTATTATTTGGCTTAAAAATTCCGCTGATTGACGCTCACGTCTGAAGGTGGGTAAAAACGCTAATCAGCGTTGATCTGGCCTGAAAGGCAGAAGTGCTGTCGTATGTCACGGATGGTTCCTTTTTCTTTGCAATCGATCTGCCCACATAGCACAATCACGTGTTTAACACGTAAAAAAGGCGTGAGAAAAAAAAAACGTTGATTTTAAAAGCTGCTAGAAAAAAACGTTTATTTCATATAGGAAAACAAGAAAAATAACGTTGCTAAAAACTGCGTTTTAATAACGCCATTATCAAATCAAAACAGCAATGTTTTTACGTCAGTTTCACGTGATTTTTATCAACGTTAAAATCCCATTAGATTCACGCCTTTTCTACACGAATTTTAAAACGCGACTTGCATTGCTTTTCTACCGAATATTTTTGAGATTTTACTAGCAGCAGCGTCACCTATTGTCGGGATTTTTCAGGCAGTGCTTTGGCCTCTAAACTCCAAAAACCTGTTAAGGAACTGATCCCTGATCCACGATCACGACGCATCTGTTATTAACCTGATAAATACACATTAATTTTCTGTGAAAGTGTTTAGCTTTTAAAAAAACATAATGTATATAGATAGATATATAGATATTTTGTCTTGCCTTGCCATCTTTAAAATTGTCTTGAAGTGTTGTAGTCTTAAACTAGTGAACTTCTATAACTTCCTTTCGCGTCTCTTTTAAGTTAAAAAAATGTTATTAAAAAAATGTGACCATAAAAGACGCAGAAAGTTAGTAGGTTTTAGAAGTCTTAATCTAGTGGCGTTTTAGAACATGTTGTGGAGGACTTTTCAAGTGTGCAAAACAAGTTATATACACAGCACCAGAAACTTCAGCAAAAAGTACATTTTTATAGCTTGATAAGGCTTGATTTCTCAGTTGTTTTCAAGTAAAACAAAAACGTTGTTATTTTTGTTCACGTTAATTTAACGTTGATGTGATATTTGTACTATGTGGGTGTTCATCGATCGATTTATATAGCAGTTTATACTCTCCTGCTCTTGTTCTAGTTTCTCTTATATCTCGGTATAGATGGCGCTTCTTGCGAGGATTTTCTCACTATAGACGTAGGATGAAAGACAACACGGTCTGATTAACTTCGTAAGGGTGTCACATTGACCAAGCAGTGTTCTGAGGAGTCCCATAAGGTCGAAACAGTTAACTGTCAACACATATTAGGTGTCCATTAGATCTTGGACCCCCGTGAGGTTAAGCTACCCACGGAAAAATATGAGAAAAACAAAAAGTTATTTTGTTTTAATTTAAAAAAATTAATTTTTTCGCTTTGAACTTTAGACTATTGTTGTGTAATCATTGCCAGAAAACAAATTATTTTCTCTGTCATTGCTTTAAACCATCCATATCCCCCATCGAATAAATAAAAAATCGGTTGCGCAGGTATTTCTCATACAGCTCTACACTATAAACTTTAGAACTTTAGTGTTGTGTCGAAGTTCTGGATAGCGCGTGGAGTAGGCACGTGGATCCGCTACGGAGGCCAGGGAATAAGGTCAAACCAAATGAACCTGCAAGCGCGTGTAAGTGCGGAGCCTGGAGAAAATCCAATACCAATAATTTCTAAAATCAGTTTTTTGTTATTTTTCTAATGTCATCTCTATATTCTCTACTTTTACTATAATAGGTGGGTATGTCTGTTTTGAAATCCTTTTCTGGTTAAAAAAACAATGAAAGTGCACTTTTTTTCGCCTATTTTATTGGGATACAAGCACCGGCACAGAGGTCTCTAAATGTAGAAATTACAGGGACATTCAACTTTTTTTAAAATAAACGAAATTATTCTTATTCATAAGGATTTGATGAAAAATTACAGTTATCGTAAAGACTATTTATATTTTTACCTTTATACTTAATACATAAGTAGCACAATATAAAAAGGATGGGGCATCATTAACATGAGAAAAAAGGACTCGGTTAAATTTACAGGAATTTAGGTGCGATCTGTTCTAAGCCATTTTCAAGATACAGGCTGTCCAGAAATTGACGATATTTCTATGTATTTAAAGTTTTGTACAGTTAAATGGGTAAATGAGAATTTTTTTTTAGCAAATAAAATACAGCTCACTAAACTATTTTTTTTAAATATTTTTGGTCAGCTAGTATATACAGAATGTCCAAAAAGTGCTTGTTTTTATGTTAGTGCGTTTAATTAAAAATCTTAAAAGAATGCACCTTCCTGCAGCTCACTATATTGTTTTAAGGTAGACAGAATTACTAGCTTAAAAATGGATTAGGTTTCATTTTGGAGAAAAAGGGCGTTTTTTTTTACGGGTCCTCGAATCTTGACATTTTCATCAAAGTGTAACCACTTTTTTAAAAATGAAATAAATTAAACTTAGTGCAATGAAATAATTAACTAAACTCACCTAATTTTTATCTTCACACTACTACCGAACCGAACCCCAAAACCATCGACAACAAATTCGATATAAATGAACTTTTATGTTCATTTTGTTAACCACAATTTTTGCAATCAAAAAAAAATTGATAATGTGCGTAAGGTGATAGTCTATTCTACTTATAAAAACATATATATTTCCAAACATTTCTTAAACTGTCCGCCAAATTTCCCAACAACATTTGGGGGGGGGGGGTGATCACGCACTTCGCGACGCCGGCGCCGCGCGCTGGCGGTCATAAAATTGTAGCTTCTTCTCGCCGGGATAAAAAGTGACCTATTATGTTTAAAAAGTGTAAATGTCAGGGTTAAAAATTAAAAATCAGGCATGAGAAATGACAGATCAGTGATAAAAAGTAAAAAATCAGGAATTAAGTGACATAAAATACCGTTAATATATTCAAAAATAAAACTAAAATAAACTGGAAAAAGTCCAATAGTGCAAAAAATAGCGTCTAAACCTCGTGATAAAAGTGTCTTTTTATCCCTTTACTTTATTTTGTGGCCTACATAAAAAATATTTGAATTTTTTTATTTTTCCGTAATTTGTGGACGGCCCCTATTTTCACTACAAACCTACGGATCACCGATCTGTGATAAAGCTTTAAAGCCTGTAAAAAAGCTTGTAAAATGTTTACTTCAGTGGTTCAAACGCTTTGAAGTTTCAAGGATTCGAAGCCTTGCACAGCGGTGCCGGATTTGAAAAATGCGGCCAAAACGTATAGGTAAAGCAAATCACGGTGGATAGAATAGACCGGTGTTCGGATCTTATATATATCATATCATATCCAACTTTTGTTTACAAAAATCAGCTGGACCACCAGTGACGTGAAAATTCAACATAGATACAGGGTGTTCGTCACATGAACCGTCAAAATTTTTTGGGATATTGTTGGGGTAATTTGCTACCTTTTCAACCTTGGAACTAGAGTCCTAAGAGTCACGGCTAAAAAGATATGAATTTTTAATTTTTTTTTTCTCAAATTATCCAAAATCCCACCTTTAAACCCTCGTAAGCTTTTTATTAATGTCTGGAAAAGCACCATTTTTTTTTTAAATTTTCTGTAATCTTATGGTTCTTCAACTAATTAATAGATTTGTTAAAATTGATGTACCAAAGGGACATACGAGGTTTTTAATTGAAGAACATTAGTGATTTTGTGATAGAAAATCAAATTCAAAATTAAAATTTAAAAAAGTATCGACAATTGAGAACTTCATTTTCTTTTAAAAACTTCTTTAGTTGATTACCTTTCTAACGGTATGCTACACATTGATAAAAAAAAAACATTTTTGCTTTAAAATACGGATATTCCGTCAGAAGGGCGAGACTCGTTCGGAATTGGTAAGAAAAACAATTTGATGTTTATGATCGTTTACCTACTTAAACAAAAGTTAAACTTTTAACAATAGTGTATTGCATTCTTTATTTATAAATTTTGTTCGAAACGATCATAAACATCAAATTGTTTTTCTTATCAAGTCCGAACGATTATTGCCCGTCTCACGGAATATCCGTATTTTAAAGCAGAATGGTTTTTTTAATCAATGTGTAGCATACCGTTAGAAAGGTAATCAACTAGAGTTTTTAAAAGAAAATGAAGTTCTCAAGTGTCGATACTTTTTTTAATTTTTAATTTTGAAATTGATTTTCCTTCACAAAATCACTAATGTTCTTCAATAAAAAACCTCGTATGTTAATCGGTTTAGTTGGTGGGTTGTGACTTTGCCAATAGGTGACGCATTATCGCGCTTACCATTTCTACTTTCAAACCATATTAAGGGTGACCCAATTCGATGTTTTTTGGGGATTTTAAATATTTCTAGCCGAGATAAATAAAAACGAGTGAATATGTCTCGAGCCCGACGTCTTCAAATATCAAAACCACTTCTTGATAGGCTTCTTGAATTTTTATCTAAGAGGGGATTTGTAAAAGTCGGCATTAGGTGTCTATAACTTTTTTTAATAAAAATATAGTTTTGCTATAAATTGCTTTTTTTTATAAAGAATCCAACTGTCAGATTGAATTTTACCTGTCACTTTTTGTTTTTGAGATATTATATAAAACTGTTATTTTTTAATGGAATTATCACTTTATTTTTTTGTATTTTTTATATTGGTATTTGTTATTTTAATTTTATAATTTTAAATGTTTTAAAAAATAAAATTAAAAGTATTAAATATTGAGTGCGATACGCCATTCTCAAGAAATTTCACGCCAATACCAAAAATTACAGTTAATAGTCAAAAAAGTCCTTATGATATATCTCAAAAACTAAAAAGATAGATAAAATTTAGTTCGTTAGTTAGTCTTCATAAAAAAACTATAAAAATCGTTACTATATAGTTATAGTTATAGTCTCTAAAGGCAGCCTTTTAAAAATCCTTCGGAGCTGAAAAACTACAAGACCAATTTAATAATGGAAAAATTCAATCGCGCTAGTCAGAAAACCGTATAATGCGAGATGACTGTGTTTCTCTTGTCGCATATAAATTTGAAATTGTACCAAAAACTGTAAAAAAACTTATTGATTGAAGAAGGAAGAAAAGGTCGTACCGTACATAAATCAGGGATAAATAAAAATTAAATGGGTAATAAATAAAATTTACAATAAGCAACAAAATACTAGGATCGAAGCAGGGCTGTAACTAGGTTGATTGGAGCCCGGTGCAATATTAGAGTTTGCGCCCCTCTCTACAAAAATTAACTCGCCTAATGACGCCTTCTGGCGATGATGCCCTGTGCGGCGGCACCGGTTTTATCCCCTTAGTTACGGCACTGCCATGGTCTCACCATACTGCAACTCAGTGCTTTTGCTCATAAACTGTATAGTTTTTGAAACATGAAGTTTGGTCATTTTGGTCTTATGGGATTCCCTATCCTAAAATTCGCTAAATGACGTTTTTCAGAATCTTAAATCAGGGTTTGGTTTTTTCGCATCTCTATGGCCCCGCAATACTGCAACTCGGTGTCTTTGTTGATAAACTATATAGTTTTTAAATTTGAATTTTCAAAGTTTGGCCATTTTGGTGTTATGGGATTCCCTACCCTAAAATTCGCTAAATAACGTTTTTCCAAATTTTAACTCAGGGTGTGGTCTTTTTACATCTGTATCACCCCACCATACTGCAACTCGGTGCTTTTGTTGATAAACTATATAGTTTTTAAAATTTGAATTTTGAAAATTTGGTAATTTTGGTCTTATGGGATTCCCTATCCTAAAATTCGCTAAATGACGTTTTTCAGAATCTTAAATCAGGGTGGGGTTTTTCCGCATCTCTATGGCCCCACAATACTGCAACTCGGTGCTTTTGTTGATAAACTATATAGTTTTTAAAATTTGAATTTTCAAAATTTGGTAATTTTGGTCTTATGGGATTCCCTATCCTAAAATTCGCTAAATGACGTTTTTCAGAATCTTAAATCAGGGTGTGGTTTTTTCGCATCTCTATGACCCCGCAATAATGCAACTCGGTGCCTTTGTTAATAAACTATATAATTTTTAAAATTTGAATTTTCAAAGTTTAGTCATTTTGGTTTTATGGGATTCCCTACCCTAAAATTCGCTAAATAACGTTTTTCCAAATTTTAACTCAGGGTGTGGTCTTTTCACATCTGTATCACCCCACCATACTGCAACTCGGTGCTTTTGTTGATAAACTATATAGTTTTTAAAATTTGAATTTTCAAAATTTGGTCATTTTGGTCTTATGGGATTCCCTATCCTAAAATTCGCTAAATGACGTTTTTCAGAATCTTAAATCAGGGTGTGGTTTATTCGCATCTCTATGGCCCCACAATACTGCAACTCGATGCTTTTGTTGATAAACTATATAGTTTTTAAAATTTGAATTTTCAAAATTTGGTAATTTTGGTCTTATGTGATTCCCTATCTTAAAATTCGCTAAATGACGTTTTTCAGAATCTTAAACCAGGGTGTGATTTTTTCGCATCTACATGGCCCCACAATACTGCAACTTCGTGCCTTTGTTGATAAACTATATAGTTTTTGAAATTTGAATTTTCAAAGTTTGGCCATTTTGGTCTTATGGGATTCCCTACCCTAAAATTCCCTAAATGGCGTTTTTTCGTATCTTAACAAAGGGTGTGGTTTTTCCGCATCTCTAAAAAAAAAATCAAGTTTCGTCAAAAAATAAGTGCTAATGCAAGTTGGTTTCAATATTTGGAAAAGGTATTTAGTTTATTAGGCAGTCTGTAGTGGTTTATAGTTTTTGAATATAGTAAAATACTGTAATTTTTCTCTGCATTTTGAGGAACTAAAATTAAAAAAGTATTCTGCTAATCCTATGTAGTTTTCCAAAAAAATGTGTAAGAAATAAAACTAGTGTGGCCGCCACTACGCCAATAGCATTCGTTTCTAACCAAAACCCTTTTAAAACAGTTTTCGTATTGTGTTGCATGCGCAATTGGATTTTTTGTATGGTTTTATGATTGTCCAATTTGATGATGGAACGAACTCAATAATTCCAAGATATTTGACCTCCTTTACCTTTGAGAGGGCAAGTTTTACTTTGGTTTAACGCAAGCTTATTGGCTTTAAGCCACCTATTGATCTTTATGAAATCCTGTTCAACGGTTTTTTTCAGGTCATTTCATGTTTTGACAGTATAAAATATGACGGTATCATTAAAAAAAACTTATTATTATTCCTGAAGATATTATTTTTACAAAGTTATTAATATAAATTCTAAATATAAGTATAGTTACTTAGTAATAGTAGCTTATACAAAATAATTTTTTCAAAAGATTGGTTGTTGATAAAAAATTGAGGCACTTTCAGTGACTGTTTGACATGTTATATGACAACTGCCTGTTCAATGTCAGACTCGTCAAACTGGCAGTAAATTTTGTCCCAAAAAATGTACCTATACCCAAGGCCAACACAAAAGTACAGGCCACGACCATGAAAAAATCAGCTGTTGTCCGGGGGCTGACTTTTACATTGGGTCTTATGGGAGGTCAGACGTTTTTTTATGATATTTTCAAAATGGCACTACAGATTTCCACGAAATTTCAGTCAAATATTCTCAGACACTATCCTCATATTCCACCAAACTTTTGTGGGGATGCAAGGTGATTAAAAGGTTAAAATCTTGAAAATTTAGCATTTTTTATTTTGAATTCAAATTACCCGCCATGTACCGCATGCCAACTGTTATATTTGACAAGTGTTTGACTTTGTCATCTGTGTTTGTCATAATCGCTTCTGTTTTAAATTTAATTTTTGTGTGAGCTAATGAAGCTGCTCTGAAAAATTAAGGATTACTATACATTAAAAAAAAATTGTTCTGCAAGAATATAGTAAAAACAATCTCAAAAAACGGCTTTATTTAAAAAAAAATCAAATATCCATGAACCGTCATTCCAACTTCAATATTTTAAAGACAATCACCTGTGTCGTGACGTGACCATCAAAAAAAAATCAGCCCCGGATGTGACGTCAACAAAGTGGAGGATCGTGGCCCGTCCGTTTTGATAGCCCTGCTATACCTTGCGATGCGAGGGTTTACATTCTCATTGCTAAATTTGGCCGCAAATCTTCAAGTCAGTCTCCAGTGTGCACCTGGCGCGAGAAAGACAACAAGCTTGCGTCATAAGCGCGTGAGCGAGACAACGAGAGTTCGGACGATCAGCTGGTGGGGAAGCACGAGGCTCATGGTTGTCAACTTGATTTGTTTTCCTTCAGTCGAAAAGCGCCCGCGTCTCAGTGCGTTGCTGAATTTTGCCCGTCGATTTTCTAAAGAAATAAGTGAAAAGAGTTTGATTTTTGTAGTTTAAAGACTATTTTCTACCTTTGGATTATAAACATTAATAAAATAGTGCCAGAAACACAACCTTTAGGACTCTTAGCAGTGAAAAAAGTGACTGAGTGTTGAACATAACCTATCAAAAACTTTAGTGAAGTTGACTTTCGGACTTTTATTTATAAACTGTTGTTTTGAGATAGTTAAAAGGTTCAAATTTAACTAGAAAAGGCAAGAATTCGCGTTTTCGCAATATAAACTTGAAAAACGGATTTTATACTGTTGTTCTTCACGACGACCTACTTTGGAAGGATACAGTTATTTATATTTTAAAATACAAGTTAAGTGACTTTAATAAACAAAAGTGCTTTTATAAACATTTTTTTGGATATCTGAACTTTCTATGGTCAACTAGGATTACCACTGCGTCTTTATTTATTTTTCATTTCAAATTAACTGGATTAAAACAAGCAACTAAACAATCTGTCCATGAAAAAAATCCTAAGATCAGAAATCTGTGGGGCTGAACAGCACTGACAGCTTTTCTAAAAATGCGTTGTCATAAGAAAACCAAAGAAAGTGGATTTTTTGATGGTGATTCTACAGAACGTGACATGTTGAAAAGGACTAAACGAGGGACTAAAGTTTTTACCACCTCTGGTGACTATGGCAAAAAAACCAAACTTGATGAGGATGTTGATAGGGAGGAAACTATCAAAGAGGAGTTTGACTCAGAGGAGTCTCGGGAGCCATCCAAAGAAAGAGGTTTGTTCTCAATATATATTTAAATATTATTTAGGGTGGGCTAAGGGGTGATCAGCTAAACCAAATAGGTAGACCCGGGTAGACTATCTTACAAGACTTGGAATAAAATTCTTGGTCCTGTTGTGTATTATAGGGTCCTGTATAGTGATATTCCTGTACAAATGTTTCGTAGACCTACTGTGGGCAGCTGATCATTTCTCAGGGGGACCAATGGAATGGTTTTATTTATATTTTACAGTATATTTTATAAACAAGAATTTGAATTTTTGATTATTATTTATTTATTAGGTCTTATTACCTCTGTTGGTTTGATTAAAATAGTAAAATGTATGGTGGGGTACTCAGTGGGGTATTGGGGTAATTATAGTACCTAACTGTACCTCCCCAAAGCTATAAGTGGGGTAAGATTCTTCTGTTCTTAAAGAGTTCTTATTAAATTCAATGGGTGTGCCCCTGGCCCTCTCAAGAGCTGTTGAAAATTACAAATTTTGAAACTGAATTCTAAAAAGCAAGAAACTCAAGGTATTTTATTACCGATAGTTACAAAAAAATATCTCATTCCCTGTACAGAATAGCACTTTTTAATTAAAATTGTGGCTTTTATGTATAATTTTCTAGATACCTTCCTATTTAATTTCTGCAAATTAGTGTAAAAAACGGCACTTTCATAAAAAGTTCAATGAACATTCTTCAGAAGATTCTTTACTCTTTGCTGAGCTCTTTGCTTAATCATTTCTTTACCGTTTTTCCGCGGGGTCCTTAAACGTCCTTGAAAGTTCATCAAAAGTATATTCCATAGAGTAAATCAGGGCTTTTTCAGACTTTTTTCGCCTCAGGCAAAGGTAAAAAATTGCCCTCCACGTTTTTACTCAAAACCATACAGAGTTGTCAGTGGCGCACCCAGGAATATGTCTTTAAGGGGGGGGGGCGAAGCCTAATGATTTCGTATTTTATGCTATTTTATCTTTTTATTCATAAAAAATATGTAAAATGCGCGCACGAGCGGTGAACAGCTAACCCAAAATGTGTACACCGATTGTAAAAATCCACAATCTTTTGCTAAGATTGTGAGGGATTGTGGTAAGATTGTGAAAGATTGTGAGGGATTGTAAGGGATTGTGGAGGACTGTGCAGCGGTGTAGCGTGCCTGACGGGGCCGGGGGACGACAGCCCATCAAAAATTCTAGGTTCCTTTGCAAGGGATTGTGAAGGACTGTGGTCAGATTGTGAGGGGTTGTGGTAAGATTGTGAGTGATTGGGACAGACTGTGTAAAGATTGTGAAGGATTGTGGGATGAAAGATTGGGATGGATTGTGTAAAGATTGTGAGGGATTGTGAAGGATTGTGGTAAGATTGTGAGGGATTGTGGTAAGATTGTGAGGGATTGTGGTAAGATTGTGACAGATTGTGAGTGATTGGGAGGGATTGTGTAAAGATTGTGAGAAATGTGTACACCGATTGTGAGAGCTGTTCACCCCTGGTGCGCGCATTTAAATCCTCAGTAAAAAGATACCTCAACCCTCAAAAAACGGCCTAAATTATGTAATTTTTAGTCATTTTTTGATGCAATATTTTGTCTAGAACTGTTTCACTTATCGCAATTCGCAATGGGGTTTTATATGTAGATTTCAAGATCAAAAAATATTTTTCTAAAAATGTTTAAAGGTTGAAATAAAACCTGAAAAATCCTCTGTTAAATTAAAAAAGAACACCCCATGTAATAATATGTATACTTAAGTAGTTAGGCAATACCCTGTTTCCACCAATGCATGCCCACCCGGATTAAAAAAACGCATCACGTGATGGCCCATGGATTTGCACGGTTTTAAATGCTGTGTCACCTGATGCGTTTTTTGAATCGGGGTGGGCTTGCATTGGTGGAAGCAGGGTGTAATAAATTTAGAAACCGGTAGTTGCCTATGGTTGCCCTGGTTCTGGTCTAGCCCTGGATAAATTTCAAATCAGATATTTTAGTTTTTGTTTTTTGGGTGAGGCTTCAATACCTATGTAAAATACATTTCAAAATTTTTGATAGTTATCATAAGAAGCACTAAAAAAGTGTCTCCAAAATTATGAAATGAACTATACACTATAATCATTGTAAAGTTTAAAAAGGTGTATGAACAGGCAATTCTTATTTTCTACCTAGACCGACCTAGAACCAGATTGTGTCCAAAAATTCTGAGAAAATTGAAATTATACAGTTAAAAATAGTTCAACAAACTAGTGGCCTCTAGTGGCTAGGTAGTTTTAGATAATTTAGTTCATTGCTCCTTCCTTTTTTTGACAATCAACTGTTTCTAAATGTGGGGATGGGGTAACCACCAACAAATAATTTGTGACAGGATTGCTGATTTTCTTGGATTGGGGAAGATTTTGGGGTATTGGGGTGGACAGAGGGGCGGCCAGATTGCAGTTGATTGGTGTCAGATGTCTCGTATTTTCCGGGATTGTCCCCTTATTGATTGTTTAGTACCGTTTCCAGTGGCGCACCCAGGAATATGTCTTGGGGGGGGGGGGGCGAAGCCTCATGATGTCGAATTTTAAGCTATTTTTTGTGTTTTATGTATGTAAAAAAATGTAAGGCTTGCTGTTTCCCGGGCAAGGTATTACGCCATTTGTCCTGTTTTTCGAACTTGACACAAAATGTTTAAAATTTTGAACTTTTAGTCCATTCCCTATTTATCTTACATGAATAATTGTTCTATTCCAACCCAGACTTTACCTACTTAATTAAATGTGAGTTACTGGTTAAAATTAATTTTAAGTTATATTGCAAGGAATTTTATTCTAAAATTAAAAACGATAAAGATCTTCGGTCGGCTAGTCTTAAGTATGTTCGATTAATTATCATTATGATATCCTTTTCTATCTCGTTTGAACAGTTTAAAAATATGTATTTTTATGTAAATATGTATTTTTATGTAAATATGTATTTTTATGTAAATATGTATTTTTAAACCCCTTTTTCTTCTGCTTGTGCCTTGTTTTTGCTTCTTTTTT
This sequence comes from Aspidapion aeneum, assembly GCA_963576565.1. Taxonomy (NCBI): domain Eukaryota; kingdom Metazoa; phylum Arthropoda; class Insecta; order Coleoptera; family Brentidae; genus Aspidapion; species Aspidapion aeneum. The sequence continues at coordinate 15,423,399 of OY755043.1, forward strand.
TAACTTCAGTCCCGTTTTGACCTAAAACTTTTAGCATTTAGCTTTAGAAGACTAATAATAGGAACTATGATAAAAGGATAAAACCATAGAAAAATATAAAAAAAACCTCAAAATTTTTAATAAGGCATTGCAAAAATTTTGAACAATATTCAAAATATTTTACTACTTTAAAACTTAAATATTATCCAAATCTTTTAAAAAAAGGAGTGAAATCATTTTATGTAAAAAAAACAAGTATGTGAAAGTGGTATTCCGTAAAAAGAATTAAGGCAAAAATAAAGCCAAGTTCTCCAATACAAATGTTAAAATAAAAGGTTCTTTCTAATTTGGAAATGTTTTTCTAAACTTGGCTATTACGGCTCCAAATGACTCTTAGGCACAGTGCTAAATTGAACATAAAGAAGTTTGGCTGGAATAACAAAGTTTAAAAAAACATTTTCAAACTACAGTCGAACCTCTCTAATTTGAACCTCTATAAGTCGAACCTCTCTATAACTCGAACCTTTTAAGTGGTCCCTGCTCTTTTTATATGTATTTTAACCAGTTTAGTTCGATTTTCTATAACTCGAACTCTTCATAACTCGAACTGTTTTGGTTGTCCCTTTAAGTTCGAGTTATAGAGGTTCGACTGTAGTAAGAACCTTTCATTTTGAAATTTGCATTGAAGAATTTGGCTTTATTTTCATCACAATTCTTTTTACGGAATACCACTTTCGCGTACTTGGCTTGTTTTTACATGAAATGTTTTTGTTATGATATACTTTGTTTTTATTACATTGTGTGTCAAACCGTACTTCTTTGCTGAATCTCTCTGTTTATCCATGAATCTTTAGAATGAGTCGTTTACAGGCCTGTCACTTAACAACAAGCCTAACAAGCACAAAAAACGGCGGACAAAAAAAACTAGAGGTAAAAAAGTGCGACAACCTTGAGAAGTTGAACCTCCCTCCAAAGTTCGACAAACGACGGTCTGTCTGGACTTGTTGTGCGTGGAGAATGTGGATACTAAGGGAAAAGGGAATTGCTTAAAAACAGAAAGGTCAAAATTCGGGTTATAGTCCGCGAATTTGCAGACGATCCAATTTAAATCTCATTTTTAACCCCCGACGCGAATGGTGGAAAATTCCGAGAGAACGTCTGTATCTAAATATGTCAAAGTTGTTTTGGAAAACATCATTCTGTAAGATTCTTGGGTCTGCCTTAAGTTCTTCCATTCAAATTTTTAGTATAAAAAAAGGTTTTGATATTTGAAATGTAAAACCCATTTATTTACCCATTTAAGGGTAAAGGTTCATTAGTCGATAGCCTCTGTTAAACCTTACAAGAAGGGAAGGCACGTGTCGCCAGATTAGATGCGTTCGATAATTTTACAACAAAAAGTCTACAATATGTTTTTAGGAGTGATACACCCTAAATTTTATATCTTTATGTGTCAAAAAATTAGATCTTAATTACCAAATTTAAAGTTAAATTTTCTTTAACGGGTTTTTATAACAAAATGGCATATGGATGATTCTCAAAATTTGGGACAATTTGATGTAACCATCCAATATTATTAAAACAAGAATACTCTTTATTAATCTATAATTTTTAGGTAATAATATAAAATGCCTTTTGTTAGGATCCTTTATTAAATTATTTGTTTTCAGTTTAAAAATATTTTTAAAAACAGCCCAAAGGCATCAAAATTCCGCTCCATGGACTGTAACCATCACGTTTTGCCTAAAATATTGCTTTATTTAAAAAAACCTATTTTTTTTCGGGTCATAACAGCCATTTACATCAAAAGATTAAATGTCAATAAGTATTATACTATAGCCAAAAACAAATATTTACTAAAAATAGTTATTAAAAATTATTAAGAAAAGTCTGTACCTACATTTGAATTCTACTACGTGGACCTGGGAGAATTTTGCCGCCAAGGGTTGGTACTAGATTATTAAGCGCGCCTGGACTATTTGACACTTGCGTTTTAGTTTGGTTTTGTCGTTCGATATGATAGCATTGCTCAATTTTGTGCGGATTGGTCGTCATGATTGTCATAGTGCTCGTTGGCAGGTACGTATTTTTATTGTTTTCTACTCCATGGACGCGTTTAAAATTTTTTAGCAAAGTTAAATTGTTTAAAAAAATATGCGTTTAGTTGACCATTTGTTGGCATTTTAATCTTACACGCCAATTAGTACAGCTTTTTTTGTTTCGCGAATATATAACTATTTTTTTCCAAAAAAATTCTACTCCATGGACTTCTGCTCCATGGACATTTATAAGTCTATGGAGTAGATTGGTGTCTATGGAGTAGAAATAATAAGTGTTTTTTAACCTTAGAAGACGCTTGAACTTAAGTTAATTGCTAGTATTTGTTAATTACTTGTACTGGGGTTGAAGGGTCATCACCTAGGGTGGGTTAATATTTAGCTATATAACTTTGTATTTATTTAAAATAACAGCAAAAATAAGCTTTAAAAACGTATACATTTTTGCATTAAATACAGGATTTCTGTTCTTGTTTTCGTGCTTGTGAGAAAATCAACAAATAATTTACTCATGCTGCATTCTGATTTTAGACTATAATAGTAAACCGGTCATAAAAATTAATTATTTTTACATAGATTTTTGTTTTAGCAAATATATGGCGAAACCAAAGGGGGACTTAGAAAAGCGAAGACAGCAAAAAAAAGATTGTCAGCAATATGAAATGGCAAAGCAGGAGAAAAGACAAAGATATTACAAGCGGCAAAAACAAGGCAAAATTAGGCTTCTTGGGACAAAAAATTAACGCAGCGGTACAAAACAAGACTACATAGAATAATAATAATTATAATAGAAAAATTCCCCATTAACAAACACCAAAAATTTGTTAAAAGATCAAACCGTTTCTTCGGAAGTCAGAAGTTTTAAGAAAACAACTATTTACCAATTTTATGAATATGAACAAAAGCTATAAGGCTAAAAGACAGTTTATGAAATGCACATCCAGGTAAAAACGATGTGATTACCTCCAAAAAAAGTAAGAAACAAAAGTGATACTTAACAGACTAAATCTCGAAAAACTGATAAGCAACAACATAAAGAAGATAACTCAAAATATGATATAGTACTTAGCCCAACAGCAAATCTAAACATAATACTAATCTTGAATGGATTCAATGCCTAAATTGTCTTAAATGGATCTGTAGCAAGTGCAATAAGGGGAGCCAGAACGCGTTTTTTACTTGTTCTGTATGCGACGACAGCGACGACGGTTATGCATGCAAAATTATTAAAATAAATTATCCTCTGTTTAGCGTTTTTTTATGTATTTCATACATTTTTAAACTAAGTTATTTAAAACCTGTTTTTTTTAAATACGAGTTTGTTGTTTCTTTGTTTATATACTAAAACAGAAAACCTTTCTTTTCTTTAAAAAAGTAAGCTTACCCCCATGTTTTATTTTCTCTCTTCTTAATACAGCATTTTTAGTAACATACCATGCGAAAATTTTAGTTTTAGAATTTTTTTAAAGTTAAATTAATTCTAAACTACATGAAATTTCAACTCCGTGGAGAAACCATTCCACTCCGTGGACACAAATTTTTCTTTTTTATCAATAATATTTCAAATTTTTACATAGATTTTTGGCCACACACCTAAACATTATCAGAAAGCGATATCCCATGCAAGTAAATTAAAAAGAGTGTTAATATTCATAACTTTGGTCGATTACACTTTTACCCCTCATATTGTCCCAAATTTTTAGAATGACCCATATATCTTACCAATGGAGGGAATTAGGCTTTTATCACCCAAGTTAAAATTTAAACTCAGAAAATTCAACATTTTACACTGCTGTTACAATTCACTTGCGATAAGTCGTTTTTGACTTATAGCTACCAAAATTTAAAAGATGCCTGTAACAATAAAATACCCTCGAAAACTTTAAATGAATAATATAAATACATCAATTACACGGTTTAGAAAACTAAAAAAATTGGAGTCTAGTTGGTTTAGAACTTTTTTTTTACATTATAAGTAGTAACACCTCGTTTTTTGACACATGTCAAAGTAAGTCTTGTGTCCTAAACTTGGAAAATAGGCCCATTTATTCACCTATTAGTCGTTTTGGGAAAAAAATCAACTTTTTACTGCTTGTGTTATTAAGTTATAATTTTTTTATGTATGGGTTCTCGTCGGGACAAAAATATAAATTATATTTTATAAATCAGATAAAATGCAAACAAATTAATCTCTTACTATGGTATCGACCTAGCAGCAAGTAAAGAATAAATATATTTGAAAGTCCAAATATTGCAAAGTCTTATTAAATATATTAAACTTATTGTAATTTTGGATGTGGATGGGACAAAAAAAAAGTCTCTTACAAAATTAACTCATTAAAGCTTTACTTACGTTAAATTAAAAAAATATATATTTACTTCCAAAAACCTAAAGGCATTGACAAACCCGCTAACATGCATAATAAGAGTCAAGACGTGCAGCGTGGTTAGACTAATTTTAAAACGAAGACTTGTATGTGCAATAATACAGTTCTCGATATAGTCTTAAATTGTTCCTAATCCAATAAAAGTTTATTCTTAAAATAAGATTTAATACGATTTAATGCTATTTCTTATTTATGTTATTCTGTCAAGATTAATACTTTTTCTTTTGAGCTCAGTAATTCTCTAGTTAAATAAAAACTCTCATTTTAATTTAAGATCTTAATTTATTATCTATTCGAAACCTAATCAATATCTTATTAAGTGAAAGAATATATTTAATAAGAGATTATCAGGCTGCTTTAGCAAAAAATAGACTCTACTTCGTTTAATAAATAAGCGGTTGAATAAATTAAATTAATATTGGTTTAAGTATATATTTGTTAAGAATCAACAAAAAAATTATACTATTGATATCAGTCGAATATTTAGTTACCAGAGGAATGATAATTGAAGCGTTCCTTTTTGATTTCTCCAAAAAAAACTAATTTTCTGCCGAAAATAAAAAGATCTATAACTTAAACCAAACTCAAGTTGACATTATCTGTCAAAACTTGTCATCCTCACAAGTAAATTAGATATCCAGGGCCGTCTCTTTCTCTAGAAATTAACTGGTTGTATTCACAAATATTGTGTTATTAAAAATGGAGCACGTTTAAAATTGTAAAATTTTCCGGGAAGATGTAAATTCGGATTTTCAAAAATATGACTGCAAACTTAAGTTTTACCAATTTTTTGATAAATAGTTAAGACTTAAGTTAAATATTATTTATTAGGATTTTTTTTTCAATCTGAGTTTTTAATATTTGGTTTGGGACTACACCAGAGGAATGAGGTATTTGCTTTGTAATAAAAAAAATTATAAACTTGCAATTTTTTTTATACATTAAACTCAAATGCTCCATAAAGAAAACATTTCGTTTTAAATCTTATAACTAAAACTATGCTTCATTTGCAGTCTGTGTTTGAAAAATATGCATTCCCACAGCACCATTTTTGTAGAATCATCCATATCATTCCTGCTAAGACCAACAACTTCTATTTAAGAGAGTTAATTGAAATAAGTCTGAACGGACTAAAGGTGCATCACCAAAGCCACACTGACTATGGGTATCTTACCAAAGCTAAGGGCAATGACCTAAACTACACCACATAATACTTCCGGCTCTAGCCTTGTTTTAGAGATAGATAGATAGAGTTAATTATTGGCTGACTTGTGCCCCAGGTGGCTTAGACACATATGTATGTAGGGGGCGTCGACCCATCGTCATCGCCAGGAAAAATGTGGTGTCAACAGGGTTATTTAAGTAACTGTTACAGACAACCCTACTTAATTGTCACTAGCTGAAGCTTTATCTCTTGTTATTCTACTCTGACTAATTACCTTTTTATCTTAGGCTGTGGAGTGAAAGGGACCAGAGCAAATGTTTTGACAAAAGATACTTTTTTATAGCATCCTCCCATTTTAAAAACATAAAATTATTCATATTGTTCAACTGTCAAATCTTGTGTTTCTGAGGGCTTTTTAAAATAACGTTCTATACCTACCTGATAATTATGTCATTAGGGACTTATAGCCAATAAAGCCAGGCAATAATTGTGCCGGGCACTATTCTGACAGTTTTGCATTATAAGAACAGCTGTCTTCTTTCAAAATTAGGCCTTTGTGTAATATAAGAGCCGAATTATTAGTGCCGCGCCACTATTAATGGAAAATAAACGACTGAATTTATAAATTCGACTTTGGTACGTCAATTTTAAAGGATCAACTGTCAGTTTTCAAAGGAAAACTATTACTGCCTGGCTTTATTGCAATAACTCTCTTATAGGGACTTATTGCAATAAGGCCAGGCACTAATTGTGCCGGGCACTATTCTGACAGTTTCGCATAGAAAACTAACAGTTGACATACCAAAGTCGAATTTATAAATTCAGTCGTTTATTTTCCATTAATAGTGGCGCGGCACTATTAATTCCGGCTCTTATAATGCACAAAGGCCTAATTTTGAAAGAAGACAGCTGTTCTTATAATGCAAAACTGTCAGAATAGTGCCCGGCACAAATAGTGCCTGGCTTTATTGTAATAAGTCCCTATTCTAAAATTCTTGTTTCAATAATTCCCAAGAATAATTTTTTTTCACTCAACAATTCTATTTTCGCTAAATTTATTTTGGAAAGACGATACAGAGACGTATCTACAGGGAGGGCTGAGGGAGCCCAGGTCCCCCCCAACTTTTTTGAGTTAAAAAAATTATTTATTCTCGAATTGACCGTTCTGTTGACACAAAATTTTATTGTTGGGCCCCCGAATTTTTGGGGTTTGGATCCGCCACTGAACAAAACTTTTAAGGCTTTTATTAGTTTTTTAATGCTTTTATAAAAGGAACTTTTTCGGATTTTGACGTTTTTGGGTATCCAATTTCCTACAGATACTTATAATAGAAATGTAGTTAAAATGCCATAAACTAAACCTGAAATTATTGCGGGAAGGTATAAAATGATGGGGTCAATATTTTCTTAGAAGTTTTCGTCTAATCCCGTTGGTAAAACAAAGACAGACCTTGAAAGAACATGAACAGAAACAGAAATATTAATGCTCACTTTTTCGGATCAGCATTGTACAGAGTGTCCCAAAAATGTTAAGTTATGTTTGTTCAAAACCGTTGAAAACAGTTCTGGTAAATATGTCATTTAAAAAAATTAGCATATTTAAAATTTTTAAACTGTCGAAAAAAAAGCCGGCCAAAAATTTTCATTTTACCCAAAAAGCCGAACTTCTCCGGCCTTTATCCGGATGTATGGTTACCAGATTTTTTTAGTGGCGGTTTGTCCGAGGGTCTTTCAAAATTAACGGTTTTGTCAAATTTTTTAAAATCTCTCCATTGGCTGTGCAAATCAGTTGCATTTTAGAATTGAGACAGTATACTTAACCACTCTCGGATTGCGGACTTTCCTCGAGACTTTCAATCTCAAATGCGCACATTCAGTGTTCACGAAGTCTTTCCTTTATAAACGTGCTCAGAAGGGGGACAACCTGTACAACGATTTCCGAAAACTTGTGGCATGCCCTTCTGTATTATGTGCTGGTGAAATTTGGGGGTTGTTTTTGAAGGGGGTTAAGAAACCAGACGCGAGACAAGGTCCCCATACCCGTCACATAAAAACGTTGACCTTAAAAATATGTGCTTCTTTGCCCAGATTATTCAAATGCTTTGGGAAGACAGTGTCAAATGGGACAGTCTCAAAATTTATTAATAGGTATTTGGCCTTTTAGAGGTAAATCAGTGATAATGATATTTTTTAAGCTTAAAGGCAAATGTCGGAGCTAAAAAATTAAAAAAGGAAATTTTTAAGGTGTAGTCAAAGACTTAATTAAACTTTATGCTCGTCCTCAGAATGGGGTGATAGTAGCCGCAAACATGGCAGTTGGTTTTCGAAAGTAGGCATCCACATTTCATTTTTCCTTTTCAGTTTCTGGATTAAAAAGCCGGACAAAACTGGTCATCCTGCTTTTCCTGTTTTTCAAAATTTCTGTCTTTGTCCGGCTTTTTTATCCAAAATAAGGCTTTTTTAGGTCCGACGTCGTCCCTTACGCAATACAAATATGGTCACCCTATTATAACTAAACAGGTGGTAGTGGTTTCGCCGTCACAGGTACACTCAAGTGCGTGATTCGATGTTGTTCGCTAGTTTTGGTTTTTTTATGGTTTTACGGTGTGTTTTTCGATGATATTTTTTAAATTAAAGACAAATTTATATTTTTTTAAAGAAAAACCTAAGTATAAAAGCTAGTTTTGTTTTGGATAAAGAAACGTACCTAGAAAAGCAACGCGATGTTGCCAAAAGAGAAGAAACACAAAGCTTGTTTTGTGTCTCTTTGCAGCTCACTAATTTTATTTTAGATAAGGTTACAAAACAAATCTAGATTTATGATTGAAATATGGGACTATTCCAGGTTTTTCCCTACATGTCAATGGCTAGAGACCTCTTCAGACAAATGCAGGCTATTAAAGGCATTAATTACTACTTAAATTAAGTAGCTTTAAAATTAAATTTGCAGTTTAGATGGAACTGCACTTACACATACAGGGTGTTTCACGAACATCAAACAGAGGTCTTTTTGGGTATAGAGTGCGAATTTGGCAGGGTTCCGCGGATATATATCACGATATATATATAGCTTGATATATATCCGATATATTCAATAATTTTACTTATTAAACTAAAAATGTTTTCTACCATGGTAAATATCAGAAAATTTGTCAGTCGCCCCTGTACAAAAGTATAAGCATCTGTAAAGGTGTAGTATCGATCGATTCGGCTGCCGCATAGGCATCGCGGAGCTGACTGGGAATCCCCTGTTTCACATCTGGTAGATCCCCCACGCGACGATTTCTTTTGTTTTCTATTTTCCCAGGTTAGAGCAGTTACTGTGTTTTCCATCTGTGTGTACTTTTGATTTATTACTAAGTAGTGAATTTTATTTAATATGCCAAAACCAAAGCATTCAGTTTGATAATGATATAATATATCTGATATATATCCGATATATATCATGTGATATGATATTTATATAAATATCATGATATTTTCGATCCCTGTTATTTACATGTGTTTTTTTGGAGTGTAATTTTGTTTTAAAAAGATTAACGCTGATATTTTCGGATTCTAAATGAACTTTATTGTAAAAAATCATTAAAAAATCAAAAAAGTTTTACAATACAAACAAATAAACAACTTCTCTAACTCGAACCTCCATAACTCGAACCTCTCTATTAGTCGAACCTTTTAAGTGGTCCCTGTACATTTCAATATGTATTTTAACCTCTTTAATTCGAATTTCTATAACTCAAACTCTCCATAACTCGAACTGTTTTGGTGGTCCCTTTGAGTTCGAGTTATAGAGGTTCGACTGTATAACAGTTGGCATGCGGTACATGGCGGGTAATTTGAATTCAAAATATGGAATGCTAAATCTTGAAGATTTTAATCTTTTAATCATATTGCATCCTTAAAAAGTTTGATGGAATATTGGGATGGTGTCTGAGAATATTTCACTGAAATTTCGAGGATATCTGTAGTGCCATTTTGAAAATATCATAAAAAAACGTCTGACCTCCCATAAGACCCAATGTAAAAGTCAGCCCCCCGAGAACAGCTGATTTTTTCAGGGTGGTGGCCTGTGTTTTTTTTTGGCCTTGGACCAGCACCTGAACTAGCGCAGGCCAGCGAAAAAAAGTTTTCTCAAAAATTATGAACTCTGATCTGACTTAAAGCCTTTTTCCTCGAGGTTACTAGTCACTCATTTAAGTTACTCGAAATGACGTCACGGTTACTCGGAGTAACCGCTGTATGACGTCAGACAGTCAGCTGTGGATGACATTTCCAATTGTTTGTTTTTGTTTTTACCAGGAGCTTCCGAAATGCAGAAAATAATTCATTGTTTCCACCAATGCATGCTCACCCCGATTCAAAAAACGTATCACGGGACATGGATTTACACCAGTTTTAAATGCAGCGTTACCTGATGCGTTTTTTGAATCGGGGTGGAAACAGGGTGCTCCTTTGGTATTCTGTGGTAAGGCCGCAGTACCACAGAACACCAAATGCAGTACATTTTAAGACTAGTTGCAGTTGAATTGATATAGGACCAACTTCAACGGATGTGCTTCATTTTCTACCGTTACCAAACATAATTCGTTGGTAATATATATATTAAAATCATTGAGTTGTATAAGTATAGTATATAGAAGTCAATGATTAAAATCAAACATTTTGAAAAAAAAACAAAACAAAACGATCTTAACCTCAAAATATTTCGGCAACCACGTCTGCTAGGCTGGTTACACTGTGTGGTTACTCGTGACGTCATAGTTAGTGTTACTCAGCGAAGAAAAACAGAAAACGAGTAACCAGGTTACCTGGTAACTTGTAGTTACTGCGAGGAAAAAGGCTTTTATTTGCTGATATTTTTCCTTTGCCACTCTGGCCTTTTTATAGAGAATTATTGACTAGAAACCTTTCCGAAAGACCCCATGATGGCTCCTTTTTAAAAGCAAACTCCCCATGTGGGCTGTGCCCAGCCAAGAGCTGCTGGTATATTGTTTAATGCCTTTGTAATGTTACTTATGCATATGTGTACACAGAAAAAAAATATTTCAAATTAAGTCACATGGCATTCTGCCCTCGTTAGTTAAAAGGCTGCAAAAATGTTTCTCTATACAGTGAAACCTCTCCTTGCGGACACCTCTATTAAGCGGACACTCCCTTTAAGCGGACAAATTTGTTTGCCTATTTCTTTACATGTAAAATTCACTCTTATAACCGGATGCGGACAATTTTTTTGGTTAAAGAATTCTAATACCTCTCTTAACCGGACGCGAACCTCTGACAACGGGACGGAGCGCTGCACGACATGTGCATAAATATTCTGTAGTATGTTGGCAACAACGCACTCTACAGCCGAGGAGTTACATCTTACAACATATTTTATTCGGCGGGAATGCTGTGTTTTATTTTTATTGTTCAGTTGGGTAGTAACAGATTTCTTTGAAATGGCGCCTAGTAAAAAACTTCTAAGTTTACATGAAAAAATGGAAGTTGTTCACGTTTCGGAGAATGAACATCTATCAGCACAAAAGATCGCTGAAAAATTTCATATTGGAAAAACTTAAGCAGCGGAAATTGTTAATAAATATATATTAAAATTTCGCAGTTCTCTCTCATAAGCGGACACGTCCAATAAGCGGACAAAATCGACGAAACCCTGAGTGTCCGTTTATAGGAGGTTTCACTGTAATTATTTTCTTTACTAATTGTCCAAAGTTTTATAAAAAAATATTGAATAAAATTGTTATTTCAAAACCCTTACAAATTATCGAAAAAATACGTTTTCTGGTTTTAATATATTTTTTTTCTGTGTAGTAGGTTAATGACATTATTGGATCTTATCGTTTGCTTTTTTTACACCTTATTTATAATAATTGTGTATTGAGTTTGATTTATCAATAAACTGGCCTGCATAATATTATGTGAATGAACGGGAGAAATTGAACCTAAGGGGTCAAATACCTTTCATATCCAAAATATAAGGTTTCAAAATGTTCAGAAACCATTATGTTTCCTGTGTTTTTTAATGATTCAGGTTTTCATATAAATTTTTTTATCTTTTATGTAAAACTCATCATTTTTGGCTATAAAAAGCATAAAAATTACTTAACAATTAATTTTGCTTTATATAACTTTTATTAACATTTATGGTTTAAAAATTATAATCGAAAAAAGCATTCACCCTAGGAAAACCCCAAACTTTCTTCAAATTATGATAAAATTTTATGGTTTTGCAAAACACAGAGTGACATTCTAACAAAATTGCTTAAAAAAATTGTTTAAATGTTGATAATTATTTTAATTTATTTTTCTTTTTTTTAGTTAATCTATCCGGAGCTGACAGAGTGGATATGACACATTTTGACATGCTCAAAGTTTTGGGAACTGGAGGTAAGTAAAGGCCAACCAGTAGCGGATCTAGTAGGGAGCCAGATGCGCCCGCCCCCTTCTTGAAATTATGCTAGTAAACTTTAGTTCTACAAAAAAATAACCATAGCAACTTAATCTACGTTTATTTTGTTTTCTACTTAACAAAAAACTCAAATTTTTTACCATTTGTACACAATAATTTCTTTATTTTCCGAATTTTTCGCGCATTTTATCTCATGTCCTTGGAACATAGCCCTGGCAACTCCCCCCCTGCGCTTGTGTACCTGTCAAATCTCACGTTTATGCACAGATGGAAGCCAGATGGGCCCGCCCCCTTCTTGAAATTATGCTTGTAATCTTTAGTTCTACTAAAAAATAACCATAGCAACTTTTTACAAAATCTACATTTAATTTGTTTTCTACTTGACAAAAAACTAAAATTTTTTACCATTTGTAAACAAAAATTACTTTATTTTCCGAATTATTCGCGCATTTTATCTCATGTCCTTTGAACATAGCCTGGGCAACTCCCCCTCTGCGCTTGCGTACCTGTCAAATCTCACGTTTATGCACAGATACGTTCAACCTAAATTATCTACTGACAGAGTGGAATGATTAGGTTTTTTAATTTTTAGCTCACACATATACTATACTATAGTAGTGTGAGCTATGGTGATCCTAATTTTTTCGAGAAAAAAAAAGTTGCTCCGATTTCAAAAATTTTTATATATCTTTGCGTTTCAGATGATTTTGAAACTTTTTTGTTGCGCCGTCTGTCTGTCTGTCTGTCTGTCTGTATGTCTGTCTGTCTGTCTGTCTGTGTGTCTGTATGTCTGTCTGTAACGACCAACGCTCATAACTCAAAAACCGCTTGGCCGATTTTAATGAAATTTGGTACCTAGGCTGGGTCTTGGGTCGAGATGGTCCCATTTTAAAATGAACAAAATCCACCGAACACAAACCAAATAAAAGGGTGGGGGTAGATTTCAAAAATTAGAGTTTATGTGAAAATATGGCGTGTGTGATATTAAACGAAAGGTAATTGAGTCTGCAGTTAAACAAAATACATTTTAATTTATTTAAAAAAAAAGGGTGGGGGTATATTTTAAAAATTAGAGTTTAAGTGAAAATATGGCGTATGTGATATCAAACGAAAGGTAATTGAGTCCGGACTTTAACAAAGTACATTTTAGTTTTTGTTTTTTTGTAAGGGTGGGGGTAGATTTCAAAAATTTGAGTTTAAGTCAAAACATGGCTTGTGTGGTATCAAACAAAAGGTAATTTAATCTGGAGTTGAATAAAATATATTTCAGTTTTTAGTTATATTAGCTCACACGTACACTATAACTATAGTACCTAGTGTGAGCTTAGGGGCCCATATATTGGCAGAGTATTTTTTACTTATTTATTTAAGAATATTCCCTTACTAAAATTTGATTTTTTTGTTATTTAAAAATGGTATTTATTCTTTGTTTATGAAGCACGTGCATATATTTGACGTGTAGGTAATACCACGGATCACCTGTTAGGTAATCCGTGGTAATACTAGGAAAGATGCCAGATCCGGTATGGCTCCTTTTATTTTTATTTATAACAGACAATCGAAATTTATGCAAAAAAGCAAGTAGGGGAATTTCAACGAGCTCAAAAATGATATTAAATCGTTGTTTATTATTGCCAATAAAATAAGAACTTTTCGCAATACATTTTCTGTGCTACTTTTACTGTTTTTATATGCAATTCATGTTTCATCTTCTGTCTTCTGTGAAGAAATACATGTGCTTGCAACATGTTCAACTATAATATTTGATCAGGTTTATGCCACAAGTTTTCATGTTTTTTGCTATGCAAGGCAAATAAATATACGCGACCTCAAAGAAAAACACGGAAGGTAAGACCACTAAATTAAAACAACATGAATTTGACGTTATAATAATAATAATATACATTAGGTTTCATGAATAATGTCACAAGTGAAAGACATTTTTAAAGATACTTACAAATTCTTGTTTCATTCATTCACACCGGGGTCGTTCTCCAGAAAACGGGAATTTCTTGTCCATCGCATGGTATTTCTTCATGTGTGAAGGAAATTAAAAATAAATACAAACTAATAATCAACTTAACCAAGCCTGTTTGGTCCATTAACTATTTTTTGAGAAATCTTTCTTTTTTTTTCATTTTTTTTTCGCTTGTCAAGATGCCATTTCTCACCTCCGTTGCCTGTCCCTCCCCCTAGTAGGTATTCTGGGTCTTAAACGACGGGACCATCCACATCACACACTTTGACCAATAGCAAACTCTGAGCGGTCGCGTGTTGTGCGAAATGACCTGTCTCGACCAATGGCATAGTCGCCCGCTCTTCAGAGTTAGTTAATTTTACACGTTTGAAGTGAAATCTGTTCTCCTGCCCCGTACCGATTGAACGTTTCTCGGTAGGATCGTAGGAGAAGCTTGCACAATGGATGCAACATCGTTCAAAACCCAGAATAGCTTCCCAGTAAGTGACCCAACCAATCTCAGGATTCTCAGGTAAAAGACCCTCTTTGTGAACCTCGCATCCATAAGATTAACTACAATTACAAATGCACCCTTCTTTTAATCATTTAATACAAAATGGGCAATGAACCCGCCTTGGTGCCAAATCTATACAAAAGCTTCAGACATTATTTATGGACCTGAGTGTACCTATAGCCTAAAATACCAATCAACGGAAATGAATAAGTGAAGCATCATTTAGCTAAAAAATTGAAACAAAAACTAAACTTTAAACAGAAGTCGACATCAGGGCTAAAACCTATAACTGTTTCGAATCTTTTCTAAAACAAAGGAAAATTCAGTTGCCAAATTTTAACTACACACGACACACAAAAAATTCGGAGGCTCGCCTTCGACCGTATATCAGTATGGGTGACCTCGTTGTTGCTAAGCCAGTCAAACCAAAAGTGTTTTTAACACCTACAAAAAAAATATCTACACACATACCTACCTAATTTATTTTGTTGAGACAACAATTTAATAAATGGCACGTTTTTTTAAAGTAAAAGGTTAATAATCCTGGTTTTAAATTAAAAAACTTAGCTATTGAAAGGTTTTCGAATATTGCTAGATAGAAACAAGGGTTGGAAATTAAACGAAATTAAAGAGATTCTTTTGTTTTATAGAAAAAATATTCAGTGAAAAAACGTTGTCATTTAAAATTTTTCATAACTATATAAAAAATAAGGTATACCGACAATGCACCTTCCTTCAAATTTGTTGTGTTGTCATTGTCAAATGTCAAAGTCAACAGAGTACTATGAAACATTTTGATGGTTCAACCAAGGCCAACACAAAAATAGAGGCCACGACCCTGAAAAAATCAGCTGTTCTCCCGGGGCTGAATTTTACATTGGGTCTTATGGGAGGTCAGACGTTTTTTTATGATATTTTCAAAATGGCACTACAGATTTCCGTAAAATTTCAGTGAAATATTCTCAGACACCATCCCGATATTCCACCAAAGGTTTGTAAGGAAGCAACATGATTAAAAGGTTAAAATCTTCAAGATTTAGCATTCCTTATTTTGAATTCAAATTACCCGCCATGTACCACATGCCAACTGTTATATTTGACATGTATTTGACTTTGTCATATGTGATTGTCACATTCGCTTCTGCTTTAAACTTAATTTTTGTGTGAGCTAATGAAGCGGCTATGAAAAATTAGGGCTTACTATAAATTAAAAAAAAATTGTTCTGCCAGAATAAAGTAAAAACAATCTCAAAAACGGCTTTATTTAACAAAAAATCAAATATCCATGAACCGTCATTCCAACTTCAAAATTTTAAACACAATCAGCTGTGTCGTAACGTGACCATCAAAAAAAAATCAGCCCCGGATGTGACGTCAACAAAGTGGAGGATCGTGGCCCGTCCATTTTGATAGCCCTGGTTCAACTTTACGATTGCCCCAGCACAAAAATTCTCACTGTATATTGAGCATTTATCGCCCAATCTAGGAATGAAAAAACTCATGTGATAGAAGCTCCTTTTTTTAGGTTGCCCAGTATTTCTAGCATATTAGGTATGACCGTTTCTATCGATGGTTCTGTATATCTATCCTTGTTCTTTATGGTTCTACAATGCTGATGCAAGCCACGCGCTTTGATGCTGCTGTTTTTATTTAAAAACTATTAATCATAGACTAAAACTTAAAAAGAAGATAAGTAATGTAAAACAACATGGTGAAAACTATAAAGAAAATGCTAATAATTCTGGAAACAATAGCAAGAACAATAGTTAACAAACTATCGAAGGAACGACAAATTAAATTGAAGGAAACAAAGGGGAAAGAGTTTTTTTTTTAATCAGGTCGCGGTGATTAACCGGAACGACCAAACTAATGCTGAAGCAAGCAAAGCACCTCTGTACAATTTATCGAAGAAACGACACATAAAACTAAAATTAAAGAAAATAAAGAAGAAAGAGTTGTAGAAAATAAATCAGGTAGTACTGAGGAACGGGAACCGAAGAAAATTGATAAGGAAATTAAAAAAATCCAAAGTAACCTGTAACAAGAAAAAAGAAAGAGTCAAGGGACTGGATTTCATATTATGGTTCAGAAAACAAATAAATTACTAAACAACTATTAAGAAGACGGAACCGTAATTCAAAGAGAATCCGAAGAACAAATTCCCAGGACAATTTTAAATTGAGTTTCACCATGTGTATTTAATTGGCTATCTTTCAAATTTCCGATGAAGTATATGCAAGCAATACACACACGCTAATAATAATACGCTGGGAATCCTTGATTAAAGCTCATGTTTGACCTTAAAACGGGGAGACGTACAATAACTACAACCTAGCCGAGCTCGTTCCAAAACTATTTTCCTTTCGGTTTTGTAGCGTTGTTTGCCTATATCTGGATTAGGGAAAACCTTGACTATATCACATACCATTTATCTAAGGCTCATTTATACACCGTTAACGTTACCGCTTCCGATACGGTTGGGAGTTCGAAATTGGATCATCTACAGGGTGTCCTTAAAGAAAATGCTAAACGATATTGATGAACAAACTCTTAAAAAAACGACACACAAAAGTAAAACCAAAATTGAAGAAAATAAAGAAGAAACAGTAATAGAACATAAATCAGGTAGTAGTGATGAACAGAAACCGAAAAAAATTGATAAGAAAATGAAAAAACAAATCCAAAATATCCTGGACCAAGAAAAAAGAAAGAGTCAAGGGACTGGATTTCATATTATGATTGAGAAAACAAATAAACTACTGAACAACCACTAAGGAAAAAAGAAAATTTGAAGAACAAATTGCCAAGACAATTTTAAATTGGGTTTCGGTTTCACCAATATGTTTATGTGTATTTAATTGGCTATCTTTGAAATTTCCGATGAAGTCTATGCAAGCAATACACACACGCTAATAATAATACGCTGGGAATCCTTGATTAAAGCTCATGTTTGACCTTAAAACGGGGAGACGTACAATAATTACAACCTAGCCGAGGCTTTTGCTCGTTCCAAAACTATTTTCCTTTCGGTTTTGTAGCGTTGTTTGCCTATATCTGGATTAGGGAAAACCTTGACTATATCACATACCCTTTATCTAAGGCTCATTTATACACCGTTAACGTTACCGCTTCCGATACGGTTGGAAGCTCCAAATTAGATCATCTACAGTGTGTCTATTTAGAATTATACCACGTGGACATTTTTTTAATTTCATTTAGGGTTTTCCCCTACTTCTTTTATTTTCCCAATGTCTTTCTGTCTAATATTATATGACCGGCAAATTTCCATTTTAATTTTGCTACTTCTCCCTTATTCCCTTACTTTTGTTTTATTTCTTATCCATTCATTCCTTTTTCTATCTGTCAGCTTTATGTAACATTTGTCTTTTAGTTTAATTTTAAAACATAACTAAAACTATTAAATGATGTTCTTTTAAAAATTCGTCCGAAATATGCGTCGGAAACAAGTAATTAAAGAACGTGACCCAGTTCTCGCTTTGTAATTTAAATATATCACTTTTCCATTAGCCTAGATCTAAAATTGGACACATTAAAGCATTTTGAAGATCCTCAACTTTAAATTTTGAGAAACGGAAACTATAGAATCTGGGTGTTAAAATTTTAGAAAATTTTATTGTTCTTTTAACATTTGTTTCCGGAGGTATCGAAAAGTGATTTATGTATCACTTGATGAATGTGTACTTTGGGTTAATAGGGACGTATTGCAATAAGGCCAGGCAATAATAGTGCCGGGCACTATTCTGACAGCTTCGCATTGAAAACTGACAGTTGATCTTTCAAAATTGCCATACCAAAGTCGAATCTATAGATCCAGTCGTTTATTTTCCATTAATAGTGGCGGCACTATTAATTCCGGATCTTATAATACACAAAGGCCTAATTTTGAAAAAAGACAGCTGTTCTTATAATGCGAAACTGTCAGAATACTACCCGGCACAATTATTGCCTGGCTTTATCGCAATAAATCCCTAATATGTTTGAGAATTTTTATTTTATCGCAGAGTCTTGGGCTTGGAGAAAAAAGCGGCTATTGTACGTAAAAGCATGAAGTTTGGCACACTTATTAAAAATAATATTCTAATCTATTTGACGTAAGGCTCTTTTTCAATTTGTCATACTGTGGCGGTCATTTTTTCAAAATGGCGGCGAAGAAATCATAAAAATGGCAACTTTTATAATTACAGTGAAACCTCTCCTTGCGGACACCTCTATTAAGCGAACACTCCCTTTAGGCGGAAAAATTTGTTGGAACCAAATAACCGGACACTCTAATAACCAGACGCGGACATTTTTTTTTGTTAAATAATCTTGAAACCTCCCTTAACCGGACGCGAACCTCTGACAACGGGACGGAGCGCTGCACGACATGGGCAAAAATATTATGTAGTATGTTGACAACAACGCCCTCTGCAGCCGGGGAATAATCTTTTACCGTTTTAATGCGGAGACTAAATACTTCTGTCGTATTTACAATATATTTTATTCGGCGGGACTGCTGTGTTTTATTTTTATTGTTTACCCAAATATATTTTGAGGGTCATCGGTCAACACAAAATTTATACAATAAAATAAAATTATTTACCTTTTTACTTTAAACAAATCACAGCAATAGCTTTATGACCCTAATATTTAAACTTGGTAATTTATTTTTAAAGAGTGGTATTAAGAAATTACAAAAGAAATAGTTTGGTTGACCTCTGACCTTGTATGACTTTCAAACATCCCCGTAAATTCAAAAATTTTTTAAACCTTATGAACTACTAACTTAAATAATATTTTTTACAAAAAAAATACGGATCGCCAATTGGTGATCCCTGGAAAAGCGTCCACCTTTAACTATAGTGGAAATTTTTTGGCCTACGATTAAAAATAAATGTTCCGATTTCGCCATTTTTTTCCAAATAGCGACCGGAAAATTATGAAAATTTCGAATTTTTTATACTAATTTATGATTATACTTGTGTCTTTATAATTCGAGGGTAGATAAGATATTTCAAGAAATATAAAGTCGTGTGACCTTAAATGACCTTGGTCAATAATTGGAAAAGATTTATGTAATTCAACTAATTTAAAATTCAAGTCACTTCTAATTTAAAAAAAATCAAGCCTGTGCGCTATTTGTTCTATATTCATGTAAAAAAAGGTGAACATTCGCGTTGCTTTAAAGCCATCGTCGGAATCGGGATTAATGGCCTTTCTTAGTGCCCCCACATGTTGCGGTAAAAAACACCGCGCTACAAAAGGTCTGGGATCTCCCGCGCTGCCTTTAAAAAATAATGACGCTGATGGTGAGTGACTTATAGATAACAATAAGGCGCACGTCGAGTATCAAAGTAGTCCAAAGATGAATGAAAGTTATAAAGTCAATGACCTTGAAACAATTATAATTTTAGATAACTTGTAAACAGACCTTACAGCAAAACTAAACTTCGAGAAAGTCCTGCATTTAGATTCTTAACCAGAACGAACATATTTTATCGATGTAAAAACCTTTTTTTAGTACCAAAACATATGTAGTCATAATTAGAATATATTATCTTAAATTTGACCCGAGCTTTGACGCAATCAGCTGTTCCAAAAAATCAGCACATCCATATAAACATAAAAGTCGAGTACACTTTTACTTGTTGGTGGTTGTTCCAAAAATAGAAGGCAAACAAACAACCTAAATATATGTGCATGTAATTTCGAAAATAACAATTTGCACATATAATTAAGTAAGCTAATAATAATATTTAGCAAGCTTTTATCACAGGTTACCAATTTTAATCCATGCTTTTGTGCTGTTGTCTTGGCAAGCAAATAGTAAATAAGGATATTCCTAACAATGAGTTTCCTAGCATTCACCCATTAAAGAGGGCGCTCTACTCCAATGTCACAATCAGCTGTTTAATGGCGGCCGGATAAGATACAGATTATTGAAAGTGACTGTAATATGGAGTAACTCTTTCGGCATACGAGAAAAAGAAGTAGTTTTCTGAAATATTAACAATAAGTATATTAAAGAAGTAGTTTTCTGAAATATTAACAATAAGGTCTTTTATCTCTCTCGAAGATGTTTTTAAAAGCTTAGATTGGGCAGATATAGGCATCAAAGTAAACGGACAATTCTTGAACCACCTAAGAACAGACAAGAAAGAGAAACTGATAAAAATGCTGGAAGAACTGGATACAGCAGCTAAAAATATAGGCTTAACTATGAACTACACTAAAACTAAAATCATAACAAACACAGATGAAGATATTACGGTCTGAATAAACCAAAATAAAATAGAACAAGTAGAGGAATATATACCTGGGACAAATTATTAAACTAAAAAAGGAAAACCAAACGACTGAAAACAAGGGACGTTTAAGATTGGTGGCAGCATTCGGTAAATTAAGCTACATAATAAAAAATAAAAAATATCCTCAGTACCTTAAAACGAAAGTGTATAACCAATGTATCCTTCCTGTACTTATCTATGGATCCCAGACCTGGACACTTACAAAATCAAACATGGATAAGGTAACAAAAGCCCAAAGATCAATGGAAAGACAAATGATACATGTAAAGCTGACAGATAGAAAAAGGAATGAATGGATAAGAAATAAAACAAAAGTAAGGATTGTCAGAGGAGAAGTAGCAAAATTAAAATGGAAATTTGAGAGAGACCTTGAGAAAATAAAAGAAGTAGGGGAAGACCCCAGATGTGCGGTCGATTTGAAGAAACACGCGGAACTAGATTGATGAACACGGTGACAGACAGAGAAGAGTGGAAGATATTGATGGAGGCCTTTGTCCAAAGATAGATCTCTCTCTTACATAAGCGTAGATAAGCGTTGTCTGTCTCGGTTCAGCCTGATGAAGATTGTCTAACTAAATAAGAGATGGAGCTACTTAGCATATGCTTTGCTTGAAAAGTTGTGTAAAAGAATATATGGGGCCATGGTATCCGGAAAAGTGATCTTAAAAATATTTGAAGAGAAAGCCCGTAAAAAAATTAAATTACGAGTCAAATACAGCAAAAACCATAACTAAAAAGTTATAAAAAATCAATTTAAATATAACTAGTAATAACTTGATAAGCTGCAAAAGGCAAATGATAATTTTCCACGAATGAAAGTTCTTTAATCGTGCAAATGAGGAAAAAAAATGCGCCAGTAGGCACATACAGCCAACAGTAAGTTGTTCTGGGCGTTAAGGTATCATTATTTTTGTTGAAAATAAAAATTTTAATCAAATTGTAAAAACTCTACAAACTTTGTAAAAATGTAATTTTCAATCTAAATTTTAAAACCAAAGACTTGAATAAGAACTAGAAATTAATACCCGGTATGTATGAAAGAAGAATACCAAAAGTGGGGATTAACGTCGACAAGACACAGTACTTATGTATTGGAAACGAATCCAGTGAGTTAGAACTAGACAATGGACAAACAATATCTCCATGCAATGAGTATGTATACTTGGGTGTCACATTTGACAGGACAGGAACAGACTGTAAAGAACTGGAAAAAAACGTAGTAAAAGCAAAAAAGGTTATTGGATGGTCTTAACAGGATTTTATGGGGCAGAGAGATAAAAAAGAATGTAAAATTTTACATATGTATATGAAACAATGGTGAAAAGCACGCTGTTGTCTGGAATAGAGACTTGCGATTGTTTACTGTAACAGAAAAATACAAAACAAAAATGGAAAGTATCGAAATGGATGCAATAAGAAGATCAATGAGAATATCTAGAACAGATCATATCAGAAATGAGATCATAAAAGAAACAATGGGAATCGAGGGAAGCATAACGGATGCAATCACTAAAAGACAACTGATATGGTGCGGCCATGTACAACGGAAAAACGACGAAAGATTAACAAAGCAGGTCCTAGAATGGCAACCAATAGGGCGCAGAAAAAGAGGGCGTCCTAAACTAGAATGGCAACAGTCAAGCCAAAGATCAATGAGTCAAAAAAACCTGACGGAAGATGATTGTCAGAATCGAAGGAGGTGGAGAATAGGCGTCGGATAATGTAAAAAACGTTCTAAATAAAAGGTTTCCTTTATGATCCCAATTAATAGCCTTATAGCTACTAAGGTCACTTATCGTAAAGCAAGCTTTACGATGAGTTGCCCTTATGATGAGTGTCCTTAATACCTACGGTATGGATAGCTAATTATGAGAATTTATTAAATAGATTCTTGAAAAAGACGAATCGTTGCAAATTTTCTCGGT
Source organism: Aspidapion aeneum (assembly GCA_963576565.1). Taxonomy (NCBI): domain Eukaryota; kingdom Metazoa; phylum Arthropoda; class Insecta; order Coleoptera; family Brentidae; genus Aspidapion; species Aspidapion aeneum. The sequence continues at coordinate 15,446,103 of OY755043.1, forward strand.
GCATCGACCCACCGACCACAGAGTGCAAATACATGCTTAGTCAACAAGGTGAAATCAAAAATTTATCGGTACATGTCAATGCACCTATAGATGCGTTTCATATAGGTAAACGACTTAATTTAAAAATATTTGCGTTGTTAGGTATTAAAAATAAAAAAGTCAAATGACCCCAACTAATTTTTTGAAGCGTAGAAATTTTTTGAACGAATTTGGCGAAAAACCAAAAAAAAAAACAGTTTTTAGGTAAATTCCATTGTTCATTCAACCTAGACAAATTTATGAAGGACTTTTATGATAATATAGAATTTATATATTTTCCTGTAAAATGTTTCGAAAAATATTTTATTTTAATTACACCAAAAAAATATGTGTCTAAAAAATTCAGTGAAAAATCAAACGATGAGAACATCAAACAACTTCAAGTTAACGATAACAACGTTTTATCAAACGATTTTAACGAAATTAATTTAATAAAAAGTGATTTTGCTGGTTTAGGTTTAGGTAAATTTTATTGTTCCTTTAACCTAGACTAAATATTTTCGTGTAAAATGTTTCGAAAAATATTTTATTTTAATTACACTAAAAAAATATGTGTATAAAGAATTCAGTGAAAAATCAAACGATGAGAACATCAGACAACTTCAAGTTAACGATAACAACGTTTTATCAATCGAGTTTAACGAAATTAATTTAATAAAATGTGATTTCATATTGCTCTAACAAAAGAAGTAAAAAAGCTCATGTTGGCTCCCGCATGGCGATGTACTTTACTATTGTGTCAAGATGTTTCAATTCAATCCAACACAAAATGTAAACAGTCGCAATTCTTCTTGAAGTAATTGTGATAACATAATTAACAACGCAATGAATGGTGTAAAACATACTTTGAAACATAAAATAAGCGGACTTACAAAAAATAAGTAATGCCAATTGGATTTATATGCCTATTGATAACAACGTTGTAGGTTAAGTTAGAAAAATTTCCATATTTATTCAACGTAGACAAATTTTTGATAATATAGAATCTATCTATTTGTACATTCTTCAATAAATATTTTATTTTAATTACACAAAGTAAAATGGTGGATAATAAAGAATTCGGGGGAAAACCAAAGAGAACAACGTCGCATCAAATGACTTTAACGAAATTAATTTAATAGAATGTAATTTTGCTGATATTATAACTAAAGCAGTTTAAAACAAGAAATAAGTAATGCCAATTGGATTTATATGCCTATTGATAACAACGTTGTAGGTTAAGTTAGAAAAATTTCCATATTTATTCAACGTAGACAAATTTTTGATAATATAGAATCTATCTATTTGTACATTCTTCAATAAATATTTTATTTTAATTACACAAAGTAAAATGGTGGATAATAAAGAATTCGGGGGAAAACCAAAGAGAACAACGTTGCATCAAATGACTTTAACGAAATTAATTTAATAGAATGTAATTTTGCTGATATTATAACTAAAGCAGTTTAAAACAAGAAATAAGTAATGCCAATTGGATTTATATGCCTATTGATAACAACGTTGTAGGTTAAGTTAGAAAAATTTCCATATTTATTCAACGTAGACAAATTTTTGATAATATAGAATCTATCTATTTGTACATTCTTCAATAAATATTTTATTTTAATTACACAAAGTAAAATGGTGGATAATAAAGAATTCGGGGGAAAACCAAAGAGAACAACGTTGCATCAAATGACTTTAACGAAATTAATTTAATAGAATGTAATTTTGCTGATATTATAACTAAAGCAGTTTAAAAAAAGGCTTATGTTGGCTCCCGCATGGCACTATACTTTACTATTGTATCAAGATATTTCAATTTAATCCGACACAAAATGTAAACAATCCCAATTCTTCTTGAAATAATTGTAATAACATCATTAACATACGCAATGAATGGTGTAAAACATACTTTGAAACATAAGATAAGCGGACTTACAAGAAATAAGTATTGCCAATTGGATTTATCTGCCTATTGATTAATGTTGATTAAACCACAAAAAGCACTAGTTAAATAAACCGATCGGTTAGCAAATAATTACGAAGAGAATGCTTTGTCAACTTTTTTAAAAATATTAGTGATAACAATCAGTTGGAACAGTGTATAATTTACAGAGAAAGCTTGATATATGTATATATTATATCTATAGACAGAAGACTTACTTCAGAAGTATTTACGTTTTTAGGTATTAAAAATAAAAAAGTCAAATGACCCTAACTAATTTTTTGAGACGTAGAAATTTTTTGACGAATTTTTCGAAAAATCAAAACAATACAGCACCAAGAGTAAGGTTCAGTTCGGTAAATTTCCATATTTATTCAACCTAGACAAATGTTTGAAGGACTTTTTTGATAATATAGAATCTACTTACCTGTACATTCTTTAAAAAATATTTTATTTTAATTACACAAAAAAAAATGGTGTATAAAAAAAATTCGAGGAAAAACCAAACGATAACAACGTTTTATCAAACGACTTTAACGAAATTAATTTAATAGAAAGTGATTTTGCTGATATAACCATAAAACAAGACTCATTTGGTTCTAACTAAAGCAGTTAGAAACATAAAATGAAAACAATCGCAATTCTTGTTGAAGTCATTGTAACAACATAATAATTAACATACTCAATGAATGATGTAAAACATACTTTGCGGGATATCTGCCTATTAATTAATGTTGATAAGAACACAAATTTCTTTTATAATTAAATAAATGATAATAATTTTAGATGTCACACAACATCTGACACAAAAAGCACTGGCTCAATAAACCGATCAGTTAGCAAAGAACTATGAAGAGAATGCATTGCCAATTTTAAAATATTTTAGTGATAACAATCAGTTGAAACAGCGTATAATTTTAAGAGAAAGCTTGATATATCAAGGAAAAAACATACTCACATACAAGAAATACGTTAGTTTTCTGAAAGTATTAAAAATATAAATATAAAAAACACACGCCTCCAATAAGACAAATAATAATCAGTATCTGATCTAAAAATTAATAGATACCAAATAAAAATAGAAAGTTTATTTATTGTTAATTTACACCAATTGGTTACAGATGATGGGTTTTTTTAATGCGTTTATTCACTGAATTCAGTTTAACAACGCAAAATGTTATTGGCGCAATGATTCGCAATTACTTATTAAAAATAATAACTGAAAAGTTAACAAGGTACCGAGAGACAACTTATGATAATCGTAAAACAAATCTTATATTTGGGCCAGAGGTGACAAATTGAATCTATCAAAAGACTGGCTAGCAAACCATCTTCTTCTAAATGCTAAGTACTGATCTTGTATTCTCAATCATCATAATACAGACATAAATCAATATTACATGTTGACAAACAGACAACCCAACTATTATTTACAATTGCATAAGAAAATTCATTTGAAATGATGTCTTTGTTCTCTAGATTATTAGACTAAGTACCGTTTATGTCAATTATCTTCGTTTATGTAAACAATTTGACGGCGCGTGTCGCGCCAAATTCTTCTCTAATTAGCTCTTCAATTTAACCACCTGTATGTTTCTCATCGTTAATATGTTTGTCATTAGGAAAATGAAATACGACTTGTCGATAGGTGACCTTGATAATATTTATCTTCCCAACAGCCTTATCCAACGAAGGGAAAGTATTATAATGGGTAGTATACGCATATACGCATAGGAATATTATAATAAGACTGATATCGTCCTTTTTAAAAATGCTAAATCTTTCTTTTTCTTTTTATGTTGCAGTTGAAAGTGTTTAATATTCAAGCAAGATAAAAATATAAAGATGCACAGGTGGTATGTTGCTACTTTTTAGATTTATTTCTACTTGTTCTGTAGCTAACTGTAGCTAAAGCAGCGGTATTTTTGGGATTTGTGAAATAATGTCTACTGTCGGAGGGAGTATGAGTATTGTTTCCTGGGCGTTTACTGTCAATTATGGTACTTTAAATGCTGAATCTTTTTTTTACAACCGGTGTGAAACTAGCAGCCACCTTACAGCAGCCAAAGTGTGAAGTTAGCAGCCACTTACAGCAGCCAAAATGTGAAGTTAGCAGCCACATTTGGCAGCCTAACAAAAAAGTATATTTTCAAAAATTATTTCATTGAGAAGCTGCAAAAACCTTGGAAAATAACTTTTTTTATTTGGAAATGGAGAATTTGATAAATTTGGAAAAAAATAAAAAATCCAAAAAAATTTAAAAGTCCTCTTTAAAAATATAGTTACGCAATGAAACTTTGTAGGGTGTTTAAGTAACGTACAGCTAATCATGTGTGTAAGCGGCTGCTCCTTGTTCCCGGTTTAACATGTTTAAATGGAAAAACAGAAAAAAATTCAAAAGTCACCTTCAAAAACATAGTTACGCAATGAAACTTGGTAGGGTGTTTAAGTTGCCTATAACTAGTCATCTGTTGAAGCGGCTGCTACTTGTTCCCGGTTTAACATGTTCAAATGGAAAAAAAATGGAAAAACAGAAAAAAATTCAAAAGTCACCTTCAGAAACATAGTTACGCAATGAAACTTGGTAGGGTGTTTAAGTGACCTACTGCTAGTCATGTGTATAAGCGGCTGCTCCTTGTTCCCGGTTTAACATGGTGAAATGGAAAAAAAAATGGAAAAACAGAAAAAAAATCAAAAGTCACCTTCAAAAACATAGTTACGCAATGAAACTTTGTAGGGTGTTTAAGTAACCTACTGCTAGTCACGTGTATAAGCGGCTGCTACTTGTTCCCGGTTTAACATGGTGAAATGGAAAAAAAATGGAAAAACAGAAAAAAATTCAAAAGTCACCTTCAAAAACATAGTTACGCAATGAAACTTGGTAGGGTGTTTAGGTAACCTACAACTAGTCATCTGTGGAAGCGGCTGCTCCTTGTTCCCGGTTTAACATGGTGAAATGGAAAAAAAATTGAAAAAGAAAAAAATTCAAAAGTCACCTTCAAAAACATAGTTACGCAATGAAACTTGGTATGGTGTTTAAGTAACCTACAACTAGTCATGTGTGTAAGCGGCTGCTACTTGTTCCCGGTTTAACATGGTGAAATGGAAAAAAAATGGAAAAACAGAAAAAAATTCAAAAGTCACCTTCAAAAACATAGTTACGCAATGAAACTTGGTAGGGTGTTTAAGTGACCTACTGCTAGTCATGTGTGTAAGCGGCTGCTACTTGTTCCCGGTTTAACATGGTGAAATGGAAAAAAAATGGAAAAACAGAAAAAAATTCAAAAGTCACCTTCAAAAACATAGTTACGCAATGAAACTTGGTAGGGTGTTTAAGTTGCCTATAACTAGTGATCTGTGGAAGCGGCTGCTCCTTGTTCCCGGTTTAACATGGTCAAATGGAAAAAAAAATGGAAAAAGAGAAAAAAATTCAAAAGTCACCTTCAAAAACATAGTTACGCAATGAAACTTGGTATGGTGTTTAAGTAACCTACAACTAGTCATGTGTGTAAGCGGCTGCTACTTGTTCCCGGTTTAACATGGTGAAATGGAAAAAAAATGGAAAAACAGAAAAAAATTCAAAAGTCACCTTCAAAAACATAGTTACGCAATGAAACTTGGTAGGGTGTTTAAGTTGCCTATAACTAGTGATCTGTGGAAGCGGCTGCTCCTTGTTCCCGGTTTAACATGGTCAAATGGAAAAAAAATGGAAAAAGAGAAAAAAATTCAAAAGTCACCTTCAAAAACATAGTTACGCAATGAAACTTGGTAGGGTGTTTAAGTAACCTACAACTAGTCATGTGTGTAAGCGGCTGCTACTTGTTCCCGGTTTAACATGGTGAAATGGAAAAACAGAAAAAAAATCAAAAGTCACCTTCAAAAACATAGTTACGCAATGAAACTTTGTAGGGTGTTTAAGTAACCTACTGCTAGTCATGTGTATAAGCGGCTGCTACTTGTTCCCGGTTTAACATGGTGAAATGGAAAAAAAATGGAAAAACAGAAAAAAATTCAAAAGTCACCTTCAAAAACATAGTTACGCAATGAAACTTGGTATGGTGTTTAAGTAACCTACAACTAGTCATGTGTGTAAGCGGCTGCTACTTGTTCCCGGTTTAACATGGTGAAATGGAAAAAAAATGGAAAAACAGAAAAAAATTCAAAAGTCACCTTCAAAAACATAGTTACGCAATGAAACTTGGTAGGGTGTTTAAGTTGCCTATAACTAGTGATCTGTGGAAGCGGCTGCTCCTTGTTCCCGGTTTAACATGGTCAAATGGAAAAAAAATGGAAAAACAGAAAAAAATTCAAAAGTCACCTTCAAAAACATAGTTACGCAATGAAACTTGGTAGGGTGTTTAAGTAACCTACAGCTAGTCATGTGTGTAAGCGGCTGCTACTTGTTCCCGGTTTAACATGGTGAAATGGAAAAAAATGGAAAAACAGAAAAAAAATCAAAAGTCACCTTCAAAAACATAGTTACGCAATGAAACTTTGTAGGGTGTTTAAGTAACCTACTGCTAGTCATGTGTATAAGCGGCTGCTACTTGTTCCCGGTTTAACATGGTGAAATGGAAAAAAAATGGAAAAACAGAAAAAAATTCAAAAGTCACCTTCAAAAACATAGTTACGCAATGAAACTTTGTAGGGTGTTTAAGTAACCTACTGCTAGTCATGTGTATAAGCGGCTGCTACTTGTTCCCGGTTTAACATGGTGAAATGGAAAAAAAATGGAAAAACAGAAAAAAATTCAAAAGTCACCTTCAAAAACATAGTTACGCAATGAAACTTGGTAGGGTGTTTAAGTTGCCTATAACTAGTGATCTGTGGAAGCGGCTGCTACTTGTTCCCGGTTTAACATGGTGAAATGGAAAAAAAATTGAAAAACAGAAAAAAATTCAAAAGTCACCTTCAAAAACATAGTTACGCAATGAAACTTGGTAGGGTGTTTAAGTTGCCTATAACTAGTGATCTGTGGAAGCGGCTGCTACTTGTTCCCGGTTTAACATGGTGAAATGGAAAAAAAATGGAAAAACAGAAAAAAATTCAAAAGTCACCTTCAAAAACATAGTTACGCAATGAAACTTGGTATGGTGTTTAAGTAACCTACAACTAGTCATGTGTGTAAGCGGCTGCTACTTGTTCCCGGTTTAACATGGTGAAATGGAAAAACAGAAAAAAATTTAAAAGTCACCTTCAAAAACATAGTTACGCAATTAAACTTGGTAGGGTGTTTAAGTTGCCTACAACTAGTCATGTGTGTAAGCGGCTGCTACTTGTTCCCGGTTTAACATGGTGAAATGGAAAAAAAATGGAAAAACAGAAAAAAAATCAAAAGTCACCTTCAAAAACATAGTTACGCAATGAAACTTTGTAGGGTGTTTAAGTAACCTACTGCTAGTCATGTGTATAAGCGGCTGCTACTTGTTCCCGGTTTAACATGGTGAAATGGAAAAAAAATGGAAAAACAGAAAAAAATTCAAAAGTCACCTTCAAAAACATAGTTACGCAATGAAACTTGGTATGGTGTTTAAGTAACCTACAACTAGTCATGTGTGTAAGCGGCTGCTACTTGTTCCCGGTTTAACATGGTGAAATGGAAAAAAAATGGAAAAACAGAAAAAAATTCAAAAGTCACCTTCAAAAACATAGTTACGCAATGAAACTTGGTAGGGTGTTTAAGTTGCCTATAACTAGTGATCTGTGGAAGCGGCTGCTCCTTGTTCCCGGTTTAACATGGTCAAATGGAAAAAAAATGGAAAAAGAGAAAAAAATTCAAAAGTCACCTTCAAAAACATAGTTACGCAATGAAACTTGGTAGGATGTTTAAGTAACCTACAACTAGTCATGTGTGTAAGCGGCTGCTACTTGTTCCCGGTTTAACATGGTGAAATGGAAAAAAAATCAAAAGTCACCTTCAAAAACATAGTTACGCAATGAAACTTTGAAGGGTGTTTAAGTAACCTACTGCTAGTCATGTGTATAAGCGGCTGCTACTTGTTCCCGGTTTAACATGGTCAAATGGAAAAAAAATTGAAAAACAAAAAAAAAATTCAAAAGTCACCTTCAAAAACATAGTTACGCAATGAAACTTGGTATGGTGTTTAAGTAACCTACAGCTAGTCATGTGTGTAAGCGGCTGCTACTTGTTCCCGGTTTAACATGGTGAAATGGAAAAAAAATGGAAAAACAGAAAAAAATTCAAAAGTCACCTTCAAAAACATAGTTACGCAATGAAACTTGGTAGGGCGTTTAAGTTGCCTATAACTAGTCATGTGTGGAAGCGGCTGCTCCTTGTTCCCGGTTTAACATGGTCAAATGGAAAAAAAATGGAAAAAGAGAAAAAATTCAAAAGTCACCTTCAAAAACATAGTTACGCAATGAAACTTGGTAGGGTGTTTAAGTAACCTACTGCTAGTCATGTGTATAAGCGGCTGCTACTTGTTCCCGGTTTAACATGGTCAAATGGAAAAAAAATGGAAAAACAAAAAAAAATTCAAAAGTCACCTTCAAAAACATAGTTACGCAATGAAACTTTGTAGGGTGTTTAAGTAACCTACAGCTAGTCATGTGTGTAAGCGGCTGCTACTTGTTCCCGGTTTAACATGGTGAAATGAAAAAAAAATGGAAAAACAGAAAAAAATTCAAAAGTCACCTTCAAAAACATAGTTACGCAATGAAACTTGGTAGGGTGTTTAAGTGACCTACTGCTAGTCATGTGTGTAAGCGGCTGCTACTTGTTCCCGGTTTAACATGGTGAAATGGAAAAACAGAAAAAAATTCAAAAGTCACCTTCAAAAACATAGTTACGCAATGAAACTTGGTAGGGTGTTTAAGTTGCCTATAACTAGTGATCTGTGGAAGCGGCTGCTCCTTGTTCCCGGTTTAACATGGTCAAATGGAAAAAAAAATGGAAAAAGAGAAAAAAATTCAAAAGTCACCTTCAAAAACATAGTTACGCAATGAAACTTGGTATGGTGTTTAAGTAACCTACAACTAGTCATGTGTGTAAGCGGCTGCTACTTGTTCCCGGTTTAACATGGTGAAATGGAAAAAAAAATGGAAAAACAGAAAAAAATTCAAAAGTCACCTTCAAAAACATAGTTACGCAATGAAACTTGGTAGGGTGTTTAAGTTGCCTATAACTAGTGATCTATGGAAGCGGCTGCTCCTTGTTCCCGGTTTAACATGGTCAAATGGAAAAAAAATGGAAAAAGAGAAAAAAATTCAAAAGTCACCTTCAAAAACATAGTTACGCAATGAAACTTGGTAGGGTGTTTAAGTAACCTACAACTAGTCATGTGTGTAAGCGGCTGCTACTTGTTCCCGGTTTAACATGGTGAAATGGAAAAACAGAAAAAAAATCAAAAGTCACCTTCAAAAACATAGTTACGCAATGAAACTTTGTAGGGTGTTTAAGTAACCTACTGCTAGTCATGTGTATAAGCGGCTGCTACTTGTTCCCGGTTTAACATGGTGAAATGGAAAAAAAATGGAAAAACAGAAAAAAATTCAAAAGTCACCTTCAAAAACATAGTTACGCAATGAAACTTGGTATGGTGTTTAAGTAACCTACAACTAGTCATGTGTGTAAGCGGCTGCTACTTGTTCCCGGTTTAACATGGTGAAATGGAAAAAAAATGGAAAAACAGAAAAAAATTCAAAAGTCACCTTCAAAAACATAGTTACGCAATGAAACTTGGTAGGGTGTTTAAGTTGCCTATAACTAGTGATCTGTGGAAGCGGCTGCTCCTTGTTCCCGGTTTAACATGGTCAAATGGAAAAAAAATGGAAAAACAGAAAAAAATTCAAAAGTCACCTTCAAAAACATAGTTACGCAATGAAACTTGGTAGGGTGTTTAAGTAACCTACAGCTAGTCATGTGTGTAAGCGGCTGCTACTTGTTCCCGGTTTAACATGGTGAAATGGAAAAAAATGGAAAAACAGAAAAAAAATCAAAAGTCACCTTCAAAAACATAGTTACGCAATGAAACTTTGTAGGGTGTTTAAGTAACCTACTGCTAGTCATGTGTATAAGCGGCTGCTACTTGTTCCCGGTTTAACATGGTGAAATGGAAAAAAAATGGAAAAACAGAAAAAAATTCAAAAGTCACCTTCAAAAACATAGTTACGCAATGAAACTTTGTAGGGTGTTTAAGTAACCTACTGCTAGTCATGTGTATAAGCGGCTGCTACTTGTTCCCGGTTTAACATGGTGAAATGGAAAAAAAATGGAAAAACAGAAAAAAATTCAAAAGTCACCTTCAAAAACATAGTTACGCATTGAAACTTGGTAGGGTGTTTAAGTTGCCTATAACTAGTGATCTGTGGAAGCGGCTGCTACTTGTTCCCGGTTTAACATGGTGAAATGGAAAAAAAAATGGAAAAACAGAAAAAAATTCAAAAGTCACCTTCAAAAACATAGTTACGCAATGAAACTTGGTAGGGTGTTTAAGTTGCCTATAACTAGTGATCTGTGGAAGCGGCTGCTACTTGTTCCCGGTTTAACATGGTGAAATGGAAAAAAAATGGAAAAACAGAAAAAAATTCAAGTCACCTTCAAAAACATAGTTACGCAATGAAACTTGGTATGGTGTTTAAGTAACCTACAACTAGTCATGTGTGTAAGCGGCTGCTACTTGTTCCCGGTTTAACATGGTGAAATGGAAAAAAAATGGAAAAACAGAAAAAAATTTAAAAGTCACCTTCAAAAACATAGTTACGCAATTAAACTTGGTAGGGTGTTTAAGTTGCCTATAACTAGTGATCTGTGGAAGCGGCTGCTACTTGTTCCCGGTTTAACATGGTAAAATGGAAAAAAAATGGAAAAACAGAAAAAAATTCAATAGTCACCTTCAAAAACATAGTTACGCAATGAAACTTGGTAGAGTGTTTAAGTAACCTACAACTAGTCATGTGTTTAAGCGGCTGCTACTTGTTCCCGGTTGAACATGGTGAAATGGAAAAAAAATGGAAAAACAGAAAAAAATTCAAAAGTCACCTTCAAAAACATAGTTACGCAATGAAACTTGGTAGGGTGTTTAAGTAACCTACAACTAGTCATGCGTGTAAGCGGCTGCTACTTGTTCCCGGTTTAACATGGTGAAATGGAAAAAAAATTGAAAAACAAAAAAAATCAAAAGTCACCTTCAAAAACATAGTTACGCAATGAAACTTGGTATGGTGTTTAAGTAACCTACAACTAGTCACGTGTGTAAGCGGCTGCTCCTTGTTACCGGTTTAACATGGTGAAATGGAAAAAAAATGGAAAAACAGAAAAAAATTCAAAAGTCACCTTCAAAAACATAGTTACGCAATGAAACTTGGTAGGGTGTTTAAGTAACCTACAACTAGTCATGCGTGTAAGCGGCTGCTACTTGTTACCGGTTTAACATGGTGAAATGGAAAAAAAATGGAAAAACAGAAAAAAATTCAAAAGTCACCTTCAAAAACATAGTTACGCAATGAAACTTGGTAGAGTGTTTAAGTAACCTACAACTAGTCACGTGTGTAAGCGGCTGCTACTTGTTACCGGTTTAACATGGTGAAATGGAAAAAAAATGGAAAAACAGAAAAAAATTCAAAAGTCACCTTCAAAAACATAGTTACGCAATGAAACTTGGTAGAGTGTTTAAGTAACCTACAACTAGTCACGTGTGTAAGCGGCTGCTACTTGTTGCCGGTTTAACATGGTGAAATGGAAAAAAAATGGAAAAACAGAAAAAAATTCAAAAGTCACCTTCAAAAACATAGTTACGCAATGAAACTTGGTAGAGTGTTTAAGTAACCTACAACTAGTCACGTGTGTAAGCGGCTGCTACTTGTTACCGGTTTAACATGGTGAAATGGAAAAAAAATGGAAAAACAGAAAAAAATTCAAAAGTCACCTTCAAAAACATAGTTACGCAATGAAACTTGGTATGGTGTTTAAGTAACCTACAGCTAGTCATGTGTGTAAGCGGCTGCTACTTGTTCCCGGTTTAACATGGTGAAATGGAAAAAAAAATGGAAAAAAAGAAAAAAATTCAAGTCACCTTCAAAAACATAGTTACGCAATGAAACTTGGTAGAGTGTTTGTGACCTACTGCTAGTCATGTGTATAAGCGGCTGCTACTTGTTCCCGGTTTAACATGGTCAAATGGAAAAAAAATGGAAAAACAGAAAAAAATTCAATAGTCACGTTAAAAAATATATTTACGCAATTAAACTTGGTAGGGTGTTTAAGCCGAAAAGAGCAACCTTGGCTCTTATCTGCTTTAACTAGGTACATACTTTACAAGTAGTAAACTCTGTAACCATCACCCCCCATATTTATGTATTTAACATAAATAAATACACAAGAAATTAGGAACAAGAAAAAAACTTAGCCAATATATGGGCCCCTAAGCTCACACTAGGTACTATAGTTATAGTGTACGTGTAAGCTAATATAACTAAAAACTGAAATATATTTTATTTAACTCCAGACTAAATTACCTTTTGTTTGATACCACACAAGCCATGTTTTGACTTAAACTCAAATTTTTGAAATCTACCCCCACCCTTAAAAAAAAACAAAAAACTAAAATGTATTTTGTTAAACTCCGGACTCAATTACCTTTCGTTTGATATCACACACGCCATATTTTCACTTAAACTCTAATTTTTAAAATATACCCCCACCCTTTTTTTTTAAATAAATTAAAATGTATTTTGTTTAACTGCAGACTCAATTACCTTTCGTTTGATATCACACACGCCATATTTTCACATAAACTCTAATTTTTGAAATCTACCCCCACCCTTTTATTTGGTTTCTGTTCGGTGGATTTTGTTCATTTTTAAATGGGACCATCTCGACCCAAGACCCAGCCTAGGTACCAAATTTCATTAAAATCGGCCAAGCGGTTTTTGAGTTATGCGCGTTGGTCGTTGCAGACATACAGACAGACAGACAGACAGACGGCACAACAAAAAAGTTTCAAAATCATCTGAGACGCAATAGTTATTTACCTAACAAGTGCGGAAAGTGATACTTTTCCGCACGCGACGGAAGTTGCACGAACGACGCGGAGCGGAGTTCGGGCAACCGTCAAGGGCGGAAAAGACATTTTCCGCAAGTGTTAGGTACAACATTTTTCCTATGAACGTGGAAATCGTCAGTTTTTTAAAAAAAAAATAGTTTTTATCGGACAATTTTTTGGTCTTTTAGGTTAGAACACGCCAAGCACAAAGAATAAGGAATGAAATTGATGCATTCTTCTTTAATAACTTAAAAATAAAGTTATAAAAAATGAGTGCGGAAAAGTTACTTTTCCGCACTAGTGCGGCAAAGTTACTTTTCCGCACTCAAAACTATTTTATGTAATTTTGCATAAAATTAAATAAGAAACTAAAGATTTGTTAATATTTTCTTTATTTTTTAAAATAATCGGAAAACTTTAAACTAATTTTACTATTTACTATAAAAATTAAAATTGAAGCTACAATTTGTAGCGCATTGCAGGTTCACTGCTGAGTCAGCTCCTTTTAAATGTGCTTTCATTTCACTGGCGTTTATAATTTGGCCCGTTTTTGAAGTAAAAATATGAGATTCCTGGATTTCCATGGATTTTACGACACTGGAACTTTCTTCTTGGCCTTGATAAATAATGGAAGATGGTGCCTCACTTTCAATGTGATCTAGCTGCAGATTCTGATACATGTTGTTTAATGGTTTTTTTGATAAAATGTTTTCCGCAATTTTTTTCTTATTTTGTAGGGAATCCTCTATATAGGATTCCGCCACAGAAGTGGACTTCCAGCCCCCATGCCTTTTAATATTTGTGATATTGCTTCCTGCGTCAGCTAGCATTGTGGCCGATGATCGTCTAAAGCAATGGCCGGTGTACATTTCAGGATTTTTGAGGCCCAGATATCCTGCAATGTTACTTGGCATTTTTCCAAACGTATTAATGCCGACGCATTGATTACCGCACTTTCCAGCTTTGTAGTTTAGGAAAAAACGATTTGTGGTGCAGTTTAAAGGACGTAACGACTTGTATTTTTTATATAAAGCGATGTAGCTGTCTTCGCAAACCACAAATTTTCTACATACCTTTGTTTTAGTATCTGGTATGGTAATCAAGAGAATGTCGTCTTTTTCTTCAATGTTGTCGATGGTTAGTTTCGTTAGTTCTTCCCTGCGACACGCCCCAGCTACGCCGAAGATGGTGGCAACTTTCATCATGAGATAAACCGAGTCTGGCGCTTGGGTCAAAAATTTTTCCGTGTCCTCCTTTTCAAATATTCTGGATTTTTTTGGTTTAAAGCCTTCATTTTTGCGTTTTAGAAAGGCTGTCAATTTACAAAAATTTTTAAGATCGATGTTATGTTTGACTTTAAGGACCATTTTAACCATGGAATACTTGGACCATAAAGTAGAAGGAGAGAGTTTCTTCGATAAATAATAAAAATAGGCCAATATTACCTCCTCTTTTGAAGCAGCCACTGCTAAGGTCATACTCTTGCTTTTACACCATGATTCTAAAGCTTCGTATTCTTTGTTGTATCTTGGCGAAGATTTCTCGGGTATCAACGATAGTGTGGCCGCATTTGCTGCCTCCAAAATCTCCTGGGGCGTTTCCTGTTCGGAATCTGAGTCCATTGGGTCAAAAATAGTGGATAATATTATACTATAACGACGCTGCAGCTCAAAAAGCTATCAAACCGTTTGTTTGTATTTTAATTTGTTGCTATGGTATCTAAACAGTGATGCTATACTTACTCATAGCCACCTTAAAAATAATGACATCTACATGTTGGGTGTCAGTTCTGTGTTATTCTGTTAATAGAGTGCTTGACAAAGTAAAAAACTGTCATTAATAAAGGCAGCTTCTAAAAAACTTTGCTTATTAATAGAGTACCTATGAGAAACAATAGTAATACTCACATAATAAATATTGCAAAAAACTGTTTACTGTTATTGCAGTTCCATATTTTCATTAAAACTCATGTAAAAACAAAATTCAAGGGGCAGTGCGGAAAAGTAACTTTTCCGCACTAGTGCGGCAAAGTAACTTTTCCGCACTAGTGCGGAAAAGTGCTACTTCCCGCACGCAAAAGAGTGCGGTAAAGTACACTTTTCCGCACGCGAGTAGGAAAAGATATATAAAATTTTTGAAATCGGAGCAACTTTTTTTTTCTCGAAAAAATTAGGATCACCATAGCTCACACTACTATAGTATAGTATATGCATATTAGTTTATGGTATATGTGTGAGCTAATATAAAAAATCACATTTATAAATATATTTAGACATATAAAGCTTATAACTACAAATTAACTTTTAAGATCGCCTTAGATAGTTATAGTCTGGGACCTTTTTTAGAATTTATTTCTAACTCAGCAAACATCTATAGTATGAATTATTGAGCAATTCTAACGAAAATTAGTTATATGATAGGGATGGTTTCCGGTTTAGACAGAAAACGCATCAGAAGATATAATAATAACTTTTTTGTGGCTTTAAAGATATAAAATAGTATAAAAATAGTACTAGTAAAAGGTATACTAAATTAAGATGATGAAATGAGTGCCCTAATTTTTTATTTGTGAAAGTTTATTAAATGATGGGTTGTTTTATAACTAGCTTAAAATACCATCTGTCTACTATTTGAAATCCCCAAAGCCTTGCCAGACTTATCAGATGTTCGTCAATATGGCACATTCAATTATGTTAATGTTCCTAATACCGACATACAAATTAGAAAAAGATGGCTTATTTTAGCATAGTGGTCTCGTTTTTTTTTGTTTAGAGACCTTGCAGTTTATTTCAATATTCGTCATTAGACATGGTAAGTTATAAATTTAAAATTCTAGAAAGAGATATTTTTCATCGAAAATGCACTTTTTCCCCTCGCCCTGAACCTCGTGTGTCATTGGCATGTAAATTCTAAACTACAAAATAAATTATTTGCAGTCGTTAACGAGAAAAAAATTAACTATTCTGCTTGGACCGTAGTGTCTTAATCTGGCAAGGCTTTCGTGATTTTCAATAACAGCCAGGCTAATTTTCTCAATATACATATGCTATAATCTAGCATGTTAAAAAATTTAAAAACTAGGAATTTAAATTAAAAAAATCTACTAATTTTCCAATTTTCAAGACGCCGCGCCGCCAGATGCATTTATCAACTTTGTAAATCAGCCAGACTTAGTTTACTTATTTTATCGTGCGTGTATTATAGCATCAATTCGAATCCACAAATTTTCAGCTAGACGTAGTTGCCCACTTAATATGTGCCAGTTTGCTTTTCTTATAATGTTCGTAATCTCTTCTTCTTAGTATCAAAGATTTAGAAATAAGAACAATCATGCCATTTTTGATTATTATCACCAACATACCTACCAATTCACACCTACTAAGAAAATAAAATGCCGATACATAATACCGATTAGGGCTGCTACCTGTTCTGAAAAAAAAGTTGGGTCTGCGAAACTAGAGTGACTTAGTAAAGCACTTTCTGCGCACTTGATGGATATTTTGCTTTCATTTCATTACCAATCGATATTTAGGTGTAACTTAAGTTCGATGTTCCATCTTCTTCAGTTAGGTCTTAGGGGTGCGATAATTTGTACCGTCAAAGCAATGAAACGTGTTGAAAATGTAATGAGTTTTTCCGGATTTTTAAGAGCTTTTTTTTGCAGGACTTTGGTAATTCTTAATCGTTAAAAGGTGGTAACCCTAATAAACCTGGGCCTCGAGATTTAGAAAGTGCACTTGCAAGATACAGGTAGCAAACAGTAGTCCCTCACAAATTCATTATAGAGCCGGAAATTCCAAAATAGTAATTTTAAGGGTTGTGCTTATAAAAAACCGGCTTTTAATAAAATAGAGATCTTTACCCCGCTTTATATTCTATTGCATTTGTCACAAAATATTTAAAAAACAAGTGTAAATACAAAACTGGTAAGGTTTTTTTCATAACTCCTTTTCACATGTCATTCTTAACTTAAGATCTTTTCCATAACATGGGTACGGAATGGGACCACTGGGCGAGGCATACTCGGCGCTGCCAACTGAGTGCGGCCAACTCGGCGCCGCCAACTGGGCGCTGGGCCAACTCGGCGCCACCAACTGGGCGCCGGGCCAACTCGGCGCCGGACTTTATAACTACAACTAGTCATCTGTGCTAGGGGCTGCTCTTTGTTCCCGGTTTAACATGGCAGGGGCGGATCTAGGAATCTTATTTGGGGGGGGAGGGGGGTTAATATTATAATACATATTGTAGTAACCAGGAAGTGTATTTTGTGTGTCAAAACTACATATTATTATAATTTGAGATTTGGGGGGGGGATTTCCCCTTTTCCCTCCCGTAGATCCGCGCCTAAACATTGGCAAATCTACAAAAAATGTTGGTTAATAAGTATTTTTTTCATTGATGAAACCATGTAACATATTTTTTTAACCGTCGTAGTCGAATTAGTATTAGAATCATTTATGATTCGATGAGTGTTCTATATATTTTTCTATTTCTATGCTCTGTATAGATTTTAAATTCCCGGCCTATTTATGTGGTCGATCGGCCAAAAAAGCACCAGGGTGTGCCTAGACTGCATGTATCTATTGCCTACTGTATCTATTGCCTACTTTAAGCGGCCTACTTAACATTCAATTGACAGGGTCAATTTAGCGACACTGTAAATTATAAATTAGATATGTATTAGTGTTGACCCTGCAAATTGGCTGGAGAGTAGAATGCTTGAAGCGGCCTACTTACCAGTCAATTTGCAAGGGTCTGCATGTGCAAGCAGCCCATTTCTGCGGCAATGACCAGGGTGCCCAGTGTTGCCACCCTCGACCCTGAGGTCTTCGGTAGAAGGCTTCGAGAAAAATCGGTAGATTTCGGTAGATTTTTTAATCATCTTAGCAAGCGTGCTGGAGAACTATCGATAGTTTGGATTGATTTAGTAGGTAAATTGTATATGTACGATTTGTTTTTACTGACAAAATACCAAAATTAAGAATTAAAAAAAAAATTAGGTACATCTTAGGTAGATAATATTATAAAAAAAACCTCAGGGTTTATAATAGCGTGATCCTTAATGCCGCTTGTGGTTGACGGCTGGGTATATCGCAAAATCCAAGAGATGGCGCCATAAATACACTTTTAAAAACAATGGCTTAAAATAAAATTTTTATTCTACATAGAATCTTACATAAAAAATATATTTTATTTATGGTGTTTTAATCGCGATTACGAGGCGTATAAAAAATACTCTGCCAATATATGGGCCCCTAAGCTCACACTAGGTACTATAGTTATAGTGTACGTGTGAGCTAATATAACTAAAAACTGAAATATATTTTATTCAACTCCAGACTAAATTACCTTTTGTTTGATACCACACAAGCCATGTTTTTACTTAAACTCTAATTTTTGAAATATACCCCCACCCTTTTTTTAAAATAAATTAAAATGTATTTTGTTACACTCCAGACTCAATTACCTTTCGTTTGATATCACACACGCCATATTTTCACATAAACTCTAATTTTTGAAATCTACCCCCACCCTTTTATTTGGTTTGTGTTCGGTGGATTTTGTTCATTTTTAAATGGGACCATCTCGACCCAAGACCCAGCCTAGGTACCAAATTTTATTAAAATCGGCCAAGCGGTTTTTGAGTTATGCGCGTTGGTCGTTACAGACAGACATACAGACAGACAGACAGACATACAGACAGACAGACAGACGGCGCAACAAAAAAGTTTCAAAATCATCTGAAACGCAAAGATATATAAAAATTTTTGAAATCGGAGCAACTTTTTTTTTCTCGAAAAAATTAGGATCACCATAGCTCACACTACTATAGTATAGTATATGTGTGAGCTAAAACTAGTTTATATCGAAAAAAAATATCGGTAATATCGTAAAGTAAAAGGCTAAATCGGTAGATCTACCGAAAAATCGGTAGAGGTGGCAACACTGAGGGTGCCGATGGCGTGCTATAAAAATACCCATCACTTCCCTGCTCACTGCCTGCATGAAAAGGACATATTTAGAAATATTTACAACTGTAATACAGGTTCTCTAATTGTAAGTTACATGTGCGTTGCATTAAGGGCCAGCCGTTAATTTACACTTTAAGTATGTTTTTCTTTTAGCTCACACATATACTATACTATAGTAGTGTGAGCTATGGTGATCCTAATTTAAAAAAAAAAAAAAGTTGCTCCGATTTCAAAAATTTGCGTTTCAGATGATTTTGAAACTTTTTTGTTGCGCCGTCTGTATGTCTGTCTGTCTGTAACGACCAACGCGCATAACTCAAAAACCGCTTGATCGATTTTAATGAAATTTGGTACCTAGGCTGGACCTTGGGTCGAGATAGTCCCATTTAAAAATGAACAAAATCCACCGAACACAAACCAAATGAAAGGGTGGGGGTAGATTTCAAAAATTAGAGTTTAAGGGAAAATATGGCGTATGTGATATCAAACGAAAGGTAATTGAGTCCGGAGTTTAACAAAATACATTATAGGTTTTGTTTTCTTTAAGGGTGGGGGTAGATTTCAAAAAATTAAGTTTAAGTCAAAACATGGCTTGTGTGGTATCAAACAAAAGGTAATTTAGTCTGGAGTTGAATAAAATATATTTCAGTTTTAAGTTATATTAGCTCACACGTACACTATAACTATAGTACCTAGTGTGAGCGTAGGGGCCCGTATATTGGCAGAGTATTTTTTACGTTGTGATCATTTCGCCTGAATTCATGTCAAATTATTACTTTTTGAACATGTAAGTTGGTATAATTCTTCAGGCCACTGCTACACAATTTTTATTTTCAGGCCTAGAGGTTAGACCATATTTATTATATCTTTTTGGAATCGCTTATTTAAATACGAATGTGGTGTCCAAAGTCCCCAGCATATCAGGGTTTTTACATTACCTCAAAAAACATCACAATATATTTTTTTTAAATCCGGTGGTCAAACGGTTTTATTATATGGTTTAAGAGCCGGTTCGGTTCCGAATTCGAGGTCCCAAAATCATGTCAGGGTTTTGACATAACCATCAAAATAATTCGTAATCTAACGATAATGTGCTCCAAAATAACCACCCATTTGGCAGACTATAAAACTAGAATTGATATTTCGAAATACAAAAACAATTGAAAATAAAATTTTCTATTCTCGTTATTTATTTTAAACACGACGTTTCTGCTAGTAAGTATCTCTAACCGTAAGGGTAAACGGTTTAAACTTAAAAACGATTAGAGATACTTGCTAACCGAATTGCCGTGTAATAGAGACAATGGAATTATAAAAATGTTGTTTCTGTGTCGTTACTAATTTAGATCTATTAGAAAGTCTCATTCTTGCAGTGTTCAAAAAAAGTATGACTTGTTAAAATTGGGGACTAATTACCAAAAGATGAAAAGAATGAAGTGAACAAGATAAGTTTTAGCTACAAAAATCATTATAATCGACTAGTTTTAATTATCAGTGATTAATGTGTTTTTTTGACGTTATTTTAAAACCCTGACATGCTAGGATTTCTTGGACCTCGGACTCGGATTTAGCGACCCCAAAAACATATTACGTGGTCTGACCACGTATCACCTTTGGTTGATCCGTGGTCTGACTTCTGGCACGGATCACCTAAGGTGATCCGTGCTTCTGCCCTCGAGGCTGTCTTTCGGCGAACAACTAACATAGTAACGACACAAGTTTGGACGGCAAAAAGCGTTTGCAAATCATAGTGTTTTCGTTCGCTATTCGGGTCGTTGTTATGTTAGTTATTCGCCAAAATGTTCAGGCCTGCACGAAGCTTAAAAGAAGTTGCTGTTTAGATGAGTCTAAACCAAAAAAGGTTATGAATTAGAAGCGGCTGGTGAGATGAATCAGAGAAGGCTAGCTCCATATATGTACATGTACATAAGTTGATTCCTTTTAAGAATCCTGACGTCCTAGAACATGGTACATCAAGTAAAAAATCATGCCGTTTACGGCATGGGGTATCATTTTTACAAATTTTCAACGTTCCATTTTTACAATTTTAAATAGACTCTAACTGTCGTCACCAGCCGCCGCTGGATTAATAAAGATGGGAAACTAAAACATGGCAAAAAACTTCACCGCTGAAGGTTGAAACTACTATACTCCGCGATGCGACCGAACCTCAGATGTATTAATGAATTCCCACTTTATTGTATCAAATTGGAAAAGAATGAATTAAAAGTATATATTTCAGTGAATAAGCATTTATTTAATTTCTTTGCATCGTATAAACAAAATTTTAAAAAATATATAACTATATACAACTATACCTAAAAACAAATAAAACCGTGGTAGTACTAATTAATTCTTAACAATATTAATAAATTTTGTAAAACGAAAGTTTATATTTCAGGTAACAATATAAGGAATATAGTAATATAAAAATTATATTAATATTAGTTAAAAATTTAAAAAAAAAACAATTATAAATATGTAATGCCTATAAATAAAATCAAATGAAACAGTTATCGTAAAGTAGTAGTTTTAAAAAAAGGGTCTTTTTGTTTTGAGGTAAAAGTATTAATTAACATTATAAGGAAAAAATTTAAAATAAAACAAATATAAGTATATACCTATAACTATAACTAAAAACATATAAAACAGTGCTCGTAAAGTAAAGTACTATATTATTAAATCTAAAAATTTTAGGTAACAACATATGGAACGTAGTACATAGTGTAGTAAAAAAATATACTTGATTTTGTACAAAAGTCTTTGTTTAAGGTAATATTATTATTATAATATTATACTATAAGTATTATTGAAATTGTAACAGATCACAGTTTTACTGACTTATGCGGCCAAAATATCAAAAGTAGCGGTTTCGAGAAAGAAAATGGGTATACAGTCTTTTTAACGAGATTTTTTAAATGTAAGCCTAACTTCTTAATAAAAAAACATTAATTATACCCAAGGTTTTTGCAGGGCTATTCTTAAGGTTAGGTTAATTTCCAGAAAAATAGTAATACATTATCAAGGGAAAAAATTAGTACAAATAATTTATGTGTAGGTTATGTTATGCCTAAGTACGTTCTATTTACTCGTAAAGTAAACCTCTTTTAATATTGTGTTTTCACGGTTTCCTCCAATATGATATTCTAATATTCTATACTACCTAACCTACCTAGTACGCGCATGAGAAGTTAAATCACGTTGCTTTATAAAAAATATGTCAACATTGGGCTTAAAATTAATAGTAGCTACGATTTAGACTAATTGAATCACAGATGGTTTACCTTAACTCTAATAATAATAATTCTTCCAATATCACATTTAGTAATAGAGAGGTACTTACAGGTACAAAACAAAAGCAGTACGTAAAATAAAACTAATTCACCCTGCATAAATCGCATATATTGTTCAAAGTGCCTGTTTTAGATATACAAGATGATAAATGTATAAGACGCAAACATGAGGAACATTTAAAATGGTCTAAATTTTTATCTACTCCTGAATTACAATGCAAACACCGATCTATAACAGACATGGAGTTTTTTAAAAGCATAAATTTAAGGTATTTTCTATATGTACTTGGTTCAAAAGTAGATAGAAGGTCCAAATTTCGCGTTATTCTTTGAAAGAAAAAAATTACAAATATTCCGCAATTAAATGAGTCTGACTGATTAATGTGGGGCAAGGTGGCACTTCGCCATTCACACGCATCAGTCTCTGAACAATTTAAAAGGTCTTTCTTAAATTTTAAAAAATATCTATTTAAGGTTATTTTTTCGTTTCCCATTGGATCTAAGAAAACAAACGTTTTTTCTTCGAAATCTAATAGAATTAACATGTAATGGTTTCCTTGCTCAAATGGCATAGCGACCTTTTTTTGAGTAAACTGTATTTTTTTAAAAAATGCCTTGTCTATATTTCCATAAGGTTGTCCAAAAATATAGGAAGCCATTTCAATGCTAAAAATTTGAAATTGGTGTAGTTTGTCGAGGATGTGCATGCAGTGATCTATGACAAAACTTATTAACTCTTTACCGTCATTAAGCGAAAGAAAATCGTCAATTGAAAGAGCGCTTATAGTTGTTTCAATATCTTCTATTACATTGACATAATATTGATGTTTGTCTGGTAATGCTTTATAATAGTTGATATCGTCAACTAAACCATTTGATAAGAATATTAATGACTTGGAAGTGCACCACTTTTTCTCTTCAGTGTTAAAGTTATTCCCAGGGAACACAATTTCCGCCTGCATATGGTTCATATAAAAATTGATTATTTTGTATTTAATTTGATCCCAGAATTGAAAAGAGCGCTCAATATTAAAAACTTTTATTTTCTGCTTTCCATAAATAACTAGAAGGCAACTCGATCTTTCTGTAACCTCTAAAGTGCCCTGTATTTGGTAAAAATAATCGTGCGTTCTTTTAAGGTTTCCAGAAAGATCGAAATAATCAGGAAGTTTTTCGTTGGGATCGAAATCCCTAAGGGAGTAGGGACATTTAATTTCTATGATGGAATTGTCTCTTAATAACCCGTCTGGAGATGCAGCTATAAAAGGATACTTTTTATGTATATGTAAGCCAGCTGGCTGGATCTTAAGACCATATTGTTTCTCAAAAATTTGTTTTGCTGTGTTTTCATGGTTTAAACCGTACTTAATAGGGGGTAGGTGCGACAGGTCTTTTGGGTCGATTAAATTTTTAGCAATGCCTTTAAGTGAGTGTTCTTGTTTAGCTTTACAAATTTTGCCAAAGGATGATGAAGTCACCCTTTTCTTCCTCTCTTCAGCCCATGTCTTTGCCTCCCTTTGATTTCTGGTTTCTTCCTCCAGATATATTTTATTTTCATCTGAAATATCTAATTCTTCAATAAACTGAAGAAGAAATTGGGGATTTAAAGAAGTGGCAGATAACGAGGAATGGAAAGTGACGTCTTTATTATTGTTTGTTGTTAGGCCGCCACTGTCAATATTTTTGTACGGTTGAACTTTATTAATTATTTTTAAAAATTTACCATCGAAATGAGTTGTCTGTTTTTTAGGAGTTTTACTCCACATCTCTTGAGAGCCCTGTTCGGTGTCACTAGCATGTTTTTTACGGGATAATTTAGTTTTAGGGATATTTAGATTAGACTCAGCCTTTAGCGCTAAAACTTGTTTTCTGGCCAATCTTAAAAATCTAGAGCATTTCATATTTTTTTCGTTCATGTGGAGGTTTTTTATTTGGTGAAAATGATTTTCAACTGGGCCGTTGCTAAGTGTGATTGCTTTGCCGATAAGCATAGCAGACCAAAGCGGGCAAAGTGAAAAATATTTAACAAGGAATAAATCAAATATATCTGGATTAAAGTAAATATTTTCACATGGGCCCCCTATGTTAAATAAATGGTTTTGTTGTTCTTTTATGGTAAAAAATCTTTTAAAAAAGGGACTTCCTTTGAGCAAACCTTCCTCATTTTTTTTATCATCTGCTATTTGGCCAGAAGATGCACATTCATTTAATTTTGTGTCCTGTAATTGTTTAAGCGGCTCGCAATGCATATTGGCTAACTTTTTTTTAGCAGTAATAACGTGATTGTTTTCATATTTAGAATTTAAAATAATCGCGAGATTTGCAACATAGGCATCAAAATCCGTTAGAGTAGTTAATTTTATTCCACATGCAATGGCGTCTTTAAAGAATGGTGGTTGTTCGAAATTACTGGCAATATTGTCGATGTGTTTTGAGGCCATTTTCATGAAATGGCCACAACAGAGGTGTATTGTTATGCTTATATTTTTCAGATTATTGCCTCCGCATAAATGTTTATAACAAATTTGCAAATATTCCTCCAAGGTGCACATATTTATTTTTGCCCAGGCATGTAGGTTGGCAAAAGAAAAGTCAGTTACCACCTTGGAGAATGCAGGCCAGGCCGAATGTTTTTGGCAAAAAAATTTAAAATCGTTTAATAATTTATAAATGGTGTTGGAATCATGCAAAGAGGAAATCATTTGAAAAATGGGAAATATTCTCTTGGCCCCGGTAACCTGAATCACAGCTGCATAATAATACACCCGTTTTGAATATTCATTAACTTTTCGTACAATATTACCCGTAGCATCAAAGTGCACAGTGACCGAAGTGCCCGATTTTTTTAAAACTTCCAATTGTTCCTCACTGTAGATTTTAACATTAAAGGGCAAGCAGACTTCTTTTATATATTCGGGATGGTCTTTTTGCATCAATATTAGATCATTAAAATCATCCTTACTACGGTCAAGTTCTGATAGTGCTTCCGATTTTAACTTTCTCATTGTTGCATCCGATTTAATACCTTGAAGATTTTTGCCAACTTCAGACACTTTATTATTGCATTTTAAAAGAATATCTTGCTTTAATTGAATGGGCTTTTTATTGAAAAGTTTTTGTTTGAAAATATTTCTCTCTATTCCTCTTACCTCCCCAGTAAGACCGTCGCTGTGAGTAAAATTTAAAGCAGTTGAATAAACATCCACAAGTCTTGTTTTGGTATTAATTACAAATTTAAATTTTTTGCAGTTGCTATTATTCTGCTTACACAAGCCTGATATTTAAATTAAATTATTTGTTTTTGAGTATTTCACATATTTAAATACAATTATGCAAGTGTTGTTGACATATTTAAATACTTGACGCCTTAACAAATAAGGGTAATATATTGTGCTTAGTTTATTGTTATTATAAATTAATCTAAAAATTTCCGATGAAATTGTAAAGGCACCTTCATGAAAATTGCAACTGCCAAAGTTTGAATTTATTAAAGTTGGTGTATTCCGAGATTTATTGGGCAAAATGGGAGCTTTCCTATCTGGCGATGACATATTAAGTACCTCTTTAGGAATATCAATCGTATCTGGTGTAATATCTGGATGGTTAGACGTGTTACTTGTTTCTAAAGACATACTGAATTTTGAATGATTATTATCGTTATCATCAATAGTGACATCAGAAACAGTTGAGTTATCTTCACGAACAAAAAGAGTTTCTAATGTATTATCTATATTGTTAGGAGTGTTACTTGTTTCTAAGGATAGATTGAAAATGGATTCATTATCATTGTTATCATCAATAGTGACACCGGAAAAAATTGAGTTAGTATTAGGTAAAGCAATGGTATTTGTTTCTAAAGGAATAGTGAAAGTTAATTTTTTACCATCGTCATCATTAATAGTGCCACCAGCAACAGTTGAGTTCCCTTTAGAACAAGCAATGGTTTCTGGTGCATTATCTAGATGCTTATGAATGTTATTTGTTTCTAAAGACATACTAAAAGATTTTTTATTATCGTATTGATCAATGACACCAGAAACGGTTGAGTTATCGTTCACAAGAGATATGGCAGAAATACTCAAAGCATCATAAACCTTCGGCTGATCAATGTTCGAACTCATTGCTTTGTCGAATAGAGAGAATGAGACAATATCAGAAACTGTTGAATGTTTACCTGAAGTGGTTTTTAAAGAAGAGGATTTAGTGGGGACACTTAATGAAATGTATTTTAATTCTACCTTATCTGACGTTTTGTTTAAAGGTAATTTATAAATGTTTAAATTTTGGACGCTTACATCAACAGACGAATTATTTAGCATGAAACATTGTTTCGTTTTAAGTGACAAATGTTTGGGGTTTGTCATACCGGCATGAGTTTGAGGTGCACCACCATTTAAATTGGAAGATATTGTTTTGTTTTCATTTGAGTTAAATATCCTTTTTGTCATTTGTAGAATTCTGCGCCTATTTTTTTCAGTGTATTTTAATTTAAAATATTGACAAATTTCTCTGAATATTTTATCTCCTGATCTTACAGACCCCGTTATTTTAAAAATGCCTTTTTGTTTCAAAAAACTTTTTAAATTAGCTTGATTTAAATTATTAAACGCGCCATTGAGAGATTTTTTTGCAAGATGTACTTTAAAGAAATACTCTTTAAATTCAGCAGAGTAAATAACTCTTTTAATAGTTGATTTATAACGATATTTTGAACTTTTTAATTTTAAAATGGAGTCATTTAGAACTTGGTGAGGTACATCGCCTTCAAAATTAAAATTTGAATTAAAGTTGTGTACCACCTCAGCGATAATATGAAAAGCTTCAATTTTTTTAGAAGTCATATTTCAAAATATTGTACCACGTTATAACAGGGTGAATTAGTCCTTAATTAAACCTAGTTTATAATAGAAAACATATATACATTTGTTATATAACCACAAAACTGTTAATGGCGTAGTTAGTAGTGTATATACATTTCTTACATATCTAAAAAACTATTAACGGCGTCACTAGTAGACTTTTAGATGGTGAGGTATGTTATGTTTACATATCATCTGTTGTCGGATTATGGTGCAAGAAATACCGTCAAATGCGGTAATGCAACAATTTGATAAACTGCTTCAATGTCGTAACACGAAAGTCGACTTGTTGGTCAAACTTTTCGTTAGAAGTCTCGAAGACAAAAAGGTACTTTTCGATACCTGTGGCTTTCCTTATCCGAGCATGAATGCGTCTCAGAAGGTCTGCTATTAAGGAGGTCAGCTTAGTTAAATCATATGAGGAATACTTGCGACATTCCTTTGATGAGTTTCAGTGCCTCACATAAGCTCTGCTCCGAAGAATTTGAAATCTCCTGACAAAGAAGAGAGAATAATATTAGACGACATTGAAATAAAAGTTTAGTGTTACAAGTTATTGTCGTCATCTTGTGTAAAGCAGTTTTATTGAATTTGTGATGACCTTAAAGAATTTTCTCTATGCCTTCTAGTTTTTTGGAATCATTGGCAACTTTGATATTTCTTATAGCCGCCATATTGGATTTAAGCGTCATTAAATAGAGCATAAATAGTGCTTTTCAACCATGTATAACACGGAAAATAACCGTTTTTTTGCTTGATTGGCTAAAATTTTAAAAAAAGACAATGTTTTGAAATGGTTACCTTTCTGGTGACACTCGCAAAAATTGAAATGGTGACCATAAAATTTTTAGATATTACCAGCTTTGTTAAAATTGTGTTAGTAGGTTGAATATTTTAGGAGATATAGATATTTCGAGTAAAAGATTGGACTTTTTAACCTCATAAGGTTATGGCCTATACTTAAATTACGTAACGATCTGGGGGGAGGGGGTATTTGGACTTGCGTTACACTCAATGTTTTTTTAATGTGTATTTTCTTGAAAATGCGTTACGAGGGGGAAGGGGGTCAAAAATCCTGAATTTTTGCGTTACTTAATTTAAGGACGTTGCCTTAATCAAAATATCTTCTAAACTAATCAACCGATTAACAACATTTAAACAAAGCTATTAAAATCGTTTTTGTTAGGCAACAACAACCAAATTTCTAAAGTTATGGTCACTATTATACCGGTTCATTTTTTAAGCGACAAGTAATCGGCTGAATTTTCGTACTTGCTTTTTGTTCCCGTGACAGCCAACTTTTGAGAAATCAATCTTTCGAGCTCCGGACTGACTAAACCATGCATGCGATTTTGGGGACAATGTTGCAATTTGCTTTCAAACACATTCCCAAAATTGCACGCTGGGTTTAGTTTAGTCAGTTCAAAGATTTTTGAGCCCGCGCATTCTGTTAGGTATTAGTTTGAAGAATTTTCACTATATAGAAAATTTCTGTATGTTACTCATTTTTTAAAAATAGACCGGTGTACTGTGGAAGTAATTAGCGCAAAAATCGTACTGACTTCAGGTATCACTAAAAATTATCTCATTAAAAAAACTTTTCACTTAACCTTGGTATCTATTTCTGTTCAAAATTTAAGGGGGTTAATTTGATCCGCATAGTTTTTAAAATTAAAGCTTAACATGGTTGAAAATATGAAGGCACGCTTTCTTTAATGTATCCAACTATCTTTTCCTAATACGTTATAATTTTTGTTTTCAAAAAGTCACGCTTTTTAGCATCTCATCTATCTTTAACAGTTCCCTAGCCCCAAGAGGCGGAATAAAAAGAATTGTACTCCAAATGACACAAAAACGATAAAATGTTATTAATAATGATTTTGCTAAACAAAATTTTACCAATTTAATAGAGGTCTGTCGTGGAGGTGGTCTGCCCTAAATATTTCGAATCTAGGTTTTACACCGGGTGGGCCAAAAAAATCTATAATAATATATGTATATGTACATAACTTTTGAACTATTCCTTCGATTTTAATGGGACTAACTGCACTTGGCAGGGAATTAATGAGTTTTGACTAAATATATTTTTTTGCCCGCCATCTAAAAATCGAAGATGGCGGACAAAGTTACAAATCAGCACAAGCAAAATATATTTTTGTTTCAACCATGGTTTTGAATAATATAAGAGTGCTTTGCCAATCATGTCTGCATTTATTTCCTTATTAATTCATTACTACTGAACCGATTTTGATAAAATAAAAAATATCGTGGGGAAAATAGATTGCTTTTTAAAGATCATGATTAAAATTTATCATCTTAAAATTGAAGATGGCGGACAAAATCATACTTGATTCTACAAAATGGCGTGTTTATTCTTCTTTTCCGAAAATGTTTTACTTTTTATTTTAATTTATAGAAAAGCACTACTTTCCCCTACGTACAACGAAGTACGATTATTAGTAAAATCGATATGGTTGTTCGCAAAAAATCTATTTTTCTCAGCCATGATTTTGTTTTAAACGATTGCATTGCCAATCCCCTCTGCATTAATTTTCTTATAAACTCATTATTACTGAACCGATCTTAGAGAAATACAAAAAATGATGAGAATTAATTGTTCTTTAAAGAATTATAATCGAAATTTGCCGCCAGGTAAGATGTCGGACAGAATCATACTTGACCCTTCAAAGAGTCACGTTTATTCTTATATTCCGAAAATGTCTTTTTTTTTATTATAGAAAGTACTTTTCTCCTGCTTAACAAGGTACGAAGTAATAAAATCGGTGAAGTGGTTCTCACAAAATCTGATGTTGCTTTAACCAATATTTTTTAAATTATACGATTGCATTGCCAATCCTGCATTTTTTCATAAAATCATTATTACTGAACCGATTTTAGTGAAATAAAAATCATCAGGGTGCAAACTGATGTTTAAAGATCACATTGCACCATGATGTTTTTTATTTCACTAAAATCGGTTCAGTAATAATGAATTTCTAAAGAAATTAATGCAGACAGGACTGGCAATGCAATCGTATAATTTGTAAAACAATGTTTAAAACAAAATCAAATTTTGTCAGAACCACTACACCGATTAATTTGTACCTCTTTATGCAGGAGAAAAATAGTGTTTTTCTACAAATTTAAAAAAAAAATTAAAATATTTTCGGAAAATAACAATAAACACGCCATTTTGAAGAATCAAGTATGATTCAGTCCGACATTTTAAATTTAAAGATAGCGGCAACTGTTGATTATAATCTCTAAAGAGCAATCAATCTCAACCAGTCACGGTTTAGTAATAACGAATTTTTAAGGAAATAAATGCAGACAGGATTAGCCATGCAATCGTATAATCTGTAAAACAATTCTTAAAAGCAAAATATATTTTTTGAGAACCATTACACCGATTTTATTTGTACCTCGTTGTGTGGGGGAAAAGTAGTGCTTTTCTATAAAATAAAACAAAAACATTTTGATTGAATAAACCATCTTTGAAGGGTACACTATAATTTCGTCCGCCATCTTGGATTTTGAGATGGCGGACAAAAATATACTTAGTCAAAACTTTCATTAATTCTCTGCGAAGTGCAGTTGGCCCCATTAAAATCGATTATATAGTTCAAATGTTATAATAAAAATTGTTTTCTTTTGACCCACCCGCTATGTGGTAATTTTGATCATTGCACCAGAATCGCACTCTGCAAATTTCGGTAAAACATTTCGCTTCTAGCTGTTGCCGCTGATGATTTGTAAAAATGGCCAAAATAAGGTTTTTAATTGGTTAAAAATCATAAGCGGTAACAGAAAGCGGCAGCGTTTTCAATCCATAACATTTTGAGTACTGACGCTGCAGGTTTATTTTTTTAAATAAGAAGCACAAGAGCGTTTCTGTGCACAATCAAAATTAAGCGGCCAATTGAAGCGGCCATTCATAAATTACACAACAACAAAAATGGGGGTTTTATGTCTCCCTTTCCCCGTTCAAAAGCATTTTTAAGAAAAGTTACATAAAAAATTATTCAGTTGCCTTGTGTTACACAAGGCAACTCCTTTTACCCCATCGAGCGTTAGGTAATGTATAAATGGTCCATAACAAGATAAATATAAAAACTTACCTTCACATCACTATCTTCATACCAAACGATCAGCGCACATAACAAAAACACTTTTTGAAAGCAAAGAACGTTTTATAAGAACACTAGAAGGAAAGACTACCTGTCAAAACGAAAGTTGACAATAAAATGAAATAAATTATCTCGCAATGCCGCCGAATCTTGGTCAGGTACATAGAGTACCTCGCGGTACTCAATAAAGTAATTAAATTAATAGGGAATTTTTCCACCTCCCATTTCTCACTTTATCGGTAGAAGATTATAACAAGCCTTTTACTTTAACCCCTTTTGCAGCCGACTTATGTCGGATTTTGAATACCTACCTTATACCTAGGGATTACACATATTTCTAAGACACCTTATTTGACAAGATAAGAGGGTTGTCTTTTAAGCTTTGGATACACAGCTGGAATAAAACAGTAGATAACTTTTGAAGTATTCTCCACGAAAATTAATGCACTTTCGCATGCGCTCGAACCAGTTGTCAAAGCTGTAATTCCACTCGTTTGTTGGTACTGTCAAAAATCAAAAACTTGTTAATTTTAAGAAAAACTAAAAAAAAAGGTTTGACAGTCTATAGCTTTTGTCAGATTTGACGTAAATAATTGACAGTTATGTCTAAACGTTAGTTTTTCAAAAAGTTTTAAAACAAGGTATCACTCCATAGCATAGAAGTTTCTATTTTAAGGGGGCAAACTTCGTCCGAAAACTTACCATTTGACAACACTGATATCGCGTTTTTTGGCCAAATCTTTGTTCTAATAGAAATAGAAAATGAGAAAGCGGAACGCGTCGAAATTTTGAGGGGTAGTTTTTTAAAGCATTTTTAACAAACGTATCGTAGCAGTTTTTCGCAAAATCATTTTATTCAAAAAATATAAAAAAGTTATGGCTAAAACACAACAAATATTTCAAAACAATGTTTGGCATTCCAGTAGCCTAATTGTGTTATAGAAAACTGTAGCGAAATTGTTTCGATTTTTGTATTTTTTGGAAATGTACAAAGGAAAATCAAAAATCTAACAAGATACGTTTGAAGATTTTTAAAAAATCTTGCATATGAACAGAAATAATGTTTCAACTAGTTTTTTATAGAAGAGATCTATTAGGATTTACAAACTCGTGCTTAATTTTATATTTGATGCAGGATACCAAATCAGACAAGAGCCATCAACCTCCTGACTGCAGCGCCACCCCTATATACCGGGGGCAAGTCAATTCGATTGAGAAAATTTAACTAAGATCACGTGACCCGGATTATCACATTTTCAGATATTTAAAAAAAATAAAATGTCGTTTAATATAAGTTAATATAAGTTAAATGATTATAAGTATGTATTTATAGACAAACAATTTTTTCTATTTACAAAACGTTTTTTTAAGGGCTGGCCATAGCGTAACAAACAAAATCACGGAATTACGAACCAATTTATAAGATAGTTTTTGATAATTAGTATATTGCTCAGTTAACAGAAGCTTGTGCTTAACTTCGCTGAGTTGAAAATAAAGCCCTTTTCATTTGTTTATTACATAACAAGAGAAGAAAGTGACAAATTTCACACGAGCGTGAAAAAGTTACTTTCTGTCGAGTTATGGACGCTATTTTTCCTACGAACACTGTTGAACTATACTAATTTTTGTAAAAATTGGTGTGTAATTTTGCGTTAATCAAATGAAACTGCTTTTCCGCACGTGTGGGAAAGTAGTTTGCAACACATGTCCGAAAAAGTATTGTGACAGTTAAACACTTTCCATACATGTGCCGAAGTACTCAAAGCACTTGTAACACATGTGCGAAAAAATTTCTGCACACGGATGAAGTTTAATGTTTTCTGAGGATGCAAATCGTGTAAAATCCAACATTTTCATATGTGGTCGCATGAAATAGTAATTTACCTAACCAGTGCGGAAGACTCACACACATTCGTTAAGTATGTAGGCAAAATATTTTTTCTACGAGGTTGTGGAAACAAAAATAAAGTACTACAATAAAAACAACTCATTTATTATATTTAATTTACAATGATTGCCGAAATCTTTACTTCTTATCTTGTGCAGCATCTGTGGATCAGGAGATTTTCGTTTTCATATTCCGGATCAATGATATTGGAAGGTCTTTAAATATAGTTTGCTCTGGATGTATTTGGAGGCAGGCTCATAGTAACATTATGTGTTCCATAAGTCTTCTTCGGGATTATCGGTATTTTCTATCACAGTAAATAAACACTTTTTTTCTATTTTTATTTATAAGATTAATATATATTATAATCTATAATCTTTGGATGAAATGTCATCCCCTGGTTTTTGACAAAAAAATAGGCTTTGTTATTTACTCTATTCGTTTATTTTGTCTGTTGCTATTGGAAAACTAGCCGCCCACTTGTGTTTTTACGCAAAAATTAACGTCAGTGTCAAACTCAAAATGTGTTGTTTTTTTGTCATCCCTAAAATTTTAGTAAGGCCCACAATTTAGAAACCGAATAGGTGTCCCTAGGACTCTAATATGTAGTGCCACCTATTGACTGATATTTATATATTTTGCCTTGTTGTCTTTCGCTTAAAAAATTGGCTGAATCGAATTTGTCGCCTTAAAAAAATAAGTTTGTCGCCCCCTAATGCTGTTATCGATTATATTGTTTAGTTATCTTCAATAGTTCACAAGATATTTGGGGGACTGGGACTTTTAAAACATCCTGTATGTAAAAAAGGTTTGCGGGCAAAGCATGACAAGGGGTTAAGTCGTTTATACACACGTCGAGTTAAATTCTTGATGGGACACTTCGGTCTAGGACAACTAGGCACCGCAAACTCGGCGCTGCTAACTTTACGCCGGGCCATCTTGGCTCCGCCAATTGGGCGCCGGGCCAACCCAGCACCTGACTAAAATATATTTTTTT
The DNA here is from genome assembly GCA_963576565.1 of Aspidapion aeneum. NCBI lineage: Eukaryota > Metazoa > Arthropoda > Insecta > Coleoptera > Brentidae > Aspidapion > Aspidapion aeneum. The sequence continues at coordinate 15,480,208 of OY755043.1, forward strand.
CGAAAAAATGTACAGATGAAAAACAAAATAATAAATAATAATAAATATTTATATAAAAACATCTTAAATCATCGCAGCAATATGACTGGACCGACCTCGCGCAGGCTGGCCGCGCTGCGTATCTTGTGGGTTCGAGTCCCACGTATGCATATGGTTGTTCTTGTAACGTCCCAACAAGGCATATCTCGGCAATTTGGCTAAAAAGACTGGGCGATTGATCGCAATCCAATATATGAGCCCCTAAGCTCACACTAGGTACGATAGTTATAGTGTACGTGTGAGCTAATATAACTTAAAACTGAAATATATTTTATTCAGCTCCAGACTAAATTACCTTTCGTTTGATACCACACAAGCCATGTTTTGACTTAAACTCAAATTTTTAAAATCTACCCCCACCCTTAAAAAAAACTAAAATATATTTTTTTTAACTCCAGACTTAATTACCTTTCGTTTGATATGGCACACGCCATATTTTCACGTAAACTCTAACTTTTTGAATCTACCCCCACCCGTTTTAAAAAAAAAACTAAAATGTGTTTTGTTGGCCCCCATTTACGGACGTCGCTGGCGGGTTCGTTGTAAGTCAAACCCCATCGAGTTATACACCGTTGAAAAGAGAATTTTACTGTCAATAAAGTGCATCATAGCATTTTTTAAAATTAGGATTAGTTTTTGAAAAAATTAGATAAAACTTGTAACAAAAATATTTTAATTTGTGATTTTTTAAAATTGGTTAAATTTACGGGCGCCTCTGAATTTATAACCATAAAACCAATCCTACTTTCTTGTACAGCATTTTAAAGGAAATTTTATTTGCTACAACAATGTATAACACATTTTGTTCTATAAACCTTGGTTTAAAAAAAAATCGAATAAATCACGGAAAATACATGGATATTTTTTACTTTTTTAAATTACTTCAATTAACGGACGCCGCTAAAGAGTTTATAAATAGTTGACCCCCATCGAGTTGTACCTTTTTCAAAAGGAAATTTCATTGTCTACAATAAAGTATATTACAAATTTTTCTCTTAGAAGCGTATTTTTTGATAAAATTTGAGAAAACCTGAATATGGTAGATTTCGGGGGGTCTGGGGGGGTTTTTAAAGAGGTAGTTAGTTTAAGGAGGTGTTTGACCCCTAAGCTCGCTTACCGTTTTGTACGTCACTAAATTTATACAAAAAAATATAAATAAATAAAAAACGTGCCGTTTAAAGCACTAAATTAAAAAAAAAATATTATTTTTTAACTTACTTTAAGTTAAAAGTTACTCCCACTCCATTACAATATTTAAAAATACATTTAAAGAATGGATGTTGTAGCTGATAAAATTCTCTACAAGATATGTTCTTAGAACTTTTACCCTAGAAGAAAGTATTTCGTAGCTTATGCCGTCTAAAGTAGAAAAAATCTGAAAATTTGCCCAAGCACGTGATTTTAGTCATTTTTGGAAATTACCTAGCTCCGTTACTACTGCTCGCAGAACAACTATAGTACCACCCAATTGTAGATAATTATATCCTCTAAAAAATTTCATATAACTCTTTTTGCGATTTAGTGTACTGGAACGAAATTAAAGGCAAAAAACTAAAAAAAGTGCCAATTTTTGATGGTTTTTTTAAGATGGCGGAGGAAGCACAGAGGTGGGGGTGACGAAAACACAGATTTTTAAGTACCCTACTGAGCTTAACAATATATCCAAAATTCAGAACTACCGGACCTTTTGTAGGGTAACCCCCCTATTTTGACCTCTATTCATTGAACTATTATGCCGCTTTATATAAGATCTTTATCGGCTTTTTGTAGGGTAAAACTCCTCTATTCATTGTACTATAAACCCTCTATTTTATTATAAGCGGGTTCTGTATAAGTACGACCCTTAAAATTACTATTTTGGAATTTCCTGTTATATAATTAATTTGCGAGGGACTACCGTTTGCTACCTGTGTCTTTGAAGTGCACTTTCTAGTTCTCGGACCCAGCTTTATTAGGGTTACCACCTTAAAGGATTAAGAAATAACAAAGAGCTGCAAAAAAAACCGATTAAAATATCCGGAAAAACTCATTACATTTTTAATACATTCATTGCTTCAACGAGAAAATGAGCTACCCCAAGACCTAAGTCAAAAAAGTACACCTAAATATCCATTGGTAATGAAATGAAAGCAAAATTTTCATCATGTAGGCGGAAGTGCTTTACTAAGTCACTCTAGACATGCATCTCACAAGCATCCCAAAAAAAATTGATAAATCGTGCTTAGAACTAGATGTATTTATAGAAAAAAGCAAAAGCTACAAAAAATCATATCGTCAGTTATTTGCGTTTCCTGAAAAGTTGTATTTATTGTGTCGTTTTGTAACAAAATCTTATTATGTGAGAAATGGGTTTTAGATTTTTCAGATGCCCTGTGCAAATTTAAAAGATTTCAAGTGAAATGTTTAAAAACCGTATGACTAAATCAGGTATAAATTCTCATGATTTTGGTATATGACATTTTATAAGATTTTTTGTTTTAGAAGATTCTTCCCTAAGGAAGAGGCCAAGGAGCGCGAAAAATCTAAAATATTTGTTTTTTTATGTTTTTATCAGTGTTAGCTTATAAATGTGACAATAGAATTCGCCGCGATATGTTTTTTGAAAATAAAGTAGTTTTTATGGAAAATTTTAAAAAATGGCGCGCAGGTAAATTTAATAACAGATTGCGATTGATGTAATTGTATTTTTTAACTGGAATTAAAAAATAAGATATATTTAGCGGTAGCTGAAAAGTAGGAGTGTTCCCACGCCACCTCCTGTATTCTCAACGGGCTACAGAAATACACACCTCTATTTACATTAATTTTCCAACATACTGCCAGATCATTGTGACAATTGCCTGGTCTAAAAAGTAGATATCTCACGAACTGAGCAATTAAAAATGCTGAAAACAATAACAGTGGCGAAAATAATAAACACCACTATGTAATTTAGCTCACACATATACTATACTATAGTAGTGTGAGCTATGGTGATCCTAATTTTTTCGAGAAAAAAAAAGTTGCTCCGATTTCAAAAATGTGTATATATCTTTGCGTTTCAGATGATTTTGAAACTTTTTTGTTGCGCCGTCTGTCTGTCTGTCTGTCTGTATGTCTGTCTGTCTGTATGTCTGTAACGACCAACGCGCATAACTTAAAAACCGCTTACCCGATTTCAATGAAATCGGGTACCTAGGCTGGGCCTTGGGTCGAGATGGTCCCATTTAAAAATGAACAAAATCCACCGAACACAAGCCAAATAAAAGGGTGGGGGTAGATTTCAAAAATTACAGTTTACGTAAAAATATGGCGTGTGTGATATCAAACGAAAGGTAATTGAGTCCGGAGTTAAACAAAATATATTTTAGTTTTTGTTTTTTTAAGGGTGGGGGTAGATTTCAAAAATTTGAGTTTAAGTCAAAACATGGCTTGTGTGGTATCAAACGAAAGGTAATTTTGTCTGGGGTTGAATAAAATTTATTTTAGTTTTTAGTTATATCACACGTACGCTATAACTATAGTAGATACCTAGTGTGAGCTTATGGGCCCATATATTGGCAGAGTATTTTTTCACGAAATACACAGAGACGTATTCATAAAAAGAACCGGATTGGTTTTGGGCGGACAGGTGGCAGCCCTAATCGGGATTATGTATCTGCATTTTGGAAACAGAGCTGTGTAACTTTGGTAATAGTCGGGGAGGCAGTAAATTTTTTTGAAACTTATTTTCTTAGTAGGTGTGAATTGGTAGGTATGTTGGTGATAATAATCACAAATTTTTCAGTTTGGCGATGATTTTACTAAATATTAAAAAATGGCATGAGTCTTCTTATTTCTAAATCTTTCATACTAAGGGCCTTTTTATCAATAGAGGGTTAGGCCTGACCCGTGGGTTAAAAAAAGATGACTGACATATTTACCACATGCCAAAAAAGAAAGCTATCAAAGATAACTTACGGGTCAGGGCTAACCCTCTATTGATAAACCGACCCGAAGAATAAGAGATTACGAACATTATAAGAAAAGAAATGTGGCTCACATTAAGTGGTGGCAACTACGTCTAGCTGAAAATTTGTGGATCCGAAAATAGTACTCCTATTTTCTTTGGCTTTATACCGAACGTACACATTGATGCTATAATTCACGCACGATGAAATAAGTAAAATAACTCTGGCTAATTTACGAAATTGACAAATGCATCAGGCGGCACGGCGTCTTGAAAATTGAAAAATTAATAGATTTTTTAAATTTAAATTCCCAGTTTTTAAATTTTTTAACATGCTAGGTTATAGCATATGTATATTGGGAAAATTAGCCTGGCTGTTATTGAAAATCACGAAAGCCTTGCCAGATTAAGACACCACGGTCCAATCAGAATAGTTAGTTCCATTGACTTCTATACCCTACGGGTAGACCCGGCATGGGCCAAAATTGCCATTATATCAAGATTTTATCACAATTGACCAAATACAAGTAAGAATTTAATGAGCAAAATAGGGATGAAAATAGAATTTCGGTTTGGTGAGTCCGGAAACATGCAACATCGCAAAAATATTCTATTTGCTTGTCTTGGATAAAAAAGGGCAGTGGCGGCGCAAAATAAAAATTTTGAATTCCACTAGAATTTTTTTATCAACAATTTTCTGTTTGAATAATAAATAATTCATGAATACTTACTTGTGTGTGTTTACAAAAGTCTCTTCAGCCAACAGGGCGCCGGGCCAACTCGGCGCCGCCAACAGGGCGCCACGCCGGGCCTAATGGGCGCCGGGCCAACTCAGCGCCGGACTATTTTTTTTTCGATAAAATGTGCAGATAAAAACAAAAAAATGTTATTTATGCAAAATTTCAACATCTATTAAGTCGAGTGTTGAAATTTGGTAGGTGTAGTGTTCTGCGACTTGAAACACCGCCAAGTTCCATATTCGATACATATCGATGCATAAATAAGAAAGTCCGCCATTTTGGATCCGCCACTTTAATTTTTTTAAGTTTGTTTTTCATCTGCACATTTTATCAAGAAAAAATATTTTAGTCCGGCGCCCAATTGGCTCGGCGTCAAGTTGGCCCGGCGCCCAGTTGGTCTGCCGCCCAGTTGGTGGCGCCGAGTTGGCGGCGCCCAGTTGTCCTAGACTGCAACACATTTCAGGGGTCTGGTACGTTTTACCACCTTTCTTAAAACTACGAAGTTTTTTGAAAAATGATGATTTTAGACCATTTTATAGTGATTTCTAAAAAAAAAAATTGCGGACTATCGTTGATTTTGTTAAAGAAATTGAAACATTCTTAAAACCCCATTAAAACCAATACAAATTGCTACAAAAGAAGCATTTTCTCATTTCAAACTGAAACAAAACGGTCCCTGACGTCTATCAGCTGTCAACAGAAACTTGAAATAACTAAGGTCACTGACTGATCGAAATCGGGTCAGTTTTTTTGGTCCTTTTATGAAAATGCACAATTTTTAAAAAAGCATGAAATTCAAAACAAAATCAAGAAAATTATGATTCCTACATTTTTACAAATAAAAATTAGTTTTATTGAACATTATATCAATTTTTATTCCTTAAAACACTAAAAATTAATAATTATTTACTTTTTTAAAATGTTTTCTGCAATGAAGATCAACTGAGGGGGCTAGCTCCAGTATCTTTGTCATTTAAAGTATACTTAAGTCTGTTTCCTTTCTGTACAACATGTCATATTTTTATACTCGCTTATTAATAAAGATGGCGATGTGCTGATTTTACCTTACAGTGTTCTTTTTTGAGCTCTTAAAAATGGTTCGGTTCGTTTATTAGATTTTTTTCGTACCTTATAGTATTTATTATACGCAAGATTTTTGGTCCTTTTATGAAAATGCACAATTTTTAAAAAAGCATGAAATTCAAAACAAAATCAAGAAAATTATGATTCCTACATTTTTACAAATAAAAATTAGTTTAATTGAACATTATATCAATTTTTATTCCTTAAAACACTAAAAATTAATAATTATTTACTTTTTTAAAATTTATCGAAGGTCTAACTGAACAAAAGCAAACTGAACCCATCCGTATCGAAATGAACCAAATCAAACCGAATCTAACGGTTCGGTTTGGTTCGGTTCGATTTGCTTAAACTGAACCGAACCTAACCGAATATAGCTAAACCTAACCTAAACAATCCTAGCGGAACCTAACCGAACATACTCAAACTGAACCAACCTAACCCAACCTAACCCAACCTAACCCAACCTAACCCAACCTAACCCAACCTAACCCAACCTAACCCAACCTAACCCAACCTAACCCAACCTAACCCAACCTAACCCAACCTAACCCAACCTAACCCAACCTAACCCAACCTAACCCAACCTAACCCAACCTAACCCAACCTAACCCAACCTAACCCAACCTAACCCAACCTAACCCAACCTAACCCAACCTAACCCAACCTAACCCAACCTAACCCAACCTAACCCAACCTAACCCAACCCAGCCCAACCTAACCCAACCTAACCCAACCCAGCCCAACCTAACCCAACCTAACCCAACCTAACCCAACCTAACCCAACCTAACCCAACCTAACCCAACCTAACCCAACCTAACCCAACCTAACCAAACCTAACCTACCTATTGTTAATAAATATAGTAAAAGTTGTTAGGTTTATGTCCAGGGGGTAACCATTGTCCATAATCGTCGGAAATCGAGTTAGGATTAGTGTATGCGACCATAAACATTGAGTGGCGAGTGAGTGTTTGGTCTTCAATTTTTTTAGGAAAATTTTTCAAAATCTTTTTTTGCGCACTCTGGGCACCCTAATAAACCGTAATCTGGTCACCCTAATCCATCGCAATCAAAGAAAATGGGTAATCGAAGTGTCACAAATTTTTTGTTGGTTTCTATTCTTCTTTTATATTATGTAGGACAAAATTATTAATTAAACTAAGTGACCTTATTAAGTAAGACAGCATGATAGTCAAATGACATTAGAAGGACATAAACATATGATACCGGCCTGTAGACCGGTCGCGGTGGTCATATAATAATAAATATATACTTTCGCGATGAAAGACCAAAATTTAACTTAAAATTACTGTAAAGTCCGCAAAAAACATTAAATTTATCGAAATTTATAAAAACATAGATCAGTGTGTTCATCAAGATGTATGAAACTCGACCGTGACATGTCAAAAGTTTGGTTCGAAAAAACAAAAACAACTGGATAAAAATCGGTATGTAAGAATTTAAAAAGAAATCATTTTTAAGAAAATCAAATACTTTTTGTTAATTTTCATGCAATGCAAAAAAAAGTGCGGGGAAGTGACACTTTCTGAATCAAAATGTGTGAGGGTAAAATCGCACGGTCGCAGAAAATACTATCTATCGTGACGCTACTGAACTTTCTCGTGTTTTAGGAAAAACTATCCGTCAAGACGACTTACCCATGAAATGTTGTTTTTTTATGGATTTTTTTTCTTCTTTTGCACAAAAAACAATTTTGGACCATGTTTAAACTCAAATAGTTACTTCTAAACTTGTTTTTAAACGTTTTAAGATTTCTTTTTGTAATATTCCCGCACAAAATTTAAAAAAAAAATCATTTCCGTACTTAGACAACATTGTCTATCAGTTTTCCCTGTATACACGGACTTTGGTGTTCTGTGCACGGACTAACAGGTAGAATCACTCAAAATACGGCAGGTGGATTAAAGGTAGCCAGCTGCTTTTCTGTCGCACTTATGCCGTCAGTGTGAAAGAGATAAAAGTACCCTTATATTATCTAAGGTATTATTAGCATGCAAAATCACCCTATCTTTGTCCGTTTCACATGTTCAATAATGTCTATCTCTGTTTTTATTGTAAAAGAAATACCCGACCATAGGAACCAAATTGGATAGGGTCAATAAAAAATGCCTTGTCTTTCCGTCTCTAACGCCCTTTTAGGGCGTTATACAACTCAATGGTTAGTTCTTTTCTCGTTAACGGTCGCGGTTAAAAAAAATGCAAGAAACCAAAATGTTTTTAGATAAAACAAATAATTTATTTTGTAGTTTAGAATTTACATACCAATGACACACCAGGTTCAGGGCGAGAAAAAGAAAGTGCATTTTCGATGAAAAATATCTCTTTCTAGATTTTTAAATTTATTACCATGTCTAGTGACGAATATTGAAATAAACTGCAAGGTCTCTAAACGAAAAAAAAAAAACGAGAACACTATGCAGATCGAAAACAAGGCAGTCATGGAAACTTTTAGTCTTAAAATAAGCCACCTTCTTCTTATTTGTATGTCGGTAATAGGAACATTAACATAATTGAATGTGCCAAATTGACGAACATCTGATAAGTCTGACAAGGCTTTGGGGATTTCAAATAGTAGACAGATGGTATTTTAAGCTAGTTATAAAACAACCCATCATTTAATAAACTTTCACAACTAATAAATAAGGGCACTCATTTCATCATCTTAATTTAGTATACCTTTTACTAGTACTATTTTATATTTTTAAAGCCACAAAAAAGTTATTATTATATCTTCTGATGCGTTTTCTGTCTAAACCGGAAACCATCCCTATCATATAACTAATTTTCGTTAGAATTGCTCAATAATTCATACTATAGATGTTTGCTGAGTTAGAAATAAATTCTAAAAAAGGTCCCAGACTATAACTATCTAAGGCGATCTTAAAAGTTAATTTGTAGTTATAAGCTTTATATGTCTAAATATATTTATAAATGTGATTTTTTATATTAGCTCACACATATACTATACTATAGTAGTGTGAGCTATGGTGATCCTAATTTTTTCGAGAAAAAAAAAGTTGCTCCGATTTCAAAAATTTTATATATCTTTGCGTTTCAGATGATTTTGAAGCTTTTTTGTTGTGCCGTCTGTCTGTCTGTCTGTCTGTATGTCTGCAACGACCAACGCGCATAACTCAAAAACCGCTTGGCCGATTTTAATGAAATTTGGTACCTAGGCTGGGTCTTGGGTCGAGATGGTCCCATTTAAAAATGAACAAAATCCACCGAACAGAAACCAAATATAAGGGTGGGGGTAGATTTCAAAAATTAGAGTTTATGTGAAAATATGGCGTGTGTGATATCAAACGAAAGGTAATTGAGTCTGCAGTTAAACAAAATACATTTTAATTTATTTAAAAAAAAAGGGTGGGGGTATATTTTAAAAATTAGAGTTTAAGTGAAAATATGGCGTGTGTGATATCAAACGAAAAGTAATTGAGTCCGGAGTTTAACAAAATACATTTTAGTTTTTTGTTTTTTTTAAGGGTGGGGGTAGATTTCAAAAATTTGAGTTTAAGTCAAAACATGGCTTGTGTGGTATCAAACAAAAGGTAATTTAGTCTGGAGTTAAATAAAATATATTTCAGTTTTTAGTTATATTAGCTTACACGTACACTATAACTATAGTACCTAGTGTGAGCTTAGGGGCCCATATATTGGCTGAGTTTTTTTCTTGTTCCTAATTTCTTGTGTATTTATTTATGTTAAATACATAAATATGGGGGGTGATGCTTACAGAGTTTACTACTTGTAAAGTATGTACCTAGTTAAAGCAGATAAGAGCCAAGGTTGCTCTTTTCGGCTTAAACACCCTACCAAGTTTAATTGCGTAAATATATTTTTTAACGTGACTATTGAATTTTTTTCTGTTTTTCCATTTTTTTTCCATTTCACCATGTTAAACCGGGAACAAGTAGCAGCCGCTTACACACATGACTATTTGTAGGTTACTTAAACACCATACCAAGTTTCATTGCGTAACTATGTTTTTGAAGGTGACTTTTGATTTTTTTTCTGTTTTTCCATTTCACCATGTTAAACCGGGAACAAGGAGCAGCCGCTTCCACAGATGACTAGTTGTAGGTTACTTAAACACCCTACCAAGTTTCATTGCGTAACTATGTTTTTGAAGGTGACTTTTGAATTTTTATCTGTTTTTCCATTTTTTTTCCATTTCACCATGTTAAACCGGGAACAAGTAGCAGCCGCTTACACACATGACTAGTTGTAGGTTACTTAAACACTCTACCAAGTTTCATTGCGTAACTATGTTTTTGAAGGTGACTTTTGAATTTTTTTCTCTTTTTCCATTTTTTTTCCATTTCACCATGTTAAACCGGGAACAAGGAGCAGCCGCTTCCACAGATGACTAGTTATAGGCAACTTAAACACCCTACCAAGTTTCATTGCGTAACTATGTTTTTGAAGGTGACTTTTGAATTTTTTTCTGTTTTTCCATTTTTTTTCCATTTCACCATGTTAAACCGGGAACAAGTAGCAGCCGCTTACACACATGACTAGTTGTAGGTTACTTAAACACCATACCAAGTTTCATTGCGTAACTATGTTTTTGAAGGTGACTTTTGAATTTTTTTCTGTTTTTCCATTTTTTTTCCATTTCACCATGTTAAACCGGGAACAAGTAGCAGCCGCTTACACACATGACTAGTTGTAGGTTACTTAAACACTCTACCAAGTTTCATTGCGTAACTATGTTTTTGAAGGTGACTTTTGAATTTTTTTCTGTTTTTCCATTTTTTTTCCATTTCACCATGTTAAACCGGGAACAAGTAGCAGCCGCTTACACACATGACTAGTTGTAGGTTATTTAAACACCCTACCAAGATTCATTGCGTAACTATGTTTTTGAAGGTGACTTTTGAATTTTTTTCTGTTTTTCCATTTTTTTTCCATTTGAACATGTTAAACCGGGAACAAGGAGCAGCCGCTTCCACAGATGACTAGTTATAGGCAACTTAAACACCCTACCAAGTTTCATTGCGTAACTATGTTTTTGAAGGTGACTTTTGAATTTTTTTCTGTTTTTCCATTTTTTTTCCATTTCACCATGTTAAACCGGGAACAAGTAGCAGCCGCTTACACACATGACTAGTTGTAGGTTACTTAAACACCATACCAAGTTTCATTGCGTAACTATGTTTTTGAAGGTGACTTTTGAATTTTTTTCTGTTTTTCCATTTTTTTTCCATTTCACCATGTTAAACCGGGAACAAGTAGCAGCCGCTTCCACAGATCACTAGTTATAGGCAACTTAAACACCCTACCAAGTTTCATTGCGTAACTATGTTTTTGAAGGTGACTTTTGAATTTTTTTTTGTTTTTCCATTTTTTTTTCCATTTGACCATGTTAAACCGGGAACAAGTAGCAGCCGCTTATACACATGACTAGCAGTAGGTTACTTAAACACCCTACAAAGCTTCATTGCGTAACTATGTTTTTGAAGGTGACTTTTGATTTTTTTTCTGTTTTTCCATTTTTTTTCCATTTCACCATGTTAAACCGGGAACAAGTAGCAGCCGCTTACACACATGACTAGTTGTAGGTTACTTAAACACCCTACCAAGTTTCATTGCGTAACTATGTTTTTGAAGGTGACTTTTGAATTTTTTTCTCTTTTTCCATTTTTTTTTCCATTTGACCATGTTAAACCGGGAACAAGGAGCAGCCGCTTCCACAGATCACTAGTTATAGGCAACTTAAACACCCTACCAAGTTTCATTGCGTAACTATGTTTTTGAAGGTGACTTTTGAATTTTTTTCTGTTTTTCCATTTTTTTTTCATTTCACCATGTTAAACCGGGAACAAGTAGCAGCCGCTTACACACATGACTATTTGTAGGTTACTTAAACACCATACCAAGTTTCATTGCGTAACTATGTTTTTGAAGGTGACTTTTGAATTTTTTTCTGTTTTTCCATTTTTTTTCCATTTCACCATGTTAAACCGGGAACAAGTAGCAGCCGCTTATACACATGACTAGCAGTAGGTTACTTAAACACCCTACAAAGTTTCATTGCGTAACTATGTTTTTGAAGGTGACTTGATTTTTTTTCTGTTTTTCCATTTTTTTTCCATTTCACCATGTTAAACCGGAAACAAGTAGCAGCCGCTTACACACATGACTAGTTGTAGGTTACTTAAACACCCTACCAAGTTTCATTGCGTAACTATGTTTTTGAAGGTGACTTTTGAATGTTTTTCTCTTTTTCAATTTTTTTTCCATTTGACCATGTTAAACCGGGAACAAGGAGCAGCCGCTTCCACAGATCACTAGTTATAGGCAACTTAAACACCCTACCAAGTTTCATTGCGTAACTATGTTTTTGAAGGTGACTTTTGAATTTTTTTCTGATTTTCCATTTTTTTTCCATTTCACCATGTTAAACCGGGAACAAGTAGCAGCCGCTTACACACATGACTAGTTGTAGGCAACTTAAACACCCTACCAAGTTTCATTGCGTAACTATGTTTTTGAAGGTGACTTTTGAATTTTTTTCTGTTTTTCCATTTTTTTTCCATTTCACCATGTTAAACCGGGAACAAGTAGCAGCCGCTTACACACATGACTAGTTGTAGGTTACTTAAACACCATACCAAGTTTCATTGCGTAACTATGTTTTTGAAGGTGACTTTTGAATTTTTTTCTGTTTTTCCATTTTTTTTCCATTTCACCATGTTAAACCGGGAACAAGTAGCAGCCGCTTACACACATGACTAGTTGTAGGTTACTTAAACACCATACCAAGTTTCATTGCGTAACTATGTTTTTGAAGGTGACTTTTGAATTTTTTTCTGTTTTTCCATTTTTTTTCCATTTCACCATGTTAAACCGGGAACAAGTAGCAGCCGCTTACACACATGACTAGTTGTGGGTTACTTAAACACTCTACCAAGTTTCATTGCGTAACTATGTTTTTGAAGGTGACTTTTGAATTTTTTTCTGTTTTTTCCATTTTTTTTCCATTTCACCATGTTAAACCGGGAACAAGTAGCAGCCGCTTACACACATGACTAGTTGTAGGTTACTTAAACACCCTACCAAGATTCATTGCGTAACTATGTTTTTGAAGGTGACTTTTGAATTTTTTTCTCTTTTTCCATTTTTTTTCCATTTGACCATGTTAAACCGGGAACAAGGAGCAGCCGCTTCCACAGATCACTAGTTATAGGCATCTTAAACACCCTACCAAGTTTCATTGCGTAACTATGTTTTTGAAGGTGACTTTTGAATTTTTTTCTGTTTTTCCATTTTTTTTTCATTTGACCATGTTAAACCGGGAACAAGTAGCAGCCGCTTACACACATGACTAGCTGTAGGTTACTTAAACACCCTACCAAGTTTCATTGCGTAACTATGTTTTTGAAGGTGACTTTTGAATTTTTTTCTCTTTTTCCATTTTTTTTCCATTTGACCATGTTAAACCGGGAACAAGGAGCAGCCGCTTCCACAGATCACTAGTTATAGGCATCTTAAACACCCTACCAAGTTTCATTGCGTAACTATGTTTTTGAAGGTGACTTTTGAATTTTTTTCTGTTTTTCCATTTTTTTTCCATTTCACCATGTTAAACCGGGAACAAGTAGCAGCCGCTTACACACATGACTAGTTGTAGGTTACTTAAACACCATACCAAGTTTCATTGCGTAACTATGTTTTTGAAGGTGACTTTTGAATTTTTTTCTGTTTTTCCATTTTTTTTCCATTTCACCATGTTAAACCGGGAACAAGTAGCAGCCGCTTACATACATGACTAGTTGTAGGTTACTTAAACACCCTACCAAGATTCATTGCGTAACTATGTTTTTGAAGGTGACTTTTGAATTTTTTTCTCTTTTTCCATTTTTTTTCCATTTGACCATGTTAAACCGGGAACAAGGAGCAGCCGCTTCCACAGATCACTAGTTATAGGCAACTTAAACACCCTACCAAGTTTCATTGCGTAACTATGTTTTTGAAGGTGACTTTTGAATTTTTTTCTGTTTTTCCATTTTTTTTCCATTTGACCATGTTAAACCGGGAACAAGGAGCAGCCGCTTCCACGGATCACTAGTTATAGGCAACTTAAACACCCTACCAAGTTTCATTGCGTAACTATGTTTTTGAAGGTGACTTTTGAATTTTTTTTTGTTTTTCCATTTTTTTTTCCATTTGACCATGTTAAACCGGGAACAAGTAGCAGCCGCTTATACACATGACTAGCAGTAGGTTACTTAAACACCCTACAAAGTTTCATTGCGTAACTATGTTTTTGAAGGTGACTTTTGATTTTTTTTCTGTTTTTCCATTTTTTTTCCATTTGACCATGTTAAACCGGGAACAAGGAGCAGCCGCTTCCACAGATCACTAGTTATAGGCAACTTAAACACCCTACCAAGATTCATTGCGTAACTATGTTTTTGAAGGTGACTTTTGAATTTTTTTCTCTTTTTCCATTTTTTTTCCATTTGACCATGTTAAACCGGGAACAAGGAGCAGCCGCTTCCACAGATCACTAGTTATAGGCAACTTAAACACTCTACCAAGTTTCATTGCGTAACTATGTTTTTGAAAGTGACTTTTGAATTTTTTTCTGTTTTTCCATTTTTTTTCCATTTCACCATGTTAAACCGGGAACAAGTAGCAGCCGCTTACACACATGACTAGTTGTAGGTTACTTAAACACCATACCAAGTTTCATTGCGTAACTATGTTTTTGAAGGTGACTTTTGAATTTTTTTCTGTTTTTCCATTTTTTTTCCATTTCACCATGTTAAACCGGGAACAAGTAGCAGCCGCTTACACACATGACTAGTTGTAGGTCACTTAAACACTCTACCAAGTTTCATTGCGTAACTATGTTTTTGAAGGTGACTTTTGAATTTTTTTCTCTTTTTCCATTTTTTTTCCATTTCACCATGTTAAACCGGGAACAAGTAGCAGCCGCTTACACACATGACTAGTTGTAGGTTACTTAAACACTCCACCAAGTTTCATTGCGTAACTATGTTTTTGAAGGCGACTTTTGAATTTTTTTCTCTTTTTCCATTTTTTTTCCATTTGACCATGTTAAACCGGGAACAAGTAGCAGCCGCTTATACACATGACTAGCAGTAGGTTACTTAAACACCCTACAAAGTTTCATTGCGTAACTATGTTTTTGAAGGTGACTTTTGAATTTTTTTCTGTTTTTCCATTTTTTTTCCATTTCACCATGTTAAACCGGGAACAAGTGTCGCTTATACACATGACTAGCAGTAGGTTACTTAAACACCCTACAAAGTTTCATTGCGTAACTATGTTTTTGAAGGTGACTTGATTTTTTTTCTGTTTTTCCATTTTTTTTCCATTTCACCATGTTAAACCGGGAACAAGTAGCAGCCGCTTACACACATGACTATTTGTAGGTTACTTAAACACCATACCAAGTTTCATTGCGTAACTATGTTTTTGAAGGTGACTTTTGATTTTTTTTCTGTTTTTCCATTTCACCATGTTAAACCGGGAACAAGGAGCAGCCGCTTCCACAGATGACTAGTTGTAGGTTACTTCCCAAGTAACAGTATTATCACTCAAGGTTTTATTAATTTGGTTCCTAGGTTATTTAGACGGTGCTGTTATGGGTTTTAGGATCAATTTGGCTACATAAAGGTAATTTATATTGCCAATTACCTAAAGGAGTGTTATACAACCAAAAAGTGATTTATAAAGGGAGCATAATAAAACTGATATTCCTTCTGTTCCTTTTAGATACTTTTTGTTTTATTGATTTCTGATTTATAAAGATGGTCTTATAAAACCATTTTACCTAAAGTTTTTAAAAAGAAATAAATATAAACTTTGGTGGTTAGTTTTTTTCATTACTTTAGGTTATCACAAAAGTGTTTTATAATAGAGCTAAAAGGTTATCTTATATCCTTTTGTTTCTATAGTTACCAGTAGTTTAAAAGTAAATATGATTAGATAGGCGGCCATATAGAACCTAGTTTCCTTAAGGTTTTTAAGAGTGGTAAATAACAACTTTAGACTTTTGGTTTTTGCCATTATTTTTAGGCATTTTAAAAAGGTTTTATAGGAAGGCTTAAAGGTAAACTTAATTCTTTTGTATTTATATTGTATTAAATATTATTTAAATAGGCGGCCATATAAAACCTTGTTTCCTTAAGGGTTCTAACAGAAGTAAGTATTATTTTTTTAGGTATTTCTTGTAAAAATAATAGATATACCTAGGTACAGATTGATACCTACCTATTGCAAGATTGATTATTTAAAGCCCAATAATTAATAATTGTTGAGTTTCCGTCCTCCTGGATAGAACACCCAGGCCTAGATAAGACCTATTTAGACGACCAATATAAGAGGTTGCCCTCCAACCTGCAGGCACAACGAATATCATTGCACTGGCCCTCTCGATTGTGTCGAAATTGCACGAAAAAAACATTTAAAAGTGTTAAATTATACGCTTTTAAACACTTTAAAAACAAATACAAAAACTTTAAGTGAGGTTATGTTGACTATGTTTACATTGTTCTTTTTTGTTGGTTTCATAAGGGCACTCAAAAATCCTAGTTGCGATACAGTAACAAATAAAACCAAGTGACCACTATAAAACCATAATGGCGTATATAAAGTTATTTAAAAAATATTGTAAAGAGAAAATATTTATCTAGTCGTTTTAGCAGTGTTTTTTAACAATAATTTTACTTTAATTTTGATTTATGTAAAGCAAACAGACTTTTTTAATGGTGAATAGTGTAAATGATTTTTTTTAATTTTAAATATTTGTTATTTTTTTATCAAAAAACTATTAAAAAGCATTCTTGAGGTGGCGCGCTTGTTTTGAGAGCTTTTCAGATACGATTTTATCAGAAAAATAAATCTGGCAGGCAATTTGATCATCAACAAAACAACAAACTCGGTATATTTTTATGTGATAAAATAATCTTGGGACTCTGACATTTTTGGCAATTTTGTGACCTAAATTATTTTATATAGCCATTGTGAATCTAAAATATCGCCATAGCTTTTATAGAAAAACTTCTTTACTCTAAAGGTATTATGGTATTCAACAGAATCGCCAGGATACCAAATTACCAAATCTAGTTTTATAATAGGATAGAGGACGTTTCTGAGTTGTTTTTAGAACCTGGCATAATAGCTTTAGGCTCTAAAAGGTTCTATACTGGTGGAACCGCTAGAGGGCGAAGCTGGAGTTTATTTCTTATGGTTTTATAGTGAGCTTAATACATAGGTTGCCACCACCAATTGGGGAGTCCCATTTAGGAGGTCTAAGGGGTATATAAGGGTAATGGGAACGTGCTAGCGACCAAACATTGAAACTAATGGTTTTAAGGAAAGGCGCTGGCAACCTTTTAGCTTCTGCTATAAATAAAGAAATGTTACTTGGGTTAAACACCCTACCAAGTTTCATTGCGTAACTATGTTTTTGAAGGTGACTTTTGAATTTTTTTCTGTTTTTCCATTTTTTTTCCATTTCACCATGTTAAACCGGGAACAAGTAGCAGCCGCTTACACACATGACTAGTTGTAGGTTACTTAAACACTCTACCAAGTTTCATTGCGTAACTATGTTTTTGAAGGTGACTTTTGAATTTTTTTCTCTTTTTCCATTTTTTTTCCATTTCACCATGTTAAACCGGGAACAAGGAGCAGCCGCTTCCACAGATGACTAGTTATAGGCAACTTAAACACCCTACCAAGTTTCATTGCGTAACTATGTTTTTGAAGGTGACTTTTGAATTTTTTTCTGTTTTTCCATTTTTTTTCCATTTCACCATGTTAAACCGGGAACAAGTAGCAGCCGCTTACACACATGACTAGTTGTAGGTTACTTAAACACCATACCAAGTTTCATTGCGTAACTATGTTTTTGAAGGTGACTTTTGAATTTTTTTCTGTTTTTCCATTTTTTTTCCATTTCACCATGTTAAACCGGGAACAAGTAGCAGCCGCTTACACACATGACTAGTTGTAGGTTACTTAAACACTCTACCAAGTTTCATTGCGTAACTATGTTTTTGAAGGTGACTTTTGAATTTTTTTCTGTTTTTCCATTTTTTTTCCATTTCACCATGTTAAACCGGGAACAAGTAGCAGCCGCTTACACACATGACTAGTTGTAGGTTATTTAAACACCCTACCAAGATTCATTGCGTAACTATGTTTTTGAAGGTGACTTTTGAATTTTTTTCTGTTTTTCCATTTTTTTTCCATTTGAACATGTTAAACCGGGAACAAGGAGCAGCCGCTTCCACAGATGACTAGTTATAGGCAACTTAAACACCCTACCAAGTTTCATTGCGTAACTATGTTTTTGAAGGTGACTTTTGAATTTTTTTCTGTTTTTCCATTTTTTTTCCATTTCACCATGTTAAACCGGGAACAAGTAGCAGCCGCTTACACACATGACTAGTTGTAGGTTACTTAAACACCCTACCAAGATTCATTGCGTAACTATGTTTTTGAAGGTGACTTTTGAATTTTTTTCTCTTTTTCCATTTTTTTTCCATTTCACCATGTTAAACCGGGAACAAGTAGCAGCCGCTTCCACAGATCACTAGTTATAGGCAACTTAAACACCCTACCAAGTTTCATTGCGTAACTATGTTTTTGAAGGTGACTTTTGAATTTTTTTTTGTTTTTCCATTTTTTTTTCCATTTGACCATGTTAAACCGGGAACAAGTAGCAGCCGCTTATACACATGACTAGCAGTAGGTTACTTAAACACCCTACCAAGTTTCATTGCGTAACTATGTTTTTGAAGGTGACTTTTGAATTTTTTTCTCTTTTTCCATTTTTTTTTCCATTTGACCATGTTAAACCGGGAACAAGGATCAGCCGCTTCCACAGATCACTAGTTATAGGCAACTTAAACACCCTACCAAGTTTCATTGCGTAACTATGTTTTTGAAGGTGACTTTTGAATTTTTTTCTGTTTTTCCATTTTTTTTTCATTTCACCATGTTAAACCGGGAACAAGTAGCAGCCGCTTACACACATGACTATTTGTAGGTTACTTAAACACCATACCAAGTTTCATTGCGTAACTATGTTTTTGAAGGTGACTTTTGAATTTTTTTCTGTTTTTCCATTTTTTTTCCATTTCACCATGTTAAACCGGGAACAAGTAGCAGCCGCTTATACACATGACTAGCAGTAGGTTACTTAAACACCCTACAAAGTTTCATTGCGTAACTATGTTTTTGAAGGTGACTTGATTTTTTTTCTGTTTTTCCATTTTTTTTCCATTTCACCATGTTAAACCGGAAACAAGTAGCAGCCGCTTACACACATGACTAGTTGTAGGTTACTTAAACACCCTACCAAGTTTCATTGCGTAACTATGTTTTTGAAGGTGACTTTTGAATGTTTTTCTCTTTTTCCATTTTTTTTCCATTTGACCATGTTAAACCGGGAACAAGGAGCAGCCGCTTCCACAGATCACTAGTTATAGGCAACTTAAACACCCTACCAAGTTTCATTGCGTAACTATGTTTTTGAAGGTGACTTTTGAATTTTTTTCTGTTTTTCCATTTTTTTTCCATTTCACCATGTTAAACCGGGAACAAGTAGCAGCCGCTTACACACATGACTAGTTGTAGGCAACTTAAACACCCTACCAAGTTTCATTGCGTAACTATGTTTTTGAAGGTGACTTTTGAATTTTTTTCTGTTTTTCCATTTTTTTTCCATTTCACCATGTTAAACCGGGAACAAGTAGCAGCCGCTTACACACATGACTAGTTGTAGGTTACTTAAACACCATACCAAGTTTCATTGCGTAACTATGTTTTTGAAGGTGACTTTTGAATTTTTTTCTGTTTTTCCATTTTTTTTCCATTTCACCATGTTAAACCGGGAACAAGTAGCAGCCGCTTACACACATGACTAGTTGTAGGTTACTTAAACACCATACCAAGTTTCATTGCGTAACTATGTTTTTGAAGGTGACTTTTGAATTTTTTTCTGTTTTTCCATTTTTTTTCCATTTCACCATGTTAAACCGGGAACAAGTAGCAGCCGCTTACACACATGACTAGTTGTGGGTTACTTAAACACTCTACCAAGTTTCATTGCGTAACTATGTTTTTGAAGGTGACTTTTGAATTTTTTTCTGTTTTTCCATTTTTTTTCCATTTCACCATGTTAAACCGGGAACAAGTAGCAGCCGCTTACACACATGACTAGTTGTAGGTTACTTAAACACCCTACCAAGATTCATTGCGTAACTATGTTTTTGAAGGTGACTTTTGAATTTTTTTCTCTTTTTCCATTTTTTTTCCATTTGACCATGTTAAACCGGGAACAAGGAGCAGCCGCTTCCACAGATCACTAGTTATAGGCAACTTAAACACCCTACCAAGTTTCATTGCGTAACTATGTTTTTGAAGGTGACTTTTGAATTTTTTTCTGTTTTTCCATTTTTTTTTCATTTGACCATGTTAAACCGGGAACAAGTAGCAGCCGCTTACACACATGACTAGTTGTAGGCAACTTAAACACCCTACCAAGTTTCATTGCGTAACTATGTTTTTGAAGGTGACTTTTGAATTTTTTTCTGTTTTTCCATTTTTTTTCCATTTCACCATGTTAAACCGGGAACAAGTAGCAGCCGCTTACACACATGACTAGTTGTAGGTTACTTAAACACCATACCAAGTTTCATTGCGTAACTATGTTTTTGAAGGTGACTTTTGAATTTTTTTCTGTTTTTCCATTTTTTTTCCATTTCACCATGTTAAACCGGGAACAAGTAGCAGCCGCTTACATACATGACTAGTTGTAGGTTACTTAAACACCCTACCAAGATTCATTGCGTAACTATGTTTTTGAAGGTGACTTTTGAATTTTTTTCTCTTTTTCCATTTTTTTTCCATTTGACCATGTTAAACCGGGAACAAGGAGCAGCCGCTTCCACAGATCACTAGTTATAGGCAACTTAAACACCCTACCAAGTTTCATTGCGTAACTATGTTTTTGAAGGTGACTTTTGAATTTTTTTCTGTTTTTCCATTTTTTTTTCCATTTGACCATGTTAAACCGGGAACAAGGAGCAGCCGCTTCCACGGATCACTAGTTATAGGCAACTTAAACACCCTACCAAATTTCATTGCGTAACTATGTTTTTGAAGGTGACTTTTGAATTTTTTTTTGTTTTTCCATTTTTTTTTCCATTTGACCATGTTAAACCGGGAACAAGTAGCAGCCGCTTATACACATGACTAGCAGTAGGTTACTTAAACACCCTACAAAGTTTCATTGCGTAACTATGTTTTTGAAGGTGACTTTTGATTTTTTTTCTGTTTTTCCATTTTTTTTCCATTTGACCATGTTAAACCGGGAACAAGGAGCAGCCGCTTCCACAGATCACTAGTTATAGGCAACTTAAACACTCTACCAAGTTTCATTGCGTAACTATGTTTTTGAAAGTGACTTTTGAATTTTTTTCTGTTTTTCCATTTTTTTTCCATTTCACCATGTTAAACCGGGAACAAGTAGCAGCCGCTTACACACATGACTAGTTGTAGGTTACTTAAACACCATACCAAGTTTCATTGCGTAACTATGTTTTTGAAGGTGACTTTTGAATTTTTTTCTGTTTTTCCATTTTTTTTCCATTTCACCATGTTAAACCGGGAACAAGTAGCAGCCGCTTACACACATGACTAGTTGTAGGTCACTTAAACACTCTACCAAGTTTCATTGCGTAACTATGTTTTTGAAGGTGACTTTTGAATTTTTTTCTCTTTTTCCATTTTTTTTCCATTTCACCATGTTAAACCGGGAACAAGTAGCAGCCGCTTACACACATGACTAGTTGTAGGTTACTTAAACACTCCACCAAGTTTCATTGCGTAACTATGTTTTTGAAGGCGACTTTTGAATTTTTTTCTCTTTTTCCATTTTTTTTCCATTTGACCATGTTAAACCGGGAACAAGTAGCAGCCGCTTATACACATGACTAGCAGTAGGTTACTTAAACACCCTACAAAGTTTCATTGCGTAACTATGTTTTTGAAGGTGACTTTTGAATTTTTTTCTGTTTTTCCATTTTTTTCCATTTCACCATGTTAAACCGGGAACAAGTAGCAGCCGCTTATACACATGACTAGCAGTAGGTTACTTAAACACCATACCAAGTTTCATTGCGTAACTATGTTTTTGAAGGTGACTTTTGAATTTTTTTCTGTTTTTCCATTTTTTTTCCATTTCACCATGTTAAACCGGGAACAAGTAGCAGCCGCTTACACACATGACTAGTTGTAGGTTACTTAAACACCATACCAAGTCTCATTGCGTAACTATGTTTTTGAAGGTGACTTTTGAATTTTTTTCTTTTTCCATTTTTTTTCCATTTCACCATGTTAAACCGGGAACAAGGAGCAGCCGCTTCCACAGATGACTAGTTGTAGGTTACCTAAACACCCTACCAAGTTTCATTGCGTAACTATGTTTTTGAAGGTGACTTTTGAATTTTTTTCTGTTTTTCCATTTTTTTTTCCATTTCACCATGTTAAACCGGGAACAAGTAGCAGCCGCTTACACACATGACTAGTTGTAGGTTACTTAAACACTCTACCAAGTTTCATTGCGTAACTATGTTTTTGAAGGTGACTTTTGAATTTTTTTCTCTTTTTCCATTTTTTTTCCATTTCACCATGTTAAACCGGGAACAAGGAGCAGCCGCTTCCACAGATGACTAGTTATAGGCAACTTAAACACCCTACCAAGTTTCATTGCGTAACTATGTTTTTGAAGGTGACTTTTGAATTTTTTTCTGTTTTTCCATTTTTTTTCCATTTCACCATGTTAAACCGGGAACAAGTAGCAGCCGCTTACACACATGACTAGTTGTAGGTTACTTAAACACCATACCAAGTTTCATTGCGTAACTATGTTTTTGAAGGTGACTTTTGAATTTTTTTCTGTTTTTCCATTTTTTTTCCATTTCACCATGTTAAACCGGGAACAAGTAGCAGCCGCTTACACACATGACTAGTTGTAGGTTACTTAAACACCCTACCAAGATTCATTGCGTAACTATGTTTTTGAAGGTGACTTTTGAATTTTTTTCTGTTTTTCCATTTTTTTTCCATTTGAACATGTTAAACCGGGAACAAGGAGCAGCCGCTTCCACAGATGACTAGTTATAGGCAACTTAAACACCCTACCAAGTTTCATTGCGTAACTATGTTTTTGAAAGTGACTTTTGAATTTTTTTCTGTTTTTCCATTTTTTTCCATTTCACCATGTTAAACCGGGAACAAGTAGCAGCCGCTTACACACATGACTAGTTGTAGGTTACTTAAACACCATACCAAGTTTCATTGCGTAACTATGTTTTTGAAGGTGACTTTTGAATTTTTTTCTGTTTTTCCATTTTTTTTCCATTTCACCATGTTAAACCGGGAACAAGTAGCAGCCGCTTACACACATGACTAGCTGTAGGTCACTTAAACACTCTACCAAGTTTCATTGCGTAACTATGTTTTTGAAGGTGACTTTTGAATTTTTTTCTCTTTTTCCATTTTTTTTCTATTTCACCATGTTAAACCGGGAACAAGTAGCAGCCGCTTACACACATGACTAGTTGTAGGTTACCTAAACACTCCACCAAGTTTCATTGCGTAACTATGTTTTTGAAGGTGACTTTTGAATTTTTTTCTCTTTTTCCATTTTTTTTCCATTTGACCATGTTAAACCGGGAACAAGTAGCAGCCGCTTATACACATGACTAGCAGTAGGTTACTTAAACACCCTACAAAGTTTCATTGCGTAACTATGTTTTTGAAGGTGACTTTTGAATTTTTTTCTGTTTTTCCATTTTTTTCCATTTCACCATGTTAAACCGGGAACAAGTAGCAGCCGCTTATACACATGACTAGCAGTAGGTTACTTAAACACCCTACAAAGTTTCATTGCGTAACTATGTTTTTGAAGGTGAATTTTGATTTTTTTTCTGTTTTTCCATTTTTTTTCCATTTCACCATGTTAAACCGGGAACAAGGAGCAGCCGCTTATACACATGACTAGCAGTAGGTCACTTAAACACCCTACCAAGTTTCATTGCGTAACTATGTTTCTGAAGGTGACTTTTGAATTTTTTTCTGTTTTTCCATTTTTTTTCCATTTGAACATGTTAAACCGGGAACAAGTAGCAGCCGCTTCCACAGATGACTAGTTATAGGCAACTTAAACACCCTACCAAGTTTCATTGCGTAACTATGTTTTTGAAGGTGACTTTTGAATTTTTTTCTGTTTTTCCATTTTTTTTCCATTTAAACATGTTAAACCGGGAACAAGGAGCAGCCGCTTACACACATGATTAGCTGTACGTTACTTAAACACCCTACAAAGTTTCATTGCGTAACTATGTTTTTAAAGGTGACTTTTGAATTTTTTTCTGTTTTTCCATTTTTTTTCCATTTGAACATGTTAAACCGGGAACAAGGAGCAGCCGCTTCCACAGATGACTAGTTGTAGGCAACTTAAACACTCTACCAAGTTTCATTGCGTAACTATATTTTTAAAGAGGACTTTTAAATTTTTTTCGATTTTTTATTTTTTTCCAAATTTATCAAATTCTCCATTTCTTAATAAAAAAAGTTATTTTCCAAGGTTTTTGCAGCTTCTCAATGAAATAATTTTTGAAAATATACTTTTTTGTTAGGCTGCCAAATGTGGCTGCTAACTTCACATTTTGGCTGCTGTAAGTGGCTGCTAACTTCACACTTTGGCTGCTGTAAGGTGGCTGCTAGTTTCACACCAATTTTTTTACATATACCATTCTCTTTTCATGGACTTTTTTGTAGTGTAGTTGAAAATGTTTTATCTTCTCTGGTTTTATATCCAAGTAAAAATGATGGTAGGTTGGTACTTTTTAGATTTATTTCTACTTGTTCTGTAGCTAAGGCAGTGGAATTTTTGGGATTTGTGATTTGAGACAGTGGTCTACTGGCGGAGCGTCACAGGCTAGGTCAATTATGGTACTTAATGGAGAGAGTAATTTTTTTTTTTAAATTATGGTTGAATATTATTATTCCTGTAATTAGCTGCTTAGGATTTTAGAAGCCTAATTTGTTAAATCCCAATAAAAATTAGTACTTAGCATATGAAAGCTGTATAATACTAATCACCTTATTAAAGCAATCCTTTTAAATTTCGATATGTTAAGTTATTATCATAATTACCTGTTTAGATGTTCATATTTCTGGTAATTGATAATGAGTACTTATCCGAACGAAACTAGTAGTTTTAGTTGTTTGTTTATTATCTTTTCTGCATGATTGGCATTTATAATTATTATTCTGTTGTTCTTTACCTTTACATTAGCCCATCAAATTATTTAGCTTGTATAGTTAAATACCTATTTGTCTATATTTACTGCTAAGTTGTTGCCTTTAGTCGATTAACTCGACAGTATGCACTAAGTAGTAGATTACAATGTGGATCAATTGGCATCTCCTTATGAGGCTAGTCTAACCGGAGGTACATTATTTTCAACAGTGCGACCGACTGACTGGCGATGGTCGAAGGCATTTAGACTTATAACATTACAAGCACATATGTTTGCGACTTTTTTTAGATTAGTATGGGACCTTACAATATTTTTTCTTCTTGGGATATTAATACCTAAATACACTTTCTTCATAAATATGCTCTTTCTTCTTGAAGTGGTAGGTTATTACTGGTTCCAATTATTTCCACTTATTCTGTAGCTGAAGCAACGGTATTAGAGGTTTTTAAGATTTCTGATTGAGAGTGTACTGTCGTTACGTCACAGGCTAGAGTTGTTCCCAATTCGAAAGGAGTGAGTATTGTTTTTTGGACGTTTATTGTTAGTTATAATAATGGTCAAAGTAATTTATTTATTTGATAATTTTGGTAAAAAATTGTTAGTCTCATTAGCTGTTTATGATTTCAGAATATTAATTTGCTCAGTTTTGGCTGTTTCATACAATACAGACTCTAAACCCCAATAAAAATAAGTACTTAGCACATGAAAGCTGTATAATACAAATTACCTTATTGAAGCAATCCTTACTAATTTCCATATCTTGAGTTATTATCATAATTACCTGTTTAGATGTTCATATTTCTGGTAATTGAAAATTAGTACTTATAAGAACCAAACTAGTAGTTTAGTTGTTTGTTTTTTATCTCTACTGCATGATTTTTATTTATAATTATTATTCTGTTCTTTTTTACCTTTACATTAGCCCATCAAATTCTTTAGCTGGTATAGTTAAATACCGATTTGTCTATATTTCCTGCTAAATTGTTGCGTTTAGTCGATTAACTCGGCAGTATGCACTAAGTAGTAGTTTAAAATGTGGATCAAGAGGCATCTATTTTTATTTTATATTTTCTGTAGTAGCTTGTCTTTTCTATAAAAAAAAATTAAAAGTGTTCCCATACTATATTTCTTAGCAAATGCGACAAGAAATGGTCGGACAGACAAACAGACGGTGGATTCTGACCAGATACCAGCCTATCGAGAGATATATTTCAATATACGGAAGCAATTTCAAAGTCAACTTTAAAAAATTTAGCATAAATTAAACCACTAGTTACTTGGCTAGATATAGTTATACCACTAGTGTCCGACAAAGATATTAAAAGCAACAGCTCCTCAGACATTATTTAGTAGAGCTACAAAAAGTTGTTGTCTTGTCAATTTTGCTTCAACTTGTCTCTTTCGCGCTTAACACACACATCTTCCCCCCCCCCCCCTATCAGTCTTTCGTTTTCTTTCGCCCAAAAAAACGGCCGTTTTGCTCCGTTATATCTGGTTATGTTATGAACCGCCAAGTCCGCGCAAACTTTTCTTGAAACATTTCAGCCCATATTTGAGCTATCTAAAACTCTACTTTGGAATAAGCTACGAAACTCAAACTGCCCAGTCGTAGATCTTCATATAGTTAACCACTCCTCCAAGTTTTATGGACTTCCATTAAGTAGTAAAGTAGTTACGAAATTCTAAAAAACGTCG
Source organism: Aspidapion aeneum (assembly GCA_963576565.1). Lineage (NCBI taxonomy): Eukaryota > Metazoa > Arthropoda > Insecta > Coleoptera > Brentidae > Aspidapion > Aspidapion aeneum. Next base: position 15,507,034 of record OY755043.1, read on the forward strand.
AAATAGCCACTCACTCATTCACATGTATAGATCATCAAAATTCTACTGTACTTCCAGACATGCTACACAGCTGAAAATTGGCAGCCTGATAGAAGTTCCAAAAAACCCCAAAATTCTAATTTACTCCCCTCCCCTATACATGTAGAGTTATGTAAAACTAACATTGCCCACTTCCAGAAATGCTAGAGAGCTGAGATTGGATTGGAACTATGATAAAACTATAGAAAAAGATCTAAAAACCCCAAAATTTGAATTTACTTCTCTTTCCTATAAATGTAAAGTTATGTAAAATAACATTGCCCACTTCCAGAAACGCTAGAGTGCTGAGCTTTGGAAGACTGATAAGAACTATGATAAAACTATTGGAAAAAGTTTAAAAACGCCAACATTTTAATTTATTTCCCTCCCCTACTAATGTAAAGTTATGTAAAAGTAACATTGCTAACTTCCAGACACGTTAAAGAGCTGAGCTTTGGAAGGCTGGTTTGGAGCTATGATAAAACCATAGGAAAACATTTTAAATAAGGCATTGCAAAAGTTTTGAACAATATTCCGCATATTTTAGTACTTTGAAACTTAAATATTATCCAAATCCTTTGAAAAAAACAAAAACATTTCATGTTAAAAAAGTCAAATACGCGATAATGGCATTCCGTAAAATAATTGAGATAAAAGTAAAGCCAAGTTCTCCAATACAAATGTCAAAATGAAAGGTTCTTACAAGTATGGAAATGTTTTCCTAAACTTGGCTATTACGGCTTCAAATAACTCTCAGGCACAGTGCTAAATTAAACATAAAGAAGTTTGGCTGTAATAGCAAAGTTAAACAAAAAAACATTTCCAAACTAGTAAGCTTTCATTTTGAAATTTGTATTGGGGAACTGGGCTTTACTTTTGTCTCAATTACTTTTACAAAAAACCATTATCGCGTACTTGGCTTTTTTTACATGAAATGTTTTTGTTATGATTGGATTCTTCTAGTTAGATCCTCTCGTGTCAAATCTAATAAAAACATTTTTTTCAATTATTGAATAAGCAGCAGACCAAAAGGTATTCTAATATCTTTTAACTTCTTACAATTATGTTCGAAGTATATGAATTGATTTATCCACAGGCGTATAAACTGGAGTGTGGTGTAGAACTGTTGTAGATCACGTGTAGATGTTCTGCTCGACTATTATACAGTGTTTATTAGTTAATTTTCTGCGTCCGACACATAGGAAATTGTAAAACCAAAGATTAATAACAACACCACTTGTAAATTACTTGTTTTTCAATATTCTCTTCGAGCAATAAAATCTAAACATGTTAATTTAGGTTGTTGTATTTATTGAATATATGAAATATGCACTTTTTACTTACATATTTATTATTTTACTTCCCGTTTAAAATAGCAATAAGTAACAAATTTAGTACCCGTGAATTTAAAAATTAAACAAGTTTTCATGGCTAATGGGGTAAAAAAAGTTTTTGTTTCTCTCATATTTTTCCGCGGGTAGCTTGAAAGCTTAACCTTAAGGGGGTCCAAGATCTAATCTAAGCACTGTTTGGTCAATGTGACACCCTTGATACATTCCTAGCTACCCTATTAGCACACTTCAAGTGAAGCCATGATATATCAACCTTGAAAATAGCTTTTTGTAAATATCTCAGAAACTAAAGCTGTTACAAAGTTTTTGGTTATAGCACAAGTTATTGAGCAAAATGTGTACTATATTCCGAAAACTGCATATGATATGATGCTCCGTTAAAAAGTTAGCATTTTTAAAATTTTTTCATTGTCAAAAAACTGTCATTGGCATTAATGGATTTTGACCAGCTCCTTAGAGTGTCAAACACTAAGTTTTTGCCTGAAAATTTTATGAAAATCGGTTTTTTAGGAGCTATCGTGTGATGGACAGAAATAATATGGATGATTCTACAAAAATTGTGCTGTGGAGTGGGAATGCATATTTTTCAAACACAGACTGCAAATGAAGCATAGTTTTAGTTATAAGATTTAAAACGAAATGTTTTCTTTATGGAGCATTTGAGTTTAATGTATAAAAAAAATTGCAAGTTTATAATTTTTTTTATTACAAAGCAAATACCTCATTCCTCTGGTGTAGTCCCAAACCAAATATTAAAAAGTCAGATTGAACAAAATATCCTAATAAATAATATTTAGCCAAGTCTTAACTATTTATCAAAAAATTGATAAAACTTAAGTTTGCAGTCATATTTTTGAAAATCCGAATTTACATTTTCTCCGGAAAATTTTACAATTTTAAGCGTGCTCCATTTTTAATAACACAATATTTGTGAATACCACCGGTTAATTTCTAGAGAAAGAGACGGCCCTGGATATCTAATTTACTTGTGAGGGTGACAAGTTGTGACAGATAATGTCAACTTTAGTTTGGTTTAAGTTATAGATCTTTGTATTTTCGGCAGAAAATTAGTTTTTTTCAGACAAATCAAAAAGGAACGCCTCAATTATCATTCCTCTGGTAAGTAAATATTCGACTGATATCAATAGTATAATATTTTTGTTGATTGTTTTAAAATTATAAGTACAGGAACTTTGTTTTTGTTAAGTTAAGTAGTCTAAATAGATTTTGATTTAAATTGGAAAACCATTAAAAAACTCATTCCTCTGGTACTCATCCCTCTGGAATTTTTATGCAATAATTCCTAAAATTCGGGAAAATAAATGTTTCTTAGCTTACACCTAATTAGTTACATAAATTTAAAAAAACAAAATAATTTACTGTGCTGTACTGTTATTTAAAGGCAATGACCAAGAAAGATATCCATATAGCCCACTTTTGGTAGAATCATCCATATATACACACACAAACAGACAGACATTTTCGGCGTTATATCAAAAAAAAAATCGTCGAAAATAATGCGCTATGCTACGTGGGCTAGGAAGGTAACTAGGAAGGTAAAAATACGCACATCAAAGCGTCTTAAAGATTAAATTTTCCGCGCTCTTATGCGTGCATAAAAGCTCCTTTTACGCACACAAGTAGGAGATATAATATTCACAACAAGCTTTCATATTATACGCTTTCGTTACCTAACGTGATAGGTTGCCCTTATAAAGAGGGTTTTGGGGTTGCAAAAGCAAGACCTTCAAACGATGTGGATGGGGGAGAAATTGGGGCAGTCGGGTCTGTGTCTATTGAAAAGAGAATAAATAAGTCTCGAAACAGTTTGTTTGCTTGATATTAAACAAAATTTAAAATAGAACATAAGTACTTGCCACAGGCAGTTACATTTTTGTGTAATTTTTAACCTCTTTATTTATCATAATATCGAGGGGTGATCAGCTGCCCACTGTAGGTGTACAAGTTTTTCTACAGGACCCCACAGGACTATACAGGACTCCCAGAGAACTCCACAGGACTATACAGGACTTCCATAGGACTATACAGGACTCCACAGGACTTCCACAGGACTTCCACAGGACACGCGGGAACTAGATGGATGAACAAGGCGACAGACAGGAAAGAGTGGAAGATATTGTGGGAGGCCTGGATTTTTTTTTCAATTTTTTGCTTTACATTGGGTCCTCAATTTTTAAACTATCAAAAAACTATCATTAGCATTAATGTTGTTGACCAAAACCTAATCAGCTCTTTACAACATTGTACACTAGTTTACCTAAAAATTTAATCATAATAAAAACATTTCATGTAAAAAAAGCCAAGTACGCGAAAATGGCATTCCGTAAAAAGAATTGAGATAAAAGTAAAGCCAAGTTTTCCAATACAAATTTCAAAATGAAACGTTCTTACTAGTTTGGAAATGTTTTTTTAAACTTTGCTATTACAGCCAAACTTCTTTATGTTCAATTTAGCACTGTGCCTAAGAGTCATTTACAGCCGTAATAGCCAAGTTTAGAAAAATATTTCCAAACTAGTAAGAACCTTTCATTTTGAAATTTGTATTGGAAAACTTGGCTTTACTTTTATCTCAATTCTTTTTACGGAATGCCATTTTCGCGTACTTGGCTTTTTTTACATGAAATGTTTTTGTTATGATTTCACTTCTTTTTTAAAGGAATTGGATAATACTTAATTTTTAAACTAGTAAAATATGCGGAATATTGTTCAAAACTTTTGCAATGCCTTACTTAAATTTTTGAGATTTTTTAATTTTTTTCCATGGTTTTATCGTAGTTCCTATCAGCCTTCCAAAGCTCAGCTCTCTAGCGTTTCTGAAAGTGCACAATGTTACTTTTACATAACTTTACATGTATAGGGGAGGGAAATAAATTAAAATTGTCGTGTTTTTAAATTTTGTCCTATAGTTTTATCATAGTTCCTATCAGTCTTCCAATGCTCAACTCTCTAGCGTTTCTGGAAGTGGGTAATGTTTTATAGGGGAGGAGAGTAAATGAAAATATTGGACTTTTAAAATTTTTTCCCATGGTTTTATCATAATTTCTATCAGCATTCCAATGCTTAGCTCTCTAGCATTTCTGGAAGTGGGCAATGTTAGTTTTATATAAATTTACATTTATAGGAGAGGGAAGTAAATTAAAATGTTGGTGTTTTTAAATTTTTTCATATAGTTTTATCATATTGTCTTTCAGTCTTAAAAAGTTCAGCTCTCTAGCGTTTTTGGAAGTAAGCAGTGTTACTTTTACATAACTTTACATTTATAGGGGAGGGAAGTAAATTAGAATTTTGGGGTGTTTTAATTTTTTCCTATAGTTTTATCATAGTTCCTATCAGTCTGCCAAAGCTCAACTCTCTAACATTTCTGGAAGTGGGCAATGCTACTTTTACATAACTTTAAATGTATAGGGGAGGGGAGTAAATTAAAATTTTGGGGTTTTTTGATTTTTTCCTATAGTTTTATCATAGTTTCTATCAGTCTGCCAAAGCTCAACTCTCTAGCATTTCTGGAAGTGGGCGATGCTAATTTTACATAACTTTAAATGTATAGGGGAGGGGAGTAAATTAAAATTTTGGGGTTTTTTGATTTTTTCCATGGGTTTGGTCATAATTTCTATCAGTCTGCCAAATTTCAGCTTTGTAGCATGTCTGGAAGTACAGTAGAATATTGATGATCTATACATGAGTGAGTCAGTCAGTGAGTGGCAATTTCGACGTTTTTTGAAATTTCGTAACTACTTTACTACTTTATGGAATTCCATGGAGGTGTTGTTAACTCCATGGAGATCTACGACTGTGCAAAGTTTGAGATTCATAGCTCATTCCGAAGTAGAGTTTTAGGTAGGTCAAATATCGGCTGAAATGTTTCCAGAAAAGATGGTTACGGCGCGCGAACTTGGCGAGGCACTGCCGTGCCCTCAGATGAAAATCGGTTCAGCGGTTTAGGAGCTATCGTGTTACACACAATACACACACACGGACTATCGTCATGACGATATTGCTAAGATAGGTCAAAATACACCCAAATAACAAATTTTCGGTGTTACCTATCTAAAAAAAAATGTTTTTCGTTGAAAACAATACCTTCTCTAGCCATTGCTGCGCGGGCTAGGAAGGTCAAACTTAAGCCTACTTTTTATGCTTTTTTGTAAAAAAAAATTATATAAAATTGTGTTTACTTCGCCCTTGACAAAATTAAAATGATGAATGAATAAATAAACAGTAAACAAGTCGCTTTTAATTTAATAGCATGTGGTCGAAGGCTTCCGGTTTTACTACTATGTATATAGATTTTACTATGAATTTTTTGATTTCCCACGCGTTAAATCGCTAGTTTCAAGGATAATAAAAAAACTGTTCTCATCTAAAATTAAGGTAATTACAGTTAAACCTCCTATAAGCGGACACTTCGTCGATTTTGTCCGCTTATGGGAGATGTCCGCTTATGAGAGAGAACTGCGAAATTTTAATATATGAGTCATTCTTGAAAAAGTGTACAAACAGGTGTTTTACCCATATTTAAAACTACTTTTTTGTTTAGATTATGTGGTGGTCCATATTCTTTAGAAACCACTGCCTAAAATATATGAAAAAAGAAAATCCCCATTTAAAATAATTTAAAAATGCAGGTAAATATCACTTCTGTGGACGTAACCACTTGTGATTTTTCAGTATCAATTCATTATAGGTTCTTATACAATTTTTAAAGTAAATTATTTTGGTTGATACTCATATCACAATATGACAGGCATTAGCTATCTGTATTTTTTAATTATTTATTTGTAATTTTTGCCTCTTTTAAACCATCAAAACAAATGTATCCATACTACAGCGTCACTTCTGTGGCCAGCACAATAATCCAATAAATTTCTGACATGTTGGCATGTGCTTCCAGTTAGTATGTTTTAATGCGCATTCCTCCCAATAACCTCGATTTTTGATCGGTAGCGTTATGCTGTATTTTGTTTTTCATATTTTTCAGTAAAAATATTGTGAAATTATTTGTGTCAAGCTGGATGTGATCACTTCTGTGCCGTCTATAAAAGGGGCAAAAAACCAAAACAGTTTTATTTTTTTTGTTTATATGAAGTTATGGTGCAAAAGTGTTTCATTTGTTGAAATAAGGAAACTGTAAACAAATATTGGCGGTAAAAAATCACTTCTGTGGACATCACTTCTGTGGACAGCGGTTGGTAAAAACTCTATAAAAAATTTTTACGATCTTTGCCAGACATAGTACATAAAAGTATTGTATTAAACAATTTTATAAGAATGAAAAAATCCAAAAAACAAAAATATTATTAATCCAAAAAATATATTCAGAAAGTGTACATTATTTCATATATATTTATTACCAATTTCCGCTACTTGAGTTTTTCCCATATTAATTTTTTCTGCGATCTTTCGTGCTGATAGATGTTCCTTTTCCGAAACGGTAACAACCATTTTTTCACGTAAACTAAGAAGTTTTTTACTAGGCACCATTTCAAAGAGATCTATTACTACCCAACTGAACAATAAAAATAAAACACAGCAGTCCCGCTGAACAAAATATGTTGTAAATACGACAGAAAGAGGTAATTCCCCGGCTGCAGAGTGCGTTGTTGCCAACATACTACATAATATTTATGCCCATGTCGTGCAGCGCTCTGTCTGTGTTTAAGGGAGGTTTCAGAATTTGTTACCCAAAAATATTTGTCCGCGTCCGGTCGTTAGAGTGTCCGGTTATAGGAGTGAATTTTACAAGTAAAGAAATAAGGAAAAGCTTGGTTCCAACAAATTTGTCCGCCAAAAGGGAGTGTCCGCTTAATAGAGGTGTCCGCAAGGAGAGGTTTCACTGTATAAATATTTTACTATGAATTTTTTGATTTCCTACGCGTTAAATCGCTAGTTTCAAGGATAATAAAAAAACTGTTCATCTAAAATTAATCACAGGTACGAAAATTTGCGTGTGCCAATATATTTATTTCTAAATTTCCATTTTTGTTTAAAGCAGTTATCGACAAATCCTGGGTGGCCTGTTTTAAATGGAACACACTGTATAGTAACTATCAAAGGCGACAAATTTTCAAGCCAATGGAATGCAATCCAGTTTCATCCATTTATTTTTTTTAGTTTGAGTAACTGGTCTTATTTGAAGAATGATGTTCTTCAGTTAAACCAATATACAGTGAAACCTCTCCTTGTGGACACTTCTATTAATTGTTCAGTTGGGTAGTAAGAGATCTCTTTGAAATTGCGCCTAGTAAAAAACTTCTTAGTTTACATGAAAAAATTGAAGTTGTTAACGTTTCGGAGAAGGAACATCTATCAGCACGAAAGATCGCGGAAAAATTTAATATCTGAAAAACTCAAGCAGCGAAAATCGTTAATAAATATATATTAAAACTCTCTCATAAGCTGACACCTTAAATATAGTTTGAGTACTTCGTTGTCTTATTTCAAGCATGGTTTCCTTCAGCTAAACCAGTATATTTATTTCTAATTTTCCATTTTTGTTTTAAGCAGTTCTCGACAAATCCTGGGTGGCATGTTTTCATGAAAACGCACTGTATAGTAATTATCAAAGGCGACACAACATTTTCAAGCCAATAGAATGCAAGCTAGTTTCATCCATTTATTCTTTTTTAATTCGAGTAATTCGTCTTATTTCAAGAATGGTTTTCTTCAGTTTTTTTTTATACTGGGACTTTACATCCTTAGCTAGGATCAATCGCCCAGTCTTTTTAGTCAAATTTTTGCCGAGATATGCCTTGTTGGGACGTTACAAAAACAACCATATGCCGAGGTGGAACTCGAACCCACAAGATACGCAGCGCGCTCAGCCGACGCGCGGTCTGTCCAGTCATATAGCAAGCACTGCAGACATATGCACAAACCAACGGGCTAAGCCGGTCGGCCAAGGTTCAAACAATAGTTTTCTTCAGTTAAACCAATATATTATAAATTCCCGGCAAATTCTGGGTGGCATGTTTTAAGTGGAACACACTGTATAGTAATTAACAAAGGCGACACAAAATTTTCAAGCCATTGGAATGCAAGCCAGTTTAAAACTGAACAGACACACACACACATATGCACAGTGTGCAATGATACATTTAACGCCTACCGAGTAATCTGGCACGTGTAAATCAGCACTTTTTGTAGGCTGACACAAATGATCTATTTTACTTAAGTGGATCTCTATTAATAGATTTTTTGGCTTTCGAGAAATTCAGTAAATTTACCGTTTGTTCCACATTATTTTTTCTTCTCGTCAGGTCAATTCTTTTTTAAAAAAATATATATCGCAGTAGCTCTAAAAAACTGGAAACGTAAAGTGCACGGCATGGGAATACAACTTAACGACCGATTTACCATATATACACACTACAGTTTGCTGACGATTAAGTAATTGTAGCTAATGATAAAGAAGACATGGAATATGTCATATGGCATAAATGGGGATTAACAGTGAACGTGGACAAAACACAGTACTTATGTATTGGAAACGAATCAAGTGATTTAGAACTAGATAATGGACAAATAATCTCCATGCAATGAGTATGTATACTTGGATGTCACATTTGATAGGACAGGAACAGACTGTAAATAACTGGAAAAAAAGAATAGTAAAAGGAAAAAAGGTTATTGAATGTCTTAACAGTATTTTATTGAGCAGAGAGATAAAAAAGAATGTAAAATTTAACAAATATGAAACAATGGTGAAAAGCACGCTTTTTTATGGAATAAAGACTTGTCGCGTAATAGAAAAATACAAAACAAAAATGGAAATTGTCGAAATGGATGCAATAAGATCATTGAGAATATCTAGAACAGATCACATAAGAAATGAGATCATAAAAGAAAGAATGGGAATCGAGGGAAGCATAACGGATGACAACTGATATAGTACAGCCATGTAAAACGGATGAACGACGAAATATTACCAAAGCAGGTCCTAGAATGGCAACCAACAGGTCGCAGAAAAAGAGGGCGTCCTAAACTAGAATGGCAACAGTCAATCTAAAGATCAATGAGTCAAAAAAACCAGACAGAAAATTATTGTCACGATCGAAGGAGGTGGAGAATAGGCGTCGGACAATGTAGAAAAACGTACTATATTTCTAAACCGACATAGCGGTAGTAGGTCAATTCTTTTTAGAATGGTGATCCAGTTGGTTTTTTTGAGCAGTTATGTCAACTAATTTCGGTTTCCACAACGTTTTTGCTTGTTCTTTGCAACGACTCGACCCACTTTCCTCATTTATCCCCTCTTAAACCTAATCGACTTGTTTTCGAGTTTTTAAAAATTTTTATTTTTCTGCAATTCTTGAGAATTTCTGAATTTTGACATAATTGCCTCTTCATCTTGAAGTGCTTTGGAATAGTCACCAAACATTAGCACATTTTAATAGCCTCTAGTTTTTTGGATTTTTGTATGATTGTACGCGGTAGATTTTTGGATTTTCTAACTGAAGAATATCTCGCTCAACCTCGTTCTTAGAAATCCCCATTCTGTACTCTTGGCCAATTGATTGAGTAAAATTTGGAGGAACTTATCGATCTGACTTTTTTAAAACTTTTGTTTTGTTATCTATAAATCAACTCTATCTAGCTATTTTTAATTTTACCCAAAAATGTAATGACACTTATGATTCTTATAGTATGTAACGAAGAACATTTTAAGTCAACAAGTTAAGAAAATAAAAGCTACAATATCACGACCCATTTATCAGCACAATTGTCAGCACTAATCTTAACACATTCAAATTTACAATCTTTGTGTAACACTAAACAAGCCACAGAAATTAAAGTGTCCAGTAGTTAATCAAAAGCATAACGACAAAAAAGTGATTGTTTAAACTCTGTTTCCATTTATACATGCCCACCCTGATTAAAAAACTCAATTGCAGCGTCACCTGACACATTTTTTGAATCATAGGCGGAAACCGGGTTGTTGTTTTCTCAAGAATTTCTCACAATTTTATCTGTCTCTCCTCTAGAGGAAAAATGACAGAGAGAGAGAGAGAGAGAGAGAGAGAGTTATGACTAAAATTGTTCCAAAAAATCTGAACTAATGTAACATTTTGTCATTTAATCACAAAAGTCATAAACGACTCCTATGTAAAAACGCATACAGAAAAGATTAAAAAGAATGTGGAAGAAGACACTGACCCACTTGCGTTAATTCAAGAATTTGTTTTAACAAACAAGTCAGAGGCAAGGCCCGTGTCAACAATATCTGATATGCGTTTTCGGGCCTCTATTGTTTTAAAGGATGTATCATCGGAAATACCAATCATTTTGAAAACAGGCAAGGAGTATTTTATTTGTAATTTGAGCTTGGCTCAAAGAAATGTATTCGAAACCAAACAAGATAAATGTTTATTTTCTAGAGAGAGATTATTGATTATAACGAAGAAAGTGATAACATAAAGAGATTTTAAAAATATCCGATAATAGAAGTTTTACATTTAAGAACTTGTACTTTCCTGATCTGCAGGTTATCTCAAATGAAAAAAGAGGTGTACCCCAAGGTTTTATTTTACCAATTTTATTTAACACGACAATGACAGTTTAGGATTAAAGATAAATTAACATTGTTCTGAGATACTCTCACACTGATTTTGCCGGAAAATCTGAACGATTTTTAAAAAACTATGAACAAACTTGTTTGATATAGCGAATAGTTTAGAAAAATATCAAGGAAGTTGCAAAATAACCACGAATAGATGTGTCAAAGGCAAGAAGTAAAATAGTACCTACACTTATGATGGAACCACATGTTACGTGAAACTACCGTTAGGTACTTGTTATAACAAATGAAATGTTGGAGTCGCAGACAAAAACTATTAATATGCAGAAACTGAATGATGCTATCTGAAATATATTCCAATAAAATAGCAGGGTGGCTATAACTTTAAAAAGGGAGAACTTGACCGACCAAAGTTCAACCCTCTTTGTGTGAGAGGTATAGCACATGCAATATATTCTATGCTCATATTACCTGAAGCAAGTTTTCGGTGTGGGATTCCTACGAAAGATTTTGTTGCCAAGTGAATTTTCGATTGTGATCCGAAAGGTCGTAGAAGAAATAGGAAACAATGTAAATTTTATAAGATAAAGATAATTACAAATTAATACATATTTCTATTGATGACAAAGAAGAGAAAGACAAAATTGATTATAAAATAAAAGTTAGATTAAAATCAGAATAAAATGACAATAATGGTTTTGATCCCAAAATTTTAAAGATGGTAAAATAAGATTAGGTTTAGAAGAAGGAAAAGAAACAGATGGCCACAAATTATTGGGAGAGGTTAATAAACATCAAAGTTATTGTTGAATTTCGATATAGTAGAGGTATTGGTGTTCTTTAATGACTATAACTTTAAAAAGGGATAATTTGACCAACCAAAGTTCAACCCATGTTGTGTGAGAGGTATAGCACATGAAATATATTCTATGTTCATATTATCTGAAGCCAGTTTTCGGTGTAGGATTCCTACGAAAGATTTTGTTGCCAAGTGAATTTTAGATTGTTATTCAAAAAGTTGTAGAAGAAATAGGAAACAATGTAAATTTTATAAGATACAGATAATTACAAATTAATACATATTTCTATTGATGAAAAAGAAGAGAAAGACAAAATTGATTGTAAAATAAAAGTTAGATTAAAATTAGAATAAAATGACAATAATGGTTTTGATCCCAAAATTTTAAAGATGGTAAAATAAGATTAGGTTTAGAAGAAGGAAAAGAAACAGATGGCCACAAATTATTGGGAGAGGTTAATAAAAATCAAAGCTATTGTTGAATTTCGATCTAGTAGAAGTATTGGTATCCTTTAATGACTATAACTTTAAAAGGGGATAATTTGACCAACCAAAGTTCAACCCATTTTGTGTGAGAGGTATAGCACATGAAATATATTCTATGCTCATATTATCTGAAGCCTGTTTTCGGTGTAGGATTCCTACGAAAGATTTTGTTGCCAAGTGAATTTTCGATTGTGATTCAAAAGGTTGTAGAAGAAATAGGAAACAATGTAATTGTTATAATATAAGGTGAAGATAATCACAAATTAATACATATTTCTATTGATGACGAAGAAGAGAAAGACAAAAAAGATAATAAAATAGAAATTAGATTAAAATCGGGACAAGAGGACAATAATCGTTTTGATCCCAAAATTTTAAAGATGGTAAAATAAGATTAGGTTTAGAATAAGGAAAAGAAACAGATGACCACGAATTATTGCGAGATGATAATAAAAATCAAGGCTGTTATTGAATCTCGATCTATAAGAAGTATTGATATCCTGTAATGTCATTTAATTACTAATTTCAATACAGTAGAATAAAAATAAACGCATTACAAAAACTGCAAATATCTATTTGAGTCAGCGCAACAGTACATTCTGAAAATGCTGTTATCGGCAAAGATTTTGTAATTATTACGAAAAAAAAATCCGCTGACATAAACAAAGAAACCGATTTCGCGTTTAAGCACTTAAAATTAATACTGCACCATTTTCAGGAAATCCTTTAAGTTAATGATAAAAGAGAATTAAACAATCATTACGAAAGAACGCAGCGGCAGCTGCTGCACGTGGTAGGTAAAACTCACACCACTAATTTACTGCTTGCTGACTTACTGCTCGTTTCATGCTATCTGTATTTATTTTATTAAGGTCATAAAAGCCTGCTTTGCAGGAGATCTCTTATTCGAGTTTTCTTTGGTTTATAAATCCCTCCTCGCCATCAAAAATTTAAATATTTTTCAGCTGAGTACGTATCTTCTTTCGAAGATGACAGCTTAGTTTTGATGATTGATCTTTTTTTCTTATCAAGCGATTGAGGTATGAATAAACTAGTCTCCAAACGTTGTATTGATGTTTGGATGTTTAAATGTTTAATTTGGTTAGGTTTGGTTTATTTGGTTAGTTTCAAAGTTCCTTCTTATATATCTTTTACTGTTCATATTATAATTTCATACAGGCTCCTGCAATGCCGCGTTGCATTAGTACATACTTAAAAACTTATTTATTTATTACTTAATCTATTGCGTGTGAAACTAAATTCCTTGCTGGCTTTATAAGATCTAGTTTCTTATAAAATAAACATTGTCGCACCATTTTACTTTAAAAAACAAACCAAATTGCGAAACATTGACTTATCTGAGGTGGCGAAACGGCCAACGCTTATAAATTTAATGTTTATTGTAATAGTTCTAATTTTTCTATTTTTAATTCTTCTCATTTTTTTTTCAGCTTACGGTAAAGTGTTCCTGGTCCGGAAAAAAGGCGGTTCCGACGATGGCCGACTCTACGCGATGAAAGTCCTGAAGAAAGCGACGATAGTCCAGAAAAAGAAGACCACAGAACACACAAAGACAGAAAGACAAGTCCTCGAAGCAGTTCGAGATAATCCCTTCCTCGTCACTCTCCATTATGCCTTCCAGACTGATGCCAAATTACATCTTATATTAGGTAAGTAATTTTTCTTTGCCTTATCCTTAGAACATTGAATTAACTAGAGAAAGCGTTGTCAAACATGTTGCCAAGCTTTGTGGTAATATAACAGGATATTTATTTTTAAGGCGATATTAAATTACTGACAACGTCACCAATTCTCTATTTGATTTAAGAAACACCAACCCATACTAAGTATATACTGTGTGTTCAGTTTGAGTTATTTGTTTGATAATTGATTTATGTGTCATTAAAAGTTGTTAAAAAAAGGCCTTAAGACGTTGGCGATCACTTCATTGACAGCGTGATGCATCCGATATATTAGGGACTTATTGCCATAAAGCCAGGCAGTAATTCTGCCGGGGACTATTCTGACAGTTTCGCATTATAAGAACAGCTGTCTTCTTTCAAAATTAGGCCTTTGGGTAATCTATTCATGAAAAGTAAACGACGGGATTTATAAATTCGACTTTGGTATGTCAATTTTGAAAGATCAACTGTCAGTTTTCAATGGAAAACTGTTAGATAAGTGCCCGGCGCTATTACTGTCTGGTCTTATTGCAATAAGTCCGTATTACTAGACGGTCTTTGTTTTGGATGTCTCAGCATCCGTTATGTTTTTTGTCAGTCTACGATAACTATTTGAAGATCTAGCCAGCCGGATTAGGTAATTTTAATGTGAAAATCATTACCTGGTTAACAATCGCTTTAAAACGAATAAAATAAACATCTATAAAGTAGCCAGTTTGAAATTAAAAACTTGTTCAAAATTATTGTTCGACCTTTGTATTGTGAAATATTTTCGTTGGGTGTCTGAATTAGGTAAAAACCGGATAAGTATTGGGACAACATTATGTTTAATTTTGTGGCTTTAATTTTAAGCCTGGCCCCTTGGGTTCTTGGTTGTTTTTGTTGTATAAGATGTTTTTAGTTTTGTTTTAAAACGTTTTTTAATGAGTTATTGCTTTTCCTTTTTTATGCCAAAATATTAATACTCCGTCTCTCTTTAAGTAATGTCACGGCAATCGTCTATTTGCTTATCATTAGAGGCCCTGTTTGTATGACATATTTTAAAGAAAAGGAGACGCGACAAACCCATCAAAGTCACTGAAACTCGCATTTTTTGGTTATGTTATTTTCTTGACAAGTTCATTGGCGTTTCACTAAAATAATTCAGCGGTGAGTGTTGTATTAGATGTTTTTAGTTTTGTTTTAAATTGGTTTTTAATGAGTTATTGCTTTTCCTTTTTAATGCCAAAATATGAATACTCCGTCTCTCTTTAAGATGTCACAGCAATCGTCTATTTGCTTATCATTAGAGGCCCTGGATGTATGACATATTTTAAAGAAATGGAGACGCGACAAACCCATCAAAGTCACTGAAACTCACATTTTTTGGTTATGTTATTTTCTTGACAAGTTCATTGTCATTTCACTAAAATAATTCAGCGGTGAGTGTTGTATTAGATGTTTTTAGTTTTGTTTTAAATTGGTTTTTAATGAGTTATTGCTTTTCCTTTTTATTGCCAAAATATGAATACTCCGTCTCTTTTTAAGATGTCACAGCAATCGTCTATTTACTTATCATTAGAGGCCCTGTTTGTATGACATATTTTAAAGAAATGAAGACGCGACAAACCCATCAAAGTCACTGAAACTCGCATTTTTTGGTTATGTTATTTTCTTGACAAGTTCATTGGCGTTTCACTAAAATAATTCAGCGGTGAGTGTTGTATTAGATGTTTTTAGTTTTGTTTTAAATAGGTTTTTAATGAGTTATTGCTTTTCCTTTTTAATGCCAAAATATGAATACTCCGTCTCTCTTTAAGATGTCACAGCAATCGTCTATTTGCTTATCATTAGAGGCCCTGTTTGTATGACATATTTTAAAGAAATGGAGACGCGACAAACCCATCAAAGTCACTCAAACTCGCATTTTTTGGTTATGTTATTTTCTTGACAAGTTCATTGGCGTTTCACTAAAATAATTCAGCGGTGAGTGTTGTATTAGATGTTTTTACTTTTGTTTTAAATAGGTTTTTAATGAGTTATTGCTTTTCCTTTTTAATGCCAAAATATGAATACTCCGTCTCTCTTTAAGATGTCACAGCAATCGTCTATTTGCTTATCATTAGAGGCCCTGTTTGTATGACATATTTTAAAGAAATGGAGACGCGACAAACCCATCAAAGTCACTCAAACTCACATTTTTTGGTTATGTTATTTTCTTGACAAGTTCATTGTCGTTTCACTAAAATATTTCAGCGGTGAGTGACATCAATCATCATGCAACATTCAAACAAACACGGTTGTTCGTCACCCTCTCTCTCTAAACAAGGCTAGAGTATAGAGGACCGATATTCCCCTCCTTTGATTTTGACTTTGATAAGTTTGTCGCCTCTCTATTTCTTTAAAATATGTCTCTATTCAGCTGCTCTAAAAAACTGGTTATTTTTGTTTGCATGAAAAAGAAAGAGATACCTATAAGAGTAAACTTTCAAAAATACATTTTAGTCCGGGGCCATAGCGTCAAAATTTGGCCTCCGGGGGTTTTGGATGAAGATTTTATAACAACCACCAACACTGTCTGACCTATTAACAGACCCAAAATTGTCTCAATCAAAAAGCAAGGTTGTCAAAATATTTTTTTAATTTTGAACGGTTTTAGCTAGAGTAATGAAACTTGGCACGCACATCGGCCTTTACGTACTTATTCTTTAGCTGTCAAAAACATTTCAACATTTTGCCCCTAGAGGGCGTAAGGGGGCAAAATGTGTTTTTAAATGATGCCTTATATCTTCGAAACTATTTTGCACCTGCACAACTATGCATATATCAAATTGGTAGCAGTGTTGTAATCTTCTTTGATAAATATCTGATCAAAGCTCAATCCCATAAACTTGTACATAAAAGGAACAAACAGTTAGTAGGGCACAGAAAAATAAATGAGTCATTACAAAAGCCATAACTAAGGTCTAAACGGTTAACATTTATACACATTCCATGAGTCAGATGAACATGCAAGTTCTAAGAAGGTTAAAAAATAAAACAACAAGAAAGTTGATATGATGGGAAAATTAGGAAATAAACCACAAAAATAATTTCAGATTTTCTTAGTTTTTTTTTTAGTGGTCAACTAATAGCTATTTTCCTAACATTTACTAAAAGTTAGGACTCTATGAAGAGTTAATTTTAACGTGGAAAATCTTGTTCCTTTAGATTGACATAATATTTATTATACAATAAGCATAAAATTAAATGTATTATGTTTCAGGATTTTTTTCAAAAGTGGAATTTTACATTTTATGGAATTTATGCAGGATTTTATAAGCTTACTATATTAATGTACCGGGTGGGCCAAAAAAACTTGCCTTAAATCTGTTTTTTAATAACTTATTAAGTACTTAGCCGAATTAGAAAAAACAAACACTGTTATATGATAGGACCAATGGTTAAAATTTAAAAGTTATGCAACAAATACAGAGGAATTTCAGTGACCAGTACTCTAAGTAGATTTTACGGTAGGATTCTTAGAGAGAAGAAGAGCAAAGTGGGTTTCGTGCAGGCAGATCTTGTAGTGATAATGTTTTTTTTCTTCAACAAGTAATTAAGAAAAGGAGCGCCAGAAATATAGAGACTCATGTTACCTTTGTGGACCTACAAAAAGCTTATGATACCGTTCCAGTAGAAAAATTATGGACAGTGTTAGAGCAAACTAATATCAGTCATACATACATAAAAGCGATAAAAGAACTATACAAATAGTCAAAATCTAAAATTAAAATTGGAAATCGACTTTCAAAAGAGTTCCTGGTAACGAAAGGCTTGAGACAGGAATGTTGTATATCTCCCATTCTTTCTAAAATATGTATCGCAGTAGCTCTAAAAAACTGGAAACGTCAAATGTACGGCATGGGAATACAACTTAACGATCGATTTACCATATACATACTACAGTTTGCTGACGACCAAGTAATTGTATTGTAGAAAGTTAACGGAAGAATACGAAAAGTGGGTATTAAAAGTGATCGTGGACAAGACACAGTATTTATGTATTGGAAACGAATGCAGTGAGTTACAACTAGACAATGGACAAACAATATCTCCATACAATGAGTATGTATACTTGGGTGTCACATGTGATAAGACAGGAACAGACTGTAAAGAACTGGAAAAAAGAATAGTAAAAGCACAAAAGGTTATCGGATGTCTTGATGTCAGTATTTTATGGAGCAGAGTGAAAAGAGTGGAAACAATGGTGAAAAGTACGGTGTTGTATGAAATAGAGACTTGTCGCTTAACAGAAAAATACAAAGCAAAAATGGAAAGTGTCGAAATGGATGCAATAAGGAGACCAATGAGAATATCTAGAATAGATCACATAAGAAATGAGATTATAAAAGAAAGAATGAAAATCGAGGCAAAACGGGTGACATCACTAAAAGATAACTGATATGGTACGGCCATGTACAACGGATGAACGACGAAAGATTACCATATCAGGGCCTAAAATGGCATCCAATAGGCCGCAGAAAAAGAGGGCGTCCTAAAGTAGAATGGCAACAGTCAATACAAAGATCAATGAGTCAAAAAAAGCGGACAGAAGATGATTGTCAGGATCGAAGGAGAATAGGCGTCGGACAACGTAGAAAAAAGCTCTAAACCGACATAGTAGTTGTAGTCAAAATTGGTTCCTTTGGCAACTTTTTTTTGGGCCATCCAGTATATGCCCAGCATACTCAAAACCAAATTAAAATAACACAACAGAATGTTTGTGGTTAAGCAGGCTGTGGCCATGCATTATCTTGTTGTTCGTTTGTTTCAAACAAAATACGATCGCGGTGGGAATCCTTATTATTATCGAAGCTTTCGATCAAAGAGCGAGACCCTAACCTCATTTGTTTATCGTGTTTATTCTATTTTATTTTCATTCCTAATTTATTAGATTGATTTCTTATAATTATTCATTTATTTTACTTAACAGAATTTTGTTATTTAAAGGTATAATAGTAGAGACTGCTTGATATTGAATTTTTTTACAACAACAGGGCCGTACCTAGAATTTTTTTCCGTGGGGTATTGAATATTTTGGGGAGGTTTTGATAGTGTCTAAACTTACCAATTTTTTATAATTAGTCCTATTCATTTATTAATTTAATAACCAGTAGGTATTTTGTTGTTTGAAGGTAGTAGAGAATACGAGATTTTAGCTCACACATATACTATACTATAGTAGTGTGAGCTATGGTGATCCTAATTTTTTCGAGAAAAAAAAAGTTGCTCCGATTTCAAAATTTTTTATATATCTTTGCGTTTCAGATGATTTTGAAACTTTTTTGTTGCGCCGTCTGTCTGTCTGTCTGTCTGTCTGTCTGTCTGTCTGTCTGTCTGTCTGTCTGTCTGTCTGTATGTCTGTCTGTCTGTCTGTCTGTCTGTCTGTCTGTCTGTCTGTCTGTCTGTCTGTCTGTCTGTCTGTCTGTCTGTCTGTCTGTCTGTCTGTAACGACCAACGCGCATAACTCAAAAACCGCTCGACCGATTTTAATAACATTTGGTACCTAGGCTGGGTCTTGGGTCGAGATGGTCCCATTTAAAAATGAACAAAATCCACCGAACACAAGCCAAATAAAAGGGTGGGGGTAGATTCAAAGAGTTTATGTGAAAATATGGCGTGTGTGATATCAAACGAAAGGTAATTGAGTCTAGAGTTAAAAAAAATACATTTCAGTTTTTTTAAGGGTGGGGGTAGATTTCAAAAATTAGAGTTTATGTGAAAATATGGCGTGTGTGATATCAAACGAAAGGTAATTGAGTCTAGAGTTAAAAAAAAATACATTTCAGTTTTTTTAAGGGTGGGGGTAGATTTCAAAAATTAGAGTTTATGTGAAAATATGGCGTGTGTGATATCAAACGAAAGGTAATTGAGTCTAGAGTTAAAAAAAATACATTTCAGTTTTTTTAAGGGTGGGGGTAGATTTCAAAAATTAGAGTTTACGTGAAAATATGGCGTGTGTGATATCAAACGAAAGGTAATTGAGTCGGGAGTTTAACAAAATACATTTTAGTTTTTGTTTCTTTTAAGGGTGGGGGTAGATTTAAAAAATTTAAGTTTAAATCAAAACATGGCTTGTGTGGTATTAAACGAAAGGTAATTTAGTCTGGAGTTGAATAAAATATATTTCAGTTTTTAGTTATATTAGCTCGCACGTAGGTACACTATAACTATAGTACCTAGTGTGAGCTTAGGGGCCCATATATTGGCAGAGTATTTTATTGACCGATTCCCGCCCAGGATCTAAAATAATTCACAATTTCAACGGTCAGGAATATTTTTTAAATTACAACAAATGCCAGGGATTCAAGGCATGGAGGGCTCTACCACGGATCACCTTAGATGATCCGTGGTTTTTCGCGGTGGCGGCTGCTACAAGGAGGGCAACAAGGTAGTGCCCTCCCAAAACTAGACAACAAACAGTTTTTTTAATTGATTTATTTTAAAAAAGTTAAATCTTCCCTTATGATATAATTGTCTAGTTCGGTTTATTATCTGTGGTTAACATCAAGCGATTAACTCTTTTAGCGTAAATAATTACAAGCCGGCAGCGACGCGCGGGGCAAGCTTTCAATTTCACCCGTTTTTCTGCGGGGTATGGGTGGATGTTTTAGTTGAAGTCGGCCATCATCATCGTGCGGAAACGTTCGTTGCCCTACACCTTGCCGGTTCTATCCTTAGTGGACACGTATGAGTTTGTTTTGATTTGGGGCATGTCAGTAGTAAAAAGCATTGCAGGTCGCGTGTCATTGTTTTTGTTATCGCTTGTTTATAAAATGGAAATAAATACCGTCGGTTACATAATTAACTGCAAATTTAAATACGTTGACATTTGAACTTCGATTACAAATAAAATCTTTAAGGCCACATAGACCGGACCTAAAAAATTATACGATACTGAAAACTGGTTGTGCGGTTGTGAAAAATGAAATGCTTTTTGTTGCTTTATTTGTCTTATTATGAACAATCCACGAAGTGGTTCTGCGTGGGTGGCAAATGGAATGTGTGATTTGAAGCACTTTAGTGAAAAGTTAAAGACACAAAGTAAGTGTTACTTATTTAAATAACCAAATTTTCTGTGCTAGACAAGACTGATATTAGGTGCCAATTGAATAGAGCCCATAGGCAAAACATTACCGAACATAATGAAAATGTGCATGGCAAAAAATAGACATATACTTAGTAGGTTAATAGACTGTTTAAAATTCTGTGGGATTTTTGAGGTTGCTCTACGGGGCCATGATGAGTCTAAAAGTGGTGCTAATCCAAGCACTTTGCGCATGTAAAAGAAGGGCGAATAGACTTTATCTATAAACAAATAAACTAAAAACTTCACCAAGTAGCTGCTTGTTTAGGAAATGCTAAAATAAAATTGTTTAAGTAATTTTTTTTATTTCCTTTTCCATGCAATATAAATTTATGACCCCCCACCCCCCAATTTATAACGTCACCAGCCGCCACTGGTTCTACAGTGCAACGTAAAAAGAAGAAAATGTCCATAGATTTCAAAAGTAGGAAGATGGTTGTATAAACTAAAACTTAACAAACTAAAAAGAGATATTTTTTATTGACCGATTCTCAGGATTTAAAATAATTCATGGTAGTACAAAATGTTTGATTTTAATTTTTTTTACAACGTTTCCACTAATTTGCTCAAGGTATTTTCAGACAAATGACGCCATTTAGTAATACTTAAAGATCCCTGTTTTGAAATTAGCTGGATTTTACGATTTATTAAAGGATACTTAGAAAAATATATGTGTGTATAAAGTGTAGTACTTCGTATTTTCCAATGTAGATTTGAATTTCCACTTAACGGGCGTTAAAATTATATTTATAAATAATACCAGGTATTTTACCGTTCATAATATAAATGTTAATTGTTCGAATATTTTCCGAACATAATAATGTTTGCATAGTACCTCTTTTTGAAATGTAAAAACTAATTTACCTAGGTTAGCATATTTGTAAACGACGTCCATGATTGCGATTCGGTTGTAGCCCGAACGCTGCCGTAACCGTGTCAATGAAGCCCTATTCTACATTGACACGGTTCGGTTACGTTGGCGATCGATTGACAACGGTTAGGTTTCACATTCTCTAGGATCCCGGGAAAGAGGTCAGGAGAGTATGTTTTAAAATAATATATGTATGTTAGAAATGTACGAATTCTTTCTTAAGAAAGATTGTGGTTCTGAAATCCAGACTGATTTTTAACGAACATTTTTGCGATCACGGGTGTTAGTTACCCAAGCGATTTACCATATCGTCTGCTACATTTTTGCGATCACGGGTGTTAGTTACCCAAGCGATTTACCATATCGTCTGCTATTTACCAGAGATGTTCGGGCGAAAGCCGACTGGCGATCCTGGGTGTTGTATACAAATATGCGGGCGGGTATTTGATATGATATGGTTTGCTTAATGCTTTTTTGACTACTATATTTGGTTGCTACATTTTTCTGGGGGGGGGGGGGGCTGGTAAGATCCGGGGAGACCGGCCCTACCAGTCCCCCCTGTAGTTACGCCAGTGAGGATGCCTACTCGTGGTTGACGCCATTGCAAAGACAAAGAAAAGTGGCTGAACACTAAATTCCAAAAAAAAAACGCTAGGTAAACCATTTAAGCGTAAACTTCAATAAAACAGTTACTGACTTACCTAAAATATTTAGGTAATGGAATTTTACGCTATTTTAACGAAAAGTTTAAAAGCGAAAATTAGATTTAGGTATAGTTAAGAGCTACTAAATTGAGTGAAATAAAATTTGACCCCGATTTACTTTTTGGCCGGAATATTAGCGTGACTCAAACTTTATTTAATTTAAATTTGTTTCTTCTCTTTATTTGCTTGTTAAGTTTTTAGTTTTATTAAATTGATCCTAGCTTATTAAAACACGCAAAATATGCATGCGCTAAAACACAACCAAGGCCTTTACCAATTTTTTTGCAATAACGTAAATTATTAAGAAAAAAACATGTTATCAAAATCAAAACATTGAATCAAAACTTAAATGGTATAAATTTTTTAAAAAATTAAAAAAATATTTTCAACTTGTTAGAGAATCAAGCAATTTTTCTACAAAATTTTTATGAAAATCGGTCCAGCGGCTTGGTAGCTGTCGTAACGACAGACAGACACACATACAGATGTTAAAACGAAGTCACATATTTAGTTCACAAATGTAAATAAAGTATTTTTCAACTTGTTTGTTAAAAAGTGAATACTAAATCTATAGATCAAAACTTAGAGCTTGATTTGTCGCACCAAATCTTATGGCCTGTAGTGATGAATTCCATATTAAAAATACAACTAAAATAATTTTTTATTGGAAATACTTTTAATTCCAAAACCATGTTTTGGTTTATCACTTTTTTGTTTTAAAACATTTATATTAAATTAAACAAAGTTTTGTTCGAAGGCGACCTTAAACGAATCGTTTAACCAATATTGGTTCGTTTTTTAACCAAATTGGGTTACGATCAAGGATGTTAATTTATTATTTCAGACACATAATTGCTACGCACCTACAATACCTTATATACCACCAAAAATATCTCAGGAGTTAGACCTTTTTACTTTTTATATTTAAACATTTAAATACCGACCGGATAAAGGGATATTAACACTTTGACTCCCACCCATAGAAACTATATTTTTTTCGATTTGGACCACACGTTCACAGATTGCTATTCGGTGGCATAAATAAATTTAGATTTTAAAATGCCCTCGCGGTGCAATTTCTCCACAAAACCTCGGACCAGCCACAAAAACATTTAACCAGACCAACAATCCTATCCATAAGAATTAATGCAATCCGTGAGCCCCGCGTTATCACAACCTTAAAATATCGATCAATAATCCGTATACGTGAAATGGTACACATGGTCTATTTCAATAACTTTTTGAGTAGCAATAAATTGGTAAAAAAAAAAATTTAAGTCAAGCTTTTATAAAATGCACTAAAAATTAAAAAATAATTTTCTAACATTCTAATATTATCATAATAATAAAAGCTATAATTTTGACAAAATTTTCCTGTGATGTCGGAAATTTATATAGTTTGTTGTGTTCAACATCAAATAATTCGATTTCAATCTTTTTCCATAAAAAAATTATTTTTGTAAACAAAACAAATACACAACATACGTCACAATCTCAGATTAATCTGTTTCGTCGTTCAAAATGTACGGAGCAACCAGATTTACGTCCGACTAGTCTGAGCAGAATTACCGAACGATTCAGATCTACCTCCCCTAGATCTAGATGGAATTAACGAACGATTTCGATCAAAAAGATTAATCCGACTTAAATACCGAACGCAGCTCGTGCTTTTATTATCCCCGTCGTCTTTCTAGTCTTACTACGGAGGTCGGGATTGCCTAAGGTCGGTGTAAACCCTTATGTACCTATTCTTATTTAAACACCTGTTAATATAGTTTTTCTTTTTCTAAGCAGGCTTCTCTATGGACAGTAAATATTTTACTCATATTGTATATTTTTATTTAACAAGAATCTTATAATTCACAGCCAAAACAACTACTTCCGGGTGAAATTTTGCAATCTATCCAAAAATTCCACCGTGTAAAAAACGCTAAATAGACCGTTTTTTAAATTAAATTGAATTTTTTTCCAAGTATTATAGTTTTAATAAAATTTATACACGCGGTATGAGAACACCTTTTTAAAAGGAGAAAGTGTTTTTGCGATATGAAAGTATTCGCAGCCAAATTTACTTTCACTATACTGCGGGAAACAGACGCAAAACTTAACTTAAATGTTTTATAAATCTTTTTTTAATAGAACTTAAATTAAAACATACTACTACCATGTCGGTTTAGAACGTTTTTCTACGTTATGCGCGCCTACTCTCCATCTCCATTGATTCTAACAATGACCCTCTGTCAGATTTTTTTACTTATTGATTCTTGGATTAACTGTTCCATTCTAGTTTAGGACGCCCTCTTTTTCTGCAACCTATTGGTTGCCATTCTAGGACTTGCTTTGGTAATCTGTCATTGTTCTTCTTCTAGTGATGTCAACCGTTATGTTACCCTCGATTCCCATTCTTCCTTTTATGACCTTATTTCTTATGTGATCTGTTCTAGATATTCTCATTGATCTTCTTATTGCATCCATTTCGACAATTTCCATTTTTGTTTTGTATTTTTCTGTTACGCGACAAGTCTCTATTCCATACAACAGCGTGGTTTTCACCATTGTTTCATATATGTTAAATTTTACATTCTTTTTTATCTCTCTGCTCCATAAAGTACTGTTAAAACATCCAATAACCTTTTTTGATTTTACTATTCTTTTTTCCAGTTCTTTACAGTCTGTTCCTGTCTTATCAAATGACACCCAAGTATACATACTCATTGCATGGAGATATTGTTTTGTCCATTGTCTAGTTCTAACTCACTTGATTCGTTTCCATTAGATAAGTACTGTGTCTTGTCCACGTTCACTGTTAACCCCCACTTTTGATATTCTTCCGTTAGCAAGCTTTCTCATCATATACTCCATGTTTTTTTGTCATAGCTAAAATTACTTGGTCGTCAACAAACTAGTGTGTATATGGTAAATCGGTCGTTAAGTTGTATTCCCATGCCGTGTACGTTTTTTTACGTTTCTAGTTTTTTAGAGCTACTGCGATATATATTTTAAAAAGAGTTGGAGAGATGCAATATCCTTTTCATTACCAGGAATTCCTTTGAAAGTCGATTTCCAATTTTAATTTTAGATTTTGACCATTTGTATAGTTCTTTTATCGCTTTTATGTTTGTTTGATTGATATAAGTTTGCTCCAACACTGTCCACAATTTTTCTACTGGAACGGTATCATATACTTTTTGTAGGTCCAAACTAGTAGAAACCTTTTATTTTGAAATTTGTATTGGAGAACTTGGCTTTACTTTTATCTCAATTCTTTTTACAGAATACCAGTTTCGCGTACTTGGCTTTTTTTACATGAAATGTTTTTCTTATGATATAAATATTTTTGGAAATACTTTAAATGTAAAAAACACTACTGTAAGCTAATACTGCAAAAAGATCCACCTCGTAGTAAAATAATCAACTTTATTAAAAATACCCAAAATTTCGGTTGTGCATTCAACTTTTGGAAGAGCAAAGCGAAAGGATAAAAGCAGTAAATCAAAAGAGAAACATTTTGCTCTTTTAAAAGAAGAATTAGATTCATTCTAGGCGAAATTTTAGCTCAGGTAAAAATATTATCTTCGTTCTTCGAATAACCAGGTGCTGCAAAGGAAGATATTTTAAATTTAATAGAGGCAGAGGGTGGAAGTTTCTAAAGGCATAACAACAGTCAGATCGTGGTTAAAAACATGTATTATATTATATATCTCTTGCAACTTGCAATTGACTTTTTTTGTCTGTTCCTTCATGGATCTAAAAAGTATCTTTCTATATATATTTTTTTTTACAAAATTGAATTTTTTTTCTTCAAAAATGACAACTTAAAATTTTTATTTGCGATGTATTTTATTTTAATATGGTGTTAAACCTTAGACTTATTAAAAACGGCGAAAAAAACAATGGTTTTTACTGCCTCTCATTGATTCCTCCCTCTCGTACAACCTGGATCCGCCACTGTCAAAAACCTTTTGAGTTTTGGGGTGGGCATTTTTTTATCTTTGCCCGAAGCGGTCAAAAATCTGGTGCGACTCTGACTTATTGAAGTTCATAATATACAGTGAAACCTCCTATAAACGGACACTCACGGTTTCGTCGATTTTGTCCGCTTATTGGAGGTGTCCGCTTATGAGAGAACTGCGAAATTTTAATATATATATTTATTAACAATTTCCGCTCCTTGAGTTTTTCCGATATTAAGTATTTCAGCGATCTTTCGTGCTGATAGATGTTCCTTCACCGAAACGTTAACAACTTCCATTTTTTTTACGTAAACTAAGAAGTTTTTTACTTGGCACAATTTCAAAGAGATCTATTACTACCCAACTGAACAATAAAAATAAAACACAGCAGTCCCGCCGAATCAAATATGTGGTAAATACGACAGAAGTATTTACTCTCCGAATTAAAACGGAAAGAGGTAATTCCCCGCCTGCAGAGTGCGTTGTGCCAACATACTACATAATATTTATGCCTATGTCGTGCAGCGCTCCGTCCCGTTGTCAGAGGTTCGCGTCCGGTTAAGGGAGGTTTCAGAATATTTTAACCAGAAAAAATTGTCCGTGTCCGGTTATAGGAGTGAATTTTACATGTAAAAAAATAGGGAAAAGAGTGGTTCCAACAAAATTGTCCGCCTAAAGGGAGTGTCCGCTTAATAGAGGTGTCCGCAAGGAGAGGTTTCACTGTAAATGTTTTCCATTTTTCAAAAATAAGACGCGCAAAAATTTTATGTGCCAAGAAAAAAATCGACTCGGTTGCCACCACCTTGAAGTGCATCAACACAAAAGCTTTGTGTTTTTTTTCTGACCTCGTCGTCGTTTTACGTCAAAATATGGGCTCGTTCTTCACTCTGTCCGCCTACTAGATTAATTTTTTTATATTTTTATAAATGGAATATTCAAGGTGATTTTTTTGATGAGTAAGATTGCAATCCATAAATAGATCCATTATTGTTTTTCTTTGCTACACCATATACCCAATATCTAAGAAATACAGGTGATTCAATAGCCCATACATTCCCTGTCTAAAATTGTTTGGTTTTCACTTATGCTCTACACGGAGCTATGGCCTACATTCACCTGAGGATGGCACAAAAGGTCGAAACCGGTCGTGGATTGGCATGGAACACTTGTTCCTGATTGTCAGGACGTGTTCCAGACGGGGATCATTCGTATCCTTGTGATCGACGTTGGAGAAAGTGAAAACCAAACAGTTTTAACAAGTTCCCAACGAAAGCCTCAAACCATCAGTATAATTCAATGCCGGTAGGTGTATTTTCCCTTGGAGTAGTTGTTTCTGTTGGTTTCATACATTCCCTGTCTGTTTTCAGTAAATGGCCACATTTCATAATTCCTTTTCAGCCATCATCATCCCCATTCATCGTCCCATAACACTTGTTACGCTCGTACCGAGGAGGTCCAACAAGACCTAAACTAGTATACGAGCTACTAATATCCCCGTTTGAGGAATTGCCCGCAAGCTTTGTTGTTTTTTCGTTAAGTATGTCCTCAGAATATTCCTTTCAATTTATCTCCGGGCTTGAAAGATCTACTGAGACTGATTATATCTGTCTCCGTAGTGACGTCAAATTTCGCCTCAAACCTGAGGCTACCCTGACTGATATTGCAATTCGGCAGTTGGTCTGTTTTCAGTAAATGTCCACATTTCATATTTCCTTTTCAGACATCATCATCCCCATTCATCGTCCCTTAACACTTGTGACGCTCGTACCGAGGAGGTCCAACAAGACCTAAACTAGTACATGAGCTACTAATATCCCCGTTTTGAGGAATTGCCCGCAAGCTTTGTTGTTTTTTCGTTAAGTATGGCCTCAGAATATTCCTTTCAATTTATCTCCGGGCTTGAGAGATTTACTGAGACTGATTATATCTGTCTCCATAGTGACGTCAAATTTCGCCTCAAACCTGAGGCTACCCTGACTGATATTGCAATTCGGCAGTTGGTCTGTTTTCAGTAAATGTCCACATTTCATATTTCCTTTTCAGACATCATCATCCCAATTTATCGTCCCTTAACACTTGTTGCGCTCATACCGAGGAGGTCCAACAAGACCGAAACTAGTATACGAGCTACTAATATCTCCGTTTTGAGGAATTGCTCGCAAGCTTTGTTGTTTTTTCGTTAAGTATGTCCTCAGAATATTCCTTTCAATTTATCTCCGGGCTTGAGAGATTTACTGAGACTGATTATATCTGTCTCCGTAGTGACGTCAGATTTCGCCTCAAACCTGAGGCTACCTTGATTGATATTGCAATTCGGCAGTCGGTCTGTTTTCAATAAATGTCCACATTTCATATTTCCTTTTCAGACATCATCATCCCCATTCATCTCCCCTTAACACTTGTTACGCTCGTACCGAGGAGGTCCAACAAGACCTAAACTAGTATATGAGCTACTAATATCCCCGTTTTGAGGATGCAACGCAAGCTTTATTGTTTTTTTGCTAAACATTATTTTTATTTACCTTTACCCAAACCCCTGGACAAAACCTTTTAGTTTGTATAGACTCCCCATTATCTGAGAAATCAAATTTATTCCGACCCTGACAATAACGAAATACCTGATAACTGTTAAGTCTAGTAGTAGTATGTTACTGCTAGAAAATTTGCTTCCTTATTAAAAGTTGACCTTGGTCTCTCAGAAAATCAAGTGGGCAACCTTGCTAGATAGTCTACCTATTTAATCACTGAAATGTCAAACTCTTACTCATATTAAATCGTTAAAAATGTACATACTTTTAACAGACGGAACACCTGGGCTGGAAGTCATGTTGTAGGGTTGGCTATAGTCCCCTATGATTTCTTATCTGACCAAGTTTGTGAAATTTCCCAATCCCTTTTGTTAGTCTTAAACAGAAAAAAAATTACATCAAATCTGGAAAATATTATTTAATCACTGAAATGTCAAACTCTTCCTTATATTAAATCGTTAAAATGTACATACTTTTAACAGACGGAACACCTGGGCTGAAAGTCATGTTGTAGGGTTGGCTATATTCCCCTATGATTTTTTATCTGACCAAGTTTGTGAAATTTCCCAATCCCTTTTGTTAGTCTTACACAGAAAAAAAATTACATCAAATCTGGAAAATAATATTTAATCACGGAAATCTCAAACTCTTACGCATATTAAATCGTTAAAAATATACATACTTTTAACAGACGGAACACCTGGGCTGGAAGTCATGTTGTAGGGTTGACTATATTTCCCTATGATTTCTTATCTGACCAAGTTTGTGAAATTTCCCAATCCCTTTTGTTAGTCTTACACAGAAAAAAAAATTACATCAAATCTGGAAAATATTATTTAATCACTGAAATGTCAAACTCTTACTCATATTAAATCGTTAAAAATTTACATACTTTTAACAGACGGAACACCTGGGCTGGAAGTCATGTTGTCGGGTTGGCTATAGTCCCCTATAATTTCTTATCTGACCAAGTTTGTGAAATTTCCCAATCCCTTTTGTTAGTCTTACACAGAAAAAAAAATTACATCAAATCTGGAAAATATTATTTATTCACGGAAATGTCAAACTCTTACTCATATTAAATCGTTAAAAATGTACATACTTTTAACAGACGGAACACCTGGGCTGGAAGTCATGTTGTAGGGTTGGCTATCTTCCCCTATGATTTTTTATCTGACCAAGTTTGTGAAATTTCATAGTCTCTTTTGTTAGTCTTACACAGAAAAAGAAAAGGTACATCAAATCTAGAAAATAATATTTCTTGAAAATATTATCTTTACTTAAAATAAGTTGTTCCCGATGCCCCTTCCTGGGGGCTCCCATGCTACACAGAACATAGAGTGCGCTTATAAAGTATCAATAAACACCAAAAGAAATTCACCAAAGACTTGAATACTAACTAGAAATTAATACCCGGTATGTATGTGTTTGTATTCGTGTTCAAACCAGGATGCGGTGAATGGTAGATGCGTAGGCCGGCGCGCGCCATGTTATTTCGGTTGTGCTCTTTTGCAGAAATTGTGAGGATCAATACCACCCGCACCCCCGTGATGCAAACCGCGTCAACGGTTACCGTTGGTGGTTAAAGCACCTCATGTGCACTTTAAACAAGTGCCCCGAGACAACTTAGCGTTACCGTATTGTTTTGATTTTGACGAAAATTTTTTCAATAATACAAAACATAATTGAAGGAGAATCGAAAATGACTTCAAGCAACAAAGTTTTTTTTTCTAGAAATAAGGCAATATGATTTTCTTGGAATGAAAAAAAAATATTTTATTGCATATGAAACTAGGTTTTGTTTCGAATCGATTTATTTTGAGTTGATATAATTTTTTTTCTGTGTAGAATATATAAATTTAGTAGTACACTGTACACTTCTTCTTTTTCAGGTTGAGGTTCGATGTAAAATATCTTTATCACGAAAAATCTAAAAAATGTATGGCTTTTACATGAGCGCATCCAGGGGGGGGGCATCGGGGTCCGGCCCCCCCTAACGCATAGTTTTTTTTTAGATATTTTCCACATATTTCATGAATACAAAAATAAAATAGCATAAAATACGGCATTATGCCCCCCCCCCGTAAATATTCCTGGGTGCGCTACTGGTTTTATATCAATTGTTAAGCTCGTAAATGGTTGGGCATGCGATAGTATTTTTGTTTGTGTATGAGTCGGTTGTTATTGCTGATTTAACTACGTTGTGACAAGTAATTACTTTAAATGATTTTATTTGAATTTAAAAGTTGTTTATCGCAAATTGAAGTCGAGATTTTTGGCTGTAGGTTTTCCCTGAATCATTTTACGGGCTTTACAGAGTCCTCGGAATCTTTGGACAAAAATAACCGATGATTCTCTTGGGTATTGGGTTTTATTGTTGTTTTCTTTGAATTGTTTTGGATAAAAAGGTATTGTTATGGGTTTTTGTCCAGATATCCTTTAATAAAAGTTTAGTTTTAATTTTTTTCGGATGTTTATATTTATTTAAAGTTACTACCATTTAATAGGGTGTTTTTGGTCAGTAACTTCAAACGTCAAGTTCGTTATTTTTGTAGTTATATTATTTGTGGTTAATACCGAAGATCTTGAATAACACAGTTTTGGAGGCGAATAAAACAAAAAAATTATTACAAATGTTTAAAACATAAGCAAAATCAAGGCCAACAAAAAAATACAGGCTATGACCCTGAAAAAATCAGTTGTTGACGGGGGGCTGACTTTTACATTGGGTCTTATGGGAGGTCAGACGTTTTTATGATATTTTCAAAATGGCTCTACAGATTTCCGCGAAATTTGAGTGAAATATTCTCAGAAACTATCCCGATATTTCACCAAACTTTTGAAAGGATGCCAGATGATTAAACGGTTAAAATCTTCAAGATTTAGCATTCCTTATTTTGAATTCAAATTACCCGCCATGTACCGCATGTCAACTGTTATATTTGACATGTATTTGACTTTGTCATCTGTGTTTGTCACATTCGCTTCTGCTTTAAATTTAATTTTAGTGCGACCTAATGAAGCGGCTCTGAAAAATTAAGGATTACTATACATTAAAAAAATTGTTCTGCTCGAAAAAACAATCTCAAAACCGGCTTTATTTTTAAAAAAATCAAATATTCATGAACCTTCATTCCAACTTCAATATTTTAAAGACAATCAGCTGTGTCGTGACGTGACCATCAAAAAAAAAATCAGCCCCCGATATGACGTCAACAAAGTGGAGGATCGTGGCCTTCCGTTTTGATAGCCATAACAGTTCATATAAGATTAGCGCTAAACCACCGTAGATAACCACGTCCGTTATGGTTTTTACACATAACGGAGTGACAGGTCACTACTGCGTCCGCCCAGAATAACGATAACCACGAATATATTGAGAAATAGGGAATTTTTGGAACGATTATAATTTTGTTAAAAGTTTAATAGCGGCAGTGGTAGTGGTTGTGGTGAACAACTACTTCCAAAGGCCGCTATTCTTACTGTTTTTAAACACGTTTAAACCTGTCACTTGTAAAAGTCAAAATATTAAACCCTAACCGTTTTTAGCTTTATTTCAGCCTTTAAAAATTTGTAAAATAAACAATAAAAAATTACCACTGCCATAACGATTCCGTATGTTACGGCAGTGGTAGTGGGTAATTACGGAATGACACTTCGGTTAGTGCGCAGGCGCAATGCTTACTAGAAGAAACTGTTCCAAAAACTCCCTAATGTCCTGAATAAAAACACTCTAATGTCCTGAATAGAAACACTCTAATATTTGACATCTTTTTTTAGACTTTAATTTTTGACATCTTTTTTTTTCTTTCAGACTATGTAGCGGGTGGGGAACTTTTCACACACTTGTACCAAAGAGAACATTTTACTGAAGAAGAGGTTCGGATATACATTGCTGAGATCATCTTGGCCATTGAGAGGCTGCATTCTGTAAGTACAACTTTGAGTTTTTTTTTAGGGGTATGCGCACTCGCAAGGAGATCCCTATCACGCTCGAGAAGCGGCAAGTGCGCGGAAATGTTGGTGTGTGTTGGTTTTGAAACGGTTGAGGTTCTAACCTGCAGGGAAAACTGTCGCAGGGAGTTAATTCCACAGCGATGCTGTTCTCCAGAGATATGAATTCTGATATAATGAGGTTCTTGGTGCCTCTATTTTGACGATAAATTGATGGTTACCGTCTGTTTGACGTGTTCGCCTAGTAGGTGCTACTCCCGGGGGATCATACGTGCCAACTCTCCAGAGCATTTTCCGTGATAATACCTGTAGAAGAGAGATAGATCGCCCACAGTTTTTCGATGTTCGAGACTATCCAAGCTATGGGTAAGTGCGGGGTCATTGATCAGCTTGATAGCTCGTTTTTGCACGGTGTTCAAAAGCATTAAGGTATGTTTGGGTGCTGCACTCCATATATGTGAGTAGTACTCCATAGTTGGTCGAATCTGGGCTTTGTAGAGTATCAGCAGTTGGCTTTGTGTATACAGATGTCTTGTACGAAATAGCACCCCAAGCTTTTGGGACGCCCTTTTAGCTATATCTGCCACGTGACTGTGCCTTATATTGCTAAAATCAATTCTGAGTTGAGTTTTTGGACTTCTTTTAATATCTTTGCATGAAGGACCCCCAGGATCACCCGACGCCCGGAGATCCGAGTGGTCCGGTATTTTACCTCCGGAATATTTTGATGCTGCCAGCGCAGTAGCGGAACGTGGTGATACCACTTAGCGCTACTCAGTTCTGGTATGGTGGTATCTCACCGGTCGACGCCCAATGAGTAAAAAGCGTCTACCACCTACCTACACCTAGTTTTTGGCTTTACTGCAATATGTTCTTTTATTTTAATCGGACTTGATCTGGACGTTTATTCTGGAGAAAGTATAAAAAGTATTTATGTAATATCAGGAAAAGTTTTTTAAGACGCCAATATTTAAAGTTTAAAGTACATAAAAAAATTGATATTTTCCAAGGTCTTCGTGATATTTTTAAGTGTAGTAGTAAACCCGGTGTTTTTGAAGGTCCTGAATTTTATTATCATATTTTTACATACCAAAATTTTTTAATTTAAAATAAAAATTAATTTAATTAGTGGGAACAATATTTTACGAAAAAGATGGTGCAGCAAATAGGTAATTGTTTTGACAAAATTTTTGCGGATTTATTTGTTCGTTTACCCAGATTGTGACGTAGATAATAATGTTGTTGTTTTGTTTACAACGATAAATTTAGACGTATATTTTTCGTGGTATAGTTAGTACTTATTATGTTTTTTTTTGTATTAATTAAAGACTTTATTCATTGTTATGATGCTAAATGTGTTTACCAGCCGTTTATACTAACGTTGTTTTTTATACAAGTTAATTTAGGGAAAAATAATTCAACAGGGAAAAACATCGCAAAACTACATAAACATGTAAAAATGTTTTGTGTGTAAATATTTGTTTACTTGATTTTTTATCTTTTTAATTTGTTTTTTTCTATAGGAGGAAATAATTTTATAAATTACGAAGGGCACTTGTATTTTGAGCCTTATAAAAAACAACAGTAATTTGTCATTAAAAATAGTATTATAATTTTTTTAAAGTGTTATGTTCACGATGGACTATGATCAAAACACTTTTGCATATGCATTCCAAATATTTGTCAAAATATTTTGAACGCCTCAACAGCTCATTCTACAGTCCGTTTCATAATATTTCAGATAACTTTTTTACTAGTTATTACAGGGCTATCAAAACAGACGGGCCTCGGTTCTCCACTTTGTTGACGTCACATCGGGGCCTGATTTTTTTTGGTGGTCACGTCAATATACAGCTGATTGTCTTTAAAATATTAAAGTTGGAATGACGGTTCATGAATATTTGATTTTTTTTAAAATAAAGCCGGTTTTGAGATTGTTTTTACTATATTCTTGCAAAA
Organism: Aspidapion aeneum; assembly: GCA_963576565.1. NCBI lineage: Eukaryota > Metazoa > Arthropoda > Insecta > Coleoptera > Brentidae > Aspidapion > Aspidapion aeneum. Next base: position 15,541,983 of record OY755043.1, read on the forward strand.
CAATTTTTTTTTTAAATGTATAGTAATCCTTAATTTTTCAGAGCCGCTTTATTAGCTCACACAAAAATTAAATTTAAAGCAGAAGCGAATGTGACAAACATAGATGTCAAAGTCAAATACATGTCAAATATAACAGTTGGCATGCGGTACATGGCGGGTAATTTGAATTCAAAATAAGGAATGCTAAATCTTGAATATTTTAACCTTTTAATCATCTTGCATCGTTTCAAAAGTTTGGTAGAATATCGGGATGATGTCTGAGAATATTTCACTGAAATTTCTCCGAAATCTGTAGTGCCATTTTGAAAATATCATAAAAAACGTCTGACCCCCATAAAACCCAACGTAAAAGTCAGCCCCCCGAGAACAGCTGATTTTATCAGGGTCGTGGCCTGTATTTTTTTGTTGGCCTTGATTATCTTAACAATCAGCTGGTTATCATAACAATAACATAGGCCAACGAAAAAAAAGTTGTCTCAAAAATTAAGAAATAAACTGTTCTGACAAATCGTAGGCGCTTCTGCATTTTCATTAATTTACCGAGATAAACAAATCGTTGTGAACCATTGCATTCAAGATTGGCCCTTTTACCACAGTTTAATAATATGATAACCTGTACATTTCTCTTATTGCGTTGTTGCCAAATTCTCCGTAAAAATGCTGCTTAAAAATAGGGTGGGTGTCCATGGAGCGTATGATCCGCGCGGATTTATCTTTCCTTGGCTTCTGATTGGTTGATTTAAAAATTTGGGCCTATCACAGCCTCAGAAAAAGATCCGCGCGGATAATACCACGGATCACCTGATAATACGCTCCTGTCCATGGCCAGCTTCATAAAAGGCTAATTTTCTATGACCACGTTAAGTCAGAGACCAGCCATCTTGCTTTGAAACTCATGTCGTTTATTAATAAGTAGCTCCAAGCACACTACAAGTTTTCTTAGTTCTTCTGAACTTAGTTCGGCAAATTAATGTATTTTTTTCAGTCGCGGTTTTGCTGACGTCATAATTGATTGACGGTTTGTTCGAATTCAATACCGCAGTAAAGGTCATTATTATAGAGGTGGCGATATGAGCACTTTTTACCATTCCAGCTATATTTTGAACGTACGTGATTATAACTGACCTAAGCCGCAAAAAAAAACAAAAGAGGATCGAAAATTCGCGCTACAAAATCATGACCTTGGTTGATTTATTTGGCTTGACGTCAGCAGTCATGCATCCAAGGTGGGCCTGCATGAAAAAAGTTGGCAATATTAAAAATATTCTTCTTATCTTTATCTGTTTTGCGAAATACGGTGTAGAGGAATTTTACTATTTTTTTTTCGCAAGTAGTCAGACAACCTTGACATGGTTTAGTTTTTCATTGGAATCCATATTTTTTTGTTAAATATATAATAAAGTTACATAACAATTAAATGGACCTGACAAATTTAATACTATATCTAAACTGTAGTAATGCAAATACTTTAAGAAATTAATTTTGAAACGTAGTCTGTCAAAAGCTTTGGAGGTTGTTTCTTACTTTGAGGTCGGACTAACATAAAATCATCTTCGGCTTAGTCCAAGTGTTAATTTTCTATGGGATCATTTGTCGGATTGTCATCGGTTTGAAATTGAGACCCTTGGACATGAGACCCTTGATTATTGGAACTATTGTTTTGTTCTGGTTCATTGTAGGATTGATATATATATATATATATATATATATATATATATATATATATATATATATATAAATAAAGATTATTTATCATCATCGTTGTCAAATTCAGATATACCGTCTCGTGGTGCTAGATGTCTTAAATTAATGATGTCTTTTCCACCATCGGAAAAACGAACCAAGGCATAATCTGGATTTGCCTCCAATAAATACACCTCTTCTACAAATGGATGATATATTTAGTTTTCCTTAAATTCTTTTTCATCTAAACAGGACCAGGTTTTGAGACCATCGAATAGCTTGTCCGTTATTGGATTTTTGGGCCTGAGACCCTTATTGGTAATTAGAATTTTCGTGTTCTGTTCATTAAAGTCGTCATATAAAGATTCTTCATCCTCATCTTCGCGACGGTCGTTAAATTCCAATATATTTCCTAGTGGTGCCAGATGTCTTAAATTGAGGGTATATCTTCACTATTATCGGGAAAACGAACATAGGAATATTATGGTTTTGCCTATTATAAATACACCTCTTCGACAAATGGGCCATATTTACTTTTCCTTAGATTCTTTTTCATCTAAAATAGACCAGGTTTTGAGATCCAGGAACGAATAGCTTGTCCGTTACTAGATTCGTTTCATATGACATCCTTGGTTATTGGAAATTTTCTTGTTCTGGTTCATAAGAGGATTAATATAAAGATTCTTCGTCATCATCGTCGTCCATTTCAGAGATACTTCCTTGTGGTGCTAGATGTCTTTAATTGACGGTATCTTTTCCACCATCGGGAAAACGAATAATTCCAATAAATTACACCTCTTCTACAAATGAATCATATATTTCCTTTTCCTTACATTCTTTTTCATCAAAACAGTATCGAATAGCTTGTCCGTTGATGGATACTTAGGCATGAGAGCCCTGGTTATTGGAATTATTTTCTTTTTCTGGTTCAGTAGAGGATTGATATAAAGATTCTTTGTGATCATCATTATCATCCATTTCAGATATACTTCCACGTTCTACTAGATGTAATAAATTGACTGTATCTTTACTACCTTCGGGAACATGGACAAAGGCATAATCTGGACTTGCCCAAATACAATTCTGCAAATGGGTGGATAACCAAATTTGTAAAATGAAATATTTAAGGCGATTTCTTATAATTTGAAATCAAAATGATAAAGAAAACCTTATACATTTTGTAACCAATAACCTCCGTTTATAAAAGCAATGTAATGCTTTTTAAAAACGTATCTTTTGTGCAAAACAAAAGTTAAAAACACTAATTATTCTCCGTTTAATTTTACTCCTATTACTTCTTAATATTTCTTCCATTTAAATTTACCAATTCATTATTATTATTAGATATTATTCTTTAGTGTTTAAAATAGCACAACGCTAGTTAACATATTCTGGTTTTTACGCTTCTTGGGCACACTTTAGTAGTTGGTCGGTCCGTCTGTCTGTAGGTTAAAAACCCCGACCGGGACCCCATAAGGACATGAAAAAATGACAGCTGTTGCTCGTGCTGTTGATGCTTTGCCGTGTCGATCGGCCGCCCTCATTTCACTTCGGTTTATAGTCTGGAACCCAAGTGACAAATCAAATAAAGTACAGGTAGAATACTGAAAAAAGATGCCGAATTAAGTAACAAAGATTCGCGAGATTCTCTTGCTGTGTTTTTTTCTAGGCCATTTAAACAGAATGAAATATATTTCAAAAGAAAACAATTTTATTTAACACTGGCTAAATGCAAAACTTAATCATAAACAAACAAATAAAATCGAAAAAAATCACACCCAATAATTACAACTTTATGCGGTGTTAATGGCCAAATTTTGTAAGTGTCCAGGTCTGGGATCCATAGATAAGTACAGGAAGGATACATTGATTATACACTTGTTTTGAGGTACTGCGAATATTTTTTATTTTATTATAGCTTAATTCAAATGCTGCCCACGCCAGTCTTACTCATCTTTTGATTTCAGCTGTTTGGTTTTCTTTTTTAGTTTAGTTTAATAATTTGCCCCAGATATATATTCCTCTACTTCTTCAATTTGTTCTTTGTTTATTCTGATCGTTTATCTTCATCTGTGTTATGATTTTAGTTTTAGTGCACTTCATACTCAAGTCTATATTTTTAGCTGGTGTATCCAGTTCTTCCAGCATTTTTATCAGTTATTCTTTTTTATCTGTTATTAAGGCGATATCATCAGCATATCTTAGGTGATTCAAGTATTGTCCGTTTACTCTAATGCCCATTTCTTCCCAATCATCTTCTGGGGCCTGGTTAAATAGTTTAGGGGACATTGTGTCACCCTGTCCTTCGTGGATTTTGACTGATGTTGTTGCTTCGCTATATATATTGGCTATTAAATCTGTATATCTGTGATCTATTCGGATATTAATTAGAGATGCTTATACTACTCAGTGCTTAATGCTATCGAAAGCTTTTTTTAAATCTATAAACGCATTATGTAGTGGAATGTTGTATTCGTTGGCTCGTTCTATTAGGATTTTAATGGTGGTCAACTGTACTGAAACCTTTTCTAAAGCCTGCCTGTTCTTTTGATTGATATTCGTCAAATTTTGTTGTTAGTCTATCTGTTAATATTTTCGTGAAAAGCTTATAAATTACATTGAGGAGTATTATAGGGCGATAGTTTTTTAGGTCTGCTATATCGCCTTTCTTGTGATGAATAATGGTTATGGATTCTTTCCAGTTTGTGTATCGTGCAGCTAGCTATCAACGTGAAACGTCATTTTGACGTCAGTAGTTGGTGATTTTTAGGAAGTATATGCGTATTTATCACGTCAATAATTGGTGATTTGATAACCTCAGGGTCGTACATTTTATGCTACTAGATGGCGATCCAAAACATAAATACAAATTAAATCAAGACAAACTTAGAGTTCGCTTCGAGGTAAAGATGGACACTCTAAAGTAGAAATAGGTTTTAATTGTACCTAGTATGATCTCTACTTGTTAAGGCCGCTTGATATGGTGCATGACGCGCTGCAAATATTTGCAAGCAAAAAATTTCAGTCAAATTGTTGCCTGCAAAAAATCTTCTTTTCGTTTGACATTGTGCATGGCCATGCATGGATTCCCCAGAATCTAGGTAAAAATTCCCCAGTTTGCATGCAAGTACAGTTTGCATGCAAAAAAATGGCATCGGACCGATAAAAATGGATTGCCTGCAAACAATCAGCTGGATTTGTACTGCGCATGCACCTGGGCAAAATTTCATGCATTTGCCTGCAAATTTTATTGTCATGCACCATGTCAAGCGGCCTTTACAAGTGAAAACTTATTCCAATTTTAAGTTCCTTTCAGTGTTTCAAAGTGGTGGGAATTTTCTTTATCTCAGACATCTTTTTGAGTAATTTTGTTCTCTTTTAATATTGACTCATATACTCATACTCATAAGACGTGTAAACCTAACGTTTATAACGTTTTTGACCGTAAAAGTTTCTCAAATGGCATCTTGCGTCGCAAACTGACCTGTGCTGTGACACTCTTACGTGATTGGAAGGGGTTTTGCGACGTCAGCCTGCGACGTCGCATGGTCATTTTGTGACGTTATAATGATGTCAACATGACATGGTTTGGTTCTGTGAACCGAAAATCAGTCAGTATCTAGGCAGATTTTTAAAGCTTTAAATCGCATCTTATTCTATTTTTATTTTTTAAAGGACAGCCAACCTGTGTAGTTCGGTGTAATGCACCCGGGAAAACACCTGGCATGGCTCTCTTGCCCGGCTAGCCACCATTCCATTAACCTGGTGGTGGTTGTTAAGAGGCAACGATCAATCAAAAAATCTAGAAAAGCCGCACCGGGTGATTTTTGATAAAGTTATTACGAGTAATAATTTTTTTACGATTTATCCTAATAAGATAAAACAAAACTAAATTAGTTTTTGTTTAAATTGTCTTTAGTCTTACGTTTAAAATATTTTAGTGACAGATAGTTACGTAGGTATGACAACAAACACGGCATTTGTTTCATAGCCAACTAAGTGGAAATCTGTTTTTTTTTCATTAAATTTACATTCCTTCAATAAAAGGCTTGTTATACATGGTTGAAAAGCTCTTTTTTTGCTCTATTTAATAACTTATAAATCGAATATGGCGGCCATAAGAAATACCAAAATTGACTATGGTTTTAAAAAAAATTAGGACTGAAAAAAAAAATTATTTGGCAAAATTACCAAATTTTATAAAAATTTATTAAAAGATGTAAAAGGTATTTTAATTTTGCGACAAAATGTTCACCTTAAATGGCTTTATATTCTGTGGTTAAAAAAAAGGGGGCGGAGGTAAGCGAACGTTCACCACATGCACATGTTTATACAGTGGCCAATTTTTGCAGCGATTTTATTTTGCCATTTGGCACTTTCAAATCTAAACCGACAGACTAAAGGGTGGTAATAAAGACATTGAAATAATAATCATTATTTTGTTATTATACGCTTTAAAATAAAAGTATTTATATGTAGGTATTATTTAAGATTTAAAGATTTTATGAAGAAAAAAATTATTTATAAAAAATATTTTACAAAATTTTTTCAGTTTTCAAAGCTTAGATTAGAGTAGGTTCACAGTCCCTAGAAATTCTGAGAACCGTGTCATAAAGTTGTGATTAAAAGTCATTATGGACTACTCGCACTATGGTTTCCGTCCTCAATAGGGACTTATTGGAATAAAACCTGACTTTATTTTAGAGTCGACTTTATTCTGACAGATTTACAAAGAAAACTGACAGCTGACCTCTTAAAATTGACATACCAAAGTCAAATTTAAAAATAAAGTCGCTAACTTTCATTTAATAAATACAGAAACTAATAAATCCAGTTCTTAAATACACAAAGGCCGAATTTTGACCGAAAGCAGCTGCTTTTTATATGTAAATCTGTCACAATACGATCGATTTTAAAATAAGGTCAGGTTTTATTCCAATAAGTGTCTAATGATTAAAAACATTACTCTTTTAAAGCCCTTTCAACAGAGATAAATAGGTCTTTTTAAAATTTTATAAATAAATAAAAAAATAAAAATCTCAGAGTAATTATTACTCTAAGATAAAAATAGAAATAAAATAATGGAAAGTATTATGTGTATACAATTTCCGCAAAATAGGCCATATTTCCAGCTATACTAAATTCAACTGCGGCGTGGAGTATTTGTATAATAAAACGGGTCAAAATTATTTGCTTTGTTTTTTTGCAATTTTTTTAGAAGATAGACAAAGTTTCATGATAATAAACTATTTATTTTAAAAAACTATACATAGGGTGTTACACAAGTCGTGGATCAAACGCAGTAAGGTGATCGGGAAGGTCATTTGTGATCAGAATAACCATTTACGTATATTGTAATCCGATTATTGGATCATTTTAAGTTATTTAATGCTTTTCATGTTTTTATAAATATACAAAAAAATATAACAAACGTGGAATTTCGTACCCGTGAATTTAAAAATCAAAAAATGATGACGGGTAAAAATGCAAAATGCGTTGATCCGGCCTGAAAAGACAAAGAGCTGTCGTAGGTCACGGACTATAGTTGTTTTCTTTTATTTGCATTCGATCTTTTCATTGATCGATATTGTATAGCAGTGTTTTCGCCTGCTTTTAGTTTTTTGTTTCTCTCGTATCTCGGTAGATGGCGCCTCTTGCTATAGTTCGCTCACTAATTACATTTAATTAGAGACAAAACCGTCTGATTAACTTCGCAAGATTTGTCACATTGACCAGCAGTGTTCTGAGGAGGCCCATAAGGACGAAACGGTTAACTGTCAACACTTATTAGGTGTCCATTAGATCTTGGACCCCCGTGAGGCTAAGCTTTCCGGCTACCCACGGAAAAATATAAGGGAAACAAAAAAACTCCTTTTTGCCCGATTAGCCACGAAACTTGTTTGATTTTTAAATTCACGGGTACGAAATTCCACGTTTGTTAGTATTATTTGGCTTAAAAATTCCGTTGATTGACGCTCACTGTCTTGAAGACGGGTAAAAATGCAATCTGTGTTGATCCGGCCTGAAAGACAAAGAGCTGTCGTAGGTCACGGACTATAGTTGTTTTCTTTTATTTGCATTCGATCTTTTCATTGATCGATATTGTATAGCAGTGTTTTCGCCTGCTTTTAGTTTTTTGTTTCTCTCGTATCTCGGTAGATGGCACCTCTTGCTATAGTTCGCTCACTAATTACATTTAATTAGAGACAAAACCATCTGATTAACTTCGCAAGATTTGTCACATTGACCAGCAGTGTTCTGAGGAGTCCCATAAGGACGAAACGGTTAACTGTCAACACTTATTAGGTGTCCATTAGATCTTGGACCCCCGTGAGGTTAAGCTTTCAGGCTACCCACGGAAAAATATAAGGGAAACAAAAAAACTCCTTTTTGCCCGATTAGCCACGAAACTTGTTTAATTTCAAAAAAATATAGTTTTATACATGTAAAAGAAATATATTTTCATATCTCTGTTTTTACACGACTGTAACTACTTTGAATGCACAAAAGTCAAAATGGCGGACAGGCGGACAATTTCGCTGTAAGCCATGATTGACATAAGCCTAACTTTCATGTCTGTTAAAAAAATATAGCTCGACAAGACCCGACGAGCAACTAAAACACAGAAATAAGAAAAAAATTTGGCAAATATGACTACACAAGTGGGATATTTTAAAAATTTTATATTATATATTATTATTAAAATTATATTATATACATATTCAATAATTATTGTTTTTTGTGAAATGAAACACAGTTTTAAGGTGTTTACTTGATAGATAGGTTGTTGAATTAAAAAAAAAAGGTAGAATATATTTTTGAATATGTTGGTGATTTTCACTTTTTACCGGTTTTATTATACAAATACTCCTACGTGCGGCAGTAGAAAAGGGGTTCGCTAAAAAAACTATTCTAAATTAAACTGCAGCAGCGCTTACTACCCTTTATCAATAGGGTTGGGGTTGCTGAGTTTCACAGGGCAATGCTTATCCATACTGGATCAAGGAACTCAAAAAATATCTACAGGGGCGCGGAAAAACAACCGATTTTTTCTTCCCAGCGCGAATGCTGCACAAAAAAATTATCATATCATATTATTGCAATAAAGCCAGGCAGTAATAGCCGTGGTAATAGCACCGGGCACTATTCTGACAGTTTTCCATTGAAAACTGACAGTGGATATTTAAAAATTTACATTTTATTTTTACATTTTTTTTCTCAAATCAAAACAAGTATTTTTTATCGTCTTGATCGAGGGGTGATCAGCTGAACCAAATTTGTACACTATCCTACAGGACTTTAATGATTTCTTAGTCCTGTATAGTCCTGTACATGTGCTGTATAGTCCTGTACAAGTCCTATATAGTCCTGCCTGTGGGGTCCTGTATAGTCCTGTAGCTGAAAAGGCGCCCTTAAAAAAATTCGCGCCAAAAAAAAACAAAAAAAAGGTTATCACGTCTTAAATCTAGTTTTTCTTAGAAGAGAGCCGATTTGTCTTTGCCGGCCTTAGTACTTAATCATGCTTAGAGCACCCCTTAGGCACCAGTACTCTCGGGGTCCTGAATAGTTCTGTGGAGTCCTGTATAGTCCTATGGAAGTCCTGTGGAAGTCCTGTATAGTCCTGTAGGGTCCTGTGGAGTCCTGTATAGTCCTGTGGAAGTCCTGTATAGTCCTGTGGAAGTCCTGTAGGGTCCTGTAGAAAAATTTGTACACCTACTGTGGGCAGCTGATCACCCCTCGGTATCGATATATCCAATGAATATATAACGGAAATCTTACAAAAAGCTAAAAGTATACTACAGAGCATAGAGTTTGCTTTACAATAAAACAATATTCTCACACGTTCCGACTGAAACTAAGTACAAATACACGTTGGTTTCAATCTTAAACTAGGTTTGTCTTTTTAATCGGTCTCACAGACCGAAGGTCACTACCAGAGGGTTAAACTCAAATCAAATAGACCCTACTTGATGTAGATATTATAAAAAGTTTCCAGAAATGACTGGTTTCCGACTATATTAGATAATAGACAGGTATTTTTTAATATTTTTATGGTAGTTCATAAATCACTCGACCTTCATTGCACTGAAAATTTAAAATTTTATGATAAAATTTTGATCCTTAAATAATTTCTTGAACAAGGTTAGTAAGATATACTCACTGATTTATTGCGACTTAGGTTTCGTTAGTTTTGATATAAATTTTTATCTTTTTTGTAATAAAATATAATTCAAACTTTTTTTTCATAATTTATAATAAAAATTCTTTAAAGTGGTACTTCTAAAATGATTATTTTTATTTTTGACTGCCAAGTAACAAAGAGGCGACTTTATTTTCCAGGGTAACAACCTTATACGTAATACTGCTTACGTACGAGGTCTGGCTATTAATTAACGAGACTGGTTACGAAAAAGGGTTTTATTATAAAAATTATTCAACATTCGAATGCTCCCCTTCAACATACTCCCCTCTCCTCGCCACACACCTTTCCATACGTTTTTTCCATTGATTGAAGTAGTGCTGGAAGTCTTCCTTTATGAGGTCTGCCGTTTTTTGCTTTACCGCTTCCATCGACTCAAATCGGGTCCCTTTCAAAACAGATTTTATCTTCGGAAACAAAAAAAAATCGCACGGTGCCAAATCTGGTGAGTACGGCGTGTGTTCGAGCACTGGAGTGCACTTACTGGCCAAATACTGCTTCACAGATAGTGCGTTATGGGCAGGTGCGTTGTCCTGGTGCAAAATCCACGAGTTGTTCTTCCACAACTCGGGCCGTTTTTTACAAACTCGTTCTCGCAGTGTCGCCAAAACTGACAAATAGTAAGTCTGGTTGACAGTCTGACCCTCTGGAACCCATTCAGTTATCACGAGACCGTTAATATCACTGTTTCCGGAGTTGAAACAGTCACAGGGCGACCTGGGCGCTGGTCACCTTCAGTGGTCTCTCGGCCCTCACTAAAGCGCTTACACCACTCAAAAACACGCGCTGGTCACCTTCAGTGGTCTCTCGGCCCTCACTAAAGCGCTTACACCACTCAAAAACACGCGCACGAGATAGAGAATTGTCCCCATAGGCCTCTTGCAGCAATGTATAGCACTCGGTCGGAGTTTTTTTCAATTTAACGAGAAATTTGAGATTGATACGTTGCTCCTGTTTTTCGTCACATGATTTTCGGCACGAGAAAAAAACACGTTCGTTTCAAACCGCTACTGCACAAATACTATAATAGTGACGGAAACGTGTTTTGGGGCGTGTATAGACAAGATATCTAGATACCCAACTATTCGTTTTTTACCCCACCCGTCTAGGGCGCCATCTAGGCGCGCAGTCTCGCAATTTTAAAAACAAGCAATTTTTTTGTACGGAAAGAATAACTTACAGGCTGTCTTTTTTAAAACTTTCTGGTCTCAGCAGGTAAAGAACCAAGAGATCGGAAAATATTTTTACCGGTCCCTTTTTTAGTCAAGTTGATCATGACATGTCATTTAGGTAGTGATTATGTTGATAGTTTTTAAAATTTATTTATTTTGATCTTGCTTTTAAAAATTAATATTTATTTGTTAAGTAATGGTTGTTGGGATTTATATGTCGGTTAAAAAAAATACGTATGATACACAACCGGAAACTAACTTTACAAGTTTCCCCAGGTTTACAGGTCACGCTTCCGGTCTAGTAATTTTTATACTATTTTATGTTTGTATTTATATATATATATATATATATATATATATATATATATTTATCGGTTTCACAACGTTCTACGTCTTCCGATACCCAATCTCCACTCGTTTCTGTTTGCCCATAATTCATCATCTAGGCCTCTTATTTTTATTTCACTGTCTATTCCTTCTCTCCAGCTTCTCCTTGGCCGTCCTCGTTTTCTTCGGCCAGTTGGTTTCCATTGTAGTATTTGTTTAGGTAGTCTTTCATCATTCATTCTTTGTACATGTCCGTACCACACCAGTTGTTTCGTTCTTATATCATCCACTAAAGTATGTTCACCCACTGTCATAATTTCTGTTATTCTTTGATTTGTAACTCTTTCTCTTTTTGATTTCCCTGCTGCTCTTCTCCAATAGTCCATCTCCGTAGCAGAAAGCATTTTTTCTGTTCTATCCTTGATTGGCCATACTTCTGAGCCGTATGTAATAATACTTTTTACAATGGTGTTATATATAAGCTTTTTGTTATGTTTTGATATACTTTGGTCTCAAATTATTCCACTTAATAACGTTATTGCTTTTCTTCCTTGTACGTTTCGATCTTTTATAGCTTTGTTTAGTGTTCAGTCAGCTGTAATTTTTAGACTTAAGTATTTATACTCATCACAGGACTGAATTCGCTGCCCGGTATTTAAGATTAGATCCTATTTCATTTCACCGATACACATATACTCTATCTTATTGAGATTAACCTCTAGTCCCCACTTATTGTACTCTTCTATTAGTTTTCGTGTCATATATTCGAGGTCGTCATAATCCTGAGCCACTACTATCTGATCATCGGCGAAATGTTTGTATTTAAATATCTAAAAAATCTTAGCCTTCGGGACGGCCGGGCTAATTATACCTAATTAAATGAACCCTATAGTACCTTTTTCCCACAACTCATAACACCCTATACATATACAAGAAAGGGACGTTTTCGAAAAGTTGGATCTTACAAAAATTATATAATTTTTGAAACATTTTAATTAAGAATTTTTCGTTTGAGATGATATTATAATATTTGTACAGTTTCAAAAAATATTTTACTCTTCATACCCGTTATTTAAATAGATTGAGCGGTCGGCGCCGTTTCATATCTTTTAAAAACAAGATAAGATAAAAAAATATTTTTAAATTAACGCATACCATTTGCCCCAGATAAAACTAACTATACATGGGACTTTATGGAGATTTTGGAAACGGTAGAAATACAATTTTTGTTAAACAAGAAAAAAGTAACGCTATTCCTAGCCAAATCAGATGCTGTATCAAAAAAAAAAAAAAAAAAAAATATATATATATATATATATATATATATATTTAAAAGATATCGAACAATAACTAAACAATATTGTCGCTATATTGTAAACAAATTTAATAAAATTTAACAGTTTTGTATTAGTTTTTACAGGCCTTTTACATTTTTTTATTAAGCGTTTACTTTTATCTGAGATACGTAGTTAAAGAGTTTTATTTTAGAAAGAAGAAATATCGTCTTCAACAACAACAACAAAATTGTAAATCAAAATAAATTTTTTTTTAAATCATAATTTAGGAAGTTTATGGAGGTGGTAGGGTCAGTTATTTATTATTAAACTAAAAAAGAAAACCAATCAGCTGAAATCAAGAGACGACTAAGATTGGCCTGGGAAGCATTCGATAAATTAAGCTACATATTAAAAAATAAAAAATCCTCAGTACCTCAAAACGTAAGTTTATAACCAATGTATCCTTCCTGTACTTACCTATGGATTCCAAACCTGGACACTTACAAAATCAGACATGGATTAGGTAACAAAAGCCCAATGATCAATGGAAAGACAAATGTTACATGTAAAGCTAACAGATACAAAAAGGAATGAATGGATAAGAAATAAAACAAAAGTAAGAGATGTCAGAGGAGAAGTAGCAAAATTAAAATGGAAATTTTCCGGTCATAATATCAGTAGCACGTTTTATGTAGGGCTGCCTCCGGCGCCAATTTTTTCGTTATGCAAATAAATTAAAAACCTGTAAAAAAACATTATATCGTATAATTAAGTTTCTTACGTGTCGACTTAAAATCCAATAAAGGTCTGTCACCAGCAGACGGAAATTTTTGGTTATTTTTAGCGACGTTACTTAAAAAGCTGGAGTTGATACATCTCTCTAAAACAGATTTTCTACTTGGTGACCTAACATTTTTTTCCTTTCTTAATGAATCCAGCCTATTTTGTTTAAAGCTAGACTAAATATTCTATATCATATTTTTGAAATTAAAATAATGTGGGGATCTCAAAGTTTAATAAAATACAGGGTGTTTCATTTAAAGTACTCTAACCTGTTAAAGTTTTTAAAAATATATACAGGGTGTCCCATAACTTGGGGCCATAGGCCAACAGGTGATAAAGGAGGTCATGTCTAATAAAAAAGTTCCTATAATACATGGGTCAAAACTCTTTGTCGAGATACAGAGCATCAAAGTTGGCAATTTTTTAAGCTTTTTTGATAATAACTTATTAAAAAAACGCAGTAAAAATATGAAATTGGGTAAAAGTTGTGTATTAGAACAAGAGCAATGAACTGAAATAAATGATTTGAAAAAAAATATTTTATCAATTTTTTTTTGAAAAAACTATTTTTTTGGTATAAACTTTTATAAATGCCATATTAAACGCAATGTTTCTAGCGAGACATAATAATATAGTAGTTTACCTAACTAGTGCGGAAAGTGCCTCTTTCCGCAGCTCCGCTATCGCGTCGTTTGGCCATCTGCAATCGCGTGCGGAAAAGACACGAGTTAGGTACACTATTTTTTCTATAAGCGTGAGGAAAAAACTAAAAATTAATCAGAAAATTATTTATATTCAAAACGTTTTAATCAAATCAATTATTATTATTCACATTCTAGCGGCTTCTAGAACTGACTGGGGTAGATCTTCGTCCGAAGAATCCATTGAAAATCTGATTTTTTTGTTTGAAAAATTCAAAAGACGCTTGTATCTGCAAAATTGGCTTTGTTTTGACAGTTTGTTTGTACTTTGTTGCTATGGTGATTTAAGATGCCAAATCTAAAACCACTAGTGTTCATTGTTGTTTGACATTGACAATGACGATATTTATACCGGGAGGTTTAAAACTTATAATTTGAACCTATTTTACTGAAAACTTTATTTTATCGAAAATATTGAAAATATAGCAGAATTTTAGTCAATTTGAATATTTTTAGGATATTTCGTGTGCTAGGAAAGATACACATGTATTTTGAACGGTCTAAATGTTATAGAACACCTCAAAATCGTAACAAATTTACTAAAATATTTTTCCGCACTAGTGCGGAAAAGTGGCACTTTCCACACTAAAATGCGTGCGGAAAAGTGGACTTTTCCGCACGCTTATAGAAAAAAATATTATTGATATTTTTTAAAAGAAGCAAAAATTAATTTTTTTATGTGTATAGGGTCCAAATATTTTTTTCTGTGTAGGTATAATTAGCTTAAATTATATTTTCTTACAGATTGTAAACCCAACATAAATACTGATAATTGTTAGGTTTCTCGCTACTTAGCTTAGAAAACACGAAAAAAAAAACATAAAAAATTGCAGCGAAGATAGTTCTAAAATCACCCACGTGCCACAGTGAACCTTGAAGTTTTTGCTAATACATATTTGTATTTTATTTACCTGTGTGGATAAAAAATAATAAATTAAAATAATATGAGATAACAGCTTGGCGCCGTGTGTTAGGTTGCTATAGCAATTCTCAAGGTAAATAGCAATATATTTCAAATACGTCTATTTATTACCCTTGTCGTGTCGTCATCTCTGTCGATCTCTATATTAAACTGCATTGGCGCACCCAGGAATATGTCCTGGGGGGGACAACACCCCACGGTTGCGTAATATCCATATCATAATTTTTGAGATAACTTTTTGAGAATTATCAGCTGTTTACTATAAAAAATAGCATAGGCCAACAAAAAAAAGTTGTCCCAAAAATAATGATATGAACTTGTATACTTTTTGTTTATATTCATAAAATATTTATTTTTATTTACTATATACACACTTTGCTGACGACTAAGTAATTGTATCTAATGATAAAGAAGACATGGAGTATATGATGAGAAAGTTAACGGAATAATACCAAAAGTGGGGGTTAACAGTGAACGTGGACAAGACACAGTATAGTCCTTGCAATAAGGCTAGTCCTTTTGCTTAATCACCCCGTAATTCTGGTAACAAAATGCACGTGTATTCTTAATTCAGTTTTAAACCACAGATTCCTAAGGTTACTGATAATGGGTGCTGCAATACTAATTATCAGTTACCTTAAAATGAACACGACCGGTCACCACCCTCTATAATAAGGGTGGTGGTCGGTGTTTAAACTGTCAATCGTTTCGAAATTTCTGACTTTGAAAGGTGTTTGAAAGATTATCGCTTATTTTTTATTTAAAGTGCTATTTGGAATAGTTTTTTAACAAAAGTTTCCTACCCAAAATGATTTTAAATAGTGAAAAATGTATGTACAGCGAATGTGCTTTACTGGCATGTATTGAGTAATCAGCTGGGGTGAACTGCCAACAAAGTTTCTACACTGGAAGATTTTCAATGCGACCGGCAGTAGAGTATATATGAGGGTTCTGGCTCACTTTTTCCATGTAAATCCCCATAAGACGAAAACGTGGTAATTTTTTGGATGTCACAGAATATTTCATTCGAGGCAGTAATTTCCCCAGTTATCTTTTTTGTACTACCCATTCTAACCTTCTATAAATTTTTGACCATCAGCTGACCCTTTAGGTCTTGCTGATCATCTTGTACATCGAGCAGACCTGTAACTTGCTATATTGTGCTTGTTGCAGGACTGTAGTTAACTTACCTAAAGGGTGAGTTACTTGAAAGCGATTATAATGTTTTAACGAATGTCTATTAATTCTTTCAGTTTAAATCCCTTAATTTTCACCACTTAAAATGTTTGAATAGATAGTTCGTTTTTTTTATCTTTTATATGTAGTATTACATACTTGGACTAAGTTAATAGTAAACACTTTAGAATAATTTTTATTTGTTTATTTTAAAAAAGTTTTATATACGAATACAACTAAATATATAATCTTATTCATAGCATAAAGAAATATATTATATTCTTCTATGATCATAGTTATCATAGATGCTTATAGCTGGGTAGACTTACAAGTTCTATTAATTATATTTAGATGGTATATTATAATAACATTATAGGTACTATGATTATCATTATATAAATATTTATTTTTACATTAACATATTAGGCGTTACTAGACTTATGCTAATTCTACAGGTTTATAATAAATTATATAGGCAAAACTAAGATTAAATTTAGATTATACTTATATATAGTTCACTATTAAAAATATCTAACCAAACACAATATAAATAAATGCACCATTATTAAAATTACAGTTAACCTAAGTCATCACTCAATACTGTAGTGCCCCCACGGTAACGTTTCATAAGAGTCCTTTGAAATACATCTTTTATCATCCAAGGGACTTAGTCCAATTTTTGTCTGTTTTACAGAGTATAGTTTATGCTTTTCCGATCTTATAAGATTTTGCGTAAACATTTTTTCTTGAAAGTTATTTAGGCAGTCGACATAGTCCTCAAATAATATTTTCGATTTCACAACGTTTTGCTTTACACCCTTGGCTTTCTTAGTCACTTTTTCAGCTGACATATCATTCAAGCCTATATTGTTTTTAGTCGATTCACCATCAAGAGCTTTAAATGCATACATTTTTGCTCTCAACCCAACAAAATGAGTCATGATTTTTCCGTTATTCTCATCTTTCATCATACCTAACACTTTATTGTTTACCCTTGGTATATGATATATATTGTTTTCAGCATAATCCGAGGTGTCAAAGTACTTGTCACAGTCGCGTCGTATTGATTCATAAATATCATAATGTTTTATGTTATAAACTAAACTATCAGTATCTGTGTATGTAACAGTACAATTCTTTCCAAAAGCCGGCACCATGTAGTTATAGTGAAAATCATATATGGTTGTTTTGGCAATGTCCAAAATACACATACCCACATAAATCGGTTTATTGAAATATATTTCGGTTTTTTGAAGTTCTACGGCAACCAAGTTTTCATTGAATATTGTAATGCTTTTGAATTCAGGTCGAGAAATCAGAGCTTCAGCTCCAAATCGTCCATCCCAATTTTTGATTAACTTAACAATACTATGATTTCTAATATTTTCCATGGTTTTACCGAACACGGCGTTGTTCATTAATTTAAAAAGGTTTTTTTCAAATTCATTTTTAGCATTTTGTCTTAATTCAGTATTTAACTCAATGTAGGGTCTCAGCCATGCAGATTGCTTAAAGCATAAAATTCTATGAATCTTTTCGAGTTTTATACCAACTTTTAATGCCTGCTTTAGATTTCTATAATGAATTACGTATTCCTTTTTATTACACAATGTAGCCATCAGTTTTATATTTTTTGAGTTCTTTTCTTTAGGGGAGCAGCGATGTTCAGGACATAAAGGCAAGTCTGAGAAATAGTCATGTAATTTCACGGGAATGCACAAGTCGACTTCTAGGATGTATCCATTAGTCGAGTCATCTTCGATTTTATTAACATCAAAATTAAGTATTTCATCAGTTTCTAACCAATTAAAGTCGCCAAATGGCAAATACTGACTCATGCTAAACCCATATTGGTTATTAATGTCAAAGTACATCAAAAAAGATGTTTCTTTGGTTGAATCGTAGTTGGGCATATATTTATTATTGGCCTCTACATATCTTTTAGAGCACTGGCTTAACCCTCCTCTAATGCCGCGTTCTATAAAAGTTACCATATTATAGTCGGTCAAAAGCTCTAATTTTTGTTGCGTGCAATACAGCATGCAATCCCACGTATAACCAGGAAGCGTATAATAGTTAGCAGGATCCAGACCATACGTTTTATGACAGCTCTCTCTAAATTTCTGAAATACCTGCATTAAAAGTATTATGTCAACTTTCATGTAGAGTTCCATGTAATCTTGTAGAGTTTTACAACCAAAGCTTCTCCATACATTTTGGGCATGATCATAATCAGCAGGAGATATTTCTCTACTTTCGAGCGTGTTAAAGAAATTAAGTTGCTCAGGCAAAGATGTGTCTCTTAATTTTTCCCAACTACTCATATAGTCATAGCAAAAGACTCCTTTTTTAAAAATAAGTTTGTATTGTTCGTCAGACAAGTTTTGAAATTCATTTTTAACCAGTGGGTACTCCTCAAGATATGAAGCTAGCTTTTCCAAGCTACTGGCCATGAAACGGAACGAATCAATAAATCTAAATTCGATTAAATTTTCATTAATTTTTTTGGTAAATGCTATATATTTTTCTTTGTTAATTGGTAGCAAATTTATTGATCCGTCCAAATTGGCGATGTTTTCAATTATCAAATGTCCATCATAGGAGCTAAGATTGTGGAATACTACAGGGACAGTATGACTATCCTGAAAGTTCAGATTACAGCTTTCATGGGCTGGACCACGATACTCCGATGTAAGATGACTATGATCGCGTATTTTCTTTTCACCAACTAAAAAGTCTTGTTCACAAATATGACATTGTTTAGCATTCTTAAAGTCAATTTTTTGCCTTTTACTTAAAGGCTCAAGGGGTAAATCACAGAGAAATACAGTTTCCAAGTTTTCGGCAAAATCCAGTAATTGTTTACTAAACCATTCCATACAGTCAGGCCCCGTATAAGATTTATAAAATGATAAAGAATCATCGTAGGAACATTTTACATAATATCCTACCGAACAAGGCACATGACTTTGATATTTTTGGGTTCTTTTACCACTATTTTCTGCAACAGGAAGCAGTAAGCACTCAATATCCGAATAGATAATGAACGATGCAAATTGTTTATTTTTAAAGTTTTTAAATTCAACAACTTTTTTCTCGTTACTTGGTAATTTCGGAACTACGACACTGCCAATAATTTTGCAATCTTTGATATGCTGAATGAGTCCAGCTTGAGAATAGAAGTAGTGCAGGCATCTGTCACAAACATATTTTGCTTTTTTGCATTTGCTGATTTGATTACTTAGTAGCCTTGAAAGATTTTTTATCCAAACAAAGTGGTAAGTTGGTGGAGAAAGATCGTTAATCTCTTCATTATCCAAATAATAATTATTTTGTATCATTAGCAAATTAACATGTTCCTCGTTCTTTTCTTCAGAAATGTACGCAGGCAATACTTTAAAACTGTCTGTATGAAGTTTTTGCAGGCGATACACGTTTATGGAGACATTATTTTGCTTTTCGAATCGGGCAACTTGGTTTAAAGTAATTGGAAATTTTAGACCTTTTAAATTTAACACTTCTTGAGGATGCGGGTAGGATGAGATTCTATTTGAGTTTTTTTCAACAGGATATAATGCTGACACAATAGCCCAACCAAAACATAAATCGTCATTGTTTTCCACATTTACACAAGCTTTACGCTTAAGAATTTCTTTGGGTAGCTCTAAATAAGATCCGGCTCTCATGCAGTTATATTTATTAACAGCAACAATAAGATTATTAATTTTTGTAAGAGACCATCCAGATTGATTTTGTTCAAATTCTTCCAAGTCAGTCAAAAGCAAAGTTTTTACATTTTTCTCAAACCAGTTTTTTAAATTTGTATTACGGTCAATAACCGCATTAGCGGTATTAAAGTGTTTTGTCTCACTTCCATGTTGTCCTTGTTTAATTATTTGAAAATCTCCACTTAAAATAGTGTTAACTTTTAACATATCCTCTTTTTTTAATGTATTTTCTATTCTTCGTTTAAATAAACTAAAACAATCCTCTAAAAACTTTTTGGGATCCTTATGACGTAAATTTGTAATGACAGCACTTCTTACTCGGCTTTCAAAGGCTGATTTTATGTCTTCCCATTGTACGCGATGTTTGGCTGTTTCCTTGGTGCCAATCGCACCACCAAACTTAAGGCTTTTTTGTTTTAAAATGTGCTTGCACTGTTTAACTTGTCCCAGGCACGCCGTCAAATGAGATTTTTCAGCAACTGAAGAAGCTTTTTTTAAAGCAATGCTTATGTGTCTACTGGCCAAAGCACAATCTTTTAGAATTTTTAAAATTGAAACATTTTTATCCATATCTTCTACCATACCAAGCTGACACATAATTTTATAAACCAATTTCGTTGCAAAACTCATTTTATTTTTTTGAATAGCACCAACTTCACTAAAACACTGTGTTGATAGAACTCAATAATGCACTTTCCTTGAAAAGTTATACCTAACTGACTGCAGTTCAACACGCTCCGCCCTTTTATAAGTGCTTTTCAGATTTACGTTAAGACTTGTCGAAAACAGGTTTATACTTGTTAGAAATGGGTTGCAGCTGTTTTAGCCCAATACATTTACCGCAAAGTTTTTAGTAAATCATGCAAACTTTAGTACCAACAATCATAAAATATATGTTTTTTTGTTAATTAGCAGGCATAGTACAAGTTTCCGTCAATTTTTATTTGTTTTGTTTGCTTCCTTTAGATATTTTCTACAGCCCACCTTGAGTAGTAATACTTTTACCTTCGTGTACATACTTTTAGCCCTTTGAGTACCATCTTTCCCCCTTTGAGTCTCAACTTTCCACCCACCTTTATTCTCTTTGAGTACCATCCAATCGAACCGAACCCCCTTCGAGACTCTACTTTGCCCCCTTCGGATACCAACTTTTTCCCCTTTGAGTAGCAACGTTTATTCCTTCGAGTACCCACTTTACCCCCCTTTGAGTACCAACTTCGTCTTCTTCGGATACCAACTTTCCCCCCTTCGCGTCTCAACTTTCCCCCCTTCGAGTCTCAACTTTTCACCAATCGTGTGTCAAGTTTCTTCTCTTCGAGGCACAACTTTTCCTTCTTCGAGAATCGACTTTCCCTTTTTTAGTACAAACTTCATCTTCTTCGGATATCAACTTTCCTCCCTTCGCGTCTCAACTTTCGCCCCTTCGAGTCTCAACTTTTCACCAATCGTGTGTCTAGTTTCTTCTCTTCGAGGCACAACTTTCCCCCTTTTGAGTATCAACTTTCCCTTTTTAGTACCAACTTCGTCTTCTTCGGGTATCAACTTTCCCCCCTTCCAGTCTCAACTTTTCACCAATCGTGTGTCAAGTTTCTCCTCTTCGAAGCACAACTTTTCCTTCTTCGAGAATCGGCTTTTCATTTTTTGAGTACCCAACAACTTTCTTGCCTTCAAGTACTAACTTCCCACTTCGAGTCTTAAGTTTCGCCCTTCGTGTCTTAACTTTCCCCCCCTTTGAGTTCCAACTTTTTCTTCTTCGAGTATCAACTTTCCCCCCTTCGAGTCATAACTTTCATGCCTTCGAGTGCTAACTCTCTCTGTTTCTTTCTATCATATATATTTTTTATTTTTCGCATGTAAACATCTTTTACTAATGTTTATTATATTTACTATTGGGGTCTTGGCAAGGACAATCATACAATTTTGAGAATATATTTTGTTAGCCAAACTTTACTTGATTATATTATTTACTATTAAGTCCTCTAACTTAAACTGCTTACGCAATTTTCTATTTTTAAAATTTAGAGGAATAAAACTTGTACTAGGCAAAAGATTAAAATTATTCTTGTGACCTATTTTTATTTAATTTTTGCATATCTTTTAAGCACATCATAAAGAATGTGCTGATTTTTCTTTACGCATAGCTATCAAGTTTGTGTATTACTTTACAGTTTGTTTAACTTTTGAGGATTTTAAACAGTACTAGGCGAATAAATCGGTAGGTGGTGTAATAATAAATAATCAATGGCTAAGATCAATCGACGAGTGACATAATGAGCAGCGACCAGTGTCGTTTTTAACAATTTTGTGTTATTATTATTTAGGTTTAATCATTCTACTTTAAATTTTTTTGCGATTTTAAATGTTTTTTAGTAACAGACGATAGATTAGTACTCAACCAGTAACAGATGACGAAACAACCAGTGATTTTTAAGTTAAAACACCCTGATTAATTTTTTCACTAGTTTTGAAACATTTTTAGTAACTAACAAGTAATAACGTCATACGAGGAGGCCTTGGAGAAGTGACATATTTGTTAGATGTTTCTTTTAAAAATCTTTATTATAATGCGTTTTACGATTGATTTAATTTTTAGTATTTTGTCGATAATTTAATACTTTTTTCATTATACATTTTTTTTAAAGAGATATAACTTTTAAGATTTTTTTGCTTTGCGTACTATATTTTAATAATTGACTAAGCAATAGTTGCCTTTTTACGGTATTTTGACAGGTATATAAGATACCAAACTTGGTACTGCAACTTATTCAATATTAATTTAGAATTTATCCATTAGTGTAAAAAACTTAAAAAGATTAAAACATTTTTTAGTTAACAGCTTCATAGTCCTTAGCGTAGCCTTCTAATTTTTCTTTAACAAATCACCTAAAACTTAAAAACTAAAATATTTTTGTTTTATATTTCATTAAGTTATTTAATATCTTTGGTAGTATGTAAGTACGTTATGGTATATCTACCCAGTAATATATTATGGTTTTGCCTGCGCCTGCGCACTCACTAGTATTTTTTTAAGTCACGATCGTTATAAGTATTTTTTGTATGTATTTTTCGTGGATTCCCAAGTATATAAAATATACATACAATCATGATGATTACAGATAGAAACGAGAGCGAGAATGATCAATGAGTTGCATGTTTGATGTTTCCGCGATCTAGAATTTTTTTATCTTTTGTTATCTTTGACACGTGTTTTTGCGTTTTATCAAAGTAACTGTCAATTCTACAAAAAGTTCACAAGATACAAAAGATATGTAATAACAAGTTGAGCATCCATCTATATGTAGATCGATCACAGTTTTACCACAAGTTGTATGATATTTACAAGAAAGTAGAGGTAGCACATTCGGTAACGCAATTTTGCCATGACAAAGGAATGCTGGCACAAGTTGGAGGAGTGATAGTTTTGGCACCATAATAATTTAAACTGGTCCTTTTTGTCAGTCCATTCATTAAAGAAATCGGATTTAAATAACATGGATATTTATTAATACCATTATAATTAGCATTTATGTCACAAAAAAAAAATATTTAATACTAAGCATACCTACGTAATGTATGTTTATAATTTTAAATACACATAAATCATGCCAAAAATAAGAAATCGTTTGTATTTTAGGCAATGATGTGTTTGTGAAGGATTAGTTTACTTTTTTAAATAAGTCTTACACCTAATTTTAATTAGTTTTTAGATAATTTATGAGGAGTTTCTGCGTCTAAACCCGAAATAATTAGACAGATCGACCGACAGAATGACCAACACAACAACTATAACACAGGCGAGGAAGCGATTCAGACAAGTTTCAACAAGTCGTCAGCCTTCAACACCTGTAAAGTTAACAGTTAAAAATAATACATGTTTGATAAAATTTCATTTTTCGCACAACAAAGCCCAAAGCTTTTTTTAAATTTTTTTAACATGCACTAGTTTAATCTGTAAACGTATTTTTTATGAATTTCGTGGATTTGAGGATTAGAGAAGCCTTAAATTAAATTGCCT